>CM029621.1:4816308-6178055 GCA_017311315.1 Dendrocalamus latiflorus | reverse complement strand
TATACCAAGAAGGTATTAGAAAAATTTAATATGAATAAGTCACATCTATTACGAACCCCGATGGTAGTCCGATCTCTGAAGCAGATAAAGATCCTTTTAGACCAAAGATAGAAAATGAGGAAATTTTTGGACCAGAGGTTCCATATTTGAGTGCAATTGGGGTACTAATATATCTTGCTAATTGCATAAGGTCGGACATGGCTTTCACAGTCAACTTGCTAGTCAGATACAGCGCAGCTCCAACACGAAAACATTGGGTTGGCGTTAAACCTCTCCTTAGGTATCTTCAGGGTACACAAGATTTTGGATTGTTTTCCTAAAGAATCAAGACTTGACTATGGTTGGATATACAGATGTAGGGTATCTGTCTGATCCTCATAATGCGAAATCCAGACAGAATTTTGTATTTCTTTGTGGTGGTATAGCTATCTCTTGGCAGTCATTTAAGCAGACCTTGGTAGCTATGTCTACTAACCACTCAGAAATAATAACACTATATGAAGTCCCACGAGAGTGTGTTTGGCTCAGACGAATGATTAGTCGCATCAAAAAGTCATGTGGTATGAACACCATTGATGACCTCACTAATATCTATGAAGATAATGCAGTTTATGTGGCACAAACGCATATAGGCTATGTTAAAAGTAATATCACGAAACATATTGCTCGTAAATTCTTGTACCGTCACGAACTCCAAAAGAATGAAGAGGCATAGGGATGAGGCGACTTAGAAAGTTACAAGGTTTAGGGTGAGTGAATCCCTGAACTATAACCCTTATTTAAGACTGAAATACTTATATGGTCTTGAAGATCTAATATTGTACTCCTTTTCCCTTTGTGAGTTTCGCTAAAGTTTTCTCACGTGAAGTTTTTAATGAGGTAAGAAATGCGATACGAGAAACGGACGCGATGTACTCTTTTCTCCATCCTTTTTTCCTACTAGGTTTTTGTGAGGAGTTTTTCATGAGACGTATGCATATCGTGGTATTCGCTTAAGGGGGTGGTTATGAAACCTACTCGGTTGCGTTTATGAGCAAATGCCAAAACTACATCTAAAGGTTTTTGACTATAAATAGATAAGCTTATGTAAAAAAAAAAGAGAGATCTAGAGATTAATAAAATCTTCATTTTCTGGTGTGTTTTTTTTCTAATTATTCTCAATTGTTTCTCTGTAGATTAGTTACGTGAATAGTAGCGGTGATCATTATTTCTCATCAATTATAAAGTCACGGCCCAAAGAACAAGACCCAGTTTTCTCTGTCACCGTGTCCTTTGGCTTCTTGGCGCATTGTTTTTTTTCCTCCTGCCTCCTGGGAGCTGTCTTGCGCGAGCCGAGTGTGGTGAGGCGGCGGCGCAGGAGGAGCAATGGCTCACCACCTGCTGCACGGCACCCTCCACGCCATCATCCTCGAGGCCGACCACCTCACCAACCCCACCCGCGCCACCGGCGGCGCCCCCGAGATCTTCCGCAAGGTCAGTTATCCCCTACACCCGTACTGCCATGGGGGTAGTAGATTGCGTCCATGGAAACGAAAATTCTCACTTTCTTGGCGCTCAAAGATCAAATATTTTTTTTTATCACTGGAGATTCTTGGTTTCCATGTCGCAAGAAAAGAAGCGATTTTTACAGTCCGGTGTGCAATGCTAGCTTCTTCTTGGCTTGTGTTTCGTTAGGATTTAAGGATCTTGCCTGGTTTCTCTGTGTGCTCGTGTAGTTTGTGGAGGGGTTCGAGGAGACGATTGGGCTCGGCAAGGGCTCGACGCGGCTGTACGCGACGATCGACCTCGGCCGGGCGCGCGTCGGCCGGACGCGGGTCATCACCGACGACCCGGTGAACCCGCGCTGGTACGAGTCGTTCCACATCTACTGCGCCCACTTCGCCGCCGACGTCGTATTCTCCGTCAAGGCCGCGCAGGCCATCGGCGCCGAGCTCATCGGCCGCGCCTACCTCCCCGTCCCGGATCTGCTCGCCGCCGCCGAGCAGGAAATCGAGTGCCGGCTCGACATCCTCGACGCGAGCAAGAAGAAGCTCCCGCACGAGCCCAAGATACACGTGCGGCTTAAGTACTGCGACGTCACCCGCAACCGCCGCGAGTGGGGCGGGGGCGTCGGCAGCGCGCAGTACCCCGGCGTGCCGTACACCTTCTTCTCGCAGCGGCCCGGGTGCAGGGTCACCCTGTACCAGGACGCGCACACCCCGGATGCGTTCGCGCCCAGGATTCCGCTCGCCGGCGGCGGGCACTACGAGCAGGGACGGTGCTGGGAGGACGTGTTCGACGCCATCAACGACGCGCGCCACCTGGTGTACGTCACTGGCTGGTCGGTGTACACCGAGATCACGCTGATACGTGACGGTGCCCGGCCGCGCCCTGGCGGCGAAGCCACCCTCGGCGAGCTCCTGAAGCGCAAGGCGCGCGAGGGCGTCCGTGTCCTCATGCTAGTGTGGGACGACCGCACCTCCGTCGAGTCCCTCGGCTTGACGTGGGGGTACATGCATACGCACGACGCCGAAACGAAGGATTACTTCCGCGGCAGCGGCGTGCACTGCGTCCTCTGCCCCCGGAACCCCGACGCCGGCAGCAGCGCCATCATGGGCGTGCAGATCTCCTACTTCATCTCTCACCACCAGAAGATCATCGTCGTCGACCACGACATGCCGGTGAGGGGCTCCGGCTCCGGCCACCGCCGCATCGTTAGCTTCGTTGGCGGCCTGGACCTCTGCGACGGGCGCTACGACACGCAGTTCCATTCCCTCTTCCGGACGCTGGACACGGCGCACCACAAGGACTTCCACCAGCCCAACCTCGACGGCGCCGACATCGGCACAGGCGGACCGAGGGAGCCATGGCACGACATCCACGCCAAGATCGAAGGCCCTGCCGCATGGGACGTGCTCTACAACTTCGAGCAGCGGTGGAAGAAGCAAGGTGCTGGCGAGGACCTCCTCGTCGATCTCAAAGCCTTGGAGAACCTGATCATACCGCCATCGCCGGTGATGTTCCCCGATGATCGGGAGTCGTGGAATGTGCAGGTGTTCCGGTCCATCGATGGTGGTGCGAGCTTCGGCTTTCCTAACACTCCTGAGGCCGCTGCTCAATCCGGCCTTGTCAGCGGCAAGAACAACACCATTGACAGGAGCATCCAGGACGCCTACATCCACGCGATACGCCGCGCGAAGCACTTCATCTACATTGAGAATCAGTACTTTCTCGGCAGCTCGTTCGCGTGGAAAGCCGACGGCATAAAGCCAGAGGACATCGAGGCATTGCATCTGATTCCGAGAGAGCTTTCACTGAAGATTGTAAAGAAGATTGAAGCCGGTGAACGTTTCGCAGTCTACGTCGTGCTGCCAATGTGGCCGGAAGGCCCTCCTGCAGGTGGATCTATGCAGGCAATACTGGATTGGCAGAGGAGGACGATGGAGATGATGTACTATGACATTGCCATTGCACTTGAGGCGAAGAGGATCGATGCGAACCCGAAGGATTACCTTACATTCTTCTGCTTAGGGAACAGGGAGGTGAGGAGGAATGGCGAGTATGAACCTGCAGGTCGCCCAGCGGTTGGGACAGACTATGCTCGGGCCCAGAATGCGCGGCGGTTCATGATCTATGTTCACTCCAAGATGATGATAGGTGTGCTCAAACACATTGCTGAATAACCCTTTAGTCTAGAAACTGCAAGTTCACTCTGATGTTGCACAAAATTCTAGCAGCCACATGATTTTTTTGGTCACTTTTTAAAGTTTTTAGGCATTCGCAGGACATTTCATGTTTCTAGTGTTCCATTCTTTGCAGTATACTGATAATTCATGCTTCTAGCTATGTTCATGAAATTATGAGAAGGCTTTTGTAGGGCAGTTCAAATTTGGGTGTCACAAAAGAACATATCTCCAATGTCCATTCTTGCTGTCAGAAACATAGCTGATATATAAACTTCTGTTTCGATCCCTATACTGTCATGACATGTTTCATCCTTTCATGTGGTTGAAGTTAAATTCGTCTAACACGTGATCTGCTTGATTTGTTTCAGTTGACGACGAGTACATCATTGTCGGATCTGCCAATATCAACCAGCGGTCGATGGACGGGGGCAGGGACTCCGAAATCGCCATGGGTGCATACCAACCATGCCACCTGAACACCAAAGACCAGGTTGCAAGAGGTCAGGTCCACGGTTTCAGGATGTCGCTGTGGTATGAGCACCTCGGCATGCTGCATGATGATTTCCTGAACCCGGGGAGCCTGGAGTGCGTTCAGAGGGTGAACAAGACGGCTGACAAGTACTGGGACCTCTACGCTAGCGATGAGCTCAACGATGACCTCCCCGGCCACCTGCTCACCTATCCGGTTGCCGTGACGAACGACGGTACAGTGACAGAGCTGCCTGGGGCGAAATTCTTCCCTGACACGCAGGCTCCGGTGCTCGGGGCGAAATCTAATAAACTGCTTCCTATTCTCACCACGTAGAGCATGAAAATTCAGCAAGTGCAAAGTTGCAATCTCTGCACTGTTAGGTACTGCTTCTAGATATGTATGTGGTTTCAGCAGTGTAAGCTATTCTATTGTTGTTACCTCTATGCGATGTTTCTAGTCTGAATTTGGTTGATCAGCTTATCCGAAGTCTGAACATTTCAGTTGGTCATAGTCTTTGCATGATGCGTACTAGAGTACTGAAGTGTGAAGATTTAGGAATGCTTTAAATTGAAATTTGACTAGTTCATTAGCTTAGCTGTTTCAGACTTCAGAATTGGAAGGCTAGGTTAATGGTGTGGTTGGTAGTTGGATACGGGTTCGAAAACTGAGGATAAGACACTCGCCCTCATCTAACCGTTAGCAAGACTCTTCCCTGATGAGGTAGAGAGACTCTAAGGCTTATTTGGATAACCTTTGTTTATTCATTGTTTGATTATGAATGATGTGGCTCCTCTCTTTATATAGATGAGGTTAACCTTTAATAATATGAAAAATTAATAAGATCTAATACAACCAATTAATTAAAAATAAGATTGTATCCATACTATCTAAATATAAATATATGTGTTTATCTATTCCTAATATAGAGATATGCATCTAACTATTATTAATATGAAGATATGCACCTAACTATTCTAAATATAATGACATGTATAAGATTCTATCTCTAAACAGGTAGTGTTGCTACAGTACCGCATGGTACTATTTACGCGTGCTATAGTACATAGGTACTATTCACTTGCCTGATGCGTGCATCGCTGGGATCCTAAGCCATAACATTACACCCATCGCGACGAGATAGCTTATCCTCGAGCTATTAGGTGGTGGTCATGGTTGAAGTCCTTCGTAACTCTATGCTGAGAGTCCGTGGCGCCGATGGATAGTTGTGTGGAAGAGAGAGTACAACACTTCAATGGACAGCAGTGAGGACTATGTGTAACGACCCACGTCGTTGATTAACCCTAATTACCGAATTAGGACGTTAAGTAGGATTAACTACATAAATGATAATATAAAAATACGAGGGAATTTAAAATTTTCTACGTAATCGTATAAATTGAAATCAATGAGCGATAACATAATGCGTTGTTTTTACCATTTCATCGACGAGGGCGAATATTAAACTGTATAGACTAAAGCGAGAAAGAAAATTTAGTTGCGCAGCTAGTATAGTATTCAACTCAATCAAATTATATATAACAGTCCATAGTACAACAGTAATTTATTACAATCCGTAGATGGTAAAATCAATAACATCCATTGAACAACAATTAGGACTTATAGGAAGTCAAATAAAAGTATTACAAATTGCATTACATGATAGCGACAATCTGAATTACAACAAATATACAATTCCATATCTCAACCAAATAACCATCTCAACAATTAAGAGTTGCAATACAATGGTATTCCGTCAGAAAGTATATGATTCAATTTACATCAAGTCCATCTCTTACATAATTATTACAATAGGGAAATGAAGAATAGAAATTACATTAAATTGTATACCTCAATATTAAGAGAAAGCCCTATTACAATTTAGATTATTCCATACATTAGAGACTATCGTCGAACGGCCACCACACCGTTATTTCATTTGTGAGCGAACTAGTAACTGTAATACCGAAAAAGACCAAACAAAAGAAAATAATTAAAAGAAGAAATTGCCGTCAGAGCCCTAGAGGTTAGTTTCGGGCAGGGTAATCCGTTCACGGAGATACCTGATTGTCCCGGCCCGGTCGGCACCTCTTTCACGGAGATACCTGACTGTTCCAGGGACAATCGACACCTCTCACAACTGTAGGCTCATCATACGGTATGTATATATACAAACCTGAGTTGCTTTAGGGGCAAACCAATGCAAAGCAAAAAGCCCATAATTCCATTTTCCAAGCCCAAACCGCAACAAGGAAGCACATGCCACAGTAATGACCAAGCATCACTGTTTTCACTGAGATAGCACCCGGCCAGATCAGTTCTCCCGAGAGAGCACAGCCAGTCCAGAAATATCTCACTGCCGCACGAAGGCACAGCCAACCAGAGAGAAGTGAGCAGCGAGAAGGCACGGCAGCACATACTCATTTCCCCAAATCCCTCAACCATTCCAAAGCCACAGAGAGGCCATCCACCGAGAAGAGTCGGCAGCAAGGAGACGGCCCAGGCGAGCCAATCCGGAGCCAGGCGACGGCAGGAGAGGGAACCACAAGCCCGACAGCCAGCTTGGGAGGAGGAGGCCATCACCAGGCGAACGCCACAACCACCGAGTGAACGACTACCACCAGTAGCCCCAAATCCTTTCCACGGCAACCCAACCCTCCACCGGCAAAGGTAACCCCACACACATGAACTGGACATTCATTTCAATACCAAACCTGACTTACCACACATAACAAATCACCAGTAACAACCGAATAGCATCACTACCCACCATGAACCAGCACATAGAGTAGTCACTGAAGGTAGAAGAGGGAAGTAGAGGAGAGTAGAAGAGCGAGGGCTTACCGGGGATGGAGGCGGCTATGTGCTACCGCGGTGTAGCCCCACCAAACCGCCGCCGCACACTCCCCCGGCATGCGGGCGACCTTAGCCGGCCGAGACCACACCGGGGGAACACACCTCCCTGCCTGCCACCACATGAGCAAAAACCATTAAAATCAAAGCAAATAGAAAACAAATCGAAATCAAATCGGGTCAGATTAGAGAGCCGAGATGCCAGGTCCCGGATCGGGCAGCAGCCAATCATGCGAGAGAGGGGCGGCGAGGAGAGGACGGCCACCGTTGTTGGCGCCAGGGCGGCGCGGCGCAGCGGGACCCGAGGAGGCGTGCCGGCGGAGCGGCGTGAGGAGGAGGCACGAGTGGGCGGCGGAGCCGCTGGAGGAGCAGAGCGGCGGCGCTTGGGGGCATCGCAGCGGGGAGCCGGGACCCGGAGCGGAGGCGCTGAGACCCGGGGCGGCGGAGGAGCCGAGAGGAGGTGGACTCGGCGTGGAGGGAGACCGAGAGAGAGAGAGAGAGAGAGGACCGAGCGCATGGGGAAAATGGGAAGGAGATGAGGAGGCGTCGGGGTAGTGAGAGGAAGGAGAGGGGTCGGCTTCGGCCGACAGCAAGAAAAAGGGGGAGGCCGGATAGAAAGAAACAAAGAGAGAAAGATAGGGGAAAAACAAGAAAAGTAGGTAGATAAAATAAAATGTGAAAAACTAGGGTTACTAATTTTACGGATACTCTTAATCATGTATTGTACCAATCTTGCTATAGCAGATTTGTCAAAAATTAAATAAACTAACTGCAAGGGCGTAAGAACCTGTAAATGAATATTAGCCACACTAATGTAATAGACTTCCGTTAGAAACAAAGAATTAATATGGCCTTCAGTATAGTGTAATACCTTAGATCATTATGCATATCATCGACGTTGAGTTAATTATAAGCAGAATGAGAAATTAGAAAACCGCAAGCACATTTAGCAGGATTCGTTTAACTACTTAAACCATGGTATTATTCGACGTTGTAGATTAAACTACTCAAGAGCATTATGCTAATTATGTTAACTTACAAAATATAACTAATTAGTAAGTACAACTGTTGGAACTTGATTAAGGACTGTCGGTAGATTAAAAGTTGGCGTGGATCGATGGAGTTGGTACATTACCGTTTAAATCATGAGCCCCGAGTTAAATACCTAATTAATCCTGTTAGTAGTATAAACTGGTGAAATTTTATTGATAAATATTCATGATCGTTATAAATAAACCAAGCCATCAATGGATTAAAGCAGGTACAGGAGTATATCAAAATTTGTGTATCCTCATTTAGACCATCTCATGGCATATTTAAATACGCAGCAGATGTTGTTGCTAGCATTCAAATTATAGAAATCCACATCGATTAAACTTGTACAGGTATGGATTAAATTAAGGTATTGTAGTCTTAGCCATATGGTGGTGAGTTTAAATCACCGGATAAATTGGTTAAGTTCATCTAAGCAGTAGAAAACCATTAATCAGTATTTGCGATAATTAGAATAAATGAATGGTCATATATAGATTAAACCATAACGTGTATCGATTTAATTGAGGCAGTGCTAATTAAATAATTCCGGGTTGCAATTAAATACTCAATTAATCTAGATCACGTTAAATTACAGAACGTCCTTAGTAAACATTTCATTTGTGAATCTTGAAAATAAATTAAATGATGTCTGTAGACTAGAAATTGCACGCATGCTAAGTAAACGATCATCATATCATTTAGATCATTCTATTGCGTATTTAAATGCCCAACTAAATTTTGTTAGTCAAATATAAACTGTGTAAATCCACTAATAATTATTCTAAATTATTAGAATAAATTAGTAGCCGTTAGAAGATTTATAATTGATCGTGACAACTAGAAGAACGTGTACCAACTTAAAATAGTAAACCATGATTTAAAATCGTGCCCACCGACTAAACTGGTATATAGTGATTTAAATAGCATAAGTCGCACCAATTCGTAGTTAGTTAAAAGAAAACTTGGAGATCGTATGGAGACGCTTTAGTATAATTTAATTGATTAGTTACTTAGGAGTTAAATTCATTTGTGTCGATAACTTAAATGGCCAACCGCGTACTAACATGAGAAAAGATATTTGAGTAACCTTGAGATCTAAAACAAACTAGAGGTGATTAAATATATACGTATCTAAGAGAAACTAAATGAGCCTAATTGCGTACGCGATATTGGTTAGATTAACATTAGCCGCTATAATTGTGCATGTATTTTGTTCATCCCGTATAATTGAAAATTTGCTAAGAATTAATAAAACGCCGAGCATACCTACTAAATCCACCCTATCTCATGACGTTAGTGCGATGATGTCGAGCGACAAGTAGTGTATCGAAATTAACCTTGATTACCGCGATCAGATTAAGAAAAGTCTTACCTTAGGAGCACAATCACGTCAACACATCATATGTCATTATATTTTCGTAAATTAAGTCGTAGGCGTATTTAATTGCAGGCAACAGCCAAGCTACGGGAACGACTTCACCTGATCCTAATTGAATCCAAGTATATGGTTAAAGTTCAGGCAAACATTCCTTTGATCAAAGCTTTTGAGTATATTTCATAAAACAAGTATTTTGGTATCAATCTAGTATCATCCTGCATGAAAGAATTAAAATATATTTAAATCAAACAGTTGAAATAAAAGACATGGAAAAAAAAGAAATAAAAGGCAACTGATGGAGCAGTTGGCCATTTCTATTATGTAAGGTGGGCAGAGGTTGCCAGGGCAGGTAATGAGTGGGAAGGTGTGGAACCTCTGCATAAGAATAGAATATAAGGAATTACTGTAACATCCTGAAAAATATAAATAATAAGTTATGGAGTTTTTGGATTATTTTATTTGTTTTCTATTCGAATTGGAGTTTATTGGCTCTTTGTAAATGAAAAGGAACTTCAAAAGTGGAAGGAACACATAAAAATAATGAAACATACACATCAATTAAAGAATCTGAAAAGGTGATCCATGAAATACCAAAGGAGAAGTGTAAATAAGCAAGAAGTACCTTCCTTAGAAATTTTTGCTAAGCAGAATAAAAATGTTAATAAAAATGAATTCATATGTATGTATATATATATATATGCCTACAACTATACATAGCAAGGAAATCAGATAAATTAAATGCCAACCATAGTTGAAAATATTTTTGGTAAGTCCAGAAGGTCCTCATAAGCTTCTGTGAATTTTTCTGAAATTTTTGGAACTGGTTTCATATTTTTCTGAGGTTTATTCAATTACCTGGGCATTTCTAAAAACTCTTAAAAATAAATATCAGCAAAATAGTGGATGTAGAATTACAGGGGACAAGGAAGTGAATATATACACACACATAAATACCCAATAGGAAAATCAAAGAAAATACAAAATGAGAAAAGAAAAAGGGAAAAGAAAATCGGCCGGGCCGGCCATCACCCCGGCCCAGCCCTCTCTCCACGCGCGGCCAGCGCGTTTGTGCGGCCCAGCCTGCCGCCAGCCGCGCCCCGCGTCTCACTACGCTGCGGGCCCGCGCCCCTGGTCGCGCCTCTCCTCCCGCTGCCGCGTGGCCACGCGGCGTTGCCCCGACTGCGCCTGCGCAGTGGGCCGCCTCCACTCGCACTTCTCTCCCTGCCCGCGGGCCCGGCGCCCTCCCGCTCACACCCGCTGGCCGGTGGACCCGCCTGCGCTCGCACTCTTCTCTTTCTTCCTCCCCAGCTTCTTCTCCACGCGGCCGCGCCCCTCGCGCCAGCTCCCTCTTGCGTTGCGCAGCAAATCCCCCTTCCTCTCTCTCACCTCCAGGGCATGTCACAGGAGGGGGAGTGCACCTTCCCGCCACCTCTCCCCCACAAAATCTCGGCAAGATTTGGTGAATCTCCCCCAGGCTCCTTCCTCTCCGCGAGCACGCGTCGCAGCTCCCCCTCACGCTCGCTCTCTCTCGCGCTTGCTTCTCTGGCCGCAGCAAATCTCTCCCTCTCTCTCTCACCCCCGCAGGCAAGATTCAGCGCACACCCTGTTCTCTCTCTCCCGCAAAATCTCGGAGGAGATTTGGTTCATCTCCTCTCGCCGGCATGAGCAGGGCGGAGCCAGGTGCCGCCCTCGCCGTGTGCCCCTCCCGGTTATAAAAGCCCTGCCAAGGAGCCGCAAATGCGCCGCAACGCTTCACTCTTCCCTCCCCTGGCCGCAATTGCACCATAGCGTCCCAATTCCCCGCCGGCCTCTCCTTCTTCCCCAGCCCCGGCAATCGCCGACCCGCCAGACCGCGCCACCATAGCTCAATTCCCTGCTCTGGAACCATCTCCGGAGCGTCGCCAACACATTCCCGACCTTCTCCACGCCTCCCGTGGTCTCTACCTCGCCGGCGTCGACCACTTCCCCGAGCCGCCGCCACCGCACGCTGCCGGCCTACCTCCGGCGCACATCAGCCTCAGACGCCACCACCACCAGCATCCCCGCGACCCCGACATTATATATCACGCAGCCCCTGGAACTCTCCGGCCACCACTCGCCGCCGGCGCCGCCGTCCTCTTCTTCCTCTGCCCGGCCTCCTCCGCGAGCTACCTCAAAAGAATTGCTTGCCCTATAGAGGTAGGCAAAGCCTCCCCGCTCACTTGGTTACCGCCGCTCATCTCTTCTCCCCCTCGCTCCCGCGGCGCGCGTTCGAGCCTCCGGCTCCGCGCCTGCGGTCGAGCGTTTCGTTTTATTTTCCGCAATGACAGGTGGGCCCCGCCTGTCGGCGCCTCCCGCTGGCAGATGGGTCCAGGACCCCTGGGACCCACATGTCAGTGACCGGACACGCTGACACACGGGCCCCACTGGCCATAGACACAAGAATAAGCAAATAAGAAAAAGATAAAAATGAAATATATGACATGTGGGACCCACTGGCAGAAATTTATTAATTTTAGGATTTAACTGAACTGAAACATTCAAATAGGCATAACTTTTTCATTTTAACTCCAAATTGGATGAGACAAATTTCTAAATTCATCTAAAATCAAGATCTGTCCGATGGAACTGAAATAATGAATTTTAGAGCTCATTAGAATTTTAGTGATATTTACTGTGGTTTGCACAATTGAATTAAAAGGCTAAAATGCAAATTAAGGGAAGTAATAAAAGAAATCTATTTTGGTTAAAGGTTCAAATTTAAAGACTACCAATAATTATAATAAAATTTAGTATAATGGTATATAAAGCAAGCTGGGACTCGTACCAATGGATCATAGTTTGAATTAAACTTAAACTAACGATCAAACGAAGATAAATAAAACATGATGTAGGGATAGATTAAGATTCATGCAAAATAGAGATGCAGCCTGGGATTACTGTACGTCAAATCTAGATTTACTAATCTAATTCTAATGGTACTTATGATTCATATAAATGTAGCCAACTAAGATATGGTTGTCATTCCTATATCTTTAAAAGATACATAAATTGGTAGTAACCTTTAATCAAAAGGGTGTCTTTTAAGTAGAAGTGTCTATATATGCGTGGCCAGTATAATAAAGTAACCCCTAGGACATCAGATGTTAAAAGTAATCTACCTAATGTAGCAGTGTGATTAGTAGTCATCACAACCGTGCCATCGACAAATAAATCTCAACCGTAGACTCGGTAGAATATTGATAATAAGGTATGACCTAAGTATAGCATGCTTGGTTCTAGATAAATAAATTTACATAACAATAATAATAACGTCAACACTGTAATAATAATTAAAATATACGCAGAATATCTACGATACCTAATATGAAGAGCCTCTTTAATTAAAAAGTCATGTTGGAGTACCTACAAAAATCCCTATGTAATCGGTAATTAAAATAATTTTACCACCTCGTATTTTAATGAACAAGGTAATATTAGCGCAGCCTAAAAATAAATAAATACATCTCAAACCGCTAAAAATATAAGCTATAAGATTAATTCGACAAACCAGAAATCATATACATCGTGTATATAACTCATGCCCCAACTTTTAGAAAGTCAATATTGGACAAGGCACTACCCTACACTCCACCACAGTCTTACGTCTACCCATAGGTCTAATACGGCTCATGGAACTTCCTTAATAAATATAAAAGTAATAAAAAGAAGTTATTAAATAAGATGGGTTAACCCGTAGTATTCAGTGCCATCCTCAAATCCAAATTAAGAATAACATCGTCAATATCCCTGTATCACGAACCCTCCTTAGCCTCTGCTTAACCCAACCATCACTTTGCCCCAACCTCGTATAACCCCGTCAGTCCTCTGCACCCAATCAGCATTGCCTCAAATCACCCATTAAATCGTAATAAAACTAAATTGAATTTATTTCGAGTTATTTGGATCTTTTGAGTTATTTGCTTTCTTTTTGGATTCAGTCGTTTGTCGCGTAATTAGAAATTGAAGTTCGAAGATTCCACGAATCAAGCGAGATCAAGAGCGAGGCGAAGAAAAGATCCGAAGCTCAAGAGAAAGCATTGCGTGAGCTCAAGACCGCGGTAAACCGCGCCAGACGAGTCAATACTTTGATCATGTTGAACCTACATTTTATGCAAATTATTTTAGTTTAAATTATCAAATTGCATGCCGTTATGTTATATACAAATACATGTTAATTTAAGATTTTAGTTACATGTCCATTGCTTGCTTGACTAATATTACACCTCCTTTGGAATATTTGAAAATGAGAACCTTGTCGCCCTAGTAAAACTATAACGGTTACATTTCGAAAAATAAGTCCGTAATTTATATGCCGTGCTTAGTATTGTTTAGGTAATCATGGGCGCGAGAGCGCCCAAGCATCGCTTTTAATCCTGAGAAAAATTGGTTGGGCAGTCATGGTGGTAATGACTGATAAATGTTGGATATGATTATTTTATGTTTCCAAAAACCCCAACATGCTTTAATATCTGGGCGGATTGGTTCGATGGTGTGAAAGTGTGGTGTAGTGGACGCACAGTGTGGTGCAGTGGATGCACAAAGTGGGTTAGTGGTAGACCGCCCAGATACCACTAAGGACCGAATCTTGTCATGACCTCCCGGGTAAAACAGTACAACCACAAGTTCGTAAAGTATGACTTGGCTTAGTAGATTTACCGGACCCTGAAAGTCATCCTTCCAGGAGGAGGTGTGGGATAGTGCAAGCGGTAGTCTGTGTGACGGCTTGAATGGGACACCCGGGTAGGGTGAACATCTGCTGTGGCGGGCTAGCAGGGGCAGGGAGCCAGCTGCTAGACGTTCAGAAGGAGGACATCCCGCACAACGTATGGGACCCACCGCAAGTGGGAGCGACCCATAGGGTGAAATGATGGAAGGGGCGAGGTACTTTGAATGGTTATTGTGATGGTCTGCTCAACCACATGACTAAGGAATCGTGTGGGGCAACGGGTTGATCGTCTCTTGTGGTGAAAGTGTACAAACTCTGCAGAGTCTAAAACTATTCGAATAGCCGTGCCCACGGTCAAAGGCGGACATGGGAAATCCCTGATTTGAGTTGTCCTGGGTGTCGTCCCAGTGGTAAGTTAAGCGGCTATAACGCTGAAAAATGTCATACGGTGTGATGCCGTATGTATGGAGAAATTATGGTGATATTAGGCATATGGTGTGATGCCATATGTATGGAAATTCATATTAATATTCCTTGAACATTATGCTTTTGTTCAAATGCTAGGTCTTAGGAATTTTTATATAATTGTATTCAAAAGCACTCTTTACAAAACAAAATAAACCTAAGCCATCCTTTGGTTAGCCATACATGTTACATATTGCATTCTGTGTGTTGATTCGCTGAGCACGGGGTCGGAGTGCTCACGCTCGCTTTTGCGGCAAAATTCAGAATCAGGAGTCAAATCACCTCGCCTCAGTGACAAGAGTGGACAAGCTGGCAGATAAGATGAAGATGAAGATGTCAAGGGCTAGGTCGCGAACCTCCAGTTGGCTGCCTGTGGGCATGTCCTGAAGGTCCCACCTGTGTGCTTCGTTCTTCCGCTGCTGCAATTTAATGATTTCGGCCTCATCGGCCCATGTGTAAGTTTGCTATTATATTTACGCTTCCGCATGATATGTACTTTGATAATCAGAACTGTAACTGTGTGCACTATCTACTGATCCAGGGAATAGTGCAATTGAACACAGTAGATTCCGGATTGTAAAATCTGGGTCTGACAATTACAAACTTCATCTGTGTGAACAGACCGTACCAACCGTATCAACCATCATCCCGTTTGCGGGCGGACAGATTAGTAGCTCTATCAAGGTGTTATATTCTCCACAGGAGTGATTTTTATTTATGGGATAAGCCCAAAGGAACCGGTATGAGACCGGAGCGTAAGAACCCATAGGCGGGTTACGCATAGGCGTTATATTACGCTAGCAGGGGGGCTGGGTGAGGGTCGGAAACCCTACCAGCCAACGGTTATGTCACTTTCGGTGGGTCTGCGTGAGGGTTTTACACCGCTCCAGGCTACCGCTTGTGAGTAACTGGGTGGAGATATAGTCTACTGAGATAGATGCCAACGTACTGTATTCTGGTCTGGGCACCGCATCAAAGGAATCGCGGAGAGCTAGGAAGCCACCAGGATCAGAGTGGTGATGGGTAAAGTGATACAAGCTTGCACAATGCTATCCAAATCATGAATTCATGCCCGTCTCCGGGAAAGGAGAATTGCGGAAACTTATGGGGGGTTTTGCTGTTCATGCGTATGTTCAGTAGTTTTCTAAATTAATAAATTGTCATTGTTTCAAAACCAACAAACTTTATTTTCTATGTCATGGGAAGGAAATTGAGGAATGAAAAGAGTATAAAAATGAGTAAGAAATTGAGGATAGGAATTGATATTCCTAAAAATGTGAAGGATGAGCATGTTATGCATTTTGTTATATAACGTTTGCTGAGTACTTCTGTACTCACTCTTGCTATAATCCTCTCCTTGCTTAGGAGCATGTCAGTTCAGATAATAGCAAGTCAGGTGGAAATTGCTTGAATGGAAGACCGTGGACTCGGATTGCAATAGGGCAAGGTGGGCATTCCGTGCGAAGGTTGTGTTAGTATGCGATATTCAAGCCTTTGAGGCTTTGTAATAAACTGTAGCCCTGCGTGGCGATATTCTTGTAATATCATATTGTATCTCTAATTATTGTTCTGCTGCAACACTCTGATAGGCTTATTATTCGTTAGAGTGATGTTTTATCGGCTAAAACGAATAATAATCTGTTGACTGGTGTTATTACCCCATGGTAATAATGCGGGTCGTCACAGGTGGTATCAGAGCAATGGTTCGAGAGCCACGCAAATAATTAAAAAAAGGTTTTTGACTTAGGGATGTTGTTCTTGCTATATGGCAATACGTATTCTTTAATACTTCTCAATTGTACGTCATTTCTTATTTGTATAGCTCTAAGGCTTCGGCATCGGGATTTTAGACCACCAAGTATATCGAAAACTAGAATGGGTAGCGAAGTGGGAAAATGACGGCAATAATAGTGGTGGGATTTAAATTATGATACTAGTTCTTCATCGGTAACAATGTTAGTCGATCAAATTTTAGTAGTAGTTGGTAAACAATGCAATTCTAATTATGAACCTAACATTTAATTTTGCTGCAATTAGATATTTGGCATTTCAGTCGATGTATGTTTGTTTTATTTTCTCAACCGTAGCGACATAGGACAACTTAAGATAAATATTAGTAGTTATAGTGGTTTTAGAAGTGAACCAAACTCTGAGACCCTTATCTTTTCACTCTGGCAACTAAATGAACATATCTGCCATCACAAAAAATTAGTAGAGACAATCAAAGAAAGGAAATACTATAACTATTCGTGATGGCAGATGAACCGAAATAAAATTGACTTCTCTCAGTTCTGCATACGAGATTTCCCGGACGAGTGGTCCGTGGCGCTCCCGAACGCATAAGTTTCGGGCGTACTCAGGAACGAAGTCCTGGGCGTACTCAGGGATGAGCCCTGAGCGTGGTTCCAAACGCGAAAGTTTTGGGCGATCCTGAGAGCGAGTTCTCAGGCGTGCCTGGGCGCGGAGATCCAGGGTAGTGTAGGTTCGCACTCAGAGGCAAGCTCTGAGCGTGGTCCCAAACGCGAAAGATTTGGGCGATCTCGAGAGCGAATTCTCGAGCGTAGCTGGGCACGTAGTCCCAGAGTAGTGTAGGAGCTGATTCTTTTTGCATCTCTATGTTTCTTGGGTTTTATTTGCCTAATGTGTACGCTGTGATACGAAAACCAATAACAGAGAAGGAGTAATGCAACTTTCTACTACTTAAACATAAATAATTTCTCATCTATTTGCATGCTAATTAGTAATTGGAAAAACCTGTCTACAAGATGAATAAACCTGTCCTCATTTAACCACCAGCAAAACTCTTGCCTGGTAAGGTAGAGAGGCTTTGAGATTTATTTAGAGAACCTTTGTTTATTCATTGCTTGACTATGAATGCTACATCTTCTCTCTTTATATAGATGAGGTTAGCCTATAATAATATGAAAAATAATATAATCTAATACAACCAATCAATTAAAGATAATATTATATCCATACTAGCTAAATATAAATATATGCATCTATCTATTTTAATATAAAAATATACATCCAACTATTCATAATATGAAGATGTGCATCTAACTATTCTTAATATAAAGACATGCATAAGATTCTATCGCTAAACAGGTAGCGTCGCTACAGTATCGCGCGGGTACTAGTCACGTGCGCTACACTATCCGTAGTACTGTTCACTCGCCTGCTGCGTGCATCGCTGGGATCCTAGGCCATAACAGTTAATTACTCTAAATCCTTAGTGTGACACAATTGTGTCAACTATTGTTAGGTTTGACCTCTTGGATTCCAGACAGCTTTTGAGAGGTTCCTGTCAGCTAACACATGACCAATGTGCCTGGTTGGTTCACCACTTCATTTCTGCATGAACTGCATGTCCTTTTTCCATCCTTTGAATCGGAGATGTATGCAGAGTAGACTTGTAGTCTTCAGTCTCCCTTCCAGTTTTGCTGCTTCTGGGGTACATGTACTAAACTGAACTGCTACTTTGTCATATAGAATTACTGGTGAACTTGGACATTGTTATGCTACAGACAGTAATAACTATTAACTGCTACAATTAACTAAAATTTACTGAACCCCTTTCAAAAATGTTGTAGATAGTAGTAACTTTCAGCGTAATTCTTTTCCTGGCAAGATCCAAGCATATACCTGAAAATCTTGAGCAGACTATGTAATCTTCTGGAGATTACATGGAGCATTTCGTAAAGTTACAGCTCATGTTCAAAATGGAGGAACATTCTTGTCACATCCAGCTGCCGCTTGTTCTATTAAGTTTGTGCTGGTCTGGTCGTTGGTGGAAGCTCTGGAAATGGTGATCACTGATCAGTGACCTGCTTTGGACCAGTTGATGCTTTCACCTTTTCTTGCTTTGCCATTCTTGAGTCCTTTTCCTTTCTTGTGCATTAAGCCTGCTCCTGTTCAATTTATTCCCCCATTTCTTTGTGTCCGTCCATTTTCCTAACAATTTAGGCTAAGCACTGACATGATTGAGATGTTGAGATAAATATATTCGTGGGGCAAATTGGCCAGAAACACTACAAAGGCTATTCAAGGTGGAAAACAACATATGTGGATCATTGGCAAGCGGCCACAGGACCAACTTGTCTGCCTCAGTGTATGTTGTTTTTCAATGTGTACTTCGTTCATGTGTTAGCAAACAAGTTTTTCTAATGTTGAAGGTAGCGATGAATTTGTGATGAATGTAGATCAGATATTGGTCATACCATATTCGCATATATTTCTTCGATATTTGGCGCTAGTAAATTGTTAATGATATTTCATCGCAAAAAAAAAATGTTAATGATATCGCTAGTTCCTGAGCCTACACTACACCTAGATATGATCCTTGTGCCAGCACCATGCCATCACAGCTCATCTTCCCAGGCTCCAATGGTGTGCTACAAAATAAGCACGAGGTGGTTGGTCAGGATGCTCGGCATTAAGCACAGTACTAGAAATTGAACTCAAAACAAATCTCATGGATCACACCATCTTCCCATCCATCAGTCCCAAATCGCAATCACTCGCTCAATCAGCATTGACACCACGAGTAGCACTGAGCAATGGGCATTCAGATCATATCACCACACCAAGCTGGATCAACCACTGAACAACCTATGCCAATGTCAGCGCAAGAAAACCTTATGAGACATGGAATGGAGTTTGAAGACCGTCAATTTTTGCCCGACCATGTCCTCGGTTTCTGACGAGACATGGGAAGAAAGTATTCTCAAGGAAACAGCTGCTGCTTTAAAAATATATACATGGATTATTTAGATATATACCTTTCAAAAGTTGCTGCTTTAAAAATATGCCACTATAAAGTTCATTATATATGCCACTTTAGAGTGCTCTTTCTTTGAAGTATACCATTATAAATAATTTTGGACCAAATTATCCCTACCTTCTTCCCGCTTCCTTCTCCTTCCTCATCCATGGCTGCTGACCAGTACTCTAGCTCCTTCACCATGACAAAATCATCACGGTCTTAGTCCCAAGGCCTGGATATTGTTTTAGGGTCATCGTTCCCATGTGATAATGCTCTACATGCAACAATCCCACCAACACCAATTGGAATAATTTATGCTTCAGAGCCACCAACAATCATCACATCAGATTCACCTCTACGAATATGGTTTGCTGCAGCTTAGAAAGAGGGAAGATCCCCATGTTTGTTACGGTGTATAGGATGAAGGTGATGGTAGCCTGGTGAGGCCTTGACAGCAGCAACGCCTGGTGGCCGCTGCGGTGGTAGTCATCCTCGGCATTGGAGGGGGAGGACTGAGGAGGGGAGCTTGGTAGAGTGGTGCTTATTGGCGTGGTGGTTCTCGATGACAGAGGTGGGAGAGTCAACCATAGTTGTGGCGTCGCTGCCAGCCCTAGCTCTGGGAGCGAGGAGGAGTGAGGTGCAGTGGTAAGGATCTGGACATGGATGGCAAGGCAGAGGGAGGGGCGGAGGAAGGAGGGGTTAGGGGCGGACAATAGGCAGTGACGAGCCGCCCGGGGACGGGATGGCTCCGATGGTGGTTCCATGGCTAGGGATTAGGGTAAAAGGGAAAGAAGAGAAGGAAGAAGACAAATGGTAAATCTATCAAATTTGGCCTATAATGGTATATCTCAACACTATACAACTATAGAGTGGTATGTAGGTGGGTCAGTTTGGGTTGTGGTTTATGACTTTTGAATTCTGACTGTTTACACGAGAGGATACAAAGAGAGATAATTACATGCAATTTCGGTCAATATAGCCGAAGTTGGTACAATGTCTATTACAAATTGACTTATAGACACCATCTTAAAAAGATAAATCGTTTAAAAACTAGTTACTATGGTAAAAACAAAAAAATCATAAATATAAAGTCTAAAAGAACCTAGCTATATCTAAGGAAGAACTTTGTGATGGCATATTTAAAAAAAGTAGCAACTCTTATATGGCAAAGTTGCTTTATGGTTTTTAGCTTATGGTTTTTGAATTCTGCCTGTTCACGAGAAAGCATATGAAGAGAGAGACACAATCGCATGTGATTTTGGCCGATATAACTGAAGTCATTACAGTATCTACTATAATCAATTTATAGACCTTATTTTGAAAAATATATCATTTAAAAATCAGCATGAAGCGCAAAAGTCTATATGTAAATAGATAACACTACAAACATATATACATACATATGTATCCCGTAGGCCTCAAGCGCATGCGTACATTCGCTTCCCTTCTTCCCCTTCTCTCCTTTCCTTCTCCATTCCATTCCATTTCAATCCCCGAACCAACCCAACACACCACCGCCTCCTCTCCCTCCCATTCCACCTCGCCGCCGGGGCCATGCCCGGCGCCGCGGCGGCGGCGGGAGGGTGCGAGCCGGTGCGGAAGGCGGGGCCCGTGACCATGGAGCACGTGCTGCTGGCGCTGCACGAGACGGAGGCGGAGCGGGAGGCGCGGATCCGCGGCATGTTCGGCTTCTTCGACGCGGCGGGGCGGGGGCAGCTCGACTACGCGCAGATCGAGGCCGGGCTCGCCGCTCTGCAGGTCCCCGCCGAGTACAAGTACGCGGGGGAGCTGCTCCGCGCCTGCGACCGCGACCGCGACGGCCGCGTCGGGTACGAGGACTTCAGGCTCTACATGGACGACAAGGAGCTCGAGCTCTACCGCATCTTCCAGGCCATCGACGTCGAACACAACGGCTGCATCCTCCCCGAGGAGCTCTGGGACGCGCTTGTCAAGGCTGGTATGTATGCCGTAGCCTCGCCTCACCTTTTGCCCGGCCTGTACCACCGCAATTTGGTCACCTCGTGCTCGGCTGTCACATGTCGGTCGCAGCGGTGTCCGGATTCCGACGCGTTGTGCGAAATGTGGTTGCGGTAGCATATTACTACTTGGTTGTTGTTGGATGCTTGCAGCAAATTTGTACCCAACCGTTGGAGGTCTTTTTTTTTTTTGCCTTTTTTGTTTACCTGGTGAGAAGATGGATGTGAGTGTTGTCATGTGTGGAGATGGGGAGGGTTCTCTGCTATGGACTTGATATCAATACCAATTATGCTTAATTGTACTTGCAAGGAGCGTATGTTTGGTGTGCGGAAATGAGTGGAGAAAAATAATGAATTCCAATATGCCAACGAAGCAATGTTTGAATTAGGCATGAATTTAACCTTTTTTGCTATATAGATTGATACCTCAGTTAATCTATTCAGGTAGAAAAATTAGACGCTATTGTTGCGAAGAAATTGCTACACTAACTTCTTGCAATATGCTAGGCTGCTAGCAGGCTTCTTTAGAAAAAAGGCCTAAAAGGCAAAAGGTTCACTTGGGCCGTTCAGTCTGTAAATCATTTGAGGTGTAGTTAACAAAGAACCATGCACCTAAGTGTGGCGAGTGCCTGACATATATCTGGTGCAAAAATACAATTAATATTAGTTTTCTAAAAATGCCTGTAGCCACATTGAAGTTTTGAAGAAACTTTAGAAGAAAATGTTGTGTGCTAGATACTTCTAGCTAATATGTACGACAATATTCTACCAAAAAGTTGGACCATCACAGGTCATTTTTAAATGAAGATTTGCAATGTTCATAGCATATATAGCACATCCAAGGCGTTTAACATACAAGTTAATTCTTTACTGAACGTTGCCACTGAGAAAGCTTCCACTGCTTGTCTTTGTCGACTCTGACAAGTGACCGCTGATAATTTACTGAATCTTGGGAGTTAGAACCACTTGAGTGCCTGATTGGACCATTGTTTGGTCCATGAATCTTTTGGCTTTGGTTTATTTTCCATTTTTCGATCCTAAACCATGCTGTTCTGAAAGGCATGCGCCTTAGCATGCCTTGCACCTTGCTTTAGTGCCTTGCATCTTGCTGCTAAAGGTGTGTGCCTAGCTTAGCATGCCGTGCCTTATGCAGATTAAGGTGCTTTTGTCTCCCTGTGGATTGACTTAGTGCTAGTCGTGCGCTTTAGACTGCATTGCATGGTGCATAATAACTTAACAGTAAAATTGTTTGTTGCATTGGTGCAATGCAAGTGTCATTAGCTTTTCTAGTCCTCTAATATGACTATCTGCACAAACGTCCATACCCATCTTGTTTCTCATAATTGCTCGACTGCTATATGCAATGAAATACTACGGAAATTATCTCAATTATCAGCATTTTGTCGTGGTCGTACCATCAAGTCAAATTTCTGTCTCTTTTAGTCTTTCTAAACGAGTTGAAATTGGGCATATGACAACAGTTGCTATAAATAATAATGATGGATTGACCATGTATTATATTTCCCACCACTCACAGGACTTTGATGTTGAATGTGTTCATCCACCAGATGTAGGCGTTGAAGATAATATAGATCAGATCCTTCTGATACCTTGAATGGCCCTAAATCATTTCTTATCAAACAGTTCCACATGGTCACAAAATGATCCTAAACACAGCTGATGGTGTCATCCGTGTGGCGTGCTCTCCTTCATTTGAGTGCATGTTCCTGCATGATAATACAATTTACAATTGGTACACATTAGTTAGTGTACCACATTAGGGAATTTCAAATTCCTTCAACTAAATCTACACTGTTGTAATCAGGTTCCACCAAATATGTGGAAGAAATTTCCCCCATTTTTCTCATGATTAATGTTGGGCTTTTTTTTTGTTCTCTAATTAATGTGGTAATTTGTGGGTCTCAGAGAAAACATGCAGCCTCAAATCTTACCAGTTTTTTTTAGACATTAGATTATTACAAGTTCCAAAAACTCGGGACAGTTTAGAGTGTTAGCCTGTTATTTATTTGCCTCAATCCTCGCCTTATCTGAGGGAGCAATTCTACTATTCATCACTAATTGTCTGAATTAATATCGCATCCAATGCTGCTGTAGCTTAGTGAGGCAGCCCCAAGGCTACATACCCCATACTAAAAGTTGCATAGCAGAGGCAACCAAAATTGAGTGCCTCAGTTGAAGGTGTGAAGCAACCCCACATGATAAACAACAACCATTAGCTTACTTAAAGGGGGGAGGCTGCGGCAGCTTCCCCAGCCTACCAAGTGGGTTCAAACTTTGGGCTTTGCTTAATTCATGAAATATTGTCATGCTAAGTTTCACGTTCCTTTTTTTAACTGCTAGCATGGTGTTTAGGATTTCAATTTAGAGTTACTTGTGAGTTGGCCAATGCATTGCCTAAGTGGAGTTCATGATACTGAACAAAGTTAAGCAATATAATTTAGGTAGGCTTCATACTTATGAGCTGTGCTGATATATCAGATTGATATGGGAACCAATAATGATCAACCGGTATTTCAACTATACCTTTTTGGGCCAAAGATATGCGTGAATGAGTTTAGAGGACAAATACTTCCAAAAGGCTGAGAAAATAGGTTGAAGGGGTTGTAATAGTAGCCATAGGTTTTGGGTCTTTCATTTGGGAATGTTTGTGCATGGTGTTATGCAGCAACATCACGGTAAGAAGTCGGTTCGGCAAGAGCAGCGGCAGCAAAACCAAAACATTCAGGAGGCCGAATAGACTGGCGATCACGAAAAGTATAGCGAGGAGGAGAGGCTGAAAAGGATGACCCATCAGAAGGAGAAGGCACATCAGAAGAATCCTCAACTCGTGGACGATGAGTATAGTAGAGAGAATAAGAAGGTACAATGTCAAGAGTAACCTCGGAAGTGGGTGCCTATGGAGACGAAGGTGCCGACTGGGAAGGAGGCATCGGAGAGACCAAAGGCTGTGGTGGAGTGGTGACTATGGTGTTGGAAGGAAAAGTCAGGAAAGAAAGTGGCTCGACAAGAGATGTTGAAGTGGAGGAAGGAGAAGGGTGAGGATAGTAAGGACGAGACTCATCAAAAGTAACGATCGAGAAATCCGCATCCGCTGGTCAATAGGATCCCAACAACGATACCCCTTGTGCTTAGCAATATAGCCCAGAAAAACGCACTCAACAGACTGAGCAGTCAGCTTGGTGTGCTCATGAGGTGCAAGAAGAACATAGCACACACACACACACCCAAAGAGGCGAAGACTGGAATAATTAGGAGTCTTGCCACAGAGATGCTCAACTGGAATCCCACGTTGAAGAGCAGAGGATGGCTGAATGTTAATCAGAAAAGTGGCAGTAGAAACAGGCTCAACCCAGAAGTGTGGTGGAACAGCAGAAACAAGTATGAGAGCACGAACTGTCTCAAGAAAATGACGATGCTTACTTTCAGTTACACCATTCTGAGCATGAGCACCGGGACAAGAAAACTGAGTGCCCTGCTTAGTAAGAAAACCACAAAGAACTCCTGACAAGTACTTCCCAGCGGAGTTAGCGCGAAAAACATGAATAGGAGAATCAAACTAAGTATGAAGGTGACAAGTCTTGTAGATGAATAGAACCTCACTACGAGATGACATAAAATATATCCATGTATGCCGAGAAAAATCATCAATAAAAATTATATAATATCGATGACCTTTCGAAACGAAAGGAGCTAGTCCCCACACATCAGAATGAATAAGATCAAAAGGATGCTGAGACACTGACTCACTAGAAGGATAGGGGAGCTGAAGCTGTTTGCCAAGCTTATAACCCAGACAATTGAGAGAAGCATCACTAGACACAGACCCTAAAAGACCACGACGAAGTAATGAAGACATGCGTGACCCACAAAGATGTCCTAAACGATGATGCTACTGAGCAAAAGATGCGGTGGAGGCTGCAGCAGATGTGGAGGCAATGGTGGAGGCGACAAGACTGATAGGGGCAGCGGAAGGAAGATGAAGCCAGTCAAGCTCTCAAAGCTGTCGTGAGTCATGGTGGCAAAGGCCAATACCAACCAGAGTCCCCGTGGCGATCCTGAACACAACAAAAATAAGAATCGAGAATAACACGACAACCATGATCAGTGAGTTGGCCGGCAGATTGAACTGCATGGTTAGTTTTGGAACGTAAGAAACAGCAGGAATATAAAAGGATGAATTTGAAAGAGTGCATCGTCCTGTGATAGAAAGAGGTACCATCTACTGTTTAAACAATGATAGGAGCAACTAAAGGACTAATGGAAGTGGGACTGGTGAAATCAAATGTCATATGAAAGGAAGTACCAGAATCAAGAATCCAATGTGATATACCTGAGGAAGAAGAAGTAGAAGGTGGTCTCTCATCGGAAGACTGAGCAGCAGAACCAGTAGAACCGAACGATGCAGAAGCAACCATGCGACCCAGTAGTGTGAGAAATTGCTGAGTGTCAGAGGCACCGGGACTCCTTTGAGAAGAGGAACCTCCAGTGCCCCTCGGAGGACAAGCATCACGACGAAAATCCTTCTTCCTGTAGCAGAACTGCTCCACATGTCCATTCTTGTTGCAATATGTATAATGAAGTCCCCTACCAATAACAGCTGTCACTGGTGGAGGTGCAGCTGGTGAAGGAGTAACCGGAGGCGCAACAGGTGTAGAAGCTATTAAAACCGAAGGAAACGATGGTAACGATAGTAGACCTACACCACGTAGACGAATCTCCTCAGTGCAAACAACTGTAAGGGCCTCCAAAAGAGTCATACGAGGGTGGCGAGCTAGCAACTAAGCACGAGTCTACTCAAACTCAGCATGGATACGTGTCAAGAAGTGTAAATGCGGCGAAGCTCTAGATGAGAATGCTGACGTTGACAACACTGACAGGTGCGACAAACATCTGGCCCCAAAGAGTCAATCTGACGCTATACCGCAGATAGCTGAGCATAGAACTCGTCCACAGTGGCATCTCTCTGCTGCAGCGACTGCTCCTGACGCACAACAGTAAGGTACAAGGAATCACTAGATAGCTCGTAGTGGCCGCGCAGATGTGCCCACATTGCCTGTGCGGAAGCCAAACCAACATCACAGTGAAATGCGTCTCCATGCTAGCAACCAGAATAGCAGAAGCACGAGCATCCTCATCAATCCATGTCTTGTAAGCAGCATACTGAGTCTGAAAAGTCTCCATGACATTCTCAAAAGCCTCAGACGTCCTTGTACGAGCGTCATCGGAAGTATCCATCAGGAGAATAGGCTCAGTAGGTGGAGTAGGGTGAGACGGACAAGATAACTCGTCAGTAAGAAACTCCCAAAGGCGCTGACCACGCATGTGGAGACGCATGTGCTGAAACCAGTCCCGATAATTGGGACCATCGAAAATCACCGGGCAATGAGGAACAGATACGGTGCCTGCAAAAAAAGACATTTTTTCTTTTTCTTTTTCTTTCTTTTTTTCCTTTTCTGTCGGTCGGTTAACAAAATCGACTGAAGGCCAACCGGATCGCACCCAAGTCTCAAACGAAAAGAAGAAAGGGCAGCAACTCTGGCGGAGACAGCGGCGGCGGCGACAGCTACGACTGGCGGTCGTTGGCTTTGGTGGTAGGCGGCTCGGCGGCTCTGCTGGGACTCGGGAGACCCCTGGTGGCTGGCGATTGTGGAGAGTCCCCTGGCGGCCGGCGGCGGTGGAGCACCGATGGCGTCAACCTTTGGCGGCTGACGGCGGCAAGCCCTCGATCAAGCTCTCTGTCGGGTCGACCTCCAGATCCGTCGGCGGCGACGGAGAAGCTCGACCTCTCTGGCGGCGGAAGAAGCCCATACTGGAGGCGGTCTCGGGTTGAGCGGCGACGGGCGGAGGAACCCCGAGCGGTGGTGGCTAAAGAAAACCCGGATCCGAACGATCTGGACAAGCACGGGTGTAGCGGCAGCAACGTCGGGCGGAGAGTGCATAGATTAGATCGGCATAGGAAATCGAGCGCACAATGGAGAGCTCGCGATGGCAGGGCGGATCAGCGTTGAGCGGGAGAGCTTGCGGCGACAGAGTCGAGTCGTCTGATGGTGACGAAGACGCGACGAGCCGTGGAAGAAGCAAGCGGCGGTGGTGGCTGACAACGATGACGAGCGCAATAGAAGCAAAACCTTAGGTTCGGCTCTGATACCATGTTATGAATAACGCTTGTATTCATCATGAGGTCAATGTGTCAGTATATATACATGTACAGGTATGACATATATACAGGAAACTCCTCACACAATAGGGTAAATGCACAGCTATATAATACATATCTAACTCATGGAAGCTTTAAGCTGGTTTTAATTTCCAGCAAGGCAGCAAGTTGCGGAGCAACTCATGTTAGATTGATTGTTACTTCTTCATTTAGACTCAACTTTATCACAGATTCTGGTCCTCCGGTATCACCTAAGTTCAAGGAGTGCTTTCCTGTGGATTGTCAATCTTGTAGGGAGCACACATTAATCTAATTCCTGCATTAGCTTCTATCAAAAAAGAAAAAAAAAGATCTCTATTCAAATCCCTGTCTAGATTTTAGAAAGCTGTCCACATAGTTTGCTTTCTTGACAGTGCTTTGCCTGAAGTCTTAAGGGCCTGTTTGGGACCGCTCCACTCCACGTTTTTCAGCTCCGCTCTATGTTTTTTAGCCAAACAGGTTTAGCTCCACGCACTCTGTTCGAGGAAAAAAAGGTGAAGTTGTGAGAGCACCTAAAGGGGTGCTCCACAAACTCTAGGTTTTTTGTGGAGCTGCTCCATGGTAGAATTCGTGGAGCAGAGTTTGTGGAGCAGTCCCAAACACGCCCTAAATACCTTCAATTCTTCACAATCAAGTTATTTAGAGCTCATTATTTTTGTATCCATTATATGTCTTACAAGCAATGTCAGTTTGCTGTTTGCAGGTATAGAGATTGATGAGGAGGAGCTTGCTCGATTTGTTGAGCATGTGGACAAGGACAACAATGGAATTATCACTTTCGAAGAATGGAGGGACTTTCTTTTGCTTTATCCTAATGAAGCAACCATTGAGAACATTTATCATCACTGGGAAAGAGTCTGCCTTGTAGATATAGGTGAACAGGCTGCTATACCAGAAGGTATAAGTAAGCATGTCAATGCAAGCAAATATCTGATTTCAGGAGGGATTGCTGGTGCAGCATCTCGTACCGCAACTGCACCTCTTGATCGCCTTAAAGTGATCATGCAAGTACAAACAACGCGTACTACAGTCATGCATGCAATTAAGGATATATGGACCCAAGGTGGTCTATTGGGATTTTTTAGAGGGAATGGATTGAATGTTGTAAAAGTTGCCCCAGAAAGTGCAATAAGATTTTATGCCTATGAAATGTTAAAAGAACACATTATGAAGAGCAAAGGAGAAAATAAGAATGAAATTGGTGCTTCTGAACGTCTCGTTGCTGGTGGTTTGGCTGGTGCAGTAGCACAAACAGCAATTTATCCCATAGATTTAGTAAAGACACGGCTACAGACTTATTCGTGTGTGGGTGGTAAAGTTCCTAGTCTTGGTGTATTGTCGAGGGATATATGGATGCACGAAGGTCCTCGAGCATTCTATAGAGGCCTCGTTCCATCATTGCTTGGTATTGTTCCTTATGCTGGAATTGATCTTGCTGTATATGAGACTTTGAAAGATGTATCCAAGACTTACATACTAAAGGACAGCGGTTAGCTCTCACTCAGACTTTGTTGGCATTTCTAATCATTTTTCTTATAAATTGTATGGTTCTTGATTCTTGAATATATTGTGATCATGTAGATCCTGGTCCTCTAGTACAACTTGGCTGCGGGACTGTCTCAGGGGCTTTGGGAGCTACATGTGTTTACCCTTTACAGGTCATCAGAACAAGGTAAGAAATGTATATTGTACAGACAGGAATATCTCTCTCTCTCTCTCTCAACTGTATTTCTAAATATTTGTAGACTGCAAGCTCAACGGGCCAATTCAGAGGCCGCATATAGAGGAATGCCTGATGTGTTCTGGAGAACCCTACAACATGAGGGTATTTCTGGATTCTACAAAGGAATCCTACCAAACCTCCTTAAAGTGGTGCCTGCTGCAAGTATTACCTATCTAGTTTATGAGGCGATGAAGAAAAACCTCTCTCTTGATTAAATTCTGGAGTTGTTTTGCAAATCAGCCATCATTATTGACATGGCTGACTGTAGAGATAATGGCGACACATGAATTTACCAGTTAAATAGCTCCTTTTTTTGAAGTGAAAGATGGTGCCTTCAGGATAGAATTGGAAGCTATGGTGGCATGTTCTCCTAATTTTCATTTGGCATCAGTGAAAGAATAATTATCAGATCATTGAGGCACCCATGCTGGCATACTGGTAACACTTCCATCAAGTTGTATTACAGCAATTATACTTGACGTGTCTTTTGTCTTAATAGTTCTTTGTGCATACACAAGTACCTTCAAATTTCTGCACATATTTGAGATCTGGGAATCACAGTGAAGAATTTATATTATGTTGTGAGCCTTAGATCATTTTTGGGAACTAGAGATGATGATGTTTTCTAGTAGTAATTTTAAGCTAATAATGAACAAACAGCAAACTTGCAGCGGTGTGCACTTTCTATCACGGTACTTTGATTATCTGTGTATACATTTTTTTATTACTATAGAGAGTACTAGAGAATACTGGTGGCAGCTAAATGTTGCTAATTTTGGTGTACACTTTTAACAGTGCTAATATGAATAAAATTAATCCATAACACTTCGACTTCTAGAAGTGTCATGGATTCTTAAGTGACAAGTTATCGCATACACATGTTGTCATCTACCACAGCTGAATATACCTAGGTCTCATGAATAAGCAAGAGAAAAAAACTCAACACTCAACAGTTAAAAGGAAAATGTTTAGTTTATTAGTTAGTTAAGTTGTAGTGTAGCAAATGTGTACAAAGAAATATGGTACCGGTAATCTGGTATGAGATGGTTATTTGAAGGTCAAACGAACTTTTCTCATAGAGAACAAGTTTACTATTGGATCAGATCAAGTCTTTGTGATAAGGTGTGTAAATACTAATGGCCAAATCAGATCAAAATTTGGCCGATATTAGGTTTAAAATTGAATATTTATGTAGGATTAGCATCTCGAAAAGGTTGCCTCTGTAAATTAATGAAATGAAGTATTGTTGTTGGATCTGACTGAAGAAACACTATTGGCCTAACCGCCTGAAGACATTACCTAAGTGAGACTTGAAGGCCCCGTTTGGTTGGGCTGAAAAGCTATGGCTTATGGCTGAAATTACACTGTAGCGGCTGAAATTTCACTATAGCTGAAGGTGGCTTATTTGGCGTAATTAATTTTTTAAAAAAATTTAAAATAGAAAAAATATGCTAGCTCATCACGGACAACGCAGACAAATACGGGAAAAAAAGAACCGTCAAAAAATCTAAAAAAAACCAAAAGTTCAAAAACATAGACGAAATTTATGAATAGTGAAAAATAAGCCAGAAGTTGAAGCCGAAACGAGCGGGGCCTAAACCTGCAGTCCAATTGTGTTCCTCTCAGATATGTGATGTCTGTATTGTGTCCTTGAAAGGTTTATGCTCACATTTTTTTATATACAATAGTGTGTTATAATGGAAGAGGGAATAAGTAATGTGCAACTGGTTTACAGATGTCTTGATGCTAGTCTTGCACTGTGCTATACTTCAAAGAAATTAGAATAAAAATGAGCCACCTATTTATCTTTTCTTTCGTGTGAACATTGGGTTTTGATATTCAGGAATCAGGACTCAGCAGTAGTTTAGTAGTGTTATGGACGAGGTTTAGGTGACGGAGATTGTATGAGTGCGTACCCGGAGGTCGAAGCTTGAACGGCCGGCGGCGTGGAGGCGCCAGCCAGCAGCGTCTAGTGTGCCTGGAGGCGCACCAGGGAGAAGGGGGAGAAGATTAATTCTTTCTTATTCCTTTAGATTGATGCGGCAGCCCCTATATATAGGATTGCCCCTAACAAACAATATCTAATATCATATCTAATACTAACTGAATAGGAAAGCAATCAACTAACTTGGAAAGCACTAACTAATCCGGATAGGAATGAAAAGGCAAGTTTGATATGCCTTGATACTTAGGGCATGACTGTTGCGCCTGCCTTAGCCAACCACACCCAGTCATCAACTGCATACTCCATGCCACGGTGCAGCTGGTCGTAGTGTTGTTTGGCGATCTATTGAGCTTGAAGGAGATGTTCGCGTACCCCTACCAAAAAATTATCACGCTCAACCATATTTTGATCAATGGCCGGTACACGAGAATCCCCTTTTTCATAGGAACACAAATAAGGAGGATCGCACCCATAGACCGTGTGGAATGTCGTAGTCTAAAGCGCGGAGTGATATGAAGTGTTGTAGCAGTACTCCGCCCATGGAAGCCATCTGAGCCATTATTTGGCCGGTCACCCGTGAAACAACGTAAATACATAGCAATAACCTTGTTGGCAGCCTTAGATTGTCCATCAGATTGGGGATGATAGGCGGAACTCATGTGCAACGCACGTCCGCCAAGCGAAAGAGTTCCTGCCAAAATAAGCTAGTGAAGATTGCATCCCGGTCACTGACAATGGATGTAGGCATGTCGTGTAGACGTGTAATGTCATCAAAGAATGCTCTGATGACTATAGCTGCCGTATATGGGTGAGCTAGCGGAATAAAATGAGCGAACTTGGAGAAGCGATCAATGACGGTCAAGATGACCGTTTTGCCACCAACTCGGGGAAGACCTTCAATGAAGTCCATAGCCAAATTGGACCATACCTGATAGGGCACGACCAATGGCTGAAGGAGGCTAGTCGGATGGAGATGTTCCGTCTTGTTACGCTGACATAGTACATTATTTATAAATTCCTCGGCCAACTGATGAGCACGAAGGACATGGAAATCTGCACGGAGATGTTGCAAAGTCTTTTGAATACCCTCATGACCAGTGGTATGCGCTGCTTCCAAGATAGAAGGCAAGAGAGACAACAAACATGGAACACAGACGCGGCCACTGAACCTCACCAATCCATCCGTTACTTCCCATGGTGCTCCACAGTGACCGGCTGTGATTTCGTCGTGGAGAGCAACCAGGCTCGGATCGGATGTTGTTGCCTTGCACAGTTCATCGAAGAGGGCGAGTGTGGGTCCTAATATGGCGTGGAGGCCAGCCGGTGCAGGTTGCAGTATCAACTCGCCATCACGCCTTGACAATGTGTCGGCGATGGTGTTAAGTCGGCCCGGTCTGTACTCCACATTGAAATCGTACCTTGCTAACTTGCTTGCCCATTGGTGTTGCGAAATGGTGGACAAGCGTTGGTCCAATAGGAACTTGAAACTATAGTGGTCTGTGCGAATGAGAAAAGAGCGCCCCCACAAGTACGGACACCAATGGCGAACGACCTGTACTAGGTCGAGCTTCTGGTCTGTCAAACTGGTATTGTCACCACCATCAGATATGGTGTCAAAGGCAGCAGTTGGCTTTGATACCAAGTTGTTATGGATGAGGTTTAGGTAACGGAGATTGTATGAGTGCGTAACCGGAGGTCGAAGCTTGAATGGCCAATGGTGTGAGGCGCCAGCCAACAACGTCCAGTGTGCCTGGAGGCGCACCAGGGAGAAGAAGGGGAGAAGATTAATTCTTATTCCTTAAGGTTGATGCGGCAGCCCCCATATATAGGATTGCCCCTAACAAACGATATCTAATTCTAACTGAATAGGAAAGCAATAAACTAACTTGGAAAACACTAACTAATCTGGATAGCAATGAAAAGGCAAGTTTGATATGCGTTGATACTTGATACTCATGGCATGGCAATTGCGCCTGCCTTAGCCCGGTTGTGGTGTCTCAGATAATGACAACCGACCATGACAAGTAGAAAGTATGTTTAGAGTTCAACGGATCTTAGCTACCACTCAGTGCCCCGTACAATTCTTGCATCTTACATAACCGATCTCGTCTTCCCACAAAAATAAAATAAACAAATAAAATGATGTGGAGATACTAACTGGCGCTTTGGTAAAGTGTATCAGCGCCGTGGGAAAGGGAATCCTAGCGGCACGCAGGTGGATGGGTCAGCCACAACACAAGCTGCAGCAATTGTGCCGGACGGGGAATAGTGTGGTTTCTATCTACAAGGGCGATTAGTTTCCTTTTAGTTTCCAATTTCCTTTTAGCTCATGGTTTCGTTGTTTAGTTGAGGTATGTTTCCGGTTTGTTAGGAGAGTAATCTCAGAATATAAGAGGTTAGTCGATTGATGAATAAAGCAAGAAAGAATTACCTTCCTCCTTATGTCTTCCTCCTCCTTCCTCTGTTGTTCCTATCTCCTCACCTAGCAGCCACAGCTCCTCATCGCCGGGCGTCTCTCCATCCACGCCTACGTCCGCACCCTCGATACCATCTACGACCCAATCCCACACATATCAATTTGGTAGCAAAGCCTCCTGCCATGGCTTCTGATGTGCCAGATTCACATGTTAAAGATCTGAAGTCCTTCCTGGAGAAACAACTTGGCAAGATAATGGAACAGTTGGACGAGCAGGGCCGCACCCAGTCCTTCTTGGCGGCGCGTCTCCAAACCCTGGAGCTGCTATCCACCAGTGAAGGCAGACCGGCGTTGTCTTCAGCTTCCACATCCGCAGTAGGGGGAATGAGCATCCTGCCTACTCCCTCATCCACTACCATGCTTCCCTCGACACTGTCATCTGATTCGCCGCCATACATGCCCCTACACAGTTATTCACGACCTATCTCCCATCCCATCCCACCCATTAGTTCTTTGCCCTCCCAGGACACGCTTCCACCAACCATGCCTCGCTATCACAAATTGGATTTCCCAACGTTTGACGGCAAGGATGACCCGTTAGTTTGGCTAGCCTGTTGTGAACAATTCTTCTAGGACCAACGGACGGAAGAGAGTAACAAGGTGTGGCTAGCTTCTTACCACATGACAGGCACTGCGCAACAATGGTACATTTAGCTACAACGCGAGATGGGTACCCCGACATGGCAGCACTTCTCAGAGTTATGCCACCTCTGTTTCGGGCCACCGATTCGCAACAATGCCTTGGGGGAACTGGCTCACTTGTGCCTCACGGGCATTGTGTCGGAACATCAGGACAAGTTTCTAGCGCTTCCTTGCCGTGCGGATCCTTTGACGGCCCGCTAGCAGGTCTAGCTATTCACGGCGGGATTGTCCGACTTGCTGTGTACTGACGTCGAGCTCCACCAACCTGCTGACCTCCAGGTGGCCATGAGTCTGGCACGCTCCTACGAGCTGTAGGCTCAAGTGGCTACAACACAATTGCCGGTGCGGTCTGCCATACGACCACCGTTCTGGACGTGTCCTCCCGGTCCGAGTGCGCCGGAGCAGCAGTCTTCATCTGCTTTGCCAGGACAGAGGCCCTCCAAATATCTCACTGGGCTGAGATGGATGACTGCCACAAGGGCTTGTGTTTCAATTGTGATGAGCTGTTTCATCGCGGACATAAATGCAAGAGGCTCTTCTTCATCGGCTTCCACCAAGACGATAACACGGGCAGTGATTCGGCTAACACACCAGATACTGATGACGTCAAGAAAACATCCTTCCGCACATCGGAATTTTCCTCACCAGTCATCCTTGTCAAAAAAACAGGATGGTTCATGGCACTTGTGCGTGAACTACCGCGCCCTCAATTCCAAGACTGTTAAGGACAAGTTTCCCATACCGGTGGGAAAGGGAATCCTAGCGGCGCACCGGTGGATGGGTCAGCCACGACACAGGCTGCAGCAATTGTGCCGGACGGGGAATAGTGTGGTTTTTATCTACAAGGGTGGTTAGTTTTCTTTTAGTTTCCGATTTCCTTTTAGCTCATGGTTTCCTTGTTTAGTTGAGATATGTTTCCGGTTTGTTAGGAGAGCAACCTCAGAATATAAAGGTTAGCCGATTGATGAATAAAACAAGCAAGAATTACCTTCCTCCTTATGTCTTCCTCCTTCCTCTGCTGTTCCTATCTCCTCCTCGCCTAGCAGTCACGGCTCCTCATCGCTGGGCGTCTCTCCATCCACGTCTACGCCCACACCCTCGATACCATCTGCGATCCAATCCCACACATATCATAAAAGTTGTCAAGGATACAGCTGGCTTTTCCGAGATGTCAAGTTCTAACCGTATTGTTGGAGCTAAATTCTTCGATTATTTCTACTAAGGTACATGAACTGTAGTTAGGAGCAGGCATCTGACGGTAACTGCATTCATCTGCCATGATGTCCCTCTGTCTTGTATTGTACCCATAGGGTAATACTCTTGATGGGATGCTTTTCAGCTTTGTATTACCATTTCATTTTTGTATCATGGTGCATTCTTGCCTCCAAAACATCTCCTAAGCAATTAGTTAAGTATTCAGCACAACAGTCACTGTTTCATCTCATCTGTAGGTGAGAATGCATGACGTTTTTGAAATTTGGCCAATAGCTTAGGTCTGTGCACTATATTTGTTTGGTTTTATCTCTACTTCGCCACTTGTGGTTTTGCTCACTTCTCCTGTATAAGCTTAGTACCGGAAGTGGATAATATTTTTGTTTTTCTCTCTGGCTTTAATTGATGTGAACATGATTATGCTTGACGTTTGACAATACTTGTCATTTCACTTATAAATGATCTATGTTACCTAGTCATTGCTATTGTCAATTATTTGTATCCCCTTGTGCTGGTTAAATTATCACGTCATTTCAGCTCATGACTTGCCAAACTGGACAATTTCTGCAGTTATTTGAACTTGCAACTCATTTTCTGATACATGTTCGATTTGGATAAATTCTGTCATTTTAACTCATGACTCATTTGCTTCGCTTTCCATGTTTCAGTTAAATGGCATCATCAGCTCCGAGTTAGCTATTTATCGCGAATTCCTGAAGGCTTATTTTGCCCCCAGTCTTGGGGGGAGTTTTGTTAGTCAAACTGTAACACAGGAAAATTCCCTTTGACTTAATTTACGATTCCTTGTGCTCCTGAACTCGACAGGAGCTGTGACCTGTAGTGACCACAAAATTGCCTGCAGAAAGGGTGCTGGTTATACATGTACGTATTTTCCTCGGCGACTTGCCAAAAGTCAACGCCTACTGTATGTAATAATCTGCCTGCATTGCCGATCCCGATATAGCCTTTTAAATTGTTACCCTTTTGCGCACATACGCAATTACGCATCGCCAACGCAAACGACCTGGGAGGCTTTGAGTAATGTAAATACGGTACAATACTCGAAGTTTGTGTATATCTGCTTAGCAAAAGTCTCCACTGGGGGTGTTTACATGTTAGTCCCGTGTGCTTGTTCCATAAGCAAGTTCAGTGTATGCAGCTGGTTGATGCATCCATACAGGCAGGCTCTTGCGAAAGGGAAGAGCAGCTCTTGCCACATACTACCACTGGACACTGGTTATTCCATAGTTGCCGAATTGACATTGCCAGAAGCATGTTTTCTACATAGGCAGCCTATACTTCTGCAAAACAAAAGGAAAGGTGCGATGTCAACTGTGCCTGTTGTTTACCTGTTAGCAGTGATACATGAGAGACATGATGCTGTGGATTTCACTGTCAAGAAAGCAGCCATGTGTTTTGTATGATGCTCAAAAGAAGCTTCTTGCAAAGATAAGACTAGGATTGTAGGAAACAAAGGACAGTTCAATGTTTGATGTTTCGCAGTCTGTAGTGTTTGATGTTTCGTAGTCTGTAGGGTTGTCATGGTCTTCTAGAAACTCTTATGCGGGTGTTTATATTGGCTTCTGCTTATGGTTTATATGTACATCTAACTTCTTGAAGTGGTTTTTTTTACTTCCCTCGTTTCTGTCTCACTTCGAGAATAAACCAGGGAAGTCATATCACGCACCAACTTCTCTCACGTCTACATCTCTTCTTCACTTTTCAAATCACTCGCTTTTTATCCTAAAAGTTATTTCTCTCGGTTACTAATATTTATTTTTATCTAAAAAGCTAACCCACTAGTGGAAAGATACATCCAAACAAAGCAGAGATAATGTAGGGAACCGAAAGCGGGAGCTCAGGAGGGTGGAAAGAGGAGGAAACCGGTGTGAAGCTTCGTTAGACGTGGGGGTGCGATGCAGTGGTGCTGGCTGGTGCTACCTTCGCACTCCGTCCTCCAGTCGTCCAGCGGTTAATAACCACTATCCACGTGGATTTATGGCCATGTTTCCTTTTTTAAAACTAAAATGTCTTCGTTTCTTGACTAGCTCTGGACTCTGGTCAAGGTCTCCTGATTATGTTATGTTGGACGGAGACGAGGAAAGCAGCGATATATCTAGTCAAGGCTCCGTTTGAAACGCTGAAATTTTCTGTAACTACCTAGGAATTAAGCCCTTTTATGTGAAATTCCTATGTTGATCTTAATGTTAGTGGGCGCAAGTCACAGTATACACGTGTTGATTGTTTGTTGATGTTATTTGGATTTGATCTGCGAGCTCCTCCTGTACACCAGCATTGCCTCCAAATGTAGGCTGCCACATCAGGCAAATTGACAATTCCAGACCGGACAGAACTTGTGTTTTGCCGTGACGGCATCGAAGAACTGGTATTAGTATAGACGTGAAGTACACTTGCATACAACCATTTAGATCTGATTCGTGTGTTAGGCCATTCAGGCAGGCGCAGAACTAGTAAAGTACACGTGCTTATAACTACTAGCAGCATAGGCACGGCGACACGCCGCGCTAGCCACCGTGTGCACCGAAGTAAAAGAGGCGGTAATTTATGAGGAGTTTTTTTAAAAAAATCGAGGGCACATGCGTATTTCCGAAAAAGTTAAAGGGTTTTTTTGTAAAAATTGAGGACCCGTATGTAATGAAATGAGGACCCGTACGCAATTTAGAAAACCGCGGGGCGCCATCCTGCAAATTGGAGGGGGGTTTTCAGAAAAATCCGCCGTAAAAAAACCGCCAGGGGCCTTTTCGCGAGGAAAAAGGACCTCTTTGCGAGGAAAAAGGACCTGTACGTAATTTCCGGAAAATAGGAAGGTTTTCCCTCCCGGCCGTACCGAAATCCCCGCGCCACGCGCCGGCCGGGGCGCGCGCGGGTGAGGTGGCCTCGCGGGGTGCGGGGCATTCCCCCGGGTGTAATAGGGTAGGTATTTGGACGTACCATCTTCGACTGTACCGGAGTCGTTCTTTTTGTACCGCATCTGTTATATGCTAGGGCGCTAGTTAGGTATACCATTACGCGACTCGATGTTGTGAAGCTTATCCAGGTCCTTGATGAGATTGCTAGTGTACGACATATCTTGGCAAGGGGGCCTTAGGCACAAGAGGTGCAAAGTACAGCCCCTTTTGGCCTAATCTTCCGTCCCGCGCATTTGACTTAAACTTCTGACTTTTAATTTATTTTTTACTACTCATAAATATCATTTTTTCTAAATTTTTGGTTTTTTTAGCTTTTTTGCCAGTTCTTTTTTCCCGTATTCGTTCGCGTTGTCCGTGATGAGCTAACAATATTCGTTCGCGTTGTCCGTGATGAGCTAACATATTTTTTCTATTTTTAAAATTTTTAAATTTAATTATGTCAAATAAATCATCTTCAACTATAGTGTAATTTCAGCCATAAACCACAGCTTTTCAGCCCAACCGAGCGGGACCTTTATCAAAGGTGCGCATGAGTATATTCTCCGTAATCTGGAACGTTTGATACATATCGCATGGCCAAAAAGAATTGAGTTGACGTGACTGTACCGGAGAAGAGAGATTTAGCACTAAAATTATAGTCAGTGGGAACCATTGTATAGATAAAATATAAGATAACTTAGAAATTTTGTCGCGTTTTTTTTTTTTTTTGCTAAAGAGACTTATGGAATTATTGTATTGAAAGTCCAACCATAGATACGGTAACGCTTGAAGCGGCGGCAGTCCAAGAAAACAAGTGTCGTTTGACTCAAGTAGAACCAATTCGGCTTCGGCTTCTGGCTTCTGGCTTATTTTTCACTATTCATAAATTTCATCTTTTTCTAAACTTTTGGCTTTTTGTTGAGCTTTTTTGCCGGTTCTTTTTTTTCCCGTATTTGTTTGTATCATACGTAATGGGCTAACATATTTTTTATATTTTTAAATTTTTTTAAATTTAATTGTGCTAAATAAGCCTCTGTCAGCTACAGTGCTTTTTTCAGTCAGCTACAGTGTTTTCAGCCATGAGCTTTTAAGCCGAACCGATCACCAGTTTGTACGGTTGTACTAGTATTTTTACTAGTTGTCTAGCTTCACCTACTGGAACCCAAGTCGACTAAGCTTGTACGTATTTTTACTGAATTTTTTAAATAATCTATTTTTATTCCGAATTACAATACTATATTTATATTTTTTTATAATTTTGATCATATGCCGCTTCACGGTTGGACGACTAGCCAAAGTAGCTAGTCGTCTAGTCGTTGGGTGACACGTGGCCAAGTTGCTTAACCGTTGGACGGCAAGACCTCTAGTCGCCCAACCTGTTGAGCGACTAGTTCAAGTCGCCTAATGGTTGGATCATTCAAAATAATAATATAATTATTTTATTAATCCGATGAAAATAATTATGATGAGTAAATGACAATTTTTGTAGGTATTATATTTAACAAATTTTATTTGTATGTTGTTTCTTTTATTTGAAATAAAAGGCCAGAGTTGATCCGTTTGTAATTTTCATAGTTTCTGAAGGGTACAAATTTGTTAGATTCGCAATAATATTATATGATCGTCGTGTGTTGTTGTAGTGCAATAAATTTCTGAAGAATGTTATGAGGACAATTGAGACAGCAACGATTCGTAAATATGAAGGTAAGTTGCCCAACAATAACGACATGAGAGAATTCATACATAACCATGTCATAATATGTAGGAAGCAAAATATGTACACAACAAAAAAGAACACAAAATAGAAGGAAGACCCACTACTCGCCACCAGCTACACTACCCGCAGCACCTCCTCCATCGTCGCCATGTCCCGCCCCCGGTCGGTGCCCGCCTGTACAACCCCGCTTGGCCTTCCTCAGCGTGGGGTGTCGGCGCCCCGACAGGGTGAGGTGGTCAGGAGCCCTGCTGAGCTGTGCTCCTAACGCCTCAAGGGTCGACTCCACTTGTGGCTGTGTGGGTACTAGGGCACCGCTGAGCTACAACCCAGAAAGAACCTCAACGAGTGTGGGCTCATGTGCTCTCCTGACCTCCGCCGGGTCGTCCGCAAGGAGTTGTTCATGTCCACCGGGAGATCCTTGTGGGGGGATAGCTAAAATGTTGGCTGGTGCACCATACTTGTAGGACAGATATTGTTTATTCCTACAATATATTGACACAAAAACCTGAAGAGACGAAATGTACCTTCCACGTGGGCCATGGCGTGCGCCCAACTGTCGTACCCATTGTACCAGCCCTGGGCGAACAACGTGTGCTGCCCTACCGATGCCAGGTAGGGGTCTACAGACGACAGTAGTGCCGGTGTAGGCACATGCCCACCCTGACCCTACGGTTTGGCTCGGCGGCAGCAGCGGCGGTGCCCAGGGTTAGGCACATGGCCACACTAACCCTTCGACCTAATTAGGCGCTGGCGAGGCATGTTCACGTGTCCTAGTTAGCTGCATGACATGGCAACCTTGGCATACGCGTTGACGTGGCCACCTCTGGGAGCGTCCTGCACGATGAGGGGGTGACGGCATTCCTCGACGCAACGTAGACCCGATGGACAATGTGCAACAGCTCATCACGTGTCACCTTCAAACCGCAAGCAACCCTATCCACGATAGACCCAATGTCCAACACAATCCTAACAGTGATGTCCGTTTGCAAGAAGTACATGAAAGCATCCAACTAGTAATTGTGGTAACCGTACTCAGAAAATTCGAAACACGAGAGTACTACCATGAGGGAGAAGTTTCATGCTAAGTGCATAGGGTACGCATCGGTCCGTGCTGGTATGTGAGCAGCGGGAGGGACAACGACATACACTAACCTAGTGTGTGTCTACAAAGCGTACCAGTGTAGGTACTCATTGTACGCATTGGGGTCATACACAGTACCCTCCTACACGAAGTCCTCAAGTGCCTCTGCCCACTTTGCCACCCACGGCGCCATTAGCTTGTCCCGCTAGCACCCCACCTATTGTGCCTACGAAACGTACAACTCCAATTAGAAAGCATTGCAACAAAACTGGGAAAAAATATAGAGACATGTGTCGTGTGTAACTCACGCGTGGATCGAGTCAGGCACCCAACGCCCAACGAAGACTGGAACAAGATGGCGGAGGCCGAGCTAGTGCATCACCCTATGCACCACGTAGTCCTCGATGAATACGCTAAAGATGAGCTTCTTCCACATGAGCTAGTATGCTTATTTGCGCCAGCACAGCGACGAGAGCTTGGTGGGGGCGCGGTTCGCTAGCTCTTGACCAAAGTACAGCTCCCAGCACACGTCATTAGCGATGACACGGTCGAAGTGCTTGACGAAGTTGTCGTACACACGGGTGACCTGTAGATATGCAAACCGTGCCTGTAAGTCATAACAATGGTTATAAAGGATGCCCCATAAAACATGTATAGTAAAGATTCAGGAGAGTACGTACCCGTCTATGGCACCAAAGGGACCATGCGGTCGATTGGTCCATGGTGTCCCCGTGGTACATGTCCGTGCGATATGGACCGTTATTGAGCAGCATCAGCCGTTCAACGGGGGAGCGCTCGAATGACCACAGTTACAGCAAGAGGGGCAGCCTATTGTAAGATCGAGGATGCCGACTAGAGGGGGTGAATAGCTGTTTCTAAATATTTCAATTAAACTCTACTTAAGCTGTTTGGCTAAAACCAAGTATATAATGTGGAAGCTTAAATCAATTTAGTTTAGCACAAATAAAAGCCTAAATCAATTAGGTTCACCTAAATGCGCCGACAACTTAAGTCTATGTCAAAGGTTTGCAATTCTAGAAAGACAAGCAACCAATTTAATTCGTTGAAAGCAAATTGCTTAAATGTAAATTGAGCACAAGAAAACAAGCAACAATTGGCATGGTTTCTCTTTACTCTGGTATTCGGAGACTTACCGGTCTCCCTAGTACACATTGAGGTTAGCCCAAATGAATTGAACCAGCTCCACGAATTAAGCCAAAACACTTCAATCTACTAAGATTGTTCTTCCTCCACTCTGAAGATGGCGAGCACCACACCACTCACAATTCGTCGGGGCTTCTCACGATCTTCTTTGATAAGCTCACTGTGCACGATGCTTCCAACGCCGTCTAGGAGTAGGCAAACTCCAAAGGTAATAAGTCAAGCCCCTCGTTTGACTCTCACCACGTGCAACGAATGCACAATCTCAAATGGACACTAAGTCCAACTCTAGATGTAACACATGCAATTTAGATCCTTCTCCTTGCTCACAAAGTGCAACGCATGCACAACTGAGAAGAGGACCCCACACTAGCTCATGAGAATAGAAATAGGTCAAGCAACTTTTTCTCCAACCGGCTATAAGGGGGTATTTATACCCTACACAAGAAAACTAGCCGTTGGAACCAAATCTTTGAAAAATCAGGATTATTGGAAGTACCGGCGGCAAAACTATGATACTTCTGATACCCTCGCAACGGTCAAAAAACTGGCCATTAGAAGCAAAGGACCAGTTGAATTCGGTGGTTCCACTGTACAATTCTGGTAGTTCCAATTATCGGAAGTACCACTTCCACATGCGGAACTACCGCTCCCGCGGAGAAGAGAAGACACTATGTAGGTGCCCCTCTAGAAAAAATGTACAGCTACACAAGCCAAACGTTTCGCAAATCGAAAGTACCGCTCACACAGAGCAGGTGGTACCGCTCGCTGATCGAACCGCTCACACAGAGCCGATCGGACCGCTTACACAGAGTTGGTCGGAAGTTCCGATCATTGACTATACTGGTCTCCGACCACACTGGTCTCCAACCACGTTGTCCGGATCGACCACATAGGTCTCTGACTTCACTGATCTACGACCACACTGATATTTGACCACGTTGTCCGAATCGATCACACAGGCCTCGAGCACGCTGGTCTCCGACCACACTGGTTTCGACCACTCAGGTCTCGACCACGTCGACCACATTTATCTCCGATCACACAAATCTCTAACAACTACGTCGATCTTCGACCATATTATCTTAATCACATCAGTTCGACCATATTGGTTTCGATCACACAGGTCTCGACCACGTCGGTTCGACCACACTGGTTTCGATCATACAGATCTTTAACCACATCATTCGACCATGTTGATTTCGATCACACAGATCTTCGACTACATTGATTCCGACCACGCTGATTTCGATCACACAGATCTCAATTTCGTGCTACTTTCTCCCCAATTTTGTCGGTTTAGCTACCTCGTCAGCTCACAGAGTTTGGTTCCCAGGGGTGCTTCAGTACCTTCTCAACATGCTCACGTTTGCTACAATACTTGTTTTGAGAGGTGCACGCAAAACTATTATTCCTATTGTTCGTGAAACCTGTACAGCTACAATGGAGAGTATTAAAAGAAAAGGATAATCAAAGGAAATATCGTACGGATGGGTGGTGAAGTGTTGTCATCACCTTCATGCGTATTGAAATAGAGGTCGGACCAGTACGTGTTCACCAACGAAATAGGTTATTGTTTTTTTTTTGTGCTGAATGAACGGTTCAGAATGAATTTTCTCCTAAAAAAAGCAAATTATTCTCCATCTTGGCCATTCAATTTTCCATCCTTTCTGACCTGAATCTAGAAATCTACTATGCAAATTTAATCCTGAGAGAGAGAAAAGCCGATCTAACGGTAGCACTTGAAATTTCTATTCTAGCGTAAAACACAACATGCCTACGATCTAAATTCGTCAATCTTTGTCGAGAGAAGATCAGGAAAAAACGTCCAACTCATAATGGTCAGAGCATATAGCCCTGTTCTTTTTTAGCTTTTAATTTTTGCTTTTGACTTTTTTTTACAATAACTAACTTTTAAATAAAATATCTTTTCAAGATAGAGACTACTAGTTAATTATAGTATATATTATACAGACTTTATTTATATCGGTAAAAATCGCACGTGGGTTTTTGTTACTTTGTAAGCTCTCGCATAAACAGACCAAAAGTCATAAACCACAGCCAAAAGTTATAAACCTTAGAAAAAAAGAACAGGCCATACTGGTGCAAACTAGGTACTTTACATGGTCCGCTTGCTCCAGTTGGGATTACGGCAAACCAACGGATTTCTGGGCCAGAATGGAAGCACAAATGCATGGCCCGGTCAAAGCACTTAGGGTCTGTTTGGTTAGTGCCTAAGTTTGTCATGCCTAAACTTAGGTAATATGTGGCTGCCACAGAAAGTGTGTCTAACAAAATCGAAGCCACACTTGTGGCAAAGTTTGGCAAGAAATTGAGTCTATGACGTGTGGGGCTGGGTGCTAAGAAAGTGTGGCATGCCACAGTTACGTCAGTGAACCAAACAGCTACCTAAAAATTGTGGCATGCCTAACTTATGGCTAGACAACTTCTGGTCATGAACCAAACAGGCCCTTAATTTTCTCATCAAACCAAGTTATTTCTTTTCCAGTCATGAGATCTCGCAGAGACCAAAATCAAACAGTGTTTCAGACTCTCCCTCTCAATCCCAAATAAATTATGTAATTAAACATGGTTTTTGGCATAAAATCCGAAAAAAAAGGTATGTCAGAAGTGGGATTTGAACCCACGCCCTCGTTAGAGGACCAGAACTTGAGTCTGGCGCCTTAGACCACTCGGCCATCCTGACGTTGACGCCGAAATTTCGATGAGCACTCCCAAAATAGATATCTCAATCCGTTAAACTTTTTAGCTTTTCCCCCTAACATTATTCATAGAGATATAACGTTATTTATATTTTATTTTATTTTTTAATTGAACATCTTAGAAAAATTAACATATGCTACAGTACATTTAGGCCAATTCGGAACAAGACCTAAATCTCCGCTACTAGCACACGTAGATATTCGAGTATTTGAGTACTGGACCACAACAATGCCTTCCGCTACCGCTGAAGTGCTAGCGCGTGGGGATCCGGGCCGAGCGCTGCTGGCCGCGCCGGAACGGGGCTTCCCTATCCCCCTCTCCCTATTCCCCTCCCTATTCCCTCAATCTACACCACTCATATTTCATTCAATGGCTAGTTTTTTTTCACTATTTGTCCATCCATCGTAAATAATAAAAAAATACAGAAAAAATAAAATTTATTTTTTATTATAATTTTTTTACAGAAAACAAATAAAATTATAATTTCTGTAAAAAAAATTGTAATAAAATAAATTTTATTTTTTCTGTATTTTTTTATTATTTATGATGGATGGGAAAATGGTGAAAATATAAAAAACTAGCCATTGGATGAGATTTAAGTGATTTAGATTGAGTGAATAGGGAGAGGGGATAGGGAAGCTCCATTCGCCGCGCCGTGCTTGCGTGACGGTGATCGGCGAACGGGAACGTGCGCGCCGGCCGTTGCCAAACGAGCGCGAGCGCGAGCGCGAGCACCGGCAAAACCGCGACGTCCGTCCGACGGGCCATACGCCGTGTGAGTGGCGTAGCCGTATGCCGTACCTACCCGTGATGTCGCTTTTGATCATTGCTTTTTCTTTCTCGGTCCGGTTTCGGGGGAAAGGAAAGTGAGATGATCGAGCTGGTCACCGGTCGCAGCTTTAAAACAGAATTAGACAAAAGAAAAGGAAGCACAAAAGCGACCTTACCAGGACAATCTCGCATCATGAGCACTGACTACCCGGTTACCCACTCCACTGCCCAAACCCAAACCAATCACCCTGCGGGACAGTTGGCAAGTGGCAGGTTGATCACTTCTGGCCCACCGAAAAGGCACCATTTTCTTTCGGCTTACCTCCCTTGCAAATCCCCATCAATAGTAGTAGTAGCAATTGGCAAAATGGGAGAAAAATGGTCAAAAAATAGACTCCTGTAGCACGTAAATACTAAATATAGCCTTTGGAGCACCGTAATTCCGTTTCTAGCCTTCTCTTGACCGCGCGTTTAATTTAGGGATGACACGTGGCAGTCGTACGGTGGCCGACCGCACGACTCAACTGGCACCAAAGAGGGGAGTTGACAATAGCCTTGGTGCTTCTGAGACAACACTTCTAGTAATGCCAGAAGAAACTGATGGAATTGATGAGGACAGAAGCTCTAATTTCAGTGGCATCAATGCATTTCGAGCTCTGTCGCCGAAAGGTTTCAGCTAGTGCAGTCGTGTAACAGGTCCTTGCTTTATTTCGAGCTCTTGCCAGTTGAGTCGTGCGGTCGCCGAGCGCACGACTCGCATAAACAGTGTAGTCGTGCGGTCAGCGACCGCACGACTGCCACGTGTCGTTCTCAGTTTAAACGTGTGGTCGGGAGGGAGCTAGAAACGGAATTACGGTGCTCCGGAGGCTAGATTTGGTATTTACGTACTACATGTGTTTATTTTTGACCAAAGTTCAAAATGGGATCCGTTAAATGGCTCAGTTTAGAACACGGAAATATTTCAAGAGTGCTGAACTTTTTCATGTAAATTTCGTTGGGTTTCAAATATACCGTCAAGTCCTGCAAAGCATATTGCTAGTTGCGGATTTTATATGATCAATTGATTATTAGAGGGGTCTACAAAAAAAATGATAATAATGAATGGCGTTCGGTTCAGCACGTCCCAAAAGCCAAGCAAGCTGCCCTGCTGTCCTCTCCCACTGGAACGACTCCACCATCATGATTGGCAAGTAAAACGTTTCCTCCTGAATCCTAGATTCCTAATCCCCTCCTCCCCCAGTCCCAACCCCCCACGGAATTCCATTCCGATTCCTCCCCTCCCCACCTCGCCCCCGCAACCTCCCTCCTCCTTCCGCCGTGCGACTTAGGGTTTGCTCTCGCCGGCCACCGCCGCGTCAGTTCCGGACGCGCACGCCCCCGCCGCCTCCACCGGCCGGCCTCGGATGCTGCTATGCTTCTGAGCTGCAGGTCCCTCTCCTCCTGGGTGCGCCGCCTCGTCGCTTGCATGGGGTGCGTCCCCCCCCCCCCCCCCCCCGCCCCACCCCACCCCAATTATCCGTACTAATGTAATGGCTGCGAGGTCGATTGGGTTTAGGGATTAGAGTTCGTGTTGTGCCTAGGATTCGTAGATGCGAGGTTCTTTTCCTTTTGGCTCCGGCTCATCCGCAATGTTATGTTATGATTCCGATTCTTGAGCTGGTGCTGTTTATATACAAATAAATAAGCATGCTCTGCTTATTGGTAGAGCTGTTCGGTTTATAATTTATTTACCCTGTGGAGATTGCTGTGTAGACGCCGGCCGGTCTGTGAACCCATTATTTTCGTCGTAGCCTCGTAGGAGGTGCTTTAGGTGATGCTTATCTTATCCTTGTTTAATCTACATGACCTATTTTTGGTATAATAGACACTTTTAGTCTGACTTTGAAATTAACGTTATATCGAAATCTTCCGTCTTATGATTGCTGAGGTTGTAGAATGATTTGTTGGCCGGACCGATGTCGAAAGCCTTCTATTGGTGATTCAGGAAACAAATAGTCATGGATTTTGGTTTTTCCTGGTTTGTTATTTAACATGACTTATCTCGACTCTTGAATACCTGGTGCTAATCATGTACTGGCCAATCCTGGTTTGCTACAGAGCAGAGGTTGCCTTGGATGCTGTACTAAGCCTACTCCAATAATAGCGGTCGACGAGCCTTCAAAAGGTTTGAGGATCCAAGGCCGCTCGATAAGGAAGGCTAGCTTGCCCGAGGACTATTGGAGCACGAGCGCGCACAAGATTGAGAACAGCGGAATTCAATCGCAGAGGAGCATGTCTTCGATCAGCACAGCAGCGCAATCCAACGATCAGCATGGAGCTGGAAGCAGCAGCAACCCGAACGAGTTTGTAAATCAAGGTAAACGGCATCCATCTGAGATCAATCTTTGCGTCACGGCGCATGTTCCATTTCCATTTTGATCTTTTATTCCATCATGTTAGTGTAATATACTGTCAAATAAATGCAAGTCTACCATTGATTATTGGAGCCCCATCATCTAGGTTGCCTGGATACGCTGATATGGATACAAATACATGATACCGCGATACGTCATTTCTCCAAAAAAAACACCAATACGGTGATACGTATGTATATATGTGATAAAAAAATAAGAATAAAATACAGAAATAATTGATGTCTTATAAAAAAATGGTCAACTCAATCAGATCATCACCACATTGTAACCAACCAGTCCACTAGCAAAGAAAAACTCACCAGTCCACTTGTACAAAACAATGCACTAGCATACAAGCCCACCACAGCCAGTCACTTAGGGTTACTCATCTCAATTTCTCTACTCCAATCTGCAGTCGCCACCTCACGCTAATCCCATCTCGATCTCTCTCTTCTTCCTCAACAAGCACAAAGAAGAAATAAAGAAGAGAAGAGAGCGAAAAAAGGGAGACGAGAGCAAACCAGGAGGAAGTGGTGACGAGCCAATACTGCCCACCAAGTGGTGACATCTGGAAACTAGGTCTTTTCCTCTATCTCCCCTCTCTAAACCCAGTCGCCGGATTTGGGGACTAGGGGGAACAGGAGCGGCGACGGCCGGCGAGTGTAGGGGAGTAGCAGCGGTGTGGGCAGGGGAGCAAGGAAGCGGCATCGGGGTTGAGAGGAATTGCGTTCGCCTGTGGGAACAGAACGAGCAAACAAACGGCTTCATAACGAGTGGTATAAGAGGTAAGGGTTGAGAGATATCGGGGAAGTATCCACCAAGTATCGGGAATTATTTTCTTTTTTGAAAAAAAAAGGAAAATCACCAATACATGCATGATATGTATCTGGCCGTATTCGTATCCGATACTGATACGCCGATTTTCAGAAGTAGCCATGCAAACCATCATAATTGTTCATGCAAGTTGAATTCGAACATTGAATGTTTGTGATCTGGAATTTATAGTGCATGTTGTGGACCCTTAAAAATGATGAGATGCTATAGGCTTTAGATATGTGCAAAACCATAACTTGCATTACCATATGCTGTGGGGAGTACTAAGTTCTCTGTGAGAACTATTAGTTCTGATTAAAAAAAAGTCTCAAAATTTAGCTGATATGAATGGTTTAAACTGTGATCTGGAGTGAGAGTTGGCATAAGACGATCATGCATCTGAACTCACGGGGATGACAACCAATGAAAGCCTCTGTTGTCTTATTATGCTTTCTGTTCGATGCAGTTTGGCACACTAAATGTAAATGCACAACTATAATGAACTGGATAAATTCATCGAGAATATAAATTGTCAAGCTTAGTACTTTTGTGGCATGTTCATATGGTGAGTAGAATTGGACGGAATGTTCTCCATTTAATATTCTGTCAATCTTATTTGAAGTTTCGTTCTGCCTGTAATCCAGGTCTTATACTCTGGAACCAGACCAGACAAGAGTGGGTTGGAAACAAAAAACACAACTCTCAACCTCAACAACCTCGAGAACCAAAAATAAGGTGAGTTATATGTGATTTTCTGTTACGGCACCTGAAATTTGTGGACTTTCTTATGCTATAGCACTTGAAACAAAAGAGTATCTCAGTGTCCTTTTTTTATATTCTTACTAAGATGATCGTTGCAGTGCCTACTTTCATGAAAGTAGACATGCCATGTTAGTAACAAATTATGACAGTTCATACCTAGACTGCTTATGACAATTCATGTTAGTAGCATATTTTCATACAACTGTATAGCCAATGTATTAGCAGTTTTTTTGTGTTTCCCATGAAGTAACAATTTGCAGAATCAGGATGCTTTACGTTTTAGTAACTTCTATATACTTATGTCAAATTTGATTTTCCCCATCATTTGTATTTTTCCTGGTGATACAGTTGGAATGCAACGTACGAGAGTCTGCTAGGGAGCAATAAGCCATTCTCCCAACCAATCCCTCTTGCTGTAAGATCCCATGCTAATTAAAGTACTCATTTTCCCATTGTGGAGTTTCCCTTTGTTTTAAAATGTTCTTTCTCATACATATTCACTCAGAAACTAAACTTCTATTTGCAGGAAATGGTAGACTTGCTTGTGGACGCCTGGGAGCAGGAAGGCCTATATGATTAGGCAGGGAAAAAGCATTGTTTTAGTCACATTAATTGCTTAAGTGTTTTCAAAACTTTAGATTGTCAGGAGCTCTAGTGTGGTGAAAGCATAATATTTCCTGAGCTCGTTCGTGTTCCACGATTATCCTTGAAACAATACGGCATCCGTATCTTAAGCAAGTGTAATATATATTCTAGTCAAGTTATGTTCATGAGAACATTTCCCGCTTGTTTCAATTTTAGCTTCTGGCTTTTGGCTTATTTTTCACTATTCATAAATTTCGTCTTTTTCTTAACTTTTGACTTTTTTAGCTTTTTTGATGGTTCTTTTTTTCTCTTATTCGTTTGTGTTGTCTGTGATGAGTTAGCATATTTTTTCTATTTTTAAATTTTTTAAATTTAATTACGCCAAATAAACCACCTTCAGCTACAGTGAAATTTTAGACGTTACAGTGCAATTTTAGCCATAAGCTATAACTTTTTAGCCCAACCAAGTGGGGCCTAAGGGTAAGAAGCTGGAATATATAGTTGCTATAGATAACCTCGTTGAATAGGCTACAGGTGTTTCACTATAAGAGTAGGAAAGCAAGGAAAGAAGGTGCAATGTTCCTAAAGATACAAGCGAGAAATGGAGATAAAGGCTCTGGCTGGAAGTGTGCAAAGGGTTTGATTTGTTGGAAGACATGTTTTCTGACGGGCAATTCTCTTGCGACAAGAGGCAAATTTTGGCATGAGATTGTGCCTATGACAGGTGGGCTTGCTAAGAAAGTAACAGGTGGACATGATGCTAAGAAAGTAATAGCACGAGACAATTGTGGCAACGAACAAAACATAGCCAATAAAAATCGAGCTTCCAGTGACGACGACTGAAACGCCAGGGTCATGATGGTGGCAGGCAAAGCGGCAAACCTATGCTATCACAGGTAAGGGTCAAAACTTTTTGGCAATCAAGACACCTGACTAGATACCACATGATGACTGCCTAGATACTTCCAGAAATGAAGCTATCATCATTTCAGGTAAGAGAGTAGTAATCAGCATGGCAAATAGTTCACAAGCGCTAGCAACGAACATTTCAGCAGGCAAACCTCAACATAATCCCAAATAAATCCCTACAATGTAACATTAATGAATGAAATAAGGTCACGACCAGACAATGATATCCTTTTACAGTGTTCAACAACTCACGGCAACAAACAAAGCAAATTAACTTCTAGTTCCAGGACAACTGTTCCTGGGGGGAGCAATGCAAAAGAAACCAGGACTCGGAACTTTGAAATAATATGGCCACAGCACGTGGACCTGCCGTTTTTCGCCACAAATTTATTGGACGACCTAGAAAATGAAGGTTGTTGCAAAGATTGTTCTTAGTTCGTTGAAAGGAAATGCCCTGAGTGCCCTATAAAGAAGCTGCCATTAAAAACAGACACTGTAACAGTGGCTGGTCATAGATTTGGAGATTCAGACATGTGACAGGCGCCAGGCATGCTCTTCCAGGGGCATGACTCAAGCACAAGTTGATTGTCATGACCTGCAGCTGATATCCTGGCCCCCTCGCAAGACTCCCCATGAAAGAACACGTCTAATGTATCATTGGACTGATCCTTTGAGTGTGGTGACCCTTCATTCAAAAAACTTGCTTCTAGTGATGCATCAGACCTCCAGGAATCTGCCCAGGCTGAGAGATAATTGTCTGGCAATCCACTATCTGCATGATGTTTGCTGCCAACAAAAAAAGCATCCGAACCTGCAAAGACCAACAGTAAGTTTTATGTGACATTGACAACATTAAATAAGAGTGAGCACACTTACTAGGTGATTTTGAAGTTTGAAACTCATCCAAAGGACTGCTCTTGAAGAGACTATCACCAAGGGCTGAAGAGGAAGAACTCATAGGGTAAGCATTTGATTGCAACACTTGATTATATGAAGCAGGAGGGAACGAAACTTCAAATGAATCTTGGGACTTTGTAGGGTCCCCTAGTCCATGACCCTCGTAAAGCAATGCATCCAACAGACCAGTGTTTTGTGAAGAGATATATTCTGATTTCAGCGAGACAGATGCTGAAGATTGAGTAAAGGTCTCAACCTGTTCAATGGGAGACACTGAGGGGCAGTTATACAACCAGTTATTGCTTAGGTCATAGTTGGGATATTGGAGTGAAGGGAGCTCCATCTTCATGGGCCTTTGTATGGTCCCAGAAGTAGAGAAATTGCCATTTAATATTGGATGGCCACTGGCGATGGCACTACCAACAGATACCGACTGATCCTGTGCAATTCCAGAGTTGAAATCAGTGGAATAACAGGTCTTCTCAGGTTCACCATGAAGTTGTTCACATGTGAAACCGCCATTGTAGCCTGATACTATGCTGTCAGAAGATGCAAGGTGCTTCAAAGGGTTCATGGCAACAGCGATGGCACTACCAACAGGTACTGACTGATTCTTTGTAATTCCAGAGTTGAAATCGGTGGAATAACAGGTCTTCTCAGGCTCACCAGGAAGTTGTTCACATGTGAGACCGCCATTGTAGCCTGATACTATGCTGTCAGAAGATGCAAGGCCCTTCAAAGGGTTCATGGCATCAACGGAAAGAGAATTTGGAATAGCAAAATTTGGAACAACGATTTTGCCTGCATGTTTTTCATAGTCTAAGTTCTCAAATACAATCTCATCAAACTCAAGACCATTTCCCTGTGACAACTCATTTGAACGTTTCTTGCCACGTGGTTCATCAGGACTGTGACAATTCATGTCTTGATTTGACAACTGAGATAGCACACTATCTGGATAGAGAGGTATACCAGCTCTCTGAAGCCTCTTACTCCTGGTGTTCCAATAGTTCTTAATTTCATTATCTGTGCGGCCTGGCAACTGAAATAACAACAATAGAAGTTCAGTTTCTACCAAGGCCAAGTGGCATGAGTAGAAGAAAATGCTTTTCATTCAAATGCAAGGACTGGATACTGAGAGACTAGAAATGCCTTCACAAGCCAAACAATATGACAGAAGATATTGGAATCTCAACAAAGAAACAAAACAACCAACGAAAAAGGGATTCCAGATTTGGCAACGATCTCAGTCAAAGAGGCTACTCTACGATCCAAGTTTGACTGCAATGAGCAACGCTACAGTGCTACTGCATGCAAGAACAACAGTGCCCGTGAAAACTAATGCACCATAGATTGTTAGACCCAATGCAGCAATACACTTTGTTTGGCTTAAGACATAAACTAATGCATCATAGATCGTTAGACCCAATGCAGCAATACATTTTGTTTGGCTTAAGACATAGTGACATATGCCTTTTGAAGTTACTAATATGTGATAAATACTAAAATACCAGATCATCTGGTTCTAGTTCCAGATTTAAAAAAACTAAGGTAAGATCCTAAGAATCACTATTAAGTCCATTCAAGAACACCACTACAAAATGTGATCTTGATGTATATTCTGAAACCTAATGATCGTAAAAGTACAGACACATATCTCAAATTAGGCATCAGTAAATGGCGTGTCATCTGCATACTAGCAGATCAATTAGCCAATAGTAATGTCAGCTCTCCTAGTTTTTATTGTCTTTTCCCCATCAAATGGAAAATCCTGATTTATAATTAGTCACATACTCACATGCAAGTTATAAGTTATGACACATAAGCTATGTACCATCCACAAATCAAAATGGTAAGAAAATAAATGAACAATGTCCAAGCAAGCATATCAACTGACAAGCATATGGCTAACCAGGTATATGTCATGACCAATACTATTATAGACTAGAAGAACAGCGGCAGCAATTGTGGTAAGAAAAAGCACTGATGTCGTAAAGGCTTGATAGGCATGCTAATATCTGATATCTAGTAAGATACCTCACCAATGATATTTAAGTTATAGGTACATGACTCCCCTCCAAGTGCGAGGACATAATAACTGTGCATGTTTTTGAGCCATATGATATTTGCTCTCCTCCAACAATATACAATTTATTAGGCTTTTTCCAGGCAATTAAACTGAAGAGTTTGAAGATAGTAGCTCAAACAAAGATACTTGCATTATACTATTATAGCTAGGAGGCTAGGATGGTGACATGTAGGGCCTCTTCTTTTCAGCTTCTAAAAGTTGTTTTCAATTTTTCTATAGTAACTAACTTTCAAACGGAATATCTTTTTAAAGCGAGGTTTATAAGTTGATTGTAGTACACACTGTAACGACTTCATTTATATCGGCCAAAACCGCTCGCGAGTTTTCTCTTACTCCGTACTCATTGTCACGAACAGCCAAAACCATAAGCCGCAACCCAAAAAAATAGACCCGTATAGTACATAGCAGCATGTATCATAGTGCACGATAAGAGTGCATGATACAGTATGTATCTAGGAAATCAGGGATACTAAGGATGCATTAACAAGAATTAAGCAATGCATGATATTGTTTTTACACAAATGAAATGAAAAGACGAAGAAAAATTGACTACAGAAAAAAAAACGTGTGACAGCAACACCACTGAAGAAGGAAACGCATAGGAATTGGCCAAGAGGCAATAAACCCTCTCGATAAGAGGCAAGAAACAAAAACAGAAGAAGAAAAGTTATGAATATGGCAAGAAATACTTGCAAAATAAATGCACGACCCTTGGCACACTGTACCTATCCTGTGGTCCTAGATACCAGCCTGTATGCCGCAGCTTAAAAGTTGAACTTGTTTATAATGGTGGTTTAGAAAACTCTGGATTGAAAATTCACATTTTTCAAGTTTGTCTGTTAAACTAACGGATCACCACATCGATATATCAAATTGCTTACAGCAACATGAGTTGGAAATGCCACCAATGTAACAAGTGTGTAAGGCAAAAGAGAAAATAAGCAGTAATGAACCAAAAAGTCCTTACCCTATGTTGTAACTAGCAAGAGGCCAAAGTACAATTAGACCTGAATCTAATTTCTTTCTATTTGTTAGCAAACCAAATAGTATTTCAGATCTCAAGGGAATAAGAATTGCAAATGCTTCTCAAAGTTGCACATTGAATTACAGAACTTTAATTAGCATTTAAGTTCACTTAGGATGTTAATTCCCTGCAAACAGGGCCTAACAGCAAAAGGCCAAAAAAATATTTCTCTAGTTTCCTTATAAAGCCCATTAAACTGAATAGAATAAATCCTTTGTCTCCAACAAAAAGAGAGAGAGAAGTATAGCAGTATTGATGTTTTCTGACTGTTAAATGTTAACTGGCAAACAAGTAGCATATTTGGACAAAACATCATAAATTTGATGCAGCAGCCAAACTGTTGGCAGGCTTTAATCTAGGGAAAATTTTCCTCCAATCCGATCCACCAAAGCATCTCCTTATCAATCTTTTATTATAAATCCAAACTACCGTGATAAGAGTAACAGATTAAATCACCGCACAATCTAGAAACCTGCAAGAGCATAGCGAGCAAACTTACACAGGCCGCCATCTTAGCCCACTTGTTCCCCACCATCGCATGGAGCTCGATAATCTTCTGCTCCTCCTCATCATCAAAGGGCCCCTTCTTGAGGTTCGGCCTGAGGTGGTTCGCCCAGCGGAGGCGGCAGCTCTTGCCGCACCGGTTCAGCCCGGCGTTCCTCTGGACCTGGTTCCAGTTCCCCTCGCCGTGCGCCTCCACGTACTCCCTCAGGCGCTTGTCCTCCTCGGGCGTCCAAGGCCCCTTCTTCAGGGCCGGTGCGCCGCCATCACGGCCTCCGCCGGCGCCAATCCCGACCCCGACTTGCTCGTCTTCACCACCGCTGCTGTCGCTGTCATCTTCAGTTTCATCATCATCATCATCGCTACGCGACAGCGGCGGCGAGTCCAGCGGAGGCTCCTCCATCTTCATCCTCCTCATTTTGGGCCCCGTGATGCGAGGCCACAGGACCCCCACCACAAATCTGCACAAGCAAAGCCGCAAGGATTCAACGAAGCAAACGCATCAGTGACAACCCCAAAACGAATCCAATCTGCAGCAGATCAAACCCAACCCGAACCAATCCAATCCAATCTAAGCCGGCGTGGGTGGATCTCGAGGCCAGGGCCTACCGAGGAGAAGAGATGCTTGTCGGGACGGATCTCCAGCGGGCGGGAGAAAGAGGGCGGCGGCGGCGGCGGCCGGTGTGAGAGAGAGACTCGCGATGGATTTTGGACTGCTGGTGCTGCTGCAGGGGCGGCGGCGCACGAGGAGTAGAGTTATGCAGTCCAACTCCCAAGGACGGCCGCGTGGAAGGGCTCGCGAATTCGGCCCGACCCGAAACCATCCGAGAATGTCGCGGTACTAGCTTGTCGTGCTGGGCTTGGGCCGATTTATCCAGTCGGCCCTGCCCGTTTACGTGGCCTCCAGGCCCAAATCGAATCTGCGAACAAAGACTCTTTTTTGGTATTTTGAAACCAACTCGTGGACTGAGACTTCCTAGCATGGATTGGACGCCGTTATTGTGAAGTTCTTTTTGTGAGATTTAGTGTGCAAGGCTGTGATCGATTGATCTTCTAAAAAAGATCTTGGATGGAACGTGTTGTCCTGTAGATCGACCGGTATAGATGCGTTGGATATAATACAATTTTCTAACGTGGTGTGGTGGCCAGCCGAATCGAGCTTAGTTCACTGTACAGCCCAGTCTGAGTTTTTCGTATTCGTTTGTGTTGTCCGTGATGAGCTAGCATATATTTTCTATTTTTAAATTTTTTTAAATTTAATTACGTCAAATAAACCATCTTTAACTACAGTAAAATTTCAGCCGCTACAGTGCAATTTCAGCCATAAGCCATAACTTTTCAGCCCAACCGAGCACCACCTTAATCGCGTGTGCGCATCTCGCGCGAGCAATGATCAGAATGGGATTGAGCCGATCTCATCCTATCTTCCTTTCAATTTCTCTCAGTAATCACTATTTATTTAGCTAATAAACTATAGTCAAAAAAATTATAAATTGTAGCCTCGATCGATCGGCATCTCGGCCTGTTTGACTGGTGGGCGAACGGCCGGGGGTGGTGCCAACTTGGTACGTCGGTGAGGTTTGCTACACTCTGGCTTTGTGTAGCCTTTGTGTGTGTAGCAGGATCAATTGCCCTGAATTTTTTCTATTTTAGCCCTTTTTTTGAAAAACATTCACATTTAGACCCCTGGTAGTTTTAATTCCGATTTTGGACCCAGGGGGTCGAAGCCGTGACCCACGGCGCCGAGGTAACACATCTCGGCGCCGTGGTCCACGGCGCCGAGGTGCCAGGCCCGCACCAGCGTGGCGCCGACGTGGCAGGTACCTCGGCGCCGTGGGTCGTGGCGCCGAGCTCGGAGCCGTGAATCGTGGCGCCGAGCTCGGAGCCGTGGATCTTGGCGCCGAGCTCTGGCCAGTGGGCCCCACGCGGCCTTTTTCCCCTCCGTCCGAGCTGCTGGTTCACATGCTCGTCCCCGCAAACCCTAGCCGCAGAAGCCTCCGCCAGCGCCGCCTCGTCGCATCGCTCGTCGCCTCCGCTGCCTCGTCCGCCGCCTCGTCGCCGCCGCCATCCGCCTCGTCCGCCGACCGCCGCCTCGCCGCCTCCGCCTCATCCGCCGCCTCGTCGCCTCCGCCCTCCGCCTCGTCCGCCGACCGCCGCCTCGTCCGCATCTCCGCCGACGCCCGTGGTGGCACCGCCTCCCCGCATCTCCGGCCGCCGCCCCCTGGTGCCGCCCGGCCTCCGGCCGCCTCCCCGCGTCTCCGCCCGCCCGCGTCTGCGCCCGGCCGCCTCCCCAAGTGGTCCTCGCCTTACACACTAAGGTCAGCATCCTGTACTGATGTCTGTGCCACAGCTTGTTATGACCCTTTTGCTGTTTCTGTGCTCTTTGTAATTGTGCATCGCTAGTAGTGTTTGTTGATCTGTGCTGTAGTTATACGATTTTGCGAGGGCAGTTCATGTGATATATGTGTTCAAACAGAGTTTGCTAATCCTTTTGCGTGTTTGCGAAAAAAATAGAGTTTGCTAAGAAGATGTGTTTGTGCGTACATTAGTTAATTGTGGGTGGATGGATGATGGGACTTCTTGTAATGATAAATTTGTAGCTATGGTGTTGTGCGTATTATTTGTTATTAGCTCTGTCTTAGCTAGCATTTGTGCTGCTGCCCAGTCTATGATCTTCGTATCTTGTTGGTTAACAAAATGTTGGATGACAGAGGCTGGCAGGTCGGCTACGTCGTGCGGCTGGTCATTGTGGTTGCAGCACAGGCGCGGCGAGGGACGTAGACGTGCCTGCGACACGACTTGCAGACCCGACGCGGCTAGGGTCGTACACAGGGCAGAGCTCGTCCCCCACGAGGAGCGACACTTCCCCTGACGAGGGCGGTGAGGACGAGGTGGAGCAGCAGACTTACGATGAGATAGGCCCGTCTCAGTTCGTAGACGCTCCTTCGACTCATCCTTCACAGCCTGTACCACGCAGACGCCGCCGCGAGCCTAGCCGTTACACTCCAGGCATCGACGCCCTGGGTAAGGGTAAGGCTAGGAGGCAGTAATACTTATGTGTAGGCTTGTGGTTGGGCTTAAAAGTCGTTGTATATATGTTGTAATGAACTAGGAGGCACTTGGTATGTGGTTGGACTGAGATGTGTTTGTAATGAGCTACTTGTTGTATATATGTGTATATGTTATATTCATGTGATATTTGTGTTCGAATCCGTAGTTTGTACTTTGTGGTTCTATAATTCCTGCAATGAATTTATGTTTCCTGCAAACAACTGCAAAGGCTACGAACTATGAATTTATTACGAGACTACAAGCTCTGAAAAGCCTACATAGGAACATTTATTGCTAAACTGGAATCCTGAAAAAGCCTACGAGCTGTTTCCTGCAAACGACTGAAAAGGCTACGAACTATGAATTTATTACGAGACTACAGGCTCTGAAAAGCCTACATAGGAACATTTATTGCTAAACTGGAATCCTGAAAAAGCGAAAAGATTCGTACGACCTCCTCTCCATGGACTATGCCCACTGCACCAGATAACCGGCCTACATAAAGCCCTCCTATGTCTTCCATACCACATCTTCTCCTCAAGCCATCACAATATTACTACACAACAATGTCTTCCTGGAGGTCCGACCCATTTGGAGTGCCGGAGTGGCATGAGCGCCCGAAGTGCCATTACGGCTTTAGGATGATATTAGGAGTCTGGACGGATCGAGTACAACGAGCCAAATACGGCCGTAGGTTCTTCAAGTGTCCAAATCTGGATGACGACTTCGTGGTAACGACGACTAAATCATTTGTTTCTCGTTATCATTTTTCAACTTGATCCATGACATCTACCACGCCACACATAGGCTTGCACGTTCATCGAATGGGTGGATCGGGTGTCGCCAGCATGGCCAGATAACTGGGCAGTGGAGGTGGAAAACAAAGGACAATACTTTGTCAAGATGACTCAGGCTCGCGAGGTGGAACGACAGATGCGGCTTGAGCAAGAGCGCCGCGTGAGGGTGGACCAAATCCGTCTGAAGAGCAAGGAGGATGAGCTGCAAAGGAGGCGGAAGCAATTAAGTCTGCGTGAAGCAGCCATCAAGCGTCAGGAGGAAGATCTTTAAGCTCGTGAGGCAGCTCTCAAGATCAAGAGTGACAGGAAGAATGATGCAGCGGAGCCATCCTCAGGGCCCAATAAAAAGGGGAAACAACCACGCTACACCCAGTAGAATAGACCCACGCTATCTACGGTCTATGTAATCCTATTATTATGCACTGTATTGTGTTTGCCTAGCTGTATCGACTGCACTTGAGACTACCGGTATGACGGTATTGTGTATCGGTGCTTCACAAAACTACAATTTAATAGAGTGCATAATGTTGCCCACCCATGCTTGCTCCAAAGAATGTCTGCATAATGGATTAGTTTGCATATAGAAAAGAACAGGGAAATCATGCCTACTCAGTTCAAAATTGTAAATCATTACATGGAAAAATCACATTTTCAAGCACATAAATGTCTGCAAAAGAACAACAAGACATTAAACTATATCCTCAACTTCGCAGATTATACCATGTGATTTGAGGTAGCAACATAATTACTTATGGGCAATATAATGGAAAAGTCTAAGGCACATAGGTTCTTACCTTGCCCATTTTAGCTCTTTTGAATTCCATGAATAAGCAACACCATTATCCCCTTCTCTAACAATTAGTGTTTGACTATCGGAGTTCCCTGCTTAGGAAAAAAGTTACAAACATTATTACCTTACTAGCACCCGAAATTTTCAGATTGAACACGACATCATCAAAAAATGTAGCAGGAAACAAAAATTGTGTTTCACACAGTTCATCAATTTTCTGAATGTTTGCAAAAGCTACGGATTATTTTGAAGGTGCCGAGCAGGAGCGTCACCGGTCACGGTGGCTTTTCTGAATTTTCACAGCTCGGCGCCACGACCTACGGCGCCGAGGTGCTGCCACGTTGGCACCACGCAGGCCACCACGCTGGTGCGGGCCTGGCGCCGAGATGTGTTATCTCGGCGCCGTGGGTCACGGTTCCGACCCCTGGGTCCAAAATCGGAATTAAAACTACTAGGGGTCTAAATGTGAATATTTTTCAAAAAAAGGGTTAAAATAGAAAAAAAATTCGGTCAATTGCCCGCTGCATGTCGTAATAGATTTTTATACTAAGCGTGTGCTAAAAAGTGATGCAAGTCGAACTCCTCACACTTGAGTTTCGGAGTACTATACACCCCGAAACTGCGTAGAAATGTCTGCTTGACAAAGGTACCTGCAACAAAGCTTGAATTATTGGTCTAGCGAGTGACCCCTGTTGGTAGCTCGTCCTTACTGGTCTGCCAAAAGACCACCTTAAGGCCCTGTTTGGAATGCGGGAATTTTTCCCGATTCCTGCGGGAATTGAACTGTTTCCTGCAAAATTCCTGCAAAATTCCTGTGAAATTCCTCTGTTCCAAACAGGCCCTAATAAGTGAAGCTTTAGGGCCACCTGTTCAAATCGGTTTGGGCTGCCAAAAATCCGAAGCTAATTTGAACGTCAGGCGTACAAAACTAGCTTTGAAAAGTTGCTTACTTACAATAGTGGCTTCGAAAAACTGCTTACTTACAAAAAAAGGGTTATGAAAAGCTGCTTTTATCCATGACTGAGCCGATATTGTAAGAGAACGTGTTGGGTGCGCTGACTGCTAACGAGCACGGGGCTAGACGCGGCCGCGGGGCGGGAGGCTGACGCCCTTGCGCTCGTCAAGGGCGTCGTGGGAGGCGACGGCCTCGGCGCTGCGGACGTTGCACTACCGTCGGATGATCTAGGCCGAACCAGGCGACTCGCTGCTGCTCGGCAACTACGCTAGGTTCCTGAAGGAGGTGGAATGGGATGTTAGGGCTGAACTCATCAACTCCCTTCTCTATTCTCCAGGAAAAAAACGCACACATGCATTCTCCCTTAGAACGACACACACACGAGTAGGGAGGACAAACAAATATAGAAGAGACTTCTTTTGTGGTGACGCATGCCTTTTCTTCCTTTTCTGTTATTCACTCGTCTCAATTACTTAACAGGAGGTACACAGCTTAAATAAGCCTCACATACATGGTCACACGACCTGTACTCTACGCACGCACTAACTCCACTAGCTAACAATTAGGACCTAATCTCATGCCACTGACCTCTGGAATCTCTCCATGATCTGCACAACTCGGCCAACTCATTGACTCATGTTACAACTATTACTCGGACGTCCAGCTTTCAACCACAACCACTTCTAACTGCTACACGTACTCAAACGCTCCGACCACAACACATACTCGGACGCTCCGATCGCTATATGTACTCAAACACACTGATTGCTGCTATAGTAACCGGGCGTGCTACAGTAACTGGTCACGTGCGGCTGTTGCTACAATACTCTTAGCCTACTACGACTACATGTTTCGACCATTACTTCTAACACAGCTTTGACCACTACTTCGAGTACGACTTTGACTCCTGCTTTGACCACGGCTTTGACTACTACTTCGACCATGGCTTCGACCACCACCTCAAACACACTCAACGCAAATAACATGAGTCAAAGTTAGTTCCAACAATTTTTCTCTAATCTTGACATGTCAATCTTCGATGCGCTCAACCACACTGTCTTGCCGCACGTAGCAGCCTTCTCTTCTTGCCACACGCAGCGGTCTCACCTTGCAAAACACAACAACAACTTCATCTTCTTGACGATGCCTTCCCAACGCTGATATCCAACTTGTAGTGGCCTCACAATGCTACTCATGGCCTCCAATATGAGCGATACAACATTGTCTGCGGCCTCTCACCGCCAATCGATACCTCCTCCATGGGTGCCTCGCACGACACATCACGCCGTTGTTGGACTTGAACAATTCCTCATCGCAGCGGCATCACACCGCTACCACTCGGGTTCACATCGAGACGTGCATGTCAGCTTCACACTGACTCCTTTAGCGGCGATGGCTTCACACCACCGCTTTCAGCTTCCATCTTGCCTAGAGTCTGTCGCCACCCGTGGCCTCCACCTCACATGAAGTCTACCACTGCACCACCTCTGGCCTCCACTCATGGAGTATGCCGTTGGTACACCCATCATCGTCACACCACAACGATCACGTTGCCGCCACCGGTGTCCACATTACCTATGATTTTGGCACACTGCGCTAGCCTTGTCATGGTCGTGCGAACCTTCGCTGTCGTGCTCCTGAGCGCACAGTGCTGCAGCCAACTTATTGTCAGCACCTGTGCATCTCCGCCTAATGCGTGCCGCTCACGCCGACTAGCGAGTCATCGCCAGGCAGCTTATCCTCACACCTCGCTCTGATACCAAGTGTTAGAGCTAAACTCATCAACTCTGTTCTCTACTCTCTAGGAGAAAATGCACACATGCGTTCTCCCTTGGAACGACACACGCACACAAGTAGAGAGGACAAACAAACACATGAGAGACTTCTTTTTGTGGCGACATGTCTTTTTTTCTTCTCTGTTATTCACTCGCCTCAATTACTTAACAGGAGGTACACGGCTTACATAAGCCTCACACACACACACGGTCACACGACCTATACTCCACGCACCCACTAACTCTACTAGCCAACAACCAAGACCTAATCTCATGCTACTGACCTTCTGGAATCTCTCTATGATCCACACGACTCAACTAACTCGTTGACTCAAGTTATGACTGCTACTCAGATGCCCAGCTTTAGACCACAGCCGCTTCCAACCACAACCATTTCCGACTGCTACACGTACTCGGACGCTTTGACTACCACACGTACTCAAACGCTCCGACTGCTATACGTACTTGAACGCTCTGACAACTACACGTACTCAAACACACCGACTGCTACAGTACTCGGACACACCGACTGTTGCTACAGTAACCGATTGAGTACGCCTGGTGCTACAGTACTCTTAGCCCGCTACGACTACCTGTTCCGACCGCTGCTTCGACCACAGTTTCGACTGCAGTTTCAACCATCTTAAACACGCTCAACGCAAATAAACCTGTTTCGACCGTTGCTTCGGCTACGGCTTCAACTGCTGCTTCAACCACAGCTTCAACTGTAGTTTCGACCATCTCAAATACACTCAACGCAAATAACATATTAATTTCAACAGGACATGGCGAGGGCACAGTACTGCGAGGGCACCATCGTCACCCAGGGGATGGTGATGCGCTCGCACTCTATGCGGGGCTCCTCTGGGGTCTCGGGGAGACCAGCCGCGACACCGACCACGCCGACGCCTACTTCACCCGCGCCCGACGAATAGTGGGTCAGTGCGCGGCATCACCTCCCTTCTTTGGCAATCCAGAGTTCAGACACTTTCTGTGCTTCTGCTGCAGCTATGTCCTGGGCTCCTACGCCGGTTTCCTGTGGCACGCTGAGGAAGACGATGAAGACTACGCGAACGCCGAGCCGACGCAACGCCGCCGTTCTTTGGGGGCAGCTCAGCCTCCTTCCGTCAGAGCGGCCTCTTAGGTGAACCGATCTCACCAACTGTAACACACACAGGATCTGGAAGAGCAACATGCGAGGAATCACGGCAGCCTCTCAGGCGAACCGCCGCCGTCGCCGGCTCGGCACGCCTCGCCTTGCCGCGGCTTGTAAACTGAATCCGGCTACCTGTAAAATGAATCTGGAAAGAGCACTACGCGCCTAAGGTTGCCATCGGTAGAACCTGCAGGCCTATATGAATCAATCTTGCTTAAGGTTTCTCGGTGCTTGTACATGTAGGATACTAGAATGTTCTTGGTCACTAGGTATATATATCAGACTATCAGTATCACTTGTGAATTAAACGTCAGAACCGTTTGTTCAAAATAGTTCAGCAAAAGCAGATCTATCCAGCCATGCAGAACAATTACATAGAATGCAGAAAGTTAGTCTCAAAATTCGCAATAATTTTGCAGCTAAGGAAGGCAAGGAAATTCATAGGGAAAAAGAAGTGTCTAGCCCTGGAATCAATTGTTACAAACTACAAACAACAATAGGTGCCCCCTCACTTCTATTGTGAACAAAAACTGGGTAGATAAACAAGACAGGGGTTACTTGCCATTCTTCAAACTCCTGGTGATGAGACTAATTTTAGTGCATAATGCCAGCCAGCAGTTTACTACAGAAATAGCAAAATGTAAATATAAGAAGCTGAGGCACGACTCTCGCATTTCATAGGACTCGACTCAATGGTTTTCTAACCACTAAGTTCATATTCGTCGGGAGTAACCTGAGCACGGATTGGCTCCCGAATGAGATCTGTCATTGACTTGCTGTTTTCTAGCTGTTCTGCTGACGACTTTGTCGCGATGGTGTCAACAGAACCTGTTTGTTCTGACGGCAATTTGGGAAGAGACTTCCGTTGGGGCTTCTTCGCTGAATTCACAGCAGGTGCTTTCTTGACACCATTTTGGGAGGCTCTTTCGTCGAGGCTCAGACGAGCTGGACGGCTTGAAGGATTGGTACTTCCGCCCATGCCTGCTGAAGTGTTCTTTGAGCGGCCAAGCTTTGGTGATCTAGCTCTGGTGGTAGGGATCTAAGATAAATGACAGTAAATAAGCAGTATCCTTCCCAATAAGTGTAGATCTGTGATATGTTGCCAGGTAAAAGAGCTAGTGCAATATAGTCATTATTAGAATTCAGGACCAACCATCTAGTGGAAACAAGTCAAGAATTGGCTTTTGAAACCTTGTAATTTTTGGCTTGTATGACTTTGTTTCTGGGAAATCCGAGGACCTCTTTTTCAAAATGCTCTTAACTGCTTAACCAATTACGGATGGTGAAACTTGCGACAAACTCATTGAACAAACATATCAACTAAGTTTCAAATTCATTACAATAGACGGGCCAAACAAATACACGAATCATGTGATGTGATGCTCGGGATAGTCATTTTAGTTTTAGTCATCAAAGTTAGTATAGACAAGAAATAAAATATATTGAATAGTTGATCTACAAGTAACTATTACCACTACTAAAACTGCACTAGCTACTGAAAATAGCTGTTTAGACATGGAAGTTGCCTGCCTAAAAAAATTCTCCAAAATTCTTGAACAACGTAGAGCCATGCATGTCTGTGTGACTGCTGTACATAAAGCTACAAGCAACACTGGAATTGGAATTTAGTTATAGTGAAGTGCAGTGTCAGATATAAGTACAAGACCACAAAAGTTCTGTTGTAAATCAAGAAGGTAAAATTTTGATCTAATGATAATTAAAATTTGTCCTTTGATAACATGTCAAGGGGTATTCTAGCAGGACTAAAGTTTTTTACTTTACAGTTGGGCAAAGTTGCATTCAGGAGTTCCCTACTTTTACAGGTTTAGGTTGTAATTATATTAACAGGAATACAGACAAGGCCGATTATGTTCAACAGAATTCTTTCATGATGAGTTCGTATTGCCAGGAGCCAAGAATGTTTTGTGCCATAGACACAAGATATATATATTAAGTATTAACCCATGAACTCACTTGAGGAAAAGGAGGATGAAGAAGGCTGTTGCTGAGCAGCGGTTAAGAGAATTACCTTCTTCAACTCAACCTTGGGAGGAGGTGGTTCCTTATAAAAGCTGGGCATCGGTGTTGCCTTGAAATTCAAACTCTTCCTTAGCTGTTTAAGTTCAGCTTCTTCTGTTTCCTGTGCAGTAACAAAGAAACAAATAAGTCAAACACTATATGCAACTAGCAAGGTGGCCCGTGCACCTACGCGGACATTATCCTTAAAACACGTTTAAATGATTTGGCAATACATATGTAATTTTGCTTTTTGAAAAATCGATTGTTGCGGAACTTCATTTGTGATATTTTAATATTATATATTATAAGAAAGAAAATACTCACTTTGTTCCCCCAACACTTGTTACATGTGAACAAAACTTTCTTCCCCAGATAATTTTTGACGGAAATACTTGTATAACAAACAGTAAACATAGCATTACATAACATTTTCTATTTATATCATCATCATTTTTTTCATTATTGCAATGTTTGTCTATATTACATGCTCATAACGCACATCATATAGCTTACATCGATATAGCCAAGTGAACACCCGTTAATGATCTCACTCGCAATCCCTCCATCCCGTGTAGGTCCACCAAACAAATGGTAATAATGTTTTTGTTTTTGTGAGAACATTTAGCAATTATCTTTTTTCTTAGTGATTGTAAACTACCTATCATTGATTTTTATTATATAATGGATTTTGATTCCTAATTTATATATATACAAACCAAATTCGTTATCTTATTTTATTTTTTTCTCAAATCAGAATATTTTTGTAATTGTAATTATGAATAAAACCAAAATTTCTATTTTTCACTTAGTCTGGAATTAAAAACAAACGCTGATTTTCTTTTACTTTTATTCTAAATTTTGCATATTTTTGGATTGCACTTCTTATAGACTTTCTTTTTTGGTTTTATGTTCGAATTCGTTTATAAATCCATAGGTTATTTCTTATAGTATTTGATATGGACTCTTTCTTTAATCTCAAATTTATTTTTATTTAATTTGGAATTTTAGTTTTTGGTTAGATACAAATCCAACTGGTAATTTTCATCTAATTTCTATTCCGAATTTTAGCTATGTAGTGGTTTTTATTTGGAGTTCATATTAAAATCAAATTGTTGTTTTCCTTTTATTTTTCATTCCAAAATTATGTTATTTTTTGCTGTTATTTTTTTATTTAATTTCAATTTTTAGTTTTAGTTTAGAATTTGGATACAAATCTAACTACTAATTTTCATCTAATTTCTACTCCGAATTTCAGCTATGTATGGGTTTTAATTTAGAGTTCATATGAAAAATCACATTGGTAATTTCCTTTTATTTTAATTCCGCATTTCTGTTAATTTTTTGTTATTTTTATCTCAGTTTTAGGTTAGAATTCAAGTATGCTTCCCCAAAAATGAATCTCACCCTGTAAAAACAATGGACTATATAACATTAGGATCTAGTATATACTCCTAGAAAGAAAAAGTCTGCAATATGACTCTGCAAGCACTTGCAAAACATGTCCAAAAACAAATTATTTTCATCGTTCCCTTTGCGTTTTTGTTAGGCTTTTGCTAGTGCAATAATACGATCACTGGTGAAAGAAACGGAGCCAGAGTAGCGTGTACTTCATGACAACAGCACAATGTGACCCGACCAGCACCGATGGCACATGCACGGCGCGAAGCATAGGCGACATCTCAATTCTCGAAGGAAACAAATTAATCTGCAACGCTGAACTTGCTTCTCTGTCTTTTTTTCACGTGTTAAGATTGTGGAAAGGTTGATTTCTTTTTACTTGTCCGTTGTTTGTGTTATTTATCCTTACAGAGACTACTACACTTGATCTTCCTTGAGGAAAATATGGCATGGGTCCAATGTTAATGACATTCTAGCCACACTGTGCATAATACAGCACACAGGGTGTTGGTTGGAAACTCTGCCTCAGTCCCCAATGCTGAAGCTTATGGAGAGGAACCCACCATGCGCCTTCAACCTCCGTAGACGCCGACAACATGCTCCATGAAGGTGCTGCATCTAGGGTTTTGTAGGAGGCCTCCGACTTCACCCACGCCACAACGCCGAAGCGAGCACGCCTGTTCCTGCGCCTCCGGCCGCTGTGGACTCCGACGAATAAGTAGGCCTTCAGCCACTGCGAAGGCGCGACGGGTAAGCCGATGCCTCCATGTCCGCGGTCACAGGGGCGACAAAACTCTAGCCTAGTTTAAGACTTTAAACAATTACATCTGACGGTTGTTATAGTTTTACTTAATTAGGATACACTTGATTAAGGGCCAGATGTTTTGCTTTTTTGTGAGAATTTCTAGTTTTTCTCTTTTTTTCTTAGAGATTGTAAAACGTATGTCATTGATTTTTAGTAATAAATAGATGTAGCATTGAACAAAATCATTGATCCATTTCCATGAAAAGAGATATGAGAACATGCACCTTTGATTTTGCCTGCAAGTTGCTTTTCTCCAATTCCTGTGCGTGAATCTTCTCCTCAAGTTTTGAGTAGAACTATTTGATTGCAGAACTTGGTGAGCAAAGGAATGATATCCATATGTTTGGAAACTACATTAAGCACAAAAACTTATATATCGACAAGTTACCTCTCTTCTTTTTTCAGCTCTCTCATTGCATTTGAAGCTAAACCCATAAGCAGGTGTGCTGCCAACCCTTTGAGGTTTTGTTCTTTCACAATTAGATTCTTCTTCATCATTTTTGACAGAACGTTGGTTTGCTGCTTTATGAGTTTTCCTCTTTTCCCTGGATTTTAAGAGAGTGTAAGAACCTCTTTCCAAGTGCACTACGTAAGTAGTAGTAAAGTTTATGGCAAAAAAGAACAAGTCTTTAAGTTAATTCTTAGTTGGAAAAGAATATAGACAGACTCGTGCAAAACTAAAGTTGACAGTATTGAACTGAGTTTGAACTGCTTGAGGTTTCACAAGATGGAAAATACAAGCAAACACTGGTTTCCAATATGGCAAGTTGGCATTTGGCAACATGAATAAGCTAAAATAATACCCACGTGTTAATAAAAACCTTTGGTGACAACTGACAAGTCAGCAAAACAACAAACAATGACCGCCTAAATAAGAGGAGACTAAGCAAGAAAACAATCCTTTTTACGTAATTTGAGGGGCCAGGTCCTCCAAGAATTGCAACAATCATATACTCCATGTGCAGTACTACAAAACTAGCAACCTCAGCTGTACCAATAAATACATAGCATTGTTTTCACTGAACTTAATATGTGTTTATTAACCAATACAGCCTAGCTTAACTGGATATATAGATCATAGAAGTTAAATCTAGTTTGAGAAAACAGACCGCTAAGCAACAAAAAATACACCGAGAACAAACAAACAGCATACTTTGAGTCCTCAAGTGATGAACTCTCCTTGGCAACTGGGCGAAAATTACCCTTTTCAGCCTTCTGAATCAAAACATCACCAAGCAATTCGTGTAAGATTGAAATGCATTAGACATAAAGCTGTCTCCTAACATTGTACATAGCAGGAGTTACGCATTTCAGCACTATAGAAAATATGTTTATCATAATAAAAAAACTTACTTTCGTAACATCAGCATCACCATTGCTCGAAGAGCTATCAACTAAATCCGGATCAGACACCTGTGCGATGGGTGCCTTAGGATAAGAAGAATTGGGAGTGCTTTTCCTAGCTTGACTCTTATCTCCGTTTCGAGGGCTCTGGCGCTGAGATTTAGTAACCTTAGGGGAAGAGCTTTGGCTTCCCTACAACACATGAAAATGGCAGAAAGCGCACAACTGTCACCAAACCATCAAATAGACGACATCAGCAAAGGAAAATGTGTTCAATATGGCAAACTCTTACCTTGGAAACATGGGGCTTTACGTTCTCCGAGTGCGACGTGGCTTCCCCACCCACCTCTTCAGATGGGTTGATCACCTCGCTCTCGCCCGAATGTGCCCCATCAGCCAGCGCTTCGTGTTCTTCTCCACACTCCTCTAAACTAGAATTCGATGGCAACTTCCCGCCAACCCCATTGCCAACGCCCATTGCACCCATAGCATCGGCAACCTTGGCGACCGCATCCATCTTGCGCTATCACCTCAAGGCTCACCTCTCGACCAGTTTACCAATAGTCCCAGCCCAGCAGCTTGCAGAAGATGTGTCCTCAGCTCATCATTCCTCAAACCTCACCGCAGGATCATGCTCAAAGATCTCTGCCGCACCTTAAACTCCCCCCAAGAACAAAGCTGCAATGCCACTGCGAAAGTAAAGAACGGCTCAGAAATGTACAAGGTCCCAGGGGTGGCTTAACATCAGGCATGGGGGTTCAGCTGCACCCCCAAATTTTGAGGAAACAAACTGCTATTAGTTGTGCTAGTTTACTAAGTTTAGGGTAAAAAAGACTGACACCCTAATACAAATGTGAACTTGGACATGGGCAGATGCATCTTGCGCTCATGGATCTTGCGCGCACGGTGCGCTCGTGAACCGAATTGAACCACCACGCAGCAAAGAAATCCACAACTGAGTGGGTGGACGGGAAGAAAGATTTCGATTTGGTTGCTCGCAGTAAAGGAAAGATCCCGCAGAACAAGACTCACTCTTAGAGCAACGAATCCAACCAAGGTAGGGTTTCCTTACCGTCAAATGGAGGAATCAGTCCGAAATCCGAATGGATCTCCACTCCAAAGCGCCAGCCCAGTAGAGGGGAGGAGGAAGACGACGACGAACCTTCGCTTGGAGTTGGTGGTGGTGGAAGGCGGCTTTGTCCAAACGCGTATTCGGGCGAAGAGGGCTGTTGTGACTTTCGGACGAATTGCTAGGCCGACTGCGGTTTATAGGCCTGTTTTTTCTGGGAGAAGTTTATGATTTTTTATTATAATTTATAGCTTTTAAATTATTTATATAAAAAATTATAGAGTAACAGAAATTCACGTATAGTTTTTACCATATAAATAAAGTCGGTATAGTATATACTATAATTAACTAGTAGACCTTATCTTAAAAAGACACTCTATTTAAAAGTTAAGTACTGTAGAAAAGCCGAAAATAGCTTTTAGAAGATGAAAAGAACAGACCCTATGTGTCTCTTCTTTTCAGCTTTTAAAAGTTATTTTTTTGTTTTTTATAGTAACTAGTTTTTCAATGAAGTATTTTTTAAGATAAAATCTACAAGTTATTATAGTACATACTATATCGATTTTATTTATATTGGCAAAAACCACACGTGAGTTTCTGTTACTCTGTAATCTCTCGCATGAGCATCCCAAAAGCAACAAGCCACAGCCAAAAACCATAAACTTCAGCAAAAAAAAACAGGCCAACTTTCTCTAAAATTTTTGGATTCTGTTTTATAAGTGAGAATATAGAGAGATAGATATTTATATATGATTTTGAGCAATTTAAATAAAGTCATTATAATGTCTACTATAATTAATTTATAGACTAGACCTAAAAAATATACTGCCTGAAAAGAATAGACCTAACTTTTTTTGCTTTTATGTAAAGCTAACTTTCTTCTTTCAGTTTTTTATTTCTATTTTTATTGCCTCCAGTTTCTCCTTTCATCTTGCAGACGTATTTTTTTGTAATCTTTAGCAATACGGATTCCAATCTATTATTAGGTTGGGATATATGGGTATGTTCTTTGTGACTGTGGTTTACGGTTTTTGGATGAAAATTTGAATTTTGGCTATTCGCGATAAAGATTACGAAGAGAGATACTCATATGCAATTTTGGCTAATATAAATAATAGTCTTTTAATGTGTACTATAATTAATATATAAATTCCGTCTTGAAAAACACTCCGTTTGAAAGGTAGATATTATAACAAAAGCCGATTTCAAAAACCAAATAGAACTGACCCATATAGCATTTGGTGTTTTTGCATATAAACTCATTGTTTGAGTTTTCGTGGATTGTGGGGGTTTGTCAATAGGCACGGATACACCAGTCAAAATATGCTAACAATCTGTGACTTTGATACCTGGTTTACTTTTATGTGTGTCGGATGATTTGTATCTGTGCATGTCACACGTGTACTATAAGGAACATTGCTGAAATGCAGAGATCGATTCCCACACCCACCTATAGATATGATCATTCATTGTACATTCAGTCATGTACTTCTTTACATACGTAACACATAAAATGGCATTACTCATATGGTTCTTGCTGGTAAGTACTATTTCATGGACTCTAGATATCCAAACAAACCAGGGTATATAGCTTCATATCAGAACTACATGTATCATATTTAGAGTTCTAAAATAGCAGCCACCCTGATGGGATGCAATAGGTCTTCAACTTACACCACTCTTCCCTATGCAACGTCATCGAACGCACATTTGGCATGTGCAAGATGAAGTGACGTATTCTGAACAACATTCTTAGCTATGATCGATGTACAATAGCAGAAGGCGATAATTGTTGCGACGATGGCTTTAAATAATTTTATTTTGGACTGCGAATTGCTTGGCGCAGATTTTGCTAACCTAGCAAGGCAGGATGGAGCGAATGTAGGTATAGGGCAATGCATTTGACCATAATACGTGATGCGATTGCAGCGCGTTGGTGGCTTGACGTAAGTGCCATCTTGGCCTCCTAAAACTATTCTTCTATGTCTACTATAAATGTCCATGTGCCACATACAATATTTGCAAGTTATTCTGTATGGGAACATGGACTTAATGTTTTTCAATGATTTCATTAGGTACCACATCTTGAAGTATCATATATAATCATTAGAATATTAGCTTAGCAAAAAGTCAAAAGCCAAATTGAACACCACTAGATTCAGTCATAGCTTCATGTAACCGTTACAATGCCGTTTTGACCAAAAGCCACAGCCGAATTGAACAGTATATCTATCGAACTTACAAAAGAGTTATACAGTCTGCATTACTTAATTCTTGTCGGTTTAATTTGATTCGCTTTCAAGTTACACGGTATATCAGCGAGTAAGCACCGTTATCTGCGCTCCAATAGCGTCGCAGGAAAAAAATGTTTGAGCATTATTCATCTCATTAAAAAAGATTATCCTAAGCAAGCTGCAATCCTGTATGTATTTGTCGAGGTGCACGGAGATTGTTTGTCAGCATATTGAGAAACTTCAGAGCTGGAAAAGACTGCATTCCAATACCACCAATGGGTGAATTTTTCACATTAAACGGCCGGCGTACTGTGCTCGAGGGTATTTTTGCTGCAGCTGGGGCCACTGCACGAAGAACTGATCAGCTATTCGTAGCTAGTACAACAGTAAACCACTTAAGGAAAGCTTCTTCACCCTTGCAATACTTTCAATGTAGCAAATCGAGGACCATCGCAAACCCAGCACCTACAAAAAAAAAAAAAAGCAGCAATCTATAACTCAACAGAAAACTAGAAAGCACTGCATTTTGACTTGAAATTGGGGCAAAAATAGTTATGGTGGTTGGATTTATGGCAACATTGACCTCCTGGTTCCTGTTCTATAACAAGCAAGAAGGTACAAATCTTATATTGCATCAACTTTCGTTTAACCAGCATAGAAGGTAGGATGTGAAACTACCTTGAGCAGGAAAGCAGACGCACAGAGGAATGCATGTGCCTGGACCATTGCAAAATATCTGCTGGAATATTATAAGCAATTAGTATATTTTGAGCACATGCTGCATAATGGGTGCTACTAAAATTTGAACAAAGAACACACCACTTGTGGTCTGGTTCTTATTATTAGCCACATAGCATGCAACATAGCGAGCAGTGTTGTTGCAACGGAGGTAATGCAAGATTGGCCTACTTCACGACTACAAGCCTGTTCTTTTTTGCTGTGGCTTGTGGCTTTTGGGCTGTTTGTACGAGAGATTACAGAGTAACAGAAACTCATGTGCGGTTTTTGCTGATATAAATGAAGTCAGTAAAGTATGTACTACAATTAACTAGTAGACCTTATCTTAAAAAATACTCCATTTAAAAATTAGTTACTGTAGAAAGGCCGAAAAATAGCTTTTAAAAGCTGAAAAGAACAAGCCCTACGGTATATCTGCATGAACTGGGCATTCTTGAGAATCTTCTCTTTGTCACTCTGTCGAAGGTACTTTTGACTTTGTCAGCTTTTCTAGAGTAACATTTCTATTCATAGCGGCATTCCCGTGGGGAAAAAATCCGAAAATATGGTGAAACGAGCTGAATATTTTTTCAAGAAAAAACAAATTGAATATAGGTCGTACAAAGGTTTTAATTAGTGGATAGCAGAAACATAGCTGTAGACTAATTTTTATAAGGGATAGCGTATATTAAAAGTATAGCGGGCACTATATGTTAAGCTATAAAATATTTAAAATATAAAGATACTTAATTTTAAGCTATAAATCTTAACCATAATTCGCATAAAATATCCAAAATGGCAAATCTAACAAGTCTATATCTAAGATAACATCGAAATTATAGAAGATGTGTAGTGTTTTATTGATTAATCTTCATCATATGATAAAGTAAATAGGAAATCAATGTCTTCTTTGTTCCTTCTTTTCTGTCAACGTGGAGAATTTGTGCTTGTTGTTCGGCTTCTTGCTAAACCGCAACAACTGATATGTAGTGCATGGAGTATCTTGAACGCTATAGTGCGATATTTAAAACAACATTCATACCTATATTTTTAGTTCAAATTCAATTACGGATTTGAGCATTCATACCTATAATTTTAGGTTAACTTCAATTACGGATTTGAGTATTTGAAATCGAATATAGAATGGAATAGAATTTCTACTAAATCCTATCAAAATATGGTATCACATAACTTGTATAGCAGCCGAACAATGTGCAGTACAACTAGTCATTGTAACCTAAAGAAACATGAATTTATACTGTTTTTTCCAAAAAGAACAACTAATTAACCATACCGTAGTATAGGGTATGTTCTTTTCAGCTTTTAAAAGCTATTTTTTGGCTTTTCTATAATAACTAGTAGTGTGCCCGTGCTAACGCTATGGTAAAATACAAAATAAGATAAAATTTGTAAAAAATAAAACGAACAATCAGATTCATTAATATGCACGTCTCATATATTGTATAACCAAATATTTTTGTCACATAATGAATGTCACATAACGACTGAATGTCACTGTTCACCGTGGTCGAACACCCTTTCGACCACGTTCACTTCCCTCAACGTGGTCGAAGTCGCTTCCAACCATGCACTGATCTTCTCGGCGTAGTTGCAACTCCTTACGACCACCTTCAACGTGGTCGTAGCGTTTCGTGGAATGATCAGGGTTTATTTCGGTTTCATCTTAAATATGGAAAAAGAGCCATCACCATCAAAACACCAATCCTTCGTCACAGAAAAAGAGGCATTTGCAACAGGGTACAAGACAAATGAAGAGTAAAGCGAACCACAAGACAGGCCCAGCCTCGGATACCAAAATATGCCTCAGAAGTCAGAATATTTGTTTTCCGAAGTTACATAGATCAACCTCCACACAGATCCGCCTTGGAAAAAGCATATTCATAGCAGTATTACACAAAATGACTAACAGATCCAATTAACTCCGAATTTCCATCAATCACCCCAAGCTCTTGCGTTCGTTCTTTCAAGCAAACATCACCTACATCATGTGTGATATAAATATCAAAACTACATCGAAAGCATACACAACGTTCAGGCAAGTATCTTTGCCATGTGCGAGAGATCTCAGAGTCAGCCAGACAGCCACCCCACGGATAGCACCTCTATACAAAGCCAATCTGCAGTCGTCTTTGTGACACCATGCAGGCAGGCGATAGCTGCTGCACCTTTCACTTGGATGGCAGCACATCCTGGAGTATTCACATCATACCACTACAAGCCCCGTTGCCTTCTATACAGGTGAAGGGTGTGTGGTAAAAACGAAATTCACTCTAGATTAGCGGTAAAAACGAAATTTCCCAAAGAAAATATGTCAGCATAGCCTAAGCCCTGGGGGTCTGCATTGTAAGTGGCTAAACCACTCCTGGTATTTGAAGTTGTCTGTTTTGAATGGATAAACCATAGACCTACAATGGTCAAGTGACCATGACATTCAATCAAGGTACAATTAATATGGGTGAGAACGAAAGAAGGGATAAAACTTTAATAAATAATAACAGCATTTCAATCACAAAAGCTGATCCATGGACTTTTGAACAGCAACCACTAGTTTTCACTTCTCATTGAGGGAGGCTAAGATTGATTTCATTAATATCATTAGTACCAATTACCGAGCAAACATGAATGTCTAATACCCAAAGGTTTTAAAACCACACCCGGTTAGTAGTAACTTACCAAGAGACGTTATAACAACTAACATTTAAAAAAGGCACTCGATAATCTTTGTAGGGTTCTCCCATTCTGATAGCATATAAGACGCTTCCCTTTTACATCTTGTTTAACTCTCTGGAAATGCAAGCATACAATAAAAATCCAAGTCATATATTATAAGAATTTGCATACCTGGAAAGCAGCAGCTTGGCATAAATGTGTCTTCCTTTCAAAATACTATGATGAAGCGGTGTTCGACCTCTCGAATCTGTAGAATTTACATTGGCACCATACTGCAAGAGTAGTTCAACCATGCCCATGTCTGCCACACGGCATGCTAGATGAAGCAAAGATAATCCCTCAACACAGTCATCCAATTCATCTATACGTGCACTTGTGCTGGCAGGAGAAAGAGAATCCCTGGGAGAAATCTTCTCGAGCAAACTGCGATCAAAACATCTTGAACTCCCATCTGATGGCGAAGCTGGTTGCTCTTGTAGAAGAAGCGCTTTTCCAAGAGTCAAAGCCGAATTAAATGATGTCTGCCCATAAGTTAGATTTACATCGGCTTTTGACCCCACAATCAAACTGTACACCCCCTTCTTGTTGTTTGAACTTACATTATCCCACATCTGTTGTGCTAGCTGAATCTCATCCATATTATGCTTTCGTACAAAATCTTTTTCAGCATACTGGAATATTAAAAAAAATTAACAACTAAACATCACTTAGAATATTGCAAATGAAATTATCTGTTAGCCCCCCATTTTAAAAAAGCATTATTATGCACTCTCTAAACCAATTTCTTCTTTTTCATGGCAGGCGGTTGATGAGGCATTACAAATTATGTAAAATGCAACACACTTGTCAGGCGGTTTCATGGACATTTCCTAAGATAACTTCTAATCAATAGATGCTGCCTATACCACCAAATCGTACGCGATTCATGAAATTGTATTCTCCTGATCAGTGATTGCTAATTGTTTGATGACAAAATAGAATAGGCTGAAGCGATAGGCAAACAACAAAGTACCTTGGCATGAATAAATTTCTCCTTCACAGCGATAGGATCTGAGTGTTTAGGCTTGCTGACAACTAAATTATGTGATGTGTTTTCTAATCCATCAGCCCTGCAAAACAGTAAAACTTGCAAGTTAACTGCATGATAATAGAAGGATAGCGATTCTACAGCTTTTGTATACAAACAGCGTCAATGTTACCTTGAAATATCACCATGATCAACGCTGCTTGATAAAGGACCTGCGCGTTGCACGGCGCGAGCCCGGCGAACTCGGCGGGGCCCTTGACCACCTCCCAGTCCACCCTCTCGTCCTCCCCGCCGTGGATGGCCGGCGTGGCGGCGGACACCGTCCCTATGGCGACGTCGAGCCCGGCGCCGACCACGTATATCCTCCTCCTACCACCGCCGATCTCCTCCACCTCGCCGGCGCCGGCGTCGCCGTGCACGGGCGTGGGGGAGCGGTCGCGGTTCCAGTCGGCGCCTCCGCCGTCGTCGCCGAGGTCGTCCTCGAGGTCGTCGTAGGGCTGCGGCTTGGGCGAGGGGTCGCGGGCGTCGGCGCGGGGTGGGGAGGAGGAGGCGGCGGCGCGGGGTGGGGGGAGGAGGAGGCGACGGCGGAGCGGAGGGGTGGGGGGAGGAGGAGGCGGCGACGGCGGAGGAGCGGGGGAGGAGGCAGCGGAGAAATCAGAGGGGAGGAGGCTCACGGGTTCGGTGGGGGAGGCCGGCGGCGGCGGAGGAGGAGGGAGGGGAGGAGGCGGAGGAGGGGTGGGGGAGGAGGAGGCGACGGGGGAGGAGGTGGAGGGGAGGAGGCGGCGGTGGGGGGAGGCAGGCGGCGGCGAAATCCAAGGGAGGAGCGCACGGGTTCAGGAGAAGGGTGGGGAGGGCGGTTCGGGAGGAGGGAGGGGGACGCAAGGGCGTGATGGGGTGGGGTTCTGGATTCAATGATGTGCATGATCCGGATGATTTTGGCCTTAGGATCTTCAATGAGTAAGAGAAAAAGGCTTGAGGAGAGATCCAGGCCATTCATTTGTATGAAGTTGGATTATGGATTACTTTGGTACACAAATCTGGGTGGACTTAGATTAGGCATGACTGTGGGGGTGGTTGAAGGGGTGGATTTAGTAAAGAAAATTTTGGTGTATTATAGAGTAGGGTAGACTAGGTTTTAAACGGAGTGTCTTTCTAAGACGAGGTCTACAAGTTGATTGTAGTACATATTGTAGTGATTTCATTTATATCGATCAAAACCACATTCGAGTTTTTGTTACTTCGTACTTTCTCTCACAAACAGCTCGAAAGCTATAAGCCATAAACCGTAGCAAAAAAGAATAGACCCATAGTAGAATATGTATGTTGCTTTAACGGATACGGATTCTGATACAAATAGTTAGAATAAAACACGTTCCAGTAGGAAAAACTCGAACCATATACACATCCTTTTTTTTTTGCTAGAAACAACTGAAATGGGAAAATAATATCAGTGTCCTATTGAATATGGCTGTCGTGTAAAACAAAAAAATGTATATATTTTACATCTCTATTTGAAAATTAGCGGCGCAAATATCTATTATGCGTTTTTCGATGTCAATTTTAGAAATACGGTGTTCTGACTTGAAGGAAAATTCGATTGATTTGGGGAAATTGCACATATACCCCATAGTTAGTAGGCACTTGTAAGTTTGCCCCACACTTAAGTGGCCTTGTAATTTTGCCCCATACTTGACATGCCCCCTTATTATTTTGCCCCATTACCTATTTAGCTCCTATTTTAATTTTGTTTTTCATTTTTTTGGGCAGAAAAAATACAGTAAAAATGAAAAACGAAATTAAAATATTTTAAGCATTTAATGGACAACTTTGTAAATATTTTTTACTGCATTTTTTCTGCCCCAAAAAATAAAAAACGAAATTAAAATAGGAGCTAAATGCAGTAAAAAATGAAAAACGAAATAAGAATGTTTTAGGCATTTAATGGACAACTTTGTAAATATTTTTTACTGCATTTTTCTTGCCCCAAAAAATGAAAAACAAAATTAAAATAGGAGCTAAATGGGCAATGGGGCAAAATAATAAGGGGGCATGTCAAGTATGGGGCAAAATTACAAGGTCACTTAAGTGTGGGGTAAATTTACAAGTGCCTACTAACTATGGGGTATATGTGCAATTTCCCCATTGATTGGAAGTTCAAAAACGTTTGAAAGCTGCATCGATCTAGTTAGACTAGGAGAGCAACAAGAGCGCACTAGCATTACTACACGGCTACGCTCCTACCAACAAACAACGTACCGGCTAATTGAGTAATTGGCTCTCGTGCCGCCGGCCCTCTAACCCCAGGCGCCGCACGCACGACACAAAACCCCAGCGAGAGCGGGACCAAAGGGAGGAGCACCTCACCGGCGAAGCGGGAGAAGGGGATGATGGATGCGCGGCGGTGGCAGTCGCCGGCGGCCTCGGCGGCCGCCGTGGAGGCGGCGGAGGAGGACGCGGGCTTAGCCGGCTACGGCGGCGCGGGGGGCCCGTCGAGGCGGCCGCCGCGCCGCGGGCTGCACCGCTCGTCGCCCTACGGGCTGGGACCCCGGCGGTGGCTCCCGAAGCTTCCCGTGGCTTCTAGGATCTTCCCCACTGTGTCCCGCGACCACACCGCCTCCGGTAATCGCCCCCCCCCCCCACCACCCACACACACCTCCTCTCCCCTCTCTCCCCCGTTGTTTGGTTGGCAGCTGCTAATGTAGAATCAAATGGGGGAATACGCGATTTTTTTACCTTGCAAATCTGTCGCCATTCATTGGTATTTGGTAGAATGGGGATCGCCTTGGCTCGCGTTTTGCTTCCGCAATTGGCCCTACTCTAGGGTTTTAGGTTTGATGCACTTGGTAGTGAATGGCACTTGCTCGACCACCTCGTACCAATGCATCAACCTAGGGTTTAGTGTATTGCACTAGCTGTATTGTCTAACTATGGCCTGCTTTGCTGGATCCTCTGCTTGATTCATGGTCTTAGCGTCGCAAAAGTCTACCAATGCGGTCAAATTGAGCTGATGTGTAGGTCTTGATAACTTCATATTATTTTGAGGTATTTGACGTTGTTTGAGATCGTATGCTTTTGCTCTTCGGAATGGGCATAATGGTTGGTGTCTAGTCAACACGGGGTGAAGTTTGGGGGGCAGAATCCTTTTTGTGGGTGTGCTGGTGTCTAACCATTATTGTAGTAGAACTGGATCAAGCAGAGTAGTTTGCATGAATCACTATTCACTAATGGATATTAACTCCTGTATTCAGTTTTTGGTGTGCATCAGTGAAGTGGTTTCTTATTTGATATGGGCATTGAGGAAGCTACTTCCGTTTGTACCGTTGATGTGATCTTGAAATTCTGATGGTGTGATATGCTTGTCGGTTAATACTAGAATGATTATTGAAATGAGTTAGTGCAAAACCAGTTCCGTTTTTCTCTCTGCAAAACATGTCCAACTTTTGACGTGGATCCTTCTTTGGCGCTTCTAATGTTTGCAGACAATAATCAAATGGATCAGTGTGAATCGCTGGAAGTAATACATGAAGTAAGCAGAGTACCTTTTCTTGAATGCATTAATTGCCTTTAATGCCTTGTAAACTTATGGAATGTGCTACATAGAGAGCTTGTTTTTCATACATTGTTACATTGTCTCAAATGAAATGCTACACCAGTTACAAGAAAATGTGGATCATGTTAAATAAAATGCACACTGATCGGTTGAATTAGTGGAAGGTAGATGTTTTGCAGTAAAAAAACTAAAATAACATTGCATCCCTAAAAGGTAGAATTGTTTTTGGTTAATTTCATAGTAAAAGAACCCAAGGTTCAAATCCTTTTCCCCCATCTGTTGAGCTCATTAAAAGAGAGTCCATTTTACATTTCCCTCATCTGGTTAATGTTCTAATCAGCTAATCCTTTCAAGTCCATATACTGATGGAACTAAAGGATAATAACTGTATTTCAATTTTGAGCTGTGTGTTGCTTGAAAACTACAAAATCAATTATATTATCTTAGAATTACTCTGTTAGCATGGTTGGCCAGTTGTATTACATTTCATTTCAAATCAAGATGGATCTGTTGGTGACTTTTGGTAACTTACTAACTTAAACTGCAGAGTCAGTCTACGGAAACAAACGGCAACGCTATAGCCGACGCAGTTCCAACACCCGTGAACAATAAAGTCAACCCGCTGCTGGAAGGTGATTACAGAAGTCGAAATGATGGCAGTGGGCTTGCTGAAATTGAGAAGATCATCAAACAGAATCATTTTTCTAGGCAAGTTTTTTTTTTGTACTCCTAGACCTTTCTGTAGTCTGATTTAATTCAAAATTTTCAAATAGAGTTTGTTGGAGCCACCTATAAATCTTGAAAGGTAAGGAGGCAAAATCATATTTGCCATGCAATATAAATACCTCCTTATAGTTGTAAGATGGGGAAGCAAAGGAAACTAGAATTAGAACCATCCTTCCAATCGGTTATTTGCATGTGACAATGAAATTGAAAAATATAAGAATAGGGCTGAGTCATTGAAAGAGACTCATTTTTTACAACTAATCTAATAGATGAAATGTTTGGGTAATTGATCCTTGCCTTTAAAACACGTTTTTTTAGTTTTGTTACAACTGCTATGATAGATGAAATGGTTGATGGATAGCAGAGTATGGCATGTTTGATGTTTCACCCACTTTTCATATTATCTTTTTCTTGCCACGGAGGTTCTTAACTGGACAAAGCACACATCAGTTGGAGATATCAGATATATCTAGGTCTCTTGAGCTGTGCACTAGCTTCATAGCACACATCAGTTGGTTATCTGGTGTTTGTCCTAATTGACTGAAAACACTTGAGTTTTGCTTTTGTTCATTGAAGTTTGAAATCTCAGCTAAATGTGAACATTTGGCCTTACAGGGATGAAACAGAACGCCTAATAGAGATCATGCGTTCGAGGACTCCTGATCTTTGTGACGAAGATCAGAGAGCTCCAAGGTCTTTTGCAAAAGGTTTTGGTGCCACACCATTTTCAGAGAAATTGTCAACCCCTGCAAAACCAGTTGATCTTTGTTCATCTTTGGGAGCCAATATCTTTGCACCGTCAAATGTAAGAAAATCATCATCAAATGTATAAACACCTGATTATTCGTCTGTACAAATGATGTTCTTGAACACCTGTCAAAGCTATCGCCCTTGTTATTTGTATGGGATGTGAATTCCAGCTATATGCTTTGGAAATTCAATTATGTCTGTAAGTGTATAATAGGTTCTGAGTTATGCTGCAATTGTGAAAATTATTGCAATGTGATTTGCAACAGCAACAATTTTATCGCTTTTTTTTTGGTGTAATAATAGATTGCTATAGTGCACAGGAGCAAAATTTAGGCGCAATGTTTAAGAAATGCCAAATTATTCCTTCCTCCCATGCCTGATTTGTTGTTGATTTGATCTCATGCTTTTAATTGGCATGCTAGGTGCATGATGTTGGTTCTTCACCAATTGAACTTGCAAAAGCTTATATGGAAGCACAGACCTCAGCATCTGTACACGAGTCTCAAAGGAGAAAATTCAGAGCTTTGAGTCATGGAGTTGAGGTTGAGAATTCATCGTCAAAAAATTTCCCTAAAGTAGCTACGGACTCTCTTGTATGCTGGCCAGGTTCGGTTGTCCGAGATTATCCCAATTATCTTACACCACAAAGTAATAAAGGAAGGACTCTGCCTCCAGCTTCGTCTCGGACACCATATACTAGTTCAGTTTTCCCGAGATCTGTCAAGGTCTAAGTCAACATTCCTATGATTGTACTCGATTTTTAAGTGAGCTCTGGCATGTGTCTCATTTGTCATCAACTGTGTCTATCACTAAGTACATGCATTGAAATTTCCACTTCGGGTGCTATGAATTTTACTGTTTATTTTGTCTGTGACTACAGCAGACAGGAGAGCGTGATACCTACAATAACTCGTCTGGATGGACACAAGTTTCAAGCCCTTTTCCTGTTGGAAGTAAGGTATTGCAAATGAGGTTCATGGTTTTTCACTGTCACCATGGTATATCACTTTCTCTTTTGCTTCGTAGTGTTTGCTTTGAGGAATAGCCTCATCTAGGATGGATTGGTCCATCATGAGGTCATCCTACGTTTTTTGTGGCATGACATTATTTCTCATCTTCAATTGACATAGAGCCATATGGAATGGGACAGTGATGGAACAACTCATTCCATTCTCAAACTAAACAAGAAGGTTATGATAGGATGATCCTAGACCAATCCACTCCTCAAACTAAAAACCCGAAGTGTCGAGTAACCTCAGCAGATTGAAGCCCAGATAACTGCATTTCATGTTGAAAATGTTGTGAGTTTTTTTTTTTTTGAAATAGGTGGTTCACCAGCTAGCCACCCAAGGATCAAACCCTGGTTGGTGGCTTCCCAGGCCAACCTTCCACTGCTTAAAACTCATCCCAGTGGTTATTCAATTATATCCTTCTATGGAATTTAGTGACACCATCTTTCCTTTGAAAGGTTGAAACCTGTGTAGATTTCGATATGACACATTCCTGTAGTTCATGCACTGCATCTTCAAAAACTTTGAACTGTGATTCACAACTGAAAGTGAGTTACAACATTGTTTGCTATGTTTAGAACTTATAGTGCTGAGGTGTCAACACAGCCATTTTGATTTTTTTTACAACTTATAATTGGTGTATACACATCCGCTTTTCCTATTCTCATCTCCCTATATAAAATGTAGGCAATACTAGAGGATAAAATGGCATCAACTGGTGGCGTTCTTGGAGTGCAACCGTCAACCTCTTCCAAAAGAGCACATATAGATACCGTTGGTGCTACTACTCCCTTCTTCCCAAGGGATGGTTCTGCTTCTACGAAGAATCTTACATTCAACCTGCAAGGGCTTCATGGCAAAGGCACCATAGAAAATGGCTCAACTCTTGGACATGTTTCAGTGGTACACAATACGTCCAAATGTGCTGCTGTATCTGTTCATCCCAAGTCAAGGGAAACTGCTCACAAAATACTCCAGCATCTTGAGAGAACTATTCCTTCCCCTACAGCAAAACCACTAGAGCTAAGACAGACTTCAGCAAAGAGAACTGCTCCTCCTTTTGTGACCAAAGGCCAGTATAAAGTGCCTGATTCCGTTACTGGTAATGGTCATATACAGAGCAGCATGAATGCCAGTGGTAGTGCTCACCAGGAGATTTCAGATGCGAACAAGGTATACGTTTCTTTGCTTTTTCTAGCATAATCTGCTGCAATTGCTATTTGCTAAATTTATCTATTGAGTTTGCAATGGGATATTCCTAGTTATCTGTCGCCAATGGCTACTCTGCATTTAGTTGAACACAAAGTCAACTAGTTATATGAAATAATACTGAATTACTGAGAGAATTGTGGGTAGTGCATTGCCGAACTGAACAGTGTTCCCTTGCGATATTTTCCTCTGAATACTTATTTAAGTTTGTTCTGTATTGCTATTATTTGTTAGTCATTAAGTATTGACTGGATTCTATAGTCTATTTGGCACATGCTTGGGGGTATCAAATTATGGATGATTATTTAATCAGTTAGCTGTGTTTACTTTTGTTTATGTTCAGGCACCTCCAAGCAGCACGAATGCTGTGGATTTAAGTCCAAAGATTCAGAACAGCGGATCCAACTCAGAAGTCACTGAAATGCCCAGTTCTCAGCGTCCTTCGAAATCTGATTTGACATGCACTGACAAAAGCAAAAACAACGGTTTCACCTTCACATATCCTGTTTCTACAACTTTGAGTTCTCTCCCTGAACCGCCCCCTACGCCTACTTTGGCTTCACCGCCAGCAAGGAGCCTGCCAACCGACACTGAAGATATTCCCAAGTTTACCTTCGGCTCATCAAGTTCTACCAATAACCTCGTTTTCTCGTTCGACTCGGCAGGCAGCTCTGTCAGTGCAGATGAAACGGTCCCAACCTTCAAATTTGGGTCCGATAAGAAGCGTGAACTGTCTTTCAATATAGCTGGCAAAGATGCAGTTTGCTTTTGAGACATGCCATCTCCGTCATCTGAAACCAGTCATGCTTGCTATTTGGTGTGGCGATTGTGCGGGCAGCGCCATTTATAGCAGACTATATTGGACATATACACCAAAACATCGTCTCGTTTATCAGTATTTTTTGCTATTTTTTTTCTTATCCTACGTGCTTCTGAGTCCTGTCCCATTAGCAGGATCTTTCCCCTGTGGTTTTCAGCCGTGCCTGTGAGTCGTAAGGCATCGGCCTAGTTGGTCTCTATAAAACCTCAGAAAGCCATACCTTTTTGCTCCAAGGTATGGCGCTGATGGTATACTGTTGAAAAACCCTGCTTTTCTCCTTGAAGCCGTGTTCGATCCTGCGCTTTTTGACGTATGCCTGCACGATCATCTTTGAAAACCAAAAGAAACAACGAAGATGGTCTGGCTGGTAAAGACAGGAGTAGAGTCGAGTCATGAAAGTGACCGGCTGATGCTGAAAGAAATTGCCTGACTGCTTGCATCTCCATGGGGCCAAACAAAGGCTGGACAGACTGATGCTGCCTTTGAACTAACCATGGGGAAATGTCACCAAAGAGTGGTGTAGATACACATCACCAGTGTGTTATGTAGTACGATAGCACTGCCACGTGAAAAAGGTTAGCTTGACACGAGTCCATCAGGGTGCTCCAAGTGGCCTTGCTGGTCGCCGGCGATGGCCGTAAGAGAAGGAACGGTCGAGAGAGACAGAGAGAGGAGTGGGGACGGCGTCGCCGTCGTGCCAGTGGTGTTGCTTGCGTTTGAGACCTGAAGAAAGGAAGCCCGTTCCAAAGAGTTTAAGTTTATAATTTTGGCTGTTGATTTTTAATTAAAATTACACTATAATCACTGTTAGTTTTTTTTCTAAATTATTCAATTAAAAATTAAAAAATAAGAAGAAAAAAAATTGAAAATACCCATCATATCATCACGGACAATATAAAGGAGTAAAGTAAAAGAAGAGCTAAAAATCTAAGATAAGTCAAAATTAAAAACTGATATATTTTAAATGGCTTCTGATTTAAATAAATCGAAATTTAAAAAATTAGAAGCTGAAATTAGTTAGAACGAGGTTAAGCGTCCATGCCATTAGGATGCGTTTGGTCGTAGGAATCCTCGGCACTGCAGACATAATTGAAGCATCATCCGATTAAGGGGGGGATGCATGGTTTGATGCCAAGTCCCAACCACTAATCACTCGGTGCAAGTTGCCCAAAGCTAGTGATGCAAGGTGATTAAATTAATATTATTTTAAGCAATACCAAGGCCGTTTTAGAATACAGAAATTTTGCAGAAAACAATCTAATTATTATGAAAGTCCAACAAATACTCACTTTTAAAACGGGGCTAGGTTGTGTGCAAAGCAACCCTAGCAGATTAACTGTCTTTTGCTATTCGGTTGGATTTCTGAACAAGATGATGCCTTGTTGTGACCACGCGGTTGGTAGTGTGACGGCAGCTTAAGCAGTTGCGCTGCCGGCTGCCGGATTCGAATCCGAGGGCCTAGGTTCGACGAGACACTGTAGGTTGCAGGTTGCATTGCTTTTTCTAGACACAAATTAATAAAGTTGCTCAAAGAAACGGAAGGCATGAATGCTTAGCTAAAAACACACATGAAAACAGCTAGCAGTGCCCAGCGATCCAACAAGCCAGCCAGCATGAATGCATCAAGCTGATGAGCACATCTCCAAAAAAGAAGGAAGCCATGAATTATGGATTAATGCACATCCTAATATGTAGTAATACTATAGCTAGCAGCAATACATTGCTACTAGTTAAGCCCTTCCCTCAATACACTATTGCCAATTTTCCACTAGCAATTTACTCCAGCTTGCATGCATTAGCTAATATCCTCTCACGTGACAACTCACACACATTTGATCATCTCATCTATTCTCACCTATATAAACAAGGAGATATGATCCAGGGAGAGAGGAACACACATCCGTCGAGCCAACATTAGTGGAACATCTGCGACGAGCGAACATAGCTAGGTAGATGGCAATGGCGCGGCGGCGGCCGAGCATGGGGCGGCAGAAGATCGAGATCCGGCGCATCGAGAGCGAAGAGGCGCGGCAGGTGTGCTTCTCCAAGCGCCGCGCCGGCCTCTTCAAGAAGGCCAGCGAGCTCTCCATCCTCTGCGGCGCCGAGGTCGCCGCCGTCGTCTTCTCCCCCGCCGGCAAGGCCTTCTCGTTCGGCCACCCCTCCGTCGAGTCCCTCCTCGACCGCTTCCTTGCCTCGTCATCCTCCTCTTCCCCTGGGGCTGGGGCGGGCCTCGCTACCGGCGGTGACACCAGCGCCGTCGCGGAGCTGAATCGGCAGTACGGCGAGCTGCGGGCGCTGATGGACGCGGAGAAGGCACGGCGGGAGCGTGCGGAGGAGGCGATGGGGAAGGAACGCGCGGCGAGGAGCCCCGCGGCTGCGTGGGTCGAGGCGGAGGTGGCTGACATGGGCCAGGACGACCTGGTGGCGTTCGGGGCCGCGCTAGCGGACGTGCAGGCTGCCGTGGCAGCGCGCGCGGACCAGCTGTTGCGCGATGCGCTGCTCTCTGGGCGCAGGAGCCGCCCGGCCCAGGTGATCGTCGGTGGTGGGTTCGACCTCGGCGCGTTCGGTGGTGGGCCGCCGCCGGGGTTCGCAGGAGTCGACCTGCAGGGGTGCGGGCACGCCTTCTTCGGCTCCCCCTTCTGAAACTCCAAATCGAAACTGAAACGGAGCGTGCATGTCAGCATGTGCATGCGCGTGCTTGCGTCCAATTTGTAGTATCCGTCTTCGCATTGTTAGGTGCGTGCATGCGTCGTGCTTTGCTTTGGACAAGCCACCGACACAACAACTCTTCGCCGCACGTTTAATTCTCTCTCTTTGTACGGTGAAGCTGACGATGTACTCCTTATCTTGCTGTGCTGCACAGCTCGTGCCACAGAACAAACTGGACATGTTCTTCTCAGTTTCTAAAAACTAGTTTTCAATTCTTCTACAGTTTTAGCGCGCTATGCTGCGCCCGTGCGGATGGTACTGAAATGAGCGCGAATCACTGTGATCGTTTCCCCCCCTGGCCTGCCGTCAGTTGATATGCGGCTAACTAAAGGCCGTGGTACGTACCAAGCAAAATGTTGCTCGTGGACAGGCGACTGTGAGGGGAAGCATACTGCGTTGGCTTCAATGGTGTTTTCAGAATGGAATGATGGGCATAACTCCAGTTAAAGGACAACATGTGTGCTCATTAGGCAATGGAATAGGACCTAAACACACAGCATATATAGTAGGCATTCGACCAAACGCCTTCGCATAGAGATAATTACGCAAGTAGGCAGGAACATATGAAAACCTTGAGGTATAAAGGCAAATACAATTGTACGATGCAAGCCACCATAGGAGGCTATCACAGTAGAGTGTGCTTCACATAGGCACAAAAGTCACTAACCCTCGTGGTACCATAAATGGGCCTAGAATTTTCTTTTTCTTTTGCATTTCATCCCTCACTTTTTTACTGTTGTCTCAATGTTTTTACAAATTACTTTGTGGTAAAAAAATTTGCGTTACAAACCCTACACCAATGCCTACTCAAGTCCAAGGCCCACCGGTCAGAGTTTTTTTTAAATGTTATTTCTCAGCCCCTTCCTCGTTCCTCTCTGGTGGTGATCGGTTCGGCTGAAAAGCTCATGGCTGAAAACACTGTAGCTGACAGAGGCTTATTTAGCATAATTAAATTTAAAAAAAATATAAAAATATAAAAAATATGTTAGCCCATTACGTATAATACAAACAAATACGGGAAAAAAAGAACCGACAAAAAAGCTCAATAAAAAGCCAAAAGTTCAGAAAAAGACGAAACTTATGAATAGTGAAAAATAAGCCAGAAGCCAGAAGCCGAAGCCAAGTTGATCAGGGCTCCTTCCTCTCGTTCACAAACACCCAAACCTTCTTCCTTAGCAGCACTGCTTGGCCGCCGTGCCATTCGCCTAGTCCCATGGTCGCCCTCGGCCAGCCCCAGCGTCGCCATCCACGCTCGACTCCTGTGCAGCCGCCCTCCTCCCATTTCTCGCTTGACCCTGTCACCCTCTGTCCACGCTGCATCGCCGCTGTCGACCCAGGGTTAAATGTTTTGGCCTCAAAAATTTTGGAAGGTCACCGGGAGGAATGAAAGGATGAGATTCAGTCCATTTCATTTAAAATTTCAGATGAAAATTTTTAAAATTTGATGAAATTTAATCAAACTTTGAATGAAATTTGGATAAAATTTAAACAGAGACAAATTTGGCCAAAATTTAACTGAATTATTGCTCTTTCGGAGGGGTAACGAAAGAGGCAAAATTTTGGTATTTTGGTGAAATTTCCGACAAAAGTTTTAGGCTCCGCTCGGTTGGGCTGAAAAGTTGTGGCTTATGGCTAAAATTGTACTGTAGCGGCTAAAATTTCACTGTAGCTGAAGGTAACTTATTTGGCGTAATTAAAATTTTAAAAATAAAAAATATGCTAACTCATTACGGACAACGCAAATAAATACGAAAAAAACCAATAAAAAAACTCAAAAATCAAAAATTAAAAAACAAAATTTAAGCTGAAACAGCGGGGCCTTACCGCTGTACTGACCTCGCCTTGCCCTGATCGGGTCGCTACCTTTACCACAGCTAGGGGTGTAAACGGATCGGATTCGGTCGGATATTGCTTAAACCGTATCCTAATCCATATTTTTTTCGGATTCGGAGTCGAATACGGTAAGACCGGATATGAATTCGGAATATTCGGAGTTTCGAATACGGTACCGTCGGGACGGATATATAACGAATTCGGCTCGGAAACAGATAATATAGGCGGATAATACAGATGATTACAGTTCCAAAAGGTACAGTTTCACTAGTAAAAAGCTGCAGTCAACACTTAATGCTAAATCAAAGGTGGATTCTTACCAACGATCCCAGTGAATGAAACATGAGGATCCGAGAGATATATATCATATATTCATATGGCTGAACCTTTTTAGCATATCTTCTTTTTTTCTTGATGGAAATAGCTGCTTTAGCACATAATCCAGGTAGCAGAGTGACAGGGATCGAATTCGGTCGGATATTACTCATTCCATATCATATCCCATATTTTATTGGATTTGTTGAAATTTATTTGGATTTTTAGATTTTATTTTTAAGCCAAGAGCAAAAAAACTTATTTTAACTATTTTCTGAAAGCTAAAAATAGTTTATGTTATTTCCCTAAGTTCTCCTAGATTTATAGTATTTTTTGTGCATTTTCTGGAATTTTTTGGTGTTATTTGCATTTATTGGATTTGTTGGAATTTATTTGGATTTGCTAATGGGCTGATGGACTGAAAATGATGATTTGGCTGATGGGCCGGATATCCGAAAACTATATCCGGGTATTATCCGATAAAAATCCGGATAGTATCCGTATCCGTCGGATAGTCCGCTCCCGAATCCGAATCCGTATCCGAAAACAACTATCCGAATCCGACTCCGAATCCGATAATTATCCGATATGACTATCCGAATTCGATCCGACTCAGATTCGCGGTCGGTCGGTCGGGAAATATCCGATCCGTTTTCACCCCTAACCACAGCGCACAGCTCCACTCCAGGCGACTGCCTCTACGTGTCAACGAAGCAAACGCCTCTTCTACAGGCTGCTCTGGCAACCTGCAAGCTACCGTTCAGAGTGACATGGATCGAAGCGTGGTGCCGACGTGGAGACTTAGGGCACCCATCTAGCATGGAGCATTGTACATGCCCTGACAGTCTGACACGTTGTTTCTTTCAAAAACACTGCATCGCTGACGTATGTTTGCGCATGATGTTTCATCAGCATACACATAATAACCTATTCCAAAGAAATCAGCATCCATGCATACAACAAATGAATATACACAAACTTTTATGATGCCCTGACACGTTGTTTGTTTAAAAAACACTGCATCGCTGGCATATGTTTGGGCATGATGTTTCATCAGCATACATATAATAACCTATTCCAAAGAAATCAGCATCCATGCATACAACAAATGAATATACACAAACTTTTATGATGCCACACAAATGGCAGAGCTCCCGACCGAACTGTGGAAGGTGCACTCTTTACTTTCTTTAAGTATTCAAGGAAGCTTGCAAGCAAGGCTGATCAGGAGGGGGCTGCAATGCATGAAAGAAAGCAGACTTCAGGGGGGGGGGGGGGGGGGACACCTGGTGAGATGCGGCTGCAATGTATGGCTCAACATGAGGTGAGATCAAAAGTAACCTTCAGAGTATCTTGAAAGCAAAGAACATAACATGGATAATAAAATTACATAAGAAAGTCTACCTCTAATCTACTGTAGCTAACATATTGACTGCAAAAAGAAAGCTAATCTAAGTTGAATCAGTAATGCATCCACAGTGTTTAGACTATGGACAGCCAGCCTCTAAGTTTAGTATAATTTTTTTTTGCAATGTACAGGCTACTACATACTGTTAGAAATTGGCTCATTTGAGCATAGCCCATTCCCTTAATTCCAAAGTATGCATGGTTCAGTACCATATTACTAAGGCAATGTGAGGAAAACCGATTTATAAAGTGGAGTTCTTACCACTCCTTGAATATAGATAAAAATAGTATGAGGAGGGTTCTGGCTAGTCACACACGCGCGCGCGTATTTGTGTATTTTCACATGACTTGTGACGTGGCGTGCCACTTGGCAGACCAAGTCTATCTTTTATTTTTTGCTGGACTCTACACCACTCTCTCTGTGTTTGAATGAGATTCAAACGTTTGACTTTGAGGCTTTATTGAGGTTTTGATGACATGCAGTTACCAGTGGATAAATAGCTGGTTGAATGTGTCAGTTACCAGCGGGTAAATGGCTGTTTTAATCATATCAGTTATCAGTCTGTCTATTTATATGCCTGGAGACGTCCAGAGTATGTGTGAGAATTCTACTGCCTCTATTTTCTTCTTCTCTGGATCTTGTGCTCTGGTGCTGTGCTGTTTGAACTTCGTTAACCTTTCTTCCCGGCGTGCACCTGGAAGGAGGAAAATCGGTTATCTCCGAACTATTGCCACAGAGAGTACTTGCACGGAGCGGCAATAAGGTTTCTGGGCAGCGCACATCTGCGACCGCTCACTACACTACGTCATCTACGTTCTGCACTGCATCAAGTCTACGCTGCTTTCTGTTCTCTATCAGGCTCAAAAGTAAGTCGTTCGAGCGTTCGTTCGACTTTGTTATCATATTCTTCTTGCGTATATTCTGAAGTATGATAAGTAGCCTACTGTTAGTAGTAAGTTTTGCATCACTGGTTTATTGTATTTGTCTCATAGTAAAATTTGGAAGTAAAATAGTGCCCACGTTTTCAACACATTCTGTTTTTGAGATAGAGCCCATAAATATAATTATTAAAAAAATAAGAAATTTTCTACTTCGACTACCATCCGTCCCCAACTGATAGGTTAAGTCATGCAATTTGTTATTGCCTGGAGGGCCTCCAGCCTTGAAGAGCTCGCTAAGAAAATATGCTTGGAGACTGTTGTACACAGTAAGTGTTTGGAGACAGCCTCCAAGGCATTCTCTCTTCTTAGATGCCACAAAAGATCACACTGTGGATGCTCAACATTCGGTACGTGGGCAAGGGACGGAAAGACTTCAAAAAAAAAAAACAGCGCTTGGTGATAGGAGGACTCGCCGTTCTCATAGAGAGTTTAATTAGTATTAGGAATTAGGATAGATATGTATCATGTGCTTTTTTTTTGAAAAAAAGAATAGTATCATTATCATGTGATGATTCCTATTCCAATAGTATCATTATCATGTGATGATTCCTATTCCTTTCTCCATAACTACAGAGGATCAGAAATCCCTTTCTCCTGCGGCTGCGGGCCCGGATGATTCCTATTCCTTTCTCCATATCATGTGATGAAATTCCGTCGCAACCCATGCTGAATCGCTGATCACAACGTGATCTTGTCTCCATCGCATCTGGGCCCTCCGTTTCGCCATACCAGCCAGCCTACGGTGCAATGCAATGGTCGCCATCAAGCAACCGGCCAACTAGGGTTTCGCCACCGCTTCCACCCACCGGTCGGCCGTCCTCCAGGAGAGGGAAGAGGACACGATGGTGTTTCAAGTTTTGTTTTTAGTCCCCTGCTTCTTCCTTTTTTTTATCAGCTGGATTTTTCAGTTTTGTATGTATGTTCTGAAAAAGCCGTCGATTCGCGACTTATCTCGCAGCGTGAGAAAATTGGTTGATGCTGATTTGGTACCAGGACTAAGGCCCTGTTTGAATTCTCAGGTCTAAAGTTTAGTTGGCTAAAGTTGAGAACTAAACTTTAGACAACTAAACTTTAGCCACTAAACTTTAGACCACAGGACTGTTTGGATCTTAGACTAAAGTTTAGTTATGGTTCAATAAATGGACTTTTGTACCCCTGAGATTTTTGAACCGTTAAAGTAACTGTCGATCTTCCAGACGCCTTTGGCGAGGCCAAACACCTTGCTCCCGAGCATGGCCACGCAAGAAACCAGCCACGCCCACGCCAGGGCGGCCCGGCCGAACTCGTGCTCCACCTTCACCGACGCGCCCTCCGGCACCGTCACCCTCCATTCCGGGGTGCTGCCGTTTCGCGCGTCCTTCGCAGCGGCCATCTCCATCCCTGCTTCCATCATGACGCGGTCTAAAGCTGCAACTGTAGTGAAGAATTGGAGCCTATTGCAAGGGTGGAGGCCGGCGAACGGCGTGTAGGTACGTAGAGTAGTTGACCTCCGTGTGTTGCTTTGATTTAACCTCACGTCAAAGCTAATACAATGTTACAACAATTGAAACAGATGATTTTTTTATAATAAACGTCACATGCCAGCAATTTTCACGTACATTCTTAGAAAATGACAGCGCATAACAATATTATGTACATCACTCTCGCCTAGCAAACAACGCGTTAGCGATGTTATCACGGAAGGTATTCATGTTATGATCCTCGCCACTGCCATGTCGATTGCCACCACTTGGCGCAGATGAAGGTTCGTCAGGCATTGGCATATAGTTTTCATCTCGATCACATCTATCAAAGTCCGCGTCTGCTATTGCACTTTCACGAATAAAATTATGGAGAGCCATGCATGACAGTATTATTTGGCTTTGCTTTGGCATCGGATATGACGGTAAGCCCAACAAGATCCTCCATTTCATCTTCAAAACGCCGAAAGAACGCTCTATGACATTGCGAAGAGATGAGTGATGAAAATTGAATACCTCATTTCGTCCACTAGGTCTTGGTCCTTGTCTAAACTCCGGCATATGGTATTTTACCCCCTTGTATGGTGCAAGATAACCCGGTCGGTTAGGGTAGCCTGAGTCAACGAGGTAAAATTTACCTAAAAGAATCAACATTATTCAAGGTAATGACAGAACTTATTATTTACAGTTTGTTATCTGAATGAGCTATGGTTATTATGGGGTACTAGTTAGCCAGCCATTTAAGAAAACATGGATGCGCTTCAAGATCTGTGCAATTAAGCAATATATAGGCATTACCCCCTCAGTATCGTGTACTGCAATGCAAGCTCCATCTCTAGTTCCACTCTGAGCTTTCTTAGAAGGATGGCTAGTTGTTATGGACCCTAGAATGCTTGTAATGTTTTTGTATCTCTCTTGATATTTGTGGACTCTCTTAGAATGTTGTGCCAATTACCAAACCAAAAGCAGATAACCAATTACTAACAGCAACCTGAAACCTTAACACTACTGAAGACACGAATGAGATTCCAATTCAGGTGACAACTTGTACTTTACTAGCTCATGTAGCAAAAGGTCCAAACAGTCATGTTTACAGATAGTAACTAATGTTTAAGGGAGGGCAGGTATATATGAGTTGACAAATCAAACTAAAATCCCAATGAAAATATGCTATTTTCTGATGAACACATCCATTCTGATGAACAGTCATGTTTACAGATAGTACCCTTGAATATGAAGTTGGATCAAGTAACGTGTGCTCACCGAAAAATTATTTCCAAGAGTTTCATCCTCTTCTTCAATTTCTTCGGTCATACCCACAGGTTCTTCAAATTGTGGAGGGCCTTGGTGACTTGCCGAGCTGCCACCCGCGGCTGCTGCACTGGATGGTAGCGTAGTGGCGACTTCAGACCGAGAACCTCCACGCCCACCATTGTTAGGCGCTCGTGCCGTGCGAGGAGCGCGGAAAGGCATTGGAGAAGAAGAAGCCCGCGGCACAGCTCCAGCACGCCCGCCATGCCCAGCAACGCCGCCACGGCCACCACGACCGCCTCTGCTAGCGGCAGATCCACCAACGCCGCCACGGCCACCACGGCCGCCTGTGCCAGCAGCAGCTCCAGTTCCTCCACGCCCGCCAGACCCGCCACGGCTGCCTCTGACGCCACGGGCGCCACGAGCGCCACGGCCGCCACTGCTTCCTTCTTCAACCGGCGCCGATTCAAGAAACTCTTGGTACAACCCCATGTGCGGGAAATCAAGAGCTGATGACGAGTTGAGGTCAAGACCTACCATGCCGTCTTCACTCGAGAGCACGGGATCTGTTTGGGAGAAGAAATCATAGGGGAGGGGATCTTGGGGGCGCATGGACGCATCGTCGACGGGTTCCATGAGAGGAAGGCGGGGAAGGGCACGGCGGTAGGATGGTCGGTGGTGGTGGGATGCGCGGCGGGGGCGGCGGTGCGAAGGCCGGGCGGCGGTGGGATGGCTGGGTCGCGGCGGGTTCGGCGGGGGCGTCGGGAGTCCTGGCGGGGAAGTTGCCTCCCGATGGTCGTCGGGGCTGTGGGATGGTCGGCGGGGGCGGCGGTGCGAAGGCCGGGCGGAGGTGGGATGGCTGGGTGGCGGCGGGTTCGGCGGGAATCGGCGGGGGAAGTAAGGAATCGGCAGGGGAAGTTGCCTCCCGTGGAGTTTTTTTTCGTGCGGGGGCATCGGTCGTCCGGGTCGTGGAGACTTTTTTTCCGTGGGAGGAAGATATTTCCTGAGGGCAAAATCGTCTTTTGTGTGCGGGAGCCGGGAGAAACTAAAACTTTAGACCACTTTAGCTCATGTTTTTGGTCTAATGGTCTAAAGTTGTTTTTAGGGGTTAGCTAAAATTTAGATCTAATTTTAGACTATCTGTTTGGAGACTTTAGATCTAAACTTTAGATGGATGGATCCAAACAGGGCCTAAATGTTTGTAGAAAAATGAACGTACAAACAGTCTTCCAATGTTTTGAACGTACCTTATTTGTTTTCGTAATGCCTATATTATACTGTACACAGTAATGGGGAAAGATCTCAAGCGCTGCATTTTGATCGAGTGGTTGAGTGGGAAAATTAAGTAGCTCCGCTCCTAATGGCTTCAGTCTCTGACTTCGGACATATCGATTTCTTAATTTTAGCTTTTTTATTTTTGTTTTTTTTCTCTTTATTCATTTGCATGTCATAAAAATATAGTGTGTTTTTTTAAATTTTCTCTTTTATTATTATTTTTTTTCTCATTTTTGACTCAGAACCCTATAACAGAAGCTAAAAGCCATAATTTTTAAGCTGTCTCGAGCACTAGTCAATGAGCAAGTCTTGGGTTTGCAAACTGCAAAGGCACTTGTTGGAAAGAACCTTGGGGAGTGATGGCCACTGCGCTGCTTAAAGCGCCACCTCACCTTGGCATGGCAACTTTGGCTAACCAAACAACATGTAGCACAAGCGCTAAGGAACACAGGAAAGGTGAGACTATAAACCAACCATACAAATTTAACTTTTTTAGCCTATCAACACGCCGTGGAGTTGATCAAACAAAAGCGAGCAGCGCGTAGGGCGTGAGTCCCCTTTCAAGATAGATGCGGTACATAATGGAGCCTCTTTTCCACGTAAGTGTAAGCATTAGTTGCAGATACAATACAACAGTATCACTATGTTATAAGCCCTTTTTCGTTAGTAAGGCCGTTACACGAACGAACCACAAATTTATAGCAAAATTGGCTACGGGACATTAAACTTTTAGAACATCTAAAACACCCTGCAAAATCGTGGTAATTTTCCTGCGGACACTCCGGCCATTAGAATATTATATTTGGCTGAGAGAGGAGAAAGAAGGTGAGAAAAAGTCTATCTTGCCCCTGTCAGTTGAGGAGAGAAAAATCTAAAATATGATCAAATTGCCCTACTCTTCTTCCTTGTAATCTCAAAAAGATACAATTTGGTTATATTTCAGATTTTCTCTCCCCAACTGATTGGGTTAAAATAGGCTTTCTACTTAACTTCTCTCCCATCTCTCAAGCAAATATATTATTTTAATGGTCAGAGTGTCTTCTACTAAATAGCTATATAATTTTATAGTGCGTTTAGATAAAGACACAAAAACTAGTGTGCCATAGTAAATACCGCAAAAGTTCATTGGCCAGTGGCCGATTTTGCCCAAGTTCATTACAAACCATGCATACAACTAGCCTGCGAAGTCGCAGTATGTGGGGCCCACCGGGAGGTCAGTCTCGGACGGTGCCTGCCAAACCACTGATTTTGTATGCACATCGTGAGAGAATAGAGATTCCTTCCTTCGATACGGACGGCACTTCTGTTCAGGACAAAATATTCCCGCGACAACATATCTCTTCTTAATAACGACCAGACTCACAACCACTCCGCATAGTCACCTAGGCCACGTTCTGAACGCGGAAATTTTACAGAATTCCTATGAGAAAAATTATACCGCTTCATATAAAATTCCTGACAAACTCAAGTAACACATGATACCGTGGGGGCATCGTAGTAGCATAGCAACCTCTCCTTGTAAACACATCAACACATGATATGCCTTGAAAGGCAATCTTTGAAACTGCACCACAGTTTACAGAAGTCATGGCCAATTTGGCCCCGTGGCACGGCAATGCCGTTTTTAGTCTCCTCTCGCACGTATTGTCCGATCTGGCCCCTTGCACGATCGAGGAGCGTGCGAGGGGAAGTGGCGCGGTCGAGGAGCACGCGTGGGGAGGTGGCGTGGCTGTGGAGCGCGCGAGGAAGATGACGCAGTCGGGCTGCACGCGAGTATTGATAAATATCATCCGGATGTTTTCTTCCTAACTATCATCCAAATTTGTGATCATTGGATTAGAGATCCAATGTCCATGAATTCTTTCCCACCCCTTCCAAAAAAAAATCTCCCTCTCCTCCAAAAAAAATCCCCTTCTCAAAAAAAAGAGGCCGTTGAATCTCTAATCCAACGATCTCAAATCTGGATGATAATTAAAAAGAAAATATCTAGATGATACCTATACACACCTTTTTTTTTTTGATAAGTTTACAATGCAACTACAAGAACATGCAACACAAGGGGCACCTTTTGGGGCGCAATCAGCAAAAGCCTCCAAGAAAAAGCGACGCCCCTCCACCACCGGTCCACGACGCGCACACGCACAGGCCACCACCACCACTGCCTGTCACTTCGTCCATCCGCGTTTCAAAAATCGAACCCCCCCCCCTCTCTCGCTCTCGCTGCGGTGGCGAATCGGGAGTGGAACGCGGAGTCGGCGCGGCGCTGGCGGCGAGCTCCTCCGTCCCCTCCCCCTCCTCCTCCACCCCAATAATCGGCCCCTCCTTCCCCCCCGTCCCCTTCGTCGGGTCGCCAATCCACCTCACCCAACTTTACCCCAGCGTCCTTCTCGCTAAGCAAACCCTTACCCCCCTCGCTCATCCATCCACCAAAGATTAACCGAAAAGCTCCCCACTTTGCGCTAGGCACCCCACTACGCGGTGCTGCTTTGCTTTGCTGATGATGCATGGTGCTGCTGCTACTAGTAGTAGAGTCCTTGCTACTGGGTGGGGCGGAGTATAAGAGGCCGAGCAAGAAGCGGGATTCCTTCTTGGCTCAGATTTGGTTTGTGCGGCTTCTTGGCTTGATTGGTTGTAGTGGTTGGCGATCGCGGCGGTGTGGGGATCCGATTCTTGCGGATTCCTTTTCCGTTCTTGGCAAGTCCGTGCTACGGCTGAATCGGCGGCGGGGCGTGGAGAAGGCTTACAAGATTGCCCGGAGGCGCGGGGGTAGCAGCCGCCGGTACCCGGCCGTGGAGCGGCCGCCCCGGTCCGTCTATGGAACTTGCCGCCCCGGCGCCATGCCCCGGCCTGGAAGCAAAGTGCCCTGTAAGACGGTGCAGTTTGCTTGCTGTCCCTCTGACGCTGCTGCTGGCTGTGGTGCCCGTGGTCGTAGCGGTCTGCTGCTTGGTTCTTGCCCCGGACCAGCGGACTGCGGGGCTGCTATGATGATGATGATGAGTCGGCGCGGGCGTGCTCACTGGACGTCGCTGCTCTTCTGCTTCTGCCTCCTCGCCTTCCCCTCACATGGTACTGACAGTTTTTATCCAATTCAATTCAGTGTTGTTGTCGTGATCAGTTAACGAGCTTTACATGCATTCGACTGCGCTAGACGTTCTTATGCTAACGAAATGGCCACCTTCAGACATTCCTTTGTAAATCGTAGCAAAATATCCTGCTTTACTATCGTCAAACTGAAATTTGATTGGTGGTGTTTGTTGTGACAAGGTCCTCTAGCGGTGGAAGCGTTCGTTGGGGCATATGGGATAAACTATGGGAGAATAGCGAACAACATCCCTTCTCCGGACAAAGTAGTGGCGCTCCTGAGGGCTTCAAAGATAAGGAATGTCAAGATATATGATGCCGACCACAGTGTTCTTGATGCATTCAAAGGGTCTGGGCTCAACCTGGTCATTGCGATCCCCAATGAATATTTGAAGGATTTTGCGGCAAATGAGAGCAGGTCGATGGACTGGCTGAACGAGAATGTACAGTCTTATCTTCCTCAAACACGCATCGTTGGGATCACAGTAGGGAATGAGGTGCTGGGAGGCCAGGATCCGAGCTTGGCCGAGCCCCTCGTTACAGCTGTGAAGAATGTGTACAATGGACTGAAGAGACTCCATTTGGAAGACAGAATCGAGCTTTTCACACCTCACTCAGAGGCTGTTTTTGCTACTTCCTATCCACCCTCTGCATGTGTTTTCAAGGAAGACCTCATGGTGTATATGAAACCGTTGCTGGACTTCTTTTCACAGATTGGCTCTCCTTTCTATGTCAATGCATATCCCTTTTTGGCTTACATAAGTGATCCGGAACATATCGACATTAATTACGCTCTCTTTAAACCCAACCCTGGAATCTATGATCCGAATACTAGTCTGCATTATGACAACATGTTTGACGCTCAGATAGATGCAGCTTATGCTGCCCTACAGGCCGCTGGGTATGATGACATGGAGGTCCGGGTAGCAGAGACTGGCTGGGCTTCTAGTGGAGATCAAACCGAAGCAGGTGCTTCAGCTGAGAATGCAAGAACTTACAATTTCAACCTCCGTAAGCGTCTCTTTCTGAGGAAGGGAACTCCTCTCAAGCCAAAGAGATCAGTCAAAGCATACATCTTTGCCTTGTTTAATGAGAATTTGAAGCCTGGACCTGGCTCTGAGAGGCACTATGGGCTGTTTAACGCTGATGGGAGGATTTCATACGATATTGGTTACTCGGGTATATTGCCTTCATCTGCACCCTCATCCTTGTTGTCCATGAAGGTAAGCGTTTGCTTCTTACCCTTCTACTTTATGTTGCAGTTTGTCTCTTATGAAGCCTTATTGCCCATCCATCCTCGTTTTTATTGTATTTGATCATTAGATGGTTATTGGCTTATATTAGAGTGAGGATGAGCCTGCCCAGTTGTTAAGCCATAATCCAATTTAGGAGCCGACCATATTATAACTATTAGGTTGGGATTCAGTGTTAGACAACATATAGTTGTTGGATATCTATGATATTATTGCAACTTTGCATGCAACATGTCAGTTTCTCAACTGAGATGCTGAGCCTCTTGTCAGAAAAGTGTTGTGTTGAGGGCAACATATGTTAGGTTTTACTTGTAAGTCTGGTTTCTTATATCCTTAGCAAACAAGTTTGGTATTAGAAAGTTGTACGAGAGAGATCAATTTGATAAAGATGACGGGTATGGAGCTCAACTAATATCCATGTATTGATGTATGAACGCCCTCTGTGGTTCCTGTGCCTTCACCTTTGACAGATAATTGGCATGTTTGAGCACCCGCTCTTATTTCCATTGTTCTCAAATTGAATGACACGGACCGAGAAGTAAACACATAGATCCTCAATAAAGTAGATAATGATGAGAAATTAACTTGGTTGACTTTTTTCATGATTTTAATGCCAATAGCTTTTGCTTTCCTTTTATATTCTTGAGACCTCTTCCTTCCAGCTGGGCAATGCCAATTATGCTCCTTCAATAAATCACTAGCAAAAAATTATGGATGACCATTTTTAATCTCTTTTCTACACTAAATTATTATTATGAGTGCTGAATTAAAAGAACCCCTCAAATTGCTTAAGACATTTGTGAGTCAAACTTACTAGAAGAGCCTTGATGCGTTTAGTACTCAATTCTGGCTCCACGTACTTTACCCTGATATAATACTTGGCCACAAATTTTTTAATTGAAATCACCTTGTTTTGGGCATCGCGTATTAAAAAAATGATCCCCAATTGTAATATATTTTTCTAGTTTGTGTTGTCAATTTATTTTGATGAATTCTAGTGCTATCTATTTCTTTTCGTATGTTTGGTTTCTGATACCACAGCGATACAATAAAAGGTAACCTGACTTGAAGTTGTTATTTCTATTTGCAGAAAATTCGAGCTGGGGGTTGGATTGTACACTATTCGGCCACAGTTACTTTATCTATTTTCATATTTTTAGCCTTAGTGAATTGATTACAGAATAGCACATCTGTACTTAAGGTACAATCGAGCACAAGAGTTAGAACGTTGTGATTGAGAAATTCACAATTAAATTTCAAATAATGGGGAACTTTACTCCCTGCGTACCAGTGTGCTTTTGTTAGTTTCTCTTCATGACGTCCTTTACTCCTTTACTACTTAAAATCATACTCGGTTGTTAGAAAAAGACAGTTCTAAATTTTCGTTATAGATTTTTGTTTTAGCAGTTAAAATACTGTATCAAGCTAAGAATCCTGTGAAATCTAATTATTTGTCATATCAACTTCTAAGGATTTGATTTTTGCTATCAGTTTGTAGCTCCAGCTTGATGACAAAAGAAAGGGTTTTATTGTTTTTCTTATGGGATGGTGTATATAAAGCAGGCTGGTTGACAGGATTAACAAATCATTGTTGTTTCTTCCCCAGTAAGTAGTGTATCTCAGACATCACACATTGCACTCAAAGCATCCGCTGTTACAGCCGAAAGGTCAGAACCACTAGGCTGGAGTCTGAAGTATTACATGCATACCTATGCTGTGGTCTGCTCACCAAAGCATTAAAAGTAGTCACCGTAGAGCCTCTAAACACGAACATGCAGGTATGGAATAGTCTTTTACTTAATTGTGGAAACCGCAAAACTATGATATTATGAATAATGTGATCTGCAATTTTTCCCTGTTGTTAAGATGTGCTGGCTGCTGAGCGGTTATAATCCATTGATGGAAGTTGTGTAGAGGAAAACATCCTTGCTACTCCCGGTCATTGATTTACCAAAGAAAAAAAAAACAAAGGTTCATGCAATAGCAAATGGGACACACGTACGGTCATTGATTCACTGAATTATTCTCCGTCCTTTTGGATCCACCAAGTGAGCATCGGTCGTTGCTGAAGCAATCATCACATCTTAGCAATCTCGGTCGTTGCTGAAGCAATCATAATATCTTAACAATCTTTTTCTCATCTACTTTTGTTACCAGGCCTACTGCCGGACTGGTCACCCTTTATTTTCTCCGTCCTTTTTCTTGGAACTTTTTTGTACGGAGGACAGGTGAACTGCCCTATATTAATAAAAGAGTAGAAGGATTAAAAAAACAGCTTTGATTTAAAACACTGGGCAAGAACGAGATAAGGTGACTAGTACAAGGAATTTGGAGTACTAGCCACGTAGGCGTGGCGTCACGCCACGCCAGCTACCGTGTGGATCGAAGCAAAAGAGACGGCAATTCGCAGGGAGCTTCGAAAAAAAATCGAGGACACGCGCGTAATTTCGGAAAAATAAAAGGACTTTTCCGTAAAAAACCGAGGACCTGCAAGGACCTGTACGTAAGTAAATAAGGACCTGTGCGTAATTTTGGAAACCCGCGGGTCGCCATCCAAAAAAATTTTCGAAAAAAACTGGGCGCAGGGACCTTTTCGCGAGGAAAAAGGACCTTTACGTAATTTCGAAAAAAGTGGAGGGATTTGCCTCCCCCGGCCGTACCAAAAACCGGGGGACACCCGTCGCCCGGCCGCGCGTGGGGAGGCGACGTGGAGGGGGCGCGCGGGCCGCAACCCCCCGGGTTTACTTCGGTTCCGATTTAAAGCGTTAAAGGAATGTGTGAGCTCCTTCACCATCTTGGCTCCCGCTAGGGTCTAATTTCTAGCCTCCATTTTGATTTTGGCAATCAAGAATGGGAGTGCCTAGGTATTATCTGAAGCTTTTTTTTCAAAATTATTATCTAAATTTATAACCTTTGGATTAAAGATCAAATGACCTTTGTTTTTGAAGGGGGAGATTTTTTTAAGGAGGAGGGGAGAGAATTCATGGCCATTGGATCTCTAATCCAACAGTTCTAAATCCAGATGATAGTTAGAAAAAAATATCCGGATAATATTTAACAAAACCCATCAAGAATATAGGTGTTGTTATTGAGTGAAAAATTCTAACGTTTCTCTCTTTCTAGATTTCTTATGTAACCAACATCACTAACGTCGCCAAAGCTTTCCATGGCGATTTAGGTCTAAGAATGACCATCTCCCACCAGTGTTGGCTCGAGTAGAAAGTCTGCCAGGTTGCCAGATAGATCGAGTCACATGCAGCTAGTAAAACAGAGCAGCTCTAGCTGTGCAGGACAATACGGCGTCATGTCCATTCTAATAAATGGGAGTTGCGACTCGTCGTCCGTCCAAACAGGCCACATTAGTCGGCAGATAAAGCACTCCAATGACATGTCTCGTTCGGGGAAGAAGGGGGTTGGACCTGACATGTGCCGACCTTTGGAAAAAGGGGAAAAAATTAGGGAGAATAATTTGGTAATTCGGAGACGTACGTCGTTTCGTCAACTGGTCAGAACACTAATCCTCGCAGGTCCCGTGCTAGCAAGCTACGGCAGCTTAGTTCATTCAGCCACGCATTTATTTATTGACAAAGTCAATGGAGCCCTCCATCTCGTGCTAATAATTTGGCCGGAATTTGGAACTGCTGGTTCTTCCGTGTTGGTGTCGCTGTGTGACTCGATGGGGTTTTCCAGCTTAATTGCGTGCAAAATGTCCTTCGATTCTCCTCGAGGACCAGCAGCTGCATGTCTTTTGCCCCTTTTTTTCCCAAGTCCCTTAATTTCTGAAATAACCTCAAAATTTTAAAATTTTTAATTCTTTTAGATTTTTGCTTAAATTCTCAATTCCTCACCCAATTTAGTAACCTTCCTTAAAAACCCCTTACCCAATTTAGTAAACTTCCTTAAAAACCCGCTTTCCTCCTTTACCCTTCCACCTTCCTTCCTCTCCTGGCACCCAGCGGCGAAGGCGCCTCCCCACCGCCTCCCTGTTGCGCCGCTCCATGCGCCCTCCCGTCGCTGCTCCAAACTGCGGCCGCACCTCCCCCTCGCATTCACACTGCCCTGCTTCGCGCTGACGCCCAGGGCCCCACCTGCCAGTTGCCCAGCTCCCCGCCTCCTCCTCGCTTTGCACATTGCTAACTCATGCTCCCTCTCCCGCGCACCGCCTCTCTCACCTGACGCGCACGCATCACTCTGTATCGTTGCCATCACTCCCTCTCCAACTCTTGCAAAGAGCCAGTGCCACCTCCCTCATAGCTTACCCACGCATCGGCAGGCCTCCCATCACCCCTCTTCACCCACGCGCAGGAGACGCCGAACCATCTTACTACTCCCACCACCTTACACTACCCTTAAAGCTCATTCGCCTCCACAGATAGCTCTGCGACACTCCCACCTTCACACCAGAACCACCGAATCAAACTCTTGCGCACCACAGCATCGCCGGTGACCTCCGCTGAGCCCCGTGAGCCTTAGACCTAATCTTCTTCATCACTCGATTAAAACTCAATTGCATTCACTGACATAACCTTCTTATGTTATGTTATGTTACATGTTTACGCTAGCTCCTTAACTTTCCAAGGTGACTATACAAGGACTGAAACTGGGCAACGAAGTCTTCGAGATAGCAGAGTTTGCAAAGCAGCAAGGCAAGTTACAAGTTCTTGATCATATTGAATCCCATGAAATTTAAATTATTTAATTGCTGTATTTGTATTAATGTTATTTGTGAAAGGCTATTTAATTAAAATAAATGTTTAGAATGACATGCTAATTAGTTATGTCCTACCACTGAAAATGTCCTATTTAATTTGAGGCTATATTCACCTTGACAACCTTAGTAGTATTTAAATTATTGTATAAATAACTGTAGAGTAGATCTCTCAAATTTTGTACTACTAAGTGACTTGGCTTTTGGCCAGTAGAATTGTTAAAATGGTTTTAGGGTAAGGAGAAATCGTGAAAAACCACGAGGTGGTTAGAGTTCACAACCTTACCCTAGGGTGGAGGTTTGAGCAGATGGGTGGTAGTGCCCTCGAGCATAGATAAACTGGGATGTGGTTGGTAGTCTCAAGTGAAAAGTAAGGACAAGAACTTTATGCTGAGTAAAGGACATAGTGATCGCTCGTCCACAAGTGTTGACTTATAAACTCTGGTTTAATAGCTGCTCAACTTGATTGAATCTCTACAGGAGGCAGGAGTGTCGATAATGGGGAGTTGGTATGTGAAACGGTAAAACCATACCTAACAACGATAGGGGCTACTCAGGATGGATAGAAGAGATTAGGTTTAGCCATTGTAAACCGTGTCTGAGTGGGTGTACCGGGTAGAGCCTATATCTATTGTAACATACTTATAAATTCAATAAAATTATAATATTATGAAACATATTTTTCGAGATAAATCTATACATGTAATTTTTATCTATTCAATCTAAATATTTAAAATATATTGATGGTCAAAGCTTTAAAATTTTCACTGCTGGTACCCAAAACGATACGTTTTTTGTGACATGAGAGGGTTTCGTGTTTATCATGGTTGTTGGGTTTCCCCTTGTGAGCAAATATTTCTTAGGGTCATTTGGATACCATGTCGGCATTACTATGAAACCCCCGGTCATAAAACAGGAAAACCTATATGTGTTCTTTCGGTTCCTAAAAGATAAATCATATTGCCAGTGTTTTATGCTAAAAAATGCCTAGGTTCTGCTACATGAGTCATGCTAAGAAAAATCACAATAAACGTACTTGTCTTAGCACACGTCACAAATACAAATAGGGTTATAAAAATAAAGTGTAAAATTGACACATTTTGTTTTTGACGAGGATATAAATTTCTAAATGAGGCTTTAATATTTAATTAAGAACAAAGAACCCCGTGATCATAAATCTTCAGAAATTGCTCCCTAAGTATCTTGGTCAGAAAAACATCGTGCATATTGCCTGACCAGATGACCGCTCGAAGATTCTGCGAACTGGTATCTGGACCCGATTTCAGGATACTCCTTCCGTGCAATGGATAGAACACGTGTCTTATCCACTTGAAACAGTATGACGTTTCAATCCTGAGTCTCTGACAATAACTACCATACAGTTGTTTCCCATGTTCGTCTCCCACTGACAACAACAGACTATTAGGCATACTCTCTCTGACAATAACTACCTCCCCGATCAGACGCATTGGTTCTATAAGGCGTCTTTCCTGGAATTTTTTGTACGGATAACCTTTTTTTATTCGGAAATACAGAAATATACCCGCGGGAAATTTTTTTACAAAAATAGCCTCTAGTCGCCCAATGAGTGGGCGACTAGAGCCTGTCGCCCACCCGGGAAGCGACAAGAGTTTATGTCGCTTCACGGGAAAGCGACATCATGGAGTCGCTTCTCACTGGGCGATTTAAGGAAGTCGCCCAATGGCTAAGCGACTTGTAATGCAGTCGCCCAGTAGGTAGGCGACTTCATTCAGTCCCCCTGATTTTTGTAGAGTTTTGGCAATTTTGTAGTTTGAAACAGAGAAAAAATCTGGTATAGTTGTAATAAAAGTTTATGTGCACTGTATGTTGTAGGTGCACAAAAAAATTCCAAATTTTTTTTAAGAATGATTGACCGTAGAACGATAGATACATAGAGTGGTAAGTGATATTTTGATGTTGCTGAGAAATAGTTTACGGAGAGAACCGGTATGACTTGCTATCTGAATCATTGAATGCGAACATGCTAGATAATATAAGCTTATGTCAATAGAAATAAACTTCATAATAACATGCCGCGTACATTGTTATTACATGCATAACATATAGCATGATATGCGACTAAGAGCAACTCCGACAGTACTATTAGTAATGTGTGGAACCGTGTATTTGTAATGTTCAGAACTCCACCACTAGTCCTAACATGCCTTAGGGAATATAACTTGCTGGGTCTATTACATTTTGTCTACTGGGTGTAGCGTGGTTGTTTCCCCTTTTTATCGCGCCTTGAAGATGGCTCCGCTGCATCCTTTTTCCGGTCACTCTTGGTCTTGAGAGCCGCCTCACGAGCTTGAAGCTCTTCCTCCTGACGCTTGATGGCTGCTTCACGCAGACTTAACTGCTCCCGCCTCCTTTGCAGCCCATCCTCTTTGCCCTTTAGACGGTTTTGGTCCACCCTCATGCGGCGCTCTTGCTCAAGCCGCATCTGCCGTTCCACCTCGCGAGCCTGAGTCATCTTGACAAAGTATTGTCCTTTGTTTTCCACCTCCACTGCCCGGTTCTGTGGTCATGCCGGCGGTACCCGATCCACCCATTCGATGAACTTGCAAGGCTATGTGTGGCGTGGTAGATGTCATGGATCAAGTTGAAAAACGATAACGAAAAATAAATGATTTAGTTGTCGTCGTTACCACGAAGTCGTCATCCAGGTCTGGACACTTGTAAACCTACGGCCGTAGTTGGCTCGTTGTACTCGATCCGTGCAGACTCCCAACAAGGTCCTAAAGCCGCAATGGCACTTCGAGCGCTCATGCCACTCCGGCACTCCAAATGGGTCGGACCTCCAGGAAGACATTGTTGTGTAGAAGTATTGTGATGGCTTGAGGAGGAGATGTAGTATGGAAGACATAGGAGGCCTTTATGTAGGTAGGTTATCTGGTGCAGTGGGCATAGTCCATGGAGAGGACGACATGCGAATCTTTTCGCTTTTTCAGGATCTGGTGCAATAAATGTCCTTATGTAGGCTTTTCAGAGCATGTAGCATCGTAATAAATTCATAGTTCGTAGCCTTTTCAGAGGTTGGACCATTCAATGTATCTGGTACAACGTAGCCTTTTCAGTCGTTTGCAGGAAATAAGTGCTACAACATTGCTTTCTCAGAGGCCAGTAATCATAATTTCTGAAACAACAAGCTAAGGTGACATGAAAACTCACTGGAAAGGATACAGGCCTATGACGTGAACACTCATTGTAAAGGCTACAGCCTACGCCCCTATTTTGTTGGTTTCTGGAGCGATAGGCCTGGATTATCCTCAGGATTCCAGTGTAGCATTAAATGTCCCTATGAAGGCTTTTCAGATCGTGCCTTTATTTAGGCAGTTTAGCTGGCATGTGTTGTAATCTGACTGAGCAAAGCTGCCCCGTTTTGTCATATCACTACGTAAAGCTGGCATGTGTTGTCATCTCACCGAGTAAAGCTGAGGGCTGTTGTCATGTCTCTGGGCAAAGCAGCCCTCTTTTGTCCCGCCGTTCGATATAAATAGCACGGTTGAGGTCCCATGAAGTTGTAGCCAGAAAACCCTGTAAATCGAACAAAGAAGTACCTTCTATTTCGTGGTGAAACATACCATGGCGGAAGATGAGGGGCCAGTCAGATATGGGTCACCGAAGGAAGACCTTCCCTTGGAAAGGAGGGAGATGTTCGGTCCACAGTACTGCTTGATACCAAGCCGGCGTGCGCAACCAGCGTGGCCGAAATGCAGACACAATGAGTACGTGGTTGTGCAGGTCCTGGAAGGGCCGAACGATGGCGGGCGTCGTTTCTTCCGATGCCCACGCTCCGGGGTACAAATTACTAATAGTACATTTTTGTTATTGCTTATGGACCCTCCATGTTTACTGTCCTTTTTCGCAGATGGGGAAATGCGACTTCTCCCGCTGGATCGACCCTCCTCATGAACGGTATATTGACCGTTATGTGGGTACTTTATGGGACCGAATAATGGACTTGGAGTACCGAATGGAGACTCTCAATGAGGAGAACAATGACCTCCGCCAACAGATGCAACGCGAGAGGAGAAACGAGGAGGTTGTCAACATAGGAAGCTCGTACGATCCGACATGTTGCTGTGCAAACCCAAGTTGCATATGTGCGTGCCACTACCACGATGGCTAGCCCCGTCCGAGGCGTCCACTTCAGCAGTTCTCCATATGGGTTCCACGAGGCTCATTTGGCATATAAGCAACGATGTGTATGGTTGTACCGTAGTATGTACGAGGGTCGATCGAAATAATGTGCAATGTTGTTAAGCATGTCATGAATTCATTGTCTTGTGCACGAGCCACAAAAGTATCTCATTTTAACAAACAGCAAATACATGTACTAAATAAGTACATAACCAACTACATTACAGAAAAGTCATGTAACTACTGATCAGGACATGCATTGCATCATCTAGCTATGTGCCCCTCCTGGCCGCATCGACCACAACGTGCACCCGGTGTTCCAGCTTGTGATTCATCCATGTCATTCCTAATACGTCGGCTCTGTCGCCGACCCTTCCTACCCTTCAACATGTTAACATCCGGAACCCAGGTCCTCGATGCAATGTCCAAAGTGGCGAAGTTTCCCACCACCCTGAACCCTCGGAGCTCCCCACACCAAGCCTGCAGTACCCTCCCCTTAAAGAAGAACTCGGACATAAAGTTCGAAGGATGCATACCCACGGTCCCGCATGCAGCGAGGACATGAGAGCATGGTTTGTGTAACAACTTAAGTTTGTTGCACGTGCAGCTAGGTTCATTTCCATGATCTCCAAGACATACCTCGTGGGTAACAAGTGAACGAGCCGTCCCAAATTCGGCTCTATCACGGAGTATCACCTCGAAACGATGCTCCCTGTTGCCCATGACCTGCACTGTGTGCAACTGACCCTTTTGTGCCTTCATCTCCATGTACGCAGTAATTTTTGCCGAATACGGAGCTCCGGGATTGGCCGCATGAAGTGCAGCACTCGCGTGCCTCTCCCTGAAGTACCGGATTGTGCTGTGAAGAACACCTTCCACGATGGCGACAAGGGGCTGAGAACGGAGACCCCTTAGAACCCAATTGTACACCTCGGCAAGGTTAGTTGTCATTATTCCGTACCTTGCGCCATCCGTGTCGTGCAACAGCGACCACTTCTCCAACGGTTCCCCCTCGATCCACTGCGCCAAGACAATGTTTAGAATGCAGGAGTGCGGCTCAACCTTGGACACAATCCAATGAGTCTCATACTTAGGTTTACGGGCGTGCACCCGCCAAGGGCAACCAGTCTGCTCGCACTTCACAGTGTACTGCTCCTAGCTTGATTTGACGACGTGAAATGTCCGCTGCATTGAAAGGGCCCAAAGCTTGATGGCATCCTGCAGCGCTTCCTTGTCAGCAAACATAGCATGCAACCGAACCTCTGTCTCATGGTACTCCCATTGTGATTCATGCTCATCATGTGCGGAAAGACCGTCCGCATTAAACCGGTTCCATTCCTTGGGGATAGGAACTTCATCCTCATCGGAATTGTCCTCGTCGTCGTCCTCTACAGCTTCCTCTTCATCCCATGCCCTCTTGTCATCAGAGTCCATCTGCTGCACAATGTACTCATTATACTCTCCTTCATCGGCTTGCCTAGTTGGCTCTCTATGGCTTGACGGCTGTACCTCTCCTTCATGTACCGCATCGGCTTCATGACGAGCAACTTCATCATGTCCGCCAACATGCGGCCCGCCCGAGCTGCTAGCACCTCCCACAACAACGGCTGTTGCACGAGCTTCCTCAGCTTCTTGTACTGAGCACGGTTGCACAAGCAGCACACACTCGTATCCACGACGCCGGCACCCTAGCACAAAGCCCTTCCATGTGGCAGAGCGCACCAATGTCTTCAACTCCCATCTGATGTCCGTGGGAGACCGGCTCCAAAGCCCTTGCACGACGACGCTGTACACCTCGGGGTTCAACGAAAAACTCCGGGTCAGCCAAAGCTGCACATCTCCCATTCAAGCATTCTCGTCATCCGGAAGTACGAGAGTGACTTGCGGAAAATCGCTCAACACCATTTGGACCTTCACGAATGGTTCCAGCTCCGTAATACACTCTCAATGTAGTGGACATTGATGATGTCGACCTGCATATATATTTCAATTTTGCGACATGTCAAATAATATCGCACAATACTAAACTTCCTATACTACAAACTTTGCTAAAATTTCTATACTACCATACTACAAATTGCATACCAAACCTTTTCTACAATAATATTTCCATACTAACATGGTACTAATTATTCTACATCTATAATTTTTATTAACACCAACATTTCATATAAATAATAATGCAAATACAACATAATCCAAAAAAATACCTGAATCCAAATTGATGGAATAGCTTCTTCCCCTCCTTCCTCCCTCACCTCCTCCTCTCCTCTTCTTCCCCTCCTTCCTCCCTCACCTCCTCCTCTCCTTCTCCTCTTCTTCCCCTCCTTCCTCTCCTTCTCCTCTTCTTCCCCTCCTTCCTCTCCTTCCTCTCTTCTCCCCCTCCTTCCTCTCTTCTCCCCCTTGTTTCTTTTCCTTCTTCCTCTTCTCTGTGCGCTGAATGTGTTTGCTGAATGAGTGAAAAAGGTGGTTGGTAGTGGGAGCCGGCTGGGCAGGCCGCCTTAACCCCCCCATGTCGCCCTAGCGTTGGGCGCCCAACCGTACAACGACTTAAATTAAGTCGCTTAACGTGCAGGCGACAGCGCTGATTCGCCCAACGGTTCGCAGATTCTTTAAATGTCGCTTCCCGGGTGGGCGAAATGCTCTAGTCGCCCCCCCATTGGGCGACTGGAGGCTATTTTTGTAAAAAAATTTCCCGCCGGTATATTTCTGTATTTCCGAATAAAAAAAGGTTATCCGTACAAAAATTTCGTCTTTCCTGACAGATAATTGACATTCAATGTTATTAAAGGGTGACGAGAGAAGACAAAGGGAGACAAATTCAAGAGGTTCAACAACAACGAACAAGTCCACTTACAATCAATGGATTCAAGTAAGGGCAATTCAACAATCTACAGTCAAGTAGACCAGAGAGGGAAGAACATGAAGGCTATGGCTAGTTTTCAAATCTTCGTAAAGATATCCTATAATTAGTTTATAATAAAGAATATTCTTATTCTCTGGTGGTGATCGGTTCGGCTGAAAAGCTCGTGGCTTATGGCTGAAAACACTATAGCTGGCTGAAAAAAGCACTGTAGCTGACAGAGGCTTATTTAGCATAATTAAATTTAAAAAAATTTAAAAATAAAAAATATGTTAGCCCATTACGTATAATACAAACAAATACGGGAAAAAAGAACCGGCAAAAAAGCTCAACAAAAAGCCAAAAGTTCAGAAAAAGATGAAACTTATGAATAGTGAAAAATAAGCCAGAAGCCAGAAGCCGAAGCCGAGTTGATCGGGGCCAATTGATATCATAGATTTCAGTCATCTTTTTTATTTTATTTTGTAAGCTCGGTCACATGATCGTGGACAGTTCTGAATTGTCACATCTTTTTCACTCCTAAATTCGTGTGAAGGTGGTCACCGTTGTAACTCGTAAGGGCATCTCCAATGGTCTGAATCAGCTAGCTATATGCATGTACACATCAGCATATATCCTATGTGGAGGAAAGAGAGTATGCAAAAAAAAATCGAGCCAGCTCTTCCTTAAGCACTAGTCTATAACGCCAAACGAGGCAGCCTGTATAAATTCTGTGTGTGCATGTAAGCATCAAATAGCTATCCTTATAGATAGTTCTTTAGAATGCTAGCTTTAGTGTATACTATATAGATGATGTGGAAGTCTTAGAGCAAGTTTAATAGTACAGATAGCTGCTACCTCCAATACATTTCCATGTCATCAAAAGATAATGATGCAGTCAACTCATACAATAAGCTGGCTATAAGTTGTCTCCACAAGAGCTCTCAATCATTTAATACATACATGGATATTGATAATTTAATACATGCATGGGTATAACAATTAGTTCTATGGGTACATGCATGGATAATGCATCTTTTCCTGTGCTATAGCCTGACTCTTGCATGTGAGTCGGCTTGGCGCTCTCTCTCTCCTTTTCTCTCCCCTCCACATAGGACTATGCTGACATAGATTCCTTTGTAGCTAGTACAGTCAGCTTTATTAAACTTGCTCTTATAGTTAGTTGCTAATTATAACCATTGGAGATGACCTAATTAACAAGTCTAAAAACGCACGCAACGCACCGCAGAGCAGCGCAGCGCAAACAAACAAACCCGACCACCGCATCGATGCATTAGCTCCACCGCCCCCTTGGCATCTCCGCCCGCACCCAAGAAAACGGCTATAAAACCACCGAAAAACACGGCGAAATCACAAATCCGGCGCATTTTCGCACGGCCGACCGCGTCCGCGCGTACGAAGCCACCCGACCTGCCGAGCCCCAACCCAAGCAACCAAACTCACGCCCGCGGCAGCCGACGCGCGCGCGCGCATGCCGCCGCCCAGCCTAGCCGCGGCGCAAGACCAGGCCGCCATGGGCGGCGCCAGCGAGTCCGGCGCGCTCGCGGGGCTCCGCGTCGTCGACGCGTGCGCGGCCACCGCGCGCCGGCGCGGGGGCAAGAAGGTCCATCCGGTGCCGCAGCTGCCGGGCGGCGCCGAGGCTGCGGAGACGGGCGCAATGGGCGGTGGTGGGGAGCGGGGGAGGAGGCCGCAGTGGTGGTCGGTGGCGGGCTTGGGCGGCGTCCTGCGGCGGCACCCGCTGCCGGTGCTGTTCGGGTGCGGGCTGCTGCTGTTCATGGGCGTGGAGTACACCATCCCCATGGTCCCGCCCGCCGCGCCGCCGCTGGACCTCGGGTTCGCCGCCACGGCCGCGCTGCACGCCGGGCTGGTCGCCCGGCCGTGGCTCAACTCGCTTCTTGCCGCGCTCAACACGGTGAGCACCTGCCTCCCTGCCTACCCACCTAGATTCAATGAACCTGCTGCTGCTCTGTACCGCTCATGTTTCTCTAGTCTGGATCTTTGCCACGTCACGGAAACACGAGAGGACAGGGAGAAGGGAACTGGAAAGTCGCGTTCCACCCCACGTTGTAGGAGTAATTTTCAGTTTATTTTCCCTACTTTGACCGCCCAAATGCCGTATAGGAACGTGCTCTCTCAATGGAGTACTAGTGAGCAGTGTACATTTTTTGGGCTGGAATTTTATGGGCTCGTCAAAACCATCAATGGATTTTGGTTCCAGCTTTCGTTTCTTCGACAAATCGAGTGTGGATAAGCCGATCTACTGTTTTAATAGATTGTTTTGAAAAGACTACGAAGTTATCTCAAATATTTGTTTGTTCGAGAGAAACTATAAGACATAAGCTTAGAATAAGCGGTCTCCGTTCAGATCGAAAGTCGTGGTTTTAATTAAGATGCATAGTTGCATAGTACCATCTCTCGTTCTGATTGAAAGGATTATGCCTAGGTTCTTTCTTGTGATAACGAGTGGTCAATCTTTGGAAATCGCCGCTCGTAGCGAGGGAAGCAAAGCTGGCCAGCCTTGACTCCATCCGTGCAGCGAATCGCTTGCACGTGGCTGTGGCGCTTCCCAGCACGCGAGGCGACGTCGCCCCCAGCGCTCAGCCGGCAGGCGCGTGGCGAGGGAATTTGCGTACGGCCGGCCGAGCCACTTTCTTCGTATTTTTTAAAAATTACGTAAAGGTCCATTTTCTTCGTGAATAGATCTTTGCAAGTTTTTTCTTTAAAAAAATTATTGGATGGCGCTCCGCGGGTTTCTAAAATTACGTATAGGTCTTTATTTACTTACATACAGGTCCTTACAAGTCCTCAGTTTTTTACAAAAAAACCCTTTGATTTTTCCGAAATTATGCATTTGTCCTTGATTTTTTTTATGAAACTCTCTGCGAGTTATCGTCTCTTTTACTTCGGTCCACACGGTAGCTAGCGCGGCGTGCGCCGCGCTTATACAGCTAGTAATCCTAAACAACGAACCATACTGCTGCTCCTCCACAAGTCTGTGTTGGATTATACTCTAGTCTGACAGGTTTGTCTGTCCCTGCAAGTTGGCCAGAAGCCTTGTGGTGATCGGTTCGGCTTAAAAACACATAGTTTATGGCTGAAAAAAACACTGTAGCTGGCTGAAAAAAACACTGTAGCTGACAGAGGTTTATTTCGCATAATTAAATTTAAAAAAATATAAAAATATATGTTAGCCCATTACGTATAATATAAACAAATACGGGAAAAAAAGAACCGGCAAAAAAGCTCAACAAAAAGCAAAAGTTCAGAAAAAGACGAAATTTATGAATAGTAAAAAATAAGCCAGAAGCCGAAGCCGAATTGATCAGGGTGAGCTAGCTAGCAAGAGGCACAGCACAGGAGCAAGAAACTGATGGTGCTGGATCACCCAACGCCACCAAACAAACAAACAAACAAAAACTCCAATCCTTTCCGATAAGAATTCACATTTAACAATGTCAGCATCGCGCAGTCACGTACCCATGTGTTTCCTGACAAGATCCTGCATCCATGATCCAGCTGGTCCAGAATCCATGATGAATGGGACGTGCGTGAACTGACAGATTGTCATCGTGTCATGTGCAGGTGTTCGTGGCGATGCAGGCGGCCTATATCCTGTGGGCCATCCTCGCCGAGGGGCGGCCGCGCGCCGCCGTGGCCGCGCTCATGATGTTCACCTGCCGCGGCCTGCTCGGCTGCTCCACGCAGCTGCCGCTGCCGGGGGAGTTCCTGGGGTCCGGGATGGATTTCCCCGTGGGGAACGTGTCCTTCTTCCTCTTCTTCTCCGGGCACGTCGCCGGCGCGGTGATCGCGGCCGCAGACATGCGCCGCGTGGGGCGACGCGGGCTGGCGGGACTCTACGACGCGCTCAACCTGATGCAGGGGGTCAGGCTGCTCGCGTGCAGGGGCCACTACACCATCGACCTCGCCGTCGGCGTTGGCGCGGGACTCCTCTTTGACATGCTCGCCGGCAGGTACCTGGACGGCAAGAACGTCGATGGCGGCGAGAGCCGTTGCTGCAGCAGCTGCCACAGAACTCTCTCCTCACAGTAGCTTACATCATAGGACCCAGGTCCCAGCCGTCAATTGCCGACACTGCAGTTGGTTGGGCGTTAATTCATGCCATTTTTTTTATGTAAGAGAAATCGAATGCTACCTACTGATGCGTGATTGTACAAACATTGTTTGTCTAGTTTCATGTGAGCTGTAACATCCTCCGAAATGCAAGTATCAGAAGTTTAGGAGGACCAGACAGATTCAGCACACGAACTAGGCTAGCAACAGATGGAAGGGTTTTGATGCATCATTTATTTCTGTCTGAATAGTGGTACTTCTCTGAAGATGGTTCCTTGATCCTTCATCCAGTCACTTAGGATGATTTCCTCGTAGAAGTTTAGCATATGTATAGGACTATACATTGCAAGTTTACAACAGGTGAATATGTGATTATTTTGACCTAGTATACACTGGTAAGTGATTAGTTCTTCTACCTCAGGCTTGCATCATGGAACTGCAAGAATTGGCTACTATATCACGTATCACAAAATCAGTTTAATCAGAAGTGGCCAGCGACGTCTTGGTAATCAGTGGCTTGTGGAACTTGCAGAACTCAGCCTACTCTTTACAATCGCCATTGACGGAACCGTTCTGCTCACCGAGCTTGTGGAACTCGGTCTCGATGACCTCGACGATCTTGGCGTCCTCAGGGTCTTGGTCGGGAATGCTCACATGCAAGGAACGCTGCTTGATGAGCTCCTGGTTCAATGCTTGCTCCTCGATGAAATGGTAGAGCTCTTGGTGGAAAGGGTGGTCAAGAGAGAAGCAATCATCACTTGATGAGTTTTTAGATGAGCCTGAGCCCTCCCGTCGACAGAAATGGGGAAGGGAAGAATCGTCCATAATCTGCATGTTCCAGAAATGCAGGTACTGATCATCATATTGTGAACGCCAAAGCAGAAAAATGCTATGAGTTAATCTGATCAAGTTCCATTATTTGACTTGGTTTATAGGAATACAACAGTAATGAATGATCAATGTGAATATAATTATGCCAATTTGCAAAGAAAAATAGTAGTGGCAAGAAATCTAGCCTTTAGAAGCTCATCTCTCCCACAACCGTGCAAAACATGAACCTTCTTTCTTGTCCTCTCTTGCAACAGAGGCTTCACAACCTAGTAGCAAAATTAAAATAAATGTTAATGAGGCTTCAAAATAAAAATTAGTTAATTACTAGTACAATGACAATCTTAGGCACTGTACCTTCCAACATGCTGAGAATATATATGGAGTATTTACTATATAATAGGTCTCAGTCTTTTCAGGGTAATTCAGATCATCAACAGTAGATATTGCAGTCAAAATCTGTAATCCATCAACAGGTATCTAATCAGTAGCAGCATAAATAATGGACTAACATACACAACATGCAGATCTTATACAAAAATTGAGTTATTTAAATAGGCCCATTCTTATCCCAGTCACTTCTGAATGCTATAAACATCTGTTTGCGCTTATAATCTGGAGTACAGGATACTATTTCCACTGGCAATTGTAGCCACAAAAGCATAAACAATGGGAAACAGATAAACAATGCCATGCCCCTGTAGACCGTACCTTCATTTGGTTCAGTGCTGACAACTTCAAACCAGTCATATCTAGAACCTTTATACAGGTGCTAATAGGCCGCCCAAACTTCTTCGTCACGGTAGGCTAGATGGAACATAAGCAAGCAAATACATGTGTTATGAAATCTAATAAAAGTTTTCTGATTGAGCATGGAAGATTAGTTGTTCAGTTGTGCACTCACCAAAATTATGCGATCACGGTACTCATTGATCTGAATATGAGATTGCACATAGTAATGGACCTGAAAATGCAATTTATTTATCATTTTAATGAACACAAAGAGTGACAGATTCAATCTTCATGCTTATCAATCCAGTAGAAAGACATTCCAATTCTATTAATATTGCAAGTTGGCAATGCAGGAGTATTACGTGATCTCTAGTTGACAGGGATGCAACCTGACAAGCTATTAAAACAAACATCCAGTTTGCATAAATAAGAAGTATATGAGCAATTACCGAAGCTTTGTCATATGTGCTCAGTCCAACACCAATGGCAAATACTGGGAGGCCCTAGCAAATGAAAAAGGAAAGCGTAGAGTGTAAAATAAGTTTATTAAGTCTATCTGAATTACATTTAATTACGAACTGGACGTGAAGACTTGTATGGCATAAAGACCCACAAGGACTAATTGGTAAAGCAAAGATGGAAATATTATATGACTGGGCCTGCATCTGGTCTATGATGTTGAACCAAATGAAGAGCACATCATAATGAACTGTCATTTGGCAGAATTATAAGATTACAGAAACGAAAAGGATAGTACTCAATAATGGAAAAAATAAAAAATAGCTAGCTTAAGATACCTCCTTTGAGTATCCCGACAATCCGATAAGCTGTGTTTCACGTATCAATCTATACAAATCTGCTGGGGTTATAGGTTTCTACAATTGTCCAACACATGTAGATGATCAGTAATAAGAAAATGTAAAATAGTACAGAAACACCACTTTATCTCTGCCGCAAGAATATATTCTGAGTCAATATCCAAGCTTGTTCTAGAAGAAGGATCACTCACCTCCAGTATACTATCAATTTCATTTTGTATCCTCCAATCCAAAGAATCTACAAGCTAGAAAAAAACAAAATATCCTTAAGTAAAGAAGCAACCCATAAAACATTTACTCCATCATTCATCAAGCTGGGAAAAAACTGTAATGTAAGATATTACCATTTTATGAGCATTAATCACATGCCATTCTCTAGCTTTAAGGAAGCGCACTAGGGTCTCTGTTGGATATCCCTGGTGCACATTCTGAAAAAGAAACTCATATAGTTAGGAATTCAACTCCCTAGACAATCTCCTTCGGGTAACACAAAAGCTACTTCACAACCTCTAATAGTAACAAATTCTTTCAAAAGTTGAAACAGCTGAAATGCACCAAATATGGTTCATGGTTCTTCCTGATATGGCACCAATGAAATTAATTTGAAATCTTAAAAAAAAAGGTTATTCATGTCCAATAAATAGAAGGATCACATTAAGTGTTCTCTTTAAAGTAGAAATAAACTTCGCAAATAGAGGTAAGCTGTTATAGGCGTGGGCCTTGGGTCCAGTCGAGTTATTATTAGGATTTAGAGATTGATTTCTATTTGAGTTAAAGATTAGTTTCCATTGTTAGAGATATAATTAGAGATATGATATGGGTTTCCATATTATTAGAGATAGGATTGGAATTAGATTCGATCTGTTAGAGGGAGCCATCTATATAAGGGGGCTACCGCATGCTATTGTAATCAATGAGAGAATTATCAAGTCTTCCTCGCCTAAACATCTAGTCTCTCTCCCTCTCGTTCTACGCCGACGCCATCCGGCTATCTCCTTGGTGGTGTTTACCCCGGTTCATGACAACTTGGTATCAGAGCAGTCGATCCCTTCCCACGACTTCTGCTACCATGGTTTCTGCGATTCTTCCTGCTGTCGATTCGTTGGCCATAATAAAAGATAGCGCCAACAAGATGGCCAGCATCGACAAGAAGATGGCGGACATCTTCCTCAACATACATGCCATCTTCGAGAGGATGGAGAATTGGAGGAAGGTGCAACAAGAGACAAAGCGCCAGGCTCATCATCCAACATCAGATTCACAACAACAAAAACAAGATCACAATTTCCCAGATGCACCACCATCCCATCACGCCGCTCCTCCCTCGGTCGCAGCGCCTCCTGCAGTGTCTTCTCCGTCGTCTGCGCCGCAGCGACCAACCGCCGTGCAGCCACCGCCAACACCTGGGCCGGCTGTCACCCGTCGGCCGCCGCTCCGTCGGCTGTTTCTCCGTCGGCCCCCGCTGCTCACCGTCGCCGTCCTCGGTCGCGAACCCGCCAGGGCCGTCTCTGCCCGAGTCGCCACCGTCGCCTGGCCACCTCCGCCCGTGTCGCGTCCGCTCCGACTATCGCCGGTCCCGCGTTCGAAGCCGGGCGCCGCCGCCGCTTCGCAGGCCGGCGGTTCTGGGGCCGCCGTCGCTCTACCGACCACCTCTGTGCGCCGCCGAGACGCCTCGATCTCCCGAGTCGCTCTGCTGCTCCGCCGCCGCCGCACGGACCGTCGGCGCCCGAGCCGTTCCGCTGCTCCGTCGACGGCGCTCGGGCCACCCCTGCCAGTGCAGCCGCCGCCATCGCTGGGGCCACCTCGCCAGATCCGCCGTCGTCCGGGTCGTGGTCGCCCAAGCCGTGGCCAGATCCGCCGCCATCTCGGCCGCCGTCGCCTAATCCGCCGGCCGCCGTTTTCCGGAGCCGTCCTCGCCCGAAATCGCAGCCGCCGCCGGGTCGGCATCCGCTGTCGGCCGCTCCCTCGGCCGCCGCTCCGCTGGCCACCGCTCCTCCGGCCGCCGCCACGCCGGCCGCCCATTCCGCCGGCCGCCGCCACTCGTCGCCGTCGACCTCCAGGCCGCTGCCTCGCCCGAGCTGCCGTCGCCGCCGATCCACACCGGCCGCCGCTCTTCGCAGCCGTCGCCCCTGGAACCGCCGCGCCTCCAGTCGCCGCTCTTCGCCGCCGCCGCTTCGTCGACCGCCGCCGGCCTCTGGCCGCCGCTACGCCTCTGCTTCCGCGCGGAGGCCTCCCCTTTGACCGATGCGTTCGGTATCGGTCGGTTTTAAAACCGACCGGTTAGATAAAAAAAGAGAAAATTCAAAAAAAGGAGAAAATTAAAAAAAACAAAAGGAAAAAAATCATAAAAAAAATCAGAAATAAAGCTTATTTTGCAGGCATTATATTCCCGAAGGCGTTACACTTCGCCTAGCCGTGTTCCGCGTGGATCTGGCCGTCCGTTTCCATCCGCTGCAGCACCCTGCCACCGTTCGTCTTCTACATCGGCGTCGAAGGTCTTCCATTGGCCGCCGTCTAGCAGCTCGAGGACGAGCTACATGTCCGGGAGGGGTGTAGTGTTATAGGCGTGGGCCTTGGGTCCAGTCGAGTTATTATTAGGAATTAGAGATTGGTTTCTATTTGAGTTAAAGATTAGTTTCCATTGTTAGAGATATAATTAGAGATATGATATGGGTTTCCATATTATTAGAGATAGGATTGGAATTAGATTCGATCTGTTAGGGGGAGCCATCTATATAAGGGGGCTACCGCATGCTATTGTAATCAATGAGAGAATTATCAAGTCTTCCTCGCCTAAACATCTAGTCTCTCTCCCTCTCGTTCTACGCCGACGCCATCCGGCTATCTCCTTGGTGGTGTTTACCCCGCGGTTCATGACATAAGCCAGGTTGGATCAGATACTAGTTCAATCGTAGCAAGACAGTATTTCAAAAATAGCTGAATAAGTGCTAGGTATATGCTTATCTTGAGTTGCTTTCTGTTCTTTTTCCATCCTAGAATCTTAGCCCTTAAAAGTCAGGTTTTATTATTAAAGAAGAAATCAATATTGTTTTCTCATACAAAGTTTGCAAAAATAGACTATACATAGTATGTGCATCACATGACAGGTAATTATAGATCTGCAAGCTAACTCAGTGTTAACAAAAATAATAGAAGGAATTCACAGACATTTGTTACTTATAGTACCAGAGATATTCTTCGAAAGCTAAAACAGAGAGAAAAGGGGAAGATGCGCCAGAGTTGATTCATTTCTCCTGTTAAATAACCTAGATATTGTAGCGTTTCAAATGAAAATAGTAGTTCCTTCCGATAATACTCTGACTACCTAATCATAATATATACGAGTACACAATAATTCTGCTGCAAGTAGCACTGTCCATCTTGATTCCAACTCCACTATCCAAGTTCTGCTCTGGAATAAGTTGACATCTCCTACTCAACACTCAGTGCACGCAAAAGCCTTACTTCTAGAGAAGTAGAGAGAATTTCATTAAACGATAAAACATAAAAAAGCAATCCACAAGTGCTGTGCGCTTAGGATGCGTATCCGCGTGTGCCATCCCATCAACCTGAGACTACAAGTGTCCAGGACTCCAGGGTCATCATATTAACAAAGTGAAGAGCAAAAAAAGAAAAGAAAAGAAATGATGCCAAAGAGCTTGGAGGAGCTGCTGGAAGAATGTGTAACAGCCAAAACAGAAGGAGAAATTACTGATGAGTACATTATTACCAACAAATCAGGAGGTTCGATTTCCTTTAAAAAAAGAGGACCAGGACGCTCGAATGCCGAAGACCTCACTGTCCACTAGCTGATTCAGTGGACCTGAGATCAGAACAATTCCCTGAGACCATCTGTTGTGGAAAGCAGCACAGCTGACACATCCCTCACCTCATTGTCAAACCACTCAAAATTACCCCAAAAATTCCCAAATATGTGGCCTACACCAAACAACAACAGAACACCTTGCATCCAATCAACTGTGCGCCAACTTTCCCTACCGCAAATTTATCCATAGATCCATTATCATCCTCCATAGTCCATACACAAAATTGACTACCACTGGGTACATCAATACATCACCCTAGTTCAAGTATATATTAACTAATTATATGTAAGTTTATAACAAAGAGCAGCTCAGGCATGAACAGAAGTGCTCTATTCCAAACTAAAAGTACCCAACACATCACAAGTATCTCACTTCTTTCATCTGAACCAAATTGGTTCTGAAAGCTACTGAATTGAACTAAGGCAGCAATGGTCTGATCCAACTGTACAGCAAAAAGATCCAAACCTCACACAAGAACCAAGAATCCAACTATGAACTATCCAAGGTAAAAGCACACCGACAGATCCGTACCTGAAACGTCTTCTTCAGCGGCGCCTCGACTGCAAGAACCCAAACCAACGAAAACACATTAGTTAGCACCAAGCAAAACGCATATAAAATCCACCAAAAATCCAGAAAGAACCGCGAAACCGAGCAGGCCCGCCCTTGTGAAATCCAAAAAGGATTGCGCACTCTAAGGAGTATCTTTTTTTAGAACACACTCCATTACGCGCACCCTGGAACAAGAGGCGGGTGAGCTGCTCGACGGCCTCGTCGCAGGCGGCTCCCATTGCGGCGGCGGCGGCGGCGGCGGGCGATCCTGAGCTCGGGCTGCGAATGATGAGGGGAGGCGGGAGCGGCCGCTTTGACGGGTTTGCGGGTGACTTCAGGAGTTCAGGTGCAACTGTGCAAGGCCACTTCAAACAGGCTGCCTGTTCAGTGTTACGGCTATATATAGTACGCCGTTGCTGCAACTGCTTGGTGCTTTCCTGTACTTAATGTTTACTTAAATTTTTTGTCAGGCTGTTTTGAAAACTGAATATCCAATTTTCTAATTTTGATGTAATTGTTATTATTCCTTCACGTCAAGAGGAAACCATCACTGTTGTTTAGTCCGATCCAAGTAATGTGATGTCCACATATCTTAATTTATTGGTCGTTGACTAGAGTTCAATTTCACAGTATGAAGTCGAAACTACCCACGGATTTGGATTTAATACATTGTCATGATGCTATGAGTCTTAAGATTGCCCTTTGTTCCAGCTCTCTCTGAAAAAGAGATATAATCAGTACCCGTTTGGACAGAATTTTACAAAAATTCCTACAAAATAAGGCAAATCCTTCGGACAAACTCCAATTCAAATAGGGCTTCAGGGCCCTCCTAGATTCAGGTGGAAATCGAACGGTTTTATGTAGAATTCATGCATTTCAAACAAGCTCTAGACTTTTTGAGTGGCTAAAGATTGAATTGTTGGTAATTTTTCTTTTTTTCCTTACCACGCAAAGAGTTTTTTTGGGAACATATACCTAGAATACACAAAGAGTCGATGAATGCTAAACAAGCAACAACTATAAAAGGTTCGAGTTGGCTAGACACATGCCGGTTTTTACATGTAATCATGCTAAGTTAAAATCTGACGAGTTGGGTGACTGCCACCTCCGAAATTTTGAGTCGAGTTAGGCTCGTGCAACTCATGTTTAGGCAAAGCAAAGCTCCTTTTGAATAATTTGGGTGAAGTAGGCAAGGAGAAGATGCTTCAGGTGCAAAGTTGCCATTCGAAGGAGCATATATAGAGTACATGATTATCGGGTAGTGCACTATTGTTAGCTATATATGCTAGTGTTCAAGTTGGCTTTATGAGATGTAGAGGACTGCATGAGTGTGTGTTTATATATATATATATATATATATATATATATATATATATATGAAAAATACTTTTTACTCCCGGGTGTAATTACACCCACCTCTAATATACCACCTAAATAAATTTGAAATACTCCTTTATCACTTTAGTCATACTCATATACTAATTATAAGATATTCTAATGTAAACTACACGAAAAAATTGCAAGGGAGTCCATAGTTTTTAGCGTATTTTGTAAATATCTTTATATACGTACATAAAAAGGAGTATGTTGAAAAAATATACATACCACCTATATAGTCTTAAATACTCGTGTACTACACGTACATACTCCTCGTTACGCGAGATACTCCCTACGTTGTGAGATATGACATAGGGTGTAATTACACCCGGGAGTAGAAAAGAGGCTTCTTATATATATATATATATATATATATATATATATATATATATATATATATATATATATATACACATATATATATATATATACACGTGTTAGCAGCTGATTCATTCTACTTTACTTTTTATGAGGTCTGCAATAGCACACACTCTTCCCAGACTGCTGCCACGTGTAAGAAACACAGAAAAGGAAACAGGGAAGCTTGATTCGTGTTCCAGGCTGTTACCCATGGTCATATGTCCACGAGCACATGCTATGATGCTCATCGATCTTGCAGCAGCAATGGAATATTAGTAGGAGTATGGTGTGAGTAACGAGCAATGGACGAGTTCTCTTTTATTTTGCTTTTCTTATGACTGGCCGGGTTCTACTTTGATCAACTCAGAGCACAAAATCAATCTCGTAAAAGCTATTGTAGATATTAATTTTGGACCGCTTTAGAAACTCTAGAGGAATCGTTCGATGTTTATTCAAAATTCCTGTGAAATACAAGCATGCCATCTGGTCTGTGTATGTTTTTAATTAGAACACGCACAAAACTTGATCTTTTTAGTTTACCTTTCGACAAGAAAAAACTATCAAGGCACGCTGCACGCACTCGCTCACTCAAACACACACATTTTTTTTAGACGGAGTCGAGAGAATATTCCCTAAAAAATTCCGGTTCCAAAACCTTAGTTGCCAATAGGAGAGAACTCAGTTCAGCAGTGAGGACAAAGGCCAAGCAAGCTGAAAGGTGTAGCAAAGAAAAGTGTTTTTTATACTTTTTTTCAATAATGATTTACATAAATTTTAAAGCACAATGAATAATAGATAGATATTACTTACCGTTTCATATACTTTGAAATTAGTGTTACCCATATTAAAGAGTAAAACATAAAGTACAGATACATGCAGTAGTAATGTATGTATGGCCTAAAAATAGATATTTATGGTATAGCTGTTCAGTGTGCCTTCACTAACCAATGACCGAACAAAGAACAGCAAAACAGAGTATATAACAGCAGTGAAAAATCTAGGAATAAGTCCCATCTATAACTTGCACTATTAGGCGGTCCAAAAATCAACCTTGAACTCGAAAAGTGGTCCAAAAAATTAACCTTAAACTCGAAAACCATCTGCAACACAACATTAAAGTACTAAATCCATTCACTTTACCCCTTCCTGCAGTCCAATGCGGTTTTGATGCCACGTGTCAGTGATTTTCACATCCGAATGTTGATGTGGCTATAATGTGGCAATGAATTGACAAATCAAACATATAAAAATTTATGCACTAAGGTCCACATGTCATTATCTCTTGTCTTCTTCCTCCTCTACTCTCCTTCCCCTTCTCTCTCCATCTCATGCGTGTCCATGGCCGAAACACGCAACTCGACTCCGATTCTAGCTTGGCACATGGGACGAACTGCACGTGCCTTGTCCGCACAATTCCCCGTAGAAGTCATTGTCAACATCTGGTATGCCTGCCCGCGGGCTCCCTGCGCCACTTCCACCGCGTGTGCAAGCAATGGCGTGCTGTCATCTCCAACCACGCGTTCATCGCTACGCACAGCGGCGATGTCGCTTGCGCGCTCCCTCGTGAGCGGGCGATGCCGACACACACCATCATGTTCCTTCCTCCAGTGGTGGGCGTGGGCGGCGCCTCGGCCACGGCATCGTGTTCGATGAACAGTGGTCGGTCACGGCCGACGCATCAACAGACATGGTCGGCGCGTGCGACGGTCTTCTCTGCTTCCTCGACGGCCGCAGGGGCGCCATCAAGAACGTGACTCGTGTCACCGGAGAGTCGCTCGAGCTCCCGCCGCGCCGTGCATGAGCACACGGCATGACCCCAGCCCTGCGCTTACTGCCTCGGCTTCGACGCCACGGCAAGGCGGTACAAGATTGTGCACCTTCCCCGCAACTACAAGAGCACAACTTCCACCTCCGTGGGGGTGGAGTACGTACACAGGGTAGGAGGCAAGTACTGGAAGCCCATGCATGCATGCGGTGTGCGGCATGTTACCTATCCACCAGATCTAGGCACCGTCCACGTACGGGAATGGCGTGATGTATTGGCTCACGCATTACAAGGTGGCAATGGCCAGGCTCATGTGGTTTCATCTGAACAGTGAGGAGATCACGTCGGTGGAGCTCCCACAGCTCGATGGCCACTGGAGGCCGCTCTACGGCCGGTTGATGGACATGGACAAAAGGCCGTGCGTGGTCACTAGCCTCTGGCACGACCTGATGTTCGGCAAGCCATTCGACGTGTTCAACGACGACATCGACATGTGGTGCCTAGGGGAGGACAGCCGGTGGGGCCGCGCGTGCATGGTCTGCTGTGCCATCTAGGGCTGCACACTGTGCGTGGGGCCACCTGCTGATGCAGGGGGAGGACAGGGCGCTATACGTGCACAAGATGAAGGAGAACGGTGTGGTGAGGATTGACCGCACCGGGGAGAGGCTGCTGGTTGAAGATGGCAAGGACCGCGCGCATGTCAAGAGGGTGTCGATCGTTCCGATCATGGGGCATTTTGGCCATGCTGTCCTACTGAGACTGGAAGAAGAAAAGCGATGCTGCGATTGTTGATCAGCCACGAACAGAGAGGAAGAAGAAGGGAGAGGGAGGGAGACTGACATGTGTTATACTACATTCGACTGTTTTTGAGGATAAAAATAGTCAGATTGATCTGGGGCGTTAGATCTCTATCCAACGGATCCACACATACAAGCTCCCCTAAAAAAAAGACCCCCTCCAAAAAAAATGATCTAGGGTGTTGGATCTCCATCTAACGGCTTAAAATCTGACTGTTTTTATCCTCAAAAACAGTCGAATGTTGTATAGACACTTATTTGCTGGCTAATTCTTTGTAGCGAGGAGACACATTACGGTCATATCAGCCCAAAACTAGGGTCGGCTCATGCGAGGGATAACTTGACCAATATATGTAGTTCAGGGTTCTTATCCAGACGGTTTTCGAGTTCAAGATTGATTTTTTGAATCACCCCAATAATTTAAAATTGTAAAATGAACTTATTAAAAAAAACTAAGGTGAAAAAGAAGCTGCCATCAGTTCTGTGTCTTGGATTTGCACCTAAAGCTTCCTCCTACCATCGATCGTTCCACTGGTAGACTACCAAATCATTGATTGCCACCTGGAGGCTGATCAGTCAATCTCTTTGAACAACGTCTATGGTTGGGTTCGGCAGAGCTTTTACTTATGTTCAATTTGTGTTACAGTATTTAGCTTTTAAATGATATATTTTTTAAGATAAAGTTTATAAGTTAATTATAGTAAATATTGTATCGAGTTTAGTTATATCGGTTAAAACCACATACGTCTATTTCTCTCTGTATACTATCTCTTGTTAATAGTTAGAATTCAAAAGTTATAAGTTAAAAAAAACATCACAAAAGAATCCACCTATTGATCACGAAGAGTCCAAAAACAGACTTGGCCTACAAAACGTTCTCAGCATCGAGATCCAGTTCATACGTATTCATGTGTGCAATTAGACAGTTGAATCATGATGAGCAGCTCCTAATAACATAAATAGAGGTCGCGAGCCTCAGCCGGCGGTACTAGAGGAAAAAAGTATTAGGCCGATCCTTACGTGGGGGTTGCTACCATTACCGTCTGATTATGGGCAGTCGCAACATGGGAATCGATCTAGTGATAGACTGAAGAGTTTTATCCCGGTGGCCACGGTTGCAAGGCGGCGGGGAGGAGCGCCGGTAGCAGCAGCGCAAGTCGTTCTCCGGTTTATCACGATACGGATTCGGGGTTCTCGTAGAGAAAAAGCTCCGGTGCTTTCGGCCGCTGTGACATCAACGTGCGTATGGGCCAGGCCGACCGACAGAAGCACTTTTGCACAGGTTTAGGGCCCATAGTCCGTAATAAGGCCCAATACCTTTGGTGGATTTATGATTTCCGGCCCAAGCAACTGAGCCAGCCAAGCCAACCAATAGCTCCTGCCCAGGACCACTATGGTTTGCAAAACCATGTCCGTATTGGTTTTGGCTTTAGGTTTTTGCTTAGAAAAGATAAAGTCAATATAAACATTCTAATTTCTATTAGTCACTACTTTGCGTTTTCAGTACACAAGGTATAGAGAGGCCCTGAAACAAGAGTAGAAAACTATTCAAGCGGTGGCTTTGGTGGTCATGCTGGTGGTGTTTTGGTGGAGGAGGTGAGGTGAGCTCGATGGTTAGCTCAGTGGAGGTCAAGATGGTTGGGGTGTGTTGGGAGAGGTGGAAGCCAAAGTGGTCGAGGGCGTGTGAGAGAGGTAGTGGAGGCCGAGGGCTAGAAATGGAGATGGTGGAGGCCAAGGCTTAAGGCATATGGGTAGAGGTAGAGGAGATCAAGACTGAGAGTGTGATAGAGAATGTGGAGGATTTGATGTTGATTGAGGCTAGGTTAGGGGTTGTCGAGGTGATGATCATGGTGGGTATTGCGGTCGATGTTGATGTAGGTGATGGCACTTAGAGGTTGCATCTGTGTAGCGGTATTGGACATGGCATGGGTGATGTGAACAACAAGTACAGCGGTCTTGGAAGTGGTGTTGATCAGGGCGTTGAAAGAAAATTTTGCTATATGTGGATGTTATGGTGATAGTACTAGCTTTGGAATCAATGGTAGGTTTAGTAAATTGTTAGATTCTAGTAATGATAGTCTATCTCGAGGGGGGGGGGTGTTGGTGTGAGTTAAAATTAGGGTTCATATTAAAGTTTGATAAACGTTTAATAAGAGTTAAGTGGTGAGTTATACTAAAATCGAATTGTAACATTAGCACTATAAATAACGGGTATGTAGGCCCTATGGGACAACACACTTATTCCCAAAAAATCTAAAGCAAGCAGCACGCTGTGTGATGCCGTGCTGCATGTCGTGTACCTGGTCCTCTTCATGACCGACCTCAGGAGGACCGTCCCCTGCTTCTTCCTCACGCTGCTCGCCACCCTGCTCATCGTCTTCACTAGGCAGGTTAATTCGTTAATGAACTTCTGAATTCTGATGACGATGATGAACTTTTTTTCCTATACATCATGGATTTTGATCACGTCAGTTAATTGGTTTAATTATCGGTGTTTTTGATGGCTTGTTTCTACAGGGGACAGGGGAGCTGCTTGGTGCAGCGATCCTGAGCGTGGAGATAGCAGGGGTCATGGCGTCGCTGGTGCTCATGTTGTTCCTCCTCACCAGAGGATACTACATTCAGGTACCGCATTTTTCTAAATAATTGTGTGAAATTTCCCGCATTTTCTTTTTTATTTAAACAGAAAACCCCGGTTTCTACCGAAACCATGGTGCGTGGTTTGAACCCGTGACTTGCACCATAATTAAACGTTGGATCACGCACAGCACATACGGGTTCAACCTACTGCTCAAGGAACATTACCACGGCCACCTGACGTACAACTGACAGAGCCGGGCCGGGTGCCAGCCGAAACACCCTGAAAATTCAAAATCATTTAATTTTTTTGAAATTTGACTGAACTCTTGAAACCATCCCAATTTGATAAATTTTCCAGAGAATGCACCTTTCCCTTTTGGCCAACCCGCCTTCTCCCCTCCTTTGGCGCCTTTCAAGAATCCGCCACCACCGCCGCCTCTCTGTTTCCCTATTTCACGCGGATGTTCGTCGTGCCATGATTTTGCGGCTACGCTCGCTTCGGGTGTTCACATTGCGGGGGATTGGATCATATACCCTCTCCTTAGTTGAGAAATTCAGGATTTACCCTCCCACCTCAATGACATGTGGGGTCATCATAAGTCATTGACGCGTGGGCCAGAAGGGTAAATCTTGAATTTTCATCAAAGGAGAGGGTATATGATCAATAAAACCCACTTAGTATGCCCGTTTGACCCGCACTCTCTCCCGTCGTAGCTCGCCGCTTCTCTTGGTCGACGCGCGCGCTCTCGCCGTACAAGCCCTCGTCGGGCGGCGATCCATTGTCAGGAGACATCAACTTCGTGCCACGCGAGATCAATCCCTTTAATTCGATTTGTGTGGCTCCGGCTTGAGGCTTTTAGGATTGCAAGTTATTCTGATGGGAATTGGCACCTCGGACTCGAATGTTTTTCCTTTTTCTTTTCAAGAACACAAAAAGGCACCTCAAACGAGAATGCTGCACAGCAAAATCTAAATCAGATCTTGGGGTCGAATTTGATCGAGGATTTCCAAATGCCCAACTGACAGAAATAAAACAAGAAGAAAGCGATACAAAATTAAGGCAGAATCCAAACTTTATGGCGCAAACAAAACAAAGAATCGAATCCACTAACAGGGCCGACGAAAATCCACGCAAAAAAAAAGAAAGCTGCAGGAGTATACCAACCGAATTTGGTGCAAAATTGAGGAACTTACATATCGAAGTAGGTGGGTTTGGGGCAAGGCAAATCTATGAGATTTTGAGATGGGAAGAGTGGATTTGGGGCGGCGTTGGGTTGGCTTGGCTTGTGTAAAAAATTGGTAAGGGAGGATTGGAATTGGGAGGGGGTGAATCTGGCAAGCGGGTATGCCATATAGGTAGCTGTCAGTGCACACAATTCCTGCGGATGAAGAGCCTGTGGTCGTTGTCGACGCCAGAACCTAATCATCTATCCCATCTTCCGATGATTCACGGCTGACGCACGCGGCCAAACTGTGTGTGCATGCCCAATTGGTCGAGCATGACTCAAGAGAGAGAGGGAGAGAGAGAGAGATGGAAAATACCCAGGCAAACATCTAGAAATGGTGGGCACGCGAGCGAGCAAGAGGGGATCCAGGGCGAGGCTGTAGGGAGCAGGACACGAAAGCCTAGAGGAGGAGCTAGAGTGCAAGCAAGCGAGGTAGGGGAAGGGGAGGTGAGCATCCGATGTAGAGGTGGAGGAACCCTAGAAGAAGGCGAGGCTGGCGACTTGAGGGGAGGGGAGGTGCCTACACGAGCGTGCAGGCCAGGCGAGGTGATAAGAGAGGGAGAGACTGACCTCGATGCGGCGACGGCGGCTCTGGGAGCGACGGCGGCAGAGAGGGACGAGATCGGGATCAAGGTGGGGGATCTCCCTGGCTGGCAACGCCGATCGAGGTCACTCTCCCTCCCTGGCTGGCTGGCTCGGTGGTTTGGTTGGCTAGTATGGGGGTGGAGAGGAGGCGGCAGCGTAGGGTGGGGAGGGAAGGATGATAGGAGGTGTGCGAAGAGAACGGACAGGAGATGGCGGTGTAGGGTGGGGAGGGAGGGAAGGAGGCGTGCGAAGAGAATGGACGGAAGAGATGAGTTGATTTGGAGGATCTCGAAGCTTTTTTAAGTGAGGAGAGAAGGTAGGAGCGTCTGTTTAAATTTGAATGGCTGATCTTTAATCGAATTACTCAGAGAAAAAGATAAAAAAGCTATCAAGTGAGATAAATAGTATAGCAACTTTTATAAGTCACATAGACCCGCCTTATCACCGGAATCAACTCCTCTGACGTAACTTCCATCTGACATTGGGTCACTGCGCGTGGCCTCACGCGTCAGTGACGGAGAGTTACGTCATAGGATCTCATTTGCTTATCACCACCCCAAACCATAAAGCCCTAAAAGTACGGCACCGCAGCGCCGTTTGCGCCACTCCAGATTCGCGAAACCCTCTTTTGCTCCCCGCAAGGCCGCAACAACGAACAGAGAACAGAGCGCGCGCTCGTGTTCCGAGTCCTGCCCGTTCCGCTCTTCTTCTTATCAAAAAAAAAAAAAGTTCGGCTCTTCTTGCGAAGGAAGCAAAGCCGCGCCGCGCCGCCGACGAGGAGGAGATGGCCGAGGGGGAGGACGCCGCCGCCGCACGCCACCGCTCCGCGGTCGCCGACTACCGCAAGAGGCTCCTCAACTGCCGGGAGCTCGAGACGCGGGTCCGTACAGGTAATACGACGCCTCCTCCCTCCTTCCCTCCCTCCCTCCCTCCCTCCCTCCCTCCCTCCCTCCCCTCTATGTGTGTGTGTGTGCGCGCGCGCGCGCGGATGGCTCGTTCGATCTCTAGGGTTTGGACTCCACTAAGCTGGGTTCCGAGGTATTCGCGAATGCTGATCGCGTGTGGGGGATCTGGTTTTTCGTGGTTAGGAGGTTGCGGGCTAGGGTTTTTGTTAGGCCGATTTGGGTTCGGGTGTGGTGTAGTTTAGCTTGTACTGGGGGTTTGCTTGGGCTGTTGGTTTTCGGTTAGGGTTGTGGGTGCGAAATCTGCTGGTTTGGCTGCTGATTGCTTGCTAAGGATGTGATGTTGGGCAGTCAGGGCGAGGTTTGGGGATTGGTTTAGGCGAATTTTGGTATTTTCTGCAAGATGGAACAAGAGAAATTATGGTACGGAAGTAGTAGTATTCTTGTTGATGCCAGGTGTTTGGTGATACCTCAGGCCTCAGTAGGTTTGCTCTTTTCCGTATGTTGGTGATGTTACTGCCAAGAACGGTAGAGTTTGTGTCTGCGTTTTGTCTAGGTTGTTAATTCAGAACCGGTATCAGTTAGTGCTACACCTGGATGTGCAATTTGTAGTCATGATCTAGTTCATTCTTTTGGTAGGTGATTCTTTTTAGTTCTTTGGGGCCATGGCGAGGAAATTACATTTTGAAAATACTAGTTATTAGTTTCAGTGATTGAGATACTGGGTAGTCACTCTTCCTTCCATAGTAGAATCCAAATTTTGTGTTGTTATTTGTTAAGCGTCAAGGAGGTCAGAATGTAATCAGTTTTATCTTTTGGTAATCTGGGAGCAGCTCCATTGAGCACTCTATTGGTGCTAGTAGGTTGGTGTCAAAGAAATGCTATGCACTATGAGCTCATGTAGCCTGAAAACTTTGTATCCAAATACTATGTTTTATTGTGCACTAGGATTGATGCCAGCCTTCTTCTAGTTTATTGCACCTTGAAATTGAATTGTGGTACTGGTGATTATGGCGATGGACTTGAGCTTCTATGGATTCTGTCTTACCCTGATTATGTTCCATCAGTGGATGGTCTTTCTTCTGGTTACGTTTATTCCTATATGTGGTACAATTTATGTTCGATGTGACATGATTTGGTGATTCTCAGAATATGTGCAACTTAAAGGTGTGATAGAAGACATTTGCTTACTTGAGTACTTGATCGTATCTTGTTCTAGAATTTGAAATATCTCATATGGGTTCACCAGAAGCTTTGGTGTGATCCTCGGCGTTTCCCCCCCTTAACTCTCTAGTAATGTACTCTGTTAGTTTTGTACAATATGCTTGACTGACTTTCAGCAATCTGATTATTTGAATTCGAGTCTGTTGGATCTAGTTAAGACTTAAGAGACTGGATCATATTTCTCATGAAATTTCTCCAAGTTTGATTTATATTTTAACATTTCCTTTGTTCCTCTCTGCTTGTCTCGTTTTCTCTAGCACTAATCTGATATAGATAGAAGTCTGTACCAAGCTAGTAATGTCATCGTGGCTCTGTTTCTACCAGAGCTTCACTCCGTATGCTATAGCTACCATGGTGTGTATGCCATGAGATATGAAACCTGGAACTAACCCTTGTCAAGTGGACTAACTGGGATTGCCTAGCCAGACATTCTGGTACCTTTGTTATGCAAATTATCTGCTCAACCTTGCAATTGCATAGTTTTTCAGTCTCACTTGTCCAGAAGGTTCTCTGTTTTCCGCTGGATCTGTTAATTAGATTTTTTAAATCCATATATGCTGAATTGTTTACAGCATTTATTTATACTTTGACTTATATTGATTTAGTTTGGTGAATTTGTTGATTTGCATGCAGTGAGGGAGAACCTAAAAAATGCAAAGAAAGGTTTTGGAAAAACTGAAGATGACCTGAAGTCGTTGCAAAGTGTGGGCCAAATTATTGGCGAAGTACTTCGGCCATTGGACAATGAACGATGTAAGTGAAAATGCCTTTTTTGTTAATTTTTGAACAAAAAATAATTTCTGTACAAATAGTGAAATACAGCAGGTATTCAAGTATTATATTCTTAATCATCAGTTCCATCATTTCATTGCATGTTGTCCTGGGTTAGAGCGCCTCAGTAGCACCCCCCAGGTCCTGGGTTCGAATCCCGCAGGGCGAATTTCAGGTCTGGGGGTAAAAAAAACCCTCGCCTGCTACCACACCAAAGCACAGGTCTAAGGCCCGGCCCAGGTCATTGGTCGTTTCTCACGCGAGCAACGGTGCCCCTGTGTAAGGGTGGAGCAGTGGTTTGGGGGTTTTCTAGATCTACGTGAGAGGATCTTCTCTTAAGCAAAATGCCCGGGGGCCGTCTAACCCCCCGCAGGTCTAGTTTTTTTTATTGCATGTTGTCCTACACTCCTACCTTGTAACATGAATTTTCACTCATGGCAGTAGTTCTTTTGGTCTCTCAACTAAGTAATAATTTGCTTAATTATAGCAAAGAAACTGAAACCTATCTTTTTTAAAGTAATCGTGAAAGCCAGCAGTGGACCACGTTATGTTGTTGGCTGCCGAAGTAAAGTAGACAAGGAAAAACTGACAGCTGGAACACGAGTTGTTCTTGACATGACAACTCTTACCATCATGCGTACTCTGCCACGTGAGGTATGTGGGTGCTGCAGATGGTTCATTTATGTTTTTAGTTGATTTCTTTTAAAACTTCAGTCTATGTGGTGAGGGATGTACTTGCAAACATAATAAACATGGATATTATTAATAAATCTGTACCTTCTCAGGTAGATCCAGTCGTGTACAATATGCTCCATGAAGATCCGGGTAATGTCAGTTACTCGGCTGTAGGTGGGTTGTCAGACCAGATAAGGGAACTAAGAGAATCTATTGAGTTACCTCTTATGAACCCTGAATTATTTCTTCGTGTCGGGATTAAGCCGCCAAAGGTAAATTTAAGAAACAAATATATGTTTTGGAATACCATGTCATGCAGTTAGCGCAAGGAGATTACAATGCAATTTTCACAATCTTGGGGTGTGCTAAATGTTACTTTTCTCACTCAAGGGTGTACTTCTCTACGGCCCACCTGGTACTGGGAAGACTCTCCTAGCTAGAGCCATTGCTAGCAACATCGATGCTAATTTTTTAAAGGTCAGTTTTTTTGGCTGCTAGCAACGTATTCACATGTATTAAGCACATTATTGTTCACTCATGTAGTCATGTGCACTGTTAAAATAGGTTGTGTCAAGCGCTATCATTGACAAGTACATCGGTGAAAGTGCACGTTTAATTCGAGAGATGTTTGGCTATGCACGTGAACATCAGGTAAGTTTCGTTTCTGTGCACCTAATCATCCTGATGCTTCCTTTTATTTTGGGGAAGCCGTCATTTGTCAACAGTGTAGTGAGAAGAGAACTAATTATCTTTTTTTCCATCTTTTGCAAATCATACTGGGAATGTTTATCTTTGTTCCTTGACTTCCTTTCCCTTCATTCATTAGAAGTTAGTTTGTGTATGAACTATGAAGTAGCTGTAGACAGTTCATTCAAAAGGGGAACAAAGAAATAAACTAGCATTATAGAGCATCTCCAGCTCTAGATGTACTTTGCCAGAAACAAACATGGGAATAACATTTACATCTTAGTTGCTATGCACATCCTTTTATGCATTTATCTCTCTTTTTAACTCAAAAGCACAGAATTGATCTACCGACATCACTCACAAGTGTTACCGTTGTTTCAACCATTTTGTCTAGCCATGCATTATTTTTATGGATGAAATTGATGCTATCGGAGGCCGAAGATTTAGTGAGGGCACAAGTGCGGATCGTGAGATTCAAAGGACATTGATGGAGCTTCTGAATCAGTTAGATGGATTCGATGAGCTCGGGAAGGTACACTTCTTTTGCTGAATGATGTTAACAATGTTTAGTTATGTCAGTGGTGTATTAATGCAAGTGATTTTATGTTGATGTGCGTGTGCGCATGCAGGCACACCAATGCGAGTGTCTATGCACATGTGCATGTATTGTGACTGCAGGCCGCTAGGGTGAAACACATTTTTTAATGCCTATGATTGGCTATTGACCATTCTCTGCTAACATGAAATATTTTCTTGATTCATTGATCACAGTGCTCAATTCTGAATGGTACACTGGACCATACTACATGCTCATAAGCAATGGCCTTTGTCCATGTCGTACGAGTTCCATATATGCATATTTGTATGCTTTAAACTATCACAACAGTTCACATATTGTGACAAGACAATTACTTTTGGTTTTTCCAAACAGTTACACAATCAATTATATCTTAATTGTGTCTTGTGAACTTCCCTTCTTGCCTACATGGTACGCTCATTGTACTGAGTAGTTGACAACACATTAGGTCAGTTGCAGTGGGAGTTTTGGTGTGGAAACTCCAGAAACAGTGTTAAGAGTAAACCCCGTAGAAAGTTCAAGATGATGCTGGTTGTCCCTAATTGCTTGTCTTAATATTATGATGTGTGCTTGTGCAATGACTTGCTACCTCCTGGTTGTGTGAATTGTGTGTAACAAGAATGTTTCCGTTTATACAGGTTAAGATAATCATGGCGACTAACCGGCCTGATGTCTTGGATCCTGCACTCCTTCGTCCTGGACGGTTAGATAGGAAGATTGAGATCCCACTGCCAAATGAGCAGTCAAGGATGGAGATCCTCAAAATTCATGCAGCTGGTATCGCCAAGCATGGCGAAATTGACTATGAAGCCGTGGTTAAACTGGCTGAAGTGAGTTAATCTTAGTTAACCTATCTAACACCTCATCGTGCTCTTCATTGTTTCTGAAGCCCTAACTCTTAACTCCAATGTCTCCAGGGTTTTAACGGCGCCGATCTGCGCAATGTCTGCACTGAGGCTGGTATGGCCGCCATTCGAGCAGAGCGCGACTATGTCATTCATGAAGACTTCATGAAGGTGGGGTACCGTACGCACCTCTTCTATCCGTACATCTTTACACTAGGCAGTCAGTATTGACCATGTCCCAACTTTCTGACAATGGTTACAGGCGGTGCGCAAGCTGAACGATGCCAAGAAGCTCGAGTCCAGCGCGCACTACAGTGCAGACTTTGGCAAGGAGTAAGTGGCTTATGGCAAGGAGTCTGAGACCGTCGAATCTTGCGGCGATGCACTGACAATTTTCTTCTACCATGGGGGAGTAGTAATCCTGACGCTATCCGAGCCAACATGTCTGCCGTTTACTTTTTTCGATTCTGGGATGACTGTATCTGGCGATCAAGTTCTTCCCACCAGTCCAAACAGCTCTTGATGTGCACGCCAATTCAATTTGAAAGCGGTCACCTTGAGAAATAGCCAATCTTACATTTTCATTGTTTGCTTCTCACTGTTGCTCTACTTTGGTAATCGAGATATGTGAAAAAGAGAACATACTCGGTCTCTATGTTGTCTTAGCATGATCCATTGACAAATTGCAGGTAAAATGTACGTAACCTGACAAAGAAAAGTTATAATCCACTTCCTGTCCATGTTTTTCCTCGCCTTTTTAAAATAGTTTTCCTCAATAAAACGATTAGGAAAAAAAAAAGGCCTTCATTATTTTGCAAGGATAAACTCAACCTGAAGCAGCTCGGAGCCGCTGCCACGCGTTTGGCCGAAACGTCCCTCCTCTCCGAGGCCCCCCCCCCCGGAACCCGGGCACCGATCCAACGGCCGCCAGCCTCCCATTATCCCCGCACGTATCTTGAGGCGCAGGAACGCTCAAAACCAAACCCCAGTTATTGAGCGCTCGGACGCGGGGAAACCACCACCTCTCCCCCTCTCAATTCGGCCCGAGAAACCAAACATCGCAAGCCGAGAAAAAGGAAAGCTCACAGCTTGATCTGTTCTTACCTCGTTTTCTTTCGATTTCTCCGTGAAATCTTCGCAATCCCCGATTCTGTTTTCATCCAAATGCATCTGGTTTTGATGGTTGCTTCTGCTGCTGGGATCCTCGATCGCATGGCAAAGCTGAAGAGCGTGGCGTCCAGCGCGGGGTGCACGGATACTAGCGCTCCGCTGATTGCCGTCGCGCCGATGAAGCTGCTGGTGCGCGTCGTGGAAGCGCGTGGCCTGCCGGCGATCCACCTCAACGGCTCAGCGACCCCTTCGTGAAGCTGCAGCTGGGCAAGCGCCGGGCCAAGACGGCCGTCGCCTCAGCCCCGTCTGGGACGTGGAGTTACGCAGCTTCCTCGCCGGCGACGTCGCCGAGGAGCCCGTCGTGTCCGTGCTCAACGAGGACAAGTATGTAACATCCACGTCTTTGATTAACCATAAATGGCGAGTTACGACATTAAGTATGATTAATTAGGTAATTTATAATCTAAAATGTGGGGAATTTAAACTTTTTGTGTATCCACGAGTGATAAACCAATACGTTACTACCGTAATTCCATCGACGAGGGCGAATACCAAATTGTATAGACTAGAGTGAGGAATAAAATTCGATTGCACGACACGTAAAAGCTTTCAACTCAAGTAAAATATATATATAATAGTCCATAGTACAACAGTACAATTATCGTGGTTCTTGTATAACAAATCAATTTACGTTCATCGAGCTATAGTTACAATTGGCTTAAATTAAATAAAAATATTACAACTCTCTTTACATTAATAACGGCAATACAAATTGTTGTAAATTTACAATTCTCGGTCTTGACCAAATGAATGTCTCACAAACTTAGATAATTGCAACACAACTGTAACTAATTAGAAATTACAAAACCTTATTTATATCGGTAACATCTCATACATGTATACATTTAATCAGAAGCTACAGAAATCAATTACAGGTATCCCATCTCATCTAACAATTACGAATTGCCAAACACCCAAAAGAAACGCAGTTCAATTAGGAAAGGAGCAAATATAAAGATACCGAAAAAGACCGAACAAAAGAAAAGAGTTAAGAGAAGAAATTGCTGTCAGAGCCCTAGAGGTTAGTTTCGGGCAGAGCAATCCGTTCACGGAGATACCTGACCGTCCGGGAGCCAGTTGGCACCTCTCACAACCATATGATCATCACTCGGCGTAAACAATCCCAACATTGATCCAAATACCATAACAACCAGTCAAATGCCTAAAATATCACCCGGCCACCACAGCAGTGCTACAATAAAGGGACAGCACGGCTCATCTAGGCGCCATAGCCACAGAAGGGGCAACAGGCATCGAGAAAGCGTAGCACGGCCACAAGCAAAAGATCACACGTAGCCAACCAAGTAGAAGAGAAGGGAGAAGAAACACTACGGCACCAACAAGCCTCAGGACACGCCAACCAGTAGTAAGAAGGCAACAAGGAGCCCAATCGTAGGCCAACAAGTCATACGCGGAGAAGCCACCGCCAAGACCAGTCAGCACGCCAGCGGCCATGAAAGCAACCGCCGAGCACCAGTCGCCATCCTTGCCCAAAGCAACCCAATCAACTGACAAAGGTAGCCCACCAACCACCCATAGTATTAGCATCAATTTCTCAATATTAAACCTTGCATAGCCATAGACAATAAGTCACCATTCGTTTGGCACCTAGCATCACTAGGGCACCATGGGACCAGCACAGAGAGCACCAACTGAAAGTAAAGGAAGAAAGCAGAGGGAGCAAGAGTACCAAGGAGGTGAGACACCATGGTATGCTCCCCTAGCACATGGTATGACCTCGAGCTCCGTCGGAGCCACCGAACGACCACCCTCAAGTAGATCCAAAATCAAAAATGGCAAATCAAATTCTAGTATCAAATCGAATAAATAAAGAGCAGAAAGGTGTAGAAAAGGGAGTCAGAGGGGAAAGAAGAGTGAAACGGAGTCGACGGGCAATAGCCCCAAACCTAGGATCGACCTAGGGTTACCGGTAATAGCGTGAGGAGCTCGGGCAGCGAGGAGCCGAAGTCGACGAGGGGCTGGAGGAGTAGTAGTAGAGGGGAAACTACAGCACTAGGCGAGAGGATGGCTGAGGGGAGGCACCGACAGGCGACAGTGGAGGCGCCAGAATCGAGGAGAGGCGAGGAGGTGTGGCACCAAAGAGCCGGAGGTGCGGCGCTAGGATCCGATCTGGACCGGGAGAGCAGGAAGCAGCCAGGAGAGAGAGGGAGGGGTATGAAATGAGAGCTGCATGATGTTAGACAGTTGCTCAGCTATCTCAGCAAGGCATGCAAGTGCTTACTTCATGTCCTTTTTGTGATCATGGCGAAGAAACAATCCACCATATTCTGATACATTGCCCGTGGGTAAGACAAATCTGGGCCAATTCATGCGTTTCTTTGGCTTTCAACGATCATTATTTCTTCCAAATGGGCAACTAATTGATTGGTGGTCCGCCTTGCGAAAGCGATTACCCAAGGAGCAAGGGAGGGGGTTTGATTCAATCGCCATCATCTTCTTCTGGACCATCTGGCGTGAGCGTAATGCAATAATTTTCAACAGCTCAGTAATGAACATGGAAGTCACAATGGGAAAGCTTCTTCAGGAGCTTGCGAGTTGGCGCCTTGCAGTCGTTGCAGGTTTTTTCGGTTACCATTACCGGTCGTCGATCGGGATTTCTTCCGGTTCTAGTTTTTGGAACCTTGTTTGGGCACCCTTCAGTCCATTGTGCCTAGCGGTCTCTCTTTTGCTCTGTGGTGTTTCTCTTGTTATCCTTCCTTTCGTTATTTTGTTTCGGTCTGTAATCCTTAACTCTAGTGTTACGTGTTGTAATGTTTTTTCTCTCCTTAATTTCGACGGCGTGCAAGTCTTATGCACGTCCTCTAAAAAAGAACCGGATCGACCGACCACACAGTTTTCATGATGAAGAAGAAAATGTTTCGTCGGTCATCCACACCTGTTCTGCCTTTTAACGTGGACATGACTAATAAAGTTCAAGTTCCTGAAAGATGTCTTCATGCTTACCACCATTGTTGAAATGTGTGTGTGTGTGTGTGTGTGTGTGTGTGTGTGTGTTTCACGCACCTGATATTTTTTTATAACGCAAGTCAAGTTTTCTGGCCATGATATGTGCTTCGCGATGTGTGTGCTTCAGCTACTTGATATCGATATGATGGATGAAAAGTTGACTTATCCCTAACAAATCAAGTGTTTGCCCTGATGTATAACATAATAACACACCCTTTTTTCCATGTAAATCTGCAAGAATTTCTTCTGCCGTTAACTCGTGAGCATATGCATTATATGTTTTTAACTGAACCACGAAGTTAGGTCGTGCTCACCAAACGCCATCTTTGTAGGACGAAGAGAAAGACCATTTCGTCCGTTGGCTTTGTGGAGACGAGTTAACATCGGCGTTAAACAGAACAGACAGAACAGCTCTCCATTTCTGGGTTAATCCAATAGCTTAGAAAATCCAACTCACAGAATAATTTATCACAATATGATCATATAGACATAGACATCTCCAAAAATAGTAATTATGACCCAAATATATAGTGAAATCCCTCCAGAAATAGTCTCCCCGGTTCAGTAGCTAGCTAAACGGGCATGCATATGCAGTGGCGGATCCAGGAAAATTTTTTGGAGGGGCTGAAGTACCTTCAGCTCGACTTCAGCCCCTTCTACATTATACATCTATGGCTAAAAATTTAGGGGGGGCTCCAAGGGTCCAGTAGCGGTAGGGGGGGCTCGAGCCCCCCCGCCCCACCGCTAGATCCGCCCCTGTGCATATGGATATATCTGATCGACTAGTAGTTCCAATGAATTAGGAGTAGGTGATAAAAATAGTTTGTGTAGCATGTTATGTGGCCTTAAATAGGCTTATGCATTGATAGAGCACTCTCTTTTATCTCCTGTCCACTTAATTTGTTACTACTTACTACTACTACTACAATCCATAGAGTAATCTAATTTCAAGGATCCATAATTAACTGCATAGTGTTTGTTTTCAACAGAGGTAATTAAACTCTTGTGCTTCCTCCTTCCTTTCTTTACTAGAAGTGCTTTTTTTAGATCTCCACAAGAGTGAAAAGCACAAATTTTAATCATTTGAGTTGTTTTATGATATCTCTACCTAAATGCTTGCATTAATTTGCAATAGGTTGTTTGCATTTTATTCCACTGGTTCTTGGTTTGATCAAACATTTGATTTTGTAAAAGCGGCGTGGCGATCGATCGATCGGTTGATCAGGTAGAGACCGAGGCCGGCCAAGATCGTCGTCGCTCGCTCGCTCGGCTCGGCATGGAGGACCACCTGCACAAGCCGGCGATGATAAAAAAGATCACGTTGCCGGAGAAGAAGTCCCTCCACGTCCACGCCGGCGAGTCGGGGAAGATGTCCGCCACCGCCTTGCCGGAGGCGCCGGTGTTGATGGTGAGCACGCCGAAGACGGCCCCGCACCCACGGTCGAAGCACCCGCTGGCGAGCCCCCGGGCGTGCCTCTGCTCGCCGACGACGCACGCGGGGTCGTTCCGGTGCAGGCTCCACCGCGGCGGCGGACTCGCCGGCTCCGGCTTCCACGACAAGGGCAAGAAACCCAACGTATGATGACACGTCCATCCATATATACATCGTACGACGTACATGCCGCCATGCATGCATAACCCAACCAAGAAGCAGCAGAGCATAAGTCTTGTGTCACTGGTGTTCCACGTGTTTAGTCCATGTACAATATAAGATGGTGCCAGATTCATCACCTCACTACTACGCCATCGAGAAATTTCGATATTTGACATTGAATACGTGCGCCTCTCAATTTTTAACCCCCAATTCGCATGCCTTTGGAAATTTAACCCCGTCACTGCGAATTTTTTTGATTCAAGGGATTCTCCTCATTTTCTATTTTTTGTGCCACCGGAAATGACCATAGTGCCCTCGGGCTGTCGAGAGCGCCCCTGTTCTTGATCCGATAAATGGGTCTCTGCTACGGCAAGCCCAAGCAAATCCCGCAGCCCGAGGCGGAGGAGCAGCCCCATGTAGCCTCCGACGCCGGCGATGCTGTCGGTGCCGGGAACGGCGCTTCCTCGCCGGCGCCGGCTTCCGCCGCGAAGCCGGGCACGCCGAAGCAGCCAAAGTTCCCTTTCTACCTGCCGAGCCCGCTCCCGCTGTCGAGCTACAAGAGCTCGCCGGCGAACTCCGATTGGTTGGATCAAGCTTTGGTCGCAGTGCAGTTGCCACTAGTGTAGCGTTCTGGATTAGTTGGCTTTGTGGTGCTCTATTTCAGTTGCATTGCGGTTATTTTGTGCAATTAGTTGTGTCTACTCTTTATCTAGATTGCAGTTTCAGATACTGACCACAGGGACGCGGGATGCTTGATGGAAATGTGCTAATTTCTGCAAGCTCAGATAGCTTAATGAAAATCATGTGTGTATGTGGAACTGTAGATGGTATGACTTAACAATGATCAGTCGACGCGGATTTATTAATGCTTGCTAAGGGCTTATGTGAGATTTTTCTGAGTAATAATCGCACATAGACCCCATGACTTAATGGAGTAATTGATGCAGAATACATGCGGCAGTTACGTACTTATGGGCTATGGCTTTGATCTGTCCATTGTTGCACTTCAAACTTTATATGGGATTCTATACTCTGTCAGTTCACACACAATTGATCTAGTTGAATTTGCAATAGGCATACAGGTTCATAAGATGCTCCTTTCTGTTTCTGCTTGACGACTTGAATAACTGAAATTGCCTAGCTTCTTATGCCACTTATGAAATGACCAAGGTGAAAAATGTTGTTTTGCAAGATACTTATGGGTTTCATCTACTCTGTATGTGTGAAAAGCTGCATGTTTATGTTTGGGCAGCTTTTCCCGTAGGCATGGCAGCTAATTTGCAGGCATTTTGCTTTTGAGAATCCGTTTCATTCTGTACTGTTGATTGTACAATGACAGATAATGATCTCTCCATTGCCTGTTATTAATTTTAGTACTAGGTAATTCTTGGCTTTCTCCCCTTCATTTGGTAGATTTTTTTTTGCCTAATCTATGGCTTGGGATTGCACTTTTACTGTCATGCAGTTACAGTGCTTGAGCTAACACTTAATTCGTATATTCTCTAGGCCATGCATGATATTTTGTATCACAATTATCACATTGAGAAGGTAACCTTTGCTGCTAGTTCCCCTCCAATTTTACTTTAATATAATACGTTTTATGTTTATTAATTGATTTTGTACAATACATTTTTTTGTCTGATTGCTGCAGTACGGTCATTTCCGTACTTGACCGGATCATTTTTTGTCTGATCCGCGTTCTTGACCGGATCAAGAACAGGGGCACTCGAGCTCGACAGCCCGAGGGCACTACGGTCATTTCCGGTGGCACAAAAAATAGAAAAGGAGAGAAAATGAGGAGAATCCCTTGAATCAAAAGAATTCGCAGTGACAGGGTTAAATTTTCAAAGACGTGCGAATTAGGAGTTAAAAGTTGAGAGGTGCACATATTCAGTGTCAAATATCGAAATTTCTCTACGCCATCTAGATACTAAATTTGTTTTTTTACTCCAGTGATTAGCATCATCTTCCACCTCCTATCGAAGACCACCACACATTAATATAAAAAAACTCTTGCACTGCATGCATCAATGTTTGGTGTATTGCTATCTCGTTGGCAGGTGGGCTACCAAGAATTTTTTTTTAATTTGTTGGCACCGGTACATCTACTTTCTCCGTTTCTAGAATCTCACTCCTAGCACCTCTCAATGTGCAGCACCGGTGCTTTTTTGGGCCTGTTCTTTTTAGCTGCGGCTTGTGGCTTTTGGACTATTTGTATGAGATATTACAAAATAATAAAAACCCACGTGTGGTTTTTACCGATATAAATGAAGTCAGTAAAATATGTACTACAATGAACTAGTAGACCTTATCTTCAAAAAATATTCCATTTAAAAGCTAGTTACTGTAGAAAAACCGAAAAATAGCTTTTAAAAGCTGAAAAAACCAGGGCCTCCCCTCTTTGGTTGTCCACCTCACGCCATGGTGACTTCGGTTTTTTTTTTGTCTTGCTGTTGTTGTACAGGGAAAGGGGAAGAGATTTTTTGCATGCGTGCCTCCTTTTCTTTTAGCGTGTTTGGTTGCCTGCATTTAGGCTCAGCATGGCCCACGGGATACAGCGGAGGGCGTTTAGTTGCCGTGGCTCAGCTCGTGTGGTGCAGTGGGAGACGTTGAGCCAGGCTCTAGAGAAACGAAAATGAAGATCGTTTCTATTCGGCCAGGCTCGCGCGGGCATGCATGGCATCTTGGCGCAGGCAACCAAACGCGCCATTTGTATCTGCGAGCTGCAGTGAGTTGCCATGCACACGCCCACACACATGTCATCGCATATTTCAAGATTTTAGTACGACTAGGGGGAAAAGATTGCCAAGCTACACAGTTACATGTAGGGATGAAAACGGATCGGATATTTTTCGCCGGATCCGGGCGGATACGGATACAGATTGTGTCGGATCGGATTTTTTTCGGATAGTTCTCGGATCGGATCAGATACGGATACGGATTTTTTTATCGGATACGGATACGAATACAGTAAGCCTAGTATCCGTCGAATACGGATACGGATAATTCGGATAATACGAAAACGGATATCCGGGATTTCGGCCCATAACCAGCCAGCCCATAATTCCCATTCCCACTTCACGCGCGATCCAGCCGTCCGTTCTCACTCCATCCAGCCGTCGGTGCGTTAGGGGCTAGGGTTACTGCTATTCGGTCGCCGCCCGCTACTGCTAGTCTGCTTCGGTTCTCCATTCCGCCATTCGGGATTCAGCCGCCGGCTCCTCCATTCGGCCGCCCCTGGTGCCTGCTCCTTCGCCCGCCTCCGCCGGTTCCTCCTCCGCCGACCGCCTCCCTCCGCCACCCGCCTCCACCGGTTCCTCCTGCGCCGACCACCTCCGCCCGCCTCCGCCGGTTCGTCCTCCGCCGGTTCATCCTCCGCCGACCGCCTCCCTCCGCCGGTTCCTCCTGCGCCGACCGCCTCCGCCGGTTCGTCCTCCGCCGACCACCTTGTATTCGTATTCGCTCCCCCCCTTGTGTTATGCGCAGCTAGCGCATCCATCGGTCCACCGGCTGCTAGATCTACTGCTAGACTACTCTTCCTCCTGCTGACAATGCACGGTTTAGTAGAATAGAGACTATGTATGTCAGTATGTGCGTGTCCTCTGAATATACTATGTATGGTGCTTTCAAATGGTATCTGGTCCTCCTGTAGTTCATATATATACTGCAAGATGCGCTTTCACACTCTGGAGTTAACCAAGTGGGAGTATATTAGTCGTGACAAACCTTAGAGAAGTAAGATTCAGTGAGGTAGTAAGATTCAGACTTGCACATTAGAGAAGTGTGTAATTACTTATGACCACTGAACAACAACCTCTTAACTGTAGTATTTTCTGTTCAATTGGTTATAGTTGTGGGATTGGCTTATAATCTCCTTAGTAAGTTAGTCAGCATTTATATTTATCTTATGCTTGTTTAAATTGCTATCATGTCATCATATGTATTTTATGAATTGCACGTTGTTGCTACGTATGTAATTATGTTATGAAAAGACTATGCTTGTTTAGATTTCATTAATGTTTTGACAAGATGAACTATTTACGTATTTTCGTTAATTTTCGATGTATAGTTTAAGGGGTTTTCATGTTCCGATAAATATTCGTAACTGTATTCGTTTCGATTCGTATTCGATCTGTATCTGTATTCGATATTATCCGTATCCGTATTCGAGTTATCCGTATTCGTTTCCGTATCCGAAAAAAAATATGAAAAAATATGGTAGATGCATTATCCGTTCGTATCCGATCCGTTTTCACACCTAGTTACATGCATGCCAATTTCCAAGACGACAGGATATGAGGCAAAAAAAAATGCTGAGTGAAAAAAAAAGCGTTTCTGTGTAAACTGCAGCTGCAAGAATCAAGACCACGAGATGAAGAGAGTAATATCGGTACAAGGGGGGGGGGGGGGGGGAGTTGATAAACTGTTGAGAGTGGGATTTGAACCCACGCCCTTTCGGACCAGAACCTTAATCTGGCGCCTTAGACCAACTCGGCCATCTCAACAGCTTTGCGTCAAAACGCTTGACCGCTAATTTTGATCGTTATCACCTCAGCTGCCCTAGGTTTCAGATGGTCCACAAATCATTTAGGTAAATGACGCAAGAATTCCTTGCATTTCAATTAATCAAAAACACGTAAATGGCGCAATGTTTGAGATCTCAGTCGCATATATAGATGGAAACACACTGAAGGACGTGGCCCTTCCGTGGTGTGCTTCCATAAGAGGGCATGCAGTCACATGAAGTCATGAACCCAGGATCAAGAACACTAGGTTACTCCACTTAAAACAGAATGAATACCCACTCGATTGTTCATAAAGGACGTCGGTTCCTAGGGGCATTTACAATGCTTGGCACACAACACTTTCAATGGATTGATTGAAAGTCCCCCGAGAAGGATTGATTTAAGGATCCAATCGCCTACCACATGCTGCACAACGAATATACATACAGAAGCCAACAAAGATCTCTACTTGGCAGCCTGACAAATCCGAGTCAACCTGGCAATGCGTGAACTAGCTGAGGTACCATCCGGTATAGCCTTAGGATAGTCATGCGTCCTGGCTGAAGGTCCCTTACAGAAACCATAAGCTTGTCCAAGTTCGGTTGTGCTAGCGTTGTCTGACACACCACACAAAGAATCATTACATATAGTTCTAAACCCTTATCACAAATGATTTCTGAATCGTCTAATTTATTATGTCTGTGATAACAGACGATTATCATATATAGTTTCTAAAGCTATCTATGATAAATCACAGAACGGACGGTTCATATAAAGAACTGTCTGTGAGGACCAACTATCACATACTACTTTGACCATGAAACCATCTGTCATATGTTGGCCATCATAGACAGTTGTGTTTACCAACCGTCTGTGACGGGCTACATATCACAAACATTTAGTGCACAGAACCGTCTGTGATAGTAGGCGTTCACAAACGGTTTATACCACAAAACCGTCTATAATAGTTCGCTCTATATATAGAAGATTTTTTGTTTTTCGGCTAGTCTCAGGAAATGCTAATCACGCCCTCTGAAAACAATATGTAGATAACAGATACAAGCAAATACTTAAATACATAGATATATCACATATTCACATATATTGGTCGCAGATACATATATATCACAAATAAACAAATTTACAGATTGATTATAGATGAATTGTCATAATATTTTTTACAACATGTTTACAGATACACTAAGAAAATATTGTTTGTCACTAAAATTTTTATTCAGCCTCGACCACGTGGAACTCTCCTTTTGGGTCAATGACATCCGTCATTAAGAAGGTGACAAACCATCCTTGAATTTTGGAGAGTTCATTCATTTAGATTGTACTTAAACGGATATTGATGCCCTATCACTAGGAAGAGTAAAGTAGTAAACACTTATATATATATATATATATATATATATATATATATATATATATATATATATATATAATTTGCTTATATTACTGTTTTTACTTATTGTATTAAATTATTCAGTAATTTTTAATCTATTTACTGTATTTCTTTAAATGTTATTTTACGCTCAAATAACCCTATATGTCTTCACTTGTCAGCCTTGCATTATGTTGTATTTTCCCGTGTAACTTACGGAGTACATTTTACGTGCTCACTCTTACTTAATTCTATTGCTCATAGGATAACTTCTTTGACTTCGATGAGGATAAGGACGTATGAGCCACGTCTTGCTGTCGTTTGACTACGGGCAAGCTTGTTGGTCTTTTTCCACTTCAATTTTATTTTTCGCTGCTTGTATTTAATTTTGGTTTAAGGGTCGTGGATGTGAACTTTGGCTATAAGGTTGTACTCTTTTTTTTGTAATTAATAAAGTTTATCATTGTGATTGATATATATCCATGTTATCACTGTGTGCACTAGCTGATCCTGGACTAGTGCGATTTACATAGAGGGTCCAAAGTTGTTGCTTCAGGGTCCGACAGAGATGAACACACTTACTCTTCTAAATATTAATTTCTCCACGAATTAGCTCTGCCATGCATGTATAAGTACAATCTATAACCTCGTTTTACATAAAACTGTTTAACCATCGTTCCAAGTTCAATATATATCATGCATACTTATTAAAACAACAAACCTCAAAATTCTCAAGCTCATGTTCTCATTTTGTTTGTCAAATATATATTCCTAGTTACTCTAGCTTGGCATCAACTTACTAGCCCCAACCAACAACATCACATATACTCTAACACAAAGGCATATACGTTTGGGGGCCGAAGACTCACCCAAGGTGAAGCCCAGGAGGTCGACGAGGGTGGCGTGGAGGATAGGGGGCGGCGGTGTGGACAATGGGGGCAGCAACATCAACGTTGGGGCGCTCTGGTGTGGAGGGGGACAAGAACTCACCCAAGGTGAAGCTTGGGAGATCGGGGACGACAGTGTGGAGGACGGGGGTCGAAGTGTCGAGGTCGAGGGCAGCGTCGTCGAGGTCAGGGGCGGTAGCGTTGAGGTCGAGGGCGCTTGGGTGGGGAGGGAGGCGGGCGAGTGAGGAGTAAGGGCATTGGGAAGGGGGCAGGCAAGTGAGGAATAAGGGTGCTGAAGATACGGATCTAATTTATTCAAACCAGTTTTAACTATAAGATTAATAATATAGCAAGCGCATCGTTGATGTAGCAAGAATGATTTGGTTTATGTGCAAAATAAGAGAGTGAGAATACCCATTGCCCTAGATTTTGCTGCAGTATTGTCTAGAGTAATTGCGAAATGTTTATTTGTAAGACCAAAATCTTCTACGACTATGATAATACATTTTGCTACATTCTCTCCGTATGTGTTACGTCAATTAGTTTGAAACCTATAATTCTCTTTTCTAATACACATTCATCGTTTATATAATGAGCGACTACATTAAGATAATCCTTCCTAGAATGACCACTCCATATGTCGAAAGTCAAGACCACCGAAAATGTACAGGTCCAAAAGTTCTTTAATTTTTTTCACGACTATTATTGTAGTATTTAACTAAATCTCCAATTGTTGTCTGCCTAAAAACATGAGTAAATCTAGGATCGTGAGTATTTCTAATGTACCTTTTGAATTCATCTGACACACCAAAATTTAAAGGAAGATCTTACGAAGAAATTAAATGGGCTAAATATTCTTGAGCTACCTCAGGATTATAATCCACGAACCATCGGGGTTGTGCATCAGCTGCGTCTGCCTCGTACTGATGTCTTGTTTTTCTTTACATCTTTTGACATGTATGTGCAAGTGATCGATTCTATCTGTAGACTTTGCAGATAATTCATAATGACATATGTTGCAAACAACAACTCATACCTGATCTCCGAAGAGCAATTGCTTTCTGACCTTGTCGAAATCTGCCCACACGTCCGATGTGCTGGGTCTGGACTTCTTTGCTCAAGTGCTTGCTGACGCGGAGGAACTGGTAGAGCTTAACATTGGTACAGCCATGCTTTGCTCGGCGGCCTCAGCCATTTGAGAGGTGGAGGCAAGACATCCCGAAGGATGCAAGATCTTTCGGATCAATTCCACATTCACCTGCAGCAAAATCATAAAAAATTTCCATGAATAAATTTAGAAATGTGGAAAACTGCAAAATATAAATAGAAAATTAAACTATTACCTATTTTATATCACAATAAAGAAAAATAAGAATAATATAAGTACATGAAAATTAGTATTGTTACCTCTTTGCTTGACTCTACGCCGGGTTTTGGGTTTTTTAAAAAATTATTTCAAAATTTGCCAAATGAGCCAACCCTGCCTACTGGACCAATCGTGCCATGCCGCACGGTGGGCTGAGGCGGCGGCCCAGGCACAGCCCATCCCTTCGTGCCATGCTAGCCCGGCCCGTTGACCATCGTGTCATGCCTACAGTATCACGTCGTGAGCCAGTCCGTTAGACAGCCCGTTTAGTCACCACTACCCAGGAAGAGGAAGGGCCAAGGTGTGGGCTCTAGTAAAGGCCCATATTGAAATGTACATTGGATGGGCCTAACTGCCAGATACATCACCATTCTTAACGATTAGAGAGCTCACAAGCGGCAGAAATACCCTTTTTCTTCACAAACGATTTTTGCAAATGAGAAGCAATTCATGCATTAATCCTCCGAAAAAAAGCCAAAAAAATATATAGACCAAAAGTCCGTGATAAACATAAGCATCCTTCAGAAACTTCAAAGTGTTCAATGCTACATTAGCTGTAGGAAAGACGGAAACTAACCAGTCTCAGCTCTCAAAAGGTTACACTAGTTGGTTAGATGTTGTAGGTGTTACAGCAACAGTATACATGATGACAGACGGTACTCAGTCTACGATGATCATCTGTTACTTAATACCCGGCCATCAGAATGCGGCAGATCCGAGTGCAACAGGAGTGGGCATATTTCGGCTCTAGTTTGAAGAGATTTGGCTGATTCCAAATTTACATCTGTTCCCATTGCAACAAAAAGACATGGACCACTGCATCCTCTGAAGATCATGAGAGCCTAGCGGAAGAGGCAACTCGTACTTCATTTTCGGGACTACATCATTTGCAAGTGGAGATCCGCAGCCTGTTGCGCCAGCTCGTTCATCATGGCCTCGTCAAAGAACTTGTTGATGCTCACATCCTCGCTCATGCCCTGGAAAATGCGTGGGTGCAGACCGTTAAATGCTATGACTAGTATAAAAGCTGGAGAGGCTCTTACTGTATGCTTGTTCACCATCTAGCTGTATGTCTTACCTTCCTTCGCCTGGTCTTTACCATGAACTCACGGGCAAGGTGCTGTATAGGTGCCGGTTCCAGAGGCCGGAGGACAATACTCTTGTCTAGAGGGTCACCAGGAACAATAGCCCAGTGATCAAACACTGACAGGCAAAAGGCTTGTCCCTGTGTATGGTATCTGAGGTCTGTCTCAAATCCAAAAGACTCTATAACAGGTAAAAATGCCTGACAAAGGTAGCAATAATACCATCAGTAAGAGGCACACATGTTTTGCAGAAGGTAAAAGAAGGCTGAATTCAGATAAATATGTTTCTTACCTTAACAATGTATATTGGAGTGCCTGGCTTGGGTACGTCAGCTGTTACATGGCCACGTCGCCGGGATAGCACCGTATATATAGCAGAGACACAGTCAATTGGTGTTTGGATCTGCCAATGCACACACAAGATCGTCAGATCAGGCCAGCAAACTAGAATATATTTGAACCAACAAAAGAGAAAACATATAGGGTGGAAATGTGTGCACACACGTGACACATGTCTATTACGCAGCACCGTGAGTCCATGACTAACCTCAACATAATAGACAGGCTCCATAAGACGAGGATTAGCCATTAGAAATGCTGAGTAGACAACCCGACGAGCTGTTGGAATTATCTGTCCACCACCACGGTGCAATGGTTCTGGAGCTATGTTTGCATTTAAGATCTTGAACTTCACATTCCTAATCGGTTCATCACACAAGGGACCTTCTCTTGCACCCCACTGAAACCTGTAGACGGTCCAAAAAATAAAATGGTTAAAAAGAGGCAGTGATAAAGATTCCAAAGAAACTTCAAACTAACAGAATAGTGGGGCGCCCTACCCTTGAACAATTGAATCTTTGACTGCACTAAGCAAGTTCTTATCCACCTCAACTGAAAGAGTGTCGTCCAGTAGAATGTTGGGACCCTATATGTCAAAGATGAAAGCTGATGATTTGGTGAATATAATGTTGAATGTAATGCTGGTGAAATGGCAAAGTTGATGACCAACTCAACGTCAATTGCAAACATGTAAATCAGCAGGGTGGAGGAAACATATGAAAGAGCCAAAGATGATCAAGTTTGCTACACAATACCAGGTCAGTAAGCAGTTTATGATATCTTACCTGCTTGTCAGGCCCAAAAGCCCATATTGACCTTGCTGCAAGCACATCCCACTGGTAGCGTTGGCGAAAGAAGTCAGTGATTTCTTTCTGCCTTGAGTCAAGGCTAACAAGGCCATTCTCAATATCTTCTGCCAAGCCCTTCTCTAGAGGTTCGGCTACCTGCATTTTGTGTTACAAAGATAAAAGGATTAAATAAATTAATTAGCCACATATATTTGTTTACCATTATAAAGAAAGACAAGCTCAGGAAATGTCAAAAACAAAAAATACACTCAAGAAAAACTAACCATAGTAATTTTGTTCCTCTTGTTGGGTGTTTCAGCAAAACATTTCATAGAAGAAGTATCAACAACTGTTTCACAAAATGTCACAACTGGATCTGCAACCTGTGTACCAACAAGGCAACAAAATAAATCTCGTCTGCCAAAAAAGAAGGAAAAGTAGAGTAAGTGCATTATTTATACCTTCACTTCTACCTCAGAGTAAAGCTCTCTGAGGTCCTTCATTATAGAATCTAGATACAGCTCACCGGTTCCAAGGATTGTGTGTTCTCCTGACTCTTCTACCTTAGTAATAGCAAGAGGATAGCTCTTGCTGATTTTACGAAGGCCTTCCACCATCTTAGGGAGCTCACTTGGGTTAAGAGGCTCAGCTGCTATTTTTACAACAGGTAAGGTATTGAAACGTAGAGGTCTAAATATGTACACATCTTCATCCATGTTCATAGGACATATAGTTGCAGTTTTCATGATTGATGCATCTACGCCTTCAATAAGAACCCAAGAACCAGCAGGGGCTTTACTAATTGGAAAACGGTACCGTGCCTGATAAACCCACAACTTGGTAACCTCTTTGACAGTCATATCTTCTTCATCATCGGGAGAATAGCCTTCTCCAAGGACCCGGACAGTCTGACCGGTTTGTATTGTACCACTATAAACTCGTCCAAAGGCATCAAAGACACTGCAGTCAGATTTAGGATACAATTTTGTAACATTAACCATGAGGGGACCATGAGGATCACATTTCTTCATAGCATTTACAGTAGAGGAATCTTGTGGACCAGTGTATATGTGTTCTATCTTCCTTGCAGCAGCATCCTTCACAGAGGGGATGTGTTTCACAAGCATGTCAGTAAAGCCAGTAGCAGAGCCAAAAATTGAGCGGCAAGCTAGTCTCAGCAAAGGCCTAACATTAAGCTTATAAGCCGCATTGCTCAGGGTCACACCCAGCTCACCAAGAGTTGATTCAACTTTCTCCTTGTGCTCTCCAACAACCTGACTATAGATTTTGTACAAAGGTTCAAGGATAAATTCAACAAATGATCTATTAGCTCCTTCCTTTGGCGGCTTCTTTTTGAAGGTTCTAGAGTCAGGGTGATAATACAAGTCTCCCCACAGACGAGATGCAAATTTCTCATGGTCAAATTGAATGCCATGAATATTTAAATAAAGATGTGCAAAAGATTGTAAGGTAAAAGACCAGCCAGCAGAACCACTTGCAAAACAAACATTTCCAGCAGCAGGATCGACCAGTGGAGTGCCACCTACTGTGGTAGAACAAGACGATATCAGATCGTTGATTGCTTCCAGTGTATGCCTTAGCTTGAAATATGCATCATTTGGGGGCAGCTTTAGCTCTGTTATCAATCTGTCAACCTGTAATAACACACGGTAAGAGCAAACGTCAGCTTCAGCTTGCAACTGGAACATATTAAAAAATGGAAACAAAGAAAATGTACCTTGTTAATCACAACAACAATGGGAAGTCTTTCTTGGATTGCATGACGAATTGCCCTCTCAGTGTTTACCTACTCATCAATGGAGGTAAATAAATAACAAAAATCTTCATGATAAAAAAGAAAAACACTATAGTATGCATGTAAAGCACAGTTGACAACTAGGCAATACACTTATTTTAACGTTCTTACATGTCCACAGAAATAACCCCTTGTAATTCACCCTTTAGTCCCACAATAAGCATGAAAAGCACAAGCTACTATGTTTCCAAAATCATCTAAATTTGAATTTGGTCCAAAAATAAAATAGTTAAGTCATGTTACTTCAGCACCTTAATTCTGGAGAGTGGAGATGCTAGTTCACATGCAGCCAAGCTACTCCTGCCATTATTGGTAGAAAACTCTACAGAACTAACTTAAATATTCAGCCTCTAGTGCATGTTTTTGCAGCTTAAGCATGAAACATCTTTCATATAACTAAGCTCACTGTCAACCAGGTTTCAGCAACTACAAAAGGAAGGATAACAAAAAATGATGATGGCACAACTGCACTGCAAAATGTTTTGCTCGTCAAGTCCATTGCTGCTTTGTTCTAACTTATAAAAATGTGTGTTGCAACTTTTAAGACACATAGAACGGGGGCAGTGATAAAAACACTCAAAATGCTGATAATTTCAAGAACAAGAGATTTCCTACATGACAAAAGATGCTACCAAGTACTAACCATAATGAATTCTCTATGCATTAGAAGCTTCGAATGCACTGACATCTTCCACCCGAGAAAAAAACTATATAATAGAACTCTCACAACTCAAAAGGAGAATTTGGCTTAGTATAGGATATTAAAACTCTATGTATTTTGCCTAAAATAAGCCAAATCGGTAGAGAATGCTCGTACTCAGCAGGAGCAGATGTTAGTGTCCCTAGTGCAACAATACACCATTCCCAACTAAACAAAATGTTAAGCTTACACAAGCCCGGTTAAAGCAGGGTATTATCAATCTGCCTTCAAAACTGCTGGATAAAAATGCACTGTTTGGAACATGCTGGTTCCGCGGGTTTTTATTATGGTGCTATCTAGATTCTTACTTTCAGTTATGTCATTTATTGTTCCCTTCTGATGCCTGCATAAGATGTATGGACTGGTTGTTGTAATACTGAAAGATATGTTTTGACTTTTGAAAACACGTGTTTTGCAAAAAATTGCCAATGAACTTGCGAAGGTGTATCCCTAGCGAATCTCTGTTAAAATGAATTAGGTTGAGCAAACCATATCCCACATTCGGAATCTCGGATCAAATGCAATTGCCATAATCCTAACCTTTTCTAACATAAACAAAACTAGAAGTTCCAGTTTGATCCATCAATATAGCAAACAGACACATATAAAGCAATAGGATCGGTGAATTACCATGACGCCCTCAGCAGCATCTACAACAAGCACAGCCCCATCCGCGAGCCGCAGCGCAGCCGTCATCTCATCGGAAAAATTAACGTGCCCAGGCGTGTCCATGATATTGCACAGGTACGACTTGCCGTTTCCCTCCTCGAGCACGAGGGACATCGGCACAGCCTTGATGGAGACCTTGCGCTCCTGCTCATCCACCCGGGTGTCGGTGAACCGCACGTGGCGCTCCCCCTCGGAGTCGAAGGTGTCCACCTCGTGGGTCTGCTCCACGAGCATGTCCATGAACACCGTCTTCCCGTGCTGCACGTGGCCCACGAGCGCCACATTGCGGACTAGTGCCGGGTTGGCGGCGAGGCCGAGGAGGAAGTCGGTGGAAGCGTAGGTGGACGTGGCCCCCGCGCGGGAGCCGACCTCGAACCTGACCACGCGGGGCGGCGCGACGATGGGCTGCTCGAGCGGCTGCTCGTCCTCGTCCATGACGAGCGCCTCGACGCCCGGGCCGTACACCTCCTCGGCGGTGGGGTAGTACTTCTTGTCCTCGGCGAGGACGACGGCGTGCTGGGATGCGTCGGCGCCGCCGTCGTCGTCGACGTCCATGAGGGCGCCGGGGCGGGAGGATGGGGAGCCGTACGGGGAGCGCGCCGGGGAGGGGGAGCGGGACGGCGAGGGGGACGGGGAGGCAGCGGCGTCGGAGTCATCGGCGTCGGAGTCGGCGAGCTCCGGGCCGATGTAGTTGCCGAACTCGTCGTAGAGGCTGTCGTCCATGGCGGCGAAATCGGGAGGGGAGAGGCTAGGGTTTCGGGTGGGCGCCGGGAGAGGGCGGGAGAGGTTTGGGATTTGGGGAGAGAGGCTCTGACAGAGTGAGGTCGTCCTTTGGATCGGGATCGTGCCGCTCAGGAGAGCATTTCCAATGATTATACCGTTTTGCTCATCCTAGAAGTATTTTAAAAAAAAATCTCCATTTTGCAACGAAAAAATTTCGAAATAACTTTGTTAAGTACATATGTTTTAAGGAAATTTGAAATAGACGTGGCTAATATTGACCCGAATAGATTGTGCCAAATGGGCCAAGCTAACCGTATCGGCCCGAAGCATACTAATATTGACCTTGCCAAGACACGACACGACCTAGTACTAAATAGATTGTGGTGGCTCCGCCCAACACGACGTGTTATGCTTAGGTCATGACCTCGCCCCAGCGGGCCAGTCCGGCGCGGCAAGTTAAGTGGGGGTGGGGGCTTGTGGAGTAGCAGAACGGCAGAGGAGGTAGGCGGCGGCCGGATGGCATGACGACAACAAAGGACCGACGTTGGCTCGGCGTCGACGCGGTCGGTTAGCACCATGGCCAAGATCACCGAGGACCGTTGTGGCCAGGAAAGAGCACCACGTGCTCAATCCAAGCAAGGGGAAGATATGCGTGGTTAGGAGTGAAAAAAGCTCGTTAGTGGGGTTCATTGTTTCAGTTTAAAAATGTGTCAATTATACTATTTAATTGGTTAAAGAATGAAATGAGTTGATTTTAAATAAATTTGGATTTTGCTCTAGCTCAGCTCGGTTCGGCTCATTAGCTCGGTTTTAAAAATACTTTCAAACTATCAATAAAATAATATTAAATCAAACTATATCAATTTTTTTTAAAAAAAAATTCGATAAAGATGAGGAATTTGGTAACACATTGCAATCCAATGCCGTACGTGAGCAATGTGACGGTGAGAAAATCACTCACCACAATATTGATAATGCCAAAATTTGGTGTGGGCTTCGCTCATCCGGGGAAGGACCTGCATATGGCATTCCGTATTCCCACCCTTACCTGGCCCAGCCGGTCCGACCAGGCTCAACTCGGCCCCGCCCTTCCCACGGCCCCCCATTTCCCTGCCCGGACTTGGCCCGGCCCGGCCAATAGGAAGCAAAGCAAACACATCCGATACCATCTTCCTTCCCAGGCCGGGAACCCTTCTTTCCCGGCTAAGAAAACCAGAGCTGACTCCCGGTTCCAAGAGACCACGAGCCCGAGTACCCGGCGAAGCGGGGATCGCGAGGCGCGAGCACGAGAGGGCTGCTCTGATTCCGGAGTATGTTTCTACCTGCTCGATCCACCGATCGAATCCGACCTAGAAGCCGCTCGATTTTGATCCTTGCTTCTGTTTCTTCTCGCAGATTTGATTCGATCTGGTAGATAGGCAGCCAGCCATGTCGGGCGTGTTTGGCAGGGTGTTCGGGAAATCCAAGGAGCAGAGCCAGGCCACCGCGCTGGCCTCCATCGACAAGCTCAGCGAGGTGAACGAACCAAATTTGCGCTGGGTTGTTTGTAAGTAAATAGTACACGATGGAGCTCGAGAGGACAGAATTGATTTTTTATCAAGGGAAAGAATCTAGGGTTAGTGAAAACTAATAAATCAGGCCAACTTTGTCAGTCTATCCTTAATATAGAAGTCGAAAGGTTAAAATAAGAAGAAAGTCCAATTTTGGAAGATGGGAAAAACTCTTTCAATTAAAAATCTATCAAAATCAATCGCTCATATTTGATTTCTATAGAAGAGGGAAATGCTTTATCGAAGGAAATAAGAAAAAAAGGGTATATTGCTACTCTTTTGAAAGAAAAAAGAATAGGAATTCCCGAAGTAATGTCTAAACCCAAGGATTTCACAAATCAAAGATAAAGAATTCCGGAACAAGTAAACGCGATTTTCAACTGTCTCAACAATTGAATTGGATCATAATAAAGAATAAGCTCAGCGAGGTGAACGAACCGATCCATTAAATTATTCCTCTCGCCCTGATCAGATTATAATATCCTTTTTTGGGGAATTTATTTGTTGTTGCCATAGTATGGTAATTAAGCTTAGAGTTTAATAAGTTGATGATTAATGTCTGTGGCTATGGATGTAGATCGGTTTAAATGTTTCTTTTCTGTAAGTGGAAGTTACAGCTGCTTTTGCAATCTAAATCTGGTCGTGAGGTTCCGAAAGATTAGGAGGGTTTTATACCAAGAACCTGGCTATTCATTATCTTTGTTTCGGTGACAAGATAAAGATAGGTAAATTGCGTCCTCACAGGTTGCAAAAGTGAGAGGCGCAAAAGAGTTTCTGATATAATAATAACTGGCCAGGCCGAATGGTTTTAATAGATGAAATTTTGCGTGAGGAACTAAATATTTTTTGCGCTTGTAAAGGTTGATGCTATTTCAGAGTCACAGAATTACGTTAAGTTTGATGGTTGGAAGGTGTGTAAGACAGAAACTTAGTGTTTGACACACTTCTTGTTTCAGTGGGTTCTTTGCAGTGCTGTAACTACTCACTTCCAAAACCAGTAAAAGTAGAAAAAAAGGTCAAAGGGATTCTATGTATGTAACTGTTGTCTTCTTACTTCCTTTGGATTGTAAAACTTATGAGTTATTCAACGCATGGAAGGATTAAATGCAAATAGCGGTTAATTTGGCAAGGCCAATTCAACACTTCATAACATAGAATTGGATATCTCAATTACTCCATGTTGCTTGGATAATCTTTAAAGTGACTTTCACTCTTTCAGAGTAAAGGGTTTCTTTCCATACGGCATGTAATAGTTGTTAATGGTTATAGTGCTCTTACTTATTGATTTATTGTAGTTTGTATATGCAAACTAACTTTCTTAATATGCTTCAGACTCTTGAAATGTTAGAAAAGAAGGAAAATTTGTTGGTGAAAAAGGCAAATATGGAGGTTGAGAAGGCCAAGGGGTTCACTAAAGCCAAGAACAAAAGAGGTATCTTCTACCAGCTCCAAGAAATTAATTGATTTTCAGGAGTTTTTTCTCCCAAAAACTGTCTTCTCTTTCTTTCTTTTTGGGCTATTGCAATAATGTTGTATCACCACTTAAATGTAATGAACTAATGATAGTATCATTGATAACATGTAAATTTTAGTTTGGCACCATACTTCCTTATGCAGCAATTTACCTGTTTATATTCCTAGTTTCCTACTTTTTAGGTTATCTGGTGAGCCACCGATCCACCATGCCAGTTTTCATACTTAGTTACCTCACGCTTTACCACCATTTGATTAATTCACTTAAAATAATTTATTATATGGTGAAAGGTTTTTCTTTGGAGCTAGCATGCTTCTATATGATCCTTTTCTATTGACAAAACTATTTTGACTGGTTAGCTAGAACCTCAGAAGAATGTTTGTATGCTTTTCTCCTGTGGTCTGTGGCCCTCTTTACTAATTAGACGTGGTAATTGTCATTGACATTGAGATGCATTCAGTGTTCCTTGTGTGCTCCCTGTGCTCCGTTTGCAATTATTGGATCCAAGTACCTCACCTATGCCTTTTGACTGTTGTGCTGCTAATGACCTACACCAGAGAACCTCATTCTTTACCCAAACTCCTAATATGTATATGCCTAAGTCCATACTTCGCTTTGTACCTAAGTCCATAGTCCATACCACAATTCCATGTTTGCCCCAGGTGTTGTCTAACTATAGGCCATGTTCTTTTCAGCTTCTAAAAGTTGCTTTTCGGCTTTTCTACAATAACTAGATTTTAAATAGAGTATTTTTTTAAGATAGGATCTACTAGTTAATTATAGTACATACTTTACTGACTTCATTTATATCGGCGAAAATTACACGTGAGTTTCTGTTACTCTGTAATCTCTCGTACAAACAGCCCATAAGCCACAAGCTGCAGCCAAAAGTTACAAACCACAGCAAAAAAGAATAGGCTCTACATCTATTAAAGCACATAGACTCCTTTTTTCCCTTTCCTATTCAGTCATCTACTTCTATTCCGTTGCATACTGTTTAGTTTCACCATTTGGCTTGAATTTTTCTTCTTCTGAAGCTAATGAATTCTAGTGAGGAGAATGACTTAACTATAAGCTTTCAACTTTTCTTTGTTGTAGCTGCAATACAGTGCTTGAAGAGGAAGAGACTTTATGAGCAACAGATCGAGCAGCTTGGGAATTTTCAGTTAAGGATACACGATCAGGTGAAGTCACAAATAACCATGTAGTTTGGTTTCCCTTCTCGGTCTTGTTACTCTGATTTAATATTTATTATATTACTTTCCTTATCTTTTTTTTATAGATGATAATGCTGGAAGCTGCAAAAGCTACGACAGAGACCGTGGATGCATTGAGAACTGGAGCATCAGCAATGAAAGCTATGCACAAATCAACGTATGTAACATTACATATTAATTATCTTAAAACCATATATCTTGCATTTGAATTTTTATTGGTTTTTATTTTATTTTTATTTTAATATTTTTTATTAATACAATCCCTATTGATTATTGACTGAAATGGTTCAACAAAGCAAGTCTAGTGACTTAGAAGATATAAATAAAAGTTGTTTGACTATAAGTGGTGCAGTAAGAAATGTGTAAGGGCTTACAGTTGCAATATACTTGGGGAGAAGTTTTAGATAAGCTCTAATGGTAGAGATGAGAGTTTATGTACACTTAAAACTCTTGTAATATGTTAATTCCTAGATTACATTTCTGCAGAATGTCATAGAATATAGACATCTTTTATTGTTCAGAAGGTTTTGCATCAATAGCAAATAACTGTTATAGTCTTATTGATAGTAGAATTCTACAATGCTGCCAGTCAAGGTTGTCACGACGCTCCAGCAAGTCGCGGCGAGACCAGGGCGCCTGGACGCCTAGTCGACTAGGTGTTCGCCATGGCGACAGTTAGACGATAGTATTTAGATGACAGTTGTCTTGAAATTTCTTAACTTTTAATTAATTTTCTTAGTCCCTAGATCTAAATCCAACCATCCAGATCATTCTCTTTATTCTATATAAACCCATCCTAACCCTTAGATCTAGATCCATCCATTCAGATCATTCCCCTTATTCCATATAAACTCATCCTAACCCTTAGATCTAGATCCAACTATCCAGATCATTCCTCTCATTCCATATAAACCTATCCTAATCCTTAGATCTAGATCCAACCATCCAGATCACTCCCCTCGTTCCATATAAATCTATTCTAATCCTTAGATCTAGATCCAACCATTCAAATCATTTCCCTCATTCCATATAAACCCATCCTAACCGGCTAATCCCCATCCTAATCGCTAACCCTAATCTCACTCAACACCCACCCTACCCTAAAACCAGCCGCCACCGCCCCATCCCTCCTAGCATGCCGCTTGTGCCCCGCCGAAGTGCTCACCTTTGCCCTGCCAACGCCGCCTGCCTCCTCTCTTCTGCCCCGCCCTCCACCTCGCCGCCTCCTTCCTTTGCCCCGCTAGAGAGGGAAGCCGATGGCGGGAGATCTCAAGCCCCCCCCCCCCCCCCCGGCAACTGCCAGAAGCTGCTGGGCGGACAGCCTCGGCGTCCCCTCCGGGTGCCAGGATAACTTGGCGTCGCCTAGGCGACGCCGTGACAACCCTGCTAATAGTGCATACATGTCAGATTGATAAGTGTTTATGTTGTTGTTGTACTTTTACTTTGCTTTGTAGTGGTGTAGTTCTCTATAAGCTGGTTAACTCGACAAGTAGTCCAGTTATACTGTTATACACTTATATTATGGTGGTGAAACTAATTGGAGATGGAATGCTTTTGCATCTCTTTTGCTTCTTTTATTTTAGTGATTGTTTCTTGGTCTGCAGATGTTGTGTATTTGCTTCTTGACTCTTATCGCAAAATTGTGTTACTTTTTCAGAAATATTGACGATGTTGACAAGACCATGGATGAAATTAATGACAATATGGAGAACATGAGGCAGATCCAGGATCTACTGTCTGCGCCTATTGGAGCGGCAGCTGATTTCGATGAAGTCTCTCTCTCTCACACACACACGCACGTACGCACACGCCTGAGTGCCAAGAAAAGAAAAGAAAATCTAACCTGTGCTGTATCGGATAGGATGAACTGGAAGCTGAACTTGCGGATTTGGAGGGGGAGGAATTGGAGGGAGAGCTGCTAGCACCTACCACGACTGCTCCTGCTGCTCCAGTGCGTGTACCTGCTGCTCAGCAGTCAACTCGGCCCTCTGCTCAGAGTAGTAAAACCGAAGATGATGAGCTGGCAGCTTTACAAGCAGAGATGGCTATGTAATTAGGTACTGTCATGTTGCAGAAATTAGTTTACATGATTATTAAAACTTGAAAGAGGTTATTTTTTTGTGAGACTGTGCCTCGAATCTCACTAACAAGATATTCGCAGTTTGCAGGCCTTGATGCGGTCACGTTAGAGACCGGATACGGTGAATATATTGGGACTCCGATGTATTCATGAAGGTCTTCCTATGAAGATGTCAGAACTACACACAGAAACATGCTGCATATCAGCCTGACCCCTTATGTATGATATCATGTTACTGCTTTGTAATCAAACATCTCAGATGGCCTATTGGTTACATTGTCAGCTAATAAAGGGCATCGTTCAATTTATGCCATATCGTTTTATCGGTTTGATGAAACGCTTCCTTTATTACTGCCTTCCTGTTGACGGAGTTGCTCTTGAATCTGATATGAGCGCATGTTTAGTGTCATAAACGCAGACAACTCTGTCATTGCAATGGTTAAAATCGGGCCTAATACGTCTGCCAAAAATCCACCAAGAAACATCTAATTGTGTTATGCTGCTTTGTTATCGGTGCATATTTGTGTATTTTTTGCACCTGATACTGTCATTTCTTTGCACTAGTAAGTACTGGGGATATTTTGGGAAAATTCGCAGAAAATCTCCCTGGTGTAAATGAGTTCATCTTTGGAGTTTTGGAAGAGTTACTCTAAACCGATCTCTAGTTCTCTACCTGTTGACCTGTGTCGAGTTTGCGTTTGGAATGTTGGAATTCTCGAAGGAGGATACATTGAAACACCCTGAAAATTCAAAAGCATTTGAATTCTTTTTAGTGTTTAGTTGAATTTTTGATTTCCTTCCCAATTTAGCAATCTCCTTGGAAATCCACCTTCCCTTCTTGACCGTTCCATCTTCCCGTTCCACTGGCGCCATCCAAGACCCTGTGCTCCCGACCAGGGTTCAAAATCCCGACAGTTACCCGTCGGTAACCGTCGGTTACTGTTTTTACTGGTGTAGACTGGCAACCGAAAAAACTGGCCGATATCAATTTTTGATTTTCGAAATTTGGCAGGTTTTTTCCGATTTCTCCAGTTACCGGCCGGTTTTTCTGGTTACCGGTTTCAAAATATTTCAAAATTTAAATTTTGATTTTTAAATTGTAATCGGTTTTTCTGGTTACTGTTACCGACGGTCGATCGGGATTTCTTCCGATTCCAATTTTTAGAACCTTGCTCCCGACCACGCGGCCGCTCGCCCGAGCCCAAATTTGCAGTTGCGGCTCCCCCAAGCGTTCACACCGCCCTCGCTAGAGTTTTCCCCCATGCCCCCACCATCCGGACGCTCCCCTCCCAGCTGATCTCACCATCTCCCTCGCTTAGCGCGCCCAATTACGCGCTCACTCCTGCCGCAATTCTCTGCCTTCCCTGCCCGACACGCGCGTCCTCCCGTGCCGGCTACCGTCACCCTTCGCCAACTCCTGCAGAGGTCGTAGTACTGCCCAGCGCCACCTTGCACTATATACCCTGACTTTCTGAGGAATAGATTGATCCAAGTGTTGTGATTTCAGATTTGCACGCTTTCCTGCAAAATGTACTGGCAGTGGCGTGCTACCTCATACATGGTTTGGCTGAGTGCTTTTCCCTTCATATAAAATGTCGAATCTGCATTGGTTTTCTAGATTTAGAAGATACATTTTTTTAGATAAAGGATATAAAATTCGGTCTCTATATCCACTTGGGATATATACAGCCAAAAGTTACACGAGCTCTTAGGCTCAAAGCCTCAACACTGAGGAGTACACAACACTAAGAATCAGAACTTAAGGACTATGAAAAAGCTAGAAAGACTAAGCTTCAAAACTTCTTCTCCGTCTTTGCTTTCAACCAAGCCCCTAACCTTCTCCAACTGAGCCACCCTAACTTCGGTCTACCTTGCGTGAAGATGAACCTCCGAGGCGACGTCTCCGAAGAGGCGACGAGGGTCGCCGACGCCGCCTGCCTCACCGAGACAAGGCTTTCACCTGGAGAACAGTAAACATGAGGGCTATTGAGTGCCATGACAACCCTCCAAGAAGGAAAATGGCGCCCATAGGCGTCATAGTTGTCGAGACCAGTAGGAACATCGGCAAGGCTTTCGCCAGCACCTCCACCACACTTACGCACTACCCACACACAAAGACGACCGCCACCAACACACCGGGATCTTGCACACCTCAAGGCCATGGCATAGCCACCCTTGAACTCCACGACAAGCCGCTTCCTGCAATGACCGCTAATGAAACAACCACTACGCAACACCTACGCGCCACCATCGAACTGATCCAGGGACAAGAGCTACGGAACAAGACTACGGCCATCGGCGCACTAAGTCACCCACCGCCGCGCCATGCCATCCTGCTCGAGCAATGAAGCGTCAGGGATCCCAGCAGCCACACCTCTTGCCGCACCCCGGCCTCTACCGCCGGCGCTGAACTTCCTCCTCTACCAGATCATCCACCGCGCACCCAGCTCGAAAATGCAAATCGCACAAACTCAAGACTCGACGGAGAAGAGCTCCGGCAAGCCTCCAAACCTCCTTCGCTGGAACTGACTTCGCCCTCCAGAGGCCAAAATCCCGAACCCCTCACTGAACTCCTGACACCAGCTAGCAGGTCAGGCGACGCGAGAAGGTACAGCGCGGAAAGTCACCGACGGAGACCCTCACGCTCGCTGGGGACTCGGCGTCCACGGGTGGCGCTGAGCCGCCACCGGCCTCCGCCCCCTCGACGCTGCTGGCCGGCCGCCACCAGCCTCCGCCCGCTCGGCATTGCTGGCCGCCACGGACTCAGCCGCCACCACCTCCCTCTTGCCATCCACCTCCACCACCGCCAACCGCCGAAACCTGGCCTCCAGCCACACCCAGGCCGGGCTCCAGCGCCCCTCTTCGAGCCGGGACTCAGCACCGCCGCCGGACCCGCGCTCACCCAGAATCGGGCGCCCGCACTCCGGAGACGCACGCCGATGGCCGGCAACCTCGACACCGCCGCCGCGCCTCCTCGACACCGCTCCACGTGCGCGCCAACTCCGCCCCCACACCCCCTCACGCCCGAAGGCACCCTCCAGCCCCGACCGCCGCCCACGCCGCACAGCCTCCACCGGCGACCACCACTGGGACCCTGCCGCCTCGACACCGTCGCCCAGATCTAGAAACCGCCGTCCAGATCCAGGCGAGAGAGCCACGCCGCCGCCTTCCTAGCACCCGCACAAGCCTCCGGTGGCGTGCTCCAGCGGCGGCAAGGCGAAGGGCAGAGGCAGGGTGGAGTCGGCGCTGGGAGAGGAAGGGTCACATGCATGGTAGTGATTTTCTACTTTATTTTGGTAAACGCAATGTCGTTCTTTGTTCCCCTTACTTCCTTTCAGGGTGAAGGCAACCTTAGTGAATGCATCCTTGGTATTAACCTTGATGTGTTTATTGGATGATGGCATGCATTTTATTGGCTTCTATGTAGTCTTGTTTAACATATAATTTTATTCCAATAGTTTATGGGGAACTTGTTGAGTTGTTGTTTATGATCTATTAGTTCATGAGTTCTGGTTTAATACATTCATTTGTCATGGCCATCCAACCGTTGTCATGACCTTGACACCTCCAGTGTCATTGAGTGGTGCGAAGGGGTGGTGCTAGCGAAGTGGGCAAAAAAGTAAGAGAAGTGGTTCAGTCTTTCAAAAGTTTATGGACCGTCTACCAAACACAATTGGATGTGTCTTACCACTTGGCACTTGTAGCTTGCACCAATAGTGCACAGGAATGATGCTGCAAAAAAGGGGGTGCAGATGTAATTTTATCTTCCATCTTTCAATGGTTTTTTCGGCCATGCACCAGCACGAGATCGTGGCCGCCATCAATCTCTTTGCCGAGTTCTTGTGCTTTCTGATCTATCAGGTGAGAGAAACACGTTGGGGTAATTGCCGTCGTGCAGAATGTCACTCGGGTGGTGCAGTGCCGCTGACCAGTTGTGCTGGCACCTTCCTCCCCTCAATTTTGCATACAAATCTAGTATTCCCTTCACTAGTATGGTTCTCTTCACATGGTAGAAGATTCTATTGATTAGACCGCTTTGGTTTACTGTTATCTCGTTGATGAGATTAGAAACAAATGCATGCGAACTGAAGGATGGGAGGCCCGCGGAGCATGAACGGTGGCAGAGTCTTCAGATCAGAACTGAACGGGGAGAGTTTCATTTCCTTCCTTTTTTGGGTAACTGGCTAACCGTCCAAAAAAGAGAGGCTTTTGAAGTGATTGTACAGTTTTGCCCTTGATTAATTAACGGTAAGCTATGGTGAAGATGCTAACACCTCCTACACCTCTACATGGACAGAACCAAGACTCTCATGAGTGTTTTATCTTTTCTCATATCTCATAAGAAATGTGCTTGTGCTGCACTTTCTGAAGTTGGTTCCATTGTTCCACAGAGGTTGCCTTTCACCGTGGGATTTGTAGGCAGCATGGTTGCTACCATCTATGTGTCAATGGCGCTTCATAGCTACATACTTTCGGTTTTCTTCTCTTGTCTTCAGGGTGAGAATGTCTTCATTACACCCTCTAATATGCTGTGCTGTTATATTACTCCGTCAGTTATGGTCCCTTCCTTTTCCATAATTGTGAGCATACTTTGTTCTTGCTGCTAGAAATAGGAACAATATTTTGAAGCTTGTGAACAGGCCATCAAATTCTCAACATTGCACTTTGTGGCATTGTTAGTCTCTGGTGGCCGTGGAGGACTGGGCGTGCAATAGCTTGTATTAATTAACTTCGAGCTAACAAAGCTTGTTTGTCAGGTCCTCGCGCTAGCATATTATGCTATCTCGTACTTCCCTGGTGGATCCGCTGGAATGAAGTTTCTGGCATCTGCCCTTGTGTCCTCAGTGCTGAGGTGCTTTGGGCGATGAGTTCACCCGTTAATTGCTCTCACCCGTCTGGTTCAGCCTGTATTCATCATAACTTTCGGTAGTTCCGTTACAATTTTGTTTGTGCTTTTGACACAGAGGTAGTGTCTATCAAGATGGCTGTGGAGCTGGTGTCTACTGAGATTTATGTGCAACTTACCGATAATATTGCTTCCATGGACACTATCCTGTATCAAAAGCTTTGTTCCTTGGATTGAATCATGAAAATCAGTTGAATGGAAATTTAACAAGAGTCAATAGTTTGTGAAATTTGGACCCTTGCTGTGAAACTTGCCGTCGATCTTGTATTGTGTATTTCCTTAGTTACTATTCGTTTGCCCACCTGCACTATTTTTCAAAACAGTTTTGCTATTGCACAGGCAACTAAATTTTTTTTATGTTTCAGTCATCTGAAATTGCACTCTCAATGAACTAAAATTGCAGCCCCCTAAAAAAAACAGCTGCAACTTTAGGTGATTCAGAGTGCAACTTCAGGTGACCTGAAATTGCACTCTCAATCAACTAAAATTGCAGCCCCTCCAAAAAAAATATGTGTAACTTCAAGTGATTCAAAATGCAACTTTAGATGACTGAAAGATAAAAAAATTTCAGTCGCCTGTGCAATAGTCTATCCCTTTTCAAAAAAATCGATAGCATATTGGAGCCCTGCGTCCAAGTTTCCAGTTCAGTAAATTGACTGTGAAAATTGCGCGATGAGGCAGAGCCCAGCTTGTCAGAGACATGTTGATCCCACCTACATGCATATTCATCACAATTTTTTGGACTAAAATCACATTGTAGTGCATATCTCGCTCAACACTGGACCACAATTTATATTCATGGCAGAGTAGGGAATACATGTATGCTTCACCGTCTCATACCTTGCTTTCAGGGCCCAGGTTGATTCCATCCCTACGTTCACCCTGCATGGATGAAGTCCACATCACCACCACTAGTTCAGTTTTTGGATCTCTCTCTCTCTCTCTCTCTCTCTGTGTGTGTGTGTGTGTGTGTGTGTGTTTCATTGTTTGGGTTGTCAAGATTATAGTGGTATTATTATTTTGTTCGGCTGGCAATTGGACGAGAAATTGGGTGGCGCGGCGCAGTTCCCCTATCCCCAAACGGGTGATGGGGTTCGAAGGGCCGTGGGCTAGCTATAGATTCGGTTTGGGTGTTTGGTATATCCTCACCCTGTGGGGCTTATAAAAAGGCTGAGCTCTGCAGCCGAGCGTTTGGATCATTGCCGGCCGCTGCTCCCTTGATCCGGTTCAGAAAGCTCTTGACAGCAGTCGCCATGTCTGCCTTCGTGGGAAAATACGCAGGTTCTTGCTCTGCCTGCTGTCTGACTCTCCTTTTTTGCGTGAGCCCATGCTAGTTGCTGACAGTTTAGTTGTTTGTGTGTTGCTCGTGTGAATCTACCTAGCTGCCTGTTTTATGTGAGCCCAGCATTATTATGATTAGATGTCGGAGAATGTATTATGAACAGTAGAGTAAACCACACACTCCATTCTTGTGCTCACGCCATGCACGTACGCGGTATTATGCGCGCGCAGATGAGCTGATCAAGACGGCCAAGTACATCGCGACGCCGGGCAAGGGCATCCTCGCCGCCGACGAGTCCACGGGCACCATCGGCAAGCGCCTCGCCAGCATCAACGTCGAGAACGTGGAGTCCAACCGCCAGGCGCTCCGCGAGCTCCTCTTCACGGCGCCGGGCGCCCTGGAGTACATCTCCGGCGTCATCCTCTTCGAGGAGACGCTCTACCAGAAGACAGCCGGCGGCACGCCGTTCGTGGACGTCCTCAGGGCAGGCAACGTCGTGCCGGGTATCAAGGTCGACAAGGGCACCGTCGAGATCGCCGGCACCAACGGCGAGACCACCACCCAGGGCCTCGACTCCCTGGGCGCGCGCTGCGCCAAGTACTACGAGGCCGGCGCCCGCTTCGCCAAGTGGCGCGCCGTGCTCAAGATCGGCCCCGCCGGCGAGCCCTCCGAGCTCGCCGTGAAGCAGAACGCCGAGGGGCTCGCCCGGTACGCGCTTATCTGCCAGGAGAACGGCCTCGTCCCCATCGTCGAGCCCGAGATCCTCACCGACGGCGCCCACGACATCAAGGCCTGCGCCGCCGCCACCGAGCGCGTCCTCGCCGCCGTCTACAAGTCCCTCAACGACCACAAGGTCCTCCTCGAGGGCACCCTCCTCAAGCCCAACATGGTCACCCCCGGCTCCGACAGCCCCAAGGCACGTCCATCTCGCAGTCTCTCGTGCATCTTAATTTGCCTCGTATTACATTCATCACCACCTCTCTGCAATTTGCATGGCTGATCGATGCATGGGTAACTGAGTGCGCAGGTTGGCGCGGAGGTGATAGCAGAGTACACGGTGGCAGCGCTGCGTCGCACGGTGCCGCCGGCGGTGCCGGGGGTGGTGTTCCTCTCCGGCGGGCAGAGCGAGGAGGAGGCGTCGCAGAACCTGAACGCGATGAACAAGCTGGGGGTGCTCAAGCCGTGGACGCTCTCCTTCTCCTTCGGCCGGGCGCTGCAGCAGAGCACCATCAAGAAGTGGGCCGGCAAGAAGGAGAACGTCGCCGCCGCGCAGGCCGCCTTCCTCGTCCGATGCAAGGCCAACTCCGAGGCCACGCTCGGCAAGTACACCGGCGCCGGCTCCGGGGACGCCGCCGCCTCCGAGAGCTTGCACGTCAAGGGCTACAAGTACTAGTCACACCGCCTCACTCGTGGGGTGTGTGCGCGCCATGTCTGAGTTGTGCGTGCGCGTTGTGGTAGCAGTAGTAGGGTCCCGGTCCAATCCGTGCGGTGCATGCACATCGCGGCACGGATTGCGTCGAGATTCGTGCGGATATATGTGCTTCCATTTGTGTGGTGTACTTATTTCTCTCTTCCTTCCTCCTAGCTCCTACTTAACCAAAATTGTGTCAGAAATGTTGATCTGTTTGCAATTCGCAATGTGCACTAATATTAGCACTACTGAAGTGGTCTCTGAATGTAACCTTTTTTTATTCAAGCTTGTTTCATGGAAAATGAGCATATAAAATGAATATTTAAAAGAGATCAGCTCAACAATGATAACAGATTTTGCTTTATATAGTGCAAATGTATTCTTCATCTCATGTACCAAGGGAAAGAAAGGAAATGTAAAATACAGATCCAATATGTACATTATTTTCAGCACACTTTGTTCGACACTGACTACAGCAGTTAAACAACAGCGTGTGCCATACCTTACAGGGGCAGTTGCTGCAGCATTATCTGCCTGTAGCTCTCACTGCTGTAAGAAGACTAAAGGCACCAATTACAAGATGAAGAACAATAAAATTTAGGCTGGTTCCGGACATTTTTCAACAAGTGTTTCTTCCAACATTGGCGATTCTATAGGCTTCAAAAGTTTCAGGACATCGGTTTTTATCAGTACAGCCTGATCCTTGTGGTTATGTGCTGCTGGCACATAGGGCAGCGCACCAATTTTTTCCCGCAGTCATAGCAAGTCTTCAAAGAATGATGTTAGCATATAGAACAAGAATTTTGTAGAAATACTCAAGAGTATAATAAGGGAAAACTTTCTGCACCTGATGTCCACATCCAAATGCAAGATCCTTTGATTTATCCATACAAATGGTGCACAACTGCAAGCACAAAATTGTTACACTTAGTCCTTAGTCCAGCAAGTATACAGAAACTTGACACTAGGAACTCTATTCCACGATTTGTAGGTAATAAGTATGGCCACAAGATGCATAGCATATTATAGTTGGCAGATCACATGGAGCATTTGAGGGCACAGTAAAAAAAATTTCTGAGAGGGCATATGTGAATTGAGCATAAGCCAAATATGATTAGGCAGTGCGATCTGAAGGGAAATTTTGAAGCAACGTAATCAACGTCCCCTGTATTGATTAGCCTACTAAATGCCCCCAAGAAAATTAGCCTCCTAAGTCCTAACATGCAAAAGTACTGGTAAAAAAAGGATTCCATCAGTTTTTTTCGGGTGGTGTAGAGAATCAAAGTTGCAGAGTTGCTGTATACAGTTTTAACTATATTTATGCACATTTGGGTATGAAATGGTGGGAATACGGTGTATATATGATATGAAAAAGAAACGTACAAGTCTGCCTTCCAAAGAACTTCCTGATGCATAAGTGCCAGGTCTGCTTGTAGCTGCAGGCTGTGAACTTTCTGATGCATAAGTGTCAGGTCTCCTTGTAGCTGCAGGCTGTCGCTGTTTGAAGCTGTCAGACCGTTGCTGAAAGCCACTTGTGTGTTGGTCAAAACTACTAGATCGTGAATAAACACCAGATTGTTGGTCAAAGCTAGTAGACCGTGAATAAGCAGTCCTTGGTGGTGGCAGAGGGACTCTTGGGGGTATTCTTTGGCGACGGCTGAAACAGAAGAAAAATTGAAGAAAGTGGTAAAATGGCGTACTATTGCCGAAAGCTCAAACTATAGTTCTAATTGACTCAGTCTGGTGTTGGAAAACCTACCCTAAGAGTTGGAGATCAAGTGTTGCTTTGTACTGTGTAGGGATTTCCATCAATGCTGACAATGCAAATTCCGCCTCCTTTCTATCAGTTGCCATGTTCTTTGACATAATGTCCGTGAAATTCACAAACTGCATGAAATCAAGCATTCTTCCATGTCTCCGTTATTGTGAACCAGAAAAACCAGTTAAACAACAAGAACAATAGACGATCACCTGGAAATTGTCAAATGAGCGAGAGGGTATATTGTCGTCAAACTGATGCATCATGTCCCAAGGTCCATCACCAACCCCAACAAGAACAATAGACAAGGGAAACTGGCTGGAAATTTTTAAAAAGATATTTTATTGTGTTTACTTTATTTAGGAAATTTGACTTGCCAAAACGTAAAGGTGTTACTTTCAAAGCCTAAACCAAGTACCTAGCTTTTACTATAGCATCAATTGTATCGCGCTCCTGTGGACTTAACTGCCCAGACTGTGTATCAACACTTCGGGTAACCTATCAGCAGAATTTTTTGCCATAGTGAAAATAGGATATACAAACAAGACTAGGCAAGAGTTTTTCTGACCACCATTTAATGATTAGAAAAAAACAGATGACTAAAAAAGGCAGAACTTGATAAAACGGTGACGAACCTGTCCATCAGCAATTATCAGAAGAACATGATACTGACCACCAGTGCTGTCCACAATCCCAATTGCCGTCTCAATTATTGGAGCGAAAGATGTTGGTCCTGTTGCAAGTTATTTCACGCACATTTTCCGTGAAATTCACAAACCCACGTTATTTCAGTACACATTTTCTTTCTTTCATTCTTTCTTTTTTGTGGCGATCTTATTGTGCTAATTTTAGTAGTAATTCTGCCCACCCTTTTATGAAAAGAAAGGAAGAATAACCTATCTACATTAACTCATTAAGTGATTACTTAAACATACCAGCTAATCGAAGAGTTGGAACGAGTTCTCTGTATCTTTCTAATGCCTCTTCAAATCCATTGCATGGGCGGTTCTCTGGATAAAAGCTGAATACCTCCTGATCATGAGTTGATGCTGCCAGCAGAAAAGGGAAGCATTAGATCAACGCTGTCATTAGTACACATCTTATTAGAAACCCACTAAGTGATCAATGTAAAAAAATTAGAACAACAAACCTACCATCACCAAATCCAAAGCAGGGAATCAAACTATCTTCATCAAAAGCCGAAAGTGTCTTTCCAATAATAGATATGGCTTGTTCATATGGGTTTGGACTGCTTCCAATATCATGCAGACAATGGCGATTAAAGGAAATTTTACCTAACATAGAAAAGTTTTAGCAAGTTAAATGAAAAGTATTATGATCTGACACAACATGATTATCAGATATTAAAGCAACATGGAACACATCCTTTCTACAATAAAAAAAAATCCTCGTTGCTAGCTTCTTCTTTTACAATAACAATAACAATAAAACCTTTTGTCCCAAACAAATTTGGGTAGGCTAGGAATGAAATATTCTCAAGATTAAAGAGTTGAGAGACTTGAACTAAAAACCTAAGATGCTAAAACCCTAAGTCGTACATCTTGCTATCTGAGCCGAGAGCTTAAAATGCTACCTCTAATTTTCTTATGGTTCCCGTACGTGGATTGCTAACTTCCATGCGCTCTTATCCAAAGCTAATTCTTTATATACATTCCAATTCCTTAAAGTCTTTTTTAACTGCTTCCTTCCACGTTAGTTTTGGTCGACCTCTGCCTTTTCTAACATTTTCAATATGCCTTAAAATTCTACTATGTACTCGTGCTTCAAGAGGCCTTCGTTCAAAGATAACTAGCTTCTCCTTTTCTTTAGAGAAATTTCTTTGCTTGACAAAAGGCTTGCATATTCCAGTTTTCATAGAATCAGGACATCTGCTTATGTCAAAGATAACTAGAGGGCCACATGAACATTAGATAAACAAGAAAGCTTCTTCTTGGGGATTTGCAGCAAATTCAATAGAAAAGCCATTGACATCACGGATTGAATGGCTTTCTTCAATAACAATAAACCACAAGCTATGCAATATGGGCAACTAAATTTGAAAGGGAGGTTTGCCCATACGGCAGGCAAATCCAGTCTAGTGGCTACACTAATAGGCACCTGAGCAAAACAATGCAAATATAAAGAAACACAAATACGCACCCAAAGTCAAAAGGTGGAAAAATCATCTGCTAACCTGTCCATTCGTTGCTTTTTGTAAAATCAATGCCTACAATAAGATTTGAAGATTCAAGACCCGCTTGTGCCAAAGCTTCAGTCACCTGCAACAGTATAGAAGGTGTACTTTCAATCTAAAGTTCACAACATTGGAAGGGGAGAGATTGTGCAAGACTCTTGTAAATGTCCTCTGGGGCTGTAGGAACAGAGGAAAATACATAAATTGGATACAATTGCAAGCATATATCTCATTTCAATGGTAAAAACTCAATCCTGTCGATGACATGACACTACAGCGCCACCTGAATATTATAATTTTATATCTTCTGTAAGTGTAGTAGCAGAAAATGGAATTAATGGGACTACACATTTAGATGTTTGATTGTTATATCTTCAGCTTAGTTCACAAGCCTGATTGCAGATATCAAGCTCTTTACTGAAAATGCACTGGAAAGTAAATAGCAGTTACATCTTATAAAAGATGGCAGTCTTTGGAGAAATATAATCCAACTGCAGGAAAAATTCTTTTATCACCCACAAACCTTGGACTAGGAATACCACCATACAAAAACAGCCTAAGATCGACACCAAAGTCAAACGAAGTACACTTAGACAATATCATATCATTAAAATCAACATGCCATTCAAATCAGTGCTGAGAATATGATGGGTTAGGAGCAAACCAAAAATTGTATGAAATACGAATTAAGGTATACTGCTTCTCATAGTTCAACTAGGTTTTAGGACCACTGACCATTCAGTGCATTAGGACTACCCACTTGTCACACTGTAAAGGAAGAGCGTCCATGAGAAGTGCCTTTACCGTCGATGATACAATTTACACAGTACAAGCTTTTATGTTCCCAAAGTTAGTCCAATTCAAAGGAACATGATTATTTCAGGTGACTAGAAATGGTTACAGGCTTGAAGCAATAATTATATCTAACAAGAGCTAGCTTTCTTTGCTGATGAAATTTATACTGGTTTCCAGAAGAAAGAATCCTAATAATACAACTCCTGTTGAAATCCTTATGGATAAAAATAATTGTTGTGGCATGAGCCACAACAGTGAGTACTGTGTACCCTTTCTCTATATGGAATGTAGAAGTAAGAGAGCTAAAGAGAACCAACAGCAAAAGAGAGAGCTAGTGAGTAAAATGAGTGGATTTAGCCATTTCTTACCTCTTTAGGGGTTTATATATATGAATATAGTAGGGTAGGAAATCACTATACTACCCCTCATTAAGTATAAGAGGGTGAGAGTAAATCGGTACATTTCTGGATACATATGACGCTATGCTATTGGACTTGCACTAGGTCCCACTAGCCAATTGTAAGGACTAAGGCCCCGCTTATTTCAGCTTGAGTTTTTGGCTTATTTTTCACTATTCAACAATTTTATCTTTTTCTGATTTTTTGGCTTTTTCTTATGCTTTTTTGTCGGTTCTTTTTTCCCGTATTCATTTGTACTGTCCATGATGGGTTAACCTGTTTTTTCTATTTTAGATTTTTTAAAATTTAATTACGCCAAATAAGCCACCGTCAGCTACAGCGTTTTTTCAGCCAGTTACAGTACTTTTCAGCTATAAGCCACTCAAAATAAGCCCTTTTAAGCAGGGCCTTAAGGGGTTGGGCACCCCCACAACAATAATCCTATCCAAAATTTACCTAAGATGATTACACGAGTTGAAAACCAGACATCAAAGGTTATCAATGCAGATAAGAGTCAGGCAAAGACAAGATCATGCCATCGAGACATACTTGACTCAGAGAGTGGTAGTCGTCACCAATCCTCGAATACTTCCTTTGCAACCGGACGTGTGCTTCTGGCTGCACACTATTGTTATCTGCAGGAGAGGCGTACCTTGCGCTGTAGCTGGACGATGTATTCCCAGAATATCTCGAGTTATATCCCGACGATGTATTCCCATAATCATAAGGATAATTATATGAAGGCTTCGAGTCCTTTTGCCCCATTCCTCCACGTGTCTATGGTCTATAGATAACTCCTTTAACACAGCTGAACTTCCTGGTAAAGGGTAGAAAAAGATCAGTTCTATTGTACACCAACTGGAACCAAAGCAGATGCTTTTCTCGCATATATCGGGAAATCTTTCCAAGTTCTTTTAGAAATTGATCCATTTATTACATGAAAACTTCTTTTAGACGAATTCGTAATTCGACATGGGGTGATTCATAGTCCACAATAGGCAAATGTCCTACCATAGAACAGCCACAGCATCCTACCCCACATTTCCACCTCAGGAGTAATATGCAAGATTAAAAATTGAAACAAGCCAATTCCTATGTAAGCATCGAACATATCGAAGGGCACTCAACGAAATTAGATTGCGACCTACCAAAAACTATCAAATACTTAGGAACAAGCAATGGATAACCTCACCTGATTAGATCCAGATACCTCCTAAACCCACCAAGAACTCGGCTTTATCGCATAACGTCGCCAAGAAACAAGAAAGGGACGAGACAGAGAGAGGGAGAGATATGGGATAGACTCCTTGGTGCGAGAGCGGAGCAAGAACAAGAACAGAATTCTCTCACCAAACAGTACAAAATCAAATCCCCGAAATCAGCAATCCACATGGCCTTACCCTGTCCTGTCCAAGAACGCACGCCACGCCTCCGCTCCACGACGAGGCCGAGGAAGACGACGAGGGGCGAGGTGAGGTAGGCAGCCTCGATAGCGGAGGAGGCCAGCCAAGAGATGTGTACTCCACTAATGACGATACAATAATCAGAAGGGAAAAAAAAAGGGTGCAGAAGTCAAGTCAATCGCCGGAGGCAATGCAGACTATGCAATGGCAGTGAAGATTTCTTGAGTGCTGGCTCTCTGGCGGTCTGACCGCCTCTCTCTTATGGAAAACGATAGAGGAAGCTTCCAAACGAGAGAGAGAGAGAGAGAGAGAGAGGAGAGAGTAGTAGGTGTGACGTTTGTGTGAGGGTGTTTGTATAAGCGGTGGTGTTTGTGTTAACTTGGTTGATATTTTTAACCGTGATTAATGATTTTTGTTAAAAGGGAAAATTGAATATATAGGACTGAGTTGGGAGTACTTTTGCAAAATAAGATCAAGTTATTTGTCCTCCTAAATATAGGACTGAGTTGAACAGCTTCTTGCAAATATAGGACTTTTCTCATTTTAATTTCATTTTCATTTTTCAGCCCCTTTTCTCCACGCGAAATGACTATTTTGCCCTCTTCTTCCTCCCTGGCCTGGCCGCGCCGCCGCCGCTCCCGGCCGCGTCGCCGCCGCCGCTCCCTCGCCTCCCTCGGCCCGCGCCGCCGCCGCCGCTCCCTCGCTGGAGGCGAGGGAGCGGCGGCGGCGCGGCCAGGCCAGGGAGGAAGAAGAGGGCAAAATAGTCATTTCGCGTGGAGAAAAGGGGCTGAAAAATGAAAATGAAATTAAAATGGGAAAAGTCCTATATTTGCAAGAAGCTGTTCAACTCAGTCCTATATTTAGGAGGACAAATAACTTGATCCTATTTTGCAAAAGTACTCCCAACTCAGTCCTATATATTCAATTTTCCCTTGTTAAAAATAAGTAGTAGTGCTGGAAAGAAATAGCTTTTAAAAAGAGAGACGAGCACTAAGAAAGTGAGGAATAGATATATATGTGAGACAGAATTGGGAGGAGTGGTATGTGTGGTGCGCCTATAACGCTCTACCTCATCTTTGATGAGTGAAAAAAACTATTTTAAAAAGTTAGATGTTTATATTAGAACAGAAGTCAATATAAATACCTTCACTGTTGGCAAGAGAGAGAAAAAGGCAAAATATAAGAATGGCGTGTTGCAAGTGTATGATTATCCACTAAACCTCACAGATCACATCTATGATTTTATATTACTGGTCACTGACTGGCTTGTAAAACCGGGATTACGATTTGCTAACCAACATAAAACACCGTGTAGCTCTTCCAGCGTGCATGTATCAAATATGCTCTGTTGCTCACTAGCTGACCTTTTCGATCCTGCTCTAAATGATTTCGGTTTGTGATTTCTCATTTCTGAAAGTTACTTATAAATATCGGCTTCTTAATTTTGACTTTATACTTTATACTTTTTGTTATATATTATTCATAGAGATATAATGGTGTTTTTTCTCATTTTTCTTTATTTTCTTTTGATTAAATGACTCAGAAAAAACTAACAACTGCTACAGTATAGTTTCAGTCAACAATCGGAAGCTGCAGCCATCAGATAGATGGAGTGGCCCCCTCCGCTCCAAGCTCCTTCAGGTTCTGGGTTTTTTTTGCTTTCGGTTTATTTAAACCAGGAGCCACTTAGAATACGGTAGCTTCTAATTTCGGTTTATTTTAGCTTTTTAGTTTTTCATATTTTTTTATCTTTTTTCTCTCTTATTCTTTTGTATTGTACGGGACAATATAACGCTTTTTAATTTTTAAATTGAATCATTTAGAAAAACTAACAACAGTATAATGTAATTTTAGTTAAATTCATAAACCAAAAGCTTAAACTTTTAGAACGGCCATGAGAGCTCACTAGTATCTAAAGATTAGTTAGTCCGGACGGGCTGAAATCGGATTCTCCAGTCCAAACCGGTCTCAGCAAGTTGTGAACTTCTAATTACGCCCACGTACGGCTATCATCCGATCCGAGGTCCAACTTTCGACGTCCGCGGGAGACAATCTACCATGCCATCAATTTTTTCTCTCTCTCTTCTCCTAGGCCGCGCCATCCGGCTTCCAGCGCCCATGATCCCACGCTCGATGGGCCGGCCCTCCTCCCCCGCTCGGGCCGCCCAAGAGGACTCGCACCTCGTAGGCCACACGGAGCCGCTTGGGCTCGACGGCCCGTTCGACAAGCCGAATGGGATGGCTGGGTTGCATGCACCGCACAATGGCAACATCATCTTAGCCTAGGTAACGGGGGATCTTCATCATATACCCTCCTTTGAATTGGGGATTTCAGGATTTACCCTCCCACCTCAATGACATGTGGGGTCATTATAAGTCACTGACACGTGGGTCAGGAGGGTAAATCCTGAATTTCCATCTATGAGGAGGGTATATGATGAATAAATCCAGGTAACGGAGTTGATATTTCTATCTATTTATTACTAAAAATTAATTATAATTCTTTTAAAATTACTAAGAAAATATCCGGATGATGTTTAACAAAACCAAAAAGAAAAATATAATTGAAAATTCCACAAAAAATAAAACATCTAGCTCTTAATTTGATAAATTCAAGTTATAACAGATTAGATTAAAAAGAAAAAGATCAGGTTAAGTATAATCTAAACTTAACCGCGACCACCACCTCGTGTGATGCCGCACAAACCCTAGCCTCCCTCGTCTGATCTCATGCGGCCATGGGCTGGGAATGATTAACAGACAAGATGTTAAGATTGGACAATCTCTTGTTGTAAAGAAGCATTGGAACTCAATGGTATATTACGAAAGAGTTATTAGATAGTACATAATCAATTTTCTTTTATTTTTAGAGAGGCGAAAGGACGCACACTCGTATACACCCCACAAACACAACACATTGACACGCACGCACATGCAAATGTGACAGTTAAGTGGAAGTTACAATGCTTTCATGCACACAAATGGTAGAGGGAATATTCTTCATTTTCTTGTGCGACAGCGTTTGGCTGCTCTATTTTTAGTGTACATATAATAATATAGGCATATGTTATCTATAATACTCTTCATATTATCTATAGATAAACTTAAACAATAGGTTGTCTTTAAATTGATCCTATAATTTCCATAGATAATATAGATACAATAGTAAAAAAAGTCATCTATAAGAGTCTTATAGGACATCTGTTGTATATTAGATGGTTTTTCTCTCTCCCTTTATTCTCTTTTATTTAGATCATCAGGGCTCTTACATGGCAATGGCTATATTCTTTTCAACTTCTAAAAGTCGCTTTTCAGCTTTTCTATAGTAACTAGCTTTTAAACGGAGTATTTTTTCAAGATATGACTTACAAGTTAATTGTAGTACATACTTTACTGACTTCATTTATATCGGTAAAAATCGCATGTAAGTTTCTGTTACTCTGTAATCTCTCGTATAAACAACTCAAAAGTCACAAGCCGTAGCTAAAAGCTACAATCCGCAGCACAAAAGAATAAACCCAATAATTACAGACAGTCGATATCACCCTATTATACGCGTCCTTATGTTCCTACTTATGATCCATGCCACATGACAACTTTATTCGTTCATACCTCCCTGTGTGTGTGAGAGAGAGAGAGAGAGAGGACTCCCCCATATTCTCCAGCAGTTTTGCTTGCAACCAATCTCCGTCAAATCAAGGGAAAACCGCCTACGCGAATTGCGAGAGCGAAGTAAGACGGAGCCCTGGTGCCTCAAGCGCACCACCACCTCTACTTCACCTCCATTATAGCGCAAGCACCAGACTGGCCTCTTCGCTTCTTAGCTCTTCTTTCTTACGCATCGATCTCTCTCATGGCACGCATGGAGACCAGCACGGCAGCTGGATCCATGCGTCTCCTCCTAGCCCCCTCCTTTCTCCTCCTCTGCTCGCTGCTGCAGACCCCTGCGCTCGCCTCCCAGAGGTCGTACATCGTGTACCTCGGCGGGCACTCCCATGGCTCCCGGCCCGACGGCGTCTCGCTGGAAGAGGCGTCCAGGAAGGCCACCGAGTCGCACTACGACCTCCTCGGCTCGGTACTAGGAGAGTAAGTGTCGTGCAATGAACGCCATTGCTTCGTTCTCGAGGCGAAGATATTTGTGCTTACGACATAGTCTCCCACGAATCATGTCGATGCAGCAAGGAGAAGGCGCGCGACGCCATCTTCTACTCGTACACGAAGAACATCAATGGCTTCGCGGCCAACCTCGAGCCCCATGAAGCCGCAGAGATCGCAAGTAAGCCAATGTACACATGCATTTTTTTCTCTCCTGAGAACCCGCGGGAGATCTGCGCTTCTTTATATCAAGAGGAAGAACAAGAAACAACGAGCAAACAGCATTAAACAGCACCACCATTTTCAGCTGCTGCCCAACAGCCGAAAATAAAAACCGACAACGTCTAAAGAAACAGAAGAAAAACTACCCAACCAATTAAGAACTAAACAGTTTATCAATGCATCTGGCTCCTGCCTTTCTCCACAGGTTGCATTCCTCTTTAATTTCCTTCACAAACGAAGACAAATCTTTAGAAGAGTTCCTGAACACTCTTGCATTGCGTTCTAACCTAATACTCCAGATGGTGAATAAGACGATCGCGTTCTTGTGGAATGCTCCTCTTTAATTTCCTTCACAAACATGCACTAACCATTAGTTATGACCCTCTGGTTCTTGTGAAATATTTCTTGATCCATTGCTCTTACCTCTTGCCTTGGAATCCTCGAATGTCTATGGCTTCGTATTTCAGAGTACCCCCGCGTCGTGTCGGTGTTCCCGAACAGAGGCCGCCGGCTGCACACGACGAGGTCGTGGCAGTTCCTCGGGCTCGAGAGGGGCGGCGAGGTCCCGGCGTGGTCGGCGTGGGAGGCCGCCCGGTACGGCGAGGACACCATCATCGGAAACATCGACTCAGGTACGTCGGTACATGTACTGCATCGCCAATGTTTCTTGGGTTGGCCCATTTGGGGTTGATGATGGTTTCAGAGGAGCAGCATTTTTTCTAGTTTCTTACGATATTTTTTGTTCATCTATTCTGGGATTTTAACATGGCATGGTCATTTGTGTGTGCGTTTGACATGAAGGCGTGTGGCCTGAGTCGCTGAGCTACGACGACGGTGAACTGGGGCCGATACCAGACGACTGGAAAGGGATCTGCCAGAATGAGCACGACACCAAGTTTCAATGCAACAGGTGATTTTTCTGTTCATTACTGAGCACGTCCGTCTTCCTCAAAATCGTGGTCAAGTTGATTCCCATTGTGCAGCAAGCTCATCGGCGCGCGCTACTTCAACAAGGGCTACGCGTTGGCGGCCGGCGTCCCGCTCGACGACACGTTCAAGACGCCGCGGGATGACAACGGCCACGGCACGCACACGCTCGCCACCGCCGGCGGCACCGCCGTCCGCGGCGCGGCCGCGTTCGGCTACGGCAACGGCACGACCAGGGGCGGCTCCCCACGCGCGCGCGTGGCCGCGTACCGCGTGTGCTTCCCGCCCGTCAACGGCAGTGACTGCTTCGACGCCGACATCCTGGCCGCCTTCGATGCCGCCATCCACGACGGCGTGCACATCATCTCGGCGTCCGTGGGCGGCGACCCGAACGACTACCTCGAGGACGCCGTCGCCATCGGGTCGCTTCACGCCGTCAAGGCCGGCGTCACCGTCGTCTGTTCCGCCAGCAACTTCGGCCCGGACCCCGGCACGGTCACCAACGTCGCGCCCTGGATCCTGACCGTCGCGGCCAGCACCATGGACAGGGCGTTCCCGGCCTACGTCGTCTTCAACCACACAAGGGCAGAAGGGCAAAGCCTCTCAGAGACGTGGCTGCGCGGGAAAGGCTTCTACCCGATGATCAGCGCCGCTGCCGCCGCAGCTCCCGGCAGCTCACCGGACGACGCGTAAGCACACTGACGCCAATCACTTACTACATTGCTCCAGAACAATCTTAGATAATGATGCATGCATAGGAGGTAGTGCTAACTGTAGCCATTCGTCCTTGTGCAGTGAGGTGTGCATTCGTGGGTCACTGGACGCCGAGAAGGTGAGGGGGAAGATCGTGGTGTGCGTGAGAGGGGGCAGCCCCAGGGTGGAGAAGGGCGAGGCCGTCCGCCGGGCCGGCGGCGCCGGAATGGTCCTCGTGAACGACGAGATCGCCGGGCACGATGTCATCGCCGACCCGCACATCCTCCCGGCCGTGCACATCAACTACGACGACGGGCTCGCCCTCCTGCAGGCATACATCAACTCCACCACGTAAGCCACTCTCCTCGCAAGAGCAAAACTTCATTTTCCACTTCAAAGGTCAATTTTTTCTGAAAAAATAACGAAGTGAGCTATTGTTTTACTGAGTTATTGAGTAGCATGTGTTTGTTCTAAGGACTCCGTCGGGATTCATCACGAAGGCGAGGACGATCGTCGGCACGAGGCCGGCGCCGGTCATGGCTTCTTTCTCGTCTAAGGGACCGAACACGGTCAACCCTGAGATCCTAAAGGTGGCTTTGGATTCCACGAGCTCAAAAATTTTTGCCTGAATTTCTTCTCGACAAATTGATGCCATTCTTTCTCTGGATTTGCAGCCGGACGTCACAGCGCCGGGGGTGAGCGTGATCGCCGCGTGGAGTGGCGCGGTGGGTCCCACGGACCGCCCGTTCGACCGGCGCCGCGTCGCGTTCAACACCCTGTCCGGCACGTCCATGTCGTGCCCGCACGTCTCCGGCCTCGCCGGCCTCATCAAGACCCTCCACCCCGACTGGAGCCCCGCGGCGATCAAGTCGGCGATCATGACGACCGGTGAGCTCAAAATTCACAACTAGTAGGCGCACATTGCCGGCGTCGACGATGCCGAACGCTAGCTGATGACAAGCTGTTCATTCTTGGCGCATGCAGCAACGGAGCTGGACACCGAGCGGAATCCCATCCTGAACTCCTCCTTCGCGGCGGCGACGCCCTTCAGCTACGGCGCCGGCCACATCTTCCCTCACCGCGCGCTGGACCCGGGCCTCGTCTACGACATGTCCCCCGCCGACTACCTCGACTTCCTCTGCGCGCTCGGGTACAACGCGACGACGATGGAGCTCTTCAACGAGGTTCCCTACCAGTGCCCCGGCGACCCCCTCCGCATCCAGGACCTCAACTACCCGTCCATCACCGTGTACGACCTGGCCGGACCGGCGGCGACGGTGCGGCGCAGGGTCAAGAACGTCGGGCCGCCGGGCACGTACACGGCCGCCGTCGTCCGGGAGCCCGAGGGGGTGCAGGTGACGGTGAACCCACCGACGCTGACGTTCAGGAGCGTCGGCGAGGAGGAGGAGTTCCAGGTGAGCTTCGCGGTGAGGAACGCCACGGCGGCCTTGGGCTACGCGTTCGGTGCGATTGTCTGGTCCGACGGGAATCATCAGGTGAGGAGTCCGCTCGTCGTGAAGACGCAGGCATGATGGGAGGATCGGAGACTGCAATTGCAAGAATTTTTTGGCTACGTTGTTTTGGGTTAGGGTTATGGATTTTGTGTGTGTTTTTTATATGACAATAGATAGTAAAAATATCGATGTAAATAATGTACATAATTTTAGGCTTAAAGGCTGTTTAAAAAATCCATCTTATTTATTTTGATTTAAAAAAAACAAAAACCAACAAGACGAACAGCCTTGATTCGATCATTAGGAGATAGTAGCTAGGGCTTAGGAAGTAACCATATAGAGAGAGAAAAATTAGACAATGCACTTGATTCGATCATTAGGAGATAAATTTGGTATGTTTTGCAACCCTCGATTTAATCACAGCGAAATATCGACTTGTCTCTGGTTTCTCGTCTCAGTGATTCGATGGGTATGCTGCAGCTGTGAAATTCTTTAAGTTACCGCATCAGCAGCAACATCAAATGTGGAAATTGAACGGCTAATTAGTATGGAGATTCTACGTCCTGTGTAAGCATGATCGTGTAACACTCTTTTTCGAGGTACCAGCGGCGAAGCTTAGAGAAAAATAAAAAGAAGCCAATTTAACATTATATGCTTATATAACTTGGAAAGCAGTGTCGCACATTATACACTTAGATAACTTGGGAAATGGTGTCGCTCAGCGATAGATCAGAGAAAAATACAGAAAACCAATTCAACACTTCTATTGCACACTTCTATCGTATTTTCATGGCCTTTCTAACAACAAATGACACATAGTTATAGGCACCATATCATATTCAACGATGTCCTCATAATTACCAATCTTGAAGGTAACATACACCACAAACTGAACCTTCACATCCCCACATTCGCTAAACTATTGCACATGATATGGAAGCAGATGTTTCATCATCTTTTAAACCAAGTTCCCACATAATTCAACACTAGCCTATGACAACGGCCACCATCAATAATAAGTTTGATTACCTTGTTGTTTACCATGGTTTGTGTTTCAAATAAGTTGAACCGTTGCGGATGTGCATCTTCTTGTGCAAGCATACTTAAATTGTTGGTGACTACTAGTGCCTCGTCGGTTTCATAATTCAACACATTAACATTTTCATTGTCATCCGATGCATCTTCATATCTCTCTTTTTCTTGACTAGGTTCAACCTCATCTTCACTTGCTGATTCATGTTCTCCATCTTCCGTCACAAGCATAACTCGGTTGTTAGGACACTCTCTAAAAATATGGCCACGTCCTAAACACTTGAAGTATTAAATTTATCTACATTTTGTTGTAGCGCCAGTTGAGGTTATAGAAGATGGAGTAGCCTTCTTCTCACTTGATGTGGGTGTTGTTTTTGTAATGGAAAAATGACGAGTATTAGCGTTGAAAGTAGTACTAGCTACAAATGTACCTTGTCCTAAATTAAATCGTGCTTTGGTGGCATTGGTTGAGGATGATAGTGCCTTCAAGTTAAAAGAAACTATCTTTGGTGCTAGTTTTCCATCCTCCAGTAGTTGTTTTTCTGCTTTTGTCACTTGATGTACCAACTCGACAACAGTGTTGTAGGGCTGATATTGCACAATACGCTTGATATTTTTATTCATACCAAACAGGAAATGCGTAAGTGTTTTTCTTCATCTTCATGTGCACGTGATCTAATCATTGCTTGTTCCATATCCTTGTAATATTTCTCTACCGAACGAATCCCCCACCTCAAATTTTGCAGTTTATCAAAAAGATCACGTTTATAAATGTTAGGAACAAAACATGCTCTCAGCTCTTGCTTCATTTCAGTCCATGTCGCAATTGGAGGTTCCCGATCTTCTCTTTGGTTTAACACTTGCTCTTACCAAATCAGCGCATAACCATCAAACTTAAGTGACGCTTTATGTAGCTTCTTATCCTTCGAATAATTGTGCATCCGAAGATCTTATCTACCTTGAGCTCCCATGTGAGATAAGCATCTGAATCGAAAGAACCTTTAAATTTAGAAATAGTGAATTGGAGTTTCCCAAATTTCTCCTCCACGTGCGGGTCATCATGACGACGGCCATAACATTGATAATTGTCATTGTGGTGTAGCCAAAAATCATCGCCGACATCCTCAATGTGGGTGGCACCGCCGCGCCCACGGCCATGTCCACGCCCATGACCTCTCCTTTGGCCATGGTCAGCATCGAAAACATCTCCTCCATGCTTGGGAAGGGGTGGTCGAACCGTGTTGGCAATGGCTCGATCGGTTGTAGCTTCTTTAGCGAACCGTGTAGCTCTCTCCTCATTGGTTTCGTCAAGCTCAACATCTCCTTCATGGATGCCAACGGGGGCCCGCTCTTTGCGAAGCTTCTCTAGTATCTCCCTCCTCAAGATGCTCATGTTGTTATTCAACTGAGTGTTGAAATTATTTGTGATCTTCTCAAGATCAGCTTGTGTAACATATTGTGATGACCCGCATTATTACCGTGAGGTAATAACGCTAGTCAACAGATTATTATTCGTTTTAGCCGATAAAACATCGCTCTAACGAATAATAAGCCATCAGAGTGATGCAGCAGAACAATAATTAGAGACAAAACACGATATTACAAAAATATCGCCACGCAGGGCTAAAATTTATTACAAAGCCTCAAGGGCTTAAATATTACAATTTTTAGACAAATTATTCTCTAACTACTTCCTATCCAAAACGTCTCCACACGGAGTGTCCACCTTGTACCCACTGTAATCCGAGTCTATGGTATTCCATGCAGGTAGCTTCCTCCTGATCTTAGCCATTCCCTGAATTGACATGCTCCTAAGCAAAGGGGGAGATAATAGCAAGGGTGAGTACAAAAGTACTCAGCAAGCGTTATTAACAAAAATGCACAGAATGCTTATCATTTGCACTTTTAGGAACATCAGTTCCTATCCTCAATCTCTTGCTCATTTCTATACTCTTTTTCCTCAATGTCATTTCCATGACTTACAGAAAATAACGTTTGTTGGTTTTGAAAGAAATCCATATTATTAATTTAGAAAACTACTGAACATACGCATGAACAGCAAAAACCCCCAGAAGTTTCCGTAATTCTCCTTTCCCGGAGACGGGCATGAATTCATGATTTGGATAGCATTGCGCAAGCTTGTATCACTTTACCCATCACCACTCTGACCCTGTTGGCCTCCAGGAACTCCGCAATTCCTTAGATGCGGCGCCCAGATCAGAGTACAGTACGTTTGCATCTATCTCAGTAATTATATCTCCACCCAACTATTCTCAGCCAGCGGCCCGAGGTGGTTTCTCACCCTCGCTCGGCGCCCACGGACCTCGACATAGTTGTTGGTTGGGGCAGCCCGAGTGGTTTCTCACCCTCGCTCGGCGCCCACGGACCTCGTCCTACCCCAACCTCCACCCGCGCTAATATATGCGCCTTGCATCCCCCACCCGGCACCCAAGTGCTGGCCCGGATCTTGTGGGTTCCTGCGGTGGTGGAGGTCCCCACCCGGCACCCAGTTGCTGGCCCGGATCTTGTGGGTTCCTCCACGGGGTCCCCCACCCGGCACCCAAGTGCTGGCCCGAATCGTGTGGGTTCTCCCAATGGCTTAATACATACTTACCCATGTGGAGAATATAACACTTTGATAGCGCTACTAGTCTGTCCGTTCGCAAACGGAATGTTGGTTGATACGGTGTGGTACGGTCTGTTCACACAGATGAAGTTTGTAATTTCCTTATATTCTATTCTTATGCAGAGGTCCCACATCTGCCCACTTGTCACCTACCCTGGCAACCTCTGCCCACCTTCTTACTTGCTTAGATGGCCAACTGCTCCATCAGTTGCCTTCTATTTCATTTTCTCATGTCTCTTATCTCAATTGTTCAATTTAATTATCTTTAAATTCTTTCATGCAGGGTGATACTAGATTAATACCAAATTACTTGTTTTTACAAATTATACTCAGAAGCTTTTATCAAGGAATGCTTGCCTGGATTTCAACCATAGAAGCGGGTGCAAGTAGGACCAAGTGAAATCACTCCCGTGGCTTGGATTGTCGTCTGCAGTTAAATACATTGACTATGACTTACTATATGAAATTATAATAGGAATCATGAGATATCGATGTGCTTGTGCTCCTAAGGTAGGACTTAGCTCACTTAACCTGATCATGGTTAGCCTTAAATAACTCGTATTCTATACTCATCACCTGACGTTATTTTCTTAGCATGAAGCTGGGTTGTTTACTTTAAAGGTTGAAATCAAGTCTTTTGTTGGTTTTCGAATCTCTACCGTTGCTATACGATTATATATATACACACACACACACACACACAATTATCGGCGAACATTAATCTTAATCGATCTCATGCGTGCAATTTTCAGCCTACGGCATCAATTGACTTATCTTTCCCCAACTAAGAATATTTACTAAGACCATTATATGATTTAATACTATCTAAATTAATTGGGTATTTGGTTATAATCCCGTATGATTTAATTAGCAATGAATCGGTTAAATCGGTACACGCTATGTTTTAGTTGTCATCCATTCTAATTATTGCAAATACTAATTAATGGTTTTCTACTGCTTAGATGAGCTTAAATATACTATCTGGGTATTTAGACTCGCAACCAAATGGTCTAAGACAACAGTCCCTTAATTTATTTCGTACACGTCCAAGTTTAATCAACATGTCTATTTTACATCGTTGGACTACCATTAATATTCTAATCGTTGAGAGTGATCAGTAGTGAATCTCTATAATGTAATGCTAGTAACAGCATCGATTGATTATTTAAATATTCCCTGGGATGGTCTAAACGAAGATACTCCAATTTTAATACACCTGCTTACCAGTTTTAATCCATTAATGGTATTACATTTAATGTAAGAATTGAGAAATATTCTGAGCTTCTATGACTTAATCAATGGCATCGAAGAGATGCTATGGTTTACGTAATTAGACGAATCCTACTAAATATGCCTGCAGATTTTCTAATTTCTCAATCTACTTACGATCTGCTTGAATAAACCTAAATGCAAAATAATCTAATGTATTATACTACCCAAAGTTCACATTAGTACTCTACCCGATTTTACAGATATCTATTATATTGGTGCGGTTAGAATTCATTTATCAGGTTTTTCATCTCTACAGCCCATTATCTATGTATACCAATCTGCTATGGACAAAATGGTTACAATGCATGTAAATGCGTATTTCTGAATCTACCAAATTTCATTCTTCACCTTTCTAATTCTTCCTATTTCCTTTTTAATTCCTCTCCTTCTCTATTTCTTCTACCCGGCCCTTTTATTTCCCCTTTTTGCTGACGCCTCCTCTCCGTTTTCCCCACCGATGCCTCTACTCCCCTCTGCCTCTTCACTCCTCTGCCGACGCCTCGGCTCCCCTCTCTCTTTCTTCTTTTCTCGCCCTCTACGTCGGCGCCTCCACTTCTCCTCCTCGGCTCTCCTTCCCTCTCTACGCTGCCTCCGTTCCACGTTCTGGCTCCCCCTCCGGCCACTACCACCGGCTCCCTCTCTACGCGCCTCGGCTACCTACTCCACGCCGCCTCCCCGTAGTGACTTTCCCCCTTCCTCACCGCTTGGCTATGCACGGGTGGCCGCCGGATTCGAGGCTTATAGCCCAGATCCGGGCTTCTTTCTTGGATCTGATTCGCTTTTACTACTTTAGTTGTTATTGCTTTTGATTTCCTAATGGCTTTTATTTTTGTGCTTGAGGATTGGAGGTGTGCCGCCCCGGCGGTCATGGCCGGTTTGCGCCGCCGCACGCCGGGGGAGTGTTGGTGGCCGCCGGCCATGGCTGCTCTGGAGGCAGTGCGCCGCCGCCTCAATCTACGGTGAGTTTACTCCCTCTTCCCTTTCCTCCCTGGTTCTAACTACCCGGCTCAGTGTGGTTCCATAGTGCTTGATGGTTTGATGTTCTTGATGAATACACTGGATGTTAAAGGATGTACAGTATGATTAAGGTTTACCTCCACCGGTGTTGGTTGGGGTTGGGATGGAAAAGGATTTGGGATGGCTGGGTTGCTGTCGCTTGTGCTTGGGGTGGCTTGGCGGTGGTCTTCTCGGTTGCCTTCACTGCTTGCGGCTCTGCCCCTTGCCGCTGCGGTGGTCGACGCCCCTCCTAATTGGCCCTCACCGCTCCTAGTTGGCTCCTGGTCTTCGCTGCTTTGACTCGCTACCGTCACTCGCAGTGTTGCTAGGGTTAAGAAATGTGGCAGTGAATGCTATGTGATGCCCCTTTGCCCTTTTGTCCTGCCTCTGTGCGGTGAAGCTGAGATATTTGTGAGGGTTGTTACTACCCCGGTTGCTGCTATCTTGGTTGTGCACTCGGCTGCTGCTTCTGTTGTGGCCGTGACTTAGTGTGGCCTTCGGCTGGCTCTGTTGTTATATCTTGGCAGGGAGGTTTTACTGGCTGGCGGTGCTATCTGGCATGCTTGCTCTGGCCGGGTGTTGTCTCGGTTGCTATTTTGCTGTGTGGTGAGGGCTTTGACAGATGCCTCTCGGTTATGGTTTGGGCTTGAAAACGGATTCTGGTATTTTGGCTTTGCCTTAACTGATCCCTATACTCAAAACAGGTTTGTACATATATATATATATATATATATATATATATATATATATATATATATATATATATATATATATATATATATATATATATATATATATATATATATATATACACACACCGTGTGATGAGCCTATGGTTGTGAGAGGTGCCGACTGGCCCCCGGACGGTCAGGTATCTCCGTGAACGGATTACCCCGCCCAAAGTTAATCCTCAGGGCTCTGACGGCAATTTCTACTTTTAATTATTTTCTTTTGTTCGGTCTTTTTCGGTATTACAGTTATTGGTTTGTTCACAATTAAACTAGTGGTGTGGTGGCAACTCGACGGCATCTTCTAATGTATGAAATGATCTAAATTGTAATAGGGCTTTATCTTAACATTGAGGTATACAATTTAATGTAATTTCTATTCTTTATTTCCCTATTGTAATAATTATGTAAGAGATGGACTTGATGTAAATTGAATCATATGCTTTCTGACGGAATACCATTGTATTGCAAACTCTTAATTGTTGAGATGGTTATTTGGTTGAGATATGGAATTGTATATTTGTTGTAATTCAGATTGTCGCTATCATGTAATGCAATTTGTAATACTTTTATTTGACTTGATATCAGTCCTAATTGTTGTTCAATGGATGTTATTGATTTTACCATCTATGGATTGTAATAAATTACTGTTATACTACGGACCGTTATATATATAATTTAATTGAGTTGAATACTATACTAGCTGCGCAACTAAATTTTCTTTCTCGCTTGAGTCTATATAGTTGAATATTCGCCCTCGTCGATAAAATTACGATAATAGCGTATTCATTTACCGTTCGTTGATTTCAATTTATACGACTATGTAGAAAATTTTAAATTCCCTCGTATTTTTAGATTATCATTTATGTGATTAATCCTACTTAACGTCCTAATTCGCTAATTAGGGTTAATCAACGACGTGGGTCGTTAGACATATGCTGGTTCTTCTTCTTTTCCTGCCATGGTTAGTACAAACAACAAGAAAAAACTATGTATGTGGAAGATTTTGTTTGTGGAATTCACTCAACCTCACTTTTTCTTACCAACCAAAATTCTTATGTGTCCTTGATGGAAGTGAGGAGTTGCATGCACTTTGGTGACAATAGACAGCACAAGGTGATAGATCAAACGAATTCAATTGCATAAGCACTGTTATAACAATGGCTTATTTATGGAGCTTGGATGGACAGTGCTTACCTATGCAATCTAAAATTCTAGATATTGTAAAGTTAAGTAATAATCCCAACTAGAATACTTTGCCTAAGTGTTGATCCAAAAGATTTAGGTGAAGTATATAAACGCACACGCAAAGACCAATATGACTTAGTGCAAATAGAGATAATCTTATATTTGAGGAATAGATAGCTCAATTTGCACCAAGTACTAGGAGCGACGCTTGCCAATTGCAATATTAAGGATATAAGGGCACAAGATTGCTCAAAAAGGATCTGATCACACAATCTGATTTTTTTCACTTCTTTTCTGTATATATATTTTTGTTTAAATCGGGGTTCTTTCTGTATGTTGATTTCCTTCTTGGTGCAAAAACTCATATTTTAATAAGTGTGATTACTACCAAAGTAGCCCTTGATGCAATGTTAGCAGCTAGCCTCAAAGATGAAAGGATATACTATGAGCGAGTCTCACTGTGATTACTGTTTGCCGGATGAAACAATGCAAATGACACAACAATTAAGCGACGTGAAGGAAACACAATGATTAGCACCTAAACAAAAAAATTCTAATGGACAAAAACTTAACAAAACTCACAATACTAACAGATGCAAAAAAACTAGGGTTTGGAATTTTTTTTGGCAATTTTTGGTTTTGTGGACTCTAGGTAATAAACAGTAAGATATTGATCTAAAAGCTAGGGTAAATAATCCTACCGTGTCAACCATGCTGTGATACCAAGATGATGTGGGGTGACCGATCTTTACAATGTAGGATCGAAAAAGATAACTTGGATACGTGCAACCTGACGAACCGATGGTGCCACCCACTGTCAGAACAGTAACCTGTGACAAAAGAATTCACTCAACCACACGCTCGTGATCCCGTCTACCCGACCACAAAGTAGACGTGTTGTAGCTCCTGAGAAATACAAGGAATCATAAGAACAACGATGTAGAGAAACATCCAATTCTTCTCTAGGTTGCAATCAGATGGTAAACTCTAGGAAGAACAAGCGTATAGTTCTCTCTTGAAAATAATAGATTCAATCGTGGTCTACCAAAAAGTTACATATTACAAGGATTATATAACCCTTGGGAGGCCGCAAGGTCTCCTACATAATTTCTAAGTGTTTTAGACTCGGACTCTCACAAAAAAAAGTAAAAATAAAAATTCATAACACTTTTGAAGATAAATCCTCCTCCGTTACGTAGCCCTTGAAATAAGCTTTTCAACAAATCCAAGATCACCTCAATTAGACCTCGTATGTGAAAGTTATTGCCTTTATATGTCAAGTATACGATCAAAGATATGATCATACTGTTCCGAATACCTTCAAGTCAATCGAACGGTTGTAAAATGTCTCCAGCCAATCCAATGGTGAGATCAATCGGCTTGGTCCGAACGTTACCATAAATATCGACCGTCCAAAGTTGATCGAACGACATATAAGGGCAAACATTCGGAGTGGTCCGAACATCACCGTCGCTATTGACCGTCCAAAATCGACCGAACATCGTAGAGTGAACAAACGTTTGGAGTGGTTCGAATATCTCCAAGGCGACCAGGTGTCCATTGAAGATCGGACGGCGCGATCTTTCAGAGCGGTCCAAGCGTCTGCAAAGCATCTGAGCATCCAACGCTGATCAGACAACTTGGACAATCAAAACCATTTGGACTGGTCTGAACATTTCGAAGGTCTTACAAGCGCCCGATGTGGATCGAACGGTCCTGAACACGTCTAAGGTTGATTAGGCCAATCCGAATGTAGTTTTTGATACCAGTTGAAATCGTTTGAAAGCCCGGAGCATCTTTGTGAATTCGATTGTTCTCGTGGTTTATTCGACGTGGCAATGAGGACTTGAACGTGTTTTTCCTTGCTTGACTCCAAGTATTTCTTCTCCATTAGCTTCTCCTCCATGGCTCTAATTTCAAAAGCTTCACATCGTTTAAACCTGAGAACGCACATCACATTAGAATGAGGTAGTATCTAGTTCTCATGTAAATTATAACCAAATTCAATTAGGAGTAAATTCACCTGTTAATTAATTTGTTTAGCTCGTAGTCATGTAATCATTCTAGTTGGTGTCTTTGGGATGTCCTCATCACTCCCTCTGATTGCCATCTTGAGTGTTACAAAAAAAGATTTTGATGGTTGGGGGTTCCAAACCTGAAAGATCTTAAGGTGTCTTTTGGCTTCTTGGATAAAAGGATATAAGCTAGATGAGGATAAAATTTGCAAGCAAATCACCGATTTCAAGTATAGAAGTAAAAAGCCAAATATGTTTACTTGTCCCATTAATAATGTTTCAACCTTTTGGAACGGCGTGTTGTGTGCTAGCCAAGCTGCAAAATTGGTTATAAATGGCAAATAGGAAAATATGATACAATTAGGTTTTGGGAGTACCATTGGTTTGGCTCCTAAAGTTTGGCTTTGCATTTTTTGGATTTATATGTAATAGTTAACGAGAGAGATATAACAATTAAGGAGGCTTGGGATGGTGTGAAGTTGAAACTTACTTTCAGGTGATGTGTGGATGAAAAGCTAATGCTGCTTTGGTTTGATACATGCTCATTCTATTGTTTTTAAGGAGGAGGATGCTATGATTTGGAAGTTTCATTCTTTTGGTCTTTATAACACTCAAACTCTTAATGCTATCATCAATTTTTGTGGTATAAAACATGCTTATGTTTCTACATTCTGGAAGATTTTTGTTCCCCAAAGGATTCACTTTTTCATATGGTTGATGTCCAATAACAAAATCTTAACCAGAGACAATCTTTCTAAAAGACAAATTGTAGATGATAAAGCTTGCCTTTTCTTCTCTGAACTAGAATCAGTTAAGCACTTGTTTTTTGACTGTGTGATGGCCAAAGCTTTGTGCAATGACTTTGAATCTATAGCAAAATGGTAGATAATAAACTTGCCTTATCTACTCTGAACTAGAATCAGTTAAGCACTTGTTTTTTCAGTGTTAGTGGTGAATCTTTGTGGGAAGTAGCTTCTAATTCATTTGATCTTCAATTTGGCAATGACTTTGAATCTATAGCAAAATTGTGGCTTTGCAACAAAAGTCATGTAGTTCTTAACATGATCACTTCAGCTTGGTGTTTGTGGAAAGAAAGGAATGATATGTACTTTGCACACAAACAGTGGATTGGCTTGCAAGTACTTTGGAAAAGGATCACAACAATGTTGAAGAAATGGAGAGTACATTGTCCTGATTCTTAAAGGCCCCAGATGGATCACTATATTGGTCAGCTGAACACCGAGATGATGACTGCACCGCAACTGAAGTGGACATGAAGATGGAACAAAGGGGAAGATGAACAACCATGTGAGAAGGTCCAGGATAATGTTGTGATGAACTATTGCAAGTTTCGTGAAGTAATTAAGTGATTTTGCAAATATCGTATTTTATCTGGACTGTCTCCTGAATTCTTCAGGGAAATCGGTCATACTGACATTGTGTCAACGGTCATACCATAGTGGTAGCACGGTCGGTAGTACCAATTTTGGGTTCCGGTCATACCATAGGTCGGTAGCTCCGATTCCTAGTTGGTGGTATATTATTTTCAGAGGGCCCAGTTTTGAGGTGCGAGGTGCGGTAGTACCAATCCAGGGAAGTAGTAGCACTGTAATGTGGTAGTACCAGCTTTGTGGAAGCAATAGAACCGTTTTGGGCTAAAATTGAGGATTTTGGGTTTTGAGTCATGGATTGAGTTGTGGTGACCTAAGACTTTGTATTAAGGTTACATAATGCATGTTTTGACTAACGTGAGTCAAGTTGTGAAGAACTTGTGCCTGAAAATGATTTCTTTTTCTTTGGATATGCAGGGTTACTTGAAGTCAACCATGGTCAATGGCGAGGATCGGGGCTATACTCATGGAAGAGTTGAGGCCCAAAACAATCGAGAATGCTGGGTGAGATGGTGAGCTCAAGCAAAAGAAAGGCGGGAAATATTGAAGGCGAATTCGAACGGCGGGATTGCATCATGTGGCTTGGACGGTCCAAGTAAGTTGTGGCTCAGTAGAACCGGGACGGGAGAGACTTGACGACGTGTGGCAAGTTAGTGGTGCACCTACACATGGCAAGCATGGTGATTACTTGCAAATGATGGTGATGACCGGATCAACAAATGGTATTTTGGTAGTTTAGCCAAAATATCGGAAACTGCCTCGGATCAAAACTATGACGCATGAGTGGTGCTAGTTTAGATCAAGGTGTAACTAGTTTGATCAAGATGGATCAATGTTAAGTATTTAACAGATTCAGAGTTTTGCGCATAGAAAAACGTGCATAAGTGAACATATGTGAGTAAAACTTGTGTGGGGGTTCATCAGGTTTTCCCCATTGTGCTAAGTGGATAATATCTGTGGCTGGTTAGCCCGCCTATATAAAGGGATTGAGATGGAGACTTGTGTTAACCATCCAATCCATTTCTCTTGTGCTCTTATGTTTAAGGTTAGCGCTCGAGAGTTAAGTGCTTTATGTGCGCTCTATCCTCTAAGTTGGAGTGGCTATAAAACTTACCTCATGAAGTAAGCAATACATCAATCTTTGTATACCTTCATAGATCTATTTTGTTTTGATTGATTTGCTCTTGATTTGGTTGGTTTTGGTCTCTTAATCTCCCTCTCTTTGATATTGTTGTGCCAAGAATATGAATGAGATGGAGATAATCTCTTGAATTCAATCTCTAATCATTTAGACATTTTGATAGCAACTCCATAAAAAAACTAGTTTTGCTTGATTTTGGCGTTAACAAGTGATTTTATGATCCGAGAGTTTTTGGCTTGATTTTTTCGATGTTCTAACTTGTTGTAACATGTGAAAATATATCTAGAGTCATCTTGACCATTATACTCCCACGAGTAAGTCATATACACCGTTTTGGGTTTTTGATCAGTTTTAGTGCAATCTGCCTTTAAACCGAATAAAGTCTCATCTTTGGTCATGATTTACCCGATCATTTGTTGGGATAAGTTTATAATATCCTAATAAAGTTCTCTGTAAATTTTCATATCATTTGGATATACGGATCAAAAGTTCTATCGATTTTAGTTTTTGAAATCGTATTGAAAAATACTATTCACCTTGATTTTATTATAGCAGCAGTAGTACCACAAGTACTGTAGCGGTAATATCATGGTTACTATAATAATCAGTAGTACCGCAAGTATATTGATGGTAGTACCATTTTTGCTGATTTTACTTAGGAGTTTAGTGTCTCGGTTTGCTAATTTTTGTATTGTATTTTTGTCCTAATCTTCATAGCTTTATAGCTATTGAAATGAATGATTGGTAAATACTCGATAGAAATATTTTAAAGCGTCATTCATTCTATCTGTTACCATGTTCGGTACTACAGAAGAACATGTGGCTTACTAGATGCGAACAGGAGTGTAGAGAGATGAAGACAAGCTATGAAGGCACTGAAGTGGGAGAAGAAGAAGAAATGCTCTGTAATTGAATGGAGGTTCTGATGTAATAGGATAGACGTTCTTTCAGTTGGATGTCGTGTGTGGTCAGTGCCAGTGCTACCGATTGTACTGTCTAGGTTCTGGCGGTAAAAAGAATATGGGTTAGAGACGGGAATGCCGATTAAACAGCAGTTGTTGCGGTTTCATTTTAAATAAATACGGAGCTGGGGCGAAAATGCCCTCTGTTTCTAATTAGTAGGTTTTAGGAAGTAATCACATAGAGAGAAATTAAATTACGCATTGGATTCGATCATTAGGAGAGCAATGTGGCGCGTTTTGCAATCATCGGTTTAACAACAGCGGAATACTGAATTGTCTCTGGTTTCTCGTCTCAGTGGTTCGATCAGATTCTCGCACTGTGTTCTACGGGTATGCTGCAGTTCTGAAGCTCTTTATTACGAGTTACCGCATCAGCAGCAGCATCAAATGTAGGAATTGAACCGCCAGTTTGTGGCGATTCTACGTCGTGGGCAAGCAAGATCGCGTAAAACGACATCGTCATCGCGTGCCTGTTCTACGCATGCACGACTTGGAAGCGTCAAATCAAAGGAGGCGGCTGACTAAAAGTACTAAACGCTTCTGCGCCGAGATCAATTGACCAAGCGATAATGCAGGGGCGGAGTACTGTACTTTCTCGAGTCAATCGCCCGACGCAGCAGTACCGGTTTCCTTCGCAGTGCCTCTACGCCGGTCAACGAATTGGTCACATGCCGATGCGTGCATGTTGCGTACGCGGTCAAGTCATGCACACACAAGTTAATGCAACAAAAACATATGCTAATCTCATTCTCAAGTGTGTAGCAGTCCTCAAAAATATATGTTTGTGTTATGTGAGGTCTCAGGACAAATGATAATATAAGTTATGTGTACGTCTATTTTATACCCTTAAAAAAAGAGACTCGCTAATTGCTATACGAGGACTATAAAAGGAGGCGCACACGGACAGACCTTCTGTACAGTCTTACACAACACTAAATAAGGAAGTGAAGAGAGAAGGGCGTACGTGCGGAAGGGAAGAGCGAGCGAGCGTAGAGGAGCAAAGGCCATGGCCGCGGCGGCCGGCACGGCGTTCTTCGGCGGCGACGGGGGCGCGGTTTTCTGCGTCGCCATGCTGTGGCTCTCCGTCGTGTCCATGCTCATCTTCTCAGTCTCGTCCGCGGTCGACGACGGCGCCCGCCGGCGGCCGATGTCAGGCAGGGGGAGGGGACCGGTGTTCGTCGGCGGGAAGGGGTGCCCCTGCGGCGGCTGCCGCGCCGGCGTCGGCGTCTGCGGCACCTACCTCTCCTGATCGCCAGCTGCTGCTTGCTGAACATGTACAAACATACACAACGAACAAGGCGGCAGCAAAAGAAACGTAGCTGTACGCAACGAAGGATTCAAGAATTGTTATGCTTCGTGTCCTTTCCGAGTTCGTCCTGTTGAATACGCTTCTGGATCAACTCCCACATTTTGTTCCATGTGTACAATAAATACAACCTAGCTACATTTTATTTGCCTCTGTGTTGAATGCTATGTGTAATTAAGTTGATGAATAAGTAGTAATCTCCGATTTTGCCAATGAATTTCTTGGCAAAATGCCAAAATGGTGCAGCAATTATATATGTGAGCAGACTTTTGTGAATGATGTGTGCTCTAACTTAAGATGTTTAGATTTTTGGAATCTAAAAATGTCTACCAAAAAGGACCAATCAGTGGCAGAAACTCCACACCTAAACCACCTTACTCATTTTTGGGTGCATTTTCATGACATGATCCAAGGAGCTTATTCAAGGCCTCCAATAATCGTCTCATTTATTTGGCTACTGTCGCAATACGATTTATACAAATCATGTTGGGTGATTTATTGCTTAGCCACGTGTTTATTATATTTTCAAAAGAGAGTTTTTTTATCCCCTGATCAACCGAAACAAGAATACATATTTCAAATTCCTAAGTCCCCACCAGTAAGAACGCATGGATTTTGCTGTGGCTGGATCTTATTTAAATTGTTATCGACCCTATTTAGGACATGAAAATTTTGAGTTTTCATTAATTAAAATTGAAAAATTAACTCACGCGGAATCCCTTGTTCTAAAAGAATCTTTTAATGGAAATGGCATAAACATAAGGAAGTAAGGGAGTCAAATTTTGCAAAACGCGCAGCTTTACCTCTTATTCAAATTTGAAAACAAATCGAGATTAATCACTGAGCTGCGTCATCAAATAGTCCATAACTTTCCGATTTACCAAGTGATACAATGGTACTCGTTGTCGAATATTTCTTGGATTGGACTGGCTGGGCCTGGACCGGGCTCGAGCTAGGCAGGGCTATGATTGGGCTGGACCTTGCCGGGCTTGGACCGGGTTGAGCCTATATTGGTTTTGGATTGGGCAAAGTTTAGGTGGGCTTGGGCATTTCTACAAGGGGAAATAGTTCCACGTCAGCACATCATTCACAGACAACTGGCACCCAATCCCATGCCGCTTGCGTGCCGCGCACTCATACCGGGTTCGGATCCACCTCCAAAGCCCCGATTGCCGACGACGGCCGACCAAACGGGACCCTCCTGCGGTCATGGCAGGCAATTGCCTGGGAAGAAGCAGAGGAGTTCTGGAGATCTAAGCCCCGCCTCAGCCAGGAGAATTTCAGGTCAGTAGGATACCGTCCAATCCATGTCTCGCTGTTTCAGCTATCGGAGCAAATTTTCTTCTTTGCTCAGTCAGTGCTTCCATTTGTATCCAATAGCCGCGTCTTGATTTCTTGGTCCAGAGTTCTCTTCGTTTGGCTCCAGGAAGTGGTGAGGTTTCTTGAGTTCATCTCGCCACGGCAGCACTGCAGGATTCGTTTTGGTTTTAGGTGCTTATGGAATTTATCGAAAGAAACGGTAGTTCTATCCGGCAAAAAAGGGATTGAAAATTTGGCTTTAGCACTACTGATGCATTGGTGTTCTACTGTAAGGGGGAAAGGCAAAACTGTTCGAGTTGTTCTTGCTTATTTGTCTTTTAATTTACTGTGCGCAGTGTTTAACTTGAGGGTTGGGCTGTGTGGCGGCAGCTACGACGAGTACTGATAGCGGCAAGTCTTCACCAGGTAAAGAACAGTTGTATTGGCTTTATTATCAGTTCTTAGAATTGCATGATTTGCCCTTGCTGCCTTGATATGTATGTTGCCAACCAAGCACTTTGTACTTGCTCTGGCAATTTTGTATCCGTTGTGGCGCATTGCATTATAGGCTCAACTTTCATCATCACCCCCGCCCCCCCTGCAGATAAGATGAGAAAGCTCAGAGAGTTGATGCACAAGAGTGACAACCGCATATGTGCTGACTGCAGTGCGCCTGATCCCAAATGGGCGTAAGTGTTCTTGGATTCAAATAGTTACTCCCTGACAGCATCAGATATCTCAAGATTCGAGTTCATGTCCATCTCCATGTTGTGTGCTTTCATTCTGTTAACGCTTTTGTAAAAGGAAATTAGTACTAGCATCAGATATTTCAGGATTAAAGTTTGCATAATTATCTACATATTTGTGAATCTTTCTGCAGTTCTGCATTACACTGATGTTGTGCAGAATCATTATTTTTCCTTCTGTCAACATCATGATTCATTGACTCTTGCAAAATACTTGAAAATTTTCCTGTGCAGATCAGCTAATATAGGAGTTTTCATCTGCCTAAAATGTTCTGGTGTCCACAGAAGTCTGGGGACACATGTTTCAAAGGTTCCAACTCTTTGCAACTAGAAACAATGTTATTTGACCTTCTTGATTCTTATTATGGAAGCATGGTATTCATATTTCAGTAAGCTTTACCACAAGCATGTAGATGGAAGCATGGCATTTAAATCACAAAATGATGTGAGGAAATGCATTACACTGATTTCATAATTGCTATATGTTAAAGCAACTTGAAGGGATATTCTGATTGAAAATATCTATTTGACACAGGTTCTATCGGTCACTCTAGATCAGTGGACTGATGATGAGATTAACTCCATGGTAGAAGTTGGTGGAAACTCTTATGCTAATGCTATATACGAGGCATTTCTGCCAGAGGGCTACCACAAGCCACATGCAGATTCTAGCCAGGAAGAGAGAGCAAATTTCATCAGGTTAATTTCTGTAATGCACATATTAAAAAACACATTTTATGATTATAACTATTAGTTAATAATTTTAGTTTTGAACAACATTTATCTAGTCACTCAATTTGAAATGAGTGAAGCTTGTTTTTTCCTAACCATTTATATTTGATTTACAAGTTCATCAATAGAAGGCCTTCCTATCCAATCAAAGAACTTAAGTTGATGTCTTCCATAACTGAGTAACCGCTGAACTCAGCTAGTTTTGTAATCTCTCAGGTCGAAGTATGAATTGCAAGAATTTCTGAAGCCAAGCCTAAGGATGGTATCTAACAAGGGCTCTTTACAGGCCACTGACTCTGGAAAAGTCACAGGGTGTGCTTCTTACTCTGATAGTTTCAAGAGTGAGGTAACTCTGTCCTGAAATTACAATTTTTGCTGTATATGATAGTCAAATATGATCTGATGCCATTTTTGGCATCTCTTCCTTTATATACTTTCCAGGCTGGCATGGTTGAGTTTATCGGAATATTAAAAGTTAAAGTGATAAGCGGCACTAAATTAGCTGTAAGAGACATACTAAGTAGTGACCCCTACGTCATACTGACCCTTGGACAGCAGGTATTCTTTGTGTAATCTTAACTAGACATCAAGGGATTGTTGTGGTTGTTTGCCCTTATTCCTTCAGAGCTGGTCAGAAAGTGTCGTCTTGTTTTCTGAAGGTTGATAATAGCATTGCTTTATGCAGAAAGCAAAGACTTCTGTAATCAAAAGTAATCTCAATCCGGTTTGGAATGAAGAGCTTAAGCTGTCAGTTCCCCAGCATTATGGACCTCTCAAACTGGTATGTCCACACTCCATATCACCAACTACAGAACCATAGAACTTCAGGAACTTCAAATGGTTACATGGACAATGGCATCTCACAATATAAACTCCTTTTTTCATTCACAACCAGCAAGTGTTCGACCATGACATAATATCGAAGGATGACATAATGGGCGAGGCCGAGATCGACCTGCAGCCAATGATCACTGCAGCAATGGCGTTTGGAGACCCCGACCTGCTTGCGGACATGCAGATCGGCAAGTGGCTCATGTCCCAGGACAACGCGCTCGCCAGGGACAGTGCCGTCAACATCGTCGACGGCAAGGTGAGGCAGGAGGTCTCGCTGAGGCTGCAGAACGTGGAGTCCGGAGAGGTGGACCTGGAGCTGGAGTGGATACCTCTCAACCAGTAGAGTTCAGCTGTGGCCAAATGCTGGCCTCCTTTTGTTAATTACAGAACCGATGTATGAGACAGACATTGTGCTATGGTGATGGTCTTATTCAGACTGCGAGGATGTGTGCAATTTGGTTTTGTACAAGTTCATGTTACCTGCAATTCTTGACTGAAGAATGCAATGTTTTCGTGCTATGGTGATTTGATGATGTTTTTTTCCGGACAACTTGAATCTTATAATACGCTGATCTAAAATTCGCTCAAAGCCTAATCCATTATAGAGTGAGCTCACACACACATATCACTCTATTTAATTTTTTTTATTCTCACTTCGTATAAAAGAATTAATTTGAAGGTGCTATGTTTAAAACGCTTTAGTTTATATGTCAATCCAAACTTATCTCAAACTCTCCGTGTGGAGCTAATTCCACCGCACAAGAACATGGTAGATTGCTCGCCCTTCAAGCCAGCACAAAATGCTAATTCCTTTTGAACTTTGGGTTATGCCATTGCTAACTGGCAAATGGCACCCTGATGGGTCAAAGCTGTTTGACCAGGTGAAAAGGACCCTTATGCCCTTCTTAATTCACAAAAATTATATCTCATGCCATTTTGCTTGTAACTTGTTTCGGTCATTTCGACGAACACGTTTTGGGCAAGTGTTGAACTCTAGCCGCGACAGAGCCATGTTAGCTCATGAGATCAGTGTGTGTTCGCCAACGGCGAACTTCCGGCGATGACCAACGTGTGCCGCAGCGAGGAGTTAGGGCGGCATCCAGTTGCGGTGCTGCAGCCCCGACGAGGTGATCTTCGGCCCGGATTTCGCGCGGTCGCTCTACTGCCACCTCCTCTATGTCCTGCTCTTCGCCGACGAGGTCCAGATCGTGTCTGCGTTCCAGACGTTCGAGCTGGTGTGGGAGGAGCTCCGCGCTGACATCCACCACCACGGCGCCCTGTCGTTGACCCGGGTCACCGCGCCGCACTGTGCCTCCGCCGCAGCGAGCTCCGGCTGCACCGCGTCGAGCCCGCGCTGTCGCTTGCATAGGCGAGCTCGTGCCGGGCAACCTCGCTGTGGGCTCACCGCAGCGAGCTCGGGCCGCACCGTGTTCACTGCGCCGAGCTCGCGCTGTCGTGAGAGCTGGCACAGGTGAGCTCGTGCCAGGCAACTTCGCTGTGGGCAAGGTCGGCACGCGGGAAGACTGGGTTGAGGGCGAGATTATGGTGTGCTGCCTCTCGTCGGACTCTGAGGTGGAGAGGAGAATCGGAGGTCGTGTTTTATCATAAAAGGTCGGGATGTCACAACCCACATATGCCACTGCCTTAGCATGCCAGTCTACAGCCTACATGGGATAAAGTATAATCGTATCAGATATGTGCACATCAGAGTATTACACATAAGCAATAGCAGCAGTCCCATAATTATCTTACAACCAGAGCATAGCCTGTCTTAAGGTTTTCAAGATACATGGCATCAAACATCAGTCAATGCCTATACTCCAGCTACACACCTCTCAAGCTTCATTTTCGCCACCTAAGGTATAACCATCTAAGTCCTGATCCTCTTAAGCTTCTTTCACCTGCCACTGTGGATCACCTTCGTCTTACTCCTCGGCAACGAAACTCTCCAAAGTCTTAAGAAAGGCAATTATATTATGAAATAGTTGTCAAAGGTGCTCAAGAAGTTTAACCATAGCAAGCCGACAATTATATGGTCTAGCTATCCAATTATACCAAACCTATACTAGTGAAGGGCCTACATCCTTGAGACTGTGCTAGATAGTTTTCTAAAACATTTATTGTCAAATTGATCAAGTTTTAATTATGAATTCTCTACTGTTCATGAGACACCACAGGCGAAACTCCGATGGTTCCATTTCCCGCCATGACGTGGAAGTGGCAGTCACATTTTTGCTTTGCAGAAAACCTCTAGTCTTTAGTGCCAACTAGATTTATATTTTATCGTCAGTTATTGGTTCTCCATTTGTGATAGCATGGCTTGTGGACATGCATGACTTTCATAGCTTGTTTTATTTGAGTAAATATGCTGAATACTTTTCCCTATATGAAGTTATGACAATACCGTACTGAAGACAGTACCGTACTGAATTGTTCTCTATTTATTGATAGTAGTATTGTTTTCTCCATTGAATCTGATAACTTTATCATATTAAAAGCCCACTGATATGCATACTACTTTATTCTCATACAATTGTCAAATAATCACATTACCCATCCCTTACTGTAGTTCATCCCAAAACATTAAAAAAAAAGGCTTGCTCAAGATAATACATTTTAACCTTGAAATTATTTCAGTTTATGTTTCAAACTCTCATGCATCAATGAATTTCTTTATTTGACACAATCAGTTAAAACACATCATCTCTGAAATAAAACCTACACGAAAACTAGTTTAGTCATACTTTGCAAACAGTACATTTGTGGGAGGACATATTCCTGTGTTACTAGAACTAGATCATGAGTTCACATGAGCTCTTTGACTTGGTTTAGTCAACAATACTTTGTTCCAATCTCAATGCACTCTTGACTATCAAGTGAACAGTGGTCTCTGTTGTACATCAGCTCACCTGTAGGATGCACAGCGTGACAGTGGTCTCTGTTGCACAATTTTCAGGCAGTGCATTGTAGCTTCTAGCCTCCATTCCAAATGCAGAAAATAGCACTTACTGCTCTTCCAAAACATTTCTACAGGTACAAAGGCAGCTACAGCTCCGAATAGAGCCCCAAGGCAAGTATCTCCAGAAGTTCATTGAGGAGCAGCAGCACCTGAGTGGTGTGCTGGGTGAACCAGGCAAGTTGAGTGCTCTCGGCCCAGCTCCAGGGGAGCTCTTCCAGGATTCCATCCAGACTGACCCCTCGACCCCAGTACCAACCTCTGAGTCCCCAATCCGGGACAAGGCAAGCGGTGATCTCGGAGGTACTAGTGGTACCTGCAAGACCGCTTCTCATGATGACTCTCTCCTCAGGCCATGAGCCTTTGACACCAGACTCCAGTTGCCGTGCCAGTCCCCCACCCCAGAGAGCCCCAGAGTTAGCAACAGGGCTCGGTTCAGCAATGGCGTTGATCATGGGAACGAGTTCGCCCTTCCTCACAACATTCTGGAGCCGAACTCAGGTTCAGATTCCGACAGACAAGCTCAGTGTTCTCATCCAACACAGGGCACTTCGATTCATTGGCGGCTCTGAATGCCCACGGGGATGGCTTCACAAATGGTTCAGGCAGCGACGTTTGATTCCGGCGTTTCCCCGGTATCGCAGTGTCACCTAGAGGATTGCTAGTCGATGTATCTCTTCATTAGAGCTGTTGATCTTAGGAGACTAGATGCTGCAAACCATGTTTGTTATCTAGTGTCAGCTGTATGTTTGTAACGTGTTTATTCAATCAGAGATAGCTGTGCACATCGTTTTTACAGGTTGTGGCGATCTGGAATTGCATCCTGCTGGAGTTCTTGTTCATGGCTAGATTAAGGTTAGGCGACATCAAGGTTTCGGGATATTACTCTTTTAAGGGATTCAGGGTAGTACTTTCGTTGAGCCATGTTATACTCAGAATGCAACTCCAGGAATTTGAATGTCTATTTATGGTGTTTGCTAAATCCAGTGTCCATGTATCTAGGATGTATGTTACAAGTATAGTAACACATTTTCACTAAGTAGTGTATTGTACTTTTTCACTAAGTTGTGTATTGGACAGAACAAGTATTAGAATGAGTACACCAACAAATTAATACGAGGGGTTTCTTTCCTTTAGCACTTGTAAACTGTAAGCAACGGAGGTGACACTGTTACAGAAGGGAGCTGCACTGTTGATACAGGTGTTCAGACATGTCCGGTCATTCAATCAGGAGCATGTTGAATCATTCTATTGACAAGAATATAAACAGCTAAGATCAACAAGCAACCAATTAACATCAACGACTCTTTAGCTGTCATTTCCATACCCTATAGCCTCCTCACTCAGGGCTGACCTGGCGCTAACACTTGGAGAACACGGCCTAACACCTGGAAAACAACCAATCTCAACAGCATTCATTCATCATCGTCCTCATTTTCGTCGATCCCTACCCAGTGAGTGAACGCAAACAGAAATTCCTTGAAGGTGACCATTCCATTCTTGTCCCAATCCATTTCCTCTAGTGCCACGTGAAAAAAAAAAGGATATCAGCTAGAACTGCATAAAAATGAGGGAACTTCCAAAAGAACGATGAGAAGTCAAAACATTCAGATGAAGCGCAAACTTTGTTGATAGATAATACTGTCAAAGTGACGTCAAGTAACTATATTTAGATGGTGGTAGGGAGTAGGGACATTATCTACCTGTGCATATTTAGTTTACTTCACCCTACACTCAAATAGCTATATCTAAGTCGAAAAAAAGGTATATCTATCACATGAGGGGAAATTGTAAAGTGGCCAGAAAAAGTTGGCAAACAAACATTAGGGAGCTAGTCATTTTCCTGAAGGTGTCTACCTTTCTTTGGAAAGCATTCAAGGGAAGTAACTCATTTGAAGAGCTCTTCTGTACCAGGTGTACCTTTTTTTTTGCCTTTTAAGTTAAGAATACGGTGAGGAGAAAAAGATCGTGGTGGTTCACAAAAATAAGTGACTGGGGGCAATTGCAGTCTAATCTCGAATTATAATGGGGGGAAACCAGAGCCTAGTAGGTACTATATATGCTACTAAGAAATGGAGAACTCACCAAATCTTTTCATGGCTATACGCCCGGAAGAGCGTTCTCCTGTTGTGGTCTCATTCATTGCTTGAATCATCTCGTCCTTACTCACATACCCGTCTTGATTCTTATCCAAGAAGACAAATGCATCAACCAACGTCTCAAAAGTTGCCTCAAGATTTCCTAACCCCATCTTTGTCTTCTGTGCATTAGGTCAAGGAAATAGAAAAGCTCCTGACAGAAATGTGATAAGAGATTTAAAATAGGATCTGAGTGCAGAAATTTCTGACATATCCAACTAAGAAACCTTTATAATCCAATCAGACTATGCTGTGATAGAAAATTATGGAAAATGGTTTGTTCTATTAACACAATGCAGTATTGTCTAAATTTTGCCAACAAGCAACATATAAACCGACCACATACTTTGCTGATGAACTTAAGAAAATTTATCAAACCAAAATCACCTTTATTTGCCTTAGCTCTCTAGCAATGTTATACAACGTGATTAGAAGAACTAAGAAAAGGATCAGCCTGTTAGGGTATAAAGTATGAAGGATACTGCTTCTGACACAGCTGGTTCATTGAGAAGATAAACAAGGCACAGAAAGACAATGAACTCATTGAACTTCATGCCCATATCTTCATTTATATCACAAGCTTCAAAGAGATCAGTTATCTCCTCCTCTGAGAATGAGATTTCCAGCTTTCGAAAACAATGATTGAGTTCTTCTTTATCTATTTCACCATTGGAATCTTCATCTGAGGAAGACAGGAAGCAAAAAGCAGTTCAGCCTAAAGTAATTGTGCTTGTTTGCAAAAGTCTGTGAATATTTGTCAGAGCGCAGCATACTTCCACATGCCTCATTTTGATCACTGGCCACTGTAAAACGTTACATGGATTCCACAGTTTATGACAATAATTATAAGTGAAACAAGACTAAATAACTTATTGAACTTTTTAGGTCTGGTGTTGATTTCATTTTTTTTCAGGAATTCAAGAATATATTGGTCCTCTTCTCTTCCTTCAAAACTTTATCACCATAGTAAGGAAGATCCCTACCGCAATTCATTACTACGAACACAAAAAGATATATGGAGGATGGCTAGCGCAGACAGGGGGGCAGAACTCACCAAATTGCTCAAAGATATTCTTGCATTTTCTCAAGCTCTCGTCGATTTTGGGAAACTTCATGATAATACTATTGAACGATTTCACTGAAGTTCCATGCGACGCTCTCTGCCGCATGGCTTCCACCATCTTCGTCTCTAGCTTTGAACCGTGCGAACTCCGTCTCAGCGTGTCATGGCGTCCAAGCACGCCGCCCATCTTGGCACTTCACACAGCGTCCCCAATTGGATACACAATTACACACCAAACAGTAGCACCTGAAAGTGAACAATAGCTGTGCCTCATTTCTCAAACATGCCAACTGCCTCAAGTATTATAATATTCTGCAAGTTGTAGAAGCAACCGAGACACCAAAGAAGCAGTCAATCTGAACCAAACTATGCTCGCTGCTGATTACCAAATTCACCTAGCCACAACTCAGAAGAACATGACCTTTTTACATCAGAAGAATATGCGAACGGGCCTCTAGCCTAGCGGTTAGAGCGCTCTAGTAGCACCCCTCAAGTCCTGTGTTCGACTCCCGCTGGGAGCGAATTTCAGGCTGAGGAAAAAAATCCCCTTGCTTGCCCCATAAGCCAAAGCACAGGTCTAAAGGCTGGCCCAGGTTGTTGGTCTAGGGATCACCCTGGATTGGTCGTTCTCACATGGGCTGATGCCGCTGTGTCAGGGTGGGGCAAGGGTTCGGGAATTTTCTCGATCTGCGTGAGAAGATATTCTTCTTAATATAAGCCTGGGGCTTTCTTCCCCCGCAGGTCGAGTTTTTTTTTTTTTTACATCAGAAGAATATGATTTCACCATCGCAATCAACTAATGATCACACAACACAGTATGCAAACAAACTTGAAATCAGAAACGAACAGTAAAGCAACAGTGGCAGGCACAGGGAAAGCAAACAACAAGAGTACTTGAAAGCAATAAAGAATCAAGGCAAAGACAAGTATGAGATTCCATCGTCCCTGTACCACACACCCAGGAGGGAATCCATGCAAAGGCGAATCTATCGAGACAGGTTTAAGGCACGGATGATTGCAGTCGCACACGCACAAGACGAACAGCCCAGTCATAATTAAAGATCACGCAGAATCAAACCGCGGCAGGGGCCCGAGAGACTGCAAGAAGAGGGCTTGCCTTCGCTTGCCTTGCCTGGGATAATAGCTCCGGAGACCGAGCGGGAGAGGGAGGCAGAGGGATCGGCGGTGTAGGTTCCGCGGCGAATCTTGCGGGGGTTCGGAATCGACGGGAGAAGGTGGGAGCTTCGATCTTGGGGGAGTGGGATTTTTTTCGCTTTGGGATCGAAACGAAGCAGGGAGAGAGCGAAAGGGCTTTCGGTTTTGGTCAGGAGTGGCAGGTGCACGGCACTACACGTATACGGGGTCCTGTGTCTCTGACGCGTGGGACCCAATGGTGGGGCCGCAACGTAGGCTTGGTGGGATAGCGATAACTTGCCGGGACGGGCACGCTGCCCCATGAATGAATGGACGAGTTAGGCCCTGTACAACGTCGCTCATAAACCACGATTGTTTTTTCATTGTAGCGTCTTAAAAAATATACTATAGCGATAATTAATTTTTGAAGTAATTAAACTTAAAATAATAAGCAAGTAAATGATATTATATTATCACAGACAATACATAAAAATAAGGAGAAAAAAATAAAAAAACCTAAAAGGCAAAACCAGAAACTGAACTTATTTGGAACGAGCCCTCAATCTTGGACTGTTGTCTCATTATTATTGTTTCCTTTTCATGAGTGTACGTACAGCTCGTACAAGCCATTGTGTCACTGACGAGTGGACCAGTGGTGATGCGGATTCTAACCAAGCCATACAAACTGTGTCCGAACCAGTTGTAAGAGTATTGTAAAAGAATTGTGCTTACTTCACGCATAGTCGTCACTTGGAACTTGCAAGTCTAGAGCCTATTTCCTAGCTTGTGGCTACGGGCCAAATAATAAATAGGGGGCTATATGAGATCACTAGGGGCTGTTTAGAACCTTGCCTATACTAGAAGTGAAGATGACTAAAATGAACTGTCCTTGCCCTCTCGTTCCGTCCTTGAGGCTATATATATGGTATTAAAGCCTGATTAAATAAATAGCCCTACTTATGGTTCACTATGTTAGAGGTACAAATGTCTTTTTACATGTTTAATGGACCTATTAGCCCAACTGACCGAATGGGTGAAGGTAGGGGTCACTTCTCCAGCAGTAGCCTTTCATAGTAAAGGATTTCGTCATCCGTAGTAGGTTGAAACTATGTCGTGTGGTCTTTTGGCGCCCTCTGTCTCGTCGGCCAATCGATTGGCCTACTCATGGGTCGTATTTTTCCTGCCAACGCAAGCCACTTCATTGCCTTGTGGCGTGAGACACGTATCCCCGTGTACACGGTTAGTCATGCAACGAGGCGTCGAGCTCTAACTTTACAAGATGATTGAGTTCAAGTGGGGCGCTAGGTGCAGTGGCGGAGAGAGGGGGCCTGGCACCCCCCAACTTTCTACTAATCCTCTATTATATAGTTAATTACATGTGTTTAATTAGTGGTTTGGCCCCTCCCAATTTAGCCCAAATGTAAAGTATGTTTAAAGTCCAGTCATATGCAGCCTTTCACCATTATAAAGTAGATGTGTTTAATGTTGCAATTGATCAACAATTGATTGAGCTAGAAGATCGATTCAGTTCTCAAGCGACAGAGCTTTTGTCCCTTTGTGCCTCTTTGGATCCAAGGTTGGACACCTTCGACATAGCAAATATATGAGCTCTAGTGAAAAAATATTATCCTGCTGATTTCTCAAGTCAAGAAAGAGCTCAATTGGAGTGATAATTGCCATATTTTCAACTTGATGTATGCAACCATCCAGACCTAAGTGCATTACCATCACTTGCTGATCTAACAAGTGGACTAGTTAAGACTGGTAAAGATTCATCTTATCCTATGGTGGACATGTTGTTAAGATCTTAACTCTTCCGGTTTCAACTGCAACCACCGAGAGATGTTTTTCATTTATGAAACTTGCGAAGACGCGACTTCGAAATACAATGGGAGATGGATTTCTACGAGATTGTTAGTAATTTATATTGAGAAGGAATTGGCCGCAAAGATTAGTAATGATGATATTATTAAGACCTATGATCTTGTTGGTAGTCGTAGAACTAAGTTTAAGTTAATAGAGATGTAATTTTCTTTGCATTGTAATTTGCGAAACATATTACTCTGATATGTGACTATTGGATTGGTAAATCCGGTATGGTTCATTAGTTCTACTCTATTTGTTGTCCATATTGCCTCTCCTATATCTAATTCCTGGCTCCGCCCCTGGCTAGGTGGTTTGGTAAAATTTTTGCTTTTTAGCCCAAAATTTAAAAGTTTTTTACATATGGACCCCTGGAGAAAAGATTTGCAAAAATGGACCCCTAACACGGCGCCAATGCACATGGCGCCCATGGTACACGTGACGGCGCCATATTCGTCGGCGCCGTGAGTGGACACGTAGGATCCACAGTGGCATAGCACGGCGCCAACTAACATGGCGTCGTCACGTGTACACACGGCGCTAACGGTCGTGGCGCCGTTTCTTTGGACTTAAGCCCCTGCGCAGCCCCCGGCCCCCCACCACCCCTCAGTGCTCTACTCGAACAGACCAAGCAGAGAACATCCGCCGCCGCCGCCCCTCTCTCCCCTCCCCAAATCCATCCCAATCCATCGAATTTTTTCGCGATTTTGCTTCCAAACCGAGCAAGCAAGGTGAGCTCCCTCTCCTCCTTTGATTTGTTGCAGTAGATATGGATTAGTTGAGGTACATTTCGTAGGGCAAAATTTGAAACCCTAGATGAGATTAGTTGGATTTGGCTCGGTTTTAGGTTCGATTCGCAATAGATATGCGTAATGTATTAGCAATAATGTGTATAGATCCGTTTCTAGGGTTTGATTATTGTACGTAATGACTGAGATATGTTTGTTTGTTATGCTATAGATGGATAAGGTTGTGACTTTACACCATGGTGGTACTGTGAAGAGAAATGACAATGGGGGTGTTGATTTGGAGGGCATGGAAGAGACCACATTGCTATTTAGTTCACGTCCATCGTATGGTGAGGTCATTTATCGCTTGAAAGAGAGGTTGGGATGGACAGATGAGCATGGTGATGTCGTTATGGAAGGATTGATTGATGTTGGGTCGTCAAAGGGGCCGCGTATAAAGAGATTGGTTTCGATTGGCAGCGACGGTGAATGGGATAACTATGTGGCCATTGTTTTGGACTCAGAGGTCAGAGTACCTAACTTGTTTGTGCAGAGGGTGGTGAGAGATCAATCACCTCCTAGGGCTGCATTGGATCCCAATGACTCACCGTTGGTTGGGTCACCGGATCATGAAGAGGTCGAGGTGCAAGTTGTATCCTCGGCTCAAGTATGTGAGGTTCCATTGACTCAGGTAGAAGCTGACTCTGAGGATGTCGATGACCGCTTTGTTGGTGGATTCGACGAGGAGACAGTGTTTGAGGAACCCATGGTTTGTGTAGCATCTAACAGGGTGGATGTACAACTTGCAGGAGACGAGGCTGCTTATGAGGATGCGAGGGCTGTGGACTCAGATGATGACAGACCAGTCACAGGTTTGACGTCTAGCGAAATTGAGATGTTGAGAAGAATGTTTCCTGGCCGTGATCCACTAGTGTCCGATTATAATGGCCTAAGCAACGCACATAGGGCTGTCGCGGATGGAGGGCAAATGCAGAGGGACGTACCTAGGCCTGGGGCTAGTATCATAATTCAGAAGGGTCATGTCTTTGAGGATATGTCGGCATTGAAGATGTGGCTGAAAGAGTACTCGATCGTGCACAACCGTCCATACCGGGTTAAGAACTCATACGCCAAACGTCGGTACACCATCAAATGTGAGAGCACAGGGTGTGCATGGAAAGTCTGTGCCAGGAAGGTGAAGGGTACGGAGAGGTTTAAGATTACAACTGTGGATGGACCGCATAGCTGTGGGTCTTCCGAGCCCAACCAGAAACATCGTCAGTTGACTTCTCGGTTCATTGCAACCCACCTGTACCCCATGATAAAGCACATGCCGACGATGCGCGTGGCAGCAGTGATAGAGGCCGTTAAACTGAAGTGGCACTACACAATCAAGTATGGGAAAGCATGGAGGGCGCAACAACGTGCTTTAAAGTTGATTTATGGTGATTGGGAGGAGGCGTATGAGCGTTTGCCGGCCATGTTGAACGCAATTAAAGCCCAATGCAGGAATGCAGTATGAGTACGTGCCTAAGCCCGATGTATGGATTAATGGAAGACAGATATTTTTTCGAGCATTCTGGTGCTTTGGTCAGTGTGTCGAGGCTTTCAAACATTGTAGGCCTGTTTTGTCAATTGATGGGACGTTCCTGTTGGGCAAGTATGAGGGAACGTTGTTGATTTCTATTGGTTGTGATGCGGACAACTCGCTTGTACCGTTGGCTTTTGCTTTGGTGGAGAAGGAGGACAAATCTAGCTGGGCTTGGTTTCTACGGCTTGTACGGATCCATGTGGTTGGCCCGGGGAGGGAGGTATGTGTGTTGTCTGACAGGCACGCTGGGATCTTGAGCGCCGTTAAGGAAGTGATATCAGGACATTCACCTGTGCATCATCGTTGGTGCACAAGGCACCTTGCAGAGAACTTGTTCAAAAAAGATGGGGTGAAGGCCAACTTTGCACTTTTCGAGGAGGTATGTCGCTAGAGGGAGGTAAAGCTGTTTGATGAGAAGTTAGAGGAGTTGAAAACGAAAACCAATGCCGAGGGTCGTGATTGGATAAGGGGTTTAATGAGAGATGTGCACAAATGGTCAAGGGCTCATGACCCATTGGGAAGGAGGTATGGGTTTATGACTAGCAACATGGCAGAATGCTTCAACGGGCTGCTTAAGGGGGCACGCGGATTGCCAGTTACCGCAATTGCGGCGTTCACTTTCTACAAGTGTGTTGCAGGGTTTGTCAACCGGCACCGAGAAGCCTCAGACATGTTAAGGGCACATGCACGTTGGCCACCTCGTCCTCACGGCTTCATTACCAAAGCGAATATGCAAGCCAATGAACAGGAGTACCACTGTTTTGACCATGTGACGGGCACGTATGAGGTTGTTGAGGGTGGAGGGACAACCGAGAATGGAGAGCTCTGAGAGGCCCGAAAGCATAAGGTCGTGATTACATCCTTCACATGCACATGCGGTGTTCCCGACAAGTTCCATTTTCCATGCTCCCACATGGTGACCGCATGTAGGGCCCGGAATGTCGATGTTGAGACCAAAATCCCGAGACTATTCAGCGTGGATGCGTTGGTGAGGACATGGGCCCCACGGTTCGAGCCATATCGTGATGAAAGCGAGTGGCCACTTTACTCGGGTCCAAGGTACATAGCGGACGCGGGGTTACGTTGGCACAAGAGGGGCAGCAGGAAGCGGTCAAGGTACAAGATGGATATGGATCGGATACCTGGTCGCACCAAGAGGGGTAGGGCAAATCCCTTCGTTGAGGACCCACAGGAGACACATTGCGGTATGTGTGGTCTAATGGGTCACAATTCACGGACGTGTTGACGTCGTTCCACTCAGGTTAGCAGCGTTAGGTCTAGAGAGCATAATTTTTACATATTTTGTTATTTTTATCACTAACGTAATTTTGATTGCACAGGATGGCGAGGTACCGGCTGGTGGACGAGTTCTACGACAGAGAGCCCCGCGGCAAGCTCACGATGATTCCCATACTGCGTCCTCCAACCCATGATGATGAGAGTTGTGTGTATGTGTATGTGTATTTTATATGTGTGCATGACGATGTATGTGTATGTGTGTATGTTTGATTTGAGACTTTATTGAGAATTATTGAGAGTTATGATTTGATGTATGTATGTATGTATGTATGTATGTATGTATGTATGTATGTATGTATGTATGTATGTATGTATGTATGTATGTATGTATGTATGTATATATGTATGTTTCATATGTGAATGTATGTATATGTGTGCATGTGTTTATATGCAGAAACAGACAGCTCTTTGCTGTTTTCTGTAGGTTTCCGTATTACGGCGCCAAAGACTCTGGCGCCATGATACTTAAGAACGGCGCCTGTACCTTTGGCGCCACATTCTGGCGCCAAACTTTTGTGCGCCGAACTCCAATATTTCGGCGCCATAGTGATTGGCGCCGTGGCACTTTTATACGGCGCCAGGTTGTTTGGCGCCGTTAGTACTGCACTTGCTTTATATGCAAGCTCGGCCTAGTTGTTTCGTTCCATCCGCACATACAATACTAATTGACATTCACCAAATGAATAAGCACAGCCCAAAATAACATACTGAGTGCATACATCCACATACATACATAGTCCACATACATAGTTTATAAATTTTCAGAAAATACATACGTCCGCATACATCAAACATTAAAATAACCTACTGAGTGCATCGAGGCCACTTCCCCTTCCTCTGAGCATCAGGGTACTGCTCAAGGGCTGCCTTGGCACGCCGCACTCTCTCTAGCTTCTTCTGCCTTTCTCCCTTGCGCTTTGCCGCAGCCCTCCTACGCTCCTCCTCACGGTGTTCCCTCGCGGCCTCCTCCTGTTTCTTCTCCCTTTCCCACCTCTCCTTTCGTTCTTCATCCCACTTCTTATTGGCGTCAAGATATTGTTTGTCATCCTCAGCGATCGCAGTGTCGATCCACTGCTCAAAATCACAAAGCGGTGGAGGCTCCTGCAAATGTACGCATTCGTTAAACCAACATAATTAATACGAATTCGATGAATCGACAATATAACATACCATCTTGCCGAGGACAATGGCGCCACGTGGCGGATCAAACGCCCAGTTGGCGCACATCCAGTACCTCTGCCTATATGTATCCGGATCATCCGACCGTTCCACTTTGCAAGGATCGCCGCAATAACACATCGGCACGGGAACACCGGATGGAGGTGGCAAACGAGTGAAGCCCATGACAACCTAAAATGCGAAATGAATAAGATTTATAATTTTTCTCGTTTCTAACCCTAGGTTAGCTAGTTACCCAAATCAAACCCTAATCCAACTAATTTCAATCTAGAAACGGATCTATACACATTATTACTAATACATTACGCATATCTATTGCGAATCGAACCTAAAACCGAACCAAATCCAACTAATCTCATCTAGGGTTTCAAATTTTGCCCTACGAAATGTACCTCAACTAATCCATATCTACTGCAACAAATCAAAGGAGGAGAGGGAGCTCACCTTGCTTGCTCGGTTTGGAAGCAAAATCGTGAAAAAATTCGATGGATTGGAATGGATTTGGGGAGGGGAGAGAGGGGCGGCGGCGGCTGTTCTCTGCTCGGTCTGTTCGAGCAGAGCACTGGGGGGTGGTGGGGGGCCGGGGGCTGCGCAGGGGCTTAAGTCCAAGGAAACAGCGCCACGACCGTTAGCGCCGTAGGTACACGTGACGGCGCCATGTTAATTGGCGCCGTGCTATGCCACCGTGGATCCTACGTGTCCACTCACGGCGCCGGCGAATATGGCGCCGTCACGTGTACCATGGGCGCCATGTGCATTGGCGCCGTGCTAGGGGTCTATTTTTGCAAATCTTTTCTCCAGGGGTCCATATGTAAAAAACTTTTAAATTTTGGGCTAAAAAGCAAAAATTTTACGGTGGTTTGCTAGGAGCTCGAAGAAGATCTCGCCGATGCTATGGATGAGACTGATCGACTGGTAATCCATGATTTCGTTTGAGTCTTCCCTTTTTTGTTTTGTTAAGATTGTATAGGTGTTCAAAAACTGCTACTAAATCTTCTCTGATGATGTCTCAGCTAACTTTGTACGACAGACAGGGTGAAGCCGTCCGGCCTGGCACCATTTTGTTAGGAGATAGAGAAGACTGTGGGTGCCTTTGGTTGAGTTTTTGGGAGTTGCTTTTACTTTTAAAAAGTCAAAAGTCAATCAGAGGGGTGGAAACCAGAAGCTGCTTTTTCAGAAGCAGCTACTCTTGGGTAGTACAGTTTTGAAAGCACCTTGGACTCTGCTTTTGGCTTTCTGTTTTTTGAAATGGTGAAAATAGAGAGCTATTTCACAGTTGTTTCAAGGAAAATAGAGATAGGAGGTAAGTTTTATACTTGTTTGAACCAAACAGCTTACAGCTTTTCCACAGCCCACAGCCTACAGCAGCTTTTCTACAGCCCACAGCTCACAGCAGCTTTTTCAGAAGTCACAGCTCAACCAAACACACCCTGTATCCTTGATTTCCCGCTCGTTTTTCCATGAAGAAGCTAAGCAGAAGTAGTAACTATTACATCAGTAATCCCCGCACACTTCTGTGTCTTCGCTGCCGGGGTCTTAACTTTTGCCACCCTCACCTTATTGCACCATAACTCTAATCCCTTGAGTTCAGCGCTCTTCCCCATCATCTCCGCATCATCTTCATATTGACTCAATCCATTCTTCTCCATCTCCTTCACGAGATCTCCGTATGTTGGTGATCCCTCCCATCTTGCACAAGCCGTTTATTAGTGCATCGTAGGTGCCACGATCGGAATGGATCTGATGTGGCTTCATTTGGTGAAACATCGAGATCGAGGGCCCTTTGAAATGACAATACACCACAATCCCAACCAAGAAATAAGGAAGCAGATAACCCTCGAGGGTCCAAGAGAAGAAGAACTATAGCTAAGGAAGATCCTGTAGACTCGGTTAGTTCATGTACGCTTTCTATGCAGGCAATATTCACTCTACTACAGAAAGCCTAATAGTAGAAGCTAAATCACAGACGGTTTTATGAAACCGTCTGTGATGTACACTATTACAGACGGTTTTAATTTGGAGGCCATCTGTGGTATTTATGGCGAGAAAAAGTAGTATATCACAGACGGTTCTTACCGCTGAACCGTCTGTGATATTCCAATATCACAGACGGTTTTATAATAAAAACCGTCTGTGATATTTCAGATTATCACAGACGGTTTTTATTATAAAACCGTCTGTGTTACTGGAATATCACAGACGGTTTTTAATAAAAAACCGTCTGTGATAATCTGGAATATCACAGACGGTTTTTTATTAAAAACCGTCTGTGAAACCAGATTATCACAGACGGTTTTTTATTAAAAACCGTCTGTGATACGTTTCCCGCCTTGCAATCCCTCAAATTTTCAAATATTCCCGCTTAAGTCCGAGTATGATTCAGTTTTGAGACACATTCAGTAAAACGGGCATAACTTTTGCATACGGTGTCCGTTTTCGACGTTCTTGTACTCGTTGGAAAGCTAACGACGAGCCCGATCCAAAAAAAAAAACAATCCGCTTGCGCCAGTCGCCCTCCAAGACCCCGAAAATCGGCCATCTTTGGACCTAAACCTGCGTCGCAAGTTTTTGGTGTCTGTTTTTGCCCTTTTTCTTGGTCTTCCTTTCGGAATTTGGATTTTGCTTCAACTACAAAGTTGTAGATCTCGTTGAAACCTTTTAAATGAGTATATATAAGCTATATAAAACGTTGCTATTTTATCTTTTCAGACTAGTTGTTTATATTGCATCGGTATATAAAATTCTGTGCTCTAATTCACAGACGGTTCTATATATAGAACCATCTGTGATATGCATTCATCACAGACGGTTCTAGCCAATAGAACCGTCTGTGATAATCTGACCGCTGGGCCCGTCGATCCTCTTCAACCCAATCTTCGTTCCCGCGCCAAAAATTTCGAACTCCCGCCTCTCCCTCCCTCTCCCTCCCCTATAAATATAACCAAACCCAGCATGTCTCCTCTTCCTTGCTATCCTCTTCCTTGCTATCCTCCTCCTTGCTGTCCTCCTCCTTGCTGTCCTCCTGCTTGCTATTCTCCTCCTCCTTGCTATTCTCCTCCTCCTTGCAGACGACGCACAAGTCTACGGGAGACAAGACACCGCAGGGGCGAGAAGGCATCCAGCTCATGCGTTGCATCAGGGGCGAGAAGACATAGAAGATCTTTGCTTTTTCTCTGTTCTTGTTGTGTAACCTGCTTGTTGTTTTGGGATATTGTAATCTTTTTCTCTGTTCTTGTTGTGTAACCTGTTGTTCTTGTTGTGTAACCTTCTCGTTGTTTTGGGATATTGTAATGGTAGGCTCTAATCTTAATAAAAATGGATGTTTTATGTTTGTGAAATGAATTGAGATGTGAATTGGATATGTATACATATACATGTTGATCTGCTTGTTTCAGAGGGCATGACTAGCATTTCCTGAGGCTAGCCAATAAACAGAAATAGGTTTAGGAGTAGAAGAGAATATCACAGACGGTTTTATAATAAAAACCGTCTGTGATTTATAAATATCACAGACGGTTTTTAGTTAAGAACCGTCTGTGATTTATAAATATCACAGACGGTTTTTAGTTAAGAACCGTCTGTGATATTTAATATCACAGACGGTTTTTAGTTAAAAACCGTCTGTGATATTAAAATCACAGACGGTTCGAAAACCGTCTGTGATGACCTCGTATTATCACTGACCCATAAATTCAGACGGTTCACTAAACCGTCTGTGATGACGTTTTTGAACCGTCTGTGATGGTCTTTTCTGTAGTAGTGACTAGTGCTAATGATAGCTAGCTGTTTTTGGTTGTTCATGCAAGATGATGTAGTAGAAAGCAAAAGGTATTCGAAGAATTGTCGAAATTTGACTCTATTCCATTCCAGGATCGTATGAGGGTTGGTGCCGTTATTTGTTGCTTTTTTAACGTTATTTCAGTCCAATCTATGTCTATGCATGGCAGAATAACGTACTATATGTATCGCCAGGCATGCGACGCATCTATCGCCGGCGCGCGAGCATGCAAAGCATCCTGCAAAATACATATTTATGTTGGAAATTTTCTCTCCATGACAGATTCCGATGTTGCACCTCAAACAACTTAATCCAATATTCCTAGGAATGCTCTGGTATCTTAACCATCCATTCCAAACATAGAAACGTCACATTCCGAGCTATCTCATCCCTATGGTTAATTAGGATTACCAGGAATCTTAAGATTCCCACTAATCTAGTTTTCTTGAAACCAAACACCGCCTTATTGCATACAGTCTTGCTTTTGCCTTCAACAACGCCTTCAACCAATTTATGCAACACCTTTTCAGCACTTACAAACTGCCCACCCTTGCATATGCCCTGAACAACATACACCAAGTTAATAGGTGTTTCTTTTATAACTGAATACGATAAACTGTTTTAAAAAGACTATTTTGATAAAGCACTTTAAAAAAATAGCGAAAAAGCTGTCATACTTATTTGTTCGGGGGATGACATAAGTTCAAAAGAGCGCAGTCTTCACAGATTTTTTCAAGCAAGTGCAGTAATCAATCTTCATTCATTCTTGCGAAGATTTTGAACAGACTGCTACGCGTGATTAAACCCCTCACCCAGCACTATCCCTTATCCTTGTTGGTGATCGTGTTTGGCTCCAGGCCCTCCTGCAACATCTGAACATGCAACTTGAAAGCAGCCTCCAGGTCCCCACCCTTGCGGTGGCCAAACACCATGGTATTGTATGTGAAACGATCCCGCGCCACGGCCCTGTCCGCCATTTCGTCGAACACCTTCAGGGCGTCGTCGCGCCTCCCCGCTCTCCACAGCCCCCTGATCACCACATTGTACGAGAAAGCGTCGGGGCGCAGCGCGTCGTCGTCGTCGTCGCGGCCCATCCGCCGGAGCATCCGGACGGCCTCGTCGACGTCACCCGCCACGACGCACCCCTCGACGGCAGTGTTCCACGCGAAAGTGTCCAAGCGCGCGCCAGCGGCGGAGTGCAGCTCGAACGCGCGGCGCGTGGCAGCGTGGCGTCTGTTGGCCACGGTACACCACTGCTCTAACTCAAAACCCACGAGTTTACGCTGCGCCGCCTGCTTTTTTATTTTCTTATCTATTTATAGACTCTAATTTCAAATGTATAGGCTAAAACTACCCACTATCCATACGACTTGCTCCACTAACCATCACACTCGGTTTGATGGACACGATCAGTCACATGTAGACTAACTGCTACCTGGCCCGATCTACGACCGCACACAATCCTTCGGGTCCTCTTCAGGTTCTGCTTCGAATCCTTCGACCATATCCTGTCGACCACGGTACCTCGACCATGCCTCATGAACACGGCTACTCGATGCCTTCGACCACGGCACATGCGACCGTTTCACTGACCACGGCTTGTCGACCAGCATCTCTGACCACACAGGTCTTCCAAGCACCGACCGGTTCACTGTAGCTTACGAGTACTGACCATCAACAACTGTAGCCACGACCAACTGTACTTACGACTACGACCACGGAATACTTGAACACACCGAGCACATACACATTTATGCCCTATAGGCTATATTTATAGCTATGGAGAATATGTTTACACAAATACTCCCTTAGGACCTTTACTAATATGAATATATATGTTTTTTTCCTTGACATACTCTATATGGGCTTTTGCCTTTTGACCACATACACATTTATGCCTGCGAATGGGTCGATTGGGAAAAGGTGGGAGCACTCCCCTAACAGTAATGTATTTGTTTAATTACTTTCATTTGATCATTTTACTATTTTTTTTACTTGAGATTGAGGTCAAATGATGCATTTTGCTAATGCCGACTATCTTTTGTCATAGTTCCATTATTAGTTCCTTCACTTTGCTACAATTAACAAATATTATTAGCAAATTCCTTCATTTTGGTAAATATTTTGATCATTATTTCTTTATCATTATATATTGTTGTTGGCTATGTTGAATTATTGATGCTAAAAATAGCTAAACAAATTGCTATTTAATATAATATTACTTAAAAAATTTATAGGTTGTCGAAAGCCCGATGAAGTGGTTAACCCCTGGACGTGATCACGCAGAAGATGCACAGCCTCGCCCATATAGGGTGTGTTTGGTTCGTGGATGGAGGTTGTATTGTATATCCTGACTGAGTGAATGCATGCTGAGTGGAATCGTATTTCAGAAAAAGAAGATGTTTGGTGAGGTTGCATGAGCGGATGCAAAAAAAACTAAGATGTTGTTTGGTTGCCTGTATGAGCGGATGCAGTCTACCAAACCTGAGAGGCTGACACTTGGGACCGCATAAGATACATTGCATCAACCCATCCAGGATAGCCAGTGAAGCTCATTTTGTGCGTATCCACCCATCCAGGATGAGGGCGTATTTTTGCATCCACTCATGCAGGCTGCATCCACTCATACAAGCAACCAAACAGGCTCTTTCTCAGATTATACAGATCCACCCAGCCAGGACGAAAGAGATTCAGGCAACCAAACACACCCATACATTTTCGTGGGGTCAGGGAGATCGGAATCCCACTTTTCTCTTTGTTTACCCCGCTATTTGTACCTCCCGTTCAAAGGAAATTTGCAGGCGGCAAATGGCTCAAGTCAGATACCACTACTGTACTTCATATGAGTCGTGTGCAGCAACTCACCCTTTTACAACAGAGGACACATAATAGTGCGTCATAAACCGCAAATAAATGAAAGAGATATCCTGTCGATACAATTCGACCCTGAAAGTTCAAACTTCAAACCCTGCTCTGATCTTGAACACCGGAGCTCCTTCCCCAAACCAAGGGTCACACGCTACAGTCCTACAACCTTGCAATTTACAAGATCAACGTGACGGCAGTTACATGGCTTGCTTGACAGATTCAGTAGAAAGCGCTAATGTTCGACCAAAGTATACAACAGGGTTGGCGCCAAGAGTCAGAATCGTGGTGCACTTCTGTTGGTGATGACATCAGTGTTGTCCCGAGTTAAAATGAGTATTCACAGTTGTCAAGACGACTTGGTTCGCTTGTGCTGAGCCTGGCCTTGGAGGCACAGCCTGAAACGCTGGGTTAAGCTCTCCCCCATCTCTTGCCTCTCCTGTTTGAGCCTCTTCCATATAGAACGATTCTTCCTCTCCTTTGGTATAGTGAGCGGTTTCCTTCGTATCCGTCTTAGCGGCGTTGCCAGAGCCCTTAGTGTCATGCTCTACAGTTTCGGAGCAAATGATGAGATCTGAAAACTTTTCTAAGTTGTGCTCTTGGGGGAGGGGGGGGGGGTAATTAACTTTACTGGTTCACATAAACAGTTAGCAACATCACTAGTTTGAAATTAGTCAATTTTTTTTTTGAAGCAATAGGTAAACACAAAGGTCACGAACATTCACTCCAGAACCTATTTTATAGGTTTGTGAAGAAAATTGTGTATAGTAGTAAACTTTTATCAAGTTGTCATATATGGCGTGCCTCTTTGATCTCTATAGAATGAGGTATGACCATGTGAGTTAGTGAAAGACATGTAAACCGAAAATTGTACCTTATGCTTTTGATTAGAAATCCCAGGGCGCTCCCCTGAGGATGATGCATTACTTGCTGCCCCCAAGGAAGAACATCTTCCCCAGCTCTCTCGGTTTGAACTTGTGTATGAGCAGCACTCCTCATTTTGCCTGTTTGCTTTATCCTAAAAAAGAAAGAATCTTGTCAGTGAGAATACAGGATGATGTTTCTCTCTGCAATTAATCTAAAATTCAGGAACCAATGGAATATTGCAGAGCAACAGACAATATGGTTTTGGTGTCCTGTAACGACAAGACATAACACAACGGCGCAACCTATATATAATCATCAGACCTTGTGTTATACTCACTACGATAACACAAGAGAGATTTAATATCTCCAGTAGGAGGTAGGGGGACTGCATCAGCCATCAGATACGGATGTAATGATGGAGTTTTTACAGAGTCCAGTGTTAAATATAATGGCAGAACTATTTAAACGCTTCAAACAAAACAAAGCATCATCTATTTTTTACCTCTAAATGAGGCTCGGCATTGCTGCCGTCCATCTCAGTGAGGTTATGATTTTCATCCAAAAGGAAATCCTGCATTTACATGGAGATAGCTAAGATCTCAAGTACCAGAGGCAAACCACCACTAATGGACTTACCAAGTCATTATCATTTTTAGTGGACAACTGATTGACCCTCTCTGTCAGCAGTTCAACAACTGATTTTGTAGCTGAAACAATGTAAAAGTAGTCAGTGAACACTGAACAACAAACAGTAACTCCTGTGTATTAAATTATTAATAACATAAACTACTAAGGAGGATGAGCCACACCATTCGTGAAGTTAGTAGCAGCTGCTGATGAACTGCCTGCATCAGTACCAGCAGCCCTTAGACCATTGATGATCTCATACAATAAGCTCTGAAAAAAATCAAACGAATTGACAGATAATTCTTCGGATGGGCTTCCTATTACACAAAGCAGAAATTTTGACACCAGATTTCAAAGGAATGAAGAAAAAATTTACCTCATTGGTCCCAGCACCAGCCTTAAAAGCGCCGAAGTTGTAGTACTTATCTAACTTATTTGAGCACGCCGAAGGAAATTGAGGTGGGTGCAGAACATTATAGAAGAATATTGAAACAGAATCATAATAAAATTGGGGCCTTGGCGAATTGTGATCACCCTCAAATTTGATTAAATTTTTATCCCCCTGCAGATAAATAGAAATACATCAGCAAAATGAGCCCGGCAGGCCCCTCAACAGGAGCAGTCACAACTGATGAAACCTGTATGTATTTAGAAGACATCTGTTTACCGATCAGCCTTTGTAAAGCAAGAGTAAGATTTACCGCATATGCCTGGTGAATACGATCAGAGTGATGGGGCTGAATAAACATGTCATTCGATGCGTGTCCAAATAATGCAGGAATAAACGTTTTGGGGGCAAACTGGAGAAGAAAAGGATAGTAAAGTTTGCGACGTTGTCCAGAAATAGGAGGTAATCAGATAAATACCAATAGGTTTGACTGAAAACCATGATACTTGAAACATCAAGATTAGTAGACTACCCAGTATAACAAGAATTTCCAATACTTCAACCAAGCTTACACAAACTGTGTCTCAATCAAGCTAAAAGAGCTGTTCTAATTGTTTAATGTCGGCGTTCACAGCTAAGACAATTATGCTCAGAAGCTTAATTCGGGCAAAACAAAGACATACGAGTATACAACATAATGTTCATTTAGCATTGCAGTCCACTTGAGAGATCTGGACAGATATGGGCTAAGCACATTCATTTATACCTATATTCTATATCATTCGTTCATATGTAATGCATAATATTATTACCAGGATGGTAACAAATAGTTCCTATCACATTTCATTAGGTTTTTTTTTTTGTAATTCTACCTGGCTTTTTAGTAATTAAATTAGAACAGAGCGCTATTTCAGAAAGCAAACCTGAACAACATTAAGATCCATTACGTCAAACTTAGCTCTTCTTTGAATGACACGTCGCATGTACTGCACAGCCATCTTAACCTGAAAAAATATATATCGGAGCAAACATAAAATGATGTGACTACAGCAACAGGCAGTGGGCACTCTAACGTGATAAATAATTAACATAAGTTGCCGAGATCATGTCACGGAGTTTTACAACATTAACTTTAGCCTTTTCATATTTTGAGATGCCTATCTTTGATCTATAGCCAGAAAACAATGTTATGTTATAGAGCATCAGCAGCAGTAAACAACACCTTTTCTTGTTATGTAATGCCTACCATTAAGCTAGCAACCAAATTTCATCTACTCGCTCATTCAAGGTTTGCTTCCCTAGCAGCCCAGTTTTTAGAAGAAAAAAAATCAGTTGGATAGGACAGCAACACTAGGGCTATGCACACCAAACTGACCAGTGTTATGAAAGATTTGTAGAGTTGTACAAATTCCCTGTAAGATTTGTATTATTCCTGGATGTAAACACGGTACTTCTTGTTACGCATGCAGCAGTTGGTTGGAGCTTAGCTTCAAGGATACAAGTGGAATACTCAAGAACCATAAACCACCAATTAACATGTAAACCATAATACATCGAAATTGTGTACAAACTACAAAGAGTGCACTGTTCCAATATTCAGTTCATGAATAATAGTGAAGCAAAATATTCTGCAAAAGATAAACATACTGTGAACTTAGGAACTCGGATTTTGTAAACATCTACAAGCTCCATCATCAAGTCATATAAGTTAGAAAAGGCACTGTCCAAAACCATGCCAGCAATTGAGGGGTCTTCTGCTCCATACAGTAGGCTGCATCAAAGATTTGAACAGAAGATGTGATGAACTAACAAAATGAAATCCCATTAAGCAAAAGCTAGGTCTTTAAGATGCACAATTTTTATCAAAAAAATATTCTACGGTATTCCAACAATTACTAAAATGGCATATCATTGCAAGAAACAGAGCATTGAAATAATTTGGCGCAAAGTAGAAAGCACAAGAACTGTAACCGAAATACCTTGTAACAGCACCCATTGACCGCCCCCAAAGTCCTATACGAGAAACCTCCTTATTATTTCGCAAAAAGGACACCACACATTTGAGATCCTGCTTCTGGGAGTAGTTATTTGTTTCAGTCTTTCAGAACAGTGCAATTACTAAACGTTAAGGGTGTTGTTGCGAAACTTATAATGATTATGCACCTCATGCCAACCAAGGCTGACATACTCTCCACCTGATAGCCCTGACCCTGCAAAGTCAAGTGCAAAAAGGGTGATATTTGAAGGAAGAAGTATGACAGCGGCTTCATTTGCATCTGCTCTGCATCCACTGCATTAAGTTAAATAAAAAACCGTTAAATGGTCCACCATTATTGGTAATTAATTAATGTAAGCATCATATGTAAAAAAGGAAATAATTCCATGCTTAATCTTGATAAGTGATAACTCATAGGATGCAACTAGCAGATAAACCCAACACTATGATTGGGATCAAGAATTAAAAAGTGTAGACTGTAGACAAGTATACTTCACAATCAAATGAGTCAGAATGCTAAAGGAAGAGGTCTGATCAAAAGAGAATCATATGAATAAGAAATTGAGAACACACATGGGCATGAAACAACAAAGGTAAGTACCTATTTCCATGGCAGTAGATCACACATGGAAGGGCAGTACTTTCTGGGATGACAGCTGGAACATAGTGGCTGCATTTTAAGGTCTGGTTTCTTTCGTTTGTAAGCTGTCACATAAAAGTAAAAGAATATAATGCTAATGTACAAAAATGTTGACAATCAGCATCAAGTCTTCTTATCAACAAATGAAAGACAGGAAAAGCCTCAATAATTGCTTCCCTTACTTGCCTCCAAGTCTATACGTCTGTACTTTCTTCCTGCAAGAGTAAACTCTGGCTCCCATAAATAGTGATCTGGATTGTACTCTGCACTGTAAATACATAGCCAGTTAACTGCCTTCATACCAGTACAATAATTTGTTGAATATCAAAGTTTTGAGGGCTTCCAACTTCCAATATTTTAGCATCTTGAAGAAAAGGCATAAAGTTATATTAGGAAGAGTACAGTTGGTATGAATGAACATGTGTTAACTAAATGCAAAAGCCTCCTTCAGTTACTACCTCAGTTTACTTTTGCCACTACAACACTTGTGATTACGAACAGCTACTTGTTCAACTAGAATCCTAGTACAAGATTCTCAACGGCAATGGTTGAAGAACAAACTTTGTCTCCTATGCTGGATTAACGGTATTTCGAGTACAGAACTTTCACATGCTCGCAATTGTTAAGATTAAGATGATAACCCAGTATTTGCTCCATGATTCCATATGCTTGGTTTAGGTATTGATACATGAATCACACAGATAACTCATACAGCCAAATATGACCAATTACAGCCGCCACATACATTGTACAAAAAAAAGTAGCAAATTCCACCTACTTGCAGCATACACCAGACTAAATCTTGGCGAAGCGAATGGGAACAAGTCAACAAGGCTGTTACCAGTTTAGCAAAAGAAAAACAAGGTGATTACCGTGGCGGCCGGATGACAAAATTAACGAACTGCTCGATCATCGCGCCGTCGGAAGCTCCCCGACGACGACGCAGCGGCGGAGGCTGCTTCCGGCGCTCATATACTTACGGAGTCCACCAACCTTCCCACAAACCAATCCTCCACCCTCAGTAGTCAGTTTCTCCTCGCCAATCCGCCTAAACCCGCCGAGGAGCCTCAGATCCGCGCGAACCGCCCGCAGCAGCTCGCGGCTCCGTCGAGTTCGCCGCAACCCGCCGGATCCGGCGCGGTCTCCGGCGACCCGGCGCTCGGAATGCCCGCCGCGAGCCGCGGACTACGGCGAGGGCCGTGGGAGGTGGGGACTCGGGGGAGGCTCCCGGGGGCGGAGCGCCGGCGGCGGTGGGGATCGGAGTAGGGCGAGATGGGGGGAGGAGAGCAAATGGGCGTGGGAAATGTGAACGTTAAAGAGGAGGCGAATGCGACGTAATACTACCAATAATAGGGAAATAAAACCTTATTTAAATGGGGTTTTTTTGGCTCGTTTATTTGCTTTTGTAGTTTTGCACCCCCGAAGTTTTCTGGTCTGCACGTGGCGCCATTTCGCCGCACATGCACGGTGCACGGGTGTCATGGGTGGCGCGCCGCCTGAAAGAGGTCACACTTGTGTACTAACCGCTGTTTTTTTGTACCCGCCATTCATGTGCCAGCGATTCTAGCGATGTATTGGACCGTCGTGTACGTTTGTATTGTTCTTTTTATGTTTTTTTGTTTATCCTTGTTTGTACATCTTTAGCTGAAAGGTCTATCTGCTCTGTGTGTTTGTTCGACGCTCGTTGTTCTTGCAAGCCAGTATAATTCGAATCATGAGGAATTTTGACTGGTATGTTCTTTTCAGCATTGGAGGACGATTTTTGATTCTAGAGTAAGTGTTTGTTTGAACAAACCAAATAGCGATAAGTTTATAAGCTATTTTAAAAAAGATATCTTGATAAATCGTTTCAAAACAGCGATAGAGAAACCGTCTTATTTATTTATTTAAAGAAAATCATAAACTACAAGTTGAAAATAATAGGGCCTCCAGTTGTAATTAGTTGCGCTCACCACGTTACGTGGATAGCACAGGAGTACTTCCTCCCTATTGAAATATTTTGCTCCATAGTAAAGCTATATATATTTTTTTAAACACTAAAAAATGGATAAATATTTTTCCCTATATATGAGTTACACTTATGAAACCTATATATGAGTTTACACTTATGAAACATCTTACATCTGAAAAAGAAAAATTCTGACAACTGAAAAAGGAGAGAGCTCAGCAGCTGGGTCTGTGTGGCTGTGTCCCCACGAAAATTCCTCCGGACGAAAATGCTACAGCTACAGGGACGCCCATAATAAAAGTCGCAAACCTCAAACCGAATATTCACCCGCCCATGGGGCCCACCTCAAAAGCCAGAATGATTTAGGGTGCCTTTGGTTGAGCTTTTGGGAGCTGTTTTTGCTTCCAAAAAGCCAAAAGCCAACCAAAGGGGTGGAAACCAAAAGCTGCTTTTTCAGAAGTAGCTACTTTTGGGTAGTACAGTTTTGAAAACACCTTGGACCCTGCTTTTGGCTTTTGGCTTTCTGCTTTTTGAAATGGTGAAAATAGAGAGCTGTTTCACAGTTGTTTCAAGGAAAATAGAGATAGGAGGTAAGTTTTATACTTGTTTGAACCAAACAGCTTACAGCTTTTCCATAGCCCACAACCTACAGCAGCTTTTTCAGAAGCCACAGCTCAACCAAACACACCCTTAGCGTCTATACCGGCACTCCGCTAGCTTGTCCACTTCACCGAGCGAGGAAGCTGCACGTGGGCCCCACATGACATAGGCCGAGCTGATGGCCAGTGGCTTCTGCATGGACGACAAGAGTAAGATGTTAATAGAAAGATTATAGTAAAAATTATATTAAATTTAGTTATATCGATTAAAATTATATGTGACTATTTTCTTTATATACCGTCTCTTGTGAATAATTATAACCTAAAATTTTAAGTTATAAGACTGCACGGGGATAGTTTGGTCATTTCGGTGTTGGGTCTGGCTTGATGCGTGTGCCTCTCTCCAACTCTGTGACAGGTGGTCCTGGGCGTGATTATTACTCGGCCGTCGACCTCTCTGTCCTACTCGCATCTTGGACAGAGTACAGTAACAAGGATTGGTTTGTTTTGAGCGCGTGCTTGGCTAGCTGTTCTATTCTCGCCAGCGGCAGCTTCTGAATTGTTCTACCAAACTCGCATCTTGCAAAGATTGATTTGTTTTGAGTGCGCGCTTGGCTTGCTGTTCTCCTCTCGCCAGCGGCAGCTTCTGAATTGTCCTACCTAACTCGCATCTTCGACTGCGGTTTATAGCTTTTGGTTAAATTTTTTAATTTTTATCTGTTTACGTACAGATTACGGAAAGACAGATGCTCACCTGCGATTTTGGCTGGTACAGATATTGGGTTTTTAACGTGTAGATCGTTTAACTTGTAGACTCCGTCTTAAAAAATACTCCATTTGAAAGTTAGGTATTATAATAAAAACTAAAAGCCGTCCGACTTCTGCCAAACAGTGTTCGGAGCGCGCGCTTGGCTAGCTGTTCTCTTCTCGCCAGCGGCAGCTTCTGAATTGTGCTACCAACCGTACCATGGTGTTAATGCCACTTGATGGAACGGACGAGACCCACGCTTGGTCGCGACAAAGACATGTTAATGGTCTCTGTTTTAGGACGATTGAGCTTCGGTTCAAAGCAATCAGAAGCTTAAGCTGAGTCCTCATGATTTTCAGAGAAGCTAAGGCCCTGATTAATTCGACTTCGACTTTTGGTTTATTTTTTACTATTAATAAGTTTCGTCTTTTTCTGAACTTTTAGTTTTTTGTTGAGCTTTTTTACCGGTTCTTTTTTTCCCGTATTTGTTTGTATTATACGTAATGGGCTAATATATTTTTTATATTTTTAAATTTAATTATGCTAAATAAGCCTCTGTCAGTTACAGTGCTTTTTTCAGTCAGTTACAGTGTTTTCAACCATAAGCCATGAGCTTTTCAGCCGAACCGATCACCACCTAAGCCTAATGTTGACAGAGAAACGTATGAAATCCATCTACAAGCTAGCTTCACACAGCATGCATGTGGTGGTACGGCAAAGCTAGCTACCCCAAACCTAATTTGTGATAGCAATAGAGGATTAAGATTTACAATGTGTATACTAGAATAAGAAAAATGCTTTCTTCGTTTCTGTGTTTCGTATTATGGCGGTTTGGAATACTGTAATTTACTGATTTTGTAACAAAATTGAGCGATTCCTCGAAAATTGACACTAGGCCCGCATGGAACTTACCAACACCTTAGCGCACACTCTTTTGCTGTGGCATTTTACTTAGGGTTAACTTAGGTCATTTAACTATACATCTTAAGCTAAACATCAAACTGACTTAAAATAAGAAAAGGGGGGAGTGCCAATTCAGTAACTAAACATCCATGATGCGGCTAGCAAAGATTCAGTCAAACATCGCACGACAGTATGCGATTGAAGTTACTCCTTTTCCATGATATTTGTCTGTCAAGTACTCTATCTTACTTTGAAACAAGGACGTAGGTATTTATTCACCAAAGAAAATCTAGAACGTAGGTATTGGGTTTTCCACTCTTGTCCAGGCACTCAAAGCTGCAAGAAAGAAGATTAAAACCCATTTGAAACACAAAAAATTTATAGGATTTTTGTAGGAGTTTCACACGTAGCAGTATTGTCGATATTTTAATATCTTCGAGAAAACTCTAAAAGACTCGGCGTATGAACATGTATAGTAGAGACACAATAATTTTTATACAGGTTTGGATCTTCTTCTGAGAGAATAATAAACCTACGTCCCTATGTGGCTATTGCTGAGAGAAATTAATTACTACTGTGACTAGTGCGAAATGGCTAGGATCCAATGTGTTCTGATCCCCTCTCCTTTCCGATGTCAGCCTTTATATAGTCGGCAAAGCGGTGACCGTTGTCCCGTGTCAAAAGACGCATCAACGCTTCGGGTGATAACCATCTGACGGAAGTTACTGTAAAAGCGACGTAGTAGCCCATTCGCCGTGTGACGGTTGTTGTAAGAGAGAGATTGTATACAGTTATTAGGAATAAGCGCTCGTCCTAATTGCTTCGTTAGACGGATGTAAGTATCTCGTCGTAAATAAGTTAGTTGGGAATATGCTGGTTGCGGAAGGATCCACAACCATGAGATGGTCGTAAGAAATCTTACGACTAAATGGTCGTAGAAAGACTTACGATTAAGGGGTAGTCGTAGTAAAACTTACGGCTAAATAGTCGTAGAAAGACTTACGACTATATAATCGTAGAAAGACTTACGACTATATGATATAGAAGAACTTATGACTACGTGATCGTAAAAGGACTTACGACTATGTGATAGTCATAGAATGGTTTACGACTAAATGATAGTAGAAAGACTTATGACTACTCTGTAAAAATATATCCGTTAACGATAAAGAATATACTCAGATAACATACTGACATAATAATTAGAGAGTTATTATACCCTCGCCTAATACAATTTTATAAATTTTAGAAAAAAATCTATTATCCCAAACAGAATTAAGTGACTGAAGTTTTTGCACAGTATGTAATAGCCATAAGCGTGGTCCAATCTTGTTAGTTATTCTCTTCTTGATTCTGGTACCTTCTTGGTATGTATATACAAAGAGTGATTGATCTGACATTACGAAAGCATTGGAAGTAGGAACATTATACCAGGTGGCAAGTATTCGGGTGAGGCTGCAAAGGATTAGAGAAAATCATAAATTGGCATTTTGGCGTGGTACTAATTGCAAGCATCTTTGGGCCAATACCAGCGAAAAAAAGAGAGTTCTTTACGTGGACCTTGTATGGGTCTGACATAGCTCAGCCCAGCTGAGCTGTCATAGCCTGTTGCTTCTCAGTGATTTTAAAGTCGTGTCTGGTCTAGTATGATTATGGACCTGTTCTTTAAGTCACAAGTCGGTAGTTTTTGGCTTTTATTACAGTATCTAACTTTTAAATGGAGTATTTTCTCAAGACGGGGTCTACAAGTTAAATGATCTACACGTTAAAAGCCCAACATTTATACCAGCCAAAATCGTAAGTGAGTATCTGTCTCTCCGTAATCTGTACCGTAAACAGCCAAAATTCAAAAATTTCAGCCAAAAGCCATAAGCCGCAGCTGAAAAGAACGTGCCCATATCGAACCTGTTTACACATTTTGCAATGGCTCTGTCTCATAAAAAAATTGGACTTAGCATCTAGTCTTCGCTGAAAAATACGACGATCGTCGAGAGAAGGCATTTGTTCACTAGTGTCATGTGCTATGTCATGTTGCCCCTCAGTGCTCTCGGGGTCTTGCCTGCTCTAGTGCGGTTTCACCGTAGCCTAGTCACACATAAAGCAATGGTTACGTCTTGGAGAAAAAAGGATTTAGCATCTAGCCGTCGCTGAAAAGCATGATTATTGGCAAGAGAAGGTGTTTGATCACTGTTGTCATGAGCGATAGCTTGTTACTCCTCAGTGCTTCCGAACTCTAGTGTGGCTTTGCCATAGTTTAGTTACACATCATACAATAGTTTTGCCTTGTAGAAAATAAGGATATAGCATCTAGTTCTCGCAGAAAAGTATGACAATCGGTGACAGAAGGCATTTGTTTATTGTTGTGGTGTGCTATAGCCTACTTCCTCTAAGTGCTCCCAATGTCTTAAATACTCCATTGCGCTTCGCTGTAGCTCAGTTACATATTTCTAGATTATTCCTTCTCATAGAAAAAAGTGAACTCATCATCTAGTTCCAGATAAAAGCACGACAATCGATGAAAGAAGGCGTATGTTCACTATTGTCATGTGCTATAGCCTATTACCCCTCGGTGCTCCCAAAGTCTTACCTTCTCTGGTGCAGCTAAGTCGTAGCCCCGTTACACATGTTGCATTGGTTCTATCTTGTAAAAAGGATTTAGCATCTAGTTCATTATAAAAAGCGCGATGAGTGGTGAGACTACACGTTTGTTCACTGCAACCATATACTATAGCTTGTTGCCCCTCGATGCTGCCGAAATCTTGCCTGCTCTGATGTGGCTATACCGTAGTGTAGTTACATATCTTAAGATGGTTTCACCTTGTACAAAAAAATAGGATTTAACATCTAGTCCTCACTAAAAAGCACGACGATCGATAAGAGAAGGTGTTTGTTCATAACTAACATATGCTAGTCTGTTGTCCCTGGGTGCTCTCAAAGTCTTGCCTTCTCTTTGCATCTATGCCATAGCCTAGTTACACATTTGCCAATGGTTTCGTCTTGTACAAAAAAGAGGATTTATCATCTAGTCCTCGCTACAAAGCATGACAATTGGTGAGAGAAGACGCTTGTTCACTGCTACTATGTGCTATAGCTTGGTTCCCGTCGGTGCTACGCTTAGTTCACTGCTACGCTTGTTCACTTCTAAAGTATTGAATGCTCTATTGCAACTTTACCGTAGCTTAGTTATGCATCTCGAGATGATTTCATTTCATGGAAAAAATATTGACGTACCATCTAGTTCTCGATGAAAAGCACGACGATCGACAAGAGAAGGTGTTTGTTCACTATTGGCGTTTGCTATATCCTACTGCTCCTCGGTGCTTCCAAAGACTTACCTACTCCGATGCTACTATGCAATAGCCCAGTTACACATCTTGCAATGGTTCCATCTTATAGAAAAAAGGATATTTGGCATCTAGTCCTCGCTGCAAGGCATGACGATTAGCGAGAGAAGTTATTTCTTCATGTTGTGATGTGATATAGCATTTTACCCCTCGGTGCTCCCGAAGTCTTGCTTGCTGTAGTGCGCCTTTGCAATAGCTCAATTATGCATCATGTGATGGTTTCATCTTGTAGAAAAATGAGTACTTATTATTTAGCCCTCGCTGAAAAGTACGACGATCGGCGAGAGAAAGTGTTTGATCACTGCTGCTGTGTGCAATAGTCTATTACCCTTCAGAGCTCTTAAAATCTTGTCTACTCTAGTGCAGCTTCACCATTACACAGTTACATATCTTATGATGGCTCCGTCTCTATAGAAGAAAGATGATTTAACATCTAGGACTCGCTGAAAAGCACGACAATCGGTGAGAGAAGGCGTTTGTTCATCGCTGCCGTGTTCTATAGCCTATTGTCTCTCGGTGCCCCTAAAGTCTCAAATGCTCTGTTGCAACTTTGTTATAACTTAGTTACACATATCCAGATGATTTTGTCTCGTAGAAAAAAAATATGGAATTAGCAGCTAGTTCTCGGTGAAAAGTACAACGATCGACCATATAAGGCATTTTTTCACTGCAGTCGTGTGCTATAGACTGTGGTAGCTCAGTGTAGCTGAAGTCTTGCCTGCTCTAGTGTAGCTATATAGCAGCATAGTTACACATGTTATAATGGTTCTGTCTTGTAGAAAAAACTGGATTAAGCATCTAGTACTCGCTGCAAAGCACGATAATTGATGAGAAAAAGATGTTTGTTCACTGCTGCCATGTGCTATAGCTTGTTGCCCATCAATGCTCCCAAAGTATTGACTGCTCTAGTGTGGCTTATGCTTCTGGCAATGGTTCCATCTTGTAGAATAAAATAAGAACTTAGTATCCAGTCCTCACAGAAAAGCCCGACTATAGGTGGCAGAAGGAGGTTGTCCACTGCTGTGCTGTGTTATAGCTAATTGCCCCGTTGCCCCTAATGTCTTGAATGCTCTTTTGCAACTTTAGCGTAGCTGAGTTGCACATCTCTAGATGATACCATCTCATAGAAAAAATGGGGACTTAGTATCTAGCTCTTGGTGAAAAGTATGACAATTGATGAAAGAAAGTATTTGTTTACTATTGTCGTGTGCTATAACCCGTTACCCCTCGGTGCTGTTGAAGTCCTACCTACTCTAGTGCGGCTTCCCCATTGTCCAGTTACATATCTTGTGATGGTTCTGACTTGTAGAAAAAATAAGGACTTAGCATATCGTCCTTGCTTAAAAGCACCTCGATCGGTAAGAGAATGTGTTTGTTCACTGCTGTTGTGTGCAATAGCCTAGTTTCCCTAGTTACGAATCTTGCGTTGGTTCTGTCTTAAAGAAAAAGAGGATTTGGCATGTAGTCCTCACTGAACAAGCTTAACGATTGGTGAGAGAAAGCGTTTATGCACTACTGCCGTGTGTTATATCCTGTTACCCTATGGCGCACGATGTTCCCCTATGTGGATACCGCAGTAGCACTACTGCGATCACTACTGCGCTGATAGAGAATGATCTGCAACGTACGTGAGGAACACGAGGGGTTGCTAGAGGAGAGAATTTGCGGCTGAGGATGTTGGATGATCGACTACTTCCACTATATCGGCGTGCGAGACATTAGATTAGGCTGCTCCAACTCTTATTCCGATGCACTGTGCATCTAGTGGTAAAGATCTATAATCTCTTACTCACAATTCTTCCTAGTTTACATGGTAGAACATTTTATTCATGCTAGTGTAGGCTACATGTATCCCTACATTTAGTCCTCGCTAAAAAACACGATGATCAGCGAGAGAAGGCGTTTGTTCACTACTACCATGTGCTGTAGTTTGTTGCTCTTGGTTCTCCGTAAGTCTTGCCTACTCTGATGCAGCTTTACCATAGCATAGTTACACATCTTATAATGGTTCTATCTTATACAAAAAAAACAAGCACATAGCATATAGTCTTCACAGAAAAGCATGCCGATATGTGATAGATGGCTTTTGTTCACTACTACCATGTGCTATAGCATGTTACCCTTCAATGCTCCCAAAGTCTTGAATGCTCTATTGCATCTTCACGGTAGCTCAGTTATGCATCTCGAGATGATACCGTCTCATAGAAAAATTAGGGATTTAGCATCTAGTTCTCGGTGAAAAGCGTGACGCTCGACAAAAGAAGGTGTTTGTTAATTTCTGTCATGTGTTATAGCCTATTTCCCCTCGGTGCTACTGAAGTCTTACCTGCTCTACTGTGGCTATATCGTAGCCTAGCTATACATTTTGCAATGGTTCCATCTTACAAAAAAAAGAGGACTTAGCATCCAATCCTCGCTGAAAAGCACAATGATCGCAATATGTCTAGCTGACCTATGGCAAAGCTGCACCAGAACAGACAGCACTTTGGGACAAGTGAGTGGCAACTGGCTATAGCACATGATAGCAGTGAACAAATGACTTCTCTCGTCAATCATCGTGCTTTTTAGCAAGGACTATATACTAAATCCTCTTTTTTTACAAGACAACAATCGCAAGATGTGTAACCGGCTACGATGACAGTCAACAAACGTTTTCTCTCGCCGTTCATTGTGCTTTCTAGTGAGGACTAGATTCTAAATACTAGTTTTTCTCATAAGCACTTGAGCAGACAAGACATCAGAAGCATCGAGTGGCAACAAGCTAGAGGACACGATAGCAGTGAACAAACGCTTTCTTTTGTCGATCGTTGTGCTTTGTACTGAGAATTATATGCTTAAGTCCCTATTTTTCTGTGGGATGGAGTCATTTAGAGATGCGTAAGTGAGCTATAGTGAAACTGCAACTAAGTATTTAGAACTTCGGGAGTACCGAGAGGCAACATGCTATAACACATGACAATGGTGATTTGCCTAGACTAATTTTCAAAACGCATAGTGCACAAATAGAAAGAAACCTATTCATTCTTAAAAAAAGTAGTAGCCTAGTATTCCAAACTAATCTTAGATTCATTCTTTTTCTTCCGAACAAATAAATAGAATATTTTTATCGTTTTTTAAAGTGTCTTATCGGGACAATATTTTCAAAAATATTTATCGATATTCGATTCATTCGTTCGATTCATTCGTACAAATACTTGCATTAGAATCAAAAGCTATCAGCCGAAAAGAATCTATTTAGAACAAAACATCTGAAAATGACAATCCTAGAAAAAAAACTCGGGAAAAAGGTTCTGTAAGCGCATCATGATTTCGGGCGCAGCTCCGGTTCCCAGCATCACGTACTCGTGTTAGCTCAAGTAGTTGCAATTTGGCGAATGAAGAGAGGGAAATGTGTGCTAGTCCTATATAAGAGCAACTCCAGTAGAGCCCTTACTTGAGCCCTCAAACCTCATATTTGAGGGTTTGAGGCAAAAACAGAGGTCCAACAAGGCCTCTACTAGAGCCCTCAAATTTGAGGGGCCCCTCAAATCCCCCTCCAGCCCTCATTCCTGAGGGCTCTAGGCCAAGCCCTCAAATCAACAGTTGAAGTCCGTTTTCCTACGCGCGCTTGGTCCTGCTCCTTTCCCCCGCCCGCCTCTTTCCCCTCCCGCGCGCGCCGACCCAAGCAGCCCCAGATCCAGATCGATCCGCCATGTTTCCCCCTCCACCAATCCGCCCATGACTCCCGCGTCCTCATCGCCTCCACCATCTTCCTCTTCGCCGCCGCCGGCGCGCGCTGGCGCCCCGCGGACACCGGCCTCCCCGTCCCGGCCGCCGCCGCCGCCTTCTCGGTCGTCCCTGTGAGCGTGAACTCCTCTACCGACGGCCAAGAACTCTCCTTTGTTGACGAGAACGGCCGCCCCGACGACCCCAACGCCAGCTCGGCTGCTGGGAGATGCGACCCCAGCGCTGCCGCTATCAGGGTCTTCATGTACGACATGACGCCCAAGTTCCACTTCGGCCTGCTCGGCTGGGTGCCGCCCGCCGGGGAAGTGGGCGGCGTCTGGCCGGACGTCAGGAGCGGCGCAGCCCCGCACTACCCCGGCGGGCTCAACCAGCAGCACAGCGTAGAGTACTGGCTTACGCTGGACCTCCTGTCCTCGTCGTCCCAGGCCCCCTCCGCGTCCTCCGCCATCGACTTCCTCACGCTCTGCTACCGCCTCAAGGTGAGTGCTCACTGCTCCACCAATCCCTGCTTGTGGCTTCCGTTTGTGCTTGTGAGGTTTGTGTCATGATGTGTTGTCTGGGGGTGTAGACGACCAAAAGGGCGGGGTGGGTGAGGCGCGGCGTGCAGGGGCCCGAGTCGGTGGCCGACCACATGTACCGCATGGGCGTCATGGCGCTCGTCGCCGCAGACCTCCCCGGCGTTGACCGCGACAGGTGTGTGAAACCCGGCCGTTTCCTCATACTCTTGTTTGGTGGGATTTTCTTCTTCTTCTAGTGCCATCCTTTTCTTGATGGGTATTAACCTTGTTCTACAGGTGTGTGAAGATGGCGATTGTGCACGACATAGCCGAAGGTTCTTAGCCTGTCATCAAGGAGAAACGTACAAAATAAGGATGTCTATGATTTTTCTGAATAACTTACTCAAGTAAATGCTAGGAATATCGATTCCATCTCTAATGTTTGTTATCCTTTAAGCCAAATTCATCCTTCTGTTGCTATTGCTTAAATGGGCATATTTTACCATCCATCATTTTTTTTATCACTGCCATCGGAAAGTAGTTCAGAATGTAGAGGTCCACTGAGCAGCTTGTGTTCTCACACTCCAAAACATATTGTAGAAAGTTATTGGACAACATTGGAGGCCATCCCTTGGTTAGATGCCTAAGGCAATATTTTGAAATTAAAAATGATGCTGCCATTTGGAGAAGCTATTCTTTATGCAAGATGAGGAATGTTTTCTGTAGATGACAGACTAACAAGTCATGGTATTGTTCTTTGCCCTTATACTTTTGATATGCAGTAAACATAGGCTTTATCTGCATGTCATTTTTTCAGCCGAAGAAATTTGTGAGCTTTGGATGGAGTATGAGAACAATGCCTCTTTGGAAGCAAAGGTTGTCAAAGATTTTGACAAGATACACAGGGAGATTGAAGATAGATAGGGACATGAGAAACTCCGCGATGATCTTGTGGAACATTTGTGGGCGATACATAGCGCTAGCTAGTTGTTTAATAATTTTCGTAGACTTCATTTTACATGTTATGATGGATTATATCAGTTTATTTGATGTTATGTGATGAACTTTGTGCTTTCAATTTAAATTCGGAACAAATTTGAATTTAAATTTGAATATTCGTATTTGAATTCATAAATTTAAATATTGTCCCTCATTGTGAAATCATAAATATTTTATTGTGTATTGTGCTTTTGTCCCATACATATGCATATAGTGTGAGGAAATAGAGGGAATTGAAAAGTAGGTGCTCTGTTTTGAGGGCTCCTGATGGAGTGCAGCCCAAAAAACAGAACCCTCAAAAGTAGGAGAAACCCTCAAATAAAAAGTAGGAGCCCTGCTTTGAGGGCTGGAGTTGCTCTAACTGTCTACTGCAGCAGTATCAAGACGAGTACGTGTGACACGTTTGCGCAAGACAGAGGAGGCAGCCTGCCAGAGACGCAGCAATTCCCTGCTGCTGCTGCCTTCAGAAAGCTGACATGACCACCTCGCTGAGAATCCTCGCAGCGCACGAACCCGTCCCATCATCGCGAGAGAGCAGTCCGGTCGAGCTGAGAGGGGCGAGCAACTTCAAATTTTTCCCGCTACTTTTTTCGCGGCCGCCGCAGCCTGCCCATCCACATCGAGGGAAATAACGGGGCTGCCCCCAATACTGCATCGCCTGTGCTGTGTGGTCAGAGCGGCGTAGGCGCGAGGTGAGCGCTGCGAGCCGAGGCCACCGGAGCGCACGAGGCTGCCGCCTGTCGCCGTCGAGGAACACCACCGAGGACCAAGTCACCTGGTGGAAGGACCGAGTCACCGAGCTACATACGGCTCCGTCCTTCGTCACGGGCGAGCGGCGAGAGAGGAACCACTCAAAACGAGTGACCAACGAGCTTATTATAACTGCACCCAATACAACAACGTACAACCACCAGGATCCCGTGTCATGGATTGCATGGTGCATCTCTGCTAGGGGGGCGCCATTGAATGAGCATCGCTAACCTTATCCATCCCCAACCCAACCAGTTACCAAATCGGCTTACTCGCTTCCCTTTCTAATTACCCCGCTCGTTTAGGCTTAGCTTTTAGTTTTCAGTTTATTTTTCACTATTCCTAAATTTCGCCTTTTTTAACTTTTCGGGTTTTTTGAGCTTTTTTGCCGGTTCTTTTTTTCCCGTATTCGTTTGTATTATACGTATTAGGCTAATCCATTTTTCTATTTTTAAATTTTTTTAAATTTAATTATACCAAATAAGCCACCATCAACCACAGTGTAATTTCAGCCAGCTACAGTGAAAATTCAACCATAAACTGCAAAAAATTAGCCCAACCAAGCACCACCTATGTCTTCTTTGCTTTCTCACCGACGCCACACCCCAGCGAGCTCCTCCGCCCGCGCCCTAGTCCCTCTTCTTCCTCTTCTAGTCTCCACCTTCTTCTTCCTTCCTACTTCCACCACACGTGGCCGGCAGCGCTAGCGTTATGTCGCCATCATCCCAACCCTACCCAACATGATATTCAATCACCTCCATCTATCGTCATCCACTGCCCTCCTTTGATCCCATGGTCGACGGCACCGTCGCTGCTCTTCTCTTCCTCTAAACCCTAGGGTCTCGGTGAACCCCTCTCTAACATGGGTGAACCCTAACCCTATTATGCCGTCATCGTCACTCGTCTTCGCCGAAGAAGGTAAATGAGCCTTAACCCTAGCCCCAAATGAATTTGTCTCTTATTGTCTATGAATTTATCTTTTGTTGTATAAATTTATGAGCTTTCTAAAATTGAAAGTCTTCCATCCATAACTATTTATCTCATATTCCATAGATAGCAAAATCCTTTCTGCTATACTTTCCAAAGTTGGGCATGCACCATGCTTCTGAAAAATTAAGGTGGTGCTCGGTTAGGTTGATTTTTTGTAGCTTATGACTGAATTTTCACTGTAGCTGGCTGAAATTGCACCGTAGCCACTGGTGACTTATTTGGCATAATTAAATTTTAAAAATGGAAAAAAGGATTAGGCCAACACGTATAATGCAAACGAATACGGAAAAAAGAACCAACAAAAAAGTTCAAAAAAATCTGAAAAGTTAGAAAAAGACAAAATTTAGGAATAATAAAAAATAAGCCGGAAGCCAGAAGGCCAAGCCCAAACGAGCAGAGCCTAAACACTCATCTAAACGATGTAGATTTGTGGCATGCACAACATAATGCAACATGAAAGTCCTAGCATGTATCATACTTCTATGTTGGATTGAATCCATCAGACTCATTTTTACGTACCCATTGAAGATTTGGATCGGGTTCTTTTGGGTTTAAAGTTGATTTATACTTATACTGTTTATAGTAACTAGCTTTTAAATAATACGTTTTTTCAAGATGGGAAAAATAGAAAAATTATAGTAAAAATATATTGAGTTCAGCTGTACCGACCAAAATCATAAGCAACTATTTTTCTATACGTACTGTTTTTCATAAACAATCAAAATTAATTTAAATATTTAAATCATATGCTATAAACTATCAGCCAAAAAATTCCAATCCTCCATAAATCATGATGACTAACCAACCGTTGGTCGCCTGCCCATTGCCTGGCCATCAATGTTGACACCGGCAAATTCTCGTGTATCACTCCCCCATTTTTTAAACGAATACGTACAGTTCAACGTGCCATGACCATGATGTGCCGAGCCTTGTAAATTCCCCTCAAAACCCGTCACAAATTTAAATTTCGAATCTCCCTATTCGCACACCGTCTCTCGCCAACTCCGCGCAACCGCTCCATCTTAACCCCACCAACGCCCACTGACAGGTGGGCCCAGGATGGATCCACGGTGTACAGATCGGTAGCATCGAACGGTAAAAGGGGGAAATTGAACTTGTTTTAATTTCGCTCGGTACACTCGAAGCGCTTCTCGCCATTTCCGTCTCTTATCTGATACTACTATCAGGGTGGGGGATTAGCGGCAGCTCGAAACCCTTGCTGCTCCGGCCGCCGGCGGCGATGGCAGCGGCGTCGTTCCGGTCGGCGACGAGGAGGGACGCCTTCGAGGACGCCGGCTCCGCCACGCGCGGCCGGGCGGCGGCCGCTGGCGTCGCCGGAGGGAGCGGCGGGCTCCGGCGGTCCAGGAGTTTGAGTAGGTTCCCGCCGCCGTCGCCCTCTCCTGAGGACGCGGCGACGCCCTCCTCGAGGTTCGTGACCAAGGTGAGGGGCGGCGGCGGCAGGGGAGGAGGGGCGTTGCCGGAGGTCAGCCTCGACGACCTCGCGGACGAGTTCTTCCGGGCCAGGGCGGAGTCTGAGGACGACGACGAGGACGTGGTGGCGCGCGGGGAGGAGGCGCGCGGCCGGCTAAGGTTCCCGGCGCCCGCGGAGAGGGGCGGTGGCCGGCGGAGCTCCACCGCGCGGTACGCGAGGGAGACGGAGTCGTCGCGGCAGCGCGGGCGGTCGGTGTCGCGGCCGCCGGCCGAACGGCGAGGCGGAGCCCCCGCTGTGACGAATGGCGGTGCTGCCGCGAGCCGGCAGCGGTATGCGTCGGTGGACCGGCGTGCCTCGATAGATCGGCATCGGTGGTGCGATTCAGATGTATGTGCCAGTAGCATTTCGTATTTTTGGTCAATATATTTTTAATCTATAATGGTGTGTAGTTAAGTTTTGTGTAGGAGTTGATTTGGTTAGATTAAATTAGTTGCTTGGGAACAACTGAATGCATGTTAGTCTTATTGATATGTTAGGAAATGAACACACATATATTTCATATTTGGGAAAGGAGGCAAAAATTTTCTTTTCCACTATATTGCAAATTTGCAATGACAGAAGTTAAAAATTAGCAATGTGCTATGAAAATCAGTTTACAGCATTGCTACCTACTGTATAACTGAAATTTACATAGCTTTTGCTGATTCTTCTTTCCCAAAATTCTGCTCATACAAACGACACAATGAGTATGGGTATTATTCATGTTCATAAAATGAAACATGGTTTAATTCTATTTATTATGGATATTCTGAAATTGATATTAGAACAATAATGGAAGTGTGGAGCTGGGGTAATGCAACAAACGCGAACACAATGATATTGTACGTGTTAGTTGTATGATGCATATATTGTTCCAATTTGTTGAAAGGTGTGTTTATCTGTGTGTTCTAGAATGCCGCAACCCTGAGAGAGTTGTCTCTGTCACTGTCCATGAGAGTGTAGGACAGGAACCTTCTAGGCAAAAACATGAAGTCCCCATTTCAACCACTGTGTTTCCTTTGTGTCCAAATTAGATCTTCCCCCTGAAGAAATCTGTCCTCAGAAGGCACAATCCAATTTGCTGGTTGTCAACTAAAACACCGATCTTTATGACAATCGATAACTTTCATGGTATGCAAATGCCTTACCATTTTTCATTCGACAGTTTCAGTCGATCCTATGCAATGGTAAATGCAAGTGCCTTACCACTTGCAAATTGCAATGGTAGCCCACTGTCATGGTCGAACAACACTACACGTGGAGACGCAAGCAGGCAGGCGCGTATCATGAAAGCGTGTCGACCACGTTGGGTCAAGCATGTTGTGTCGACCACGCGTCTGAGCTAGGCGACAGACAGGCGCGCGTCACAACCAACCAAGGGGGTCGGGTGAGACCAGCACCGGCGCAACAATAGTAGGCGTAGGTACAGCGGCTGGTTAGGGCGTTGTTGCAGATATGGCAAGTTATCTCGAGTAGTTAGTATCTTTCTAAAATTGGTTGATTACTTGCCATGGCTGTTAGGAATTTAGCGATTAGTTTCAATTTGTTATGGGTATGATTAAGATTAGATTATATCTGTTAGGGGGAGTCCATCTGTATAAGGAGAGTTGCCGTATACTATTGGAATTAAGAAAAGAATCAGTTACCTTTTCTTCCCTTCTGTCCATCTCTTGTGTGCACGGGCCCACAAGGCTCTCGGCCGGCTGGCGCTTTCTCGCTGCCGGTCATTCAAGATCCAGCCATCCTCTCGGCAGTGTTTACCCTCAATGCAAGCAAGCCCATAACACCCACTTTATTTATTTAATTTTCATCAAAATGCTAGACTACTTATTTCCTTATTTTTGCTTTGCAGCGGCCATGCACTTTGTCATTACTCATTCCCATCAATACCTTTTTGTTTATTCTTCTTGAACATCCTAGAATACTTATTTGCGTTTCCTTTGTTGTGTACCTTGTGCTCCTGTACTTCATTGCTACCCGTATGTGTAATATTGCTTCTGTTTAAATCTTCTTTTTATGTTTCTGAGTGCAGAATGATATGGATGTTTCTCATCGATATGGTTCTAGGGGAATAAATGACAAATCTAGCACTGGCAATAGTCTGCAGATTTCATTCCATAAATCAGCTAAAGTAAATCAAACTTTGAGGAGGTCTACCAGTCAAAAGGATTTCTTGCATTCACGAGAGAGCAGCTCGGTCAGTACGTCACATATAATCTTTTCTATGCTGTTAGAGAATATTGATGACTGAAAAAATCTTGATATATAAGGATACAAATAAGTGGGATAAGCTATCAAATAGTTTTCTCTAAAAAGTTGTAATATAGTTAGGTTCTATTCTATGCAATGCATGGTTCATAATATTACTAGTTTGTACCAACCAAAAGATGGTACATAATAAATTTTGGCTCTGCCATGTATGGTTTTGTGGGCTCAATTTTTTATTGGTTTTGCTCAAATTTTTTATTGGTTTTCTGTTGAATTAATTAGTGCATTTGTTTTGCAGAGCCATTCTTCACTCACTGATGATGAATCTAGGGACGCTCACTGTTTTCATAGCAGAAATCAGAAGGGAACTCGGGCAGTTTACGCCCTTGAGAAGGTTGATTTCACAACATTCTTCCAACTTTCCAGAACTATATTTTGAAAAGAGCTAGAATTTTTTGTTTCAAAAGAAAAGAGCTAGAATTTACCTTGTATCCTTTTTATATTGTTATTTTATAGGAGCATCCAATCGGTGACAAGGATGGAAATGTACTGTATGACGTGATGCGTAAACAAGTCAGGCAAGCTGTTGAAGAAGTCAAGACTCGGCTTGAAAAGGTACATCTTGCCATAGCAAAATTTTCGTAGAATCTTTTCATCGTCTCTCCACCTTTGATTATTTTACTTGGGCTACAATACTTTTTTCTAGCTGCTTATGGTTACAAAGCTTTAATTGATATTACAATGAAAATGATGAGTCTGACAATGGCCCCCTCAATCTAATCCTGTTCAAGAAGTTTTAGTCTAATATTAACGTACAGTGTTGCTCCATAGTTACACCATCTTGACCCCTCAACATATATTTGGAGCAATGAAGTCTAAGCGAATGATGCTAATTCCTGATCTAGATATTCCAGAAGTGTTGATTGTTGAATTATTATGTCGTTTGTTTTCTGCTGATCTGTCAAAATCATCAGTACATCTGCGGTGTGTGGTTATGAACAAAATGGCTTATGCTTGATATATACAAACCAGTATGATCCTTATTCCTAAAGTCTACATCCTACAACAACACTGGTTTGGTGTTTCTTAGTACATGTACAATCAGGTTGAGTGGTAATTGATGACATCATGATTCATTGATTCCCCAAAATCATTTCTTTAAGATGTACTTTTTGACTAACCTCTTGGTCTGTTCTAGAACTAGGATCCAAAAAGGTTTATTATTGAAGCAGCATCATATATAATGTTTTGTTGACACTGGGGAGCTTGATCATCAGCTTATCTGCTTCTTGTGGTGATGGGCAGAAGATATTATTATGAACTATATGGTTCATTAACTCTGATCATCTTGTCTTCAATTGTACATTGTCCAGGCTGTGACAAAATCTGAACCTTCAGAAAAAGCAACAAGCACTGATGCGCAACCAACCCAAGTTATTACTGAGCTCCGCAGGAGCTACACTAGCAAATTGGAAGAGGTATCATTTGATGGAAAAAGGCTGTTTTTCTTGTTGTGTATTGAACCAGATTTTTTTATTTAATATGCATTATTGATTTTTTAAATGTCTCAGTCAGAGAAGCGGAAGCAGGAATTATTAGCTCAATTGGCTGATGAAGAACAACGCAGGCATGAACTCACAAAAATAGTTAGAGAATTGCTTCCTACTACTAAGAAGAATGCGAATCCAGAAAGGCAGCCACGCCATAGAAGAGTAAGTTTGCTTGGTTGTCTTTCAAATACTTCCTGTTATTGAGAATTTACAAATTCATTCTTTCATGTATTTATATTTCAGAGGAGCAATGATAGAGCCAGGATGTCAAAACGTCTTACTGAAGAGGCTGAGCAATACTTTGAAGATTTCCTGTCAAATGTTGAAGATACTGATTTTTCTTCTTTTGATGGCGAAAGAAGTGATACAAGTTCAACCAGAAGAGATGTGTTACTTCATGGTATGATAGAAACTCCAATAGCCCTTCCAAAAGTGGCTTCACCTGTCGAGTCAGATGGTGTTGTCCTTCCCTGGCTGCAATGGGAAACTAGCAATGACCTTCAAACCTCCCCACGCAAAACCAAGACACAGGTAACAATAGCCTGATTTATTTTCTGGAAATGCTGTTAATCAGTTCCCAGCCCTTATCACATGAATTTGGTACCACATGCTATGTTGCTCCAATTATGCTTATTTGTATATCTTTGTTAGTATACCGCAGAAAATGTTTAGCTATGCATTTTAGATCAGATTCTCTCTGTTTGTATGCTATAACATAGCATCTCTATTTATGTGCCTGATGAATTATCATTTCAGGGAGCAAGCACTGCATGCAGCACCAGCAATCACACCATGAGCAGCCGTGGGAGTTGGAGCCCTGGAGATCATGACAGCTCGGCCGTTTCTAAAGATAAACTACTAAACCGGTTTGACGAGGTTGGGATTCGCCAAAGCAGCTGTAACACACGAAGCTCGTCATTTCATATCGATGACTATCTGCAGTTGCGGAGGAGCGAAGATCTCTTCTTTGAGCGATGGAGGCAGAAGCAAAGAATTGACGATGGCGGCCTAATCCTATGTAGTAGATCAATGATAATGTAGATTATGGCCCATTATTCTACTGCTTGGTGCCAGCGGGAATATGTAGTGTGCCCAGTTTGGTAGTTGATTGGGTTGAGCTAGGCCAATAAGTGTGCAGATTTACAATTAGTTGCCATGCTTATTTCAGGGTGATTGGCCCTGTATAGATGTTCTAATTTTTTCCTTAGTTGTTGAGTTGATGATTTTACCAAATTGGATAAATTTGATGCTTCTTCATGATTAACTGCATTTTTCTTTACCATCCCGAAATATTTATATGTTCCTGCAATGCCAAATTCCAGTGTTACGTCGTGGCCCATAAAAATTAGAGTTTTTAGCCGGACTATGGTATTGTTTTGAAGATTTTCATGTAGGTTCTATCTCGCCCAATGACCCAACATTGTGGGGACCAACTAAAAACGTACAAGGTCATTTTATATTCAAATTGATATTTTAGCAAAAGGTAGCACAAACAATACTGTCTTCGTGATGTTTTACGAAGATATTCCTGTAGCTGGTTTTAAACTCTTATGATATTATTCAAAGTAACGGAACGATGCTATACGTTGTCCAGAAACGGCAATCTAAAATTTAGTGCACTATAATTTTGTAATTATACAATTTAAAATAGGGAAATGTCTATATATCATTCAATTTAGGAAAACATTCGTGTCAGACGTTCGATCCGGATATTTTTCGTTGGACCCGAACTAGTTGTTCTAGCATAGACAACAAAAGTGAGTTCATGTCCGCCGGTGTCCTAAACCCGCATCCGGCTCAATCCAACCTTCGTGAGAACTGTTGCAGCCAAGAAACCGAAGCGGCCCAGATCCTACCGCGATGGGGAGTGACCATAAACCAAGTCAGCGTCCCGAGCACACAACGCCACCACAACCCTCGGTCAGCAGCATGCATGAGCTCCTCGCGAAGGCTCATCCTGCTGCCGAGGCCGTCCACCGATGCGACATTGAGTCTCGCCGTCCTCCGGTAGGTTGTTGCGTGCATTTTTCGATTTTGTTGCAGTTCTTTTCTTTAATGCTGCATGATTTTTGTAGCCCTTGTCAATTTATTGCAGATTTTTTCGGTTGTTGTATCTTTGTTACAAAATATTACAAATATTGTATGATAATGTTGCACATATTTTAGACTTTATTGCACATGGTGTATGATAATATCGCAAGCATTATCATAAAATGTTTTGTCGAGAGCGTACGATGTTAGCGTCCGGATCGAATGTATGGATGCTAGCAACCCCCTTCAATTTATTTCTTCAAAAATTTCAGTCGAATCTTGGACCGTTATGCGATGATCCGACTGTCTAGATTGAGCTGCAGTGCCTTTTCCTCTTCCTCCTTCCGCCAAGCCTCCTCTTTGTCTACTGTCGCCATCTTGATCTCCGGAGTCCTCCCTCGTGCAATGGCGACGCTGGCTTCCTCCCTTACGAGAACATTCTAGTGCATCTTAAGATTTGGTGCATCCCCGTATATTCTCTTCGAAACATGAAGCAAATGATCATAAAAAAAATCCAAAAAATTTTGGTTAGATACGTCATGATGCAATCAAGCATTTTGCAAAAATTCAACTAAAAACATGACGTATATTAGAGAACAAAAAAGACAAATTTAGTGAATAGTAGCTGTTGTAGGGTGGCCTAACCCTGTGGTGGGACTTTGCAACACAAAAAAGACAAATTTAGTGAATAGTAGCTGTTGTAGGGGTGGCCTAACCCTGTGATGGGATCTTGCAACGGGTATAATATGTAATAGACCCCACAATATAGGGACATATGTATAAAGGAATGTACCAATGTACCATTACGTTTTGTAATTATTAAGAGGGTAGGATAGGAATTTTTCATTCAATCTCACTTATGTATATAAGCCTCTAAGAGAGGTATGAGGGGCCAAATACACTCATTTCATACACAAGTACTCTCTCATGTCATTGGCTCTCTCTAGGTAGTTCCCTCATATGCTGTTTGGTCAGTAGGCATAACAGTTGGCGCTATTCGTGGGGACTCGTGCAAGAAGCTGCGCAAGGGAAGGCACTAGAGAGGGCTACCATCGGAGCGCTCGTGTCGCAAGAACCCTAGATCACTCAGTTTCCGCTGGTTTTCAAAAGTGATGTTGCCGTCGGCGGCGGTCTACCGTGCTAGATGCTATCGACGGTTATCCCATCACACTAGCACAAGTGGGGCGACGCTTCTCGTCATCACCATCACGGCACCAGGATGTTGGCCTCCATGCATGATGTACACCGCTTTGACTGTCGGATGACCACTTCGTGATCATGACTTTACACAACTCGTCCGACCCCCCCTCGTGGTCGTAGACGTTTGTCTGACCATTCTGCGGTCATAGACGCTTAAGGCTTCATCTACGACCACGTCGTGGCCAGCTCTTCGCCGATAGCTATGACCTCCTTGTGATTGAGATTTCATCGACACCAGTTCGAAGCGTCATGATGGAGCGCACGTGTTTCGAAGCCTTCGCCCCACCACTGACTTCATAAACACCTATCGCACCTTTAGCGATGTCGTCCGATCCCTCGGGGTCGAACCTTCGCCGATGCTCGTCCAACTATCTCGTGGTCGTGACTTCGTCGGCCCTCGATTGACTCCTCGTAGTCATGTCCTCATCGACGCCAGCCTCTGCCAGCCTCTGCTCGGTCTTCGACGGACTTTGCATGATCCCCATAGAACTTCGCGTGGATGTCACCTCCGCTAGACCTCGCATGGCCTCCACTGGTCTCCACTGAACCTCCGTTGCCTCCATTGGCTTTTGCGCCCTCCGATCTCCATCGATCTTGGCTCCGTGCCTCCGCTGATGTCACCTCCACCGGATCTTGCTCAGTCTCTGCCAAACTCCGCACGGTCTTTGCTAGACTTCACATGATCTCCGCTGAGGTGTCTGCACCATCCCCGCGCAGAGACTTCGCACGACCTTTGTAGGACTTCGCGTGGTCTCCACCCATGACTTTGCATGGTCTCTGATGAGCTCCATGCGGATGTCATCTCCGATGGACCTCGTGCGGTCTCCATCGAAGACTTCGCATGATCTCCGCCAAGGACTTCGCACGGTCTCCGCCGTGCTCTGCGTGGATGTCGTCTTCGATGGACCTCGCACGACCTCCGCAAGACTTTGCTCAGTCTTCGTCGGATTCCGCACGGTCTTCGCTGGATTTCGCACGATTTCCGCTGAGGTCTCTGCACCATTGCCACGCAGAGACTTCTCATGATCTTTGCGGGACTTCGCTCAGTCTCCGCCAACGTCTTTGCATGATATCCATGTGGAGAATTCGCACGACCTTCACAGGGCTTCGCAAGGTCTTTGCCAAGCTCCGTGTTGATGTCGTCTCCAACGAACTTCGCTCAATCTTCACGGGACTTCACACGGTCTCCGCCGAGCTCCACACGGATGTCATCTCTGATGGACTTTGCACGATCTTAGCTGGACCCCGCGCGGACGTTGCCTCTGCCAGACCTCGTGTGGCCTCCGCCGGACCTCACTTGCCTCCGCTGACCTTTGCGCCCTTTGGCCTCTGCCAGACCCCTCATTGCCTGCACCAACCTTCGCACCCTCCGGCCTTTGTCAGTCTCGGCTTCGCACCTCCAGGTGAGCGACTCGTGGTCATACACGTTCGTCTGACCTCATGGTCCAGACATTGTCTGCTCACGTCGCGGTTGTGACTTTATCCGACCACTCACGCAGGGGTGTTGTCGAAGACCATACGGAAGACGTGGAGCGTGGAGTTGACGCAGGAAACTTCGCAGTAGGTGAGGATGAGGGTGTTGTAGGAGACGACGTTGAGGACGATGTTGGAGCGGCGGAAGAAGAAGTCGAAGAGGGAGATGGCATCGTCGTAGTGCCCCGACGCGGACCATGGATGTGGCGATGGTGTTACAGGTGAAGATGGTGGGATGCACGTGGGAGGAGACGGCAGCGCGGGCTGCGAGGGATGCGCCATCAAGGTCGCCGGAGTGGATGAGGGAATGTACGTGGTTGTGAAGGCTGAGACAGGAGCCAACTAGGGCGGAGGTAGTGTCAAGGAGGCGAAGAGCATTGGGATCGTGCGGAGGAGGCAGGGAGGTGGGGTCACGGTGGAGGGCGTGGAGCGGCATGAGGAGTAAGGGCATGAGGGTGGGGAAGGGGTGGGGGAAGGGGATGGCAGTTGGGGATCACGGCGTGAGGAAGAGAAGGAACGTGCGGCCGTGCAGTCAGTTTTTAAAGGGAAGGTGATATGCGATGTGAGGCTCCTAGATTCTTTCCTGGTAAGATTGGACGGCTACGAAGAGTTAAGTAGAGAACGACCGATGACCACCAACTCACACTTTTTTTTAAGAAAGTCGAGACATTACATCCTCCACGTTCTCCTCGCCACTCCGGTTGCTGAACTCCCCCTCGTCTCAATTGTGTGGATCAAACAACGAATCAACATCAACACGAAACTAACGTACTATAAATCGCAAGAAGTACGAGCGCAATTAGGAACTAACCAGCAGTTAATCAACCAACTATAGAAGTACTTCCTCCAGGGAGTTTTTTGCTATTTTAGTACCCTCGAAAGTGGGCTTCTCTAAAATAGTACCGATACCGCGGGCTTCTCTAAAACGGTACTGTTAATGATCTATCTACTCCATAATAGTACTCCACTTTATTTTCTTTTTCTTTTCTGATTTTTACTCCCTAAACTACCTAAAGTACCCCTCCTAATTTGATTTCGATCTAATCAAATCGTTTCAAATAGCAAATTCATGGTGAGGGGGCTTGAAGTAGGGCTGCGAGTGTTCATCCTGTGAAACAATTTCACTAATGTGTCAGGCACCAACACTTGAACAAGACTGGGAATGAACAAATGGGCAAGGATATGTTTGAATTGAGTTACAGTAACAACATAAGTACTAGTTCATACAGATCAGATAGGGCTTTGTTTCCTCTCACGTTTTTCTTCACTTGTACCCACTCCCTCACTTGCAACATGAGTTTGCAAAGTGCATAAAAAAGTCATGCACTTGCTTCCATCTTTGTTGTGTTCCATGGAAAAGAGCAAAAAGTATCTCAAAATTTTCGTTGCTGATATGTATGAAACTTCAGCTCTCCTTTGATTTAGGAGTAGACGCAACTGGGAGGAGGGGTCGATGGGAACGATGGGCTAGGGAGGACGAACGTTCTAATGTCCAAAAATAATTTGCTATTTGTATACAGGTAGCTGGGTTTTATGGGGACTTTAGGAGGGGTACTTTAGGTAGTTTAGGGAGTAAAAATCAGAAAAGAAAAAGAAAATAAAGTGGAGTACTATTATGGAGTAGATAGATCATTAACAGTACCGTTTTAGAGAAGTCCACGGTATTGGTACTAATTTAGAGAAGCCCGCTTTCGAGGGTACTAAAATAGCAAAAAACTCTCCTCCAAGAAGTTTGGTTTGGAGGGCCTGTTTGCCTTGAAGCATGACATACTGTGCCATCTATATCTCTTCATGCATAACATATGCAGGTATAGTACATATGTTTTGATTAGTTTTTTTGTCCTGCATTGATTATGCGAATTTGTTGACAGAATAATTATTTTTTCTTTTAGAAAAAAACGCCCATCCGAACAATGAAAAGAAGAAATTTACAAGTTCACATGGAAGTATACGAGATAAGTAAGCGAATGCTCCTCATAATCTGCACGAGACGAGTATCAAGTCGATCGATACTAGCACATCGAAAAAATAGAAGGAAACTGGGAAAATATACTCTGCAGCCCGAGCCCAGCCCAGCCCAGCCCAGCAAGCGGCCTGCCAGCCGAGGCCCAGGAAAGAGCCATCTGTTTATGCACGTCGTGAGACCCACCTGTCAGCCGCAGCGGAGAGATCGACCAGGGCAGAGCGGGCGCGGGTTAGGCGTCGTCGCCGCCGGCGGTTGCCAACTGCGATCCGGACGGTGCGGTCGGCGTCTCCGCGGCGCGGCGGGGCGGACGACGGCGACAGCATTGGCATGGACAAATCTTTTAGCCCAATCGTTAGGTATTTCATCCATGCCACGCTCGTCTAATTGTTCGATACTTGCTGAATTCTTATCTGATCAATCCAAGAATCGATTCTTTCCATAGCTCTCACTTCGAACACAGAAGAATTCCTTCCCCCTTGTCCATGGATGACAATTAAGATAGCTGGTTCCGTGTATGTGAATTGTGAATTCAGTAGAATTTAAATCCCTAATCGTTTACAAAACTTCCACTACTTACCTGAATTAATCTTTGGTTCTTTCTCCAAAGACTACCTGGCCTGTATTGAGCAAAGCCTGCGGAATCTTGTGCAGAAACTGTTCATCCACGCCGTTCTGTCTCCTTGTGCATGATGCTATTCTGAAAATAGTATGCTGCTATGATAAGCCTGCATTTTAGATGGAATCATGGGGGATACATGACAAGTGGAAAAAATAAAAGGTCGGTGTGTGACACCTTTCTTCTATTGGTTTTTGCATAATTTTGGTTTCTGTCAACTGCGGTCAAAAGAGATCTTGGACCAAGTACTTCGGGAATATGGTCCAGGCAGAATCGAACTTGGTTGTTCCTTGGTGGTTGCATCTAAGGATTTATTTGACATCCAATAGATGGTAAGTTCATAGTCTGTCCAGACTTTGTTTGTTTAGGTTGGCATTAGGCATCTATACCTGTGATTGCTGGATATGACTTTGTTTGTTTTTGTATCTGTGTACTCCAAGGGGACCACGAACTTATTAGGGTCAAACTAAGCAACCTTGCTTTAATTGCCTTGCACACTTTCTTTTGGAAAAAAGGTTCCCAGTATCCTAGCTGTTTTTCTTTTGTGAGAATGATAGTGGCTGGGACATGAACCTGAAAATGGGCTGTGGCATGTGCGCATGAAAAATCCCATGTTAATAGGCTTTTTGTTGATAGAGGTATTATGCTGGACGAAAAACATGTATAGGATGATAACCCACCGTCAACCATGGTTTGGATTGGTCAATCAAACTGCCGAATTAATCCATGATATAGAACTGTGTGATGTTACACAAGTAGGGAATAATACTTGGATGGTAGATGTGAACAATCAGGTGATATTTGTTTACAACATGTAGTTGCATTTTCCTGAGCAATCAGATTTGCGCCTTCTAGGTGTTCACTCAAACGACAAGTCTGTATTATGTGACTATGTCAAATATTCGCTTGATCTTAGTTATGTAAATGCTACACTAGGAGAAGGGAATAGCGTGCTGCTGCTGCTGTCGTAAATTCAAAGAAATCAATGATTAAAGAACTGAAAATGTGTCAACAGAAGTTTTGTAGCTGTTGGGCAGAGGAATTAACTCTTGAGTTGAATCAATTAGCAACTCTGGAAGTCCTATGAAACCATTTGCTTAAAAAGGTGTATGTACAAATAGTCATGCAATAGTTGCTTAAAGCTTCTGTTTGATTGCAAAGTAGAGGTATTTTGTCACGTAAAATTGGCTAGTTGGTTAGTTGCACTCTGACCGTCTTACCCAACAAAGATATATTCCTGTAACACCATGTAGAAACTGACATCTTCAAGCAAATGATAAGATCAATAGTACTGACAGAAGGAAAACACACACACACAAGACTAAGATGTCTCGGGGTTAGGCAAGTTACGATTTATACGATCTGTTCAAATTGGATTTTGTTGATATATCTGCTGAACATGCTTGTCGGCTTGTCGCTGTTCTTGTTATGGCCTGCACTTCTACTAAATCAGGGAACAACTATAGCAAAGAAAGTATCGGAGATTAGTTATCAGGAACATACTAGGAAAAAAGGGCATTTCCTCTAACGATTCTTTGCTTGTTTTAATATCCACATTTATTCAGTTGAATCCACATTTTCATGAGATATCCGGCAATAGCAGAAATCTCAACTAGCACTTCTGCTTCCTTACCTACTGTCCCAGGATCTCATGTTACCTTTTCCTTTATGGAGCTTGTTTTTATGTCTTCATTTTAAATGTTTCTTAATGGCAAGTGTTAACTCAATTATATGCTACATTGTAGACTTAATTATCAAGTGGTTACCTCCTTTACATTGCTAGTGATTATGGAAGCTTACAAACGTGAGGTATCTTCCATGCGCAGAGTCCACAAACTAGTCATGGGGATTGAAGGATTTTGGTCCAAGACCCCATCATCTCCTCCTAGCATATGTAACTTTCATCAGAAATTCGTTCTTATCATCATATGCGTGTTATTCTACTAGTCAGTTCAGACTGTTTCGAGTTTCCTCGACCATCAAGAACCCAAGCCTGATCCAATCTTTCCTTTTACCAAACAACTCGATTTGAGGGATTCTTATGATACAGTATATGGTGCTGCCTTTTAATTTACAAAAAAAAAGCTTTAAGTGTAAAGTTAAGTATCTGTTAGCTGGCCAAAATCTGCCTTTGATACCTGCCTTTGGTTATTTGTAATTACATAAGTCTCCATAATCACAAGATGCCATCTAATAATATCCATAGATGGTGGCTATGAGCACCACAGCCTTCCAAGATGCTGCTAGTTTCTAGCCTTTTCCTCTTCTCCCACTAAGCACACAAAGCTCAATGTCACCATCAGCTTGATCCAGAACATCTTGAGCATGATCTTCCTTTGTTGGACTCTGCCTTGGTTCATTGAAATATTAGTCATTAAAAGTCCAAAAGACTTTTTGCAAAAAATTATTCCCACAGTGAGAGAGAGCACCAAGAACGGGAAAAGAGGATTTGAAGACAGGAATGATCGGTGTCTCTACGATGAGGACTGAAAAGATTAACTAATCGATAAAAGTAGACAGGAATAAGGGAATCTTTGTAAGTAGTCAATTAGGAAATTGATTACTTGGTTGAGGACCTTGCGGTTTTTTTTTTTTGCTTTAGTCCATTGATATCACATAAAGGTAATAGTTACGTGATTAGTGGTAGGGAAAGAACAAGAGAAGGGATAAATTAAAGCCTATTCAAGGGAGTTCAATGTATGTACAGCCAGCACTTTGCCCTGTGGGGTTGGGAGGGAAGTTATGTGCTTAAGTTGGATGTTTCCATAGGTTTGTTGTTCTCTGGGGACCATGCATATATGTTCAGCACTGTTTGCGATGTTATACATATCTTATTTAGCTAGGTGAAGTCTATAGATTTACTGCTTTTGACGAATGCATCTGTCCATTTCATCCAAATTTTGCTGCTCCTTGTGTCGACTTTCGAATGGTGGGTACCTTTTACAGTGTAGCATAGAGTTGATTGTTATAGGGGGACCAAGACTGCAATTTGAGACAATCTTATTGCATTGCTCTCGTTGGTGCTAGTTAAACTAACAAACTTGAGATGCAATACCTCCCAACTTGTGTTTGGAGGTATGAAATCCTTACCTCAGATTTTTTTCCCTTTGAGTATTGGTGAATCACTCCCCTACTGGCACCATATCTTTTTTGAAATGGATTGCACGAGCTCTGCACATTCATTTCAGAGAGTACTGGCACAATATCTTAATCTGTCTTTTTTTAGGAAAAACAATAATAGAGAGCCCTAGTACAATAATATATTAATAAAGGTTAGTAATGTACAAAAAGATACAGAAGGGAGAGGCAAAAAAGTATCCCAGCCACCGGGAGATATCAAAACTAACTTTTTTAGAAACTCTAACTTTCAGCAAATCTATATTAGTAGGGATGGACCTCCTCCATCTAAACTTATTTGGGGGCACCCTATCAAAGATACATCGATTCCTCTGCGCAACCAAATATGACAGCGTCCAAGAGTGATTAGTTTCTTGAAAAAGCTTCTTCTCTCTTCTAATAATTTTGCATATTGACACATATGTCCCAAAGAAGTATCCCAAACAATGTTGATCAAAACCCAATAATCCTTACTAAAGTTGCAAGTGAAAAACAAGTGAAACCAATCTTCCTGACATTTCTGATCACAAGAGCACACAATTCTGGTTCAACAAAAAATTCCGTAGCATTGCTCTGGTATTTAGTTTCCCTTGCATTAAGATCCAAAGGAAAATTTTATGTTTCAACATGCGTTTGTTTCTCCAAACCCATCTGTAGATAGGTGAAGATTGAGTGTTTCCTGTAAAAACATTGTACGCCTTTAAAATGCTGAAATCATTTGTCCCCCAAATGTATGACCAATAATCAACATTATTAGTCCATTGAACTTGATCTAGAATGTTTTGCAATTCTTCTAATTGCTGAGTAGCTCTTGCTGAAAGAGGTATATAGAAGTTTGTGGAGATATTATCTAAAGCTAGAAAATTTGCAACAAAAATTGAAGGCCTCTTTGCGAACGAGTGAAGTTGAGGATAATCATGGTCTAAAACATAGTTTAGCCATAGATCATCACAGAATAAGACTGTTTTTCCATCACCAATGTAAGGTCACGCAATTATCTTGAAAAGATCCAATTGTTTGAGGACATCCCTCCACCAAAATGGCCCTTTTGAACCAGATCCAGATGGGATTGAGCTAGTGTAATATCTGTTCCATAGAAACTTAACCCAAGGAATATCTACTATTCTATTGAAGAATTTGTGAAGAAATTTCGGCATCAACATCTTGTTTTGTCTTTTTAAGTTTATGATACCTAAAACTCCATGTTTCTTCCAAAGACAAACCTTTTTCCAAGCAACCAAACACGAGCCACCGTGAACATAAGATTCACCTTCCACAAAAAAAAAGTATGGATGATTTTGTCTAATGATCCTATTATTTCCACTGGTAACAAAAAGGTGCTCATGTAGTAGGTTGGCAAAGATGACATAATTGCATTAACTATAGTTAGTCTACCTCCTAAGGATAGGTAGCCACCCCAGTGATCAAGAAGGCAGCTTGGCGGCCACCGAGGCACCGCGTAGGCGAGTGGCAGTAGTATCCCGCCGTGCCTTGGGTCCTAGATGGGTGGCTGGGCGGCGAGGTGGCTAGGCGGTCAAAGGCAAGACCTAGGCGGTCCAAGGTGTAGCAAGGCAACCTCGGTGCGGCGTTTTGCCAGGCGTCCATGGCTGCCGCATTGCGCCTAGGTGAGCGAGGCAGACGACTAGGTGCATGAGGTGTCGAGCTAGAGTAAGGGAAGGGGAAAGCGATTCATAATTGAGAGCGAATTGGGAGTTACCAAGACCCAGTCGGGTAGACTAGGTTTCCTTCACACCGCATGGACCGCCTCCTCCGCCTCAACGGAATCCACCGCACTGCCATCCCGTCTCCGCCTCGTCGGAATTTGCCTTGCCGCCACCGAGGTAGGTTCTGCCTCCGCCTCCCCTCCCCAGTCCCTCTGATGCTCCCCTTCACCAATCTCCTCCCTTCGCTGTCTCCACCATGCCCTCTCCTCCGGTCCTCCCCCGTCTCCCCTTCACTGTCCCCCCTCCTCCAGCCAAGCCTCACGCCCTCAATTCATCTTTGCTCCATAGATCTACGGGGAGGCGAGCGAGGGGAGGCATAGAGTTGTCAGGCTTGAGTCTCAACTTATGGGTGGCCGTGGTGGCGAGTGGCAAGAGGTGGACAAAGTTTCGGGCTTGCGGGTATCCGTGGTGGAGACGAGGTCTTGGGTAGTCGGCCAGTTGGGCTTGCGCTAGGTAGGCATCGGAGGGGGGGGGGGACAAAGGAGACCGGATGGTGAGGAGACGGATCACTGCTAGTTTGCTATTAATATTATGCTTTCTACAATGCTACCGCTCATGCTATGCTAAATTGCTGATTGCTTCTACTACTGCTACTATATGTATGCTGATTGCTGCTGTTACTATATGCCAAATTGATAATTATGTAGTATCGGACATGTGAAACAAAATCTTATGCTATGTAGAGATGTCATCCTTGCTATGAGAAGTTGTGATCCTTGCTGTGAGAAGTTGTGAACTATGTTTACGTGTGGTTGTAAATTTGTTTCATTTGATCTATGTATTATTGTCTTGCAATCATTTCTTTCGTTCTTTTGTAGTTTACATAGAAGTCTAAAGCATAATAGTTAGAGCATATTGTCCAAATACTAAGAATCTCATGCATTGCTTAATTATTAATGTGCAAGTAGCCAAGTGCACATGAATCATTTACATCAAGTGATGAAGTGCCCATCATCAACGACTCTACTTTACAACATCGCAAATTAGTCTAGGTAACAATTTTCTTCTTCTAAACATCACATATGTGTTGATGTCACCCGCAACCCACCATGGTGAAGTCGGCCACCTAGGCCCCACCTAGGTGGGCTAGGTGCTAGGCCATAGCTTGTCGCCTGCCTAGCGCTTACTTGAACACCGTGCCACCCTGAAAGTTACCTTTCAAAGTTTCTACAATGGCCATGAAGTCCTAAACCCTTGGTTTCACCACACACAAGGGAAGACCTAAATATGTGAAAGGGAAGTCTTTGATTTTACAGCCCATCATGCTAGCCACATTTGTAGTATATTCGGGACACACTTTTAAAGGAACAATGAAAGATTTTGAATATGCAAAACTTTGTAATATTCCTCTAAGAAACATAGTCTCTTTAGAGCATGCTTTCATAACAATTAATGTATCATCCGCATATTGAAAGATTGGGAAGTGAACCAAGGATGCATTACCATAGGCCAATGAAATCAGCCCCATGTTCAAAGCTTTATTTAGAATGTCCTAAAGGAGATCAGCTACTGAAATAAATAGTAGTGGAGAACTAAAACAAATAGTAGTAAAGAAAGGGGATCACCTTGTCTGACTCCTCTTTTACACTGAAAAGACTTTCCTAGGACGCCATTTAGGAGGACTGAAGAGGTGCCTGCAGGGCCGTCTCAACAACTTCAAGGGCCCTTGGGCAAGCAAGACGGCAAGGGCCCAACAATCTAATTTTTTAATAAAGTATATAGGACGGCGATAGGAAGGCGAAACGATCATCGGTCGGCGATCGAGAATAGCCGAATATCAGAATAGGAAGCGACGGCAAGCTAATTCCTGATTGATTGCTGGACTTGTGCTAAGTGTATGGGCCTTTAAATTTTCATTTCAATATGCCAAATACATATACTAAGTACTATATACATACATATACTCATGGGCCCCTCTGTGGCATGGCCCCCCAGCCGTCGCACTTGCTGCCCTCCCCTCCAAGACGACCCTGGGTGCCTGAAGTAAGGATTTGTTTTGTCCAAGACAACCATTTTGTACCAAAACCTTTTTCTTGCATGATATTCAAAATCACTTGATTCTCAACGGCATCAAAAGCGTTCTCAGTCCAATTTTATAACAAAGCATGAGTTTCCTGACCATCTACAAGTGTGAATATACTCAACTGCCTAGGCGAAACCATCTTGGATGATTCTAGTCTTGGTAAAACTAAACTGATTGCTATGAACCAATTGAGTTATTATTAACTGGAGCCTACTAGCAAGTAACTTTGTAATGAGCTTCAGTGAGGAATTTAGCAAAGAGATGTGCTTGTAATAATTAACAACCTCTTGAGCACTCTTTTTAGGAACCAAAGTTATATTAGAACTGTTTATAGAAACCAAGGAAGATGTCCCCTCAAAAAACCGGTTGCAAAGTCTGTATAAATCTTCCTTTATGATGTGCCAACATTTCTTAAAGAATTAATTATTGAATCATGTTGGATTGTAAGGGCCTTCTCATCCCCAAAAGCTAGCTTATAAGGTAGAGGGCTCCCCCCACTTTTAAGTTAGGCTCTTTATCCTTCCATAACTAATGTGAGACTATTCCAACAATCTTTCTCTTCACATATTGATATCCCTCGGCCGTTCACCGCCCATTTACCTACACCGACGGTCCCTCAAGGTCACAATTCATTGGGCATTCACACACTAGTATATATTGGACCAAAGATGTTAGAACTGGATTCTGATATCATTTGTTGGATCGTAAGGGGTTTCTCATCCCTAAAAACTAGCTTGTGCGATGGGGGACTCTCCTACTTTTAAGTTGGATCATTTGCTCTTTCACAACCAATATGCACTATTCTAACAAATTCATCTGGACTAGGGGCTCTATCTAGAGAGAGAGAGAGAGAGAGAGAGAGAGAGAAATATGATAATTTAATCAATTTCATTTCTTGTGAAGGGTTCTTGGAGAAATTGTTCCTGACTGAAATTACATTATAGCTGATGGTATCTTATTTGGCGTAACTAATTTTTTTTAAAATAAAATAGATGAAATTTAGTAATAGTAAAAAATAATCCAGAAACTCAAATCAAAATGAGCGAAGGCAAAATCTGGTCTTCAAAAATCCAAAAGCCGGTTGACTATTTATTTTCTTTGAAAAAGAATAGGCAGTGTGAGGTGGCCATCACGGATCTTCTGTGGAGATGTTTGTGTTGCAAGGTATTGCTATTTGCTACTCTAAACTTCCCATTCTTCTACACGATGCAAGTACGCCTCGAAATGTAAATAATATTTATATTTGTCGATTATTATCAGACATAAGGAGCTAAATTTCTCTTAAAAATTCATTTATATTTGGCATACTATCATTTCACAGCAATGTTACTCTGTGTGGACCAGGTATACACGAGAATGCAATTTCACAATATACTGTGTAATTCAATGTACGCACAATTAGAACATAAAGGGATGAGGAACACTAGATAAGAGAAGGTAGGCAGGTGATGATTGTATAATGCTCTCTACCCACAAATGTCTGTTACTAACGCATAGATCACGCTTTTTTGCTAGCAACTTCCTTTTCATTTCTAAACAGGCCTCTAGTAGTATACATTTTCTACGAACATAATGGGTCTTTGTTACAATCTTTTAGGGACGTGGCATAGCAACCCTTTTTCCAACCGCTGCATCGGGTATGTTGCACCGACGGATGCTTTTATCTGTGAGACAAAAATACATATAGTTTCTATACATTTATGTATATACTAGACCTACGATTTGTTTGGATTTGAATTTATCGCAGTCTTATAAGTTGTACTTACTGAATGATCGAAAAAAGTCACTAGATCTAACAATAAGACGCTAAACCATTAAGTACCATGCAAAATAGTAGGAATTTGTTTTCTGATCTAACCCATCTTAGAACATGATTTGATCCGATGGTCGAAAACATGGTCACAGTAACAACCACTCCTACAAGTATGGGTTCTTTTGAGTTATGATTTATAACTTTTTGCTTAAAATTTTAAATTATATCTGTTTACGAGAGAGTACGAAGAGATTTGACTGATATATATGAAGTCAGAATAATATTTACTATGATTAATTTGTACATCTCGTTTTTAAAAACCTTTAGTTAAAAACTATTTATCAAAAATATTTTAATTAAAAATTAGTTATCCTAAAAAGTTAAGACATAAGTCCTAGAGAACCTCCCCAAAGCAGGAGACCGCGATCAACGCGGCTGTCCCCTCTACCTGGCCACACGTTGTACTGACAGAGCGTCGGCCAGTTGAATGTGATATAAAATTTTAAAGGATGTGACATGTCCTTCACTTGGGGAATTTTTATATTAATGCCCTGCTGAATGGGTGGACTCCTAGGCTCCCTCTGCCAGTTTGGTCCTTGAGCAGCTTCTGTTCCTTCCCTTCCTCCATTTCTATCGAGCAGCGTATAATGACAAACCTTCCGTTTTGGCCGACTGGTCAGATCCATCGTAGTTTGGAGCTGTACCATTGTATACCTACTGTCTTGTACCGTTGTACATGAGTTGCTCAGTGGCACGCGTTGATAACCGATGCTACTATCACCTTGTTTGTGCTGCGTGTAGCATTGAGGTAGGGTCACTGATATATATACATTAATACATATAGTTTGTACCTGGGCTAGATGGTCTAAGAAGCTTATAAAAGACTTTTAGGGCCTGTTTGGTTGGCAGCCAAAATTTTCATGCCTAACCTTAGCCGCGCCACAATTTCTTAGGTGGGTCTTTGGTTCATTGCCACAGTTGTGGCTTGCCACACTTTGTTAGCCATATGGCCACGCGACATAGACTCAGTCTTTTGCTTAACTTTGCCTAAGGTGTGGTGTGGAATTTGGACGCCACAAAAAGTGTGGCACGCCACACTCGACTAAGGTTAGGCGTGGCAAGGTTAGGCATGAACCAAACAAGCCCTTATGACTTTGGTCCATAAATTTTAGCTAAAATTATAGATAGCAACTGTTAAACTTTTTTAAAGTTATTTAAGTAAAAGAATTTTTTTTTAAAAAAATAAGAAAAACAAACAATACAAAGGAATAAAGAAAAACCAAAGAAGCTAAAAAACTAAAATAAATCGAAATTAGAAATTGATATGTTCTAAATAGCTTCTAATTTAAATAAAACGAAAGCCAAAAAAACGTCAGAACTAGAGCCGTTTGGACGTACTGGTATTGTGGGTTTGGGAAATACGCCTTGCATTTACGTGGAAAATTAAGTAGTTGCGGTTGTCGGAATATCCGGTTGCGAGATTAGATTAATGTTCTTTGGTTGACCGGGTGTCAGACATATATATTGTCAAAGTCCAAGTTTGTCTTGTATACTTTTGATTGTGCTGGTTGGTGCAATCACTCGCTATCTAGTGTTTTTCGGGTGATTTTAATACATTAGCATATCGATCAATTCAGGGGCGGATCTAGGAAAAATTTTAGGAGGGGCTGATCCGCGCGACCGCGCCCCCGCCCGGTCGCCAGCCCCCACCCGGCGCCCGCCCCCGCCCGGTCGCCAGCCGCCGCCTGGCGCCTGCGGCCGCGCCTGTCCGGCTGGCCACCGCCCGCCTGCAGCGCAGCGGCCCCGCGCCTGGCCGCCCGCCGCCGCGTGCTCGCGAGTCACGTGGCCGCGTCCGCCCACTGCTCAGCTGCTGCGTTCTCGCGAGCCGTCGCCGCTGCGTTATGGGGGGGCTCCAGGGGGACTCCAAGGGTCCGGTAGCGGTAGGGGGGCTCGAGCCCCCCCCCCCCCCGGCTGGATCTGCCCCTGGATCAATTGAATGTATTATAGATGTGTCGAGTCCCTATCCATGTATATAATTTCCATGGCTGTGTGCGCTTGCAGAGGCCGGAAATTATTTTCCATTATCTAAAAAAAATGTATATAATTTCCAAGAACAATACATAGCTTAATTATTTCCTAAAAAGGGGGAAATGAATTTTAGGCTGGAGAATCTAGAAAAAAGAAGAGCCATGCATGGCTGGTTACACGCTAGGCTTTGGATGCCTTTGACAAATCTACCGAAACTGAAGGAAAAGATAGGTTGTGTCATACATCACCAATATTTTATGCAAAAGAACAATGTATATATGAGCCCCATTATGTTCATCGGGCGAGCGTGGACCGTGGAGGACCCGACCAAATAATATATATACTCCAAAAATAACAACAGAGCATCCCTTTTCTTAGCCATCTCTTGTGATTCATATTGAAAGTTAGTGGATATTCGAGCTGTTGATGATGGCTTGATCCCATGACGTTTCGATTGTTCTACACTTCAAAGCAAGTACTGTACTTGATTGGTTGTGTCTACATAAAGAAAGAAATAATCTTCAGCCCAAAAGTTGTCATAGAACTAATTTTGAACTTCTTTGTGGAAATACAAGTTGGATATAAATATATTAGCACATGAGTCAGCACTCAATTAAGTTTTGAAGATATTTTTTTTACTTCTCTTCTGGTATTATCTTCTTGTGAATTCTTAGCTAATTATTAGCAGATAATATTTTAGTTTCTTGCCCCTGAAGTGAAGTTTGCAGGTTGTTAATTATTAGTCCAGCTCTGAGTGACTGATCACATCAATTTGTGTAGGCAGCTGGGAGAGAGATGTAGAGGGCCAAGCTAATCAAATTTCCTTGCTATTTGAAAAAAAGGGCTAGTTTAGCATTTACTTAATTAGCATTTATGTGGTAAAACTAAGTACTACTTCCTCGTGAAGCTCCGCCTCTGCAGTTCAGTTTTATATCTGGACTACATTCTGTCGTGTCATTTCATTTATGAGATTATTATTTCCCGTGTGTTTTAAATCATTCTATACCAAAGAGAACCCATTGGGTAACAAAAACTGCAAGTTTTTTTTTTGTTTACCATGCCTAAAGATGCAAATAAAACTTGTCCTGACAATTGTACCTAGCTACATAAGATGACTAACCCTACACTTGAGTGCATGCATGCTCGTAGTCGTAGGTAATACAGAAGACACACAAAGCTAAGGCTCGCTTTTGGAGCACTTGAGGATGTTGCCCTCCTTCCTACATGCAAGAACCCTCCTTCCAAAGTAGAACCTCCCTTCATGCCATGCAAGGCCTCTTCATTCTTGACTCTTCCAAGCTCCTTTCACCTCTCCTTTTCCTTTCATGTCATGCATGTGTGTGTATATATCATCATCATACTTTGCAAGGAGCTTCTCTATTTCTCACCTATGACTCCCTGATGAACACATTGGAGCATACTTGGGCCTTGACTTTGGAGCCCTGGAGAAGATTCCAAAGATGTGCGTTTGACTTCTTGCCTCATTCATATGCTCTCCGTTCGGAATTGGGCAAGAGTTGTTGAGAGCAATCTGATGGGATTGAACTGGAGTGTGGTAGGTTTCACTGCATCTGTCTCATAGAGGAGAGAGAAAGCTCTCTCTCACTACTGAATAAACAAGGCCATCCATGGAAGAGGCCATGGTGTTACCATTGGCTTGAAGAGTTCTAGTGCTTCCAAGAGGGTTAAGAACCCCCTTGCTTTAGAAACAACAATATAATCCTTTCCATGTGTTGCATTACATCAGATGTCAAGTCTCTGACATAACAACATGGAACAGTTGCACTCATATCGAGTTCAGCCATTGGCTACTTAGGATTAGGGGAGATGAAGAGAGAGAAGGAGAGAATATAAAAAGGCTATACAAAAAAGTGGCGACAATAAACAATATGAGTGGGGGTGATATACCTTTGTGGATTTGTTTGCGTTAACTATTATCATGGCTAATCCTTTGTTTATCTCTCCTTTGGCATTATAGTGCAACACCTTTGGTTCCCATGTGTTCTTGAGTATGCTCCCCTCCTAGCCTAGCTTTCCCTTCCTTCAACTCCACTCAAGATTACTCCCTACTTGACCCCAAGCAACAACACCTCCCTAAACCTCTTCCTCTATCTATCTTCCACAAACACATATTAGGAGGTGTTCAAGGAGACTACTTCGGGAGTATAAGTGTGTGAGAGAGAGAGATGCTGCATGAGAGGGTTAGATTTTGGAACATGTCAAATCACAGCATTTGATGCACGGAGAGGTAAAGAGAGTCACATGGTTTTTCTTTTTTGCTTTTGCTATGTTTTTATTCTACTGGTTGTTGCTGCTTCTGCAAGAGATGCATGAGAGTGAGCTGCTTCTGCTTGTTGCCTTCTTCACCTTGGGCATTTCTCTCTCACTTTCCTGTCCATGCTGGCCTTATGTGAAGTTTTGCCAATAAATTATCTCCCTTCTCTCTTTCTTGATGCTACTGCCTTGCAGAGGCAGGAGCAGGAGAGAGAGTAGAGATTCCATTGTGTTCTGGCCACAAGAGAACTCACAAGTAGTAGTAGCGACTTCTTTTTTCCCTCTAAAAGTTGTTTTTCTACAATAATTAGCTTTTCTGTAATAATTAGCTTCCAAATAAAGTGTCTTTTGAAAACGAGGTCTACAAGTCAATTGTAGTAGATACTGCAGCGACTTCATTCATATCGGCCAAACTCGTGTGCAAATTTCTTTCTGTGCTCTTTCTCACCAACAGCCAAAAATCATACGACGCAGCTCGAAAGAACAGTCCCATAGTCTAGACCCACACCTACCTTACACACATGCACAGATCTTTCCCCCCATGCCACAAGGGAAAAGATTTCTCCTCCTTCACCTTTTGTTTCCTTTTGCCTTCCTTTGCATACACACATATATTGTTTTGTTCTCTCAACATGCATGTATACGTGCTGATGCTGGGGGCATAATGATTTGTACAAATTTTTGTGCAGGGCTGGACGCAAGGGATCTGCTTGACACAGATGCACATGTCCCTTTTGGTAGGTAATGATGATGTGCAGGTGGAGGTGATGATAGATTTCCTCCTCTGGGGACCGAGGAGCTGTTTGGTTGATAGCCAGAGGTGCTGCTTCAACTAGTTTTTAGCGTAAGTTTCTAGCTAGAACTTTTTAGAAAGTTGAAAACCCCGTTATTATATCATTATAGACAATGCAAAGAAATTAAAAAAAAACCAAAAAGCAAACAAACAAAAAAAAGTTAAAATTAGAAGCCAATACGTTCAAAGTAGGTTCTGACTTAAATAAGCCGAAAATAAAAAAACCAGAAGTTGAAGCCGTTTGGAGCAAGGCCTTTTGATCTAAGTCAAAATTTTGGCATAATCAAAATTTGGACAAAGCCAGATATCGATAAAAAGAACTATATTTGGATTGTGATCCAGCCAAATTGTAGTGTTACCAAAATTTTATTGAGTGATTTCCTCGCATTTGGATTGCCCATATATAACATTAGATGTCATTGACGTTACCAAATTTTAGCCGCTACTAAATTTTGGTAGCAAATCAAACAGTGCCCAATTTTCGTCGGTGCTATCAATATTGGTTTTGGTTTGCAGAGAGCCCTGAGACATTCCATCCAAGTGTGCTCAATGTCATGCCCTCACATTCACAGCCACCCCCTCTTGGCTCCTGCAATATTCCATTTGTTTGCTAATGTGTTGTATCAAGATGCCTTTGATGTGAGTGTTCACTGCCTCTATGTCTGTCCCCTCCGTCTTCTCTCGTCTATCATGCATGCATACATACACACACAACACTACTATTGCTTGAGCTAGAATTGCATGTGATATCCTGCCTAGATCGACACAACAACGAAATCTCCTGCCCTGCCTCAAGTTACACGAGTACTTGCCATTGTGCATGTAGCTGCAAAAACCATCAAGGAGGAGTGGAGCTGGGTCACTTGTGGTTACATATGTGTGCAATGTGCTGCACTGACAGACCAGGGCCAAGTGTGGTGTGGGTGAGGTATGTTCTTCTCCTTGCTAGTAAGTTATCTCAAGGCCATCAATGAAGATCCCACCAAGGGACAAAACATGGGATGGTTGGAGTGTTGGGTCTGTCTAGTCTCTTCTCAGCCATTTAAAGCATTGCGTGTAGAGGGAGAGATGGTAGCCGTCCAAACCGTCAGAAACTATAATATATATGCTCCTAGTATACAAATCCTTTGGAAAGGGAATCTATTGTAGATAATGTCTCTTTCACATCAATCTTAACCATCCAAATCTTGATTCAACGGTTGAAATGCACCAAAGTCACTCTAACTTTGGCCCACTAAAGTTAGAGGATCTCATTCCATCTATCACCGCTTCCAAAGAGTAGTTCCTGTTAAGGATATTAGAAGTCCTATTCTATCTCTAATACCTTATCTCTAATATCCTTAACAGTTCCAACTTGGCATTTGCTATTCAGTCTCTCAACTGGAATTACTGGTGTGAAAAGCCATGCATGCTACCTTAAAGCTAGTCCTTTAATTAGGCGATAACGTGAGAAAACAGGAGAGGCATGGAAGATCAGAGTGATCATTAGTTGGGAAGAAATGAAGCAATCCTTTTTCAGATTGCTTCACAGCCAACTGCACACCCAGATCATTAGGTGTATTTTAAAGGGATTTTGGAATTTCAACTTAATTGGATCGGGGGAATTGAAAATTTGGAATTAATCTGTAATCTCTCATGCATGCAACAACAGTCAAGACGTGCTATGTATACTGCAATAAAAAGTTGGCCAATTGTCAAATTTAATTGTATTTTAACTAGTCAAGGTAGCAGTGGTCAACCGAGAATGTTTTCTGTTCATTATATGAAGTACTGAGTGTCCTTACATTAGTACGATAGTTTAATTGTAGTGTTCATTTCAATTGATACAATTCGTAGTGTACAAACAAACTAATACATGTATTATTTTCTTGCGATGCTTTGCTTCCATGCATGTTACCACAACAACATCAAGCAAATGGATTATATATTTCTTGATGTCTCTATCCATCGCGGAATATAATATCGCATGAAATGGGGGCTACAACAGCTCGTGATTATTTTAAAATGTAGTATAATGGTCAATTATAAGCATTATATATGGCAAATATATATACCATCTAGATGATCTTAAATACTCACATACTACACGTACATACCCTTCATTACGTGAGATACTCCCTATATTACGAGATACGATATAGGGTGTAATTACACCCGGGTGTAGAAAAGAGGCTTCCTCTCTCTCTCTCTCCCTCTATATATATATATATATATATATATATATATATATATATATATATATATATATATATATATATATATATATATATATATATCGGTTAACATGATTGTGTTTAACTAGCTGAAATCTTGTGTTTTTATAACACGGAAACGGTTTTTTTGCGGATTTACTCCGTCTCCTATAAATTTTTGCAAAGCTTGACTTCTCGTCCCAATCATGCCATGTGTCAATTTCTTTATATATGTGCATCATACTTTTACTAGAGAAACATAAACTAGCAACGCAATTTAAACCAAAATATATGTCATGAGTTATTCCTAGAAATGACGATCATCTATACCCTAAAATTAACTAGCATACCAAGAATTATCTTAAAACACTTCTAGATAACAACCAAATACTAGTAACATACAAGTTACAGTTCTAAAAAAGCTAGCAATAGCTCCCTAATGTACATACATACAAATATGTATACATACGTGTGTATATACATATATATGATTCAAAGCTAGTATATGTAGAAATAACTATATATATATGCTGATCTAAAGCTAGTGTGTGTGTATATACTAGTTACGTACCAGTGCATTGGAACAGAACTCATTAAATGTATAGAGAATCGTGCTATAGAAGAGAGTTGTTCTGATCGCTTGGAAAGTGGAGAATAGTGAGAAGTTGAGGGAATAGAGCGGTTGGAGGAGAATGGACGTACAACCACCAACTCATTCTTTTATAATAGTGTGTGTATATATAGTATAAATAACAGGGACACCATGGTGCCCAGACTCCATGATTGAGACCTTCCATCCATGATTAAGGCTTTCCATCCTGATATATTATATATCATTACACTTGCACACATCCAAAAGCAATTTAAAGACAGAAAGGCCTAGTGCTCAGACACACACACACACACACTATATATATATATATATATATATATATATATATATATATATATATAGGAAAATTACATAAGGCACCATGGTGCCTAGGCACCAACATCCGATACACGTGTATGATTGATAATTTTTTTGAGTTTGGGTATGAAAATGTTTTATACCCTTGATATATTTATGGTAAGTAAGTTTTGAACTCAGTTCAAATTAGTTTGAACTACTTTTGAGTTCAATGCAACTACAGTGAGTATATACCATAAAAATAGTTCAAACTAATTAAACTGAAGTTGAATTTAAATTTTTTCGGAGTTTGACATCTCAAATATACTTTTTTGTGGGTATATGAAGATACCCACATCAAACGTTGCGAATCTCGAAGCAAATCAACGGGTATTGATATTGGTGCCTAGGCACCATGGTGCATGAAACACTCGTTATATATATATATATATATATATATATATATATATATATATATATGATCTAAAGCTAGTATATGTAGCAATGACTAGTAGTTGCTCTCGTATGAACATCGTTTATTAGGCCCACCAATCCTTGGAATGTTTTAGATTCCCACTTAACCCACCCAAATCACACACACCTCTCTCTCTCTCCCACCACAGTCCACAGGATAAAAGACAACACCACCTTGCCACCTTTCCCCTCCCTTCCCCTTGTACAGAGAGAGTGAGGAGAGAGAGTAGTAGTAGTACCAAGCAAATACCTAGCTCCCATCTCTCTCTCTCTCTGAGCTTGAACAGTGCATCTAGTAGGCTTTGGCAGATCTAGCTGCCACTCGCACTACTGGCTAGCTACTGCAGTAGCTGCTGCAATCTCTCACTCACACAAGCACTTCTGTATTTTTCGCAGATGATGTCCTGTCAAGGAAGCTGCAAACTGCAAGCCCAGATGTTGGACGTCTACACTGATCCCTATTAACCACCCCCCAGCGATTCACGCCCTCCCCCTCAACCCCCTCATGCTGCCTCGCCTCTCCCACCATCACCACCTTCTCCGACTACTCCGGGCGCTGCTGCGCCACTGTGGGATCACCACGCTCCAAGTGGTAGTGCGGGAGACGCGGCCACTGAAGACGAAGAAGCTGGTGCTGGAGCTATGCTCAGCCCACTCCACTCCTCGTCCTCCGACACCGACAACAATAACAACAGTGGTGGCGAGGCTGCTGCCGCGGCGGGTGGCGGAAGCGCCCTCGCGGCGCCGCCGTCCGCGCGGGACCTGTTGCTGGCCTGCGCCGACCTGCTACAGCGGGGGGACCTCGCCGCCGCGCGCCGCGACGCGGAAATCCTCCTCTCCGCGGCGTCCCAGCGCGGGGACGCGGCCGACCGCCTCGCGTACCACTTCGCGCGTGCGCTCGCGCTACGCGTGGACGGCAAGGCCGGGCATGTCGTCACTCCGGTGGGGTTGCCGGTCTCCGTGCGGCCGGCCGGGCCGGGGCCGAGCCCGTCGGGGGCGTACCTGGCGTTCAACCAGATCGCGCCGTTCCTGCGGTTCGCGCACCTGACAGCGAACCAGGCCATCCTCGAGGCCGTCGACGGCACGCGCCGCGTCCACATCCTCGACCTCGACGCCGCGCACGGCGTGCAGTGGCCGCCGCTCCTCCAGGCCATCGCCGGCCGCGCCGACCCGGAGCTGGGCCCGCCCGAGGTTCGCATCACGGGAGCCGGCGCGGACCGCGACACGCTCCTCCGCACCGGCAACCGCCTCCGCGCCTTCGCCCGATCCATTCACCTCCCTTTCCACTTCACCCCGCTCCTCCTCTCCTACGCCACCACGCCCCAGGTCGCCGGCACGAGCACCACGGGCGCCACTACGACCACCTCAGGCGCGGTCACGAGCCTGGAGTTGCACCCGGACGAGACGCTGGCCGTAAACTGCGTGCTGTTCTTGCACAAGCTGGGCGGGCAGGACGAACTCGCCGCGTTCCTGAAGTGGGTGAAGGCCATGGCCCCCGCCGTGGTGACCATCGCCGAGAGGGAGGCAAGCGGCGGGGGCTTCGACCACATCGACGAGCTCCCACGCCGGGTCGGGGTGGCCATGGATCACTACTCGGCTGTGTTCGAGGCGCTGGAGGCGACGGTGCCGCCGGGGAGCCGGGAGCGGCTGGCGGTGGAGCAGGAGGTGCTCGGCAGGGAGATCGAGGCCGCGGTGGGGCCCTCCGGCGGGAGGTGGTGGCGCGGGCTCGAGCGGTGGGGGGCCGCCGCTAGCGGCGCCGGGTTCGCGGCGCGGCCGCTCAGCGCGTTCGCCGTGTCGCAGGCGCGGCTGCTGCTGCGACTGCACTACCCTTCGGAGGGCTACCTCGTGCAGGAGGCGCGCGGCGCGTGCTTTCTAGGGTGGCAAACGCGGCCGCTGCTGTCCGTGTCGTCGTGGCAGTAGCACGTAGCCCACTCACCATTGGCGCGCGCGCCTTCTACTCGGTGCATGCATGCATGCCGGCGACGACGACGACGGCCTAGGGTTTGCTTGCTCAGTACCCCATATATAGAGCAAATATATAAGAACATTGCATTGATGCAATAATATTGGCTGGCTATATACTACTCTACTTAGTAAGATCTCATGGTGGTTTTGGAGGATTGGTTAGCTGGGTGTGCAAGTAGGAGGAAACCCTAACCCTAGCTAGCTGCATGGTTAACTGTTGCTGTTAATATCTGGCTGCTTGGTCTGGTTGGTTAATTACTGTTGGTTTAGTGTAATGGAATGGAGAAGAGAAGAATTAAGGCTGGGGAATACATAGCTTTGCATGGGGATGGCATTGGAAGAAGTGAAGAGCTTGGCGTTAATTCAACATGGTGAGGCTAATTCTACTACGTACTAGTACCAATTCTATGTTTCTCCCTCTCTCTTTTTCCTCTTTTCCTTCGTTTCCCTCTCACTAGTTCTTGTTGGATTACATAGTTTTAGGGAGATTTTGTCTATATGTTGGAACTATTGCTTACTATTAATTTGTTAATTTTTATGAGGGCTTGCTCCTATGGCTTCTGATATCAACATTGTTATGTTATTTAAGTGGGGTGTGTGATCTTGCAAAATGGATCCACCATGTACTTTTTGTGACCATCATATTTCTTTATTCATGTGTATAAATAATTTCTCAGGCATGGAGGTCAGGCGGATCTTCTAGCTCCTATAGCTCACTTGCATGGCCTCATTTTATATTCGTACATTTCACTTGCTTGTTGGTGCTTGATGCCGTTGTTTGTATTATAACTAATCATGCGTGCTTTGGCCAGCACTAACCATAAACTAATGTCCGTTTTGGGAGGTTGTTTATGTGGGAGTAATAATCACTCCTGTGGTGTCGCAACTTGCAACATGCCACAATTTATATAGGCAGTTAGTTTATATATGATGCTAACACACCTAGTGTTTTTCTAATGTGCTTTTAGCGAGAGAGAGAGAGAGAGAGAGAATGTTGTGTCTCCTCTCCTGCCCAAGGAGAAGGGCTTTTGGGTTCTTGTTTTCTGTGACTATGCCCCAGATATGCTGGTAAGCTGTCTTTGGGAAGGCATGGCATGATCCCATGCATCAATGCAACTCTAATCCCTGCCCCCTGTACCCCCAAACAAAATCATGGGATTTCTCAAAACCAGGCCACCCCTTTTGGTGGCCAACTTGCTCCCCGGCCTTAATCTCTCTCTCTCTCTCTGCTTGCTCTGTTGGTTGCTTCTCTCTCTAAGAAAAAAGATCATTCCCTTTCGGAAGGACCCATGTTCCTCTCTCCATTGCCTTCGGATCTTTGCATGCATGCCTTCTTAATTGGTTCCTCAAAGAGAGCCATGCCATGCCCTACTTGATTCCTTGGCTGCTTGTCTCTCATGTTTAAAAAAGCACTAGATTGGTACCACTTCTCTTATACCCGCCAGCTACAGTTGTTTCGATGTAGGCATGCATGGAAAATAGCGCAAAGATTGACTATACAGTCATACAGATCAATGTTAATCTGAACCAAGTAGTAATATTTGTCTCTGTTTTTTTTATCATAGTTCTTTTCATGGGCTAAGTATCAAGAAAATTTGCTTGTTGGGAGTGCCCTTATGTGATCACTGATTGCTTTTACAAAATTCCATCCTTTTACTTTCTTTAGCATGACTTTTCAAGAATGGATTATCAGCACCTTGTAGATCCTATGTATCTCCGGTTTTTTTTTTTTGGCATACCTTATGTTAGAACCAAATCTATTTGGTGCTCACAAAAGAAACAAATTTGATTACTTGTAAGCATCACTTTCTTTCCGAGACCATATCATTGTAAGTATTACTTTTGGCAGCATCAAATTTCATTGCTAAGTATTTTAGCATTTCCTCTTAGTTTGTTGTGTACCACGTACGAATGAAAATGGTAGCTAAATATATCTCAATATGTTGTAGATGGATGGGCCAATTATATGGGCCATGCATGCACTCTAGGAAGAAAATGGTGCTGAGATCTCTTTATCACCTGTCAAAATTTAATATCCTGAATCAACATGATATATGACAACATTAATTATAGTATGCCTGTCAGCATTTTAATGGGCCTGTTCTTTTGGGCTTTTCAAATCAGCTTTTGGCTTCTGCTACAGTACCTAACTTTCAAACGGAGTATTTTCTTAAGACGGAGTCTACAAGTTAAACGATCTACACGTTAAAAGCCCAACATCTGTACCAGCCAAAATCGCAAGTGAGTATCTGTCTCTCCGTAATCTGTACCGTAAACAGCCAAAATTCAAAAATTTCAGCCAAAAGCCAAAAGCCGCAGCCGAAAAGAACAGGCACAATGGCCCAGCTGTCCAGCAAAATACATTAGAAGGAGAGATCACTTTTAATTTCTTTTTCATATTTGCACTTTGTTGACCTTCAAATAATTCACATACACTATCTTCCTCACATGTTTGGCTTTGCTTATGGCTAAAACAATGTAATCTGGTTATTTACCCCCAACAGTCTTTTCCTCTAGCTAGAAAGCTAGGTGACAGAGATATGCCTGCAGATCATTGGCCCTTTCTTTTGTCTTCCAACCAAGGTGCATGTGACACAAAAATTTTGCAGAAGAAAAAAAAACATAGTATCTACTCTTCAATGATCACATATATACATATACGCAATGCATTTGGCTTGCATGGCCATGGCATCTTAATGTTTTATTCCTAGTATGCTGCCCCAGCTATGCAGTCCAAGGGATATCATAATTAGCCTAAGGGAGCATGTAAGATCACATCAGCTCCAAACTAGCTATATGCCTAGCTAGCTTGCTTGCTTATAGATTGAGCAGAAAATACAGCACATACAAAAAGGAGTAGTTGAAAAAAACCATGATTTTATCCTTCATAAAAAGAAACAAAAGGATTATTGGATGAAGCAATGCAACAAGGTCAAGTAATGTCGTGTTGCACAAAAGTTTGTCAGAATTGGAACCGTTCACACAAATGGCTGTCGTCATTTTTTATATTTTGTCTTTAGATATCTGTTTTCTTAAATCTAATCCCCTTTTCGAGCTTGATAGCTATAGTAAGTAATACGTATCACCTGTCATGTTATAGGACGGCTTGACAACATCCTATCGAGCCCGCACAAATCGGCAAGTGACCAAATAGTGCATGATTAACACTAATTAGCATAATTACTACTAATTAATCACTAATTACTCGATATTTTAACCGGTGTGAGGCAGCCGATGTCCTGCCTGGGCTCAGCAAGTACAAATACCTGCCGAGCTCAATAAAGGGGCTAGTTTACAAAAACAGATGTCTATAAACTAAATTTGGAAAAAAATATGCTATAATATAATGCTACTTGTATAAACAGTTCTTTGAATCGCCCATCGAGCACGTAGGCCTTCGATTACTACCTGGATTTTGCCAGTTTGTATGGGAATCTCTTCCACTGACCTTTTTGGAGAACGATGTTACGGGACATTAAGCTTCGTCAACGTCCAATGAACCTGCATCTACATGTTTTTGTCAACTACTTATTGGGAAACATGCATGTAGCTTTGTAAGCTTGCTAAATGATTGCCATTCTTACTAGCTTGCTTGCTAGCACGATCGAGATCGAGATCGCTCACCAGCTTCACCAGCCATATATATCCTTAATATGTCACATGCATCAAATCCTCTGTAGGGAGTTAAATAAATTATTTGTACTATGATTTATCATGCGCAAGTTGGGCCACTAGCTTCTAAGTTCATGCTTAGGAGTGGTTCTTTACAGTGGCGGAGCCTGTCGACGGCGAGAGCCCGGACAGAGTTGGCCACCATGCAGGAGCGCGGGCAAAGCCAGCCGCTGTGTGGCGGAAGACCGGCGTGAGTTTAACGGAGCTTAATGGAGTTGGTCGTCGATGAGCCCAGGCAGTAGCCGGGAGGTGGCTCCGCCAATGGTTCTTTACTATATACTTCTTTCTATGCTCTCCACAAGGAAGTTGTGTGTACAACCTATGGTTATGACCAATGATTCTGGTGTAAAGTTTTAAACTTCCTCGTTTCTAAAGAAGCCTTGTAAATGTGCCGCGCGCGCGCTTGCGATGTGATTTCGACCTTTAATCTCTGTTGGGATTACCCTGTGATGACATTGTGCCTTACAGCCACTGGTTGGACTATCGACTAGTTCGCATGGCGTCATATAAATTAGCACTACTCCCATTTGTCTTGTTATCAAAACATATGTGCTTTTCTTTTGGCAAACATATAAACAATTTATCTCTTGCTTTATGCTGATTGCAATTAGTTGCAAAGGTGCGCATTGGACTTTTTCATTTCTAAGAGACTAAGACATGGATGCACACCCACAGAGGTCCTGCTTAAACGGTTTACCGAGCTTGCCGGCGTGTGCGCTGTTTACGTCAGGTCGTCTCAGTTCGCCACCGTCGCAATGGAAAAGAAGAACGTGTGCAACCCCAAAACCAAACAAGATGCCATGCCACGAGCTGCACAGGGAGACCGATGGAATCGACACGGCCGGCCGGGTATCTGCATGTGGATCTCTGCCTTCCTGATCTCATCTCTATCCATTCTCCTTCTCCGGTTCTCCCCATTGATGACAGACACAGAAAAGGGCCATGATTTCACCTCTACCAAAATCAGATACCCTTCCTGGAAACTTCAGAGGTAATGAATTCGTTGAGTACATATATGCATGCATATCTTGATTCTGTTTGATCACACAAAAAGTAAGAGAAGTGTAAAACAAACGCAAACAATGTATATCCAAAAGATTAGGGTGGATAATCCTATAGATAAAGAAAGAAGTTGAGGGGCTAATTTGCATCAAACTATTAGTGTGTAATCGCATTATCTTAGAATCTATGAAGGTTTCCTTTCAAAACTATATTGGATACGATGTTGTTTCCAGTAACTAGAACATATTTCATAGGTTTGTGGGTGTAATGCATGAGACATATGTGTGTGTAACGTTTCTTGCTAGCTAGGTCAGAATAAAATTCCTCTTAGAAAAAAATGGTTGAAGTTGTAGGTACTGTTGTTGTTACAATTATTTCAACAAGCATCTATATATACCAGAGATAGTAGGCTTCCATTTCTCTCTTTCAGCACAAGTTAATTAATGAGTGCAAGGAAAGGGACGAAGTGACTTGCCTGGGTGGCCAAGATCGATGCAACTGGCCGGTGGTACTCACAGCATTCATTGACATGATAGGAGCACTGGATGCATATGCACACATCATATGGAAGCGAGGGGGCACTGTGCGATACATCCCAGTGCTGATCTTTGATGATTGGATACATATCTGGATTTAATTTGTTTCATGCATGCATTTCCCAGCTGAATCTTGGGGTGGCATCTGTGTGATGTGTGTATCCTTTCTGCTCTTCTCTTCAATGCATGCCAAGCACATATGCATGCTTTGTACCACACACTCATGCATGCATGGATTAATTGCATATGTTGTACTGCTGAGTGCTGAGGCATGCATCATGAGATCATGCAGGAGAGGAGCATGTGGGCATCAATGCTGCCTCCCTGTGTTTGCCGCTGTTTTGGGGGGCCCCTGCGGGTAGGGGTTGCAATTTACCCTTATGGGGCGGGTGATTTCTCCTCCCCATAGACACGGGGACGTCCCCGCTACGCTAACAGGTTCTGCAGGGTTCTATACAGATTCCGGTAAATATTTAAAAATATTTTGGAATAATAGATTATATATTTTTAATATGGGAAACTTGTATTTTTTTTCTTGTATATTTAACTAAAACTTGAATCTATATGTTAGAATATATATTTTAAGTTATATTTGGGGGGGGGGTATGCGTAAATAATTATAATTTAATAAAAAAGCCATATTTTTTTAAATCCCCCTCAAGCATCTCCATGGGGTCAGGTCCTGTGGGGACAAGGAATAGGGGCCATCTCTCCCGATAGACTTAGTGGGGTTAGGGCGGGGCAAGGGGGCCTCCAGGGAACCCCACCCTATTGTCACCCCTACCTGTAGGGTATCAAATGAGTTATCTTTGTACTTAGTTAGAAGTTTAAATTTTACAGAAGCTTTATACGAGAATAAACATGCATGCATGTACCCGGTAACTGGAAATTTTCTATAAATTTCCTGCCTTCCAAATATATAGGGGACTATACCATTTTTTGTTCTCTCTAAATGTTGGATAAAATTGCTGCTGGACAAAGGTCGATCTTTAGGGTGCTCAATTTGGAGGGACTAGGACATATTCTTTCAGCAGATGGTGATTTTATGTACCATTTTTGCATTCTGTGTTTTTCTCTATTTAGAGCAACGTAGATTTTTGCTGTACTTTTTGTACCTAAATTGATAATTCCTCTTCTAAACGAAGATAATTAACGTCGGTATCGCATCCCTGCCCATGTGAATCACCTGCTGTGAGGCCAATGTAAATGTGACGCCTGAAGTTTTGAAAGGCAAAGGTGTGGCATGTGTGTGCAAAATGCCTAGAGTAGATCGACCAGATGCAATAACCCTTGACTGACCTTCTATATATCTTCTCTTTATTCTGAAATAATTTTCTGTCTTAACCATCACAGGAGCGATACTGTATTAGTGGCGGTGATCTTTAGTTTACGTGGCTAAGTCTTACATACTAGCAATTATTTTCCGTGATGATGATGTTCATTGCTGCTAGTAGAGATTATGACCTAGGTTTTGCCATATATGCGCATGTCATGTATATGAGATAGATGTATATGGTTTAGTGATCATACTTACTATACATGCTGCGTTTTATTTGATGACTATGTTGCTGATTAAATTAATCACTGAAGTGCGCGCTATTCTAACAGGAACTTCAGTAAAGTTGATGGTTTTCGTGGCATTCACCCACCCTTGTCAAGAGCGAAGCCAATCATTCCCGAACAAAATTGATCGAACACCACCACCCGAACGCACCGGTGGTTCATCACTTCTCAGATCACCGGTGGTCCATCGCATGATCATGGCGCGCCAAAACTGCCAGAACGTCACGTACGCGTCGCGTTTCATTCGGCGACGTGCATGCGTGGGTGATCGTGTGCGTTTGTTTCCATCTCAGTACTGTTACGAAAGATATTATATTTCTTGGCTCTATTGAGTACGTGCGCCTGTCTTTGCTGACCTTGGGAGGGGCAGCTACATGAAACGACAGGTGAGACAACAAAAGCTAGTGAAAAGCTCTGGCTGAAAAGCTTCTTTTCCTCGACAGCTAGCTTATTTGTTGCGTTCACTCTCAACAGTGGAGTAAGTTCTGACCCGTGTGGAGTTCATATTGTAGACGAACGTGAAAATTTTCCTTATCCCGCATGAAGAATTATGTCCTATAAAATTGCTGTGAAACTTACGCGCTCCAAACGGGGTATAAACTATGTATGCTATAGTTTACCTTCTTCCTAAACTAGTGCATATGGGTTCAGCTTCTTAAAAGAAAGCTTGAGATCGAACTCGTGCCTTAGTTCCCGGCGGTTACGTTGAATCTAAGGACATATATAATAAGGTAGTATAATCTGTCTATAAGAGTTGTCACAAAGAAATTTTGCTGGGTAGATGAAAGAGAAAGAGGAGAGAGAATGAGGTCGGCAGTAATTTTATAGACGGTCAAATCGCAAAAAAAAAAAGACTGTTATAGACGACTTTCGTGCCATTATACCAATATACAGATAACCCACTATAGATAACTTATAGATAATCCATTATAGAAGATGTCTTTAATATTGTCTACGGATGACATGAATATATATTATAAACAGTAATTGTTTGTTTCATTGTACATGTCCTTAAGCTTAGCGATGACAGCTTTGCATGAGTTAATTGGTGCATGGAACTCCATAAAAAAAACGTTAAATTTGGGCCTCGAAAGTAACATGGAGGAACAAGGAAAATACTATTGCAAAAAGTATTACAAAAGGAAATGGGTAAAAGCAAACAAGGAGAATCACTTGCACGTTCGGCGTCTGAGAACTGCCCTGACTTGGCAGATCCTCTAGCGATCCCGTTGCAGCCTTGGTCACTATTTTATCCACTATCGCCTCCTCCCTGCCATCTCCCTCTGCTGCAAGAAGCTACCAATCCAATCCTATCATTGCAACAGTGCGGTGCACACAATCTAACTGTTTATGTTTATGTATTTGACACTGTAGTCATGTTTTTTAATTTTAATCATCTAACACCTATTTTTATATATATAAAAAAGCATCCCCGCAGGCTCAGAAGGCATCGTCTATCACATCTAGGGAGCTTGGCAGGAGTGGACAGATGCGGTAGGACGGACAGGTGCGGCAACACACAGGCAAGCGCGTCAAGCGAGGTGTGCCCTAGCACTGCCAAGCTATTGGTGCTCGGTAGCACCCTACCAAGCCGCCCCTACTTGGTAGGTGCTGCTGCCGAGCACCGATAGTTCCTCGCCTGCCACTTCTGCCTAGCTCTCCAGACGCGGCAAGTGGCATGTGTCGTCTGTCGCACATTCTGAGCTTAAGGAAAAGGCTATTTTTACAAAAAAAAAATGTTATAGAGGCCAAAATTAAAGGATTGGATTGTATTTTGTCTCTAGATTGAATTATGTTTTGTCTGCTAGTGTGTATTGTGTTCTACCTAAATAGGATTTCCTTGATTTTACTACTCTGTCCCAAACGGGAGCTCCTCGTATATAGTTTGGATTGTTTATGATTGTTTTATAATTTTTCCCTTGATTTTCCTATTCTATCTAGAATGCCTTCTTTTCTACTCCGTTCAATAGGAGCTTCTCGTATATAGTTCAGATTATTTTGTAAAGTTTTTCCCTTGATTTTCCTATTCTATCCTGAACGCCTTCTTTTTCCGTTGCTAATCTAGATACATCTCAACCATTATAATTTGGACTCATATCAATGATGGTATAGATTTTTTTTTCTTTTTTCTCCGATTAATGTGGTAATTTCTACCCCTTGAGAACGAACGTGGTGGCTTCTTTGGTAGGTTGTCTCTTGTTTACTAAGCTGAGCCTCTGAACGTCTGAGGAGCTGGCTTAGACGGAGAAGTCGGCCCTCAAGATCGAGAGGCTTCGGCGCGAGGCCAGCCCAACCAAGCAGGTGTTCTTCTACAAGCTAGCTAAGCCTGCCATGATCAATGGCTTCGTGGATATTCTCTTCAACTCCATTAGCGCACAGGTACTACAAGTTGTCGTATCCCTCCTGGCCGAGCTCACCTTTCAGGACGCAAGAAAGGGCTAGTCAAGGTCGTGGGTCTACATGGGACACTGTATTTATGGGCTACATGCATGTCCTGTTGCACCTAAACATGATTTCCTTTTGCTGTTCTAAACTGGAATTCTACTCTAGGTGTCTTGTCTTATAGATATATACAATTTCCTTTGTTCTTCCATCCTCGTAATCAGTTCGGATTGGCTTGTAAGGTTTTTCTTTGATTTTTCTACTATGTCCCGAACAGGAGCTTTGCTTCAGGTGCTATTTCAAACATTTAAATCAATCTTAAAAGATATCTAGATCCACCTCAATCTCAACAATTATAATTTAGACACATATCAATTGATGGTACAGATCAATATAATCTGGATCCATCTTAATCTCAACAATTATAATTTGGACCTGCATCAATCGACGATACAAATCTTTTTTTTTCTTCAATTAATATGGCAATTTCTATCCTTTGAAAGTGAACGTAATGGTTCTTTGGCTTCTCCTTTAACAATATAATAGATTTGGGGAGAAATTAGCTCAATAACATATTGTGTTTCATGCAAATCGACTACCCCTTTATAATTTGGGGAAATTAGCTCGATAACATTTCGTGGTTCGTGCCATGGAGGAGAAGCATTCAGGTATATATCATATAGAAAGGAACGCCAAAGAAAACACGCAACCATCTTCTGCGTGGGAGGAGCTAGCTCAGGAGCGTGGGGTGTGTTCGTACCAACTAAGAAATCTGCAATACAACACTATATGATATTTTCACCTAGTCCATTGAAGTTTGGAGAAAATTAGCTCAATAACATTACAAAGAAGCGTAACTACATAAACAAGTAAATAGGTACGGCTGCTAAATGACATTGCAATCACCATTTCTTATGGAAGGTAACACTGTTGTGGGTAAGATGGCATTTTTGACCTTGTGTTTTTGGATTGGTAGTAGAGTTAGGCTAAAAGAGAGGGATAAGACGGTGTCGGCAATGACTGAGGCAAACGGACTATGATGGTTACTAGATGGGTGCGTGGCAGCGGGGGTGGAAGTAAGAGATAGGGACGGCTTCTTTTTTCATTTTCTTAAGAACATATGAAGGGATATCCCAAGGTAGTGCTATTTTTCATAACAAATAGTGATTGTGATGCTATTCACTGGTCGAGATCTTATGCAATGCCATTTCTCTAGTTTCACTTCTTTGCGATGTTAGCAATATGTACATACCAATATGTACTCTCATTTAATTTCAACAGTATGTGATTTGTCCTCGGAGGTAGGCCTCTGACCCCACTCTAAGCTATTGTTACTCACCCAGTTAATTGGGTGGCTTTTAGATTATGTCTTATGGCTTTTTATTTATGGTTTTTAAATTCTGATTATCCGTGAGAAAGAATATGAAGAGAGATAGTCGTATACGATTTTGGTCGATATAACTGAAGTCAGTATAATATTTATTACAATTAACTTATAGATCCTGACTTAAAAAGACGTACGGATTAAAAGCTAGTTATCGTAACAAAAGCTAACGGTAAACAAGTAGCAAACCCAAAGTAACTCGGGGAGGGAGGGCTCGCTTGAGCACTGAGATGTTGGGGGCCCACAGGTAGCGTTGGGCCCACTGGGTCTGGATGCCAAGGACAGGCAGCGGCTCACGCAAGGCAAGGAGCCAGGCGGCCAGCATCCCATCTTTCAGGCAGGTTTCCATGTGCCTTTGCATCGTTCCTCACACAAAAGATACACAACATCTACACGCATTTTAGCCCCCTGCAGCTATATATATAGCTACTACGAGGCCGGCACTGCTCAGCAGCTGGCGTGGCCTCTCCCGCCATGGAAGAACGCTTGGCCAAGCTGGCCGGATGCTGCCGCCGAGATCAGCAGAGCTGGGAATCCCTGTGTGTGTCCAGATGGAAGTATGACGAAGGAAGCAGAGAACTTGGAACATTGGAGAGGAGGGATCACCTTGATCTGGCCTAGCTTGCAATGCAGGGTTTGTGTATATCAATCTGATTTCAAATAGCTTTTTTTTTAAAAAAAAAATTTGGTAAAGAGATCTAGAGTTCATTTAAGAAAGAAGGTAGACATCTGGGTTGGAGCTCGGGTGGGTGAGACGTTCGACGACATTCTCCACGAACCGATCAGCACTCGGTTCCTTATTTCAAATAGTATTGTTCCTAACTGCCTATCAAGGACCCAACGGTGTTTATTTAGACCGAAGATTGGCGAGAAGTTTAGACGTGGCATTTTGTACAGAAAAAAGAGATTATTTCCATTGCTAAATTGGGCATTGATTTCTGAGTGAATGATCATGAAGACGCCTATAGGAACTAGTCATCTGGGATATATAGCAACGGACTGAACTCGATCTGTGGTGAGCTGCACCACATAATAGCAACTAAACTCGTCGGCATACAGTGATATACTCCCTGCATTCCTAAGTACATATCATTCTAACTTTCCAATTTTGTTTCTCGGTACATGTCATTTTAAACTTCTAAGGTAACTTTTTATCATTTTTCCCCCTTTGCATACCCCTTTTATTTCTATTTCCAAGGTGATTTTCTACTATGGACTAGAGTACACATAACATCTAAGAGCAATAAGTGATCAAATAAAAAAAGGGCAAGATGGACTTTGGTATACATAACTTAGTTGTTATGTAAAATCCTAGAATAACATCTATTCAGGAATAAAGGGAGTAATAGCAAGATATCACATGAATGCCAACGCGTAGACATGCATCAAGAACTTGTGGAGTTACACATAACATCTTCATTTTTCCACCCATGTACGTATGCAATCCTTTCGAGGGATTCAAGAAAAGTAAAATGGGAGTTCACTTGATATAGGGCTTATTGGTAAATGCATATTGTAGAAAATACACCCAGAAATCACACGCTCGATTTGTCTATGGACGCACGCTACACAGGGAAGACAATGAACAATCGAGTATTTTTCCGACGCAAACTCAACTAGCATCGCTTTTCACTTTTCTCTATTAATTACCCCTCTCAGAGAGATTACAAAGATATAAACTGGTTTTTCCAGCCACAACTCCACGACTTGCGCACACTGCGTACTACCTGAAAAACTCAACCAACTCATTTACTCAACTGTTACTCGGACGCCCAGCCTCGACCACGACTTCTTGACTACGCTCCTTCGACCACGGCTTTCGAGTACGACCAAATCACTTGGTAGCTATAGTTTCCATGACTGCTATAGTGCTCTCGACTGCGACAGTACTCATGACTACTACAATACTCTCAACTGCTACAATACTTACGACTACAGCTGCTATGACTACTTCGACCACGGCCACTATGACTGACTATTCGACCACGGTCACTTCAACCACGATCATGACTACTATTTGGACCACGCCTTCGACTGCAGCTTTGACCACACCTTCAATTGCAGCTTTGACCACACTCAACACAATTAGCATGAGTCAAGATTAGTTCCAACACATATGAAGAAGAAAAGGAGTACACATATATGGAACAGAAGTAGTTTTGAGCAGGACTTATTTGCAGGAAAAGGCATGGCCCTGCAAGCATGGAGGTATGCTTGCAGAGGGAGCAAAAAGCAAGTTACTGATATTAGAATCAATAGCCCAAAACCAACTCAAATCGCTCAAGAGATCAAATCTGGAGAAATCTCAAGCCCTGGTGATCTGACCGTCTACCCGGGGCCAGCCTGACCTTCTGGCGGTCAGACCATCCGCTCCAAGCCAGTCTGACCGACCTCCTAGTGGTTGAACCATGAACAATGGTCTAACTGCAATTTCAATCCAAGGCAATCCAAATTTTGGTGCAACTCCAAAAATACAAGTTGGATGCAAACCAAATGCGTAGATGGACGAGGATTGATATCTAAGAGTAATCTTCATCACTTATACGTCATTGGCACAACAAGATCAAGCAGGGGAGAGATAAGAGCAAAACCAAGCAAATCAATCGACACTAGATGAATTCATGAGAGATGAATAAATATTAATGTATTGCTACTTGAGGATAAAGGTTTTATAAACACTCCACCTGAAGGACAAGAGGAATACACCACATTACTCAACTTCTCTCAAACCCTAACCCTAGAACACTTTGTCTCAATGCAAAAAAGAGTGGTTGGATGGTTAAATTACAAGTCTCCATCCCAGCCTGTTAAATAGATAGACTCTTCGTGGATACTATTCACTTAGCACATAAGGAGGAAACTTGATAGCCCCATATACATAGGGTTTTAATTCACACACTAAAATTATGCACGTTTTTCAAAGTGTATAAACCCAAATCCGTTAAGTCCTTAATCTTGATCCAATTTGATCTTCTCAGCTTCTCCTTAACATAAACCGCTTTCCCAAACGCCGCGATTTTCTTCCAAAGTAGTTTACGGTATTTTGGTCAACTTACCAAAATACCCTTTCTTAACCTGATTTTCATCTTCCATTGTAAGCAATCATCATGCTTGCTACGTGTAGGTGCACCACTGGCTTACCACGCATCAGCAAGTTTCTCTCGTTCCTATTACAGTATTTTGGTCAACTTACCAAAATACTCTTTCTTAACTTGATCTCCATCTTCTATTGCAAGCAATCACCATGCTTGCCACGTGTAGGTGCACCACTGGCTTGCCACGCATCAGTAAGTTTCCCCGTTCTGGTTCCACCGGATCACGCTTCACTTGGACCAATTAAGCCACATGGTGTAACCTGCCGCTCGAACTTTCCTTCAATATTTTCCACCTTTCTGTGCCATGCTTGAGCTTAGCCATCTCGCTCTGCATCATCGATCATTCTAAGCCTTAATTCCTCCATGAGTGTAGCCCTGATCATCGCCGTCGACCATGGTTAACTCCAAACAATCCTGCATATCCAAAGATAAAGAAGTTATTTCTGGACATAAGTTCTCCATAATTTGATCTACGTTAGCTGTAACATAGCTCACACAATATATAAACACTGACCTAGGTGACAAAAATCATCGCGTGACCAAAATTCCCCAAAACCAAAGACTTAGTTAAAAACCTCACATGCCAGATAGTTTGACTGGACTCCATACCATCCAGACCGCTAACAGGGACCAATATGACCAGAAATAGCAATCGGTCTGACCGTTGGAAGGGCCGATCGGTTCTAAAAATTTTAACAAATTTGCAAATCAAATTTCTAAATTTTCTAAATTATAATGATTCATGGGAGAGTAAATTTGGACTTCTCACGAGTCACGATGTCCTTCGATATGCGTACGTACAAACGCATGCATGCATGCTAGCTTGTGCATCTCACACACGCATGGCCCATGGCATGTACACCCCTGTTCCATCACGGAACAATCCTGCGCCAAATCATTGAGAGAGAGGGGGGGGGGGGGGGGGGGAGTACAAGTATGTAGAATATTCTTGTAACACGCTCCGACATTATTAAGCGCAGGTCCGTGTAGCTTCACTCAAGTCTGTCTAGCTAGCCCTGCCGCTGCCTTATCCGCCTGTCTGCCTCTGACATGATCGATGCATGCGCAGGCGCAGCGCAACACGGCCGGTCGGACGTGCGTGCGTGCGTGCGTACATCAGATCGATGAGATGCCTCCCTCTCCTATGGCTCCGCCAATCCGGCCGCTACGTCCGTCGGCGAGCATACCTGCATGGAGCATCGATCGCACGGCACAGACGGCGTCCGGTACTCCGGCCGGCGCGTGTCGACACCATCAGTCCATCACTCGTCTCTAGATGCTCACTGGACGCTGGTTACTACTTACTACTACTCCTTGCCACACGATAGACGAATGGTGTAAACGCTCGTACGATCGTATCATCAGTAGGAAAGCGAAAGGCTAGTTTAGGGAAAGCTTCGGCTTCAGTGTGAAGCCACTGGAAGCTTAAGCTCGCTCAAACAAAGCGCTCGCGATCAAACAGAAAGCGGAGGCGTTCACCAGTGGAAGCCGCGCGTTTTTGGTTCCTGAGCAGCAGTTAGCCTCGTGCGCTAGCTGCAATGCGGCGGCGGACGATCCAAGGGCACACACGCAGAAACACACGAGATCGAGCCAGGCCAACAACGTTGTAGCATCTCACGTGACATGTCACACAACGCCTGCCCTGCCTGCCTGCCGCGACAGCCGGCCGGCCGGCCAGCTCGGCAGCCAGAGACGCGTCCCGTCCGCCGTACCGTTACAGAGACGTTGACGTTACGATGCGCATGATCAGGGTGAGCGCAGCCAGCCGTCCTCCCGGACCAGAGCTACAGCGCCCCCGACACGAGGGATTTCACAGCGTCCTGCGTCCTCTGCTGCCCTGGCAGAGTGGCGGTGGCAGGGGCAGGCCGGCGCGGCGCGTAGCCTGGTGTGTTTCTGTCGTTCACCTCCGGTTGTGGTCGTCGTCGACGACGGACACGATCTCGTCCAGGTCGGGGGGCGGCTCCGGCGCCAGCATGTTGAGCGAGCTGCCGAAGTGCTCGTCCGGAGCCCGCGGCACGTCGACCTCTGTGGTGCCGCCGGCGTCGGGGTAGCCGGCGGCCTTCTTCCTTGTGAGCGATCTCAGGCAGCTGAGGACTGACCATCCCTTCTTCTTCCGGTCCCGGACGACCGTGGCCCAGCTCGTGACAGACTTGTGCACGCTAGAGCTAATAGCTTCCAGCTTAATGTCTCCACTCATCTGGGTCAATAGAAACACCATGTCAACTAATATCGGTTTGTAGCATCGAGGAAACCTGGCTTTTGCTAATTGCAGCAGTTGAGGGGAAATATTTCAGGAAGTACATGAGTGACGATGGCGTATAATGGTATGGTGATGTAGCTGCACAGCACTTCAATTATCAAACTGCAAACACAACACAGAATTCATTGTTAGGATGTATGTATGTATCTATCTATCTATATATATACTAATTCGATGCTTACTTCAATTATCAAACTGCAAACACAACACAGAATTCATTGTTAGGATGTATGTATGTATCTATCTACCTATGTCTATGCTAATTAGAGACTCCTCCAGAAAGCCTCCATTGTCCCTCCCTCTCCTTCACCTAGACACCACCGCCACCGGCTCCACCCGCTCACCCTCTCCCTTGCCCTCCTGTCTCCCAGCCGCCAATCACCGGCTAGCACCACCGCCATCCTTCGTTGCTGCTACTTCTCCTCCACTCTCTCTCATCATTCTCCACTAAGCCTCTCTCATCTCTCCCTTACCTGCAACGGGCGGATGCAGATTGGCAGCCAGGGAGGCGATGCCGCATCCAGGCAGAGCAGGATCTCATTGTCACTGGTGTTAGATGTATTATTACTTGTGTATTTACCCTTGTATAAGGGGTTACTTGTATATATATCATACCTGTACTTGTATATATATTGGCTCATTGGTCTCATGATAAATACAAGCGCTATTCATAACATGGTATTAGAGCCAAGTTAGGGTTTCTTCAAGCCACCGTTGGTTCTTCTCTCCAGCCGTCGCAGCTACCCGGCTTTGTCTTTGCTTCCTTCTACGCTCCACTAGATCCAACTTCCTCCTTACCTGATCTAGCCACCACCACGTTGCCCGTGAGGCCAATCCGTAGTCTCCCATAATCGTCGTCCTTGTCTCTGCATCGCCGGTCTTCCTTGATCGAATCGAGGTTGTTCTTTCGGTTGTCCTCCACCATCACCACCTTCCCTTCCATCGCTGTGAGTCACGGTGATTGTCATGACTCGCACCTTTAATACGGTTTTTCTATCGTATAGTGCAACAGAGGAGTTGGTGAAAGAAGAAAAAAAAGGAAAAAGGAAAAAAGGAAAAATTGTCATCATCTTTGAGCATTTTTTCTGTTCCTCGCTGCCCAGTGATTTTTTATGGTCTCAATTATCGGGACTAGTTTCAGCACATGTGCCTTGTCCACCTCGTCCTGCTCCACCTGCTGAACCGGTGCTCCCGAAGAATGCTTCCAAGCGCCATTCATAACAACTGGATCAGGGCAAAGGAGGTACACCTTGTCTCCGGATGCCTCGTCTTCGCCAGATCCAATTTCTTCGTCGTCACCAGCAAACAGATCTGGCGGTGACACAGCGGGGCATGGTCGGCGAAGTGCGAATCCAATGGCGAAGGTGTGGGGATGGCCATGGAAGGTCGTTCGCTCCCTTGCCACCTCTGTGGATCCCACCCGCACCGCCTAAAAAATTGGCGCCGACAGGTGGCCCCGTGCGCCCGAGTCCCTTTTTCCCATCTCAACCGTTACCTCCCATTCCCTTCTCTCTCTCTCGTCCTCTTTCTAGTTTCAATGGCTTCTCTCGAGTCCCAAATCCTCACCAGGCGGCGACTACCAATGAAGCTCGGATGTGGAGCGATGAAGAGGCGGAACAAAGGAGGCTACAACCGCTCATCTGACAAACCAAGGCGGGCTATCGGCATGCCAGGCATTGCAAGATCCAGGGAGACTCATGTGTGGGAGATGCTTGGGTCTTGTTCATTTAGCAGTGCGCGTTCATGATGTGGTGTCTCAGGATTTTATTTGTGGGTGTTACGATTTTGTGGCTACATGATCAAGAAACACAAGAGGAGATTTCACACATTGCTACTAATACTAGCGATCTACAAGAGATATGGCTCTCTAGCTCTTATTTTGTTTTTTCCTACTCCCTCAGGAGTTAATTGGTAGAGGGAAAAAAATTATTTGGGTGATTTGTTGGGGGTTTATATTTTGGTTGATCATCAAAGAAACCCTGGAATTAAAAAAGGGCAATCCTAAGCCATATCCGTGTTTTGAGAAAACAAGCGGTTCTCGAACTAGAATCAAAAGGAAAAGGATAGGTGCAGAGACTCAATGCAAGCTGTTTTAACGAATCGAGTTGATTACGTTGTGTTGGTAGTGGAACTCCCTCTAAATTAGAGAAAGTAAGGGTTTTATACATATAATACACACATATGGATACTGACATAGCAAGTGATTAATCACAGAACCCATATCATAATATAGGTTATTTATTCTTTTTTGGAATGAAATTAGGAATGATTATGAAATAGAAAATTCAGAATTTTTTTAGAATCATGTTTCAACTTAATTTGTGTACTTGTTGCTTTGGATTCAAGTTTAAAGGGGGTGAATTCAATAAGTTTATAGAATTTATACAGGTTGCTTGTGAGAGAATTTAATCCCCGATGAAATGCACAAGAGGTGGATATCCAGACGCTGCCATCACTAGTGCCTACACGGTGCTCAACTAAATGCCTAGGACAAGTTTTAAGGAACAGATCAAGGCTCTCTGATGTGATTTGGTTGGATCGATGTTCTTCAGAATTTGGTTAGATCGATGTTCTTGTGAATTTCTTCATCATCCAATGTCTTCCCGAGGAGTCACTTGATACTCTACGAAAGCTCATACAGTGCCTTTCTAACAAGGTTATTAAGTCGTAAAGTTGAGTCGAGTCGCCAATGGGGCGACTTGGGCGACTAGTCGACTAGTCCACAGGTCTACTACAGAACTGCAGTCATGGTTGCTAACTTGCTACCAAAGTATTCTACTGAAGAATTGCAGTCATGCTTGCTGCCAAAGTACTAATGAACTAATGACTAACGAGTGAGTAGCTTGAGTAGCTTGGTTACCTGTCTAAAATGGAGCTATGAGCAGCGTGGCTCCCAGGCCGGCCGGCGCCTGAACCTGCCCGCGGGATCCCAACACCCATCTTGAGAAAGAAAAGCAAAATCCATGTTCAAGAAGCGGACAATGGACCAAGTAGACAAATCAACACCTCTCCCGAAAAAACACCAACCAAAATCGCCCCCAAAAGAAAAGAATCAAGCAAGGAAGGAAAACCTGGTTGGTTCAAGATGCGGATAAGGAGGACGAGGCGGCGGCGGAAGAAGAAGATACTGGAATGGCGGGAGGGAGTCGGAGCAGCGCGCGCGTGTGAAGCTTCGGTCGGGTAGGGTACGGATGGGGTCGGAGAGTCGGAGAAAGGGTGCTACGGTGACTGGAGAAGACGACTGAGGAGGAGGCTGCGGCAGCCACTGGAGAAGACGGCACGGCGACGACCACTGGAGAGGGAGGCGGCCCGCTGCTACTGCTTCGCTTGCACGAGAGGAGGCGGCCCGCTGCTATTGCTTCGCTCGCACGGGAGGACACACCGTTGCACAAGAGGAAGCGGCTGCCCGCTGCTACTGCTTCGCTCGCATGGGAGAATCTCTGATCTAGGGTTAGGGTTACCGACTGCAGTCTTTAGTGTCTTCTTAGTGGGCTGTGGGCCGCAAGTCATCACTGCAGGGCCTCCACCCACCAGTCGGCCGGCTAGACAAGCTTGACTAATCGCGAGTTGTTGCCGACTAGTCGCTCCAGTCGAGTCGGTCTCGCTAGTCGTCCACCATGTACCGACTGGACGACTAGTCGTGGATTAATCGCCGATTAGTCGACGACTTAATAACATTGCTTTCTAAATTCTAAAAAATTACACAATGGGCACACCTATGTTCAAATTACCATTTTATAGCTGAATTAGATTAGATAACCGATTCCTTTGATGGATATTGTCAAAATGTAAATGGGTCCAAATATCGTTCTTGTATCGAATTGGACATCGATTTGAACCGGTTTGTTTCCTTGTGTGAGATGCAAATTGCTTTAAATTGGCGGCCGGGCCTAATTGCATGGTTAAGTTGCGAAGGACACTGAATAGCATTGTTCTATTGTTAGGGACAAGGAGATAAGTTTGTTAGAGAGATTTCCTTTTAATAGATAAGGAGAACATTTACGGAGGTTGTTTTAAGGATGGGTTTTTTCTTAGCACTTGTTAGGAGTTCAAAATTTTGACATAGAATTTGCAAATAAGCTGTTGAGGTGGTTTTTTTCCGGCTTTTGTTTGGTTTCTCTTTTGGTTATCAGGGTATTTAGGTTGGAGCGTTCTTTTTATGATATACATTTTTGTGTGAGGTGAGGCAGATCAGATTCGATAACATGGAACAAATATTGCTAACTTACTAACAACCAATTAGATTTTGTTTGCATCGAACAATATATATATCAGAAGTTAGTTTTGTGCATGCATGTCATAGATGGATGCAGCATGGATAATTCACTAATTAGTTGGGGGTGTCTTCCTCACTGCTAATCCACTAATTGCCACTAATGATCTTGTGTTGATCGAGCAGTGAGAAGGGTCATAGAAGCATGCCCTTGACGGGCTAAGGAAGAGTCAGGACTTAGGAGAAAAATCTCCGATGGAAGATGTTACTACTAGCATGGAAGACGAAAGGTGTACAGAGAAGATTATCAGCGTAAAACCCACTTTTCCACTTCTGCTTCTATCGCTCAATCAACCCTATCTCTCTTGCCCGCTTCATCCTTGTTCCCCATTGTAGCAGGGCCCACTTTGGCTGTAGGTGACGTGACACAGGGACAACAACCCAAATGGAGTAGCAAAGCGAGCACAGTGGCAAAGGCACCACACGAACCCTGGTGGAGCTCGACTGGGCGCAGCGGCAAAGCCATGGGCATGGGGTAGGACGAGCATTGCGGCGTAGGAGCAACTCAAGCATGGACGGAGCTCTGTCAGGCCCTACGGCATTTGCTTCGTTTTGTATGTTTTGGACTTCTATTTATAGTCGTTTTTATTCTTCTATACAACCTCCTCCCTCCCTCCCCAGGTGCGCGGAGCCGAGGGCGTGGTGTAAGCCAAGTCCGACAACGGAAGCATGCCAATCCCAACAACAACAGCTTCTGTGCTGGGTAATATGATCATTTTTATCCGTAGTAATGCACGGGCATTAAACTAGTTAAGCTAAAGCATGAGAGGAGTCTCAAGCTAGCACATGGATGGTGGAAACAGAGTATACCTCAGCAGTTCCAATGTTTAAATTAAAAGCTATTTATCAAAAATCAAAATTGAATGATAAAAAGAGTGCAAATTGCGTAAGATACAAACAGAAGAAAAACATATACCTAAGCAATTAAAAACCATCGACTCTGCACATGAATTTCAAACAGATCTTTTTGCCAAGCATTTTAAACATACTGCAAACATGGTGCCCGCGCAAGTGCACGAGCTACCGTACTAGTTATAATAAAGGACAAAATGAAAGTTTTGTGAAGATATTTATACATTCCAGTTATCATAAAATAGAAGCGCCTTGAATGATAATAGTAGTGCAGTTTTGCTCACATGCTTTCCATACTTTGAGGACTGTGTTTTCTTCAGGCCATAATACTTAGCAGCCAACAGCCCAGCTGCTAATTGATTCATTTTCCCAAACCTTTTTTTTTAAAAAAAAGCCATTCATTGGTTGACAATTTTGATGAGCTACTAAGCAGCAATGCAGCATAACATGTAAATATGACATCCTATAATTTTATCCAGTGCCAGTTAATAAAAGTTGACAATTCTGCCTTCAATACTTTGGATGCCATGCTAATGAAAAGGCATGCATTATAGTCAAGGCTATTATGCACGATCGCGTGCAATGAGATGAACATGTCTTCCATAGTGAGTCCGCATGTTACATGGATCATGATTTGGGTCAATGCACAAATGCATGAAGAATGAAGATATCCACATTCTAAATAACTGAATTGAGCAATATGACAGGATGGGCAGATGACTTACTATCCAGCTTACAACAGCCAGCTTCATCCAAAATCCTTTTGTCCGCTCACTGACAAATTCACCCAGATGATTACGATGTAGCATAACATTCCATGGTGTAGCTTTTCCTGCATGCTCTGCTACTGCAACCATTTTTCCAATAAAAAACAAAATCATCAAGCTAAGAATAAAAATAATGAGTCAGTATTTTTAACCCAAAAAGGGACACAAGAATATTTCTTGAATACAGAACTTCCTAATAACTAGTAAGTCCAAAAAAACACAACCCTTTTATCACAGAGATGAAGGGAAAATGGTAATGGAACAGGCAGAATAAGACTATGGTGCATCGACATCATTAGGAATCGATGCAAAATTGGGCACTGAGTTGACCTCCAACTGTGAAGTATTGGTTCATGCTATGGTGGCTCCTTGTTTTGTCGATGATGAATCTAGGGTATAAACCAAAAAGAAACTAACATAATAGACAGCAAACAAATTGCTCAATATTTGCAGAATTTGACTAAAGGAATTACCCTGAGTCAGGATATAGCTTTGCCACTCGTTGGGTACAAAGCAAAGCATTCATGTGGTTTTATGCAATGGCAAGCTAATATCCAGAGCAAACTTAAAATAACTGGGATATTTGAGCAAGCAGCCCATTTCGGTGCCAGACGAGGAAACATCAAACATCCGAGCATGTAGTTATTAGTGATGTGCTGATGCTAAATTGCTCTGGAGGAAGCTCAGTTAGTCAGTCTAGGAAAAGAGGTTATCCAATCGGTAGGCTTAACACAATTATGGGGTATGGACAGAGAAGTGCTCCAGTCACCGTACAGAAAAGTCAGGAATACAACGACAACTGAATCTGCATAACAACGGTTTTAAGAGAAATAAAAAGGTGTTTGATCACATGCAAATCACGTAGCAATATATGCTTATGTCTTAATACGTCCTGAAGCCCACAGATGGCAGGAAAGACCCAATACAAACCTTGATAAAAAAAAACCCCCCTAAAAGCATGAAAACATAAGCTGAGGGAGGGGCTGTGCAAGGCTACAGAATATAATTCTAAATTGATCAGTGAATGGATAACACTCGCCAGTCACAACTCACTCTTTGTACTCTGCTGTATACAAAGAAGTTAATTATACAGCTTCATCTATTGAAACTATATTTTATTATGTAACATAAGTTAGGGAGCCTGCATCAAGTACTTACAAAATAACCAATGGAAACAGAAAGATAGGGCAGCAGCTCACATTTCCATTGTATTTCCTGGTGAATTTCTGTCTCCCAATGCTTCCATTTTCTTATCTATAAAAGTTTACCCAGAGTAAGTTTATCATCCACAAACACGGTCATATGTAGCAGAAATTTATCTTTACAGATATACCTTCGCTACACCAAGTAATATTGTTGAAGCACAGAAAACAACATGGACCAAACCAAGTACAAATATGAAGATGTGCAGCTGATGCAATGCCTGGAGTGATAGCAAGGGAACATAACCCTGAAACAGAGCACGCCTATTTTTTTTATAATGATCATTCTTGAAAACATATCTGCACAACACAACTTCCCAGCATAGAAGCATTTGCATCTCATAAGTTTGAAAATATGGTGTACCCTAACCTTCTTGCAAAGTCTGTCACCTTCTTCCACAACTCTTTGGTTCTCTTTCTTGCATGGAAGCATGAAATGTGTAGCGGTTTCCGGAATGCAAATGTGAATAATAAAACCCTGAGAGAGGCTCAGAAGGAAGGAAATGAATCCAAGAAGCATCAACTCTGCATGTGAAGCCAGCAAACCAGATAATACGTAAAAGAAAAAATGTTGAATATCACACATTAACCGTGTAAAATATTTGACAACCCTTTGTCTTGTTTCCTATTTATCAATTGTATCATGTCAACGAGCTCCTCCAGCTATGTACCCTGTTGCATTTTTACAATTCACTAATAACATTTTTAAAACAGGTATACCAGGTAAAGCTTTTATATAACGTAGAGCTATTAATAAGAAGTCAAAACAAATGATCCAGGGCATGACCATATGCCAGATTGATAAATGTTCACAGAATTGGTAGATATCCCTGAATATTACCTTCTTTTAGTCTCTCTAGAGCTGAATACAGTGTTTTCTGCTTCTTATGCTTTAATGACTGCACGAGTATAGAACAAAAGCATTAGTACGAGGTGAAAAACTCAGCATCTCTTATTAGCACTGTTGACTGCTGACTAGAAAAATAAGTCAATCAAACAAATTTGTTGAGCCTTGTTTTTTTAGAACCATATTAAAACTTGTACTGAAACCTGAGCTCTGTATTGCATGCTTTTTTATATGTGCAAGATCAGAGTTTATCATTGTTAATGTTTCAATGGAATACAAAAAAAGTCAGCTTTCTTGAAAGTCCTCCGACCGAAAACAGCCAGTCAAGCAATCAAGTAACAGAAGAGGACACCAATAACGTAATTTCAGATCTAACCCAGAAGAGCTAACTGACAAGAATACAACAAGGAAACAAGTGGCGCTAATTGAGTCACCTGATAGTAGAAAAAATGATTATCTACATTGGCAAACTACCAACTCCCAGAGAGGGGGGGGGGGTGCGATTGCATAATGATGCTGGCGAAGGAAAGATTCATAAAATTGTGTCGATCAACGTCTCAATCTAGAACAAAACAAGGAATGTATGAAGCTAATGGCAGAGTCGATTTGCTCATAGCCATGTGATTGTTTGGTAATCATGGTACAGCGTCAAAAGTTGCTCCATAAAGGAGCAACATTATGTGCTATTTCCAAAAAAACACATTCAGCTCTGGCTCATGTGAGGCGTTAACGCAGGCCCGTCCCTGGGCAAGTGCGGCCCGTGCGATCGCACAGGGCCCCCAATTTTCAGGGGCCCCCAATACCTTGTGTACAGCCCAATAGTATATAAGTCTGGTCTCTATTTTTTGGCCCAAGTCATATTAATGCGTAGCCGGTAGCCCAAAACAATACTCGCGTCTGTTCGACTTCCTGATACTGCCGACTCCTCTCCCTCCTAGTCGTGCGTGTGAGCGTGTCTTCATTCTTCCCGACGAGTCAAGCTCAACGTGCCATGTAGACTACAAGTGAGCTGATCTCTGCTTTCCCTTTTGTTTTGGTTTGCACAGAATCAACCTACTTTGGCGATCCAATCTTCTATTTTGCTTGATGGGAATATATCCAGAGAAGTTCCAGAGTTCCAGCGATTCATCCATCATTTTTTTCTTGGAAATAAAATTTTGTTTTTCTCACTTGGTCTTCCATGTTTCAGTGAGGAAATAAGAGGCCCTGAGGAAAATCAACCTGCAGAAAACAAGTTTATTCCTTTATCTCAAAGGGTGCTTTCCTGTGCAGCCCATCCACTCAGTCATAACATAATTGCGGGTACTCAGGTTAGCTTGCTTACATCTTTGAAGATTTCATTTCGAAGAACACCAAAAGAATGATGATGTTCAAGTAAACATTATGCGACGAAGGGTTGAATAGGTACAATTCATAACATATTACATTTTAATGTAATACATTATTGTTTATATATTATTTATGGCCCTATTTCGCTAGCCTACGAGGCCCGTTTTAGACTTTGCACAGGGCCTCGGTTTTGGCCGGGACGGCCCTGCGTTAACGTGGTCAAAAAACAACCCGACTTGAATGCGATGCCGATCGCATCACAAGTTCATCAACTTAGCTAACTACAGCCCAACCGAAATCACCGCGAGCTTGCGAATCGAATGCCGGAAGGAGCACGGAGCCCTGATCCCCAGCAGGCGCGTTCACAATTCACCAATGACCCAAACCCCCACAATTCCCCAGAAATCGGCAGGTACATTTCCCCGGCCTTGCACGGTCGAATCGATCAACTAGCACAAAAGCATACATAAATTTCTCCGGGATAAAAAAGGAGCGGAAGAAAGGAGCGTGCCTTGCCGAGGTAGTGGAGGAAGCGCTCGGCGGCGAGGGAGACGGAGACGACGGCGAAGCAGACGGCGGCGACCGCCCAGGTGGGCGTGTGCTCGAGCGACGCGTCCTCCATGACTCCTCGAGCCGCCGCCGCTGGTGCTGCCCCGCGGCTTGGCTCCGGTCACGGCAACCATGGCTGTGTAAGGTGGTGGTGCTCGGTTAAAGGAGGCGGGCGTGTGGTGGCGTCGGTTGGTGGGGGTGGGCGGCGGCAGGAAGGAAGGAATCCGCCATGGTTGCTTGCCGAGCGCGGCCACCGGCTGGATTCCATTCCATTTCCGCCCCGCTTTCTCGATCTACCTGCGCGCACCCTCATCTGGTAATCCTAGTAGGCTGGTACAATGTAGGCGGCGGGTAGGGAGGAGTTGCCTCGCTTCGGCCGCCGGCCGGTCTCTTCGCTTCCCCCGAGGCACCAACGCAACAACTCTGCCAGTTTCGCTGTGTCGTACGGATGGGGCGCGTGCGTGCGCCTGGTGCAGTGGTGCCGTTCGCCGCGACGGCCGGCGCGTGCGAGGTGGACGGTAGAGGAGACGGTCCAGGTGGGCCCCGCGCCGCACCAGCTTGATCGAAAACGTGAGTGCAGCGCAGCCCAGGCGGTGTCGCACGCCCGCTTTCCAGAACAACCGAGGATGCGCCCTCACGCACAGCACACTCGTAACACACGCTACATCTTATTAAAACATATACTAGAACTTAAAACGAAAGTTAATGGATGAATTTTGGATTTATTCACTGTCTCATAAAGCACGAACACACATTTTTCATTAAACGTATATTATGTATGAGATAAGACACTTGAGATCGATCTAGCTATAAATCTGGACAGGAAGCTTGTATCATGGTGAAGCTTGCCAAACCTAGCTCAAGCTGAGTGGCATGGCAAAGTGGCAGAGTGGGTGACTCGCCGGGTGGGTGGGAATTCTGGTGGACCACAGCAGCACTTGCTAAGTGGCACGGTAAAGCGATAAAGTGGATGGGTTGGAATTCAGGTGGACCGCGGCTTGCGCGGCCTGTGTAGGACGGGGAGGCACCGGGCCCTGATCAATATGGCTTCAGCTTATTTTTGCACTATTCATAAATTTCGTCTTTTTCTGAATTTTTGGTTTTTTTTGAGTTTTTTTACCGGTTCTTTTTTTCCTCGTATTTGTTTACATTATACGTGATAGGCTAATATGTTTTTTCTATTTTTAAATTTTTTTAAATTTAATTATGGTAAAAAGCTCTGTCAGCTACAGTGCTTTTTTCAGCCAGCTACAGTGTTTTCAGCCATAAGGCTTTCAGCCGAACCGATCACCACCCTAGACATTGCTTGCTCGGCTCCCGTGGGCTCAAATAGGAATCATCGTCAAGCTGCCCTACTGTCACGGTGGAATTAAGGATAGTGGTGGCCCAGTAATCACCAACATAAAAAGACGTGCGCGTACATACCAAAACACTTGCGGTGCTGGTGAGTCCTGCTCGTGTGGCCGTGGTGGATCAATCCTATCATAGGCTAATCCGATCATCGTGCCATGTGTGACTCTCGATTTGTCATGTGTATATCATGCATGGTCGTATAGCAGTGGACTAATTTAGGACCTGTTTATATTTTTAGTCGATATAAATGAATTTGCTGTAATGTATACTCACGAAAACTTTATCACTTCACTACAAACTTTGTCACTTCACTACAGACTAAATCGTCCACCACTTCTTTTTTTTAAGGCTAGAATCATCCACCAGTTAAGTGGTGGGGCTGGACAATGTAATGCTTGCCGGCACCACGCAATCAACGGTGTGTAGTGGCGCAACAACAGCAACAGGCATGCAAAAATAGGCATTGCATGTAGCGTACGCAGGTAATGCCCACTAAGGACTAAGCAGAGAACATATTAGTGCTTCTAACATGTTTCACACTACCGATGCTTCTATTTATCGGAAAACAGTCTAAATGGTCATGAAAATTTTCAAATAAATTTGTGTAGATATGGTACAATATAATCTAGCATGCCACAAAATTTTAAATCTAAATTCGATCTACACATTGAGAAACAAAAAAGACAAAATCCATTAAACAGTAGCTTCTTTTTCCTTTTTTTTATTTCGGATTTCCTTTTCAACAGATTTGTTTTTTATTTCTCATCGTGTAGATCGAACTTAGATTTTAATTTTTCTGTCATTCTAGATTATATTGTACCCTATCTACAAAATTTTCTTTGGAAATTTTTTATGACCATTTAAACCATTTTTCAAGGAGTGAAAGCACTACATATGCTCTCCACTGACGGGGCTGCGACATGAGATACTGACCGGCCCATGAAACGGAAAGTGACTGAGGCCATGATCGATGCGTGCGTATGTGCGCATATGGCTGTATATGTTGACGGGGTGTTGACCCAGAAGCTTAATGGCTTGGAGCCTAACGATATGTATCAGCCATGCCAAATGGAGGGTACACAAAAAGATAAACAATAAAATAAAGTACCAAAGGGTTTATTATTTTAGATTGTAGCTTATTAGTTTAATAAATATTAATTGATGATAGAAATCAAAAGTAGTTGAAAAGCCAAAAGAAATATACAAGTAACCTAACTGAAGGGTCAAATCAACATTGACCGTTGCGCCCTGATCAATTTGGCTTCGGCTTCTGGCTTCTGGCTTATTTTTCACTATTCATAAGTTTCGTCTTTTTCTGAACTTTTGGCTTTTTGTTGAGCTTTTTGCCGGTTCTTTTTTCCCCGTATTTGTTTGTATTATACGTAATGGGTTAACATATTTTTTATATTTTTAAATTTTTTTAAATTTAATTATGCTAAATAAGCCTATGTCAGCTACAGTGCTTTTTTCAGCCATCTACAGTGTTTTCAGCCATAAGCCATGAGCTTTTCAGCCGAACCGAAAAAATAACGAGGTAAAATGGCACTGTAACGAGGTATTTAGTTAAAGAAAAAATAAAACATATTTCTATATCTCATGTATAATACAAAGAAAAAAGGAAAAAGAAAAGGTCACATTAAAAAGTTAATATGTTTCAAATGGCTTTTAATTTTTTAATAGCTAAAAGTTAAAAGCTATCACCATTTAGAATGGATTCTACCTAAATATAGGCCATGCTCGGTTGGGCTAAAAATAGTGGCTTATAGCTGAAATTACACTGTAACTGAAGGTGACTTATTTGGCGTAATTAAATTTAAAAAATTTTAAAATAGAAAGAATATATTAGCTCATCACGGACAACGTAAATGAATACGGAAAAAGAACTAGCAAAAAAGCTAAAAAAACAAAACTTTAGAAAAAAAACAAAATTTATAAATAACGAAAAATAAATCAGAAATCAAAAGGTTAAAAAGAAAAATAGTGGGACGATAAGCAAGTAAACTCGCTGAAGGGCAGGTACTCAGGTCAGGTCAACGCCGAACGTTGCGTCGTCCCGTAATGCGAGTTATGTAGCCAGCTCGTGGAGAGGAGACGTGGACGCTTCCGCCGTATATCATGTGCGCTTGAGTTGTAATCCACCACTCCGTCCAACTTTGGAGTTTGGGCCCCTCCTTGCTGTGCTCTCTTTTCTACTCTAGATACCAACGGCCAATGCAAACGCAATTACGCAATCCTCGTTCCATGGTCAAGACTCAACAGTAGGAGTAGTAGGACTTCAATTCTGGTGTGCTAATTCACGCCTTTAATTTCTCTGAGAACTTAAAAGTTGCTGTGCAGAAAAAGCTAAGCATAACTGTAAGAAAATGACACTGCTAATCCGACGAAGTTAAGCACATCCGAAAAGAAAATCGTTGGATTCGTCAACAACGAGCGGAAATGTGTATCTCATCACGGTTCTTGGAATTGGATGACGTTATCTTGGTCCCAACTCCCAAATGCGTCGCGGTCCTCGCACGAAAGGGACATGGACGGAGAAAATGCATCTTAAGCGTGCACGCTGAACTTATCATGCGTAGATTTAAATGTGGAATTGATGATTTTTGCAGCTTTAAGGAAAGTGACAAATATCAGATATTGTAAACAAGTACATGGAAACGGTTCTCGATTAGAATTGTCCCAACGCTCGCCACAAAGAAGTCCCTATCCTCCGGCTAACGCAGCATAAAAACTTGTGGCTATTGAGTTGCATGCACAGTTAGCTAATCCAAAAGACTAAACTAATGAGGAAAGACAAATAATTCAATTATACTTTAACACTCTTCTTCACGTGAAGCCTCATCAGGCATAAAACTTGTGGCTATGAAGTTACATACATCAGCCAGTTTACCCAAAAGTTTAGACTGATGAGGAAAAAACAAACATTTCACTATACTTCAATACTCTCTCACGTGTAGGCATCTCAGGATTAAGACGTAGAATAAAAGTGATCTACAATTATTTTTTCTAATTGAGCCAATCAGGTCTTGAGTTCTACTTAAAAAATAAATAATTTATTTATAATTCAACAGTGACCTCTAGCATTCCGCAAGCAATCTTTACAGGCAAATCAAACTACTAGTAGCATTATTTGTACAGCAGGAAGCTCATCCTGTCATCTGTACCTGCAAAGATGCATCGACAATTTTCAGTTAATCGACGGCTTGTTGCATTGCTGATACACACGAAATGATTTACCAACTAGATGTACTCTGCCTTTCCATCAGTACGGCCGGTTCCAACTGCTAGTGCTTCTGATCTTCCGGGTAGCAGAAATGGCATGTGCCGAATGCCAGAATCTGTCAGAAAACATTATTTACTCCAGGGCCCAGGCATAATCCCCATATTACTCCCGGGGGATGCGCGCGAGGAGACTGCAGCCACGTCAGCCCGCGAGCGCGTCCGGCCGGCGCGTGGCCAGGAAAATTTCGGTACGGTCAAGGGAGCGTTTTTTTGCGAAAAAGTCTCTGTATTTTCCCGAAATTACATAAAGGTCATCTTTTCTCGCGAAAAGGTCCCTGGCAGGGTTTTTAAAATGTTTTTTTGCGAAAACACCCCTCCACTTCACCGAAATTTTGTGTACTTTGCAGGATTGCGCCCCGCGTTTTCTAAATTACGTACGGGTCCTCGTTTAGTTACGTACAGGCCCTCGCTTTTTTACGAAAAAGACCTTTGACTTTTTCGAAAATACACATGTGCCCTCGATTTTTTTTAAAAAATCCTCACGAATTATCGCCTCTTTTACTTCGGTACACACGGTGGCTGGCGCGGCGTGGCGCTGCGCCTATGAGGCTAGTATATGATACTTTAGGAAACTGCAGAGAAGTTTGGATCTTCTCATCGTGTTCAGGGCCGCTTCAACCGGCTAAAAACTTTGTTTCACACTTGCGATTCTTGGTTTAAGGTTGAAATTACTAGAGGTATAAATAAAACGGATAATTTTTATCCATTCAATCAATCAAAGGCTTGTGAAATAGATACGAGAGTGATAGATGGATATTCGGTACCATCCGTGTCTGACTCCGACCCTGAGAAAAAAATATGAAATAGGATACGGGATAAGTGATATTCGTCCGTATATATCGGTATGTCAAGTAATATAAGGAAGTTTGTTATGACTTTACCTAAGAACAAGATAACATATAGGCAGATTATCACATCTAAACAGGCGGGAGTACTGAGTGTTCTTCATTTAACATCTCAGTAATTAGTCTCTCCATGTTCGCTCTGATTGTATCATACTATCCAATGTTCTGTGCAAAGAAGTGCATAATTTCTATCCGATCGACCGTCCGAAAGATTATGGAACGGATACGGAATGGAGAAATGGATATCTGGTATTATCCGTGTCCGACTCTGACTCTAAGGAAAAACATGGCATAGGTTACATGATAAGCGATATCTGTCTGTATTCGCTTTGATTGCACCCCTAGAAATTATACTATAGCGGTTGTTAGTTTTTTTAGCCATTCAATTAAAAATGAGAGAAAAAAATAAAAAAAAATATCGTTATATCTCTACGGATAATGAAAAGGAAAAAAACAAAAGTAAAAAAGAAACTGACACGTTTTTGTTGAGGAACCGTCACTGGCGAGTCCAATCCGATCGATTCCTCTCATATGCAAATAGACAGATTGACACAAATAGTAGATCGAAACACAAAGATAGGGGGAGAAATTCTGGTCTTTCTTTATTGCTTTTCTTTCTCATGTGTGTACAAAATAGCCAATAGCATTCCCTATTTATAGCCAGACCCAGGTTTCCTAACAGTTTTAAGTGGCTTCGGATTTAAATAAATCAGAAATAAAAAAAATATAAGCTAAAACTGTTTAGAGCGGATCTCTGTTTAGTGCATGGTGGTTTTGGATATTCTCGTCGTGTTCAATCGGACGTGAGTAGCTTACACAGAATACTTGTCAGAATGCAGAGCTCACAACTTGCACGGTGCCAATTGCCATGCTTCCAGAACAACCAGCATACACAATCATTGGGCATGTATGTTGTGCAGTGTGCATGCTCAGCAACCCTGAAGAATCAGGACAGTGCCGTTTGGTAGGAGACACCAAAATGGACCAAGCGACGCAAGCAACAACCAATGTGCACGGCTCATATCATATCAGTTCCTTCCAGGCTATATATAACAGGATAGGAGGTGTGCCAGTGTGTGTGTTCCCTCCACTTACTCGCCGTGAGCCACCCCACTCACAGCCGGGCCACTTGTACCATGGCCGCTCCCTTCTTCTCCTCCTCCTCCTCCTCTTCTCGCCGCCGCGACCATGGCTGCAGCTTCGTCCTCTCCGTGCTTGTTGTCGCTGCCTTTCTTGCAGCATTTGGGTTCGGGGCTGCTCTTGGTGCAGCAGGGAGCTCTGACCGTGTGCTGCTGAATGTGGAGTCCCTGTTCCCCGGCCCGTCTTGCCTCATGCCGCAAGGTTAATTTGCTCGTCAGACTAGTTACTTATTTCCTGTCAGTGATTGACTACTGGCTGGTGTATATGTATTTTGTTGCCTCTCATGCTTCAAGTTCGTGTTCTTTCTTAATTTCTTAGTTTCTGCTTTACTAAATCCATCTCCCTTCTGCCACTTCTGATTTTTCTTGTTATGGATTTCAGTGTTTTGTTATATGAAAAAATTTGTTTGATCAAATACTGACAATCGAATCATCGATCTTACGAATAGTAAAAAAATTCAAACCTCACAGAAAGATCAATAGGAGAAATTAGATGATATTTATTGCTATAATGAGATTACAACTTACTCTTAACGAGTGATTATAGAGAAAAATGCTACTTGCTTTGATACGGAATGATCTTGCTATTATTGTTCTCCTTTATCTTCTCTCTTCATTCATTCGTTTTTCTATCATCTCCCCTGGGTAAGGCTTAAATAGCGTCGAAGAGACATCAGTTATTTGCATGAATAGGCGTCTTATCGATTCTTTCTGTCCGCACATGTAAGCAGTTATTGATGATGAGAGAAGCCTGATTAATAATCACCGATCGATTTATTGTCAATGAGGAAGAGTCTTAGGAAACAACTATAGAGCGGTTGTTGTTAGAGACATAGGACCGGATATAGAGCGGTTGAGGAAGTGTGAGCGTACTTGTTCTACTTCTTAACCGCACAAGACATTACCGTAGGGGAGGCCCACATGCCAGGTCATTCAGCTTTCGAGCAGTAACTGATCGAGTAGATAAATAGTGATTCTCTTATCAGGGGTACTCGAGACATGTTATAGCATAAGCTATTACAACACCAATATAAGAGCTTTGATTATGTATTAAAATGGCCCTTTAATGAATTACATATTCCTTATCACGAACGTTATATGAAATACGAATTGTGGATCTTCCCTGTTTTGGATTTGTTGTCTTTTTCATGTCCGCAAGCTTATATATGTCACATGGATAAGGAAGTTGCTAGTTAACTGATGGTCAGTACACAGAGGGACATATACTAAAGTACGATTATACGAAAGAACAAAGACTTAAAAAGACCTGAATTAGAAACACATGCGTGGTAGTGTGTGTGCGTGTCCATTTTCTTTGTAATCGTAAAACACACACACAAAGTTCGAGAAACTTGCAACTAAATTACTCCGAAGCCATCTAGATACTACATACATATCTGAATCTTTGGACTCCGACATGATCCCCGAACATTTTGAACTACTCCTTCGCCAAACAAGTGTGGCACAAAGTGGTCAACTGGCTGCATAATCCCTCCTTCACTTCTCCAGGTGCTAATGCTAATCTCTCCCATTGGTGGGAAGGAATACGTGCTGGCTCAACCAAAGAGGTCAAGAAAGAGTTAGATGGTGTTGTGATTTACACCCTTTCGAACACTAGCTGAATGGCCGTGCGTTGATACAGTTTTTTAAAATTTATCATACTACATATTCTAAAACTCACGGATGGTAAAAATTTTTAGAACCTTGGGTAGTTCTTCACCCACAAAGGCTTGAAGTGCACAGTGAGGTAAATCTTCCATTCTCGGTACATCTGCATCCATCCACACAAACAACCATTACAATCCAAGAAAATAATTCAGATACAAGGAATTCAAGAATCCAAGCAAACAAAAGTATGTTAAATCCATAGGGAGTACGAGACCTTGTAGGTCTAGCCGTCGAGGGTAGGGAGCTCGATCTCGGGGTGACTTGGGGTAGGCGACGGGGATGCCAAACTGGAGGGGAACTCGTAGCGGCAGGGGTTGTGGACGTACCAGCAGGTGCCCTCCAAGTTGGTGGTGGTGATGTGGAACTAGTCGTTGTCCTTAGACTTGTTCACCCATTGGGAGGGCACCTTACCCACTTGCCACCACCCTCCATCACCTCCTTGCCAATTAGCTATCGCACTCCTAGTGTCACCTCTTAGTCCTCAGCTCCAGGTGCCGCCTCCTCTCTCCCTCCTCTCTGGTCACTATCACGACACTCTTGACCGATGGGGACGGGAGGGCACTGGATCTGTTCAGAGGCAACCGGATCTGAACGAAGGCGACCATCGCACGTAATTGTAGATCAAGAGCCATCGACCATCGCATGTGATCATAGGTTGGGAGCCGTTGACCATAACTACGTTGAGCATGGCCACGGGCACTACGACTATGACCATGACTGCTACGACCATGTCCACGGGCGCTACGACTACGACCATGACTGCGACTTCGAGCACTGCCCCCTTCGACTTTGACTACTGCCCCTTTCGACCACTGTCCCCTTCGGCCATGACCCTTCGACGTTGGCCACTTCCTTCTTCGTCTATGGCTTCAATTTCGACCACAAATCTTCGACTTTAACCACTGCCCCCTTCGATCACTATCCCCTTTGACGACCACAGCCCTTCAACGTTGACCACTTCCCCCTTCGACCACGGCTTCAACTTCGACCAAGCATCTTCGACTTTGACCATGGATCTTCGACTTCGACTACTGCCCCCTTCGACCATTGTCCCCTTCGATCACGGCCCTTCGGCGTCAACCACTTCCCCTTTTGACCATGACCCCTTCAACTACGGCTTCGACTTTGACCATGGATCTTCAACTTTGACCACTGCCCCATTCGACCACTGTTCCCTTCAACCATGACTCTTCGACGTCCATGGCCTTTCGACATCGACCACTTTTCCTTCGACCACCGCCCCCTTTGACCACTGTCCCCTTCGAATACGGCCCTTCGATGACCACGACCCTTCGACTTGACCACTTCTTTCGACCACGGCCTGTTGACTTCGGCCACAACCCCTCAACCACTTTCCTGTTCGACCACGGCACCGACTTCGACAACTGTCCCCTTCGAGCATGGCACCGACTTTGACCATTGCCCCCTTCGAAATCGACCACTTCCCCCTTCGATCATGGCTTCAACTTCGACCACGGATCTTCGACTTCGACTACTACCCCCTTTAACCACTGTCGCCTTCGACAACGGCCCTTCAACGACCACGGCACCGACTTCGACCACTACCCCCTTCGACTTCGTCCATTGCCCCCTTCCACCACTGTCCTCTTCAACCATGGCCCTTCGACATCAGCTACTTCCCCCTTCGACCACGGCCCTCTTCGACCACGGCTTCGACTTTAACCATTGTTCCCTTCGACCAAGGCCTTTCGATGTCGACCACTTCCCCCTTCGACCACCGTCCCCTTTGACTACGGCTTTGACTTCAACTACAAATCTTTAATTTAGGCTATGACCCCTCAACCACGGCCCCTTCAACCACGACCACAGCCCCTCAACCATGGCCCCCTTCAACCATGGCTTCAATTTCGACCACAGATCTTCGACTTCGACCACTGCCCCCTTCGACAACGACCTTTCGATGACCACGGCATCGACTTCGACCACTGCCCCTTCCACCATTGTCCTCTTCAACCATGGCCCTTCGACATCGACTACTTCCCCCTTCGACCACGGCCCTCTTCAACCACGGCTTCGACTTTGACCACTGTCCCCTTCGACCACAGCCCTTCGATGTCGACCACTTCCCCCTTCGACCACCGTCCCCTTCGAACACGGTTTCGACTTCGACCACAAATCTTCGATTTAGGCTACGCCCCCTTGGATCACGGCCACAACCCCTTAACCATGGCCCCTTCGACCATGGCCCCGACATTGACCATGGCCCCTTTGACCACAACCCCGACATCGACCATGGCCCCAATGTCGACCACGACCTTTCGACTTCGACCGCTGTCCCCTTAGACCATGACCCTTTGACTTCAACCACGGCCTGACTTCGACCACGACCCTCCGACTTTGATTGCGGAACGACTTCGTCCACAGTCCTTCGACTTCGACCACTGCCCCCTTCAACCACTGTCCCTTTCGACCACGGTTTGGATTTTGACCATAACCCTTTGACTTCGACCACAACCTTTCGACTTCGACCACCGTCCCTTTGACCATGGCTTTGACTTCGACCACGGCCCCTTGACCATGGCTCCCTTTGACAATGGCTTCGACTTTGGCCACGGACCCTCGACCACGGCTCGCTTCAACCACGACACTGACTTCGACGACCAACTTGGGAGACCAAAATCGCCAGACAGCGCGACGGGCTCTAAGCGAAGAGTAAGAGGAGGTAGAGAGACTCATCGGGTGAGCGACCGCTGGGCGGTGGCGGTGGGGGAGAGCCAAATGGGCAGGCGCAGGAAGAGAAAGTCACCACCACCATCACCGAGCGCCCTTCTCTCTGATCCACCGATCGTTGTCGCCGAGCGTCGTGCCATTGGTTAGATGGGCGTTGGGAGATGGGCCGGTGGCGGTGGGGAGAGGCTCGGTGGCCAGTGAGGAGGGAGAGGGGAGATGGGGTGGTGGTGGTGGGGAGATGCTCGATGGGTGGCGAGGAGGGAGAGGGGATATAAGGTGATTTGTCTGGAGAGAATGAGAGAACAATAACCGAAGGGGGCCGTGGTCGAAGGGGAAAGTGGTCGACGTTGAAGGGTTGTGGTCGGCTATGATGTGGTATCTGTATGGTGGTGTATGGTCATCAAAGATGCATGGTATTTATTTTCCGGCGACGAGGTACCACCAATGCGCGGGTGACGTAAGGAGGGGATGCGGCGACACTGGGGAAGGGACGAGAGAGGACATAATGGGTAATCGTGTAATTGGGGCACTGAAACTAAAATAGAACTTAATATCTAAACCATGTGACGCGATTCTAAAGACGCTGCACCTGAATCATCCTCGCAAGCTCCTCATCGGACATCATCCCCCTCCTCCCCGTCAATGCTCACAAGGCAGAGGCCCTTGAAGATGGACTCCAGGTTAGTGCCGTTGTCCACCACGGACTCATCCGCCTCCACCACGATCTACACGCGTGCACCACAATGCACCGCATCGCATTAGAGAAGAGCCACAATGCACGTATGGTCATGAGGTTAGGGGATTTGAACCTTTTGGAGGTCGGGCAGGACGAAGATGGGGAGAAGATCTAGAAGCAGAGGACGTCAAGGTTGTGGTTTGTGTTGTGCTCTACTGCATCCTTGCCTTCCCCCTCGCCGCTGGGGGCCTACCGGAGCACGAACCATTGAGACACCATCGCATTTTTGCAAATGAGGTAGGGAGGAGGAGGACGGATGCGGTGGGGAGGCGGAGATGCGGGGATGCGGCGCTGCTAGGAGAAGTTGGGGGACCGCGACTAGACGCTGCCGCGCGGGAAAGGAATTGGTGGTAGCGCCGAGGAGGAGGAAGCACAACACGAGGATTCGGGGGAGAGAAGGAGGCGGCGGTTGCGGGAGGTGGAGGATGCAGGGGAAGAGAAGAGGAGTGCGGCCCACGAGTCGGCCCGACCTTTTCTACGAGGAGCAGAAGAACTACTTACATGCGGATCTAGATAGTTGATCTTTGATCGGGCGGCAGAAAAGATATGAGAGAGAATGCACCGACGACTACCAACTCATATTTTTAAGTAGTAGAGATTTAGAAGGAGTGAAATGGAAGTATCTTTCAGAACAAATACAACACGGTTCAACTTGTCCTCTCTCTTGTGCATGAAGATGTCGAATGGAGGAGAGCGTTCGAGGAGGTTGTGCCAACCTAGGCCAGACTACACGCTCCCCCTGTTGCTTGTTTTGTTTGCTGTGAAGTCCATCTGCTAATTTCTTTGGGTCGTTCCTGCATTGCCCTGCAATGCGTCCCTTGTAAGAACTTGATTTTTCCTTCTTAACGCAAAGGCAGAGCTCCTGCTAATTTTCTGTAAAGAAAAGGTTAAGTGCAAAAGGAACATCATTGGCAGTAGATGAAAAATCGAACGTGGAAAACTCGATAAAAATACGTAAATCTTCATGCAACTTCAGAAAGTTATTTACAGCTTACAGCTACTAGAGTAGCATTTCAGTAGAACCATGTAATGCAACAGAGAGCTGTGTACTGCGGAACAACTAAACTGACCAAGCAGAGGTCTAAATCAACAGCTAAGCTCGCATCAAAGAATGACAATAACCGACCGATAGTTACAAATTTTCGGCCATATTTGAAAAGGATGGTTCTTTTTCATCGATTAAAACTGTAATTCATTTTTTTTCAAGAAGTAGCTAAATTACCAGGCTCTCTACTTGTACTGTTCCAGGCAAAAAAAATGTTCATTACCCGATAGAACAATTATAAGATTATGCCAAAGCTACCCTCTTCTGTGCAGTATCATAAGGCAGACACAACTGCATATGTCAAAAATATAAAATTCTGAATGTTGGCTAGCTTTGAGCCCCAAGTTAATTCTGAATTTCTGATTCGAAGCTGAACATCTCCCTAAAAATTCAGAACACAAACACGGCGGCGCCACGGGCACGAGAATGAAGATAGTCCACCAGCACGGTCCATGCTCCCCGCTGGCCGACGCGCACGCGAAGCCGCCGTCCCATGAGGAGATCCTCGCCGCCGACCAGCGCCGCGTCGAGTCGATCCAGCGCAGGGTATCCGAGACCACCGGCCGGGGAAAACTGAACAGCGCCGCACGGGTCCGGCCCAGGCCACCACGGGTCCGGCCCGAGCCGGACCCGTGGCCCGGGCCATCGACTCCCCCGCCCGCGTCGTTGTCCTCCTCCCCGTCGCTCCCGGCGTCCACCGGGGGCGCGCTGGGCACGGGCAACTACGTGGTGACCATCGGGCTCGGCACGCCGGCGGCGCGGTTCACGGTGGTGTTCGACACCGGCAGCGACACGACGTGGGTGCAGTGCCAGCCGTGCGTGGTGGCGTGCTACAGCCAGAAGGAGCCGCTCTTCAACCCGGCCAAGTCGTCCACCTACGCCAACATCTCCTGCGCCTCCTCCTACTGCTCCGACCTCGACTACAAGGGCTGCTCCGGCGGCCACTGCCTCTACGCCGTCCAATACGGCGATGGCTCCTCCACCGTCGGCTTCTACGCCCAGGACACCCTCACCCTCTCCTCCTACGACACCTTCAAGGTACCCCACGTGCTTAGCGTACGATGCATGCATGAAGCACGTGAGAACCGATTTGGCAAAGATGACGTGTGCTTACAATTGTCTGGTCGCGTGCAGGGGTTCCGGTTCGGGTGCGGGGAGAAGAACCGCGGGCTGTTCGGGCAGACGGCGGGGCTGCTCGGGCTCGGCCGCGGCAAGACGTCGCTGATGGTGCAGGCGTACGGGAAGTACGGCGGCGTGTTCAAGTACTGCCTCCCGGCGACGTCGGCCGGGACGGGGTGCCTGGACTTCGCCCCGGGGTCGCCGGCGGCCAACACGAGGCTCACGCCGATGCTGACGGACAACGGACCGACGTTCTACTACGTGGGGATGACGGGCATCCGCGTGGGCGGGCAGCAGCTGGCCATCCCGGGGTCGGTCTTCTCCACGGCCGGCACGCTCGTGGACTCCGGCACGGTGATCACGCGGCTCCCGCCGACGGCCTACTCGGCGCTGCGGTCCGCGTTCGCGAGGGCCATGTCGTCGTACGGCTACAAGACGGCGCCGGCGTTCTCGATCATGGACACCTGCTACGACTTCACGGGGCTGAGCGAGGTGACGATGCCCGCGGTGTCGCTGGTGTTCCAGGGCGGCGCGTCCCTGGACGTGGACGCGTCCGGGATCTTGTACGGGCCGAGCGTGTCGCAGGTGTGCCTGGGGTTCGCGCCCAACGACGACGACGGCGACGTGGGCATCATCGGGAACACGCAGCAGAAGACGTACGGCGTGCTCTACGACCTCGGCAAGAAGGTGGTCGGCTTCACCCCCGGAGCCTGCTGAGTGCTGATTCGGTTTACCACACCGGCGTAGTACGTACGTGAATAATTCTCGATGAATAGCTAATTAAGCTGCATCCACCGAGTGGTCAGTGAAAACTATATATATAGCGCGAAGATAAGTCAGTAATGTGAGAACTAAAATGTCTCTGTAACTGCGACAATGGTACACTTCAACGAGGGTTTAGAATAAAGAAAAGATCGGTAAGAACATGTACTCCCTGAAACAGAGCGCGCGTCAGGAATTCTAATTTCTGCCATGAACTGATCTTTAATCACTGCCAATAAGTCTGATTTGGTAAATTCAACATGGATGTCTATATGAAAGAGGTCACAGAAGATTGGCACGGTCATAGAACCATGAAACGATCACACAATCGTCTTGTTTGCCCCTGTTTTGAGAGAATCAGAGTTCAGACATACTGAGCCTAAAGACATCCACAATTTTTAGAGACTGCATAGCCTCTAAACTGAGACCTTCAAATAGTCTCTAAGCTTATCACTATTCTCTACAGTGCGCAGCACTGTACTAGCCTCTAATAGATAGCCCCGCAACACTACAATACTTCTTTCTTCCTTCTTTCCTCCTCCTTAGCTTGAAATTTAGAATAGCTTGGTCTAAAATTGAGGAAATTTATTAATATTCTATTCTTAGCTCCAGCCTCCAAGTGAAGAGGCAATACTAGCTGATTTTAATTTGAAACTGTGGTATACAGTGGTGGATGCTGTCTCTAAGCTCTTCTCTTATTTCCTTGGAGGCGGTTTTTGAATACATTGTGACGCTCTGCGAGAGCCTTTCTGACACACTGACTGTCGCATGCATTCATGGACCGCTCTCTTGGGCCTGGGCCCACTAAAGGACAGCCCAAGAGCAGTGTAAGCCCATCTGAAGAACACAACGAGATTCTTCCATAGCATACGTATACTACTTTCTTGCAAGCTGTCGTGCCCGCCTGTGTGCTGCTGCGCGTGTCCGCTCTTGTCGAGCTCCTCAGGTCTGGTATGGAACTTTTCATGTAAATGGCAACGTTGCAGTTTTTTCAAATTTGATTTCCGAACACTCATTTTTACAAATCTAGACTTTTCGTGAATCTATCGGTTTGACCACTGGGAGTGTCAGTCAGTTCTAATTTCTAAACATAAGTTCTTCATAACTTAAGCTACGTAAGCTGTAACATAGCTCACGCAATATATAAACACTGACCTAGGTCAACAAAAATCATCACTTGACCAAAACCCCCGAAAACCAAAGATTCAGTTAAAAACCTCACCTGCCAGCTAGTTTGCCCGGACTCCATACCAGTCAACCGCTGACAGGGATCGATCTGACCAGAAATAACCACCGGACTAACCGCTGGGAGGGATCAATTCTAAAAATTTTAACAAATTTACAAATCAAATTTCTAACTTTTCTAAATTACAATGATTCATGGGAGAGTAAATTTGGACTTCTCACGATGTCCTTATACGCGTACGAACAAACGCATGCATGCATGCTAGCTTGTGCATCTCACACATGCATGGCCCATGGCATGTACACCCCTGTTCCATCACGAAACAATCATGCGCCAAATAGTTTACGGTATTTTGGTCAACTTATTAAAATACTCTTTCTTAATCTTATTTTCATATTCCATTGCAAGCAATCATTATGGTTGTCACGTGTAGGTGCACCACTGGTTTACCACGCATCAGCAAGTTTATCTCGTTCCTGTTACAGTATTTTGGTCAACTTACCAAAATATTCTTTCTTAACTTGATCTTTATCTTTCATTGCAAGTAATCATCATGCTTGCCACGTGTAGGTGTACTACTGGCTTGCCACGTATCAGCAAGTTCCCCCGTTCTGGTTCCACCGGATCACGCCTCACTTGGACCAATCAAGCCACATGGTATAGCCTGCCGCTCGAACTTTCCTTCAATATTTTCCACCTTTCTTATGCCATGCTTGAGCTTAGCCATCTCACTCTGCATCATCGATCATTCTAAGTCTTAACTCCTTCATGAGTGTAACCCTGATCGTCGCCGTCGACCATGGTTAACTCCAAACAATTTTGCATATCCAAAGATAAAGAAGTTATTTCTAGACATAAGTCCTATGGCTCCGCCAATCCGGCCGCGACGTCCAGTCGGCAATAATTGGGAGATCGAATGTGCATGCAAGCCCGTCCGTCGACGAGCATACGTGCATGGAGCATCGATCGCACGGCACAGACGGCGTCCGGTACTCCGGCCGGCGCGTGTCGACACCATCAGTCCATCACTCGTCTCTAGATGCTCACTGGACGCTGGTTACTACTTACTACTACTCCTTGCCACACGATAGACGAATGGTGTACACGCTCGTACGATCGTATCATCAGTAGGAAAGCGAGAGGCTAGTTTAGGGAAAGCTTCGGCTTCAGTGTAAAGCCACTGGAAGCTTAAGCTCGCTCAAACAAAGCGCTCGCGATCAAACAGAAAGCGGAGGCGTTCACCAGTGGAAGCCGCGCGTTTTTGGTTCCTGAGCAGCAGTTAGCCTCGTGCGCTAGCTGCAATGCGGCGGCGGACGATCCAAGGGCACACACGCAGAAACACACGAGATCGAGCCAGGCCAACAACGTTGTAGCATCTCACGTGACATGTCACACAACGCCTGCCCTGCCTGCCTGCCGCGACAGCCGGCCGGCCGGCCAGCTCGGCAGCCAGAGACGCGTCCCGTCCGCCGTACCGTTACAGAGACGTTGACGTTACGATGCGCATGATCAGGGTGAGCGCAGCCAGCCGTCCTCCCGGACCAGAGCTACAGCGCCCCCGACACGAGGGATTTCACAGCGTCCTGCGTCCTCTGCTGCCCTGGCAGAGTGGCGGTGGCAGGGGCAGGCCGGCGCGGCGCGTAGCCTGGTGTGTTTCTGTCGTTCACCTCCGGTTGTGGTCGTCGTCGACGTCGACGACGGACACGATCTCGTCCAGGTCGGGGGGCGGCTCCGGCGCCAGCATGTTGAGCGAGCTGCCGAAGTGCTCGTCCGGAGCCCGCGGCACGTCGACCTCTGTGGTGCCGCCGGCGTCGGGGTAGCCGGCGGCCCTCTTCCTTGTGAGCGATCTCAGGCAGCTGAGGACTGACCATCCCTTCTTCTTCCGGTCCCGGACGACCGTGGCCCAGCTCGTGACAGACTTGTGCACGCTAGAGCTAATAGCTTCCAGCTTAATGTCTCCACTCATCTGGGTCAATAGAAACACCATGTCAACTAATATCGGTTTGTAGCATCGAGGAAACCTGGCTTTTGCTAATTGCAGCAGTTGAGGGGAAATATTTCAGGAAGTACATGAGTGACGATGGCGTATAATGGTATGGTGATGTAGCTGCACAGCACTTCAATTATCAAACTGCAAACACAACACAGAATTCATTGTTAGGATGTATGTATGTATCTATCTATCTATATATATACTAATTCGATGCTTACTTCAATTATCAAACTGCAAACACAACACAGAATTCATTGTTAGGATGTATGTATGTATCTATCTATATATATACTAATTCGATGCTTACTTCAATTATCAAACTGCAAACACAACACAGAATTCATTGTTAGGATGTATGTAAGTATCTATCTACCTATGTCTATGCTAATTAGAGACTCCTCCAGAAAGCCTCCACGTTAATTCTATGAGGTAAACAAAAATATAAATTACCACATTATTCAAATAAAAAGAAAAATGCTAGAAATTTCCTCGTTAATCGGAAACTCTATACTAATTAGAGGCTCCTCCAGAGCCTCCACATTAATCCTAAGAGGTAAAAAAATAGAAATTGCCACATTACTCGAATAAAAATAAAAAGGTTAGAAATTTCCACGTTAATAAAAAAAGAAAAGAAAAGATCTTGCTCATCCAATTACTGTGACTTGTGTTGACCTACGCCCTAGATTATATGCATCTACTATGCCATGTAACAGGAAGAAAAAAGAAAGAAAGATGGCAAGCCTCATCCGAATCCTGTAATTAACACAGCTTCCTGTAATTAACGCAGCTTGATACAGTACATCGGGAAGGAAAATAAGAAAGATGCCAAACTCCCAATCCAATTCATCTAATTAAAACATGGAAATTGCTGCCGTGAGGACCTACTATGCTGAGAGAGAAAAAAATCAGACGCTCGGACGGCCCACCATTGGCTTACTAGCTACTCGCTCCCAACCTCATTCCTAATCTTGTCTCATTCCCCTTCTCTACTACATTTGTCTCTCCATCTACCTCCTACGCTTCTCATGCTCTCACTCATATTGTGGCTCACCGACGGCTGGACTTCGCCTCACGGGAGTCCGCCACCAAAGGAACACCTCCCCGCCTCTCTCTCTCTCTCTCTCTCTCTCGGGGGTGCCACGCTCACTCGTCATCCCCAGCAACGACGATCCCTTATAGACAGTGAACAGTTAGGGTCGGAGGTGACGAGGATGTGGTGTCAAGACCACTAAATTCAGCTAGCGACGTGGTGGCATGTGGACTATCCTCCTCCAACTCTTTAGCCCACCTAAAAATTTAGCACCAGTAAGTCAAGTTGTTACAATGGTTATTTCTAAATGTTGCAGCACTCTCTCCAAAATACTGGGACTGATTTAGTGTTTTATCATTTTTGTTGCAACAATATTTTAATTTTGTTGCAACATATTCTTGTATTTGTTGCCATATTAGTTCTCATTTGTTGCAGAATTTTTAGTTTGCGTTTATGTTGATCGAATGGGAATTTTGTTGTAATCATGGGAATTAATTATTGCAGTTCACGAGCTTTTATTGGGCCAAATCGGGAATACTACCATCCGGATGCTTCTTCTCTTCCCTCCCTACTCTTCCTCCGCCAATTTAGAGTTCCGGCAAGCTAGTGACGGGCAGAGATCGCCACCAAAGACAATCTTCTTTCCCACCCTACGCCTTCAAGACCTTGGAAGCAGGTTGCGACCACGGTGTCTCGAGCTCCAACACTAGTTGCTGGTCCGAGGTCGCCACCGCTCGTGCTCGAGGGAGGTCATCCACCGCCATCTCCTCTTCTGGCAAGCTAGAGCTCCGGCGAGCTAGCGACGGCCAGAGATCGCCACCTAAGACGAAGTTTTCACGATTTCTTGTTTATGCCAAATCGAACGACCGAAATCCATCTAAATAAAATCTAACGGCAGGGAGTGTACGATGGGAATGCTCCCATCATATGTCCGGGCGCTAGTCACTCCCTAGTTAGGATTAGTTGCTCAGAATCATGACGTTGATAAGTTCTCGACAGGGAAAAGAAAATACATTCACATGCCACTTGCTAGCCGGACACATCAAACGTTAATTATTTGGTCTAGCTATTCGGAATCATTATGTTGACGAGTGTACTAATGACGAGTGTACAACGAACCAAAAATACTTACCTGCCAATTGGCTGATGTAATTGTGCTAGATTCCAATATACCACAAATACATATTCATAATTTAAGAAGAAAAAAGAAATTTCTATGCATATCTCCCTCTGTTCCACTATATATATATATATATGCTCCCAGGTGTAATACCTTTTACTCCCAAGTGTAATTACACCCACCCCTAATATATTACCTAAACAAACTTAAAAATACCCCTTTATCACTTTAGGTATGCTCGTATACTAATTATAAGATACTCCAATGTGAACCACATGAAAAAATTACAAGGGTGATCATAATTTTTAGCATATTTTGTAAATACTTTTATATACACACATAAAAAAGAGTTTGTCTAAAAAATGTACATACCACCTCTGAAAATCTGTTCATACCACTTAGATGATCTTGAATACTTGTATACTACACGTATATACCCTGCGTTACATGAGATACTTCCTACGTTGTGAGATACGATATTGGGTGTATATACGTATGTATACGTATGTGTGTGTGTATTCATTCTTATAAAACATTTACAATGTAATTCCATGGAACAAATCAAGAATGTGGTTATTACAATATTCTCACTGAAAAAGGTTGAGTAGTTTCGATGTGCTATTTATAATGTTATGTTACACAAAAAAGATTGTGTTTTCAAAAATAGAGTCCGTGCGGATGCAAGGGTGGATGACTAGTTTAACTTGTTGGAGGAGGGTCCCCGCGCTACCTTAGTCCCACGGAAGGTCTACCCGAGCTAAGTCCTTAAGCCGACCACGGATGAAGTACGCAAACCCTGGGCCAAACCCAGGCGGAGTACGCAAGACCGATCTTAAAAGGACCTCGGGTCAACCCCGGACGAAGTACACGAGACCAACCCTAGAAGGACAATGGGTTAACCCTGGGTGAAATATGTGAGGCCAACCTTGGAAGGGTTCAAGACCCACCCCGAGGTCCCGGACTTGGCGGGGCCCGCGCAGAGCAAATGACAGGAATATCCCCAGGAGTAGACCAAACCTTAAGGGTAAAGTTGTAACTACACTAGCCTCTCTCCCCCCATATAAATAGGACCTCTTGTAATTGAAGAGGGAAGGCCACTCTTGTAACCCTAATACACTCATCTTAAATCCACTTGGTTGTTGTGCTACTTCGAAGTCCCTTCGCACCCGTGGCGGTTTCCGTATCCAACTGGAGGTGCTTCTAAGTTTATTATTCGGACTCATACAAACGACATAACTAATGCATGAGAAGGTCAAGAAATTTCTGTAAAAATAGTGCCAGTTTGCTATGCATCTGTTCAGTGCACATATGAGGATGATAAATATCAGAGTTATTTATGTGCTAGCAAAGCTCTTTCCGTTCATCACCCTGACCGTGGATTTGATAAACAAGGACAAACTTAAGAATCTTGCAGTTAAACCAAAATTTCACTTACCCAATAACAAAACTGGAAATGACGTAAACCTTCCGTTCCATAATGCATGAATTGAACCCATATGTTACCTGTGGAGTGATTACTTTGTTAGCTCCAAGGTCTTATTCATGAAATGCTTAAGTGAGGGCATGCAATGGATAATACCAAGACCCAGAAGAAAAAACCAATCTCGAAAAAGTTCTGGAATAGGATGAAATGGATCAAATGAAGGACAATTGTAGGTTCGCAAAACCAGAAATGCTCCCTTGATGTCATTATTTTCGGAACTTCCTGTGGTTCATCTGATACTGATGCCACTGCCTCTTGAGCGAATCGAGTAATAATGTGCTCTAGCTTTGCGCCAACAACAAGCAGGAGCTGCAATTTACTCCATTATTAAGAGTTGTTCTCATTCAGATAAAAGATGTATTTTAGGTTTACTTTTAAAATGTAACAACTATCATAGGTGTGAGTTATAATTCAAAAGTGAAAAATAGGATATTTGATTTGAACAGATCCAATATACCAGGAGAATATTTCATACTTACAAACAGAGGCAAGAAGCCTAACCAGAAGTATGTGTGCCATCCTGCATTTGGCAGTAAATAAAAAGATAAAATAGCATGCATCACTACCAAAAAACTATTAGACGCATACCTTGCTCCACAAGAGGACCAATACCTATATATATGAACCCTAAAGTTAATAAACATAAAGCATGTTAATTCATTCAACAGACAAGTCATTGGTTCAAGCTATTACTGGTTAAATATTCAAATTACAGCATGTAGTGGGAGCAATAAGAAAAAAATGCCGGTTTAATGGATACTACAGCACTGCAAATCCAATGATCCAAAAAGACATGTGTCGAGTGATAGGTTTAGGTAGACTTACCATTTATATTCAACAGGAAAAGGATGACAAAAAGGCACAGGTACCAGCTGCACGCAAGTTGCTAGTATTAAGGTTATATTTAAGTCAACGTTCGAACTTTTCTATGAAAACACCAACCTGATACCAACAACCCTCTTAAAATCATGCTCAAGGGCACGAATCATGTACTTGTGGAAATCAAAGTCCAGACGGTTTGGAAAGTGTTTCTGAATGAAAAGAAAAAATCACTCTATTAGCTTTGATAGCAATACAGGGAGATGTATGAAAACAAATGAGCAAGGATTAAACTAAACAATATATCTTACCAAGACGAATGCTGATCTAAGCGCTTCATAATCTGATTTACTCACGGAATCATGAAACTGCTTCAAGAACCCAATCTGCAATGTATGTGAATCAAACCTTCTTGGTAAAGTTGTAAAACAGTGACACACTAATCAAAGACAGTTCAAACATTAAGGATGCTTCAGAAACCCCACAAATATTGCAATAAATGTATACATACTACGAGATTTGGAGGAAACAATGTCTTGCAGAAAGCAGTTCATCTATTATATAATAAAAGCTGATGGCAGATGTTTTACTGCTGCTAATAAAAAAGATAAATATGCTAGAAATTCTCATAAAAAGAATTCACATCCATCCCTTAATTCAGTGGACCCTAATTATCGTGAATAAACTATGGCCGTTGGATGTTATCAGAGTCCCATACAATTAAGAGATCTGTCTAAATAAAGGACACCTCTTTTGTTCCCCTATCTGTAAAAGTCCAAGTCTCGATATGAGGGAAAAATACCACGACCTATGTGTAGGGAGGAGATTAACTCTCATAGGAGGAAAAATATAAAAGAAAAAGATTAATGCATACGTTCGCCTCCAAATTATAAGAAAAAACTGATGCATAGGTTTACCTTAAAATCCTACAAGAGGGAAGAAACAACAAAGCTTTTTATCCCAAACAAGTTGAGGTAGATTAGGAATAAAACCTCCTCAATGTCAAAAAAAGCCTTGAAAACCTATAAAGCTAAAATCCTAAGCCTTACATCCTGCTATTTGAACCGAAAGCCTAAAAATACTGATCTTAAAGCTTATTCTTACATCATGGTTCTGATACATGGATCGCTAACTTCCATACGCTCCTATCCAAAAACAACTCTTTGGATACATTCCAATCCCTCAAGTCTCTTTTAACCGCTTCCTTCCACACTAGTCTTGGTCGACCTTTGGCTCTTCTTATGTTTTCGGTACGTCTTTAAATTTCACTATGTATCGATGCCTCAGAAGGCCTCCGTTGGTGATGTCCAAACCATCTCAAGCGATGTTGGACAAACTTCACTTCAATTGGTGCTATCACGTATAACAAAGGGGAAGAAAAGGAATAAAGAAAAGGAGCGCTACAAACAATCCCCTATTTCTCCTGCTTCACCCCCATCACAGGTCATGCTGCCGCTCGCTAAGATGTTCAATTTTTCAGCCTCAAGTCTTCTGAGGATTGTCTATCGTCGTTTCTGTCAAACACACACTACTATATTTGCAATTTTTCCCAAAGGATTTTTTTCCCATTGGAAACACGTGAATGCAACTGATTACTTATGTTGTTGCCTTTTGGAAGCTTCTCCCCATCACCACACATGCTGCCGCTCCCTAACATTGTCAATTTTCCAGCCTCCTCTGAGCGCGATCCATCAATCGTCTTTCCTATCAAACCCACACTATTGTATTTGCAATTTTTCCTAAAGAAAATTTTCCCCATTGGAACACATGCAGATGCAACTAATTTCTTTTGTTGTTATTCTTTGAACTACATTGGCTTTATCACCAAAACAATTGGAGGGGCTGCGAATTTTATCTTGAAAATCTCATACATTAGGTGTAGGTAGGGTGATTTTTCTTCATATTTTGCAGGTTCTCTGACACCATATTTACCTTGTAAGTTAATAGATTTGCACTTTCTCATTGCTTGGCCTCTTTCAAGAGGACCCTTTTTACAAGGAAGAGGGCTCTCAATTTAGAAATTCTCACAAAAATGGAAAGCATATGGCTGGTGATTTAGTGGACCATATTAATAAACCATAACCAATTTGGTGGACCTATGGTTGCACTAATCCACGGCCAGTACATGTCTTATCTACAGCATATCTCTACTACTTGAAAGGAGTTGATAGTAGTGGTTCATCTGCTCCTCCCCTGCTACCCATTCCCTAATGCGCCGACGCGTGGCCCCCTCTGTTTGTATCGCGCACCTTCTCCCTTCATGATCGCTATTTGAATGCCAAGCTCTTGATAGGCCCATCTTTTTTTGTGTGCACCACTGCCACACATTTGGCCAGCCAAAAAAGGGGGTCGCGGAGCCCTACACAACCCGACCCCATTGTCCCTCCCTCTCCTTCACCTAGACACCACCGCCACCGGCTCCACCCGCTCACCCTCTCCCTTGCCCTCCTGTCTCCCAGCTGCCAATCACCGGCTAGCACCACCGCCATCCTTCGTTGCTGCTACTTCTCCTCCACTCTCTCTCATCATTCTCCACTAAGCCTCTCTCATCTCTCCCTTACCTGCAACGGGCGGATGCAGATTGGCAGCCAGGGAGGCGATGCCGCATCCAGGCAGAGCAGGATCTCGTTGTCACTGGTGTTAGATGTATTATTACTTATGTATTTACCCTTGTATAAGGGGTTACTTGTATATATGTCATACTTGTATTTGTATATATATTGGCTCATTGGCCTCATGATAAATACAAACGCTATTCATAACATGGTATTAGAGCCAAGTTAGGGTTTCATCAAGCCACCGTTGGTTCTTCTCTCCAGCCGTCGCAGCTACCCGGCTTTGTCTTTGCTTCCTTCTATGCTCCACCAGATCCAACTTCCTCCTTACCAGATCTAGCCACCACCATGTCGCCCGTGAGGCCAATCCGTAGTCTCCCGTAATCGCAGTCCTTGTCTCTGCATTGCCGGTCTTCCTTGATCGGATCGAGGTCGTTCTTTCAGTTGTCCTCCATCACCACCACCTTCCCTTCCATCACTTTGGGGATGGCCATGGAAGGCCGTTCGCTCCCTTGCCACCTCTGTGGATCCCACCCGCACCGCCTAAACAATCGGCGCCGACAGGTGGCCCCGTGCGCCCAAGTCCCTTTTTCCCATCTCAACCGTTACCTCCCATTCCCTTCTCTCTCTCTCTCTCTCTCTCTCTCTCTCTCTCTCTCTCTCTCGTCCTCTTTCCAGTTTCAATGGCTTCTCTCGAGTCCCAAATCCTCACCAGGCGGTGACTACCAACGAAGCTCGGATGTGGAGCGATGAAGAGACGGAACAAAGGAGGCTACAACTGCTCATCTGACAAGCCAAGGCGGGCTATCGGCATGCCAGGCGTTGCAAGATCCAGGGAGACTCATGTGTGGGAGATGCTTGGGTCTTGTTCATTTAGCAGTGCGAGTTCATGATGTGGTGTCTCAGGATTTCATTTGTGGGTGTTATGATTTTGTGGCTACTTGATCAAAAAACACAAGAGGAGATTTCACACATTGCTACTGATACTAGCGATTTACAAGAGATATGGCTCTCTAGCTCTTATTTTGTTTTTTCCTACTCCCTCAGGAGTTAATTGATAGTGGGAAAGCTCATATAGTGCCTTTCTAAATTCTAAAAAATTACACAATGTGCACACCTACATTAAAATTACCATTTTATAGTTGAATTGGATCAGATATCCGATTCCTTTGATGGATATTGTCAAAATGTAAATGGGTCCAAATATCGTTCTTGTATCGAATTAGATGTTGATTTGAACCGGTTTGTTTCCTTGTGTGAGATGCAAATTGCTTTAAATTGGCAAACGGGCCTAATTGCATGGTTAGGTTGCCAATGACACTGAATAGCATTGTTCTGTTGTTAGGGACAAGGAGATGAGTTTGTTACAGAGATTTCCTTTTAATAGATAAGGAGAACATTTACGGAGGTTGTTTTAAGGATGGGTTTTTTCTTAGCACTTGTTAGGAGTTCAAAATTTTGACATAGAATTTGCAAATAAGTTGTTGAGGTGGTTTTTTCCAGCTTTTGTTTGGTTTCTCTTTTGGTTATCGGGGTATTTAGGTTGGAGCGTTCTTTTTGATTATATACATTTTTGTGTGAGGTGAGGCAGATCAGATTCAATAACATGGAACAATTATTGCTAACTTACTAACAACCAATTAGATTTTGTTTGCATCGAACAATATATATCAGAAGTTAGTTTTGTGCATGCATGTCATAGATGGATGCAACATGGATAATTCACTAATTAGTTGGGGGTGTCTTCCTCACTGTTAATCCACTAATTGCCACTTATGATCTTGTGTTGATCGAGCAGTGAGAAGGGTCATAGAAGCATGCCCTTGACGGGCTAAGAGTCAAGACTTAGGAGAAAAATCTCCGATGGAAGATGTTACTGCTAGCATGGAAGACGAAAGGTGTACAGAGGAGATTATCAGCGTAAAACCCACTTTTCCACTTCTGCTTCTATCGTTCAATCAACCCTGTCTCTCTTGCCCGCTTCGTCCTTGTTCCCCGTTGTAGCAGGGCCCACTTTGGCTGTAGGTGACGTGACACAGGGACAACAACCCAAATGGAGTAGCAAAGCGAGCACAGTGGCAAAGGCACCATGCGAACCCTGGTGGAGCTCGACTGGGCGCAGCGGCAAAGCCATGGGCATGGGGTAGGACAAGCATTGCGGCGTAGGAGCAACTCGAGCATGGACGGAGCTTTGTCAGGCCCTACGGCATTTGCTTCGTTTTGTATGTTTTAGACTTCTATTTATAGTCGTTTTTATTCTTCTATACAACCTCCTCCTCCCTCCCTCCCCGGGTGTGCGAAGCCGAGGGCATGGTGTAAGCCAAGTCCGACAACGGAAGCACACCAATCCCAACAACAACAGCTTCCGTGCTGAGTAATATGATCATTTTTATCTGTAGTAATGCACAGGTATTAAACTAGTTAAACTAAAACATGAGAGGAGTCTCAAGCTAGCACATGGATGGTGGAAACAGAGTATACCTCAGCAGTTCCAATGTTTAAATTAAAAGGTATTTATCAAAAAACAAAATTGAATGATAAAAAAGAGTGCAAATTGCGTAAGATACAAACAGAAGAAAAACATGTACCTAAGCAATTTAAAACCATCGACTCTGCACGTGAATTTCAAACAAATCTTTTTGCCAAGCATTTTAAACATACTGCAAACACGGTGCCGTGCAAGTGCACGAGCTACCGTACTAGTTATAATAAAGGACAAAATGAATGTTTTGTGAAGATATTTATACATTCCAGTTATCATAAAATAGAAGCGCCTTGAATGATAATAGTAGTGCAGTTTTGTTCACATGCTTTCCATACTTTGAGGGCTGTGTTTTCTTCAGGCCATAATACTTAGCAGCCAACAGCTCAGCTGCTAATTGATTCATTTTCCCAAACCTTTTTTTTAAAAAAAAAGCATTCATTGGTTGACAATTTTGATGAGCTACTAAGCAGCAATGCAGCATAACATGTAAATATGACATAATGACATCCTATAATTTTATCCAGTGCCAGTTAATAAAAGTTTACAATTCTGCCTTCAATACTTTGGATGCCATGCTAATGAAAAGGCATGCATTATATTCAAGGCTATTATGCACGATCGCGTGCAATGAGATGAACATGTCTTCCATAGTGAGTCCGCATGTTACATGGATCATGATTTGGGTCAATGCACAAATGCATGAAGAATGAAGATATCCACATTCTAAATAACTGAATTGAGCAATATGACAGGATGGGCAGATGACTTACTATCCAGCTTACAACAGCCAGCTTCATCCAAAATCCTTTTGTTCGCTCACTGACAAATTCACCCTGATGATTACGATGTAGCATAACATTCCATGGTGTAGCTTTTCCTGCATGCTCTGCTACTGCAACCATTTTTTCCAATAAAAAACAAAATCATCGAGCTAAGAATAAAAATAATGAGTCAGCATTTTTAACCCAAAAAGGGACACAAGAATATTTATTGAATACAGAACTTCCTAATAACTAGTAAGTCCAAAAAAACACAACCCTTTTATCACAGAGAAGGGAAAATGGTAATGGAACAGGCAGAATAAGACTATGGTGCATCGACATCATTACGAATCGATGCAAAATTGGGCACTGAGTTGACCTCCAACTGTGAAGTATCCACTTGGTCTAACACAGTGGTTCATGCTATGGTGGCTCCTTGTTTTGTCGATGATGAATCTAGGGTATAAACCAAAAAGAAACTAACAAAATAGACAGCAAACAAATTGCTCAATATTTGCAGAATTTGACTAAAGGAATTACCCTGAGTCAGGATATAGCTTTGCCACTCGTTGGGTACAAAGCAAAGCATTCATGTGGTTTTATGCAATGGCAAGCTAATATCCAGAGCAAACTTAAAATAACTGGGATATTTGAGCAAGCAGCCCATTTCGGTGCCAGATGAGGAAACATCAAACATCCGAGCAAGCTCAGTTAGTCAGTCTAGGAAAAGAGGTTATCCAATCGGTAGGCTTAACACAATTATGGGGTATGGACAGAGAAGTGCTCCAGTCACCGTACAGAAAAGTCAGGAATACAACGACAACTGAATCTGCATAACAACGGTTTTAAGAGAAATAAAAAGGTGTTTGATCACATGCAAATCACGTAGCAATATATGCTTATGTCTTAATACGTCCTGAAGCCCACAGATGGCAGGAAAGACCCAATACAAACCTTGATAAAAAAAAACCCCCCTAAAAGCATGAAAACATAAGCTGAGGGAGGGGCTGTGCAAGGCTACAGAATATAATTCTAAATTGATCAGTGAATGGATAACACTCGCCAGTCACAACTCACTCTTTGTACTCTGCTGTATACAAAGAAGTTAATTATACAGCTTCATCTATTGAAACTATATTTTATTATGTAACATAAGTTAGGGAGCCTGCATCAAGTACTTACAAAATAACCAATGGAAACAGAAAGACAGGGCAGCAGCTCACATTTCCGTTGTATTTCCTGGTGAATTTCTGTCTCCCAATGCTTCCATTTTCTTATCTATAAAAGTTTACCCAGAGTAAGTTTATCATCCACAAACACGGTCATATGTAGCAGAAATTTATCTTTACAGATATACCTTTGCTACACCAAGTAATATTGTTGAAGCACAGAAAACAACATGGACCAAACCAAGTACAAATATGAAGATGTGCAGCTGATGCAATGCCTCGAGTGATAGCAAGGGAACATAACCCTGAAACAGAGCACGCCTATTTTTTTTAAAATGATCATTCTAGAAAACATATCTGCACAACACAACTTCCCAGCATAGAAGCATTTGCATCTCATAAGTTTGAAAATATGGTGTACCCTAACCTTCTTGCAAAGTCTGTCACCTTCTTCCACAACTCTTTGGTTCTCTTTCTTGCATGGAAGCATGAAATGTGTAGCGGTTTCCGGAATGCAAATGTGAATAATAAAACCCTGAGAGAGGCTCAGAAGGAAGGAAATGAATCCAAGAAGCATCAACTCTGCATGTGAAGCCAGCAAACCAGATAATACGTAAAAGAAAAAATGTTGAGTATCACACATTAACCGTGTAAAATATTTGACAACCCTTTGTCTTGTTTCCTATTTATAAAAAAAAAACTCGACCTGCGGGGGGAAGAAACCCCCGGGCATCATGCTTAAGAAGAAGGTCTTCTCACGCAGACCGAGAAAACCCCCGAACCCCTGCTCCACCCTTACACAGCGGCACCAACGCCCGACCTTTGTGAGACGATCGGCGGATCCTTTGGATCAACGCCCTGGCGGGTCCTTAGACCTGTGCTTTGGTGTGGTAGCAGGCGAGGGGATTTTTTCCCCCAAGCCTGAAATTCGCTCCCACTGGGAGTCGAACCCAGGACCTGGGGGGTGCTACTGAGGCGCTCTAACCGCTAGGCTAGAGGCCCTTTCGCTGTCTCCTATTTATCAATTGTATCATGTCAACGAGCTCCTCCAGCTATGTACCCTGTTGCATTTTTACAATTCACTAATAACATTTTTAAAACAGGTATTCCAGGTAAAGCTTTTACCTTTTATATAACGTAGAGCTATTAATAAGAAGTCAAAACAAATGATAAAGGGCATGACCATATGCCAGATTGATAAATGTTCACAGAATTGGTAGATATCCCTGAATATTACCTTCTTTTAGTCTCTCTAGAGCTGAATACAGTGTTTTCTGCTTCTTATGCTTTAATGACTGCATGAGTATAGAACAAAAGCATTATTCCGAGGTGAAAAACTCATCATCTCTTATTAGCACTGTTGACTGCTGACTAGAAAAATAAGTCAATCAAACAAATTTGTTGAGCCTTGTTTATTTAGAACCATATTAAAACTTGTACTGAAACCTGAGCTCTGTATTGCATGCTTTTTGATATGTGCAAGATCAGAGTTTATCATTGTTAATGTTTCAATGGAATACAAAAAAGTCAGCTTTCTTGAAAGTCCTCCGACCCAAAACAGCCAGTCAAGCAATCAAGTAACAGAAGAGGACACCAATAACGTAATTTCAGATCTAACCCAGAAGAGCTAACTGACAAGAATACAACAAGGAAACAAGTGGCGCTAATTGAGTCACCTGATAGTAGAAAAAATGATTATCTACATTGGCAAACTACCAACTCCCAGAGGGGGGGGGGGGGGGGTGCGATTGCATAATGATGCTGGCGAAGGAAAGATTCATAAAATTGCGTCGATCAACGTCTCAATCTAGAACAAAACAAGGAATGTATGAAGCTAATGGCAGAGTCGATTTGCTCATAGCCATGTGATTGTTTGGTAATCATGGTACAGCGTCAAAAGTTGCTCCATAAAGGAGCAACATTATGTGCTATTTCCAAAAAAACACATTCAGCTCTGGCTCATGTGAGGCGTTAACGTGGTCAAAAAACAACCCGACTTGAATGCGATGCCGATCGCATCACAAGTTCATCAACTTAGCTAACTACAGCCCAACCGAAATCACCGCGAGCTTGCGAATCGAATGCCGGAAGGAGCACGGAGCCCTGATCCCCAGCAGGCGCGTTCACAATTCACCAATGACCCAAACCCCCACAATTCCCCAGAAATCGGCAGGTACATTTCCCCGGCCTTGCACGGTCGAATCGATCAACTAGCACAAAAGCATACATAAATTTCTCCGGGATAAAAAAGGAGCGGAAGAAAGGAGCGTGCCTTGCCGAGGTAGTGGAGGAAGCGCTCGGCGGCGAGGGAGACGGAGACGACGGCGAAGCAGACGGCGGCGACCGCCCAGGTGGGCGTGTGCTCGAGCGACGCGTCCTCCATGACTCCTCGAGCCGCCGCCGCTGGTGCTGCCCCGCGGCTTGGCTCCGGTCACGGCAACCATGGCTGTGTAAGGTGGTGGTGCTCGGTTAAAGGAGGCGGGCGTGTGGTGGCGTGGGTTGGTGGGGGTGGGCGGCGGCAGGAAGGAAGGAATCCGCCATGGTTGCTTGCCGAGCGCGGCCACCGGCTGGATTCCATTCCATTTCCGCCCCGCTTTCTCGATCTACCTGCGCGCACACCCTCATCTGGTAATCCAAGTAGGCTAGTACAATGTAGGCGGCGGGTAGGGAGGAGCTGCCTTGCTTTGGCCGCCGGCCGGTCTCTTCGCTTCCCCCGAGGCGCCACCGCAACGACTCTGACAGTTTCGCTGTGTCGTACGGATGGGGCGCGTGCGTGCGCCTGGTGCAGTGGTGCCGTTCGCCGCGACGGCCGGCGCGTGCGAGGTGGACGGTAGAGGAGACGGTCCAGGTGGGCCCCGCGCCGCACCAGCTTGATCGAAAACGTGAGTGCAGCGCAGCCCAGGCGGTGTCGCACGCCCGCTTTCTAGATTACAACCGAGGATGAGCCTTCACGCGAAATTTTTTTGCTTTTTAGCCCAAAATTTGAAAGTTTTTTATATATAGACCCCTGAAGAAAAGATTTGCAAAAATGGACCCTTCACTCGGCGCCAAATCATATGGCGCCCAGGGTACATGTCACGGCGCCATATGCTTTGGCGCCGTCAATGGCCACGTAGGATCCACGGTGACATAGAACGGCGCCAAATCACATGGCGTCGTGACGTGTAAGTTGGGCGCTAACGGCCGTGGCGCCGTGCTTTGGGACTTAAGCCCGAGCGCGGCCCCCCGGCCCCCCACCCCCTCACTCTGTTCTGCCCAAGCCGAAGCAACCGCCGCCGCCGCCACTCCCTTCCCCCTCAAAATCAACTCAAATCCATCCGTTTTTCTCGCGATTTTACTTCCAAATCGAGTAAACAAGGTGAACCCCCACCTTTCCCTTGATTTTTTGCAATAAATATGGATTATTTGAGGTACATTTCGTATAGGAAGATTGCAAACCCTAGATGAAATTACTTCAATTTGGCTCGGCTTTAGGTTGGATTTTCAATAGATATGCGTAATGTAAGAGTAGTAATATGTATAGATTCGTTTTTAGGGTTGGATTTTTAGAAATACATATGTTTTTAGGGTTTGATTTAGAAATACATATGTTTTTAGGGTTTGATTTAGAAATACATATGTTTTTAGGGTTTGATTTGAGCGAGATTTCTAAATTTTTAGAAATACATATGTTTTTAGGGTCCATTTTATAAATACATATATTTTTAGGGTTTGATATAGAAATACATATATTTTGAGGGTTTGATTTAGAAATAGATATGTTTTTAGGGTTTGATTTAGAAATACATATGTTTTTAGGGTTTGATTATTATTTATACATGGTTGTGTTCGGTTTTAGGTTTTTAGGGTTTCATATAGCAAATAGGATGATTTCATGTCAACATGGGCAAGATTGTATGTCCACCTAACCATTAGTAGCTTTGATTATTGTTTATACTTACAAAATTATATTTTTACCACCCCTAATTTAGATTTGCATTCTAATTCAAGTGGCAAAGCCAACTTATTGTCAATTACACCAAGTTATATATATATAAATCATGTTTTATAAATTTCTTATTTGAATATTTCTTAACCATTGAATTCTAAAATTTATCACAGGATGGCGAGATACCGGCTGCTAGACGAGTACTACGAGATGGAACACCGCGGCAGGCTCACGGAGGACGGCCAGGTACGTGTATGGTCGAAATGTACATGTGTTCAACTTGATGGTCACGCAGCTAACTTTTATAGCAATTTTCAGGAGATACCCATACTTCGTCCTCGAACCCATGATGGGTTCCAGTTGATGCGCTACGACGACCGCTATACCCCACTGCTGCGCCATGCTGGGCTTCACACGGTCGCTAACCTATTAAGGCGGGGCATGCCGGTCTTCAACCCCGCAGCTTTGACCGCACTTGTCGACAGGTGCATTTTCTCTATCGGGTCTATTTGTTTTCGCTTCTATATTCTTACGCACGTAACTAATTCTTTTCTCCTTATACTACTAACAGGTTGTCGGAACCCCGAGCAACGACTCCTGGATCCTCTGTGTAAATCGCACTAGTCCAGGATCAGCTAGTGCACACAGCGTACAACAAAGATAAATATCAACCATAATGACATTTATTATCTGAATATGGGCATGAATGCCAAAGTTTACATCAACGGCGCATAAGCCAAAATTAATTAATAAGCAGCGGAAGAAAAACCGAAGCGGAAGAAGCCCACTGAGCATGCCCACAGGCAAACGACAGTAAGACGCGGCCTATTCGTCCAGATCTTCACCGTAGTTGACGTCTTCCTTCTCTGTGTGGAAAAAGCAACGTGAGTACAAATTGTACTCCGCAAGTCACCCGGGAAAATGCAACATAATGATAAAGGCTTCAATGGAAGGCTTATAGGGTTAGTTTGCATAAAACAGCATTTAATGAAATACAGTAAATAGATTGAAACTGCTGAATCTAATACAGTAAGTAAAAACAATACTTGTAATTGAAAATAATAATACTGTCAGTGCCGGCTCCGACCAAACACCAACCTATTCACGGGCATCCCACCCGGACCATCTTTTCCAAAAGATCACGTATGGATTCCATCCATCCACACGCTTCCACTGCGCAACTCCGATGGATTCCATCCATCCACCAGGTTTTAATCTCTCACGAATTCCATCCATCCGCAAGGTTTTCATCTCTCATGGATTCCATCCATCCACAAGGTTTTCAAAAACATTTTTGAAAAACAAAGTCTAATCCATGAAAAACTTTTACTCAGCATGCCCATGACCGTGGGCACGGCTATCCAGGATAGGTTATACACTCTGCAGAGGTTGTACAGCTTTACCCACAAGACACGCTCATCCTTTTGTACCACGCGATTACACACTTCCTTAGGTGTGCGGCAAGGAGTCATGACAAGGCCTTTATAATGCAAAGCCTTCAACCTGGTCGAGCCAACTCTAAGGTTTCACCCCAGTAAGGAATCCACCAGACCGGGACCCCCTCTTGAGCCTAGACGAGACTTCTCATAGCTTAACCACGCTCGCCCAAGTGAGACTTCACATGGCACCAACCACGCTCACTTTCAACCTACAACTCGACTCAGATTGGGACTTCGCAAATTATTCAGCCAGGGCTGTCCCATACCAGCCATGTGGTAGTACGATTAGGGCTTTGCAACAGTAGCTCACAGACCGGTCCTTAATCTGACTTAGGCCCAACCACATACCCCTGTGCACGACAATCAACCACTGCGGCTCCAACTAACAGGGCATGTCTGCACCCACCACTCTAACCAAATGCCTAAGTCTAAACCAGTTTTATATTTGCTTTCAAAATAATTCATAAACCTCATTGACTCACCAAAGTCAAGAGAACATATCATTTTATGTAAACAGGGTCATCATTGTATGTGAAAGATATCCCAAAACAAATATTATATCTAAGCAGTCTAAGCATTTGATATAAATTCCTCTAGCCAACACTAATGTATTAACTAGAGTTTGAATCTAGGGTGACAAGGTATTGAGGAATTCAAATTCAAGGGAGGAATTAACAAGTAGGCATTAACTAAATTTAAAACTGAATTGAAATACGTTGAATAAAGAATATGCATGCAATATAGTTTAAATCAACATAATTTTATTTTGAAAACTAGGATCAACATGATCAAGGAGGGTGACTTGCCTTGCTCTGCAGTCTGGTATGAATCGTCGTCGAATTCTTCCGAAATGTCGTAGTCTACACGCGAAGGACCAAAACAAATAAATTCAAATAAAATCCAAATAAATCCAAAAAATATAAAATATATATTGACGGATAGATTATGATTTTAGATGAATTTAGAAGTAAGATTCAATGGATTCGGAGTTCGTATGTGGGAGAACGAATATCTGGAAGTTTTGGACATCACATGAAATGATAACCAAATCTGAGAATTATCTTTTGAATAGTACGATGCCGGTTGGCTACGAGGTGGCTGGCGAATGGGCAAAATGGAATCCTGGTGATGAGGTGAAGGTGGTGACACAGGTATGGCGGCGAGGAACGGCGACAATCACCGGCGGTGAGAGAAAAACGGCGGTGACGGCGTGGTAGCGACAGCGACAGGTTGGAGAGAGATAGCACCAGGTATGGAACGTGGAGATGTAAGGTGAGCATAGGGTAGAACATGGTATGGTGAGGCTAGAAAAATTATTGGCTAAGCTGAAAGTTCATCGGACACGACACACTCGACGTTTGAACGACGGTAGTGAAGAAATAGGAAAAACTTGATATCTTAGTGCTCGGTGGAGCGAATCCAAAACCATTTGAAAGGTGGCTACCTAGGATAATTTGGCACGATGTGACGCGAATGGATTGGGGAAAAACATCACCAGATAGATAGGGACACGCGATGCCATTGGCGGCCATGGCGAGGTGTCGGAGGCAAACATTTGTGGAGGCTTTTCGGGGAAACGGAAGGAAGCACGGCGTAGAACGCTGTGAGGCAAGTCTAAGAAAAATTACGGCATGGGCTAAGGCTTACCGGAGGCGACGAATCGGCGTCGGGAGTCACAAACGGCCATTTTCGCAGAAAGCTCAATTCCTGACAATTGGTTCCACGAAAAATTAACCAAAATGGTAGAAAAATTTCTTAGAGGCTAGGGCACAATATGACGCGAACAAAAATCGAAGCGCTTACCAAAAAGGAGTGTACGCGCGAAGGTACAGTTTTAGTGTCTGGGCCTGACAAGGTCAACGAGGACTCGGGGAATCTTCAGGTGATGGCGATGGAAGCACGATGTAGAACGCGTCGAGGCAAACTCAACGGTGCAAACGACTCGACCAAAGGATATCGGATGGTGGCGGAACACGGCGGAGAAGACATTCAACGACTGACGGGTTGACATCGGCGTTCCGGGCAAACGGAGAGGAGTTAGCGGGTGAGGTTTGTGGCGAAACGAAGAGGAGAACATGAGGAACGCAGTGCTCACCTTAGTTGTGGTCGAAGATGCACGGTCGGCCTGCAGCGAGGAGAGAAGCGGCGGCACGGTTTAGCCACGGCGCTCCGGCGAAGGCGAGGGAAGCACCATGTAGAATGCGCAAAGGCAAAGCCAATGGTGTGGTCAATCGTGGCCGGAATCCACTGTACACGGTGCAAATGGCCGAAGAATGCCGTTTTGTTGGCGAGAGAAAAATGCCGATTGCGGCAAGGAGAAAGAGAGAGAGGCCTTGAGATTTCAGAGGCTTGGTGAGGATGAGAAGGGGCACCCGGTGCTCCCTTTTATAGGCACGGAGGTGGACCGGATGGGGAGATCCGCGAGGGAATGTCTTTCGGTGCCATGGCATATTCCCGCGAAATTGGTGCATGAAATTGGGGGCTAAGGCTTGGAATGGAAAGATCTTGATGAGAGGATTCAAATGCATTTTGTTGCGCAAGAAAAGGTTGAGAAAATCGCAAGTTCTAGAAGTTTCAAAATCCCATCCATGGCGCTGCGCGTGAGTGCTCTCTGGAACGATACGTGAAGACGATGAATAGTGGCAGGAGAGAGAAAATAATAATAAAATAATAATTATTTTTTCGAAAAAAAATAAAAATAAAGTCTAAAAATTCCAGAAAAATTCGCAGAAATTCCTGGAGATGATTTAGACTTAGGAAAAATATTTCCAACTTAAAGTTGGTCTTTAATTTTCATATTTTAAAATACTTTTTAATTTCAAAATTACATTTTTGAACTCCAGAAAAACCAGGAAACCAAATAAAGGCCAAATAAATCCAAATGATTAATTTGAAATAGGATTTTTATAGAAAATCAAAATATCATTCTATTTAATAATATTTTTATGTTTTTTTATCTAAATTACTTTTCAAATCCGGCGTTTTCTAAAAGCAGAAAATCAGGGCAAATCAAAAATAAACTTTAGGCAACCAAAACACTTATTTTTATTTTGAATTACTTTTAATATTTTTTTATTAAAACCTGGGCTGTTACACAGGTGGAGGCCAGAGACACACACGTTCCACCTTCCCTGTGGGGAGATGACCGTCACGTTGCAGGACGTGGCGATGATACTTGGACTTCCCATCAGGGGACAGCCGGTGATCGGCCCGGCGGTGTCTGAGGGCTGGAGGGCACGTGTGGAGGCCTTCCTGGGCACGCCATTGCCTCCTGCCCCAGATAATGCCAGGCGAGGCCGCGTCTCGGGGGTCCACCTTAGATGGTTGCGGAGTACCTTTGGCGAATGCCCTGCTGCCGCGGACGACGCCACAGTGACCTACCACTGTCGCGCCTAGGTCCTGCACATGTTCGGGGCAGTGCTGTTCCCGGACGCCACGGGGGATGCCGCTTCGTGGATGTACATCCACTGCCTCCAGGACTGGGGGGACGCTGGACAGTTCAGCTGGGGCTCGGCGGTCCTCGCATTCCTCTACCGCCAGCTTTGCGAGGCCTGCAGACGCAAGGCCCCCGCGTCGACGCTCGGTGGCTGCGTCTTCCTCCTGCAGGTGTGGTAATGCATTTATTTTTCCTACAGTTCTTTGTTTTTGTGCGTGGCTAATTGTGTGTCTGCCCGTATGTTCGCTTGGTAGGTGTGGATGTGGACACGCATTCCAGTGGGGCGCCCTCGAGTGTTGCAGGCGCAGCCTTAGCATCCACTGGGTGTGGATGACCTCGGCCCCACTGTTGCGTACCTGTGGGATACAGTGTCAGTCCCGTTCGCGACTACTCAGCGGGCGTACGTGGATTTCAGCAACGAGTTTGACACTTTGTCTCCCACGATGGTAAGAAATTGGTACTGCATTTATTTATTCTACAGTTCTTGGTTTTTGTACATGGCTAATCGTGTGTTCTCTTACTAGGTGTCCTGGGAGCCTTACTCCGAGCCACAGGTTCTAGCGCTACCGCTCAGCACCATGTGCCGCAGGGACTCCCATATTTGGAGGATGAGGTGTCCGCTGATCTGCTTCTATGCCGTGGAGATTCACCTCCCCCACAGAGTTGCACGGCAGTTCGGCCTCGTGCAGTTCTTCCCCCAGAGGGGATGTCGACTTCTGTTGAGTTGCACAAGTAAGTAACAATTTAAAATTCTTTTGGTTCGTACTAACAACTATTGTTGACATCTACTATATGTATAGGTTCGACAGGGTCCGCCAACGAAAGGTGACGGACTTCGCTGATCACCACCGACAGTACGTGCAGTGGTGGAGGAAGATGGAGGACAACTGCGAGCCGGACAGAACCCCCGACAGTAACGCCAGCTTCCGGGGTTACTTGTCCTAGTACCACACTGCCACGCGCTACAGGCTGATGCAGCAGTGGACCGATGTCGACTACGCGGACCTCGCTTCGTCCGAGGACGAGGACACTGCGTACGACAGGCGTGCGAGGGAGGGCACAGTGGTCGAGGCCGCTCCGATTCTCGATCGAGTGGTACGGAAAGCATGATATTTGCAATACTTTGGTTCCATACGTTTATCTTGCACTTATGTTTACTTATTTCTTTAGGGGACTTCTCTCCAAACCTCGGTGCGTGAGATCGACGAGGTTCTCGGCCACCTGGACAGCGAGAGCCACCCCCTGAGGGACTTCCTGCAGGTACGAAGATAATTCGCTAGGTTAGATCGATTCAGCATGTATGCAATTATGACCTATCATTACTTGCAGAGACTTCGACGTCGCCTCGGTCGGGCGGCAGGTCGGTGTGGTTGCCGCGCACGCACGGACGTCGCATCACCACCGGCGGCCTCCCAGCGCTCGGGTGCCGCTGCAGCCTCGTCGTCACACGTTGGCACGCGCCAGTCCACGAGGAGCTCGTCACGCACTCCGACTTTCAGTCAGGGCGATGACGACGACGACGACGAGGCAGAGCAGGATGACGAGGAGGCGGAGCACGAGGACGAGGAGGCAGAGCAGGATGACAAGGAGGCGGAGCACGAGGATGAGGAGGCATCTACCCACGACGAGATTGGGATGTCGCAGATGCCTGACGCACCATCTACTCAGGCTTCCCAGCGGCCTCGTCGTTCGGCCCGTCCCCCGAGCACGTACATTCCAGGGTCTGATGCTTTGGCCAAGGGCAAGGGAAAGGCTAAGAGGCAGTGAGAGTGACTATTTTGTGCGCTGAGATGTGTTATGTAATGTTTTGAGACTTTTGATAGTTATATGATGTTATGTGATATTTTGAGACTTTCGATAATTATGCGATGTTGTCATTTGAGTTGTTCAGATGTTTTATATGTGAATGTATATGTATGTGTGTATGTGCATATGTTTTGCGAAAAAAACAGCAAGGTTTGCTATTTTTTCTACAGGTGAAGCTAGCACGGCGCCAGAGTCTTTGGCGCCGAGAGGTTTATATACGGCACCAGGGTCTTTGGCGCCTTTTGCGGCGCCAAAGAATATTGCGCCGTATGTAAACCATTCGGCGCCAAAGACTCTGGCGCCGTGATAGCTAAATATGACGCTAGAAGATTTGGCGTCGTGATAGCTGGGCTTGCACTGCAAAATTCGGGCTAAGTCCCAGAGCACGGCGCCACGGCCTTTAACGCCCAACTTACATGGCACGGCGCGATGTGATTTGGCGCCGTGCTATGCCACCGTGAATCCTACGTGGCCATTTACGGCGCCAAAGCATATGGCGCCGTGCCATGTACTCTGGGCGCCATATGCTTTGGCGCCAAGTGAAGAGTCCATTTTTGCAAATCTTTTCTCCAGGGGTCCATATGTAAAAAACTTTCAAATTTTGGGCTAAAAAGCAAAAATTTTACCCTTCACGCGCAGCACACTCGTAACACACGCTACATCTTATTAAAACATATACTAGAACTTAAAACGAAAGTTAATGAATGAATTTTGGATTTATTCACTGTCTCATAAAAGCACGGACACATATTTTTCATTGAACACATATTTTTCATTGAACGTATACTATGTATGAGATAAGACACTTGAGATCGATCCAACCATAAATCCCAACAGATAGCTTGTATCATGGTGAAGCTTGCCAAACCTAGCTCAAGCTGAGTGGCATGGCAAAGCGGCAGAGCGGGTGACTCGATGGGTGGGGTGGGAATTCTGGTGGACTACAGCGGCACTAGCTGAGTGGCACGGCAAAGCGGTAAAGTGGATGGGTTGGAATTCAGGTGGACCGCGGCTTGCGCGGCCCGTGTAGGACGGGGAGGCACCTAGGCGTTGCTTGCTCGGCTCCCGTGGGCTCAAACAGGAATCATCATCGTCAAGCCAGCCTATTGTCACGGTGGAATCAAGGATAGTGGTGGCCTAGTAATCACCAACACGAAAAGACATGCACGTACGTACCAAAATGCTTATGGTGCTGGTGAGTCGTGCTCGTGTGGCCGCGGTGGATCAATCCTATCATAGGCTAATCCGATCATCGTGCCATGTGTGATCAGTGGCGGAGGCAGGAATAATTTTTAGGTGTGGCGGGGTTCCATCAGACTCATATATTGACATATGTATGTCATGTATATATACTGGTATACTACATATATTTAGTATTTTTTTACAGATTTTAGGTATGGCGTCCGCCATACCTTGCCAGATAGCTGGCTCCGCCAGTGTGTGTGACTCGATTTGCAAGTCAATAAAAAAAAGTTTTAAACAGTCAATAAAAACATGACCTTAATTCACAAGTCGTCCACCACTTCTTTTTTTGAAGACTAGAATCATCCACCAGTTAAGTGGTGGGGCTGGACAATGTAATGCTTGCCGGCATCACGCAATCAACAAAAATAGGCATTACATGTAGTGTACGCAGGTAATGCCCACTAAGGACTAAGGAGAGAACATATTAGTGCTTCTAACATGTTTCACACTACCGATGCTTCTATTGCTCGGAAAACAGTCTAAATGGTCATGAAAATTTTCAAATAAATTTGTGTAGATATGATACAATACAATCTAGCATGCAACAAAATTTTAAATCTAAATTCGATCTACACATTGAGAAACAAAAAAGACAAAATCCATTAAACAGTAGCTTCTTTTTCCTTTTTTATTTCGGATTTCCTTTTCAACAGATTTGTTTTTTATTTCTCATCGTGTAGATCGAATTTAGATTCTAATTTTTCTGTCATTCTAGATGATATTATACCCTATCTACAAAATTTTCTTTGGAAATTTTTTTATGACCATTTAAACCATTTTTCAAGGAGTGAAAGCACCGCGAAACACGTTAGGAGCACTACATGTGCTCCCCACTAACGGGCCGCGACATGAGATACTGACCGGCCCATGAAACGGAAAGTGACTGAGGCCATGATCGATGCAGACATATGTGCGCTATCTGTTGACCGGGAGTTGACCCAGAGGCTTAATGGCTTGGAGCCTAACGAGATGTATCAGCCAAATGGAGGGCACTTGAAAAGATAAGTAGTGAAATAAAGTGCTAAAGGGTTATTTAGATTATAGCTTATTAGTCTAACAAATATTGATTGATAAGAGAAATTAAAAACCGCTGAAAAGCCAAAAGAAATATACAAGTAACCTAGCTAAAGGGTCAAGTCAACATTGACTGTTGCGTCTAAAGTGACGCGGCTTTTGGATTTTAGCTAAAATGACACTGTAACGACTATTAGATTTTTCTAAAGCATTCAGTTAAAGAAAAAAAAATAAGAAAATATTTTTATAGCCCATGTATAATACAGAGAAATTGGGAAAAAGAAAAAAGGTTCTATTAAAAAATTAATACATTTTAAACAGCTTTTAATTTTTAATAACTAGACTGTTAAGATGACCTGGTCAGGTCAACACCGAACATTGCGTCGTCCCGTAATGCGAGTTATGTTGCCAACTCGTGGAGAGGAGACGTGGACGCTTCCGCCGTATATCATGTGCGCTTGAGTTGTAATCCACCACTCCGTCCAACTTTGGAGTTTGGGCCCCTCCTTGCTGTGCTCTCTTTTCTACTCTAGGGTTCTGCTAAGTTGGGCTAAAAAATGGTGATTTATGATTGAAATTGTTATGTAGCTGGATGAAATTATACTGTATCTGAAGGTGACTTATTTAGCATAATTAAATTTAAAAAAATAAAAATAGAAAAATATATATTAGCTCATCACGGACAACGCAAACGAATACGGAAAAAAAGAATCGACAAAAAAGCTCAAAAAAGCTAAAAATTCAGAGAAAAAATGAAATTTATAAATAGTGAAAAATAGTCAGAAACTAGAAGTTCAAGTCGAAATGAGTGGGACGTGGAAACCAACAGCCAATGCAAATGCAATAACGCAATCCTCGTTCCATGGTCAAGACTCAAGAGTAGTAGTAGTAGTAGTAGGACTTCAATTCTGGTGTGCTAATTCACGCCTTTAATTTCTCTGAGAAGTTAAAGTTGCTGCGCAGAAAAAGCTAAGCATAACTGTAAGAAAAGATGCCGCTAATCCGACGAGGTTAAGCACATCCGAAAAGAAAATCGTTGGATTCGTCAGCAATGAGCGGAAATGTGCATCTCATCACGGTTCTTGGAATTGGATGACGTTGTGCTGGTCCCAGCTCCCAAATACGTCGCGGTCCTTGCACGAAAGGGACATGGACGGAGAAAATGCATCTCAAGCGTGCACGCTGAACTTATTACTCGTAGATTTAAATGTAGAATTGATGATTTTTGCAGCTTTGAGGAAAGTGACAAATATCAGATATTGTAAACAGTAGAGTAGATGGAAACGGTTCTCGATTAGAATTGTCAGGTAGACAATGCTCGCTACAAAGAAGTCCCTAACCTCCAGCTAACGCAGCATAAAAACTTGTGGCTATTGAGTTACATGCACAATTAGCTAATCCAAAAGACTAAATCAATGAGGAAAGACAAATAATTCAATTATACTTTAACACTCTTCTTCACGTGAAGCCTCATCAGGCATAAAAACTTGTAGCTACGAAGTTACATGCACCAGCCAATTTACCCAAAAATTTAGACTGATGAGAAAAACAAACAATTCACTTATACTTCAATACTCTCTCACATGTAGACGTCTCACGCTTAAAATGTAGAATAAAAGTGATCGACAAATATTTTTTTAATTGAGCCAATCAGATCTTGAGTTTTACTTAAAAACTAAGCTGATTAGAAAAATAAATAATTTACTTATAATTCAACAGTGACCTCTAGCATTCCGCAAGCAATCTTTACAGGCAAATCAAGCTACTAGTAGCATTATTTGTACAGCAGGAAGCTCATCCTGTCATCTGTACCTGCAAAGATGCATCGACAATTTTCAGTTAATCGACGGCTTGTTGCATTGCTGATACACACGAAATGATTTACCAACTAGATGTACTCTGCCTTTCCATCAGTACGGCCGGTTCCAACTGCTAGTGTTATGAACCGAGGTAAACACCACTAAGAAGATGACCGAATGGCGTCGGTGTAGAAGGAGAGAGATTATAGATGAGGAAAACTTTGTCATTTCTCTGATTGATGGAAATAGCATGCGGTAGCCCTCTTATATAGACGGGCTCCCCCTAACAGATAGAATCTAATTCCAATTATATCTCTAACAAATATAGAAACTAATATCATGTCTCTAATTATATCTCTAACACAAGGAAACTAATCTCTAACTCAAATAGAATCTAATTTCTAATTTCTAATAATAAACCGGCTAGGCCCAAGGCCCACATCTATGACATTACACCCCTCCCGGACATGCAGCTCGTCCTCGAGCTGCTAGGCGGCGGCCCTGGTTGCAGCTCCATGTTGACGGCGCACGGTGCGGATAGGCGGCGACGGCGGCTCCGGCGGAGCAACGATGATTTTTCGACGGCTTCAAGCGCTATCCGACTATGTCGGGCTTGTCTTCCAGTGGCAGCAGTCGAGTGGAGCCAGTGGTGTGGCACGCTTGACGCGACGGCCCATGCGGGGGTCAGAGGCCGAATTAGAGCGGATTTGCACCATAGAAAATAATCTAGAAAACGAAATCTGTGAAATTTAAAGCGACATAGATGTAGACAATTCAATCTACTAATACTTCGATGATTACCTTTTGATTCACCGGAGCGATTCGTGCTGATAACGTGTTGAGAAACTGTCGCTGGCAAGTCCAGTCTGATTGATTCCTCTTCTATGCAAACAGACAAATCAATAACAGAAGACGCAAATAGTATATTGAAACACAGAGATATGGGGAGAACTCCTGGTCTTTTTTATTGCTTTTCTTTCTCATATGTGTACAAAATAGCCAATAGCATTATCTATTTATAGCCTAGTGGTGAGGTGTCTACTATGGGTCAAGGCTTCAAGTTCAGGCCCAGATTTCCTAACAGTTTTAAGTGGCTTCGGATTTAAATAAATCGGAAAACGGTTTAGAGCGGACCTCCATTTAGTGCACGGTGGTTTTGGATATTCTCATCGTGTTCAATCGGACGTGAGTAGCTTACACAGAATACTTGTCAGAATGCAGAGTTCACAACTTGCACGGTGCCAATTGCCAACAACCAGCATACACAATCATTGTGCATGTATGTTGTGCAGTGTGCATGCTCAGCAACCCTGAAGAATCAGGACAGTGCCGTTTGGTAGGAGACACCAAAATGGACCAAGCGACGCAAGCAACAACCAATGTGCACGGCTCATATCATATCAGTTCCTTCCAGGCTATATATAACAGGATAGGAGGTGTGCCAGTGTGTGTGTGTTCCCTCCACTTACCCGCCTTGAGCCACCCCACTCACAGCCGGGCCACTTGTGCCATGGCCGCTCCCTTCTTCTCCTCCTCCTCCTCCTCCTCCTCCTCCTCCTCCTCCTCTCGCCGCCGCGACCATGGCTGCAGCTTCGTCCTCTCCGTGCTTGTTGTCGCTGCCTTTCTCGTAGCATTTGGGTTCGGGGCTGCTCTTGGTGCAGCAGGGAGCTCTGACCGTGTGCTGCTGAATGTGGAGTCCCTGTTCCCCGGCCCGTTTTGCCTCATGCCACAAGGTTAATTTGCTCGTCAGACTAGTTACTTATTTCCTGTCAGTGATTGACTACTGGCTGGTGTATATGTATTTTGCTGCCTCTCATGCAAGTTCGTGTTCTTTTTTTTTTTTTTTGTTTCTGCTTTACTAAATCCATCTCCCTTTTGCCACTTCTGATTTCTCTTGTTATGGATTTCAGTGTTTTGTTATATGAAAAAAATTGTTTGATGAAATACTGACAATCGAATCGTCGATATTACGAATAGTAGAAAAATCCAAGCCTCACAGAAGGATCAATAGGAGAAAAATCCAAGCCTTACTAAATCAATTATTGGTGGTGAGAGAAGTCTGATTAATAATCGCCGATCGATTTATCATCAATGAGGAAGAGTCTTAGGAAACAACTATAGAGTGGTTGTTGTTAGAGGCATAGGACCAGACATAGAGCGGTTGAGGAAGTGTGATTGTACTTGTTCTACTTCTTAACCGCACAAGACATTACTATAGGGGAGGCCCACATGCCAGGTCATTGAGCTTTCGAGTAGTAACTGATCGAGTAGATAAATAGTGATTCTCTTATCAGCGGTACTCCGTGTTATAGCATATGCTATTACAACACTAATATAAGAGTTTTGATTATGTATTAAAATGGCCTTTAATGAATTATTTATTGCTTATCACGAACGTTATATGAAATACGAATTGTGGATCTTCCCTGTTTTGGATTTGTTGTCTTTTTCATGTCCGCAAGCTTATATATGCCACATGGATAAGGAAGTTGCTAGTTAACTGATGGTCAGTACACAGAGGGACATATACTAAAGTACGATTATACGAAAGAACAAAGACTTAAAAAGACCTGAATTAGAAACACATGCGTGGTAGTGTGTGCGCGTGTCCATTTTCTTTGCAATCGTAAAAAACACACACAAAAGTGTGAGAAACTTGCAGCTAAATTACTCCGAAGCCATCTACATACTACATACATATCTGAATCTTTGGGCTCCGACATGATCCCCAAACATTTTGAACTGCTCCTTGGCAAACAAGAGTGGCACAGAGTGGCCAACTGGCTGCATAATCCCTCCTCCACTTCTCCAGGTGCTAATGCTAATCTCTCCCACTGGTGGGAAGGAATGCGTGCTGGCTCAACCAAGGAGGCCAAGAAAGGGTTAGATGGTGTTGTGATTTGCACCCTTTGGAACATTTGGAAGGACTGGAATGGAAGTATCTTTCAGAACAAATACAACACGGTTCAACATGTCCTCTCTCTTGTGCCTGAAGATGTCGAATGGAGGAGGAGAGCGTTCGAGGAGATTGTGCCAACCTAGGCCAGACTACACGCTCCCCCTGTTGCTTGTTTTGTTTGCTGTGAAATCCATCTGCTAATTTCTTTGGGTCGTTCCTGCATTGCCCTGCAATGCGTCCCTTGTAAGAACTTGATTTTTCCTTCTTAACGCAAAGGCAGAGCTCCTGCTAATTTTCTCTTAAAAAAAAGGTTAAGTGCAAAAGGAACATCATTGGCAGTAGATGAAAAATCGAACGTGGAAAACTGGATAAAAATACTTAACTCTTCATGCAACTTCAGAAAGTTATTTACAGCTTACAGCTACTAGAGTAGCATTTCAGTAGAACCATGTAATGCAACAGAGAGCTGTTTACTGCGGAACAACTAAACTGACCAAGCAGAAGTCTAAATCAACAGCTAAGCTCGCATCAAAGATTGACAATAACCGACCGATAGTTACGAATTTTCGGCCATATTTGATAAGGATGGTTCTTTTTCATCGATTAAAACTGTAATTCATTTTTTTTTCAAGAAGTAGCTAAATTACCAGGCTCTCTACTTGTACTGTTCCAGGCAAAAAAATGTTCATTACCCGATAAAACAATTATAAGATTATGCCAAAGCTACCCTCTTCTGTGCAGTATCATAAGGCAGACACAACTGCATATGTCAAAAATATAAAATTCTGAATTTTGGCTAGCTTTGAGCCCCAAGTTAATTCTGAATTTCTGATTCGAAGCTGAACATCTCCCTAAAAATTCAGAACACAAACACGGCGGCGCCACGGGCACGAGAATGAAGATAGTCCACCAGCACGGTCCATGCTCCCCGCTGGCCGACGCGCACGCGAAGCCGCCGTCCCATGAGGAGATCCTCGCCGCCGACCAGAGCCGCGTCGAGTCGATCCAGCGTCGGGTATCCGAGACCACCGGCCGGGGAAAACTGAACAGCGCTGCACGGGTCCGGCCCAGGCCACGGGTCCGGCCCGAGCCGAACCCGTGGCCCGGGCCATCGACTCCCCCGCCCGCGTCGTTGTCCTCCTCCCCGTCGCTCCCGGCGTCCTCCGGGAGCGCGCTGGGCACGGGCAACTACGTGGTGACCATCGGGCTCGGCACGCCGGAGGCGCGGTTCACGGTGGTGTTCGACACCGGCAGCGACACGACGTGGGTGCAGTGCCAGCCGTGCGTGGTGGCGTGCTACGGGCAGAAGGAGCCGCTCTTCAACCCGGCCAAGTCGTCCACCTACGCCAACATCTCCTGCGCCTCCTCCTACTGCTCCGACCTCTACCACAAGGACTGCTCCGGCGGCCACTGCCTCTACACCGTCCAGTACGGCGATGGCTCCTCCACCTTCGGCTTCTACGCCCAGGACACCCTCACCCTCTCCTCCTACGACACCTTCAAGGTACCACACGTGCCTAGCGTACGGTGCATGCATGAAGCACGTGAGAACCGATTTGGCAAAGATGACGTGTGCTTACAGTTGTCTGGTCGCGTGTAGGGGTTCCGGTTCGGGTGCGGGGAGCAGAACCGCGGGCTGTTCGGGCAGGCGGCGGGGCTGCTCGGGCTCGGCCGCGGCAAGACGTCGCTGACGGTGCAGGCGTACGGGAAGTACGGCGGCGTGTTCGCGTACTGCCTCCCGGCGACGTCGGCCGGGACGGGGTGCCTGGACTTCGGCCCGGTGTCGCCGGCGGCCAACACGAGGCTCACGCCGATGCTGACGGGCAACGGACCGACGTTCTACTACGTGGGGATGACGGGCATCCGCGTGGGCGGGCAGCAGCTGGCCATCCCGGGGTCGGTCTTCTCCAAGGCCGGCACGCTCGTGGACTCCGGCACGGTGATCACGCGGCTCCCGCCGACGGCCTACTCGGCGCTGCGGTCCGCGTTCGCGAGGGCCATGTCGTCGTACGGCTACAAGACGGCGCCGGCGCTCTCGCTCCTGGACACCTGCTACGATTTCACGGGGCTGAGCCAGGTGACGCTGCCCACGGTGTCGCTGGTGTTCCAGGGCGGCGCGTCCCTGGACGTGGACGCGTCCGGGATCATGTACGGGGCGAGAGTGTCGCAGGTGTGCCTGGGGTTCGCGCCCAACCACGACGGCGGCGACGTGGGCATCATCGGGAACACGCAGCAGAAGACGTACCGCGTGCTCTACGACCTCGGCAAGAAGGTGGTCGGCTTCGTCCCCGGAGCCTGCTGAGTGCTGATTCGGTTTACCACACCGGCGTAGTACGTACGTGAATAATTCTCGATGAATAGCTAATTAAGCTGCATCCACCGAGTGGTCAGTGAAAACTATATATATAGCGCGAAGATAAGTCAGTAATGTGAGAACTAAAGTGTCTCTGTAACTGCGACAATGTTACACTTCAACGAGGGTTTAGAATAAAGAAAAGATCGGTAAGAACATGTACTCCCTGAAACAGAGCGCGCGTCAGGAATTCCAATTTCTGCCATGAACTGGTCTTTAATCACTGCCAATAAGTCTGATTTGGTAAGTTCAACATGGATTTCTATTTGAAAGAGGTCACAGAAGATTGGCACGGTTATAGAACCATGAAACCATCACACAATCGTCTTGTTTGCCCCTGTTTTGAGAGAATCAGAATTTAGACATACCGAGCCTAAGGGCATCCACAATGTTTAAAGACCGTATAGCCTCTAAACTAAGACCTGCAGACAGTCTGTAAGCTTATCACTATTCTCTGCAATGTGCAGCACTATACTAGCCTCCCCCGCAACACTACAATACTTCTTTCTTCCTTCTTTCCTCCTCCTTAGCCTGAAATTTAGAATAGCTTAGTCTAAAATTGCGAAAATTTATTAATATTCTATTCTTAGCTCCTCCATCCAAGCGAAGAGGCAATACTAGCTGATTTTAATTAGAAACTGTGGTATACAGTGGTGGATGCTGTCTCTAAGCTCTTCTCTTATTTCCTTGGAGGCAGTTTTTGAATCCATTGTGATGCTCTGAGAGAGCCTTTCTGACACACAGACTGTCGCATGCATTCATGGACCGCTCTCTTGGGCCTGGGCCCACTAAAGGACAGCCCAAGAGCAGTGTAAGCCCATCTGAAGAACACAACGAGATTCTTCCATGCCATACGTATAGTACTTCTTGCAAGTACGTACCAAGTACCTGTACACTGTTTGTTGTACGTATACGGTGTGTACATCTACCGCCCAAATCCTTCCTTTTCGAACGAATCTTACACAACTGTTCACGTATTTGGTATTATAGCATTTTTTTCAATTTTGATCTCTTAACACTTGTTTTGCAAAAATAGCATCCTCTCTTAGCTTGAAAGGTACAACAAGCGACACGTATTACCTACCACGCCTTAGAAGCTTGGTAGGAATTAGGACTGTGCATTTTTTAACCGAACCGGAAAAACCGAACCTAACCGGTTAACTCGGTTTGATCGGTTTTTGGTATTCGGTTCGGTTTTCAAATTTTGGGTTTTTTGGCCTTCGGTTTTTTTGGGAAAAACCGACAAAAACCCAAAAATACCGAAAAGCTCTGGTTTTCTCCACTTCAAGTTATAGCTCACTTCAAACAGAATAAGACTAAGAGAATGTTTCTAATGGGCAGAGAACATCATTAATTATTATGCTTTATTACTTTATGCATATGTCATCGAATCTCCATACTCCATTAGAGTGTTTCTAAAATTCTAATTCTATTGCCAGTAGTATATGTATTATCGCCTACTTGTCTCGCTAGTCGCTATATCGTTTGCAATTTGCGTCAACTTTGGTAAATATGGTATTTACTGATACCGCGCCGAAATAAATTGGGATTTACCGATACCGAACCGTACTTCTAAAAATACCGTATATCACCGAACTACAAACACCGTATTTACCATATATACCGAACCGATTAATCCGAAAAAACTGATTGCACAGTCCTGGTAGGAATGGGCATGGCACGGCAGGCCCAGCACTGTTGAGCCGCCCCTGCTCGGTAGGTGCTGCTATCGAGCACTAGTAGCTCGGCAGTGTCTCACTTGTCTTGCCCGCTTATGTGCTGCTGCGCGTGTCCGCTCTTGCCGAGCTCCTGTCAAGCTCCTCAGGTCTGGTATGGAACTATTCATATAAATGGCAACGTTGCCATTTTTTCAAATTTAGTATACAAACACTTGTTTTTGTAAATCTAGACTTTCCGTGAATCTACCACACCCAGCAGGTATCTACTGAGCTCCCCTAACTCGGTAAGTGACTAGCCGAGCCTCCCATCCATGGCAGCAGCCATGAGCCATGCACCGCGCAATGATTAGCGATAGTTAAGTGACGAATAGTGGTAATTAAGTGAAGATTTAGCGCTGGCTGATGCCCTACCACATACGGGAGGCTCGCTGGGCGACCTGTTGAGTCAGGACAGTTCGGCAGACTGGCACAGTAGGTACCCGTTGGCCGTGATAGGTTTGTGAAGGGCTTAAGGTGGTGATCATTTGGGCTTTTTTGGCGGCTTATAGCTGAAAAGCACTGTAGCTAGCTGAAAAAACACTGTAGCTGATAGAGACTTATTTAGCATAATTAAATTAAAAAAATTAAAAAATATGTTAGCCCATTACGTATAATACAAACACATACGGGAAAAAAAGAACCGGCAAAAAAGCTCAACAAAAAGCCAAAAGTTCAAAAAAAAGACGAAATTTATGAATAGTGAAAAATAAGCTTGAAGCCAAAAGCTGAAGACCAAATGATCTCACCGTTATAGAGGATGTTGGAAGCTAAATTTGAAAAATATGGTGATGGTACCAATCTGGAATGAGCTCGTACGGAGCCCGCTAAGGAAACCGATACTCTTGATGAACCAATCGATTTATATATGAAAATGGGTTACCATAAAAACATGATATACACACAAAAAAATCCCTAAACTTCTGATCTTGATTAACCATAAAAACATGGCTCCTTTACAATTTCCAATTTCCAGACCTTTACATCACACGCCTTTTTTTTCTCTCGCTGTCAACCTTCATCCGCTCTCCCATTGACTTCGTCGCTCGTCTGTCCCCTCTGTCTTGGCGGCCGTCTCCACTCGCAGAAACACACGAACAGGACAAGACACCGCACCGCCCACTCGCGCACCCCGAATCCCCTCTCGCGCCTCGCGAGACCTCGACGGCCAAGAGGAAGCAATAACCCTAGCCTCGGCGGCCCCCAAGGTGAGGAACCCACGCCGCCATTGCCCCCCGCTCGTGCCTAGTCGCGGTGGTGCTCTTCCGGTTTCTTGGGTTTCCGCGGCGATCTCGTTCAGAAATGGCGGTTCTTGGGAGTTCTTGATCCTGGGGGTAGGGGCTGGCCTGGGTGTTTCCTGTTCTTTCTGGGGCAGATTTTTGTTGCGGATTCCGTGGGTTTTGAGAGGATTTTTGGCATTTCTTGATTTGTTCTTGTGCGGCGCCTGGGGTAAATCTTGGCGATCTCGTCGTGTTGTCGCGCGTCTGGTTGCCGGGCGGTGTTGGATGGTTGGATTGAATCTTTGGTTGTTTTGATACGACGAACTGTATGTGCGCTTCAAGATTGTTACTTTAGAATAGATTTGAAGTTTTTATGTATTTTGGGAATTATTCACCACGTTCTAACAAAGTTGGGTGATTTTGGCGGAGTGGACTGTTGGAAAGGTTCCATATTTGGTGCATATTTGCACACGCCAAACGTATGATTGACAGATACATTGGTTAGCGCATAAGGTTGTACCCCGTATGCCAATTTGCAATAACGTCGTCGTGTTTTTGTTGATTTTGGCGTGCAGAATTGCTGAAACTAGCACTAAGTTTTGTAGCTAGATGGGGGTTTAATATCTGAAATCTGAATGGTTCAACATTATCTGAACATTCAAAGTTTAATGTGGGAAATGTATGATTGAAGTGCTGCAAGGAAATCTGTTTCCTTGCTTTTACCTTTTGAAGTAGGTGGGTGAATTTTGATGGGATCATAATAGGGCCTTAAATGATGATTCCGTAGAGGAGAAGATGAGCTTTTTGTACAATTTTATACTTTTCTTTTGGTTAGGTTGGACTATCGGTCATTTGGAAATTTAGTTCTGAACTGTTGTTGTACTAGTACTGTAGTACATAGCAAGCACTGCCCCTAACACCACGAAGGCACAGTGGAATTTTAGCTATTGGTACCTGTATGTGCATGCTATTGGTACCATGAAGGCATATGGGAGAATCCTTGTGGCAGATTTGGGATATAATAGTGGTTATGGTTTAGTCTTGATGTTTATTTATGCTTATGGATTCCAGTTATTTATATTTGCAATTGCTATGAAAGTTATTCACTTTGCCTTCTAATATAGTATCATTCGGAGTATCACAATAGGATTGAATAGGTTTAGTGGTGTTTAGTTTGTACGGTAATCTAGAAAGTTTCAGCATACATAATAGATTATTTCATAAAATGATCTAAAATTGCAGCATACTGTCTACCATGCAAAATTAGTTTCAAGTATTTTTGTTGAGAGATGGGTCTGCATTGTTTGTGTAATGTCTAGTGTATAGCTTATGGATTTATATGTTGTGCAAAGTACACATGTCATGAGTTATGATAGTTTCAGACTTAGATTTACCCTGAATCCGTGTATTTGCATGATCAGCTATCATCATCAATGCAGATTGTTGAGCTAAAATGGGAGTGGCAGGTCACAATGATCCATTGTTAGGTGAAACCACATGCGGGTCTTTGCTGCAGCAACTTCAGGTATCTATGATGCATAGTTTTTTCTTGTTTTTGTGCTTTGTAAGAGCTGAAACTTAAAACAATGGTAACAGAAACACCATTTAAACTCCTTATCTGCATCAGTAAGAGTTAACATGGCATCTTTGTGACAAGGAAGGTACATAAGATTCGATGAGTGACTGACGGGTGTTATTTCAGCTGATATGGGACGAGGTTGGTGAGAGCGATGAAGATCGCGACAAGATGTTACTTCAGCTAGAGCAGGAGTGCTTAGATGTTTACAGGAGAAAGGTTGATCAGGCTTCTAGTTCCAGGGCACGTCTCCTTCAACAACTTGCCAACTCCAAATCCGAGCTTGCTAGACTCCTTTCTGCGCTAGGAGAGCTGTCTATTTTTGGCATTGTAAGTATCTGGGAATAGCCCCCCATCCCCATCCCCATCCCAACCTAATTCCTTTTTATATACACATAATACTTCGTCAATAGTTTATCATAGTTTTATATTTCTATTTTCAGATTTTTGGTAGAATTTATCTCCCCCTAATGCAGTGCATATGGCTCCTTTCTGCTCATTTTACAGCCTGACAAGACAACTGGTACAATCAAGGAGCAACTAGCAGTGATATCACCATTCTTGGAACAACTCTGCAGGAAAAAAGAGAAGAGGGTGAAAGAGTTTGCTAATGTACAACTTCAAATTCAAACAATGCGTGCTGAAATCGCTGGGAGTCTACAAGTTGGTGACCACTTGGAAACACCCCATGTTGATGAGGGTGATCTTTCAATGAAGAAATTGAATGATTTTCTTTTTGAACTACAAGAACTACAAAAGGAAAAGGTTGGTATTAATTTCATAGTTTGCTTTGCACAATCCGTCAACTGTTTATTTTCTGTTCATGTGCCAACGCTCTGAACATCAAAGCCTGATCATGCTGGAGGGATCCTAAGTTTTGGCATAGCACATAATTTTGCACATTTTATCTGCTGGTCAAATTCTCTTGATATGCCAAGGCTGCATGACTTTAAATATTCACCTTGATGGAGGATTTCTAAATTGTGGCATAACACATAGTCATGTAGCATATTAATGGCCAAGGCAATAGGCAACTGATATAGCTGATGATTGTCATTGCAATACCTGTATTTTGGACTACTTAAAGTCAGCGGACTTGAAATGGTATTTCTTAATGTCTTTCTGCATTGCAGAGTAATAGGCTGCAAAAGATTCTCGAGTTTGTGACTTCAGTGCACGATCTCTGTTCTGTCCTTGGGATGGATTTCTTGAGCACTGTTACTGAAGTTCATCCTAGCCTCAGTGACTCTGTTGCTGTTCATTCCAAGAGCATTAGTGATGAAACATTATCCAAGCTGTCTAAAATGGTGACTGAACTTGAAGAAGAGAAAATAAAGAGGCTTGAAAAGGTAAATTTGCAATGGGTCTCTAGCTTATCCTACCTCTTTGGTGTCTAATATATATACATTGTGTGATACTATTTATGATTAAATGCTATGTTTTCTTAGATTCAAGCCCTAGCTTTCCAGCTAACTGATATTTGGAACTTAATGGACACTACTGTGGAGGAACGGCAACTTTTCCATCATGTCACATGTAATATGTCCTCAACATTGGATGAAGTGACAGTTACAGGAGCTCTGGCGCTTCATGTAATTGAGCAGGTTAAGATGTGTTTTCTTCTCTCAGTGTTACTTGGACTTATTGATAAAGTAGCATACTGTTGTTCATCTGCATCCTCACATATTTTTGCACTTTAAAGGCTGAACTTGAAGTTGAAAGGCTGGATCAGCTAAAAGCTAGTAGGATGAAGGACATTGCATTCAAAAGGCAGACTGAACTTGAAGATATATATGCCCAGGCTCATATCGCAATAGATACTAGTGCTGCAAGAGAAAGAATAATGTCTGTTATTGATTCTAGTAGTTTCGAGCCTTCGGAACTACTGGCTGATATGGAGAACCAGATACTTAAAGCAAAAGAAGATGCCCTAAGCAGAAAGGACATACTGGAGAAGGTTGACAGGTGGATTTTAGCATGTGAAGAAGAGAGCTGGCTTGAAGACTATAGCCGGGTATTTAAAATTTACTATGTTACTTTTTCCTTCTCTTTGGTTTAATTAATAGTCTTCTGAAATGGAAGATACCAAGTTGTACTCTAGGCATCTGGTGTTCCTTTGCACCAGCTTTGTTCTTCCAAGTCAATACTCCACGTTGCATACTTGAAAACACTTGTATGTTTGACAGTGGCTTCACTTCATGTGGTGTCACAGGATTCTTACATTGATGTTCTCTTAATGGCAGGATGATAACAGATACAGTGCAACTAGAGGTGCACATCTGAACCTCAAGCGTGCAGAAAAAGCTCGTGTTCTGGTTAATAAAATTCCAGGTATGTTCTGAACATCAACTTGATTTTGTTTTCCGTGGGAAATGTTTCGTATTACATGTGCCAGTAGCATCTTCCACTGCCTCAGAACTGACTATGTTACATACATCTTACACGACATGGGAAGTCAATCCTAATCTGAACTAACGTTTCATGAATATCTTTGTTGTAGCTATTGTTGACATGCTGGTGGCGAAGACCCAGGCATGGGAACAAGAGCACGGCATGTCGTTCACCTATGATGGTGTTGCTCTTGTTGCAATGCTGGATGAATACAAAATTCTGAGACAGGAGAAGGAAGAGGAGAAGCGAAGACTGAGGGTACTCTTCTCTGCAATTCCTTTAGGTCTGTTGATGACTGGTTCCCAAACAAATATTCCAATTCCATGTTTTGCTTTCTTTGTCCTAACCTTGCAGGACCAGAAGAAGATAAACGAGCAGCTAGCCGCAGAGCAGGAGAAGCTGTTTGGCTCGAAACCGAGCCCTGCCCGGCCCCAATCCTCAAGGAAGGCGCCTGGCCCTCGGGCCAACGGCGGTGCAGCAAATGGGACACCAAACCGGAGGCTGTCAGTCCAGCAGAACGGCGCCAGGTCCGCAAGCCGGGACGGGCGGAGGGACAGCGGCAGACCGGCGGCCCCGGTGAACTACGTCGCCATCTCCAAGGAGGACGCGGCTTCGCAGGTGTCCAGCAACAACGCCTTGATCATGCCGTCCGGTCCCTGATGGACCATATGATTTCTTGGTGCCAGTGTTAGAAATATATCTGTGCAGTAGTCGAAAATCATACAGCTAGAGCAGCTAGGTGGAGTGAGTCGGACGATATAGTTTGGCGGGATTTGCCTTGGTGATGTGATGGTCGTCTGTTGTAGGTCGCATGCAGGTGCTATTGGAAACCGAGCTTTTGGCATACATCTCTTTCCTGTCCTATTGTTCTTGTGCCCTATTGTTCTTTAGCTGATCATCCACCTCGTGGTGCCGCTAGTTCCAACATCTACTAGACTCCTGAACTATTTTTTTTAAAAAAAATCTGACAGATAATTACGTTTCAAACAGGCTCTAAAAAGGAGGATCCCTACTTTTGTCTCACACCTCCTAGCCGTAGATTATTGATCTGACGTCCCCACGAGGCTTCCAGTTTAGGCTGCAGTCATGGTTGTCAGGACCTCTATCTCGTATGTATCGTGTGCAAACATTCCGATCACAATTCTTTGTAGGATTTAAATCAGGTGAAACAGTAGTCTAGATGCTATAATAGTTAGAACCATAATATTTCAGCTACTATATTACCGTGATCTTACGATCACAGTTGTATCAATTGAAAACACACTAACCTAGAATCTCGATCCTGACAACCATACCACAAGCTGCAGGCTAAGCATAATTTATTTAACAACTAGTAGCATTTACATGACCAACTCAGCATAGTTCTAACAGATCCAGACTCCAGACGAACTCGTCAGTCTTTCAGACTTTCGCACTCGATCATCGATCAATCCATCGGTTAGGTGGTTTCTCGCTTCGGTTTGGGTAATTAAGCAACTAAAACAATGGAAAATGTTCATCGCAACACAAGCAGAGCTACCTGGCGGTGGCATCACATCTTCAGGGGAATCGAAGAAGCTATGTACATCGATCGTCGGTTGTTCGCAATGTTTCAGTAATCCGTTGGAGGATTGCAAGCATCGTAAGCATCTGCCTCGGTTTGATCCTTCTGCGGTTCCTGCTCCTCTCTCTGGTGCACCTTCTTGCTCACCTTGATCGCATCGATCACAAGAGGAACGTTCCACAGTTCTTGAATCAGTACAGGACATTGCGCATTTCGTCGACAAGATTGATTATTGCAGCAATTTGATGCTTTGGTTTGGTTACCTTGTGTGATCTTGCTTGGAGCCGGTGGTCCGACGCCACCTTCCAGCGGGGCAAGTTCCGGCCGCCCCTGAGACGGTTCTTGCCGGGCTTGTAGCAGCTCAGGCCGTTCCGGCCGCCGCTGCTGGAGCCGTCGAAGCTGATAGCGGACACGTCGTTGGACCCGCAGCTCTCCTTCTCCTCGACGGCGAGGTCGTGCCGCCTCCTCACGACGATCACCCGCCGCCCGGCCACCGAGCCGGAGTCCGCGTTCTTGCTCATGCAGTCGTCGACGGCGGACTCGGCCTGACGCGTCGCCATCCATCGCTCCAGCCAGCTCCACCCCACGTTGAGCCCCCCCTGGTCCGGCCGCGCCGACCGCTTCTTCGTGCCGCCGCAGCTCCGCAGCTGCCATCAAACGCAAGAAACAACCGCGCCGTCACTTACTTCTGAACTCGAATGCATGCTACTTATCTAGTGCAAAATTTCACTCTGCTTGCCACAGATTACTACCAATGTGCTTGCCTACCTGCTGCGAGAAGGCATAGGCTAGGGCTCTCTCGCGCCGCGTCGTCGCTTCGATCTTGCTCTGAATCCTCATCCTCGACACGTTGGAGCTCACCGTGCTGTCATCCCACTCCTCCTGGCATCACATACCAAGTAAATCAAGAAAGCCAAGACAGTTCATCCACATTGCTTCCAATTTACTGTTCCATCATGGGCAAAATCGCACTGTAACCAGACTACCAGAGTACTACAATAGCTCTGCACCTTCACTCTGAAGACCTGTGGCCGCGACTTCTGGCTCGACTGGTGCTGCGCCGACACGCTCTCCTCGCTCAGCCGGAGGTTGCTCAGGGACTCCCCGACGTGGACCTCCACCGACGCTGCAATGGATGCTGAAGTAGGGCTCTTAGGTTCTTCAGTGCAGTCCTTTCCTGAACGTTTCTTCAGCTCCTGCAGTTGCCTGCTTGCCTGCACACCAATGGATCGATCTGTATAAGCAATCCGTTTTCATTTCTTTTTAATCTGTGCTACTAAGTTCAGGCTTTGGATTGGGAACACACCATGAATCTCCTGAATGCAGATTGGATCAATGTTGCTGCTTCCTCTTTGCTGACCGGCTCCGTCGGCACGCTGTCCTCCACGGGGATCTTCCCCTGATCTTCAGGTCCTTCAGGGTTGTTGTCTGCACAGTTCACGTCGCCCGGTTGAGCCGCCGGAACCTTCGCCTCTTGCGGCGGCATTGCGCAAGTCTCGAAGCCCCTGACGGCGACCATCTCGTCGTCCTCCTCTTCCTCTGCAGCGGCGCTGATCTCGTCGCCGCAGAGGTACAGCCTGAGAGAGCTCCATCTGCTCTTGTGATCATCAGGGCTCCTCTGCTGCAAAAAATGTTCAAATATAATGACGTAATGCCAACTTAGGTAACCGAAAACTCCATCTTTCAGATGGTATATGTACCTCACAAGCATTTCGAGACATGAATCATGAAATCATGATATTATCTCAAGTACAGAAGCGAAGTACATTGGCCGCTTGGGCAACTACTGATTGATATACCAAGTGATCTTCGTTTTTTTGTACTAAACACCGAGTGCACTACCACTACCAACCCACAAATGTGCCCTACAATAACAGTGGACGCAGCAAGAACATACATTTGTGCGTGCGCGCGCGCGCGCCTGTATGTGTTCTTGTGCCGAAGATGAGGACAGAGAGGGAGAAAAGGAGAAGGCACGCACATGGTGGCCGCGGCCGATGACTGCCGCCGCCGAGCACGGGCTCTTGGAGAAGACTCTCCGGACAATGCCGCCAGCGAGGCCCATACCCCGGCCGGCCGGAAGAGAGGGTTTCTGGCAGGAGAGCAAGTGCTAACTAAACCTTACATGCTAGAGCTAGATGTAAAGCAACCGGTGATCTTGCCAAGTTGCCATGGCCATGACCGACTGTGTCAAGGTTCTCTCACTCTACACTCTACAGTGACAGTGGCGTGTGTACTGTGATTATTCGGATGTGCAGTGCTAGGCGGCTAGCCGGGCCTGCACCGGCTTCCCCTTACAGCAACGGGCCAACCACCTCGGCGCAGACGGCTGAATCCAAAACGGCTTTGCTTTGGGCAAAGCCTCTGTGCGCGAGATGTGCTTTGGTGCAACTTTGTGTAAAGGCGCGGGCGTTGATTGGTGGATCCATGGCGCAAGTGTGGAGCACACACTGTGGTGGTCTTAATGATGAGAGAGAGAGAGAGAGAGAAGACGCCATGTGTTAGAGCAAGTACAATAATGGTCTTATAGCCAAGCTAGTCAGTATTTTTGCTGATGTGGAGGAGAGAAGAGAGGAGAGAGAGGAGAGCTTGGCTCTCATGCAAGCAACAAGCTACACACGAGAGCCTATGCAGTGGTGGGCCCAGATAATAAATGTATGTGAGGAGGAGTAGGAAAGAGAATGTGAGACTTGGTACCATATAATAATAAAAAAAACTTTTGTAGACAAATAGAAGACAAATTATTGTATAACTTGGCTTTTATAACTTGACTTATAGCCAAGCACTTGGCTCTATTATTGGACTTGCTCTTAGCTTTTTTTCTGGTCTGGCAGAGGCCGGAGACTTTAGAGCTGGAGTTGAGCATCTTGTTTTATACTCGCAATCAATTTGCATCCAGTACCGCAGTACGTGTCTCAAGCTAAAGGCCTAGTAGTTGATTGGCCGTGCTCTAAATGATTTTAAAACTTTCGATTTTTGACTGATATAGTTTTTAAAAGCTAGAAACCAGATAGAACGTATCGATTTCTTAATTTTTAAGTTTTTTTTAACTTTTTTACCTTATCTTTTATCCCCTAATTCCTTTTGTATTATTCGTGATGATATAACGGTATTTTTTTATTTTTTTATTTTTTAATTAAACAACTTAGAAAAAATTAACAGCCATTGTAGCACAATTTCAATCGCTATAGCACAATTTTAATTAGAAGCCAGAAGTCTGTTGGAGTGGCTCTTCAGTTTATGACTCTTTAGGCCATGCTCAATCAACTTTTAGGTTGTGATCAAAATGGCTGAAAAGCCCGTGGCTTATGGCTGAAAACACTGTAGCTGGCTGAAAAAAGCACTGTAGCTGACAGAGGCTTATTTACCATAATTAAATTTAAAAAAATTTAAAAATAGAAAAAACATATTAGCCCATCACGTATAATGTAAACAAATACGAGGAAAAAAAGAACCGGTAAAAAAACTCAAAAAAAAGCCAAAAGTTCAGAAAAAGACGAAATTTATGAATAGTGCAAAAATAAGCTGAAGCCAAAAGCTCAAGCCATATTGATCACACCCTTAGTTTTAGCTTCGAACTTCTTAATTTTATCTTTTCTGGCTTTTTGGCTTTTTAAGGATTTTTTTGTATTCTTTTCTTATTTCTTTGCATTGTCTAGGGTGATATAGTCATATAACCGTTTTCCTTTTTTAAATTTTATTATGCCGAAAAAGCTAACAACAGATACAGTACAAAATAAGCCTGCTACAGTGCTTAACAGTGCGCAATATGCTCACAGCCTACAGCCAGCGGCCCAACTGAGCAGCCCATCAAGATTGGTAGAAAAGGAGGATGACTCTACGATGACAGATCTAGGCTCCCTTCTTTTCGGCTTTTCGGCCAACTTTCAGCTTCTGCTTTCATAGTCAATACTATTTATTAAACTTACTGACTGCAGCTTAAAAGAATGAAGCCCCATTCTAGGACGAAGAAATTACTTCAAGCCAACAAACCAATTGTTTTTCCAAAATAATTAGACACTGAGGAAGTACAAGGACACTAGGACAAGATCTTTCTATACTAGACAATAACTGTCTATATTATTATACATGTCCTTAGCTGCTAGAGTGAAGATTAGGGCGGTCGTACACAACTCTTAGGGTTTGTAAAGGGGATGACATCAGTCGTCGGTAATCTTTGTCAAAATTTTTTGATGATGTGGATGAGAAAGAATGATAAAAGAGAAATAAGATGCATGCACCTGACGGTCTATAAGGTCCTTACAAACAATTTTTTTTGCTGTTGTATATATGTCGTCTGTAGAAATTGTAGGGTTAACTTATAGACAACTCATTGTATAAGTTATATTTAGTTTTATCTATAGATAATATGAAGAGTATTATAGACAATATTTGTCTATATTATTGCAAATACCCTTGAAATCCTAGTTAGGATTGCAATTTGTCGGTAAGACGTAGCAGTCGCTTGCCAGCTTAACATTTTGAGAAAAAGGGATAGGAAAGAATGTTGGAAGGCTTCGGAAATAAAGGGTATGTTCTTTTCGACCGCGGTTGATGGTTTTTTATCATAGTATGAGAGCTTGTGTGATAAACCGAATACTGATAAGATGCTTCAAAAATACTGTCCCGATAAGCCATTTAGATACAATGACGAAAAAATTATCCCGTTTATTTATTCAGAAAAGTCATAAACCATAAGTTGAATAGAATGGGAGCCAAAGGTTCTAGACGTGCACCTTTTTTACTTAATTATCACATGGCTTGCCTCCTATTCTTTTAGGCTGCGATAGAAGGCTTTTGGCTGTGGTTGATGGCTTTTATTTGTATTTTTCGAGACGACAGTAGGCAACAAAGAAGCCGATGTGGCTAACATATATGATTTTAAACTCAGAAAGCCATTTAAATAATTCGCTTTAAAAACTACTTTATTTATTTTAATTTTTAGAGATACCAAAAGTAAAAAAACAGACCATATTAGCCTTGCTTGCTCCTCGGTGTAGGCATATTCCACACACACACTCAAAAATTCGGAGAAGCCAAAAGCAAAATAAACAGGCCAATTGGCCTTCTTTGCTCCTGGGTGTAGACATATACTCACTCTAGCATGCTACAAAAAAACTCACACAAGACGTACACAAAGCACACTAGATTCAGTACCAGACTGACAGTGGGTTTTCACATCAGAGGCCAGACGCCATCCTATAACGACGAAAACACTGTACCCGTCTCCATTCCCAACGAGATATGCAAACCGGTTCAACTAGACCGTCCATAATCCATGAGACCATGACAGAGGAAGGAACCTGTCTGGCACAGATCTCATTGTCTCGATGGGATCACTCTTATAGGTTGCACATAGTGTATACGTAGGTCCTGTTTTTTTAGCTTTTAAAAGCTATTTTCGGTTTTTCTACAGTAACTAACTTTTAAACGGAGTATTTTTTCAAGATGAGGTCTACTAGTTAATTGTAGTACATACTTTACTGACTTTATTTATATCGGCAAAAACCGTATGTGAGTTTCTGTTAATCTGTAATATCTCGTACAAACAGCCCAAAAGACACAAACCGTAGCAAAAAAAAAAACAGACCCGAATATATGTGCAAAGCCCTCTCCTTCCTCTTTTCCCCCTAAAATCGAGCACAGCTTGTTCTTTCCACCGCACAACCTGATCTACATAAAAACCTTCAACCACAGCTTAGATCATAGAAGAGAAGGAGGAAAAAGACCTACACTCATTTTAGGGCGAAAAAGAAAAACAGAAGCATACCTCACACAGAGATTCGTACACGTGCACCACGTACAACCTATTCAAGAATGACGCTACTACGAAGACGAAATGGAGTCTCTTCCCTTCCCATGACAGAAAGGAGAGAGAGAGTCATACAGTCCGTCCATGTCCGCAGCATTCATCACGTACGGAAACATATGCAATCACTGGCTGAACATCTCGTACGAAACACTGCCCCAAAAGATCAAGGATGCACGCTTCCGTATACAGGGGCTGTTCTTTTCGGTTACAGCTTATAGGTTTTGACTGAATTTTTTGAATTTTGATTGTTTACAGTACAAATTACAGAGAGACATATACTCACTTGCGATTTTGACTGGTACAGATGTTGGGCTTTTAACGTGTAGATCGTTTAACTTATAGACCACATCTTGAAAAATACTCCATTTGAAAATTAGGTACTGTAGCAGAAGCCAAAAGCCGATTTCAAAATCCCAAAAGAACAGACCCATAAATCTATCTATCAAATTAGCGGCTGCTTTAGTGCTGACATTTTTTATTTTTAACCTATTTACATAAAAAATTACTTAAAATACATCTTATTTAAACTAGAAATTATTTGAAATACATCGATTTCTAATTTTATTTTTTTGGTTTTTTTTACTCTTTTGATTTTTTTTATATTCATTTGCATTGTCCATGATAGTATAATGGTTTTTTAATTTGTTTTCTCTATTTTTTTTCTATTTTTTAAAAAATTAATAGCTGTTACAGTGCAATTTTAACTAGAATGTCGTAGCCGAAGCTGTCAGCCTCTTTGAGCGTACCAGCGAAGCGAAGCCAAGCAAAGGTTGGCCCCAATATTTTATTCATACTCCAGCAAAGGATTTTCATCTGTAAAAAAGGCTCAAGAGTAAAATGCGTTTTTGTGCTTTCCTGCTTCGTCGACCCGCACATGCTGTAGACATGTAGATTGGGATTAGGATCATTCAATCGCACGCGCTTCAGCTTCAGCACTTCTCGACGTGTTCAGAGTTTATGAAGCTACAAGCGAAGCTTCAAGATCATATTACATGCAATGCCGATGTGACTGCTGGCTGCAGTCGAAGTGTCGGTGCATCCACCACCAAATCCGCATGCCTCAGATCAAGATCTACTGAAGGTGGAGCTCAACCTGTTCTAAATTTACGGGTAGAGGGGCCGAGGATAGGGGCAGAGCTTTTACCAGATTGACTGCTTAATCCGAGAGGTGCGAGCAGCCGAGATTTTCCCATGGCTCTTAGTTGAATCCAGCACGCACCACCTGCTGACGAGATGGAGAAACCAAATGAAAAAAACTAAAAGAACAGAACATAGGACTACAAGTAATCATTGCAATTTACAAACGAGCTGGCAAAAGTTATGTTTGTCAGAGAACTAGGAGCGAAGCTAGGAGTTTTTCTGAATTTCGTCTTATTTTTCACTTCGACTTAAGCTTCTGACTTCCGGTTTATTTTTCACTATTCACAAATTTTGTCTTTTTTCTGAATTTTTGGCTTTTTTGTCGGTTCTTTTTTTCCTGTATTTGTTTGTATTATACGTAATAGGCTAACATATTTTTTTATTTTTTTAAATTTAATTATGTTAAATAAGTCTCTGTCAGCTACAGTGTTTTTTCAACCGGTTACAGTTCTTTCAGTCATAAACCACCAAAAAAAGCCCAATTGATCACCAAAGTTTAACAGCTGGAGGCCTGGACTAAACCTAGGATGAAGCATCATTGACATAGGTAGGTCAGGAATGTCCTCCAGTGTCTCTTCGAGTACCTCTTGGAGCAACCGGGCGATCAATAGCGAAAAAATGGCAGTTCAGAGATCTTGGGAAAGATTTAGCAAGGTGAACTACATCTGACATATGCAAGCTACCAAAGATTAATTTCGCGAATAAGGTATGTCATCGTAGTTAGTACGTACCAGCAGCTCCACTTGTTCAGTTGTTCTGCTACACCAATTGGTCACAGAGTGAGAATTCTCTCTCCTGGCGTACTGAGAGCATCGTCCGCTGTCGTATACACAAAGAGTATAAGCCCCTCATCACCAGCGGATGCGACCAGGTCAAGCTTGGCACTTCGGCAGAGCGCATCATAATAGAGGACCTGGTAGATAGAGAAATTTAAGCAAAACAAAATAAATAACTTCGATTACCATGAGCTAAACATCACCTCTCAAATCTTAACAAGAAACAAGGAATTCAGCTAGCTCACACGCACTATCTGAATTTATAAATATCATTAGTAATGAAGTGCAGAAATCGTGAAATAAGCACACAATCAATCAAGGACTTCTGCTTTAGTGTATGGCTATCTGCTTCATTTCATAATATACCACTGTTGGCTAAACCTAGATGTTCCCTATGTGTTATGGAACAGTTGAGATCGCAAACAATATGATCCTTGATATTCTGCATAGATGTTAATCAAACACAACTCTTGTTATAACGATCAATAATGTTCTGTTGACATTTCAGTCCCATGAAAACTAGAAGAAATAACAGAAAGCACTGGCCAATATTTTCCTCATTACCATTAAAAGGAGCTTTGTCTATGAATAACTTGCATTGTATCAATAGTTGCAAGATGGAACAAAAGAATGATTGTATTGATTACTCTACAAATAACACATTCTAGAAGGGTGCTTCTGTAATTATTCCTTCATAGTTGAGGATTGATAAAACTACAGGTTTAATAAAACAATTTACTCAAGGAAGAAAGCAATTCAAGGAATAGAATTTACTCAAAACTTCAGCACAAACAAGACTGTACCTACATAAATCGAGCATAATATGCACCAGATGGTCTGAGACTCGTATGTGTCATGCAGGTCAAAGATGAACTCAAGCTCAAGGCATACAGATACCATAGAACAAACTACACTAAGCTATCCTTACAATATTCCAAAAGGCCTTTACAGATGGATTAATATAACATGTTGACTTGCCTTGAATCCTAATTCATCCAATTTGTCTTCAACTAGCTATGCTATCCACTAGTAATACAAGCTAGCATTTCATATCTCTAAGCAGAGATCAGGGGAAAAACATAAAAACGGATCACCAAGCCAAGTACAGCAAAACGTACTCGTCCTTTAAAGAAGCCAATAGTTGTCGACAGCTTGCCTGACAGTCCCACTGCTGTCTCCATGGTGGCTGAGGCCATCCCGTCCTAGAATCTTAGCCTGCCATGTCTAAAAAGTCTCTGGCTTTGCATCCACATTAACCATATTCTGTTAAACGGATAAGACTATCTTTGCTGAGCAGATTGTTCAGTATTTCTATCAATTGATGGGCTGAAATTTGCAAGATGCCAGCTGGTGTCAAGTTTCAGTGGCAGTTCCCATCGCCCAACTGTTCTGTACACATTTTCAAGAAGAATGTAGCTCAAGTGGTACTGAGGCTCCAACTACATCATTTTCTTTGCAACCCTTTCTGCTACATCTTGGTTAGAATGTGTCGCAGAAGTGCCGAGGATTGCTGCCCACAAGGACAAATCATCCCTAAAGGGTGATTTGTTTATCAGATCTTCAGCCTCTTCCAGGAGATCTACTCTACTGAGAAGGTCGACCATGCAATTGTAGTGTCCAATTCCAGGGGTAATGCCATAGTCCTTGCTCATAGAGTTGCAAGTATCTTCCTTGCTCAAGCATTCCAGTATGTCTACATGCGAAAAGAACACCAGTGAAACTGATGTAGTCAGGTCTGGCCCATTCCCTGACCATCTCATTGAACAAATTGATAGCTCGCTCACCATGGCCATTATGAGCGAAACCACCGATCATGGCATTCCGAGTAATCGTGTTACGGACACTGCTCACTTCAAAAACTCTATACATATAGTTCACCGCACCACATTTTGCATATAGGTCCACAAGTGCAGATTCAACAACCACATCTCTCCAGCCTCCATTCCTCAGAAACTGGCCATGTATCGCTTTTCCTGGCTTGACAACAGACAGACCAGCACACGCCCTCAGAACAGTCCACAAGCTATACCAGTCACCGTCCTCCTTATCCATCTGCTGAAACAACGCAAGAACCTTCTTATACTCCCTGTTCTGGCAATACCCTACAAGCAACGCGCACCATGAAACTGCATTCCTGATCTGCATCCTGCCAAACACCTTACATGCGTCCGCCATCATCCTGCACTTGGCGTACATGTGCAACGTGCTGCTCTCCACGATCACATTCCCCCACACAGACCACAGTGACCACCTGCGCTTGTGCCTCCCTCTCTCTTCAAGTTCCCCAGCGCTGTCATCATCGAACCAAACGTGCAGCCGTCCGGCCTAACCCCATTCCTCGTCAGCATTGACCGGAACCACTCAACAGCCTTCTCGAACCAATCGTTCCGCACAAATGTCGATATCAACGACGTATAGCATATCCCGTCCGGGCGCGCATTTCCTCGAACACCTTCCGCGCGTCACGGGGCGCGGCCGCATGGCCGTACATGTCCACCAGCGCGCTTAGCACGACGTCGTCGTCGCCGAATCCCCGGACAAGGATGCTCCCGTGGACGCAGGCGCCCGCATTGCGGTCGTGGAGCACGGCGAGGCCTTGACCGCAGCGGAGAGCGCGCGGGCGTTGGGCGAGACGCCGTCGGCGCCGGCGAGCATGGACCTGAGGGAGTGGAGGGCGCGGCGCGGGAGCCCCGCGCGGAGGAACGTGGCGGGGATGGAGGAGTGCGCGACGACGTCGCGGCGGGGCAGGTCGTCGAACGCCCTGAGCGCGTGGGGGCAGGGCCGTACCTACGATTTGGAGGAGCCCGAACCAAATGCGTGATGTGGCCCTAAAATTCGAGAAAATAATATAACGAAATCATACTTTTACTTAATTATAAAGCTTCAAAATATACGTTGTTCTTACACTACTAAGAAGTAAGAACATATCAAATCTTAATACTAAAACAATAAAAGTAGTACTCAAGCAACAAACCGACCTTATGTTCTACTGAAAAGCATCATTCTTTTAGTATTCTTTTAGCGATGGTAGGCGGTGGCGCGGTGCCGGACTGCCGGCGTCGGCATGCCGTAGAAGCGTAGCGCAGTCCTAGCAGCAGCGCGAGAATCTGCTTTGCGGCACGGGGAAAATGAAACGTCGCCGGTCAATTCTCTGTACGCATGGGAAGCCAAGGAGCCAAGGACCCAAGCAGGCTGGTGGGCATGGCGGATGGCCATGGGCCTTACGTTGGGCCAATACTCCAATTAACAAACCAGTGATTGCAGGCCTGGCCGCATCTTAGTTTTTCTATTCAAGGATTAACTATTGCTAATTACTACTTAGTGTAAATTTGGAGGCCCTGTAATTTCAGGGGCCCTGAACAGTTACCCACCCTGCTCCTGCTAATGTACAGGCCTACGTGGGGGAGGCGGACGTAGAAGGTGAGTAGGGCGTTGGCGACGTAGCGGCCGGCGAGGAGGCCCGCAGTACCCGAGTAGGGGAGGCGGGTGGCGGAGGAGGACGACGGCGGCGAGGGAGACGGGGGAGGAGGGACGTACGTATAAGTTGGGACTCAATTGCGATAAAAACCACGAGAGTATTTGAGGGTTGATGACTCTAAAAGGCCAAGGTTTTGTAGTTTGTACATGCAAAAACATGGGTTATGTAGAGAATGTAAAATAATGGGCTTTACATGTACGCTCTCAAATTACATCATGCCCACTTTGCAGCAGGAGGGGGAAAACAATATTTCGAGATTGCTAAGATATAGGTGGATTTTTTTAAGCTGAAGATTTATGATTTAAATATTTGAATTCTGATTGTTCGTGAGAGATAATACGTAGAGAGAAATAGTCGTATACGATTTTGACTGGTACAGCTGAATTTAGTATACTTTTTACTATAATTTTTCTATTGATTCTACCTTAAAAATACACCGTTTAAAAGATAGTTCCTGTAGATAATATAAACATAAGTCAATTTTAAACTAAAAGAACTCAGCCATACAGTGCTAAAGCATCGCACATACATATATACGTACATACAAACAAAACACGATTTTATTTGTGCAGTGGTGCTGGTACACACGATACAACTGATACTAGGATAAGACATCGACACTACAGTGACGACTTAACCTGATTGCTTCAATTAAAACCTTAACATGACCAGACTAAATTAGCTTGTCACCCTTGTTGACTTGGCTATTATTACGACCATTCATACACTTCGACAAAAGCGAGTACGAGAACAAACGACGACATTCGTAGTAAACGATCGAGTCCCACCACACTCGAAATCCAACCCCTACTCCTCGTGAACCTTCTTCTCAGACGCATCTTCCTTGTTATCTTGCAGCACCTTATCATCCTCCGTCGCTTCCTCGCCGGCTGCCTCCTCCTCCTCCTCCTCCGGCGCAGCGACATCCTCCTCAGGCTCATCATCGACGGGGACAACCGCCGCCTTGGCCGCCGCTTTCTCGGTCTTCTTTGCCTCACGGCCGCGTCGTTCCTCCTTGGGCTCCTTTGCTTCAACAACCGCAGGGTCCTCGTGCCGGACGGCAAGCTTGGCTTCAACTTCTTGTGCTACGTCCTGGCCCTCGTCAGCGTCGATGGTGATGACTTCTTCGTGCTTACCCTCCTCTTCCTGGGACTTGCCATTGTTATGCACCTTCTCATGTGGAGCTTGTTCTGTTTCCGTGCTGGGCATGCCTTGGACATCGTGGTTTTCTTCCTCCTTTAATAAGCAGTTGTTGTCGTGCGCGGCTGCTGGGACCACTTGTTGAACCTTCGATCGAAAAGACGGAAACAAAAGTACTGACTAACATGGAACATGCATGCATGCAGCTATAATTCAAGCTCTTATTCATGTTATTGTCAGTTCTTGGCATGCATATATGTTGAGAGAAAATGGGAAATTAAGGAGGAGTTTTTTTAAACCTCAGCCGTTGCCATTGAGCAGGAGAACACTACCAACGTCTATGCAGCTGCCAACTAACTGTGCTTGCGAGTGAGAGGAAAAAGAGTAGCTAGGATATATGGCTTTCATATGCGAGGGCCAAGGTGCTTATATAGAGCTGGTCAGCGAAGGCAACAAGGAACGACTAGCTAGTAGCAATAGAAATATGGATCGATCAACGACGAGATCTTCTTGGATCGAGTTTTAATCGGGGTCGATGCCTCCTGCCTATCGATCTTGTGCATGGCACTGAACTCAAGTCCTACATACGGCCGGGGAGATGTCCTGCGTGGAGGCGACACGAGATCGAATCCAGGAGATCATAGCTAGCTTGCAGCCACATACTGGACTACTTCGGTTTCGTTAATGAAATCTATCGGGAGAACCTTGCATCGAAAAAAGAAGCAGCTTGCAGCCACATATATACTATAGCAAGGGAGTGCACCATCACACATTCACACGTCCACGCAGCCACGGCGTCCGTTGTCTCGAATCTCACACGCGCCGATTGTGATCGTGCGCGCGCGGCCTCGTGCTACGCGGTGTGTAGAGCATGTACGCGACAATGCCCCACTTCCCGATCTCCTGTGCACGTGGTCACATACATATATACTCATTGCCCAGTTGCAGGACCGGTATGTCAATAAAGAGATAAATAATATCTTTAAAATTTTCTTTAAGTATTCATCGATCTTCACTCTAATGCCTATGAGAAGTTATAAAAAATTAGAGATCAATCACCACAACAACAGATACAAGTGAAACTGAGTAAAACAAGGCTTGACGTGCCCAGGCGGTCAATCCGGATGAACAATACTAGTCATATTGGATGAACAGTAGTGATCAGATCAGAATAGTAAAATCAACACAGGAATAGTAAAAATAACACTATTTTAAAAACAAAATCCATGAAATATTTGATCCGTAGATACAAATGACTTGAAACGTAAGATGAACCTTCTCTAAGATGTCACGTGAACCTTCTCTAAGATGTCATGAACCTATTCCAACCAACGATCGAGAGAATCATTATCAAAGTTGTGATTTTTTTTATTTGAAGGAATGTTGCACTAAAACCGGGAAAAAACAAAAATTTATGATGACTGATCTTAGTTTACTTACATACTTCCTTGGGATTGAGGTTTCTTCCATACTTGAGGGCTACTACTTCTCCCAGCAGAAGCATGTTTAGGATATACTTAATCGGTCTGGTCTGACTGATAATCGCACTGTTGCAACTCCCATGGAGTTTACTCTTTAGCTTCGTGCTACTAATGGTGATCTTCTTAAGAATTTTACTTGATATCGCCATCTTGTTGGGAGTTTGATATATCTTATGAGCACTCATCCTGATATTGCTCATGCCGTCCATATCTTGAGTCAGTTCATGACTCGTTCTACTCATCTTCATTATAGTTACCTTCTTCGTATTCTTCGCTACTTGTGTGGCATAATCTATTGTCGTTTATTTTTCTCTAGCACTGACTCACTACAGCTTCAGGCATACTTCAATGTAACCTGGGCTAGTGATCTTTTCGATCATCGTTCTCTTTCTACTTACTATGTTCTTCTTAGCTTCTCCTTGATTGCTTGAAAGACAAAGAAGCAGACTGCAGTTTTCCCGTTCGAGTGCAGAGGCTGAGTTGAGAGCTATGGCAATAGTGACAACAGAGATTACTTGGTTGAGGTGGCTACTTGTAGACTTTGGATTATCTATAAGGGGACCGATGACCCTTATGTCTGACAGTATAGGTGCTATCAATATTGCTCGTGACCTAGTAAATCATGAGCTTACCAAGCACATTGGTGCAGATGTTGTATACATTCGCTCATAGGTGCAGGAGGGAGTATTTGTTTTACAGTTTGTGCTCTCAGAGTTACAACTTGTTGACTTCTTTATAAAGCCACAGACTAGGGCAAAACATTTATATTTTCTCTCCAAACTCAGTGTGTGTGATCCATAATGAGTTTGAGGGGGTGTTAAGGATAGGATAGATTTGATTTATTTGTTTTCTTATCTGCCTTAGTTTCCTTATTTGTGCACGGCATATTCCTTTATATATCCCCTTGTACTCACTCTATATATTGTTCTTTGGGCCTTATGAATATACACACAATATTCATAACACCATCCAAAAGAAGGGAAGGATGAGGAGAGCGCCAGCCAGTGGAGAAAGAGGAAGAAGAGGGAGTTGGCCAAGAGAAATATAAGAAGGGGAAGAGGAGGAAGGAAGGATAATTCCATGGTAGATTGGTTTTGAGGTCGTGCTAGGTAGGGATGCAAACGGTATGGGTTAACCTGACCAATCCGATACCAATACGGAAGATAATTTAGTATCTGGTACAGAATTCAATCGGTACCGGATAGATTTTAGAAGTGGTATGATTTATTAGGTTTGAATCCACACAAATTCAGGCTCGTCCACGTTACCGTTTGGGTACCGCGGATGCAGGGATCGTCGGCGCCGCGCGGAACCAACCGTAGGGCCGACGCCCCCCGCGACGCGCGTTGGCAACTCCGCACGGCCGCACTGACGCAAATCGCGCGCGCCGAGCGTCCGCAGCGGAGGCAGTTGGTCTCCGAGCTCGGGAGGCACACGCGCGCGGCCTCCACGGACTTCGATCGAAAGGCGCGGGCCGCGCTCGTGCTTCGGCGCCGTTTCCACAGATTTTCGAGTTGGGCCGGCCGTGATGATGGGCTCGCGGGCCGAGAGGCTCAGCAGATCGTTAGGATCTTTTGGGCTGGGCTTGCTTAGGTCTTCCCCCCCCCGGAATTGGACGGCCCTGAAGGGACCTTTTTGCGATTCCCATTCAACCGGCCACAAACCTATATGCTCTTCCTACCAAAACATTCACCGCACTGCTAGTGCTAGCTAGCTACAACCTTGAGAGGCATGAAGTGAACTACTCGCAATAATTTAGGACACCCCATAGGCCTATAAGCGACACATATCTAATTATCTATCACGTCCGGTTCGCATCAGCGAGGCTGGCAGAGCTCATGATCTGGGTGCTGTGCATGTGGCGACTCTGGAGACAGACGACAGCGACGCCACAGCATCCGGCCGGGACAAGACACGCTGCGAATTCCACAGCCCACACGGCACCTGCTGATCCCGACGCCTGCCTGCGTTGTGCGTGTTCCTTCCTCTCGCCAGAAAGAAAGCGCGCGGCATATCGATGGACAGATCGATCCGTAACGAATACTTGCACGTTACCGCGTGCGCCTGGCCCTCCTTGGTGCATGCTAGTCCAGTCGCCCATCAGCCTAGAGTAGCTTTATCTTTTGCTCCGGAGGGCACAGGAAAATGGCCATTCTTTTTTTTTAAGCTGAAGTAAGTGGAACGATTTCTTCTGAAACTGATAAACTGGACACGCTATCCTATCTCTTCTAAAAATTAAGGGACCGAAACCCTTTCAAACACGGGTTTTAACCAAACTCCATCTCTTCCAAGTTATAGACTCCGTCCACAACTTCTAACTCAATACACGACGAAGCCTCTAGGACAGCATCTCCCATATCTTCATTACGCGCCATCACCTCTCATGTGGAAGTCTCTAGGACCGCACTTCTCGTATCTTCTCCACGCATCATCAACTTTCGTGTCGAAACCTCCTGGATCGCACCACCCATAGCTTTTCTAAGAATCACCACCTTTGATCTCCACGTGCTCCAGCATGAGCTCGACCATCTCACGTGACATTCTCGACCGTTTAGATATCAAATTTCCCCATCATAGTCCGGTCCTCCTGATCATCAACCATGATTGCCTCCACGCCAACTGCACATCAAAGACCAAAGAATCGTTTTCCCAGCACAAGTCCTCTATAACTTGATCGTCATTAGCACACACACTCAAACAACACCTTTAACAATCCACGAACACCAACCAGGTCATCCATGACCACAATATCCACGCTCTCTAGAAATCACCAACTTCATATTACTCATTATGACCGGTAATAACCGCTATGCAAGGACAGTCGCTAGCTCATCGCGTACTCGTACCATCATTCAGAACACTTGAAAATAACAAGCATTGCTACCAACCACAACACCATCAAGTACTGACTACTGAGTATCGATCGCTATAACTAAAACACCAGATCACTATTCCAATGCTTACTTGCAGCCTATGAGGACGATCACATACCACAAGTCTTCGACAACCGATCAAAACATCTACATCAACTGATCGCTGACCACGATCGTGAAAACTATGACTATCGAGTACTGAGACCTTCTGACTACCGAGTACTTTTGACTAATGAGTATCGAGTCCTCCCAACTACCGAGTACTATGACCAGCTGCTCACCGAGTACTTTCATCTTCTAAGTATCGAATCCTTCGAGTACTGTTCCTCTGAGCACTGTTCACTGATCACCAACCACCATGCACTAGCCAGTCATACCGTTTGCCAATCACGAGTACTCGAGGTACTCGAAAATCATAAGAGTTAAAACACTCGTATCGTCTATGAAGTCTATGAGTACCAACTGTGAAGCCTACGACAACCGATTGCAAAATCCTAAGACTATCGATCGCGAGGTCTATGACAACTGACCGCAAGGTCTAAGACAATGACAGCAGACTGCAAAGTATACAACTACCGACCACAAAGTTTTCAGCTATCGAGTAAAGTCTACGACTATCGAGTACTGACCAGTAAAATCTACAACTATGACCAGTAAAGTCTACGACTATCGACTAGTTATTGTAGCTATGACCATAGACAAAGCACTATTGCTATGACCATCGAAAAGTACTATAGCTATGACCAGTTTGCTGGTCGAGATGAAAGCTTATCAATTATCTGGTGTGGTCGTTATGCCGTGGTCGAAAAGATTGTAGTCGAAGGCTATCATGGTTGAAGCAGGACGTCGTCGTAGTCGGACATGATTGAAGTCTGACATGGTTGAAGTCTGCCATAATCGAAACCGGAAGTGCTTGAAATCGGATATGGTCGAAATGTTGTGATCAAAGAGTGACAAGGTCGAAATGCCATGGTCAGATTACCGTGGTTGAAGCTTGAAGTGGTCGAAATACGGACGTGGTCGAGACGGCTGATCGGACAAAGCCGTTCAGACCACCGACTACCAAGAGTGATCGAAGCTAGTTGTAGTCGAAAAGCCATGGTTGCAATGCATTGAGTGACTGCCGTGGTCGAAATACGGATATGGTCGAAGACGGCCATCCTGAAAACTCAAATACAAAAGCGCATTGACCATAACTTTCAAAACGCAAATTCCAATAAAACCCAAATACCAATTATTCATCATTAATAAATCCACGATCACCACATGCTCTAACAAATTCTTTGCTGCCTGGCGGTGCCTGATTTCACTGTTTTCCCCTAACATCAAGTCACCAACAAAAGGAAAACTGGGGAGGGATGAGCCCCCAGCCCTCCTGCATGTTGGGCACAACAAATTACAACAAAGAAAAAAACTATCCGAAAAAACTATCCAAGCAACCCAACTTTGCAGCCTTCCGCACCGATCGAGTACTCCATTTGCAGCTTTGCAGTGGCTGCAGATCGATCGATGCATCAATGGGATCCATGCATGTAAATGCTCCATCCATCGTACATCACACGCGTCTGGTCTCATGCATGCAAAATTAAGCCGTGCCTAGCGCACATGCTCTCCAGAAACACAAAAAACTCGCACTGTTCTCCATGATGGCGATCAGAAGCTCACAAGCGCACTCGATCCATCGCACTAGACTCTCTCCTTGGTGTTCATGCCGACCCACGAACATAGCCGCACCCTGTTCACGCACAGTGGATGCAGATCGATATACCATCCACATATCATTCGCGTTGTGCATGCACAATGCTTCAGAGAAACACGGGGATCGAGGCAACAGTCTCGGCCTGCCAAGATCCGAGGCAGCCGCATCATTCTGTCGCGCCATACATGCTAGCTCTCACTGGCCTGTAGCGCAGCGAGTAGTAATTGAGCTGCCGCGGTCGGCAAGCCTCCCTGTGCTCCCACAGTGATCTTCCCTGGACGTATCCTAGCCTTTGTCTTGCATAGATCATCGATCGATCATGGTTGTGCGTGTGCATTCGCCTGTCCCAGCCTATCCCTTCATCCCGTTTTGCCTCCAATCAGTCGATCGCAAGAGCTGCAAGGAATCTCTGAACAATGTTGGCCTGATCGGTTGAGTTACCGCGACGGCGATCGAAGAGAGGAGAGAGGAGCTAGCAGCTAGCTAGGCCGTTTCTGGAATCATGAGATATGCAGAAAAAAGAATTAAGGATCGGACAAGCCAAAAGCAGACAGATAGAAACAGTGCAGGTAATGGCATTTTCTTGGTTTTGAATTTTGATCATCCATGGGTGGTGTCTACCCTGCAGGTGGTCGCACTTTCAGGAGCATGTGACATGTGAGGACACTACAGCATGGATTGCAATGCTCCTGCTTCAATCCTGGCAGCTGCTTAGAAGCATATGGCGATTGATTCCCTGCCGTTTTGCAGGCTGAAGCTTGTGCGAATTCAGACTTCGGAGTTGCTGAACATACTAAAAACACAAAGTCAAGTCGACGGCACTGCTCTCTGATAGTCTGATCCGTGCGGATCAAGGAGAAAATGACAGCGAAAAGCCTTAGATACAGTTCTCGATTGCTTAACATGCATGGAAGTATTTGGACACAAGGCATGAATTGAAATAGAAATACTTGGATAAATTGGTGGTAGCATGTGTGTACAGAGGGATTACTGTTTAGGGTCGAAGCAAATGAAGCAGTATGGGTCCTTGGGCCACTGCAACAGTGCACTTGATCATAAGATTCTTTTTGTATGGGTGGACCACTCGCCTATAGTTTTCCAAGGCCAACTTAGAAGGCATCAAATCTCTGTACTACAACTATCTATCTCTGTGTCCATCTCTCCCTACTTCCATATACTTATCCATGCATATCCCCTCACTGCATTGCCTGATGTGACAAGGCCAAAATAAATGGAGCATGTTGGTGGCCTCCAAACTAATTGCAATTGCAGATATATATTTGTATATGTATATTCAGTACTGTGCAAAAAAGAAATGCAATCAAAGCCAGTTACTTTCAAGATTTGGTAAAATTGTAATTTGGGACATACTGTCTTGTAGCACCTTTACTTTGACGGGGAGCAACAAGATAGAAAGAAAAAGACCAAAGTTGGTTTGTTATGGCTAGCTCTATCTCCATGCCAACTTGTAGCCATAAAAAAGTGTGCTTTCTTTGTGGGTGTAATATATTGTCATGCAATAATCTCATCTTTGACTATGTATGTCTACACCACAGAATTTTCCCTGCAAGATGCACATTTTAACTTGTTGGTTGTTCAGAAGCTATTGCGTCCAATGCGGAATTTAGTGGTGTGTGTGTGTGGAGGTAGCGTATGTTGTTTCTTCACATTCGGAGGAACATGATTGAACTGTTGCACTATCCTCCATACGAGACCGAACAGTAAACTTAGAAGTACCTTTGACCGAATGCAAAAGCTACCGAGGATGAGGAGAGACTCAACAAGAAGCATCCAAATAATCTAAGTGTATTCAATATGAGTGTCTAAGGTTACAGATAGCTATCCCCCTTTCATTACAAGAGATCCTATTTATAAGGGGAGAGGGAGGTGAGTGAAGTTATAAGTTTACCCCCGAGACTCAACTTACTCCTAGAGGGTATCTACGTCATTTACCCCACGCAGGTCTGGGGTACCTTCGTGCAGACGGAGTCCGAACCCGCCCGGTGATCTTACATGCCTTCATCTTCCTAAGCGACGTATCTTCTCGCTCAAGTCTCTGCGGACGATGCCAAATGTTATTGATACGAGACCGGACAGTAAACTTAGAAGTACCCTTGGTCGGATGCGAAGACCGTCGAGGATACTAAGAGACTCAAGGAGAAGCACCCAAATGACTTAAGTGTATTCAATATGAATATCTAGGGATACAAATGGTCTCATCTCTCCCATTACAAGAGGTCCTATTTATAGAGGAGAGGGATGCTAGTGAAGTTACAAGTTTGCCCTCAGGACTTAATTTACTCCTAGGGGTATCTATGTCATTTGCTCCATGCAAGTCCCGTCACGTCCGTGACTTCAGGGTTGGCTTCGGACTTCATCCGGGATTGGCCCTGGACCCCTTCGGGGTCGGGCCCATACCCATTGGTGGACAGAGTTCGAAGGTGGAGTCCAGGGCATCTCCTCGCGGATGGAGTCTGGAGGCGGAGTCCAAGGCATCTTTGTGCAGACAGAGCCCGGAGGTGGAGTCCAGGGCCTCCCCATGTGAACGGAGTTCGAGGCCGGTCCAGAGAGTCCGAAGGTGGAGTCCGGGGCATTCCCACGTGAGCAAAGTTCGGGGCAGCTCCAGGGCACCTTTGTGCGAACGAAGTCTGGAGGTGGAGTCCACGGCATCTCCGTGCAGACAGACTCTGGAGGTGGAGTCCGAGGTGTCTCCATGCGAATGGAGTTCGAAGGCGAAGTCCGAACCCGCACGGTGATCTTACATGCCTTCATCTTCCTAAGTGACGTATCTTCTCGCTCAAGTCTCCGCGGACGACGCCAACTGTTGTCGATACGAGGCCGGACAGTAATGGTCGGATGTGAAGACCATCGAGGATACTGAGAGACTCAAGGTGAGGAATGCTATTGAAGTTACAAGTTTGCCCTCAGGACTCAGTTTACTCATAGAGTTATCTACGTCATTTGCTCCATGCGAGTCCCATCACATCTGTGACTTCAGGGTTGGCTTCGGACTTCATCCGGGATTGGCCCTGGACCCCTTTGCAGTCGGCCCCAGACCCCTTCGGGGTCGGCCTTAGACCCGCTAGGGTTGGCCCTACACCTCCAAGGTTAGTCTTGCGAACCTCGTCGAGGTTGGCCACACGAATCTCGTCGAAATTGACTTGTGGACTTAGTTCAGAGTAGACCTTCTAACGGATGTCGTCTTTCTGAGAAGGTCGTGGGTCTGAGGTAGCACGGGACCCTCCCCCAACAGATGTCCATGCTTGATGATATGTTTTATAATCATATATCATATGGAAATGGTGGATCATAATTAATTTTCAGAATATGGTGTGGTTGTTCGTTGCGGCAACGGCATCAAGCAACTGTGCTAACAACAGCGCTGTTTATGGTGATCCTGACACGAGATGGGAAGCCATTGCTAAGCTGTGGGGTTACCATCAAACTTGATAGCTAAACAGCTACTTCATCCTTTCCAACTCCGACGTCGGTTTTATCGAAGTGTTTCTGTCGTGCGTGATTTTTCACATTTTTGAACATTTTAATCTGACAAATATGGATCGACACCAGGCTGATCGATATTCATCCGCCATCAACACGGTCGAGTACGAAACAAAAAAAAAACTATTTAACATTCGCGACATGCGTACCTGCCGTTACGAAGCAGCGGCAAGAACAATATCAACATTGAATCCGGGCCACATGAAAGGAGACAGAGAGAAAGGATCGATGATGGTTCGGTACTTGATTGAGAGAGGGCAGAAAGAGTGTTTTCCCCCTCCTTGACACATCTACACCTTAGCAAGTTGGTAATTTTGGTTTGCAAATAGATGCTGTTCTGGGTATCAGAGGCAATATTTTCTCCCAATGCCCATATTAATTGTTTGTTAGTAGTGTTTTTAGATAGATGGGCATACAATCAATAGCGGCAAACTATGTCAAAAACTACAGTATTAATTCATTTCTTGTTCTATATGTATGAAGCTAAAACAACAACTAATTAATTTAAATCAGATCAGGTAGAGTAGCTAGCAATATTTTCACCGATATTAGTCCCTAGTTTTTAGGTATTAAACAAAGGTTTAGAGCTTAAGATACGGAAGAAACATTGCCCCTTTTATAATGGGAGCTATCTGGTGCAAACTAACAATTAGCTAAATGCAACATGAAAATTAAACCATTTCAGTTTGAGCACCAAATCAATATGAAAATTTCTAACAAAATGATGATATGGTTAATGGAGTGTTTTAACGCCCTTTAAAATTTGGGACTAGAAACTCAAAATAAGTTACGACAAAAAGAGAAGTTAGCTGTGGATAATAACATGTGTCTTCTCATTTTTATTTTGATTAAGCATTTGTTAGATTTTTCTCATTTTTATTGTTCTCAACAAAGATTGAATCTGATCAGGAACGTTATACATATGTTGAGTAAATTGAGAAGTGCATGTACATTTGTTTTTGGAATTTTCAAGTTGATTGAGTGCCAAACCGAAATAGTTTTCATGATTGCACGTAATTGTTGGTTTTTCACTAGATATCTCCCTTTTTATAACGGCATGCTCGTACATCCATGGGTACCTCTGATGCACTAAGTCTGAATGGTAATGCAAATTACACCATCTTTCTCGTGTATTATTGCCCTTTGGCTACTAGGATAGAGTAAGTCTGAATGGTAATGGAAATTACACCATCTTTCGCATGTATTATTGCCCATTGGCTACTAGGATAGAAAGCTTCGACATATCAACTCCACATGTGTATCAAAAGCACAGCACAACCATATATCCTTACAGGAAAAAGCTGTACTTTCACTGCTTTTGATCGACATACATATCCTAGAGAGTAGCATGCATTTCATAGCTGTATGTAATTTCATCTAGTAGCTAGAGGGACGGATCTATCTGCCTCTGGAGCTTTAAACCCAACGCAAAACACCATCGACAGAAAGAAAGTAAGGTACAGTGCTGGTCCAGGAAAGCTACGTTGCAGAATTTATGTCATGATCTCTGTCTCTCTCTCTCTCTCTCTCTCTTTCTTCTTTTCGTAGGTGATAATTAAGAACGACGAGGAATGTGAAGTAACTTGTTACTAGTACTATATCAGATCTCATAATCTTGAACTCGTCCTCGCATGCTAAAATTCCCCTACCCATCTACATGATCGATCTGCATGCATGTGCTCCCTGCTGTATTTTGCATGCCACACATCAACTATACTAGACGACTGCTCGTGTGTTGCAATAAAATTTATTAGAAATATAGAGAATTATACTATAAAAAAGGACTACTCTAATCAGTTGAAAAGTAAAGAGTGATAAAAACTTAAGAATGTGACGATTGAAGGAGAAGGAACGTTACGACCATCAATTCGTTCTTTTTATAATAGTAATGATATGGTGGTCTTTCTAAGTAGATGGTTGTTAGCGCATGCCGTTGTCTGAATACAATAAACTTCGTGGTTCAAGGCTTCAAGCTCCAGCTCCACCAATTGCACGCTAATCTTAAAGATGTTCTACGACAATTGTGCATGCGCGCGCTCTCACTCTGATAGATATATAAATTACACAAACAACCCTTAAAGCAAAGTATCCGATGCATTGTTTTATACATCAATACATGCATATATGTAGTGATCATGCATTCACGCTAACTAGATCTCACTCACACACACACACACACACACACACACACACACACACACACACACACATATATATATATATATATATATATATATATATATATATATATATATATATATATATATATATATATATATATATATATATATAACGGAGAGAACAACAAATCTGGCACTGCACTTGACAGTACGCTCGGTGGTGACCTAATGTAGGCAAAGAAGGCTATTGCAACACATATCAACTACAGCGTTGTGCCAATCCAACGCTATATTCCTCAAGGAAAGGGACCTGTCAATCTGTCATTAACTATGTCTAGCTAGCTTGCTTGCTTGTAATTAATAATACATTCCATACGTATATAATATAAACTTGATAATTGATATGATACATTGAGATCCACGTCAGCGATTGTGACGTAACCTCATCAAAGTTGCATTTTCTCAAAAGAAACAGATACTAAAAAGTTTTGCAATAATTTCACCGAAAATGATAGTACAAATTAGTCTTTCATGATTCCTGTAGAGCTAACGCGTTCCAAATTGGGTCTAAATGGTTCAAATACAACCACATACATGAATACTGATAATATTAGTTAATTGTGAGTTTCACAATAAAAATATGGCAGATATTAATATTAGGAGTGACCTCTCAAATATATAGTAACTGGCGGAATTAGACGTGCAATTATGCGGCAAGATATTATGATATAACTGGTTTTGTTATATAACTCTCACTACTATAAAATAAGCTATATTAGACGCCTTATCACAGACGGTTAACCAAAACCGTCAGTATTAAGTACAATCACAGATAGTTTTAATACAAATCATCTGTGAAAAGAAATATCACAGACAGTTTGTATTAAAAACCGCCTGTGATATTTTTCTGCCTCGCAATACTCCAAAATTTCATAATTTCTCGCCTGAGTCCAAGTAGGATTCCATTCCGAGACACCTTTAGTAAAACGGGTATAACTTTTGCATACGGTGTCTGTTTTCGACGTTTTCATACTTGTTGGAAAGTTAACGATGAACCCGATCCAAAAAAACCAACTTGCTTGTGCCCGTCGCCCTCTAAGACCCCCCAAAATCACCCATCTTTGGCCCCAAATTTGCATTGTATGTTTTTGGTTTCTATTTTTGCCATTTTTCTTGGTCTTTCATTTAGAATTTGGGTTTCACCTCAACTGTAAAATTGTAGATCTCATCGAAACCTTTTAAACACGCATATATAAGCCATACAAAACTTTGCTATTTTATTTTTTGAGACTAGTTGTTTACATTGCACCGATATATTGTCTTTGAATTGTGATCTACCGTCTGGCCACTAGCACCAACGGTTTTTTTAATAAAAACTATTTGTGATATCTCTCGTTATCATAGACGATTTTTGTTAAGAACCGTCTGTGATGTCTTTATCACAGACGATTTGTAATCCGAACCATCTGTGATAATTTCCCGCCATATCACCGATCCGCGCCATCTCCCCCAGGTCCTGATCTCACCTATCCATTCTCTCCACACAGAATGGTAGGCACTAGTCTCCTCCCCACCTCTCACCTCTTATTAATACCCCTCTCCCTACTCCAAGAACAAACACCACAAGTACTACTCCAACTCGTTTGTGCGTGGCAAGGGTGGGAAGGGGTTCGGCAATGGCGGCTGAATATTCACTTGAAGCAAGATGGACTGGAAGAAGACAATGGCAGATCTGCACTATTCCAAGTCACCGGTATTGGCAGGGGGCTTCTACTTGTTACATCCTAAAAGTGTGGCATTCTATTGATTTTGGCATAGAATCTGAAAATGGTGTTGCCCTTTTATTTCTGCTACTTGAAATTTTTCCTGCTCCACTTATTTTAGATTATAGTTTAATGAATGATGTGTAAGTCTAACTTATATTAGCCTGAAGTTTCTTATAGTGTTAAGCATCTTTCTGAATTTGTAATGTGAAGCTTATATTTATAAAATTGTAATGTTCTCTTGTGTTATGCTGTAATAGTGGATTCTAATCTTAATGGAAATGGAATGTGCTGTTGTGTTTGATGTTGTATTTGCTTGTTTTCAAAGGGCATAGCTAACATTTCTTGAGGCTAGCCAAAAAATAGAAAAATTTTAGATATAGAATGAACTATCACAAACGGTTTTGTGGTATAAATCGTCTATGAATGACTATCATAAATAGCTTGAACCAAAAATCGTCTGTGATACTCGCACATCATAGACGGTTCTATCTATCAATTATCTGTGATGGGAAAGTATCATAGACAGTTTTATCTACCAACTGTCTATGATACTCGCCCATCACACACGGTTGGTAGCTAGAACCGTCGATGATGTGTGAGTATCACAGACGGTTTTGATTCGAGCCGTCAGTGATAGTGTTCTTCACAGACGATTCTAGTTACAAACTGTCTGTATTGTATTTATCACAGATGCTCACAAACTGTCTGTGATAACCTCCGATTATCACTGGCACATAAATTCAGACGGTTCAGAAAACCGTCTGTGATGACAGTTTCGAACCATCTGTGATGACCTTTTTTGTAGTAGTGTCTAATGCCTATGATTGTAAATACAACAATATTGTGTTGTCAAAAAAAATATAACAATAGTTATTATACAACTCTAATATCTATATATAATTAATTTGCACAGTTATAATCTTGTCCCACCAAAATAAATGATGTAGATCCTTCTCTTATTTTCTCTCGGTTAATGACAAAACTTCTTGGGCTTTTTTAGGATTATTATGGGTTTTTTGGCCCTCAAAATCAAAGAGGTATACTTTGTATCTCACCAATTGTTTGTATTTACCATGAATTAACGCACATGTGTACTTATTACTCAGAATTGTACAGTTGAAATCGATTGATGAAGAAGATCGAAGTAATTAATTAACTAACACGCGCGCGCATACATGCATGCATGTTTGGGCAAGCTAGCTAGGTTAGTTGCGCGTGCCATCAAGAGCATCAATTGCTACGGTATTTCGGTCTTCATCGACCGGTACAACAGGTGAACAGTACAGCGAACCGTACTGGCCTAGCTTGCTTACAAGGCAATTCGGATGCATGAAAAATCTGTTACATTACCCACTGGTTGACTTGCAATGCATGTTCTTATATAGTACTCTCTCTGTCCCGAAGGCTGTTTTTTATTTTTTTTACGGCCGATCTTATGCAAGACTTTGATCATGCTTTTGTATCATAATATACTACTACTAATAATAAATATAAAGAATTGCTACTGTACATACGTACGAAGCAAAGATTTTTATCAGATGGCACGACACCCCGACCCCATTCTCTCCTTATCATTTCCCTTCTCTCACTCTCTCCTCGTTCTCTCCGTTTGCTTGCTCTCTTCCTCTCTCTGTCCGACACCCGACTCCATGCACGATGACGACCATGAGCCACAGCCACTCCATCCTCGGTGCCAGCACCGCCGGATTGGGCCATTGCTACCGTCGACTTCCTCTTCGGCTGTCCTCGGGCGCAGCTCTGCCAGATCCGACCACCGCTGTTAACTTCCTCTTCGGCCGTCTTCGGGCACAGTGCCACCAGATCCAGTCACCACCATCGACTCCGTCTTCAACCATCCTTGGGTGCGCTCCATTAGATTTGGCCATCGCCGTCGACTCCCTCTTCGGCCGTCCTCAGGTGCAGTGTCACCAGATCTGGCCTTCCCCCTTCCCTAGTAGCCTAGGAAGTCAAGTGCGCATGAAGTCAAGTGCGCTAGGGAACAAGAAGGCATCGACGACGAGCGGGGATGCAGCTGCCCAGGCCCGGCCCATTCGTACGCTGGTGGCCTTCTCCTCTCGACTCCAGATCCATGCTGCGCATGCACCTTCCCGCTGCCCACCACCGTCGCACCTGAAGCCTCGCCACCGCCTGCTACGGAGGTAAGTGTTGTTTTGTATAACATTTTGATTTCATGTGTGTAATATTGAGATTTTTGAGAAAATATTTTGTTGCATACAATAGTTTAAATTGTTGCACATACTATCTACGAATGGGAACACTCCTCTTTATTTTTTTGTTGCATATATGGCCGAGAAATGTTACATATATGTCCAAGAAATATTGCGACTGAGCGTATGGAGTTAGCATCCGGGCGCTAGCAAATCCCATGAATATATGCTATGAAAGTATTTCACAAGACTATTCTAATGATATTATCTTAATGTAGTTTTTATATTTTAAAATATATTAATGGAAACTTCCGAAAACTTAACCGTATGGATCCCAGATGATGCTTGTGGACGTATGGAGAGTAACAAACAATATTGCTAGCATGCAGCAAATTTGTTTTTGTAATTAATCACGTCTCTCTGTCTCTCTCTCTGCTCTGTGCGCGCACACAAGGGATGTCCCCGTGTGTGGAGGGGCTGGGCCAGGCATGCTGAATATGACAGAAGCTAAAGGCTTGCTTCCGTGCAACTAATCAACGTACCTCTCGATGAGAGTTTTACTACATTACATTATCTTTACCAGTACTCATTCGACCACTTAATTGAGTTCAACCAATCAATTGCTTGCGTGTCTTGCTTCCATGTTCGATCAACTTCGTTACAATATTTAGGCAAAGCGTGCATGAAGATATATACATGCATTGCCATTTAATTTCGTTTGTTAGCTTTTGCTGGAATAGACTACAGAAAACTACTAATGATGTCCTTCCCTTGCGCCCACGCAGACGTACAACACTAATGCAAGATACAGAAACATTAGTATATGTGCATGTATGTACACGTAAGTACGTGATGAGCCGATCATTCATATGTACAACAAGATCATCGAAATGTATAATACGTGGAGCGCAGTAACAACTCTTCGACGTGTGCGTACGTAGTACACTGCGTACACATATTAAGATCGATCTTTCGGATCGAGTTTATTACGTGCGCATGTACAGTTAGTACTACGTTGGGCCCACCTATCAGGCAGTAATTTGCAAAATCTGTAAGCCTAGCATCATACGTATGCATGGAATCAATGCAGTGTAAGTACGATGGACCACACATAGGCATAGCTAGCAAGAATACTCCATTTGAGAACCACCATATATGTACGAACAAAATACCCCTTTGTCGCACAGCTATCAGCCAGTGTGTTACTGCAAAGCCACATGTAACAACAACTCGATCTCCTGTTCTCTCCTCTTCCTCTCATGTGGGGGGGGGGGGGGGGGGGGTTGAGCATGAGGAGGGCAGGTAAGGGAGAGCGACGAGTCCCGATCAAGCCCATGAATGCTTGGAGAGGAGCACAATCTCTATTGCACCCTCCTCCTACACTGTTCCCATTTAAGCTCCCCACTGTTCATCTGCCTTCCATTATACCTTCACAACCTTGCCTGTCGGTTTTACATAGCCTGCATGCTATTGCTATTGCTTTTGCTATCTCACTAGCTGGTATACTACACTCTACGTACGCTTGCAAGATGCAACCCCACACGCCAACACCCAATAGATTGCTGCTGGGGTAGCACCATATATGCGTATGCTACTAGCTAGTCCAGTAGTACTAGTCCTGCCTCTTCCATAGCTAGGGCCAAGGAGAAAACACCACAAGAGAAGGCACTACTGTTTGGCATTCAAGATCAAGCTAACTGTGCATGCATGGCCTAGCTAGGGTTTGCCTCCCCATGCATGCATGGGTGGATGCATATATGGGCCCACCAGGCTGTGGCCCTGCTGGGCCTTGGCTGGGCCCGGATGTGGGCCCAAGGTGTCTGTGTCAAATGGGCTTGCTTAGGGCATGCAGGCGCGTCGTTGGATGCTAGCTTGTCATTGGAGGTTAGGTCCCATCCTGTACTGTTCATCTGAGTCGGAGAAATTAATTGTGTTGCTGTTGTCCCTCTCTTTTCGCTGGTTTGATTTTCAGGGCCTTCAGATCGGTCCTACGACTCTACGCGGTAATAAGCTAAAGATGGATTATTTATTAACCTCCATGGCACGATTAAACAAAAGAACCCGATAGGATAGCGTACTTTTGACCGTAAATACTAAAGAGAGTAACCGTGTTGGAGGCACAGTTTTGGCTTAAGGATCTTCTAAAGCGATGATCGATGTTTGATAGACTTTCAGAGAGCAAAGTTTAAGTGTCATTCAGCAGATAGAGGCATGCATGCATGGCCAACGGAGTACAAATTAACTTGTTTAAAGGTTAGCCGGCCGGCTGGTAGGCCAGCTAACGAAACATCGTGTAAGAACCAGGAAAACTGAATTTCAGCTGTTACCAACGAAAATCGATATTATCAGTGAGCACCGATAAAAAAATATATCAGCCAAAAAAATTTAGATCTATTTAATTTTTGCCAAAATTTCAAAAAAAAAGCAAAAAAGCCGGTAACTAGCGAAATTTAAAAAAATCAGCAATTTTTCAGTCGATTTTGGCCGATACAAATTTTGTTATTCAAATTCTAGTTCAAAAATTTTGGGCAAAAAAAAGAATCAGTAACCTGCGAGTCCCATCACTACATATGATAAATTTTGGTCGCCGATAGAGTTTTGGCTGGTAAGAACCTGTCATACTGTGGACATACTGGTACGGCGGCGTCAGGCTATTTCAACACAGAACGTCCTTGTCAAGGACCCTTTCTCTGTTGATATACATTTTTTCTTCAACTTTTTTCTCTTCAATATATTTTATACAGTTTACAACAAAAACACAGTGAAGCATACGTAGAAATACGTCTGTATGTGCGCTCGACTAGATCTTGACATGCTAAAAAACATGAACAGATCAACAAAGAAATGTTTAATTTAGTAGGTCTAATGAGAAAGCAGCTAAATAAGCTAAAAGTTGGTGGTCCAACGCACCAGCACTTAGGTTGAAACCTTACTATATCTGCATTCTGAGGGCTACTTGTGAGTAAGCTATATGTTATCAGGACTTGATCATCTGACCTCTTTGATATATCTTTCAGATACGATTTGATCAACTCTTATGAGTCTAGCTAGCAGTCAATACTTAGACGGGGTGTACTTAATCTAGAAAAAATATGCGTGATCAACAATATATCTAACCAAATTTATCATAGGGGGCAGTTCGGGACGAGCTTGAGCATGATAAACCAATTTGACATGAAATAGCCAACCGGTGGCTGGTCCAACCAGTGTGGAGGCCACCAATGTCTCATGACTTATGGCCACGGTTCGAGCCTTACTTCGCATATTAGTTAGTGGCTACAGTTTGAGCCCTACTAATTGCATGCTATGTGTATTTATTTGTGTGTGTGTTTTTTAAATTGATCTGTGACCTTCAGGTTGCATGTGAGTGTCAAAGAAAATTATGACAATCAACTGCGCACCCCTTCTGGAAAAATTCAACATGCAATAGCATGAAGTCTTCTCACGGATAACGAGATTAATTAGGTAGATTTCGTCAAACCAAAAAAACTTGCTGTTTGGGCATGCACGGTTTGACTAAATGATTCTGAGTTCTGATTAATTAGTGGGTAATTATTTTTAAGTGTCACAGGTAATACGTAGTGCCTGAGACATTAGCGCACGGGCCCACATGTTGGTGCACCGACAATGCATACTCATGACATGGAAGACCTTTTCTTCCCCCTTTGTATGACTGGTTAGCCACTATGTTCAGAATTTTGTTGGCTAGCTCGCGTACGTTGGTGTGGCTAAATTTCGAATCAGCTTTTAGCTTTCCAGGATCCACTCCACTCATATATAGAACATGTATATATATTTGGATCAAATAATCCTCACATATATACTCCTATATATGTGGACCACTCAGGAATCTCTCAACAAATTTCAGCCAAAACTTGCATTGACCTCTTTAATTACTGTTCAGTTTTGGAGTATATATGCCGTGAATTATTCACTTCTGCTCAATGGAGTCTCCCCGGCCGTCTGAATTTTGTGCAAAATATCAAACCTCTCTACTTGAATGACAGATCGAAGATCGAATATATACGACATTAAGTGAATTCTGTATGCCTTGCTAACAGAGAGAATGGTTCAATTACACCACCACATTAGTCGTCCTCAATTTTTAACGGTGATGAGAAATTAATTCCGGAGGAAGGGATCTTGTGTGTTTCTGTTTTCGGTGCTGGATGACCTAGTAAGAGCTTAGGAAAATCGATAATATGACAGTCAAATCTTGTAGTACCTTGCACGCTATGCAGTCACTAGTGCAGGCTGCACAAGATCAAAAGAAATGAGCTCACTGCCTCCAACATTTCGGTCACTAGTAGCTTTATCCCATTGATGCCACTTGACCTCTTCACAAGAATACTTTGTCAGTGCTTCGTGATGCCAGAAGTAGGACAAATTATTAAGTCCTTAAGAGAAACCATATCTATATTGTAGGATCGTATGGCGTAATCAGAAATAGTGAATGATTGTCTCCTCTTTTTGAAATCTCTAAATAGTTGATGAAGGTTTCGATCGCTCAATACTCAGATCGCTCAGCTTTCCTCTTTGACTAGATTGAACGTACTCGAAATTGTCAACGCATAAGCACCTCTTGATCACCTTCAGACGTAGTCGTATACTTTGATCCAACTGCAAACATCAACACTCTTCGAGCAAATCAAGAATCAGATTGATTCAAGATGATGTTCATTACTGGATCTTCATGGATTTACAAAGTGCCCTTACGACACCCCTAAAAGTCTTCTTGACGAAAGCCCTCAACTCTATAAAACCGTTCGTCAACCTATAGCCTCTCTCTGCTTTTATAGGTTAATATTACAAACCGTGTCTACCTAAAATATGGACTCAAAACTTTATCTCTTCTGACAACCAAGGGACCCAAAACCCTTTTGAACACGGGTTTTATTCAAACTCTCAATCTTCTCAATTATGGACTCCATTCACAACTCCTAATTCAACACGTGACGAAATCTCCAGGACAGCACCTCCCGTAATCTCATCAACTTCCGTGTTGAAACCTTCAGGACCACATCGCTCGTAGCTTCTCTAGGCATTACCACCTTTGATCTTTAGTGCTCCAGCTTGAGCCCAATCACCTCGCGTAACATCTTTGACTTCCTGGGCTTTAGATCTTCCTATTCTAGTCCCAGTTCTCCTCGTCACTGACCATGATCGTTTTCACGCCCACCTGCACATTCAAAGACCAACGAAACATTTTTCTGATACAAGTTCTTCCTAACTTGACCAATATTAGTCCACACACTCGTATCACACCCTTATCTATCCATCAACATCAACTAGATCAACCATAACTATAAATTCCATCGCTTTCCAGACATTAGTCTAAGATCACTTATTATGACCGCTAGCTCATTAGTACTCGGGAATTTCCATTGCTTCGCTCAAAACACTCGAAAATCACAAAGTACCGCTATTGACCATTAAACAATACAGAACCATCGAGTATCGATTACCGTGTACTGATCTTGTACTATCTCACCGACAATTGCTACGACCACTGAGTATCTACCTGGTACTGTAGCAAAGAACACTAATCAGGACCACCATGAACAGATCAGTCAACCATTGACCCAACACGAGTACTCAAGGTATTCGAAGATCACAAGAATTAAAGCACTCATACTGACCATGAAGTCTACGAATACCAATCGTGAAACCTACGGCAACTAATCGCAAAGCCTTTGACTATCGATCACGAAGTCTACAACAACCAATCGAAAAGCCTAAGACAATGACAGCTGACTACAAAGTCTATGACTACCGATCAATAAAGTCCACGACTGTCGAGTATCGACCAGTAAAGTCTACAACTATCGAGTACCGACCAGTAAAGTCTATGACTATTGATCGGTCATTGTAGCTACAACTATTGACTGGTTACTGTAGCTACGAACATTGAAAAGTACTACAGCTACGACTATCAAAAGTATTGTAGCTACGATAGGTTCACTGTAACTTAACATCTTCGACCAGGTGTGGTTGTTCTGCCATAGTCAATGTTCTGTGGTTGAAATATCATGATCGAAGAATGATGAGGTCGAAATACCATGATCGGATTGACATGGTCAAAGCTTGATATGGTCGAAATCTGCAGTGCTCGACTTACCGTGGTCGAAATCTGCAGTTCTCGACTTATTGTGGTCGAAATCTGCAGTGGTCAACTTACCATGGTTGAAACCAGCCTGGCCGAAATGTTGTCCTGAAAATTCTAGCAACAATAGTGTATCGATCAGATTTTTCACAAATATGAATTTCAATATAACTCAAATATCAATTATTTATCACCACTAAACTTACGACCAAACATATAGTCTAACATACATTTTTGCAGGAACTACGGGTAATCGTGTTTTTGCATGCCGGCAAGTGTGTATATAGTGGCGCGTCCAATGTATGCGCTACAGGGTTATACCCCCACTAGGGAAACATGCGCATCTGTTTCTTTCCCCTTGTCATCTTGTTCTGTCAAAATCCAACGCACAGGGATAAAATAGTGGTTAATTAACGAAGAAAACGAAGGGTTACTAAGAAATTAATACAGCAAAAATGCAACTTTTAGGGGTGGGGATCGTGTGACCATACGAGTGCAGTACGTTGGATGATTGCAGCCACCAAATTAAAGATTTGTGGAAAAGGCTAGTATTTCTAATGACAAAGAGTTCTGAATGTGTGTTTTAGCAATGAAGGGCATCTATATATAAAAAAAAAGAGCGCTGTCGAAGTTCTCCGCGCTATGAAAAAAAAGCTCTGAATATGTGTGCACACTCCACACCATATACTACCTCTCTTCTCTCGACTCCACCCTCCGCTGCCTCAACCCCAACCCTACCCACAATGCCGAGTGCCGACATCACCTCACCCCATGACTCCCCACCCCACCCTCTCTTTCAAAGTCCACCAGCATTTAACCTCACTGATAAAATTCTTTGATCATCTAAAAACAGTATAATGTTATAAGGCCTAGCTTCCCCCATGCTAACTTTGTGCTTGCACCGTCTATTCCTATTAATATTTTAGTCTATCACATAACTAAAACGATATTAGAATGAGCTAAAGAGAAAGATCTAGACTATTAATTATTTAGTGAGTCCAGGTTATAATGGTGCTCATTTATCGGATATGTTAGAGTTGTATAATGAGTATGATGTATTTTTAATTATAGATATTAAAGTCATGTAACAAATACAACTCTATTTTTACTTATAGTTTTGTGCATCCTACGGCCACGTAATGTTTCGGACAACTTGGCTAGTTTTACTTAAAATAAGGAAATTTCATTGTAGAAAATTTTCAATGTTTCCACCATGCTTACAAAAAGAAACTTGATGCTTGCAATATCATAACATTATTGTGCATGCAAAGGAAAATTTATGAACGGTGACTAACTGGTGAGGGCCCATACATTGCTGTAAAACTCCAAGCAAATGTTTGGTTCATTCAAATAGATTTAACAAAACTACTTCAAAAAATGAGTTAAGCTCAGTTCGGAACATGAGGATTCTCTATAGGATTTTTTGGGTGCGGAAATGAAATATCTACTCTACTCTCGCTGGATGTAGAGTTCCCTACAAAATACTTGTAAGCAGATATCCTAAATGGGGTCTTAACAACAATATTGAGCCAAAGGCCTTTGTAAAAAAGAGTGTTTAGCCGGTGGCCATTGCCAACGCTGAACTCCCTTCGTTGCTAAATATATGATGTTTTTACTGTTTATAGTGTTCAATGCAAGACTTTGACTGTAATAATATACTTATATGAAGTAAAATTTCTATATTAAAAAGTATTTTCCAAAAAGCTAATGAAATTATTTTAGTATAGCACATAATTCATTTATATATGCATATATTAGAGATTAAATTTTTTAAATTTTGATTATATAGGTTCCACCGCAACCTACATCTAGTGACGAGGGAGTAAAATTTTGTTGGCAAAGCCTGGCTTGTCCCAGGTCGTGACAACAAGCATCTTACCTGTCAAGGCGAACTGTTCCCTGTCCCAATGAATTGTAGATTTAATTAATCAAAACAGAGTCCTTAAGCATTCGAAGATGAGTACAAACAAACCAACAACCTCACTCATTAATTAATCACCAAGGCAATCTATGACTTAACATGCAAAAGCTATACATAGACCCAAAAGGTTTGCTTTAGTATTCCACTACACAAAGCAAAAAAGCGGCCTAGCCATACAGCACAAGTCGATTGTTTCTTGGCAATACACAAGTACTCAAAATAATTTGCACCTAAGTAGAACAGTGCTGTTTGTTGGCACTACTCCATCTCTCTCTCTCTCTCTAACCCTCTCTCTCTCAGGTAGGGCACGGCATGCATGTAGCTGGCGCAAGCATGCAATGCAAGCTTGTCTTGATGCCATCTAGTCTCTTCTTCTCTGTGATTATCTCCCTGTTTGGGTTTATTTAGGACATGCTGCATGCATGTGCACGTTCTACTCCTTTAATTTAATAATCTGTCATGTATATTGTTTTGTGATAAATATGATTTCATATTTTTTGTTTTTCACCTTGACCTTGCACAAAAAAAATATTAAATGGCTGATTTATTTTTTATGTGATCATTGGTTTTTTTCAGGCATACTGTTCACAACCAAATATGTTAATGAGTGAAATAAATTTGTCTGTGGTCAATTAAATTATTGCAGGGGATATTTGGTTCCCATACTTCCATGGAAATGACAAGGGGAATGAGAGTTTATGCCTTCAAGTCCCAAGATTTTTTTACCGGCTACAGACATACTAGTAGTATCCACTCTTCCCCCTTCCAAACCTTTTTCTTTTGTTCCTACTCACCATCAACCTTTTCCTCTCTCTCTGCTGTCAGCCAGGTGATCCTCATCTCTCTCTCTAGTGAACTTCCCTTTCTTCCTCTACAACCTCATTTACACCTTTGGGGCTACACGCACACACAACACCATTGGTCATATTTTTTTGCCTAAAAGTTATGACTTTTTGCTATGTTTTTTTTTTGAGATGGTAGCAGACGACGGAGACGATGAAGTGGACAACACATGCGCTGATCGGCTCAGGAAGCTGTTTGGAGGAATGGTTTTAAGAAACGATTTAAAGAAACCACCCTATTTATTTTGGCTTCTGAAAAAATCAAAACCAAAAGTAATAAAAAAAACCCAAACAGCAGCCCCTCTCCTCTCTTTCTCTCTCTCTATTTATAATAGTCGCCCTCCTCCCATCCACACCTCTCTCCTATCTTCAGCTCCACACCACTCCACCCTCCTCCATGGGAGACCCCTACACCAATTTCTTGAGAGGCTACCACCACCTCCACTATTCCGACCCTTCCCCTTCGTCCACCTCCTCCCCCTCCTTCTCCAGCTACACCTCCTACCTCCACCAACCTCTCTCCTCTCCTCCCATCAGGGAAGCCCTCCCCCTCCTCAGGCTCACACCATCAACCCAGACACACCACCACCACCATGATCAAGATCAGGAGGACGCCTTCACACACACCACCTCCTGCAGCAACCAAGAAGCATCCGCTGCTGCTGAGCAGACAGGGGAGGTCACAGTGTCCTTGCACATAGGCCTGCCCAGCCCCAGCCCCAGCCCCTCTGAGGCAGCAGCAGCAGGCAGTGGGGACCACCAAGAAGGAGCAGCAGCAGGAGGGAGAAGCCTGCAAGAAGGGCAGGAAGGAGAGGGAGGAGGCAGGGGTGAAGGAGAAGAGGAAGGGGAAGGTGAGGGGGAAGGGGGGGATGGGATCACCATGCCGCTGGGGTGTGCTTCCATAGGGATAGGGAGGCTGACAAAGGGCCAGTACTGGATCCCCACCCCCTCCCAGATCCTCATTGGGCCCACTCAGTTCTCCTGCCCGGTCTGCTTCAAGACCTTCAACAGATACAACAACATGCAGGTGATTGTTGATCTGCTGACTAGCTGCTCTCTGATTCTTGCTGGTGCACGTCTGATTTGGTTTCACTGACTCTTGTGGTTAATTAATTTTGTGCGTCTTTTGGTCAGTTCTGGGACTTGGTTCTGTTTGAAATGTGATCTTGGTAATTGATTTGCATGCATGTCGGAACTGTCTGTTTGAGTTGGCCGAGTTCTGAATTTTCTGATCCTTGCTGCGTGAATTGGAGCTGTGCATGTGTTTGTAGTGGGTTCAGTTGTGGGAAGCTTGTGTGTGTGGTGGTGGATCTAGGAGGGAGTGCTGCTGCTCTAGTACTACAACTGTACCTCCTTTTGATCTCCTCTCTCTCTCTCTCTCTCTCTCTCCCCCGTATCTTTGATTTGATTGAACCGCGCAGGGACACACAGGCATGCAGTACTGGCCCTCAAACGGCCATTGACATGGAGAACTCCGAGCTCCTACGGTGGCTAGCTACTATTCTTGGAGTTTGTGCTTATTGTGCCTTTTCAATTCGCCGTGGATGCAGAGAGAGAAAGAGTGTGTGTGAGTGAGAGATCTGCGAAGAAAGATCTAGCAAAAGGCATCTTTATCTTTCCCTGATCAGTTCCTTCAAGTTTACACAGATGTGCATCTCAAGCAACACCCCTCTCTCCCTCTCTCTTGAGTGCAACTAATCCCACCGCGAGCAGTGCCCTTGCACAGTCCATCTGCTCAAACCCCTGGCGTAACATCCCTTCTGCTCTCCTCACACACAGACACCCCCCCCCCCATTGATACATCTATGCAGCAGCGACGTAGGCATCCAAGAAGAGAGAGAGAGAGAGAGAGAGAGAGAGAGAACGGGAGAGAGAGAGAGAGAGAGAGAACGGGTCTCTCTGCGACTTAATTTATCCCTCCCTTCTTGCCTCCCAACACGTGAAGAGAGCCACTTCACTTAGACCATTCCAGCTCTCTCTAGCCACAGTACTGCAGCAATGCAATGCCGCTATACTTGCACCACCGCTGCATGCATGCATGTGTGAATTAAGCGTGTACTGATCTAGTAATCTAATGCATATTTATGGATGTGAATGATGCAGATGCATATGTGGGGGCACGGGGCGCAGTACCGGAAGGGCCCGGAGTCGCTGCGGGGGACGCAGCCGACGGCGATGCTGCGGCTGCCGTGCTACTGCTGCGCGGCGGGGTGCCGGAACAACATCGACCACCCGCGGGCGCGGCCGCTCAAGGATTTCCGCACGCTGCAGACGCACTACAAGCGCAAGCACGGCATCAAGCCCTTCATGTGCCGCAAGTGCGGCAAGGCCTTCGCCGTGCGCGGCGACTGGCGCACCCACGAGAAGAACTGCGGCAAGCTCTGGTACTGCGCCTGCGGCTCCGACTTCAAGCACAAGCGCTCCCTGAAGGACCACATCCGCGCCTTCGGCCGCGGCCACGCCGCCTGCGGCATCGACTGCTTCGACCTCGACGACGACGACCGCGACCCCTCCTCGGAGGTCGACCACGCCACGACCACCACCGTTAACGCCGCCGGCAACGATCACAACCAGTGGACGCCGCCAGCGCCAAGATCAGGCGATCGATCCGCTCGCTAGGGTGAGTATATATGCCAATATATACATGTGTCGGCCGGCCGGTCAGGGTCTGTGTTTGTGTTGAGATTAAAAAAAATGTTCGTTCGGGAACGAACTTGAATTGATGATTACGTACGTTGTTAATTTACATGATACGTAGTAGTAGTACATACTATCTATATACATTCGAATATATCAAGGGTTTTAATTGATATCGAAACGCATATATATGCAGGAGGGAGTTAATGATCGATGTATGATTAAGAGGTGAGTTCTAATTGTTTGGGGTAGCCTAGCTTCATTGTATGTGTAGACTTGATTTGGTATATGGTGATACAGATTATCAATGTCCATGTGAGAGAATATTGCATCATGCATGCAAAATTGACATATACTACCAGCATCTGGGTATCTATTTTTTTTGTCGGTTTTGCTCATTTTCAGTCATCTTATTTCCTTTTTTTATGCTTTTGGGCGTTTATGACTAATTTTCTCTTGTTTTAGGACGGTAATTGTGGTAGATTGGCATCCTATGTGTTTCTAATGGAATATGGTTGGAACTTACAGGACATAGCATGTAAGCATAGTTTGTCTTCTACTTTGCAGTTAAAACTCTTTGAGTGGGGATATATATATAGTGGTAAATAGATTGAGCTCTTGAAAGCCTATAAGACAAAAATGGCAGCGAGTGCTAGTACTACTCCCTACGCAGCTCCATTCCCTTTTGCTGATTTTGTTGTGTAAATGCTTGATGTGGAAATCGAGCACGCATTGTCATGCAAGAGGTTTGAGGCATGAAGCATGTAGCTATAGTGCTATAGCTATTTTTTCTTCTTCTAAACTACAACTAGTAAAACGTTTCTGTGAACTTGGTGTGTAAATTCAACAATGTATATGGACTGAACGTATCCTTTTTTGTTGAGGAAAATGATCCAGAAAATAACGAGTAAGCAGATCGAGTTATGGACTGTTTGTGTAGTAAGCAGTGGCGAAGCAACCTAGGGCGCACAAAAGAAAAACTGGAATCCTTTCGAAAAATACTGGCACTGCAAAATGTAACAAAGTGTGTACCATTCTGATTTAACAGTTGCAAAATTCAGATATTTGTTTGCAAAATCCTTCTCTGTCGCAAGTATCTAGGATAGATCTGTTCAGATAATAGAATGCCTATGGCTACTAGTAAGTGTTTAGCCGCAGAGGGGTTTTTTTGTTGCGAGGATGCAAATCTATCTACACCGTTTGAACCCAAACTATAATATAACTGGAAAGTCACCATGCAAATTAACATTTCCTCAAATGCAACTATATATCAACTTACTATTGCAGCATTAAAAGAATAATCATGCATGCATGCATGTCAGATGGAAATGCATACCTGATTAAAAGACAGGAGAAAAGGGAATTAGAGTTGTGTATGTGCTGCTCTCTTCAGTGCATGCTGCATGCATGCAGCACCCTGGTGGATCCCAATTCATGAGAATCTCATAGCTAGTTTTCCTTTAATGTTCTCATCTTTTTCATAAAGACATGTTCTTTGCTAGACTTTATCTCTTTGAGCAACCTCCCCTAAGCCTGAGAGAACCCTTTCACGAATGTGAAGCCCATGCATGCTAGCTTGGCCCCAATGGAATGCAATGTGCTTTCGGGTAGTTAAGAATCACGAGATATGAGTCTACAAATCCCTGTCAATTTTGCATGGATTAACACGGAAAAAGGAGGAGAAAAAAAGGTAAAGGTAAATGATTGCACAAATTTTAATGGCTATATCTGGTGAACTATGCTTGTCCTACAGTTTCTTTTATCTTTGCCCGCCGCTGATTACAGCTGCAATGATCAAAGTAACAAAAGAGGGCTTAAAGTTTGCTCCTTTCCTCTTGCCTGTTGCCTTAAGCTTTAGTTCTTTTCTTAGCCTTTAGCTTCGCTACCTTTTTCAGGTTTATCAGCTAATTTCAAATTCAGTTTATTTTTAGGGACGGCACTACGTACACTCTTAGTTAATTCGTGGATCAAATAAATTCATGATAACTTATATTGATGCTAGTAACATGGTTCAACAACGGTGCAAGTTTGATATATTTACATGGTAATTTGAATAAATTTACAAGGATATTTTTAGAAGTATGTGTCGTACATGGTTACTTCAAAGCAATGTAGTGCTAGATTAACTGCACATTCCCACAATGGAGACCTGTTTACCTGTCAGTCAGGTGACGTAGCCAATGCAAATATACAGTATTAATCGTCACATATGAAATGGCGCCCGATGACAACATTTTGTTTGTTAGCTTTTAGCTAGTTTCTTTTTTATGACTGCCTGCAGCCTGCATAACTCTACCGCTCTACTTTGAAGCTCGTTCTTTTCTGAAGAAAATAAAGCCTTCCGCAGCCATTACTCTACGTGTTTGCCTAGGGATATAGAGAAGCTAGCAGACCAAAAGAACTAGAGGGCAAAGTAAAGCTAACTGAAATTGTTCTTGAGATGAAAATTTTTTCTTACTTAATTTCCTGAAAATATCATCACAATATAAATGATATAGCATGATATTCTCTCAGGAAATAACCATTTTTTAAACGAACATGTTATATTTTCTTGAATCTGTAAAGAATTTGGGAACGTTATATTATTCTTCCAACTGTTAGAATTTGGGGAGTTTTAGTACGAAGTGCCGGGAAGATATCTCGTGAAAATGAGCACTTTTGTGAAACTGATGTAAATTCCCTAAAGTGTTCTTACAAGTTTTAAAAATTCTCAAAAAAAAAATTGTCAACTATAGGTGAGGGTGTGGTCTAGGTGGTGCTCATTTGGGCTTTTTTTTTGGTGGCTTATGGCTGAAAAGTACTATAGCTGGCTGAAAAAATATTGTAGCTGACAGAGGGCTTATTTAGTATAATTAATTTAAAAAATATAAAAATATAAAAAATATGTTAGCCCATTACATATAATACAAACAAATACGGGAAAAAAGAACCGGCAAAAAAGCTCAACAAAAAACCAAAAGTTCAAAAAAGACAAAATTTATGAATAGTGAAAAATAAGCCGAAAGCCAGAAGCTGAAGCCAAAATGATCACAGCCATGCAAAATTTCTATCACAAACTCAATCCTGTTTCAGAGATATGAAAAACACAAATATGCCATGTAATACTGTCAATTACTGTTTAGTAGAGGTGTAATCGGAGTGGATACAGATAGATATCGCTCATACTATATCCTATTCCATATTTATTTTTCTCAGAGTCAGAATCAAATACGGATAGTTCTAGATACCCATTTCTTCATACATATTCACTCCACAAGCCTTCAGATGGTCGGTCGGACGAAAATTATTTGTTTCTTTTGCACCCCAACATAGGACATTAACAGTATGGGGTGTAATCAAAGTGAACACAAAATGGCTAATGGCTAAGATGTCAAAGGAAGAGCACTCAATATTCTCCGCTTATTTAGATGAGTCAATCTGTTATTTTCTTCCTAAGTGAAGTCACAATAGACTTATTTGTATTACTTAATATACAGATATATATGGATGGATATCACTTATCCCTATCCTATTCCGTATTTTTCCTCGGAGTCAAATATGGATAGTACCAGATACCCATTTATCCCTTCTGTATTCGCTCCATAAGCCTTCGGTCGGTTGGACAGAAATTATCCATTCTATTTTCACCCCTATTGTTTAGCACTGTTGAACACTATCATGTGTCATTTTTTTGTCTTTTTTATCTCATGAATGGAAATAAATTTATTCTTTAAATTTTATATGTATGTAGACCATACCCTTGCCTATAGTTGACAATTTTCTGAATTTTTTTAAAACATGTAAAAACACTTCTAGTGAAATTTACATCATTTTCACAAAAGTGCTCATTTTCACGTGATACATCCGACGTAGTGCCTACCCTTACAAAAATCCTTTTCTTGTTATACCCTCCTATACTTGTCCTTAAAGGGGGCAAATTCAACGATCGAGTTTAAATAACTCAATAAACAAGTTTTTTCATGGGTTATAAACTGTTTTAAGGGAACAATTAAGCAAGCTGAGTCAAACAAAAAGTTTGGCTATTATTTTAATGCATTTTTACAATTGTGCATGCAATTCACAGTTTGGATCGGATTGAGTGTAACATATTTAGATCTAGAAGAAAAAAAAGATGTCTATGCATATTGATGACAAACATGATGCTTTCAGAAAATGTACATAGCATAAGATATTTCACAAATTAAAACATGTACTAATTATTGAATACATGCATGCTTACTTAATTAAAAGTTCACCCGGCGAAAACTGAATAAACCACATAAATCTGTGGCATTATATCAGGTCTTTTAAATGCATTTGAATTTGTCAGTTTCAAATTTCAAAACAAAAATTTTGAAACAACGGATACAGAATGACCTGAGTAAACCAAGTGCCCCGGCGACTTTCATTACCACACATGGAGTCATCAAACATGGTTCGAAACCCTCATCAGAGAAGTTTTCTGAACCATCTAATTTATTGTGTCAGTGATAGCATGTAGTTATCACAGGCGGCTCCCAAACCATTTATGATAAATCATAACACAAATGGTTTTTAAAAATAACTATATATGATATCGACATATCACATATGACTAATACAAAAAACTGTCTATGATGGTCTACATATCATAGATGGTTTTGTATTAGGAATCATCTGTGATAGTTCTTTGTATAGCTAAATTTTTTTCTATTTTTTGGCTAGCCTCATAAAATGCTAGTCATGCCATCTGAAAACAAGTAAGCAAATTACAGTAAATGTCAGATAAATGAATTACAACTCAAAGTGAATTATAACTCAAAATCAATTAAAAAAATATTCATGTATTGTCGCCAGAGTTACAATTGAATTACAACTCAAAGTGAATTACAATTGAATGAATTATAATTGAATCAAATATTTGAACATGTATTAATCGATGTCACAGAGTAAATATCTTGTATTTGCTGGTGGCACTACAAAAATAGAATTATATACATAAGTATAGTTAGTTCGAGAGATATTATAATGAAGTATGATATAGGATTATTGTGTTGTAGCTGGTACTGAAAATCGCGTTCTGTGTTGCAGTGTGGTGCTCGATTCCTTGTGTCTCCCTTCACTGGCAATATAGGCAATGAACGACCTACGTGATTCAAAAAGATTTTCCTCGACCATTGCAAACGAAGGGATTCCAAAATGTTTGAGCATACATATCGAGTATTTGTTGCACAAGGTGAAGTCGTGGTCGTTCTTGAGTAGGAAATCAAGGTATATTACCTTGTTCTACTTTGATACAATGACTATAAGGATCCAGTACCACCTACTCATGTGCGCCGCTATAGTCATTAAACCTAAATTCATGTTGCGTATAAAGTACAAATGAAATTTGTATAGTAACTAGTGAAGCACTTACAGTATGTAGTCCTTATTGCCCTGAGTAAGCAATCCCGTTGTTATGTAATTCTCGATGTAGGATGCATTTTGAGTGAAGCATTAATTAGAGATCAAGTGTTGATCGAGGAAACCCACCGATTCTCATGATCATCGGGCTTCTTACATCATGTATATATACATAAAGAATGAGTTGTGACGTTTATTACTATTACGTGAATGTAGAACTTGATTGTACATACTTATAGTGTTCAGCATTGTAGAAGTGATACATTGATGGCGTCGATGTTGAATAGTTGGAATAAGTCATTAAACGCACAACGAAGAAGTCTAGGTCATGGAGGAAATGCCTCTTTGTGTCACTACTACAAAAAGCCTAATAGTAGACGCCAAATCACAGACGGTTTTGTGAAACCGTCTGTGATTTACACTATTACAGACGGTTTTAATTTGGAGGCCGTCTGTGGTATTTGTTGCGGGAAAAATGAGTATCACAGACGGTTCTTAACGCTGAACCGTCTGTGATACTAGAATATCACAGACGGTTTTATAATAAAAACCGTCTGTGATATTCCAGATTATCACAGACGGTTTTTATTATAAAACCGTCTGTGATACTAGAATATCACAGACGGTTTTATAATAAAAACCGTCTGTGATAATCTGGAATATCACAGACGGTTTTTATTATAAAATCGCCTGTGATATTCTAGTATCACAGACGGTTTTATAATAAAAACCGTCTGTGATACACTTCCCGCCTTGCAATCCCTCAAAATTTCATATTTTCCCGCTTAAGTCCGAGTATGGTTCAGTTTTGAGACACCTTCAGTAAAACGGACATAACTTTTGCATACGGTGTCCGTTTTCGACGTTCAAACTCGTTGGAAAGCTAACGACGAGCCCGATCCAAAAAAACGACCCGCTTGCGCTAGTCGACCTCCAAGACCCCAAAAATCGGCCATCTTTGGACCTAAACCTGCGTCGCAAGTTTTTGGTTTCTGTTTTTGCTCTTTTTCTTGGTTTTATTTTCGGAATTTGGATTTTTCTTCAACTGCAAAGTTGTAGATCTCGTCGAAACCTTTCAAATGAGTATATATAAACTATATAAACCTTTGCTATTTTTTCTTTTCAGACTAGTTGTTTATATTGCATCGGTATATAAAATTTGTGCTCCAATTCACAGACGGTTCTATATATAGAACCGTCTGTGATATTCATTCATCACAGACGGTTCTATATATAGAACCGTCTGTGATAATCTGATCGCTGGGCCTATCGATCCTCAGCCCCACGAATCGTACGTAGCTCCGCCTTTCCGTTCCCGCGCCAAAAATTTCGAATTCCCGCTTCTCCCTCCCTCTCCCTTCCCTATAAATATACCCAAAATCCAGCCTCTTTACTGGTCTCCTTTTCCTTGCTGTCCTCCTCCTTGCTGTCCTCCTCCTTGCTGTCCTCTTCCTTGTTGTTCTCCTCTTCCTTGCTGTCCTCCTCCTTGCTGTCCTCTTCCTTGTTGTTCTCCTCCTCCTTGCTGTCCTCCTCCTTGCAGACGACGCAGAAGCATCTAGCTCGCGCCAACCGGGCAGACGCTCAATCAACGCCGACGATGGTGGTCATCAAAGACATTCAGCTCATGCGTTGCATCAGGGGCGAGAAGGCATAGATGATCTTTGCTTGTTGTGTAACCTGCTCGTTGTTCTTGTTGTATAACCTGCTCGTTGTTCTTGTTATGTAACCTGCTCGTTGTTCTTGTTGTTCTTGTTGTATAACTTGCTCGTTGTTCTTGTTGTGTAATCTGCTCGTTGTTCTTGTTGTGTAACCTGCTCGTTGTTCTTGTTGTGTAACCTGCTCGTTGTTTTGAGATATTGTAATGGTATACTCTAATCTTAATAAAAATTGATGTTTTATGTTTGTGAAATGAATTGAGATGTGAATTGGATGTATACATGTACATGTTGATCTGCTTGTTTCAGAGGGCATGGCTAGCATTTCCTGAGGCTAGCCAATAAACAGAAATAGGTTTAGAAATAGAAGGGAATATCACAGACGGTTTTTAACTAAAAACCGTCTGTGATAGTTATAATCACAGACAGTTTTTAGATAAAAACCGTCTGTGATTTATAAATATCACAGACGGTTTTTAGTTAAAAACCGTCTGTGATATGTAAATATCACAGACGGTTTTTAACTAAAAACCGTCTGTGATAACTATATATCACAGACAGTTTTTAACTAAAAACCATCTGTGATATTTGCATCACAGACGGTTCGAAAACCGTCTGTGATGACCTCGTATTATCACTGACCCATAATTTCAGACGGTTCACAAAACCGTCTGTAATGACGTTTTTGAACCGTCTGTGATGACCTTTTCTGTAGTAGTGTATCTGACGATGAATCCAGTAGACCAATTTGTCCTCCGCTCGTTGGTCCTCTACATGTACTAGGCATGCAAACTCGCGCAACCCATTCCAAGGCGGCGTAGTAGTGTGTTAAGGACCAACGACATTCCAAGGGAGAACGTGCAGGACTCACAAGGTGCCTTAATTTTCTTCGATTTGACCTTAGCGTCTCGCTTGTGATACATCTTTCTGGGAGATGACTCAGCACACTTTTCTTGTTTATTTGGCGTCGTCTCCATGGGAGCCGATACAACAGCCTTCTAATATGGAGGTTAAGGTGGAGTCATCGAGGGTTCTGTTGGAGAGGCATGGTCGTATGGAGATCGTGGCATTGTAGGGTCTAATGCGATGTCCCTCTTGGGCCATTAGACAAAAGTGTGCATGGCATCTCCTAATGTTATAATGTCTTCATATGAGGGCTTCTCTAGTGGGACGACCATGAAATGGATATATATACTGTATCCACTTGGACCTTGGTGTAACCTTGCGCTAGCTGGGCACTGTGCAATACTGTCCTTTCCTAGCATGGAAACGCTACCTACAGGTCTATCTTTGGAGCATTCTAGAGATATACATAACCTGGATTTCATCGATTGGAAGTCGGTTGTCGCTTTGGTTAGATTGGTGTGTGGACACGTAGCTACTCCGATGGTGATGTAGACTGGCTTCCACAATAATGTGGGTGGCCTGCGACTGGCTAAGTACTTGATCTAGCCTTTCCTCCAAGTGTGTTTATCTTCTAAAAAACTGCATAAATATCCTATTTTATGCACTCCTCGCTCTCAGCCTTCGATCTCTTCCGACTCCTATATGAGTCAGAGTCGTCTGGGAATCCCTATCTATAGGGAACATAAACCCCAAGGCCTTGTGTGTGACCTGAGTGCTCCTTGTTTCCCAGGGCCGTAGATAATATGTCCCTCTCATTGACTGCCCAGAAGTTGCCTTGCAAGGATTCCACATTCAATGTTTCCTATAAGAGGCCAACATGTTATGTCAGTTCCTATGAAGTTGTGGACATATTACCAGCTAGATAATTTGATATCTTGCTAAGTGTTGTGACACTTCTTGGTCTATTGGATTCTTGAAGGATATGATGCCTGAAGACATGGTAGGTGTCCTCGCTCTTAATCAGTTTCAGGAGTGCTCGTCTGTGATCCTGATAAATGGTGGGAGACCTCAGACAGGATTGCCTCCTCATTCTCCCTCTTTCATTGTGGGAATTCACCTGTGTACCCAATGGTGCTGAGTCTGTGGGGTGAGTGTTCTAGGCCTGGATTGCCTTGTGCACTGCGCTTTCTTCCTAGAATTCAACAATCGTCTTCATGCCCATAAAGGCATCCCATATATCTGGATGGAGAAAAGGATATTTCATGAATGGCGTCCTGTCCTCATTCACGAACTTCGTGACAAGCATTCTCTTGAAGTTCCTCCATGCCTTTCCCATCACCAAGAACGTCTGTCATCGCACGAGGCCCTGGACTTCTCTTATCTCAAAGGTCCTTAAGACTTCCTCCCAAGGCTACTCTTTCTCTTCTCTCGTCAGAGATTTCTAGCTTGGTGTGGTGACGGGGACCCGTTGCCTTGCAACTATCTCACAGGTGGTCTGGAATGCGGTCGCTGCTTTTTTAGGATATAGAGGGACCCTAACTGGATTGACCTCCATAATTGTCATTCGGCTCTCCGGCATTTTTGATATGCCTTGGCCCTCTCGCTTAGTTGCTAGTTTGGTCTGGCCATCGAACGCATTCAGTGAAACTGAGCCCGAAGACTATGTGGACGCCAGCTCGCTTAATTGCTATCTATAAAGCATTCAAATTATATTTCAATATGGGGTATATAAAATACAAACTGAATATCATAGGTGAAATTTTATTACTCTTAGGTGTCAGCTGCACTCTATGATCATAATATGGCCACCTCAACACGACTGATCCGAAGACTATTTGTGACAAATATAAAATTATCTTTTACTAGATGAAATTAAGCTAGATTAATACTCCTCCACTGTGTACACTATTGCAGTCTGCAGATTGGATAGCTAGGGGTGTGTTTTGCCTTAATCGGCCTTGGAATCATAACTCACACTCAACAACAAACATGAGTAGTGTGATTCATCACATAAGCTCAAAAATATATTGGGGGGGCGGTAAATCTAGACTAATTAATCCATGCAGACCTACGAGTTTATATAAAAACAAGCACACAGTTTTTGCAGATCCCAAAGTCCTATGATTTGTTATTTTCTATTGTTTCATAGATTTTAGTTGCAAGGTTGGATTCAAAGGACTGGGTTATGACATGTGAAGCTCGTAATGATGTTCGCCAGTTGGCAATATATCACTAGGAAAGATTGCAGGAGTTGGTGTAAGTTGTTTCCCCTGTATATTCCATCCAAAGTGCCTTGTGTTTTTGGACAAAACTTTTGATAGCTTCAGACACCAACACCATTTATTCATCCAATGGTACAAAATTATATCATATATCTTCTATCATATCACCACTAGGGCCAGAGTGAGGCTACCTGGAGGGCGACTAGATGAGGCACGACAACGCGGAGGGTTGGAGGCGTGATGCCGATGAGGATCTAGGAGGAGTAGCCGCACAACGGGGAACCACGGGGAGGAGGCGCCGAGGCAATGTGTGATGGCGAACCAGAGGAGGCGATGGCGACAAGGAGCTGAGGAGGAGCCGCACGATGACGATGGGGAGCCGGGATGAGGACCCGCGTGATAGGGAACCGCAAGGAGGAGGCACCGAGGTGATGCGCGATGGGGAATCAGAGGAGGCGACGATGACAGGAAGCCAAGGAGGAGCCGCACGATGGCGACGGGGAAACGGGAGGAGGAGCCGCACTATGGGGAACCGCAATGAGGAGGCATCGAGGTGGTGCTCGACGGGGAACCAGAGGAGGCGACGACATGTAACGAGGCAGAGCAATGAGGGAATGAACCTAAGTATGCATGGGAGTAGTGAATTTGCCTAAAGTGTCTATATATAGAAGAATATTATCACAGACGGTTTTTTAAAATAACTGTCTATGATAAGCCACAACACATGATTTTTTAAAAATAACCATTTGTGGCATCTGATATATCACAGACATTTAATACAAAAAACCGTCTATAATAAGTTCATACACTACAGACGTTTTTATTACGCACCATATGTGGTAAGTAGGTTATCACTAATGGTTCTTACCATTGGTTGCTATATAGGTGGTCACGGTAGTAAAATCATTTGAGATATCTACGTTGTATCTTAACATTGATAGATTTTGTAGAAGTTTATATGATGATGCGTCCAGTATAATTTTCTCTATAGTAGTGTTTCTACCTATCACCCCTCTAAGGCTCCAAATTGAACCTTTTTTTAGAACAGGCTCCAAGTCGAACTGAAACACCATGCCGCCGTTTGGGAAAAGGAAAGGATCGAAGGATACCTCCTACTAATATATCTATGTCTATAAAAAAAATCACTCATGTATACTCATTGCGCTGTCCAATTGCTCTTTTGAGGACTGCAAGAAGGCCCTTTCACCTGCTCTACTATAACTCTATTTGTCCCTTTGCTAGCTTGTTTCTTCCATGATCAGTCACTAGATTATTTCACACATGCCCAAGTACATGACACAATTAACTTCAGCACGGAGGAAGAAAAAAATATTTTTCATGATATATAAAAAAGCTATTCTCCCTATTCATCTCTCTGTCCCATTGCTTTTCTTGAGCACAAGCGAGCACTGTCACCTGCTCGATGTTACTCTCCCTTCTGTTCCTATGCTTCTTTCTTCCATGATGAGCTACACACAATGTACAGTACAGTTGTGTCAGATTGAGGAGAGGAGAGGGAGGGTTGAACAGAGAGAAATGAAGTCTAATAAATGCAGTTAGATGTCGCTTTTCAAACCTTCCGCCTCAGGGCATCTCCAACAGTATGAGCTAGTTACTAGCTCTAAGACAACTTCTCCAATAGTACTAACTTTAGCATATAGCTCATAACATAAATAGCCTCACATGACACTCTCACATAATCTTGGAATGTGTGTATGAGACTAGCTCTTAATCAAGAGATAGCTTTTCTCTCTCTTCTATTAAAATATGAAATAATATGCTTAGAGCTAGCTCATAAGTCACTGTTGGAGATGCTCTCAGCGGCATTGATGCAAGGTAATGACAGCAAAGGTGCAGCTTTATTTAATATTCTTGCTGCTGCTGCTGCTTCGGCTTCCTGATAGCTTCTGCAGGCTGCTGTAAAGCTCCCTGTAGCGTTGCATGTGATATTCCCAGGCCATATTTATTTATTTATTTATATTGTTTTTAAAAAATTGCTTTTTTTTACGCTAAGTGCCTTTTTTTATAGTGTTTAGCTTTTGGCTGTGATCGTTTTGGCTTCAGCTTTTAGTTTCCGGTTTATTTTTCACTATTCATAAATTTCGTCTTTTTCTGAACTTTTGGTTTTTTGTTGAGCTTTTTTGCCGCTTCTTTTTTTCCCGTATTTGTTTGTATTATACGTAATGGGCTAACATATTTTTAAATTTTTTAAATTTAATTATGCTAAATAAGCCTCTATCAGCTACAATGTTTTTCCAGCCAGCTACAGTGCTTTTCAGCCATAAGCCACTAAAAAAAGCTCAAATGATCACCACATTTAAACGAAGTATTTTTTAAGATGAAATCTATTAGTCGATTGTAGTATACACCGCATCAGCTTCATTTATATTAACCAAAACTATATACTAATGTTTCTCTATAAGTTGTAACTATTAATAAACTAAAGCTAAAAGCCAAAGTCAAAAGTTTATATGAATGAATCCTCATTTTTTTAATTTGAGTTCTTTATTTTTAGTGTGATAGATGGAGCAGATGTGTATGTAGACCATGAGTCATGAGATGTGAAAATCGAATGATTAGGTTGTTTTAATGAGCAGAAAACACAAGATAACTAGTCATTTGTGCAGAGGGAAGGAGGTAGTATATCACTATATCAGTATGACAATAGCACTGTTAAGTGTTTACTAGAGTGTGCGCAAGTTGGTGGGTTTGGACTTGCCAAATTCTAGTTTTAAAACAACTACTAATTAGTTGACCTGTTTTTTTATTACGACTTGTTAGTCTAACGAAAAGTAATCGCTGAGAGAAGTCAAAAACTAAAATTTCATTAGATCGCTAAGAAAAATAAAAACTAAAAATCGTTCAAAAATAAAAAAGAATAGACCCATATATCTCCAAACATGTTGGAGTGTTAAGAGAGTTAAAACACATCTCATCTTTAGGGTACATTTTGGAGATTCCGATATCGTTCTAAAATACTCCACTCTCAAGTCAAACCACTGATGTGCATGTAATGTGTGTTCGTAGACCTCCTGTTGTGTGGACAGCTAGTAGGAAAGACTGAGGTCACTGGAGGAAAACGCATCAGTTTTGCTGCAGAGAGAGAGAGAGAGAGAGAGAGAGAGAGAGAGTCGGACATAGAAGTATTCGTTTGATAGGTCATATCAGACTAGAATCCATCCATCGCACATGCTGTCAGTGCTGTGGTAGTGAGTGTCATTGTCTCAAACAAAGGAAAGAAGTGCACCAAAATGACTTCTTTCTCATTGGCATCCACACCTCCTTTCTGTCCTCTTCTGCAGCCTCGCATTCATCTCCCCAATGCCATGGAAGTATGAGTATGTTTTTTTAAGCCACGCAAAGTGCGGAGAGATAGAGTATTACGTGTGATTTTTGTCGATATAAATAAATTTACTATAGTATATATTACAATTAATCTACAGATATCGTCTTAAAAAAACTCTGTTTGAAAACTAATTACTATAGAAAAACGACTTTTAAAGGCTGAAAAGAAGAGGGTCATATGCAACATCTTACATGAACCTTTTGTATGGACTTGCTAGTTGCTAGCCACATGAGCTTGAAAAAATGTTAACAATTAATCGATCTAGTTCTAACTCCTAAGGATACATTAATTTAGGGATGTAAACAAGAAATATATTGTGGGGGTACTAAAACGAGATCCCCAACATTATTGGCCAAAAGCTACTTAGTACTAAAATCTTGAGAAAACATAAACGGTGAAAATGACATAAATAGATGGGATAGATGTACTCCCTTCAATCATATAAGAGTGATGTTCTAGAATACATGTAGTTAAAATGTAACAATTTTTATCAAAAATATTGTTTAAAATGTATGGTTTCAAAATATGAAAATGGTACTAGTGAATTTGTGATTACACATACTTTCATAACAATATACTTTTCCAACTTTTTTTTAAATATATGATAATATTATTCAGCGGTCAAGGTGACATCTTGTTGACTTTCAAAAGTCAAAAATATCATTGGTTTGTGATCGAGGGAGTAATAAATTAATAAATAATAGAGGAATATGTGATTTTCTTTCGAAAATTGTATTCACGATATATAAACTAGCAGCAAGGGATGGGTTAATGCTGATCGCCCCTTGATTTGCATCTAATTAACTTGCCTCTAAAAACAAAAAAGTATTTGTTCCACCTCAATCCAGTTAGATGGTTACATCTTTGAAAGTGTTTTTCGAGGTGCAACTGTGCAAGTGACCAATTGAATAAGCGGATGTTTGAAGAAAACTAAAGATAATAAAAAACATAATTAAATCCCTGTTTCCGTGCATGCACCCTTTAGGACCTGTTTGGGAGAGCTCCACCACTGAAAACGTGGATCTGGAGCAGCAACTCCACCATGAAGTAGCTCTACCGTGGATCTGGGATCTCACTATGGAGTGTTTAGCTTGTACAACAGCTTCAGATACACGAAATTGAGGTTTTGGTGGGAATGGCCACTTTTGGTGGGATGGGGTGTGTAACCAGTAGCATTGGTGGGTAATTACCACCCAACTCCACGGTGGAGCACCCCTTGAGAAGCTCTATGAAATCTATGGATCTGGCCCTCAGATCCAGGATTTTGGTGGATCCAGATTTCGCGGAGCTGGAGCGTTTGGGTAAAATTTCGTAGAGTGAAGCTGTTTTTCGTGAATATAGAGCTGGTGAAGCTCTCCCAAACAGACCCTTAGTTCGTCGGCGCAAACACCTCAGCGAGCTACCGAATCAGGAGCAGGCCAGGTGGTGAGAATCGCGTGGCTACACGTGGCCAGCAACGTTGTATAGATAGCTGGGGCCCACTGCCTTTGCATGGTTAGAGTTGGCTTCAGGGAAGCTTCCTACCTCCTTCCTCTTTAACACATCATGATGCACCTTTTTTACTATTGAGCCTTTTGACCATCGATTTTCCTCGCTTGCACCTCATCACCCCTCCATCTCTTCCCTCTTCCCTAAGGTCTCCGTCCTCCTAAATTTGTTTTGAAATTTATATTTATTTGTTCCCAAGATTATGTTGAATTTGCTTTCAAGCTATCTCAAAATTTCTTGCATATGTTACTTTTTGCTTACTGTGTAAGTGACCTTTGGTGGTGGAGTGGGGCAGCGCAGCGTGCCTGCGCATTGGATGAGCGGAGTGCCTGTAAGGTGCGACACGGTCACGTGTCTCCTTTTTATTCTCTGAGCTATTTTGTCGTTTAGCTCTGAGATGTGTGCGTGCGGAACAACCAACTAATTAACATGTTGCCGGTCTATAGTCGCATCCAAAAAATTAGATAACCTGTCACCAAACCTTTATGCAGCAAAGATCTAATCAAGGTAGAACAAGTGCAAGGTACCTTTCTCTTTAACTATATCATGGAATAAACTTTACAAAAAAGATCTAGTCTTATATTTGGTAAAGACCCTGGATGTGGTCATTGTTGTATCCTTAAGCGATCAGCATTAGTGACGGTGCTAGTATTTAATTATGAAAAGACAATAAATTTTTTTAAAAAATTACCTTTGACGGCGCATGTGAAGCAAAAAAAAACAAAGAAATGAAATTATTATATTAAAAAAAAACTCACTTGGCTGGCAATGACAAACATCTTACACCGAACGTGTGTACCACGTTGCTTGCAAGAATTTCTGAGAGATTTTGCCGAAAACAGTCCGCCGTTCCGAACGGGCCGGGGCCGCACATACATGACATGAAAATTGAGACTAACATAAAAAGAAAGCGGGAAAAGAAGAAATGGCGGATATCTTTTATTAGGGCCATGCGTGCAGGAGGTCCAAATCTCAAGTCGACGGGGGGCCAGCAGGAGGTCCAGTTTAATTTATCCCTGACGTCGAAGCTTAACGAGATCAGCAATCTTTTCCAACTGGATTAACGTAAGTGAGGGGGATCTCTCGAGTCTAGCTACCTAGAGGTATATATTATAGGCCCTGATCAACTCGGCTTCGGTTTCTGGCTTCTTGCTTATTTTTCACTATTCATAAGTTTCGTCTTTTTCTGAACTTTTGGCTTTTTGTTGAGCTTTTTTGCCGGTTCTTTTTTTTCCCGTATCTGTTTGTATTATATGTAATGGGCTAACATATTTTTTATATTTTTAAATTTTTTTTAAATTTAATTATGCTAAATAAGCCTCTGTCAGCTACAGTGCTTTTTTCAGCCAGCTACAGTGTTTTCAGCCATAAGCCATAAGCCATATAGTGCTTACAGATAATAATTAGGAATAATCTAGTTATGTTTATTATCTCTTTGGTCTATGTGTAAAAAATACTTATAAATTTGGACTAAGGGAGTACCATCTTACGTGGTGATCAGTTGGGCTTAAAAGCTCATGGCTTATGGCTGAAAACACTGTAACTGGCAGAGGCTTATTTAGCATAATTAAATTAAAAAAAATTAAAATATAAAAAATATGTTAGCCCATTACGTATAGTACAAACAAATACGGGAAAAAGAACCGGCAAAAAAGCTCAACAAAAAGCCAAAAATTCAGAAAAAGACGAAATTTATGAATAGTGAAAAATAAGCTGGAAGCCAAAAGCTTAAGCCCAACCGATCACTACCGTAACTCCTGTAATTTTGGAGAACCACCTCTTGTTAGGTGGGAGTCGTGGGAGTTCGACTTATTGAATTAAATTGGTAGGAGTAATGCTATGTTTCATTGACCATGTTAATTGAAAATATTCTAAATTTACTTGATTATTTGAATTCTCCGAATTGCGGTTCTTTTAAATTGCATGGGACAATTAATTAGCTGGTGTAGTTATCTTAAGATTTGCAAATACGACACCATCACGGAATCAGATTATGAATAATCTATAGATAACTCACCAAAGAGTACCTGGAATGAGAATCGAACTCTAGTTTTCAGCTAAACAACTGAGGCGCCACAACGCTTAACTGCAGACGGTTGGCCCCAGCTCTGGGCAGTCGATCTCAACACCTTCCTCGTCGGAGCCTCGGAGGGTACTCCACGATTTTACTACTCTTATTTTTGAGATGAGATACTCAATGATTTTAGCAAGAGGCTTGAGAGAGAAGAAAGGGGGTAGACATGGGGATCAAAGACAAAAGTAAAAGATAAGAAAAAGAAAGCTGTGGAGAGAGGAAAGAGCATTTCTTGGCCTCTTCCTTTCCCCCTTTATATCAAGGATCGTGAATTGAAGGAAAAGAAAGGAAGAAAAGCCAATGTACGTGGCACAAACGGCCGAGATCCTACTAATTACAAATCAAATCAAGGGATCCAGTGGATAGATAGAGTAGGATAATAGAGCGAACAAGTAGCTAGCACTAGCTTTGTAGCAGCTTGGAGACATGGAATGGAGGCCACCAAAAGGAAAACATCGAGGCTTATGTGCCTGGGGTCGTATCCGCGAAAGCGCACCCATGTTGAAAGCAAAATCAATACCAGTATCTTCGAAAAGACCTCAGCTAGCTCTAGTGGCATTTATACTTTAGTTTCCTGCGTGATGATATATAGTAGCAAAGCAAAATATGGTGGACACATACGCGATATGCGTACCGGAAATTCCATCCGGTTAATCACATCAAAATAATTGCGTAACTTCCGAAATGCGTTGTTTACGTCGTCATTTTGTATGTATATACTTAGTTATGTTATTTAGAATAACGTATAAAAAATATATAATGGTCTGTTTGGAACCGTACGAATTTCTTATACAAATAAGAGAACGTTCGTGCGGCCCTAACGGGACTAAAGATTGCTGCTAATATATTTATATATATATAATTAAGGCTGCGTTAGTAAGATTTGATTTTGTACGCAAGCCCTAAAAATCGGGGCAGACCAGGGCGGGCCGGTGAACAGCTCTAGTATATACCAAAGGAGATATATAAAACTTGTGTTTTACACATTAGGCAATGGAAGTGCTTTTCCTTTGTATTTCTTCTATTTTGCAAATAGCTTTTGTGTTTTCTTATTTATTTTTTTGTCGTGTTTTGGAAAAAAAAATGTACCACCACAAAGTTGGAAATGTGTATGCCCGCCTCAAAGTAGGTTGCCACCGCTGATTCTAAAATCCCACCGCCGCCGCAAGTTGGATTGTCTAATTGACTATATGAATAACCTGGAACTAAATGGCTGAGGGATCATGTGAAGGTTTAGAATATAGTTGTGATGTATAATTGACACTTTTGTTGAGTTGAATTTGAATTTTATAAAAGTTTCAGAAAATTCATATTTCCGAGTTACTATCAATCAAAGGTGGTCTAACCAGCTGTGGTTGGCGGTCTGACCGCAATCTGGTGTGATCAGACTCTGGTTGATGGTCGGACCGTCAGTGCAGTGTGACTAGATTCTAGTTGCCGGTTACTTTTTTCAAACAGCGTGTTTTGGAAGTGGGCATGTGCGGTCCGACCGCCCGATGTTAGTAGTTAGACCAGAATCAGGTTGGGCAGTTTGGCTGGCATGGAAGATGTGATCACACCAGTTGGTCGGTCAGACCAGTTGTTGGCTGGTGGTCTGGCTAGTACTGTCCAACCACCATGGAGAGCGTCTTGTGCAGTTTCACCGTCGTGACACAAAGTTGACACTACCACCGCCTCTCCTTCACTTCAAGGCACCGTGAAAGCAGCTAGCTACCAAGACAGTGCTCCAGTCGTCATCAAGGACATCCAGCTTGCGTGCTGCTAGGATCTCTCCTTCTTCTATCTTTTATGTTTTTACCATGGGTTCGTAGGATTAGGAGATGTGTTCTTGCCATGTTTAAGAGTTGGGTTCGTAGGATTAGGAAATATGTTTTTATCATGTTTAAGAGTTAGGTTTATAGGATTAGGATGTGTTCTTGACATGTTCTTGCTGTATTCAATGGGTAACCTGCTCATTATCTTGTGATGTTGTAATGGTGTATTTTAATAGAATGTGCTGCTGTGTTTGCTTGTTTTCAAAGCTAGAATCATCTGTGATGAATGAGTATCACAGACGGTTTTTACTTTGAGGCATCTGCGATGTTAGAGTATTACAAACGGTTTTTACTTCGAGCCTTCTGTGATGTTAGAGTATGACAGATGGTTCTAATTACAAACCGTCTGTGTTGTATTTATCACAGACAGCTCATAAACCATCTGTGATAAACTCTGATTATCATTGACTCATAAATTCAAACGGTTCAGAAAACCGTTTGTGATGAATATTTTTATAGTAGTGTTATTAACAAAAATTAATATATATTCTGCCAATACTACCATCCACAACCCCTGGAACAGGATTGGTCGTCGGTGAGTAGTGTAAACGCGGGCAAAAAGAACGTAGAAGATCCAGCCCGTTCACCTTCGTCAAAGAAGAAATTTTACAAGTTTTGACCTCAGCTGCCGAAAGGCATCCCATGATCACCTGCTGTCAAAATCATAACACGTTCACGAAATGCTTTTTGTCACAAAAAAAATCAATGGAAGTTGCTACAAAGATTTGAAAGAGCGATATGCTTCTATATTTTCCTCAAAGTGATTTGTATAACTTTTAAAACGAAATTGAATGATAGATAGTGGTTATTTACCCCTTCATGTGTTATGATATTAATATCATTTTTATTAAAGAGGAAAGTATGAAAGCACTACCCCTCGAAAGAAGTTAGTAAAGGTAGTAGGAAAGAAGGTGCAGCACAGTAGTATTAGTGATAAGAACTTTGCCAGTCGTGTAATTTCTTGCCGTCATTATCCTAACTAGATGAAAATTTTAGTGTGTCTCAACCAGCACATCACAACATTTCCCTTGATTAATTATCCTATTAAATATCAAGCAACAATTAAAAATAAATATCCCAATGCACGTGAACAAAATCTTTGTTTCAGATAAATAATATCCAAGTCATAGCTAATATATAATGATAGTACAAGCTCTAACAAATTCCAGGCTTAATGTCGCGAAGTAAATGAAAAAAAAAACTAGTCTAACGACCTCTTGTGGTTGAAGGCCACGCACATTAACTATACACGTTATACGTTATGTGGATTTGTTTGTGAATTTTTGAAATTTAATCACATAACCTCTCGAGTGCTTAGCTCATGCCGACTTTTTTCATGCACTAAATTTACATGGATGTAATGGATTCCGGTACTCTTTTACGATAATCTCCAGTGCTAAATGCCTAAATATCGTGTAATACCCGGTCCAACAAAGAGTCCAAAATATCACCACTATACTTTTCACTCTAGATTTAAACTATAATTACTTACAATTTCAGCAACATCTCCCTAAATAAAACTCTACAACAAGTTATCCTACAACAAGCATATCAAGATAATATAAATAAGAATAAACATTCATACATAACTTGGGACCTTGTGCCAAAAAATGCTCGGGGCCACGCGCACGAGAACACTTTACCTGATTTTATCATATTTCTAGTTCTTGAATTTTACCTGATTTTAGTACAACTTTGCTTGTCTTGAGGAAAGATTGGAACCTTAGCTATCTATATGACCCTTGGATAGATTAAGTTCCTAAGATTCTTAACAAGGTGTATGCAAAGTTTCAAATTACTTGGACATATATTTTGGAGATTACACTATTTTTGGTTTTGGCTCGAGCTGATTTTCAGTTATGGGAACAGGGATGCAGTTAGACCGTCCCCAGGCCTGAGGTCAGACCTGCCATCCCTGACAGTCAAACCGCTCAGCCAATCTAACCATTTTCTCATAGTGGTCCGACTAGCCCAAAGGAGTTGAACTCTGTTTACTTCCGCACTTTGTGGGTTTTGTTAGTGATGAAATCTAATCTTCCTGGCTTTCAATGGTTAATGGAGTAAAAGTTTCGGAATACCTTTTTAGGAGATTGAATTTGAAGGCATCATGGACCCTCTTTGGTTATCATATTGGGTCCAATGCACTCCAAACAAAAATAAGTAATGCTCTAGAATGTGTGCAGTCAAATTGTTTCAAATTTGACCACTAATAACTTAGTGAATATTTACATTTATTATATAAAAATGGTATGAGTAGATTTGTATCAAAAATAAATTTATCATATTATAATCTTATTAGATTTTACAAATATTTTAAAGAAATTTGATGATCAAAATTGTGTTTTGTTGGATGGCCATATGAGTTCCGAAAACAATACTTATTTGTGACTAGAGGGCATAGTTGCTTAAATCCCCAACATGGTTAATATCTTCTCAAAACCGATAGTACTCGTGTATGCATGTTATTTAGACTCAATAAAAAGCTAAAGCTTCTTCACACGCTTCTTTTTCTAGAGTGGAGCTACTTAGTACAGCTACGATCAAAACCTAAAAAATAATCTTGTAACTTATAGTTAGTTAGACTTAAACCTTATCAGGAATTATGTCTTGGTAGGGTGGTAGAGCTATAGGTACATGACTCTATCCATCAGGTTTAAATCCTAGTGTCTACTTATCAATATGGCTTCAGCTTATTTTTGCACTATTCATAAATTTCGTCTTTTTCTGAACTTTTGGCTTTTTTTGAGTTTTTTTACCGGTTCTTTTTTTCCTCGTATTTGTTTACATTATACGTGATGGGCTAATATGTTTTTTCTATTTTTAAATTTTTTAAATTTAATTATGGTAAATAAGCCTCTGTCAGCTACAGTGCTTTTTTCAGCCAGCTACAGTGTTTTCAGCCAAAAGCCATGAGGCTTTCAGCCGAAAGCCATGAGGCTTTCAGCCGAACCGATCACCACCTTGTATACATGAGTGCACTTTTAATATGAATTTTGTAAGGTTTGCCTATTTATCCTCAGTCTTCTTCTTTCTAAGCATGTGAAAGGGCGCACTCACATGTACGTGCATGTGGTATATGTTTATGTACATTTCATTGTAATCATGCTATAAAAAAGGCTCAAACCTTATCTTTAACTTAGCAGCACAAGCATGGATGCGCACAGCTGTACTGGTTGGTGTAAAAATCTATGCCAAGAAAGTCCTGTCTAGAAAATTTTTATAGTACATTCTACTGGTATTAAAAAAGTAATAGTAAAAAATTAAATCTCATCATTGATTTGTGAAGGCAAAATAGACTTCTTTGTAAATCTATTTTTTATGATGGTATTATAAAGTTTTCTTCTGAACCTATTATTAATCCTTTACATCGCCGCTGTCGTCTCTCGTACTCACAATGTCGTGGCGTTTATGGAAATTACTCTTATGCCATATGATTCTTTTACAATTTTATCCCTTTTAGAATTCTACTACTAGTACTACTGATGATAGTATAACTAAATTATAACTAATATATCTGTTAAATTAAAAAAATGGACGGCTTACATTCATTTTAGGGTTTTTACAGCCCCTTGTCTTAGCCGCAAGGCAAATTTGCGCTGCAGTTCACCCGCCTTCGAACAAGCAATCGGCCGCACAAACTGTAGTTGCATGCCACCGCCCCGCGCGGCGAGGTGTTTTCCTCTCTTTTCTAGTGGTAAAGGCGATCTCGCCGACCTTAAGGTGCTGCTCATTTGGCTTTTTTTTAAGTGGTTTATGGTTGAAAAGCAGTGTAGCTAGGTGAAAAAAAACTGTAGCTGACAGAGACTCATTTAGCATAATTAAATTTTAAAAAATTAAAAATATGTTAGCCCATTATGTATAATACAAACAAATACGGGAAAAAACTGGCAAAAAAGCTCAACAAAAAGCTAAAAGTTTAGAAAAAAACGAAATTTATAAATAGTGAAAAATAAGCCGGAAGCCAGAAGTTGAAGCCGAAACAAGCACAAAAATCTCTTGTTTAATTTTACTAACTATAGCTTGGATGTAGCATCACTCGATCGAGCGTCTGTGTCGCAATGATGACATGCAACCTAAAAGTACAAATCGATATAGTCCTCCTAAGCTAGACCACTTAATCAAGTGCATGTTTATATTAACTTTTATTTTTCTTTTATTTGAAAAAAGAAAATAATATAAACACTTGATTTTTTTAGAAGTGGTCTTCTCACTCTTCTTGCTCCTTTTTCGCTTTAGGGACTGGGCAAGGGGGTTATAGACGTATCACACATCCAACTTCTCTCGCTCCCGCCTTATGTACATCTCTTCTTTACTTTCCCCACCGCTCGTCTCGTTTTTTTAAAAGTCACTTTTTTAGTCACTACTATTTATTTTCAGTCAAAAATAATCAGTCACAGCCAAAAAAACATCAATCACAACTAATATGAACATGCCCTATGAACCAAAAAGATAAGCGTGTATTGCACAGTGATGTGAGATTGGAATCTTAATAATGTACCACTAAACAGTAAACTTTGGAATACTGGTAAATAACCTACCCAATTTTAGTCCAACTGGCGAGGTACCTTGGTATATATGCCATATTTAAAAGTGCTATGGTTTTTAGTTGATTACGACAGAGATTGGGATAATAAAGGGCACTCACGTTGAGAAGCCACTTCGTTTAAAGTGACTCATACAGTGACTCTTACAAATAATTTATAGAAACTAACTTGAGAAACAACTGCATTCAAAAGTCAGTTTCTGAAAGCCAAAGCTATTTTGAACAGACCATATATACCCTGACAGAAAACCAGGGTTTAAATAATTCCCAACATTAACAGATTGTGTGTGTTTGATCAGTTGAGCTCACATCACTGAGCTCACTGTAATTGGTTCGATAATTAGTGCTGCTACACATACAACTGTGGCAATAACTCCACCCTTTCCACATTAGCCTACAAAAGGCCAATCGGAAGCTTTATTACTTTTAAGCTAGCTTTGTGAATCCACTTTGATCACGGGAACGTTAAGGCCGATTTGCTACTAAAGGAGAAGCGATCCACACGAAACGTGTAACCATGGGTTGAATGTTCTATTATTGATCCTTATCCGGGTATATATCCTATACATTCAAAATTAAATGTACTCGTGGTGTATCATAACTAAAAAATATTATAAAAATTTGGAAAAAAAATTCTACATGTACTTCTAAAGTTATTTTAACTATACATAAAATTCCAAATTCAGATTCATTACATGTTAGCAGTAACAAAAAAGAGAAAAAACTAACAAATGCTAAGAGTTCAATTTTATCAAAAATTTATCTTTTTTTTGCTGCTTTTAACATAGAATAAATTTGAATTTAAAATTTTATACATATGTAGAGTAAATCATGGAACACATGGAGAAATTTTCTCAGAACTTTTCATGACTTTTTTTAGTTAAAATACATCATAAATGTACTTTAGATTTAAGTGCGAAAGATATGTTACCCCTATCCCTGTCAACTTTCATAGGCTACCACACATATATTATTTATAGCCCATGCGCGTGTTTTCCACGATGCGCCTTGACACAAAGATTGCAGAACAGAAGAGGTGTATATACATAATGAAGCTAAAAGACCGCTCGATAACAATCCATGGAGGAAAGATGCAATTTCTGGTAGTACAATACCATTCTCTTCCTTTCTATTTAGCTAATGATTTTCTTCGAACAAATAAACAGAACAAGTTTTCTATCGTCTTTTTGAAATAGCTTATCGGACAGCTTTTTCGAAGCGGTTTATCGGTATTCGATTTATTCGCACAAGTACCTATACTAGAGCCAAAAATAAGCAGTCACAGCTATAAACAATAGAATATTTTTCGTGTTAGAATCCCTTTGTTAATTTGGACCTGCCATTGTTGGAACTTACGCTAATTCGTGCTGGGAAATTTTTGCCTGTGGCGTGTCTTTCACACGTGGGACCTATATGATGCTGGCTCTCTACAGCATTTATTGTTTAACTGGTTTTCTCCCTTCTGAAAAGCCAAGCGACGGTGTGAGAGATGGTGCTGTCGGCGACCCATCTATGGCAAGCTGATGGATGCCTGCTTGGCCGGCCGGCTGCACGGAACTATATGCATGGGCAGCGTTGGATGCCCGTGTACCGCGATTCTAGCGACGTGAGATCGGCATGCCCATCTGGCTGTTGCACTTCTTCTTTAGAGGGTGGGATCTTTTCAACTGTAGTTAATAGTTTATAGCTATGGTTGATAGTTTTTAATGTTAGTGTGAGCGTTTGTACGAACGTATCTAATACCGATATGCTATTTTTAAAATTTGTCTCGACAAATTACTTTAGAAAATGATAAAGAAGCTAACCTGTTTATTGTACAGAGAGAGTTTCTTAAGCTGAAAAGAAGGGAGCAAGAGTATTTCTTCTTCTTCCCTAGACGGGGAGAGAGATGGGGATCAGCTACTTGAGTTGTTGGGCTTTTTTCAGGCCGGAAATTCCTTGTCTGGCCCATCATCGAGTCTAATTGGGCCATGTATTATTGGGCTAATCCAGCAGATTCTCAACTTACTGGGCTGATTTCCTGCAAGGCCGGGCGCCAATGGGCCGAGCATAGTTTCCGTCACTTTGTTGTGCCAGGGACACAGCCAAATCCGTAATGACAGTACGTCACTGATCAAAGAGGATAAACACAACCCTAGAAATTAAACTGGAAAAATCATTTCAATCCGAGAAACAAAAAATTAAAAAAAGGCCGCACGAAGAAATAATTTGATATATTCCATAGGATTAAATTAAACAGCCATTAGATACGAATACATATAACACGATCATCAGTTCGCCGTATATATTCATATCGGATTACTGAAAACAGCGTTGCATCTGCACGCATGCACATGCAATGCTGCTCTCTCTTCCTGTCTTCTCCCCTCGCAACGACCACCACCTACAACGAGCGAGCGAGCGAGCATGCAGGAAGGATCGAGCGGCTAGCTTAGTGGAGGTAGTACGCGAGGAAGGAGATGACGAGGGCGGCGGGGGCGGCGGCCACGGCGGAGGAGGCGCCGCTGCTGCCCGGGCCGGGCGCGGCGGCCGGGGCCTCGGAGGCGAGGACGGCGGTGGCCGAGGCGGCGGCGACGACGAGGGCAGCGAAGGCGATCTTCCTCATCTCCATCTTGATTGGCTTGGCTTGGCTGGTTTGTTCTTCTCTGAGCTGCGAGATGAGGTTTATTAGTTACTGGGAGTGAGACGGCTAATCGATCTCTCAGTTGCTTGTGAAGGCTTGGAGGAGAGGAGGGTTTTATAGGGAGGGGTTGGTTGGGTATGAGTGGTTAGGAGCAGGATTAGGGGAGGCTAATCAGCTTTATGGTAGCAATTAACTGGGGTTATTTGTTGCTTAATTTTCGGGCGTTGTTATGTTTAGGATGCTAAGGGGGTGTTTGGGACTGCTCCACTCCACGTTTTTCAGCTCCGCTCCATGTTTTTTTTAGCCAAACAGGTTCAGCTCCACGCACTCTGTTCGAGAAAAAAAGGTGGAGTTGTGAGAGCACCTAAAGGGGTGCTCCACAAACTCTAGGTTTTTTGTGGAGCTGCTCCACGGTAAAGTTTGTGGAGCAGAGTTTGTGAAGCAGTCCCAAACACCCCCTAATTAGGATGGTTACAGCTAATGGTGGTTGGAAACGGGGGAAGCAAATACATGTGGATGGTGGAGCGGCATCTACGTGCATGCATTTGTTTTCGCGTTGAGCTAGTCAAGTGATCGTTGGACACAGCTAATGCTTAATTTTGTCCTGGTTCTGAAGAGGATTATATTGCAGTGCACGATGATTGCGTAGCTGCTGCTGCCTCCTGGTGTACACTTGCGTTGGGCCGTCGGGAAATGCTATAAAATTAAGCTAGATGATGAACCGAAACGGTTCAAGGATATCTTTCGTTGAGCTGGATCGATTGGACACCAACAGAAACCACCAGCAACGTATAATCGGTGTATATATGTACGTTGCAACAGAGAGAAAGAATCAGGTCTTCACTAAGCAGAAAAACTTCTGCACATGCATCCCGCGTACTCGTTTCGGTTCTCAACAACTAGGATGATACAACGCATTGAAAGTATATTGTCCCGTTTGGAACGAAGGGATTTAACAGAAATTTCGAAGGAATTACAAAAAAAACAGTGCAGTTCCTGCAGGATTTGAGAAAAATTTCCACGTTCCAAATAGGACCTATATGTTCGTTTGTCGAAACCAGTACAACGATTTATATACGTGTACATATTTATACCACACACGTCCAGCTTCGTAAAGTAATCTGGAACTAGGAACACCTTCGGCAATCACTTCATCAATTATATTCTTAAAGCGGCGAGGACCAAGTTTTGGTTCAGAACAAATCATCGAGCAGAACTTCTCAAAAAAAAAAATCATCGAACAGAAAAACCTGCAAAAAAGACCAAGCTAAAATTTAAATTAAATCCACTGACATGGTAGTAACTGAATTTCTCTTTAAGCAAACCTCGTCTGCCTAGTCAGTATACCAAATGGTATGGAGGAGGCCAACCAACTGTTAGATGTACCAAATGATATATTAGCTGCAGGACTGGCTATTGTAAGCATGACATACTGACTCATGCCAAATCTTAAGTGCAAATGTTAGATGTTAGCGAAAAGGTATATTTCTTGCTATCCTCCAACCAGCTTATAATACTAAGATAAGTCACTATTATAGTGCGCAATAAAATTACATCGATCTTCCAACATACAGCAGATATCCAGTTTTATTTTTGAGCTATGCTAGTAGGCTATAAGTCTGCAATGATAAAAAAAAAAGCCAGCATGCATACATATAACAAGTCACCAAACTTAGGTCATGGGCATTAATTAGCATGACCTACTTATACTGCCTTTAAATTTTGTATAGAGATCCTTCAAATCATTTTTCTATGAATATGACCCTCTATAGTTACCCTCAAATGCTTCAATGTCAGCCTCACCAGTCTGACAATCATGAATAAAGATTACAGACCAAACCGTATTATTGTCAATGGCCGAACAAAATAGCTAACATTATACTCATATTGGTCACCCGTACAACCTCAGTTTCATCATAAATGATTCTTTTTACAACATCAAAGTTAGCACTTTGACCTCCAAAACAATTTTCTGTTGGGCTTTTAGCTTGTGAAATTTGTTGCAAACCTGTCTCTAAGTGAAGTTCATGTGACATCTAGTATTGGTTTGCTATGAGCACTCCTCATTGTGCATCTTTATATAAACCAATTGCCATACTTCAATTTGTATCCTTTTCTTGTAGTAGCCTAGCATTTAATAGAAGGAAAAGACACAAGTTGAAGGAAAGCAATTGATTTTTAAAGAGGTGCACGATGAGAAGTGTGCACATCAAACCAATGTTTAAATATCACACAAATTTACTCAAAGAAAAGTTTGCCACAAATTCCACAAGCTGAAACAATGAAAAAAATATTTTGGAGGCAAAGAATTCGAGTGGTGCTAACTGATGTTGAAAAAGAATCATTTATGATGAGACTCAAGGTTTTATGGATGAACAACGTGAGTAACGTGTCCAAATTGGCTATATTGTTTTTACTAAGCAACATTGCAGTCTAAATTGTACTAACGTTATGTTTGTTTTCTCAACATGTCTAGGCCAAAGATAAATGGGCCAAATTTATCAATGTACTTATTCATCGGTACGACGAGATGGAATTCATTTTCAAGGTAAGCATGCAACAGGAGAGTTTAGCATGTTTTTAAATTCTGTATGATCATACATCGACTCAAGAGCATGGCTTGATTGGTAACAAAAATTAAACTCAGATGGGAGTTCGACCCAGTACTAAATTATGGTTAGAATCCTCTCCATGAGCCTGATAATCATCCTATAAGAAGCGAAAGTGATGTAGGAAAAGAAGGCAATGTTTGGTGATGGTGTTTAAGAGACGTAGCATGCACAGTGCGTCTGACACCACACGGTTCATGCATATTACCCACCCCCAAAAGAGAGCTTACACAAAAATAATTGATGACATGGAAGACTATCCTATCTTTGTTCATTTTGAGTAGTAAGGATTCCTAGTTAATAATGAGAAGATGGCAGTCATGTTGAAGGGAAGGCCCTCTGCCACCATCAATGTGCTTGTGGATCACTAGATTGCACAAAACTATCCACCTCCTACGTCATTTACGAGGCCCTGCTCGTTTCAGCTTCAGTTTCTTTTTCACTATTCATAAATTCGTCTTTTTCTATTTTTCCCCTTTTTTTTAGCTTTTTTGCCGGTTCTTTTTTCCTGTATTCGTTTGCGTTGTCCGAGATGAGCTAACATATTTTTTTAAAATTTAATTACGCCAAATAAGCCACCTTCGGCTACAGTGAAATTTCAGCCAGCTGCAGTACATTTTCAGCCATAAGCCACAGCTTTTCAGCCTAACCGAGCAGGGCCAGTGGAAATTGATAGCAGAATAGTTTGCTTCTCGAATAAGTATCTTGCCTTTAATGATTCTGAACAATGAGCTTGTAGCTCCAGTGTAGTGATTATTTTTTCAACAATTGTTTTGAACTGAATAATGAGCTTGCTGCTCCTGTTTAGTTACCATTGCTTTCCAGAAAATGGCTAAAATACGCTAGTTTGCCCAGCTGGGCCACAGCTCATCTCAGCAAAAGAACCAAACGCACCTTACATCTGCATATATGATAAACACCTGCTCACACATTAAACCAAGCATGGGCGTACAAACCAACGACAAGGCATCTCATCCTACTATAAACAATACCAGCTATGCCCATTATGTTCATTGGAAAGATGATCAATGCAAAGAAACCTTTGTTTATATCATTTGTGTGCGCCACTGATAGTCCTTGCAAAGAAAAGCAACTAGGGGACAAAAGGCACCCTTCTGTAGTTGCTTTGCACATTGTACTGATGGATCGATTGCAAAGGCAAGCAACCACTGAAACAAAATTAAGCACAAACGAGAAGTTGTTTTCTCAGAAAAACAGTGGTTTGTATTTCTCCAATCTGTTCTTCTTGATCAATCGAACAATGCAGATAATCCAAGTGCGTATGAGCGTATCTGACGACTCTAATGCCCAAATGGGGCCAAATCAGAAACCAACCGGCAAAATCGTTCGAGTGCTATTAGCGCAGTGAACAGATCGCGGTTTTTTTTAACAGCCAGCATCCAGTATTCCGATCCACCTAGCTAGTCCACGCACAAATTAACCGATCGATGCCACCAACATTAGAAATCATCCAAATGTGAGGGCGCCGTAAAAAGAAACTGTAAATATATATAAGCACACGAGCAGCGCCGCCGCCGAGGGTTAAAGAATGGGGTTTTTACTTTTACCTCGTAGAGGCTCTTGGCCTCGCCGCCGCACGGGTGCAGTTTGCTCCTCCTCCTCCCCGCTCCCGGTGCCGGCGCCGCGGAAAACCCTAGCCGTCCTCCTGCGGGAAGCGGGAGAACGGAGCAAATGGCGAGCACTGGAGCTATTTCCCCTTTTTTGTTGGTTTTTTCTTGGTTTTGACGAGAAAGATACGACGCAAAGAATTCGAAAAGAAAAAACACCAGACGCATGAGCCCCACCGACCAATCGCGGTAGGAATGACTGAGGACCAGAAATAATTACACTTGCGAGAAGTTAGATTTGTAAAAAAATACTAGCCTCATAGGCGCGGCGTCACGCTGCGCCAGTCACCATATATACCGAAGTAAAAGAGGCGATAATTCGTGAGGAATTTTTTTAAAAAAATCGAGGGCACATGTGTATTTCCGAAAAAGGCAAAGGGTTTTTTCGTAAAAAATCGAGGACTTGTACGTAACTAAACGAGGACCCATACGTAATTTAGAAAACCGCGGGGCGCTATCCTGCAAAGTATACAAAATTTCGGTGAAGTGGAGGGGTGTTTTTGCAAAAAAAAGTGTTTAAAAAAACTGGCAGGGACCTATTCGCGAGAACCAAGGACTTTTACGTAATTTCGGGAAAACAGAGGGATTTTTTCGCAAAAAGGGTCTCCAGGCCGTACGCAAATTTCTCCCGCCACGCGCCGGCCGGAGCGCGCGCGCGGGCGGGGAAAAGCCGACGTGGATGGCTCCAGGGGCGGGGAATCCCCCCTGGTGTAATATGGTTAGTACTAGCCACGTAGGCGTGGCGCCACGCCACGCCAGCCACCGTGTGGACCGAAGCAAAAGAGACGGCGATTCGCAGGGAGTTTCATAAAAAAAAATCGAGGACTTGTGCGTAATTTTGGAAAAACAAAAGGACTTTTTTGCAAAAAATCGAGGACCTGCAAGGACCTGTACGTAAGTAAATAAGGACCAATACGTAATTTTGGAAACCCGCGGGGCGCCATCCAAAATTTTTTTTGAAAAAAACTAGGTGCAGGGACCTTTTCGCGAGGAAAAAGGATCTTTACGTAATTTCGGAAAAAGTGGAGGGATTTGCCTCCCCCGGCCGTACCAAAAACCGGGGGACACCCGTCGGCCGGCCGGCGCTCGCGGTCGACGTGGATAGCGCGGGGGGGCCGGAATCCCCCCGGCTATAAGGAGGTTAGTATTTGCTACGTGACTGCAACAGCGAAGGATTCCCGAACCGCCCACCTGCCGCGCGCGCAACGCCAGCCACTCGTTCGTGCATACATGCATAGCCAAGCGAGCGGACACCTAAGGGCCTGTTTAGTTGCCTGCATCCGGTTGAATCAGGCTGGTCGGATGTAGGATCTTCTTGTTTGGTTGCCTGGTCGCTGGGCTCAGCCTGGCTCTGCTCATGCAAGATTCCCCCCGCAGCCAAGCTCTGGAGAAACGTGGGAATCGGGCGTTTCTGGGGAGCCAGACTCGCGGGATGCAGGTGATTAGTCAGTTGATGATGTTATTAGTGTATATTAGTAAATATCAAGTATTATTAACGTGTTTTGAAGAAGTTTAAGATATAATAAGATACGAACATCTCATATAACATATCTTCATAATCATAATCTTATATCATTTTTATCTCATGCAACATATCTTCGTACAGGCAACCAAACAATATCTCTTCTCAGCCAGACTATACTCGTTCGTGCATACATGCATAGCCAAGCGAGCGGACACCCAAACCGAAGCTAACTGCAGTACTTCACACCTATTTTTTACGAGTTTTTTTTTTTGTCTCTGTTTAGCAATGCGTCATGCCGAAAATATCTCCTCCCCGTCGCTCTCCGGGCCGACGCAGCGGATGCGGCGAGACTGCGAGAGGCATCCGCATCCGCTTTTGCGTTAGAGAAAAGCTGTTTGCATTTTTAACGCTGGCTTTTTTTTTCACTTCTGTTACGCACATTTTGGCGATAGCTCCTAGCTTTTAATTCATTATTTTTTAATTTTATGTTTTTCTTGATTTTTTTGTCTTTTCTTTTTTTACGTATTCATTGGTATTGTCTGTGATTGACTAACATGTCTCTTCTATTTTTTAATTTTTTTTAAAATTTAATTATACTGAATAATTTACTATCAATTATAGTTAAAAAAGTTATAAACCATCGATAGACTGAGGACCGCTGCACACATGAACTTCTTGTCGTGTCAATATGCGGGTGGTGATAAGTTCTAAACAGTTTTCCATTGCTCCTCGGTGTCTTTTCTCCCCCTCATTTTTTTTCCTTTGGTTTTGCGGTTTGATACTTGTAATTGAGGTGGCGTCGAGACTACTAGTCCACTAGAGCTAAGGATTGGACTGTTGAGATTAGGGCCATGCTTTGTACAGTTTTTTTGTTCATAACTTCTCCTTTAGATTTTATACAGTTGTGTCAAATATTTAGCTTTTCAAAATAAACTAGTGAGGAGAACAGTCTTAGGATGGATTCTTGTAGAAAATCAGTATACGGAAAACAAAAAAACCTTTAAAGTTAAAGAAAATTATCTGCAATTTACCATCTAATTATCCTCAATCATTCACTCGGTGCCCACTCCCTACCTCGACGGCAAGCACCGGTGACCTTGACTACATTCTCGGCAACATCCCCATTGCCCACACCTCCAGCGAAGATCAGCTCGCTGCACACTTCTCCTCTTGCCCTCTCAACTCCGGCTGCCCCTCCCCCTGTAGTCGCCCCATTTTTCCTCGGTTTATTTGTTTGGAATGTGTATATTAGTATGAAATTTCTAGATCTGGTTGGGAGGAAGATTGGCAGCAAAGGACATATTGTAGTTGATGTTAACTTTTTTTTTTGGCATGAATTCCACATCTGAATGGGAGAAAGGATTGGGCTTGGAGGATGAGGACACAAATGTTAATTTTTGCTTGTATATTAGTGTGTTTTGGATGATGCCTATCAAATGCATGCTAGATCTGATATGTTTGCATGATTCTAGGAATGAATGTTCACATGCCTTGTGAGCTATGGGAACAAATGCATGATTAGCCTCTTTGTCAACAACCACTGCTACAAATCTACATGAATTAACCAAATAACCATATAAATATGTTGAGTTAAAGTTCATTTTTAGGTTAATATAAAAAGACCATTTTCAGGTGTAATTTGTGAGTCGAGTTTTTCAAGGTTAGTGCTACATTACATAAATTATCAGAAACAAAATAAATTAAGGTCAACTTGTGCTTTCACTACAGAAGTTAAAATAAGACAAAAATGTATAGCTTTGGCATGTGACCATATTACCTAATTTGCTATAGGAACTTGTCATCCAGCAGATTGACTGGTGCGATTGGCTTTTGTTTTAGTGATCTAAAATCTCTTCAATATCGTCGCTCTGGAGACATCTGATAAAATCTCTTCAATACCGTCTCTATGGAGACATAATAAAATCTTTTCAATACCTGTATGTGCCCCCATATAATCATGCAAAGTTATATGCTTGTACACAAGAAATTTGGTTAATTGAGTGGAAGAAGTATATGCCATATGTAGATACATTGGGAAATATTGAAATGCAATAATACACTACTGTTTGAAGTAAGTTCCATACATATGAAATTATGTTCTAGTTTAGCTTACATAGAGTTGAAGAAACATAGCATTGTATTTTCTTTGCTTATCTTTTATTCTCATTTTTACCTTTTGATAACCTTCATAAACATTGCAATTCAAGGGCCTATCCAATAATAGTTTATCGGGACCAATACCTGACTTTTTAGCACAAATAACATCACTTGCATTCCTGTAGGTGATATATTGATATTCATCTGACATTGCTTACGAACTCTAGAATCATCCAAAATATTAACCTCATGTTGGTTTTATAGTGATTTGTGAAGCAACAACCTTAGCGGATCGATTCCTTCATATCTTCTACAAAAAGTCTCAAGATGGATATCAAGATGCTTCTACAAAATATTAACACTGATACTTGTTTGCTAAAACTTGTATGCTGAACGCACTTATCAAAACCTAATTCTTTTTTATATTGTCATGCTTTGGTGCTAGGTTTGACAACAATGCAAATATATGTGAAAAATAGTTCTTCTACTTGTAAGTAGAATAAAACACAGTAACAAAACACTATTTATCAAGATAGTTGTTCCAGCAACTCTATTGCTTGTCGCAACAATTATTTTCCTTAATAGAATAAGAAAGAAGCAAGGTAAATGGATGGGTTCTTTTCGGATGCGGCTTATAATAGAACATTTTGATTAAGGAAATTAGTAAAACCTGCATGAGTTGTACTTTGTTTACCTTGTCACGATTCAATTTTGTTACAGATTCACGGTTGGTGTACAGCTCGGATCCTAATTTCCCTTGAGACAAGTCAACTATATTTGAGAATAGGCAGTCCACCTACAAGGAGCTAAAGCTTATCACAGATAACTTCAGAGAGGAAATAGGGCATGGATGAGTTGCGGTTCATGTTTCATATTTGTTTTATTTGTTTGGTTCTCATTGATCAAGTTGTTATGTGTAAAGCAGATGGTACATATGAATTTTTTCAATAAAGGATGTTGTAAAAATTGTGGACGAAAGTTGAATATAAATTTTTTTTAATGGTTGTGGTCTTTGCAACCTGATGTTGTGCATTGACATGTCATGTGAATATTTTGGTTCTTTTAAATTGCTTTCGATTGCAATTTGATGTTGAAATTGGGAATTGAAATTTCATAATTAGTGTTTACGTGGTCTTGAAAATTTTGGACAAAAAAATTATAAATTGCATATAAATACAAAGAAGACACATATACAGATGAACTGTTTCAACCAGGAGTATCATGGTTTATTTGCCTCCAATCCTCTCTCTTATATTTCTAGAGCCAATCTATTAGCCAAACACATTTCAAGGATATCTCCAGATTCTTAGAGAATCCAAAGGAGAAGCTAAAAAATAAGAATATAAAGTTTTACCAAATAGACCCTAGATATCACAGTATCTTTGACATCTCGATCGGTAGAATGCAATAGAGGATTTGTTCCCTTGTTATAATATATGCTAATTTTTTTCCAACATCGACCATAGCTACCTTCAGTGGCGGAGCCAAAATTTGGTTACACCCCAGACTCAGTGGTGAAATGATCTAGGCTATCTGGGCTGGACCATGAAAATGTTACCTAGGTTAGACTGAATTTACCCGGGCTGTACACTAGATATTTTTCCATACCCCAGGCTGAAGCCTATCCTACCTGGGATGTGGCTCCGCCCTTGGCCACCTTCAACTACATCATATCACGAACCAAGGAAAAAAAACCTTGAGCAACACAGATGCTTCAACGAAAACAACACCAAGAAGGCACAACTATTATTGAGCATATTGGTTTATTAATTGATCCATTGTTGTGCTAATAACAAATTCCCATTATGGAATGTAGGCTAGCGCCTACTAGATTTGCCTTCACTACACCTAAGTAGTGGTGTAGGTTTCGCCATGATAGCACGCCTACCGTTACGTAATGTAGGTTGGCAATTGCTAGCTTTGCCTCCTCTATACATGAACAGCGCTGCAGGTTTGGCCAGGGTGACAACATAACTTCCTTTCATCTCTTCACCATGCTTTTTTTACTTACAACAAATCAGGGGTGAACCCTCCCTTCGGACAAGCTCAGGCAGCTGCCCGAGCTCCGTCATCAGCCGAACCCTCCTCCTCTGGAGCCAGTACCACCACTCCACCGCACATCTACACGACCAGCCCTAGAGGATTCTTGTACTGATGGGCTGTCATTTGGCCCAGGTGCCCAGCTACCCAGTAGGAGAGGCGTCTAGCCTAGATGGCCAGAAGAAAGTAGATTAACACTTCGGCAGGGCATCCTAAGTGTGATTGTGCGAGCGATTTGCCTACAACCGAGTGGAGGCTGGAGCCAAGACAAACCCTAGAGTGGAGGCACGGCGTGGCGTGGTGGCCAGGCGCAGTGGATAGGTGAGAGACTGGGAGTTCGAAACTTGGAATTTATGTATGCTTGCTAGATTTGCTTGCCTGCTTGGTGTTGCGCCCAAGAAGAATCTTAATTAGAAATGTAAGTTATTCTTGTCTCAATTAACTCGTTCTTGCTAATTTATTGGACAAATTTTGGCACTTTTGTAGATTTTTTGTGTTGTTGTTTGTCTTGCGCATCTGTTACTCTTGTTCTAGTGTTCTTAGGTTAGTATGAATTGGGTGGATCTCCCATAATGTCATAGCTAGTGAGGCATGACATATCACAATTATCCACTAATCTGACAATAGCAGGTCATGTTAGATTAAGTAGAGGGCATGAATACGACACTACAGCTTAATACATGTCATGTGTGGAGAGATCAAAAAACAAATACAAGCTATCTTTGATTGTGTTTTAAGTGGTTATTTATAGATAGTTTATATCATGTTCTTATTATTGAGTGGTGGACATCTCTAGCTCTCTACCTGCTGCTTTGCTTTTGGACAAGCAAATAATATGTCAAGTCTTTTAGACACCTATTACTTCTTGAAGTTCATGTTTTGTTCACCATATCATTTTATTATGTTTCCACCAGAACTCTCCAAGCTATGAAACAATATCAGACATCAGTAGCGCCAAATAAAAAATGAATAGAATAGCTGCTGCTCACTCTTCTTTAGATTGAGGTGCTACAATTTCCTTGTAAATTGCTTGGGGGATCGGTGCAGGAGAATTGGAGAAAAAGACATAAGCAAGAAGACGGGGAAAATAATAAGTGATAAACTCTTTAATCTTCACTTGTCATGATCAAATGGAATGGATTATGATTTTTTCTACAAAGGTTCTAACTCATTAATTGTTTGATTTGCTAGAAATAGATTTGAAGAAATATTTTGACTATGTTTCGAGCTTAAGCACCGGTGCAAGTGGAACAACACTGTTCGTGTTGCCTGACTAGATGACTATTAAGACAGTCTGTGAACTGGTACCTAGATCCGATTACAAGATATTGTTTCGTGCGGTGGATAGAACACATGTCTTATCAACCCCAAATAGTACAACGTTTGATCCTTGAGTCTCTAATAACAACTGCCATATGGTTGTTATCAATGTTCGTCTCCCACTGACAACAATCGACGATCCAGTGTTCTCTCTCTGACAATAACTGTCTTTCCGACCAGATACGCTAGTTCCATAAGGTGTCTTCTCTGATGAATAATTGCCGTCTCTTCATTGGTATTTAAGGCTAAAAAATGGAAGACTAGAGGACAATTGACAATTAATCAGTTTCAATCCCAGATAATTCAATCAGAGGATTCATATCTCATTCAATTTAGTTTAATTAGGGTTAGTCTCACGTCTTTTTAAACGCACCCTGTAACAAGTTCATAGAAATAAAGAGCATCTCTGTTCTCTTCCACATGTTTTAGCCATTTTTCTTATATTATCTCGTAAGATCGGTGACTCGACTGTTGACAATGAGGTACCATCTTTTATGTTCTACCTTCACCTTTATAAGTTCATATGTAAATTGTAGTAGTTGCTTTCATTTAGTATCACATGATTTTATTAATGTGATTGCAATATAGTCTAAGTATGACTTGCTTTGCTATGGATAATATCATCGGTCTATGTCGTCCTACCTAAAATCTATTCCTAGACCCACCATTGCAACAAATTGCAAATAGAGGAAAACATGCCGTCGTACTCCTCCCAACTTCATCCTGGTTGGCATATGAAAAATGATGTATGTGCTTTCATCAAAGATACTTTATAGTATACAGTTTTTATAAAAAAGATTAACATATAATTACATAAATCACCAGTAAAATGTGCACCTAGTAGACCATATAATATCTAATACAACCTATATTTTAGCCATCTCTCCAAAGAAAACTTCAAATACACTATTTTGAAAGCAAAAAAGTAAATATCTTGCGATAAATCCTCATTTCTTTTTTTGAGCTTGTGTCTTATTTTTTTATAGTAACTAGTTTTTTAAATATATTATGTTTTTAAAATGGGATCTACAAATTTGTAGTAGATAGTGTTTTGATTTTATCTATATTTGACAAAATCATATATAAATATATCTTTTTATACCCTCTCTTAAATGATCAAAATTTAAAATTTTAATTCAAAAGTCGTAAGGGCACGGCAAGAAAAACTCGTCTGTTTATAGGCCTGTTTGGCAACGGCTGCGGCTTTTGACTTTTGGCTGAAATGTTTTGAATTTTGGCTGTTTACGGTACAGATTACGGAGAGATAGATACTCACTTGCGATTTTGGCTGATACAGATGTTGGGCTTTTAATGTGTAGATCGTTTAACTTGTAGACCCCATCTTGAGAAAATACTCCGTTTGAAAGTTAGTTACTGTAGCAAAAGTCAAAAACCACCAGTTTCAGAGGGAAAAAAAAAACAGGTCCCATATAACTTGGCTACAGTACAGACAGCATTACGAGAGCAGCATAATTGCATTGATGAGCAGTCTGTACTCCCATGTCAAAACACACAGTATCAATCTCTCTCTCTAAAAGAATGAGGAGGTTAGGAAAAAAAAACGCTGGGCGGCAATCCAACGGTGGGGACCAGCCTGCATAGAAAAATCGAGGCGGGACCCTGGGGCTGAGGGGCACCCCCGTCATTTCCCGCGCCACCCGCGGCCTCCTTTATCTCTCCCCTACCGCCCCACGTTTCGCCCCCATTTCGAAGCACACCGAATTCCCTGCGATTCCTCTCCCCTCGTCCTCCCCTAGGGTTAGTACCGCCTCCCTCCCCACGGATTCAACCGCGGATTGCTCTCGAGCCCGCTCGATCTGCTGCTTTAGGGCTTCGGCTCGGCCTCGCCCGGCCGATCCGGACCGTTTCTTCGGATTTTTTTTTGCTGATCTTCTCTCTTTTTGCTGGGTTTCTCTGCAGGGATCGCCGGAGAGGAATCGCGACGAGGGACGTCTCGTTTGAGGTACGTGGCTCGGTGACTATTCGGGCTGATGATTCTTGGGTTATTTTAGTATGTTTCTATGTTTTCTTTTTCGGTCAGAAGTTGTATTTTTTGGGTGGCGATGTCCGGGCGGGTGTAGAACTAATCGAGCCGCTCCGATTTGTCAATTTGATGTTTATCTGTGTAGAACAGCGATGAACAGTGAGCCGCTCGGATTTGTCAATTTGATGTTTGTTTGTGTAGAATAGCGATGAACAGTGAGCAAATTGGGTGCTCTGTTGTAAAGGCGCCGTCTCCTTTACACGTATTCAGTGTGGTTGTTGCGACCAATTGATGCCTTCTTTAGGTGCTTTGGCCAAAGTTAGTGAGCCAGATATGGTTGCTACTTTATGGATTTGTTGCTCTGTTGCGTAAAGCGCCGTAAAGTTGGGGGCTTTTTTAGAAGGAAAAAAGTACATATAACACTCTAAACTAAAGTCAGTTAGGCATCCTGGACTATGAAACAAAACATTTGACCTAATCCGGTTTCACATGGTGGTATTGATCGCCTGTCACAATGAGTGGGTAATTTTGCCACATAGAATGACATACTGATCTCCCTCAAATCGAAACAGTGAGGGAGAGAGCTACAGGGGGTGGCCATGGAAGCGCGGATGTAATCTTGGTGGGGGAGTAGCCCCTATGGTCCCACGTATCATTGGCCCCTATGGTCCCACGTATCATTGGCCTAACTTGGTTAGTGTGTCATCCTACGTAGCAAAACTGTCTACTCATCACGCCACATGGGCAATACCACCCTGCGAAACTGAGTTAGGGCGTTATTTGAACCAAATTGCAAAGTTGGGGGGTCAGACATCTGGTTTTATAGTTCGGGGTGATAGACGGACTTTCGAACAAAGTTCAAGGTGTTATATGGACTTCTTCTTTTTAGAATTATTTTCGCCTGTGCTGACGCAGTTAGGTAATCAGGCTTCTGGCTCGATGATATGACAGGTTGTGTTGCTAGTACCTCCAGTTTGGTATTTGACCAAGCTGCCATTACCTTTTTGAAAGATGCTTCTATGGGTAAAGTTATTCTGGGGGGATTGGATTCATTAGGCCACAATATGTTTTATACAATCAGGATTGTAGCTTTTGAAGATTGTATGATCATATTTACCTCGAAATGGAATGTTTTGTTGCAAATTATTGACTCTGTGGTGATTGTTTGAAATACAATTGCGACTGCCTTGGTTAGTCTTGTAGACTTGTAGTATTGACTATGTGTGTTGTCTGATTTCTAGTTAACCAAGTCATGGAGCACAAGGAGACCGGTTGCCAGCCTCCGGAGGGCCCCATTCTTTGCATCAATAACTGTGGCTTCTTTGGCAGCGCAGCCACCATGAACATGTGCTCCAAGTGCCATAAGGAGATGATTATGAAGCAGGAGCAGGCCAAGCTGGCCGCCTCCTCTATCGATAGCATCGTCAATGGTGGTGATGCTGGGAAGGAACCTGTCCTTGCTGGTAACATGGAGGTAGCTGTTGCTCAAGTTGAGGTGAAGATGCTTATTGCACAGCCTGCTGATGTTGCCGGTCCCAGCGAGGGGATGATGGTGAACCCCAAGGGGAAGGAAGGCCCACATCGGTGCACCAGTTGTAGGAAGAGGGTCGGGCTTACCGGATTCAACTGCCGATGTGGGAACTTGTACTGCACGCTGCACCGCTATTCGGACAAGCATGACTGCAAGTTCGACTATCGGACCGCGGCTAGGGATGCCATTGCCAAAGCCAATCCAGTGGTGAAGGCGGAGAAGCTTGACAAGATCTAGGGGGTTTGTATGATTGGCAAAAAAAAAGGTCGCAATCTGCGGTACTTCGTCATGCGTCTTTGCTGCATTATCCATGCCTTTTCCTTTCATGTTGGCTGCTACAATCTAGTTCAACATTGTGATGCATGGCACAACTCGGCAGCTTCAAGAACCCTCCTCTCTGGTCAGTCCGAATGGTTTGCATGTTGGCTATGTTGTGTAAGCTTTATTTATGGCGCGGGCGGTATGGTGGCTTCGCATTTAGCTAGCTCTGTAATGTACTATTGCCCCTGGCATGTTACATTGCAACCAGTAATAGCAATCAGCGATCGTCCGTTATATGGTACCTGCATGCACGATACTTTTCAATCTTTAGCCGGTAAACTCTGGGAAAAGTGGCACATTACGTATCTTTGTTGTCTCCTGCAAAGACATTTCAATGTCATGTATCAGGAGAGATGTTTGGTAGAATTCTGTTCTGGGGTTGGTCTATGTTGGTTTCCCTTTTCTGGTATGAAGGAGAATTTTGGCATGTTGCGCTCGCATATGCAAAATTTTTGATAGGGTTGAATATGCAATCAAAAGGAAATTCATTGGTTTAGGTCATGCTTTGCATTTAGCTTGACATTGCTATATATGCGAGCTAAGAACAAGTGTGTTACTGGAGTTCTCTTGGTTTGGTACCTGGGAGGTAGCTAGGGGAAAGCCTTCTAACCTATCGATTGTTTAGTGTTTTGCCTTGTAATAGAGTTCTAACTGCTTAACCAGGGTTGTCTGCAAGCAGTTCATATATCTGGAGATCTCTTGGTTTCATTTACTTGTTTTGGATGCAGCCATTTATTAAAACTGTTTACTTGGTACTGGCAGCATCCTACTAAATGTGGCAAGTTTTCTCCATGACAATTTACACTACTCGGTAAACCTATCACACTGCAATTCTAAGTTGAGCCGCAGTCCACTTCACATGACTGGAAGGTTAATGTGCGGTCGTAACACTTTCCTTGGCACAATTGGAGGTTTGTCTGAATTATATATCCGCCCGCAGGCAATTGACCAACATGGTATCAGAACCTTAGCAGGACTGGTTGTCTTCTGACTTTGGGGGCATGTTTGAGCAGAGTTCAGAACTAAGGAATGCATCACTATGACATGGAACAAATGTTTTAATTTCTTCGTTGCTAGCGCAATCCGAATGAGCTCATGGGATGCCGACGTTGTCGTACGTACCTTGAGCAGCTGGAGCGGGCTGTGCTGAAAAGTTGCATACGTTCTCCGGCACTCTACGATATAATCTTCATTGGCTACACCTTCATAATTTCTTTTTTCTGTTCCCCACTTATTATTTTTTATTCTCCGTCGGTACGTTTCCTGGATCTGCCATTGAATGTCTCGATGGCCTCTTCGCTGTCACCAGTACGAGACCAATTCAAGTACCAGTTAGATCTTGGATCTCGTGTTCTCATCACTGTGTGATAGAGAGTTTCAACCTTGATGGCCAGCCTTGCACTAGCTGACATGGATTAGATGCAGGCCTTCGGGCCCTTTTGTTCGTAATCCGATGTCTAGTGAAGTTTGCATAGGGTTAGAGTTCGTATTATCCTATTTTAAGGTGAGTTCTCACTTGATAAGCCCTATAAATACACTGTATATGACTAGAACAACTGTATTTTTTTTGGCAATATATACTCTTCCTTTAAAGACTGAAGTGTCCACAGGTCATTGTATTTTGTCTTCATTCTGTACCATCGGCCAATGAGGCGCCCGTTGCCAGCAAAGGGCAGACATCAGAGTGCATAGTCGTAGTTCGTACCAATTAGATGAGCCATATGCAGTGGACAGTAGACAGCACCACATATTTGTAAGCAAGACTGAAGACGATGCTGTAATCTTGTCCCGGAGATAATGTATTGTACACCATGATATAATGCGTTTGACATGCCGCATCGGATAACAAAAACAACTTGCTTGTTCAACCACCTCGAATCATCTCAACTCCCAAGTCAAAATGTCATATTGTTCGGATCACTTCATTGATCACTTGAATAGAATATAATGCAAAGAGCAATAGGAGAGTATCTCGAACTGCACCTGCTCATGTTTAAAGCCACATAAAAAAATGCATGTCAAGATGGCAAGAACGGTCATGATCCTTGTTACTTCATCTGCAAAATTTTTATTCACGGGATCAGAAGATCCTTATCTGTTCTGACAAAAGAATGGCAGAATTAATGGGAAGTGAACTGTTGGCAAACTGCAGCAGCTAACATCACTGTGCATGAGTGCAAGCTGCAACGGCAGCATACATGCAAAGCAACTAATTTTGCCTTCGGTTGCCATGCTAAGCTATTTGGGTATTGGGAGAGATCAAAGATTAACCCACATTATCTTTCACCTCCAAAGGTATCTTGGAGAGAAGACCGAGTTTTTTCTTGGAGAAAGACTGAATTAACTTTCCCAGTCACTTGTCAGGCCCTAAGGTTGAAGTAGATGGTGTAGAATTCATCCCTCAAGGTGAACAATGGCTCCAGGAGGAAGTTCCTCCTCACCCCCTTTGCGGCGAAGCTGACCGGATGGTACCGCCGCAACGGCTCGGCCTGCGCAAAGCTCGCCGCCTGCTGAAATCCCGCGCCGCTGTGCTTCAGAGCGCTCCTGCAGCCGACCTGAACCTTTGCACCGGCGGAGCGATCCGTGCCGGTCATCAAGAAGCACCCCGGCTTGGTCCCGAGCTCGATGGAGACAGAGTTGGGTTTCCCGTCGAGCCCGGGGACGATGTTGAACAGAGAATCCGTGCTCTTCTCTGCCGACACCGTCAGGCTGTTGGTGATCACCATCCCTGGCAGGTCGAACGGCTCGATCATCGCGGAAGTGAACTTCGTGGCAGTGCCATTGATGGCATGTCGTTTGGTCGAGCCCTGGGGGAGCACTCTGAATGTTGCGTGGACGGCGGCGTCGCTTCCGCCGCCTTCGGGCCGCTCCTGCATCGTCAGGGAGGTATTTACGGTTGAGAGGACGAGGGTGTTGCCACCGGATTCTTGTGTGAGTGTCACCAGCTGGGAGTTGTGTGACGACGGGACAGGGGTGATCCAGTCTGAAACTGCGGCGGTGTTGCCGGTTTTCGCATCCCAATCTCCGGTGGTAAGGCCGGCGAGGAGGAAAGGTCCGAATAGGACTGCTTGTAGAGATGCAAACTCTGACCGATCATCTGAAGATACCACTTACGATCAGTCTGGTATGAAGATTCGGACTCCATTTATCATATATTAGATATTGGTTCAGGGTACAAATTTAATTTAGTAGGCTAAGTTAATACATTACTCCCTCCATTGAGAAACATAAGACCTATAGTTTGAAAGGTCTTGTTGATAAATACAAACTTACATGTAGATTTAATGAAACTTTTTCTCATATGCCCCTATTTATTTTCTATCTATCATATGCATTTATTCATTACCACCCACACAAAGTATTCTTACTTATCTTTGTAAGACAATTATAAAGGGTACCTAAGTCATTTTCTCTCATAACTTTATCAATTTTACTACCTCTTTAATCCTTGTGCAAAGTCAAAATATGTTCTATATTTCTCAACGGAGGGAGTAGTATATAAACATGGTGAACTATTTGTTTAAAAAAACATGGTGAACTATGGATTGACATGATAAATTATTGTGTTGACTTCATAGTTACTGATGTATAAGCTAGCAAATAACTTCTTTCAAGCTGAAGCATATTGATGCTTAGTAAAAAAAAACGAAATTTTAGACCTTTTATTGCTTCAGTCCTTAGGTTAATAGGTAGCTGGAGTGACAAGTGATCACCACTATCCCACTGCTTGCTGATTGTGAGGAAAGTCCCTGATAAAAGATCAAGATTTAGCTGTAATTCATCGAACATTTAGAGGATGTCAATTTTTTCTTGCATGCCTATGACTCAATTTTTTCTTGCATGCCTATGAACATACCTGGAGATGCTAATTGCAAATCTTTGTCATTCAAAGTTGCTTTTGCACCGTTCACAGATGTCCATGATGGTATTCTCACATTCAGTGTTGCAAATTGACCGTTTGTCTGCATAACAGAAAGTAAACTGACTAAACACTGATCCTTTGTACGAAAAAACTTTCCTGTCATATAGCATGATGATCTCATGTAGATTTACCTTTGCGGAGATGGAGAGTGAAACTTGAAGATACTGATCCGACGAGCTGAGGGGCTTCAGTTGCTGAGTAACAATGAGACCTGCAGTTTTCCAGTTAAACATGCTCGGTACGTACTGAATGATGTATAGAGCCGGCTTGTCTCCTTTCTCTTCAAAGTAGATAGAATCCCCAAGCTTTGAAAATGATTCTATCCCTGCACATACAAATCAAACAATTGAGTACCTCACATTATTATATTGCCAGTTCTGAAACTAAGAACTGTTTACTTACCAGTCCCATAACAGCACCAAAATGAATCATATTGTGTTCCCCAGCCATGGTAGCTCACTGCTTTTGATCTTCCAGGGCCCTGGGGTAGCATGTAGATCATCACACCAGGATCCCTTCCTCTTTGAATGCTTAGGACACCATTTATCAGCGCTCGCTCATAGTAGTCCGCATACGTGATTTCCTTAGTCCATCTGAATAGGTGGCGAGAAACCTGCACACTTTCTTTAGCTCACTATCCCTTGAGATGAAAAATTGGACTAGGAAGTTAGTTTGATGGTCATGACCAAGTAAATCACCTTAAGCATGTTGTAGGTAGTGCAAGACTCCTCATTCTCAGTGGTCAAAGTCTCAGCTAAACGCTTTGGATTGGACCTGACAAAACCATTTCAAACATTGCATGTCTGACAAAGACAATTGCAAGCTCCAACCATATAAAATTCTTTACCAGAACTCACTGACAGATGTACCACCCGTTGCATAGCTATGAGAAGAATTCACTATGTCCATAAAGAATGTTGCAATTTCCTGTTTCATGAATTAGGCTTATGGTCAGCTTCACCCAGATTCACTCAAGTTGCATCAAGAAAACAGCTATTGACAAGAAGAGAGAACACAATGTAACGGTGAGATAGCAAGGTAGTGCAGTAGTTTCTCCACAGAGATAAAAGAATGTACTTAGAATTGTTCATTGAAAAATAGGTATAGTAGATGAAGGTAATGAAACCATAAAGTATCATATATGTCCAGAATATTTTCCAAATTGACAAATCATAGATTTCAAATTGATTCAAAATCTAATAAAACTAGAAGGTCACATACGCTGGAATTCAAAAAAGACATGTACTCTTGTGCTGGTCCAGATAAAATGAGCAACCATGGCCGAAACAAGGATAAACTGAAACTGGTCTAGCCTCATTCAATTTTCTAACCATAGTTATTCTGAAGTTCACACTCGTTTCTTTGAGCATCCGAAGAAAAAAAATCCTGCTCTGAGGAAACTGTCCAAATTGATTGGGGAAACTGGTAGGTTCATATGTTCCTATTCATACCACCCACAAGATGACAAGATTCTCCTCTATCTACGAGGATGGTGTCCTTAAAACTCTAAAAATCAAGATGTGAAGTAACTTTTACCTTGTAAAGAGGATCACCGGTAACTTCGTATCTCATTTGCCCACCAATGACAACCGGAATATGTGTATTGGCATGAAAGCCCGAAAGACTATCAGCCTGACAAAGGAAATGGAAGAAAGGTATATCATTCCAAAAGAGGACCCTACTTCCTATCATAGAGAGTTGCACCTATCTATTTTGATGGCTATTAGGTCAAGCACAAGTTACTGTGCTGTTAAATTACAAGTTCTGAATTCTAGATGTGTTTAATAAATCATAGCAGATTGAGACATGAACAAGTGAAAAGCAAGTAGCAAAACACAGGGCCAGGAAGGAAGCTCTTCAGACCTGAACTGCAAGCAATCCTAGAAAGCACGGCTTATCGAAAAGATGCGCAAGTATCAAATGCCTCTGATCATTCTGCCCAAGTTAGAGATATTAGCAACTGCACTCGCTCAAAAGGGTGCTTCTAAGACAAACGAGGATTGATAACAAAAAAGAAGCGTATCAGCTCACAGAATTAGCATCAGACACAGCCTGAACACGTACTACAATCCTACGATACGGCCGACAAGAACCGAAAGAGCGATCACCGTGATGGTGTAGAGCTGGTAGAGCACGTCGTTCATCCCTCCGGTCTCCTCGTTCAGAGAAGTCCAGTGCCTCTCGATGCTGTACTTCTGAATCACGTTCTTGACACGGTTGCTGAAGTAGGCGGCCATGCCCACCACCATCTCGAGAGCCTTGGGGTTCCCGGCCACCGCGTACTGATCAAGAAGGCCCTGCATGATCTGTGTGAGAAAAAGCAGAAAATGTCAGTGATGCAAAGGTATAAAATGGCTTGACGCCGATCAAGAAACACGAGTATGGTACAACGAGAGATGCTTGGTTTGGAGTTGGGACCTTGTGGATGGTGTAGTAGGGAGCCCAGACGGGCTTGATTTCCTCGAAGCGGTCGAAGAACTCGGCGGGGAAGGCGGAGAGGTAGCCCGTGCCGGTCGCCGTCTGGCACGCGTGCAGCGCGTCCACGACCGCCGACATCTTGCCGGCGAGCGTGCCGTTGTGCGTGCTCGCCCACATCTTGGCCGTCGCGCTCAGGTAGTGCCCTGCGCCGCGGTTTTTGCACCATTTTGTTCGTTAATCTCCGTGGATGACACTACATGGATAACTGGAAAAATTCTTAACACGGATGACTGACGCTATCACATGAGAAAATTGCACAAGATGTCCCGTCTCTAAACTTGGGCGCCGTATCCTTACGTTTTGGCGGGCCATAAATCAGGGAATCTTCAACAGTTGCCACCTCGATCGTCTCTTCCCCACCATGTCATCCGAAATCTCCGATAGAGGAGAGAAGAGACGAAGATGGAGTATATGTTGTGCCTTGTGCAAGACAATATGCGTATGCAAAGTCGTAAACCATCACACAAGACACAGAACTGTGAGTAGGGCGTGGGAAGGGAAGGTAGGGTGAAAATAATAATAAATAGTTAAGGGTATCTGTAGTGTATAAAAATAGAGGGTCATAAGCCACCTTAAGGTCGACCTTATACATTACAGGGGTGACCTTAAGCAGGCCATAAGCAAAAAAGACTTAAGGCTGATCCTCAAGCTAAAGACATGACCACAAGTATTAAAATACAATTTTCTTTACATCTATTGTTCTCTTTCCCCAACTACTAACTGCCACATCCCCTTCTTTACAGCTGAGTGGACCCACCTTAAGAGCCGACGGTGGCCTCAAACGTTGCAGCGTCGGTCTTAAGAATAATGCGGGGCTCACCTTAAGAGTCAGCAAACTATATACACTACTGATGCCTTAAGAGATGATGATATTATTGTAGATGTTATCTATAGTGTTATCGGTAGGTAAGAAAAGTACTACTATAAGAGATGGAGTATTGTATATGCTCTGAATTCGGACGTGGGGTATGGGCCATAATTTAGGTTTTATAGGCCGAAGTGGGCCGGAGCCACCTCATCCAAACAGTAGTTATGGGATTTGCCTGCCTTATCTGGTGATTGAGTGGAACACTAATGCCGTGTTAATGGGCTATTCTTTTTTTTTTTTGTGTGTGGTAATGCCAAACGGAGGAGCCTGAGTGATAATCGGCTGAGAGCGCGACGCAACGTACCGACGAAGTGGCCGCGGAGCTCGACGTCGGGGCCCTCCCAGCCGCCGTAGGGAGCGGCCGGCGCCGGCAGCCCGGCCTGCCTCCGGAAGCTCCAGACGAGCCTGTCCACGTCCAGCAGCAGCAGGTACTCGAGGTTCGTCTGCTGGGCGCGCCCGTACACCGCGTCGTCGCTGTCCAGCCGCACGTCGTGCAGCGACACCTCCTCCAAGAACGCTCCGCCGCCGCCGTTCGGCCGCGCCGAGTCATCCCCGACGCCCTTGAGCGCCCGGTACAGCATCACCCAGTCGAACTCCTCCTTGGCGACGCCGGCGGTGGCGCCGAGGGGGAGGAGGCCGCGCGGAGGCATGAGGTCCATCCACGCGGCCTCGTCAGTGGGGTTGAGGTGGTCGTGGAACAGCTCGCGCCACCGCCACTCCTCCGCCCCCGGCTCCCCCTGCAGCCGCGCCCGCACCGTGTGCGACGACAGCTGGGTCGGCACGTTCGTGCACTCCTTCGCCACCGCCACCGCCACCAATGCCAACACCAACGCCGCGGCGCCAGGCGGCGGCAACGACCCCCGCCCCCGCGCCATTTCAGGATAAGACGACACCGTGCTCGCTCGCTCGCTCAGTGAGGTACTGGCCACCAGTGTACTGCTAGTCTACTGCGACCACTACGCTAACACACACGCACACACACAACGGAGAGCGCTGTGGACATGGGAAAAACTCCAAGAATCCAAAGCTTTCATCACCTGTGGCCACAGGAAAAGACAGCGTTTAAGTATCAAGAAAAGTTAACGGACAGCAACATCAAGCGGCGTGATGGGCTACAAGTGCATGCAGGAAACCGCACGGAATGGCAGACGGACACGAGAAGAAAAAATACTCCACATTTAAAACTCGCCTTAGCAGCTACCACTGCCGTCACCTCACTGGCACGCACGCTCACATGTCGCCACAAGACACACTGCATTTGCTCCTTTGTCACATTGCGTGCGTCTTCTTGTCACACTGCATTTGCTCGCCCGCTCCGTGAGAGGTAAGGGAGCAGTAGCAGGCAGCTGGTAGCAAACGAGGGCTCCGGCGGAAACGACACCGGATCGGCGTCACGAGAGGACGCTTCTTGCAGATCCTTGGGCCAGGCGACCAAACGCGACTCATCTCATTTCGTGACCACAGTGCAAATATACTCGCTCTCCTACTACAGCAAGCCAGCAACGAAGTTCTGAAAGATACTGCAAGAAACAATAATGGCATTTGCACGGCAACGCAATTTACAGGAACCTAGCTAATTGGACGACATATATTTATGACCACGCGGCACATGCCTGTAAGGTGTATGGACATCAATATTTCTAACCACCTCGAGAAATTTCAGCACCATCATCACACAAGTTACTTACTTAAATCCATCCATTGCATCAAGAGCATCTATGAGAATTATTGGCCTTGGTCATGGCAGATACATGTTGTAATTGTATAGTCCTAACACAGCGTCTGTCACTCTGAAACTTTTGGTCTGTCCTTCCTTTGTTTCACATGCAGCATTTTCAGCTGTCGGTGACCAGGTTGAAGTAGACCGTGTAGAACTCGTCCTGGAGGCTCTGCAGTGGCTCCAGGAGGAAGTTCCGCTCCGTGCCCCTCGCCGCGAAGCTCAGCGGGTGGTACCGCCTCAGCGGCGCGGCCTGCGTGAAGCTCGCCGCCTGGCGGAGCGCTGTGTCGTCACTGTCCGTCCGGCAGCCGACCTGGACCTTTGCGCCGGCGGCCGTCAAGAAGCAGCCCGGCCTCGTCCTGAGCTCCAGGGACACGGAGCCGGGGAGGCCATCCAGCCCGGCGATGGCGTTGAAGAGCGCGTCCGGCCCCGGCCGGCTGACGTTGAGGCCGTTGGTGACCACCATGCCCGGCCTGTCGAACGGCTCGATCATCACGTCGCGCCCTTGCAGCCTCCCGCCGGCGGTGGGGCTGGCGGGGTAGACCCGGAACGTGGCGTGCACGCACGCGTCGCTCCCGGCGGGGGGCACCTCCTGCATTGTCAGCGCGCCGTCAGTGATCGACACCGACAGGACGAAGGCCTGCCCGCCGGAGTGCTGCTGTGTCAGACTGACGAGCTGCGAGTCGAGCAACTGGGAGACCGGGGCGACCCAGTCGGCGACGGAGGCCGCGTTGGTGGCGTTCACTTCCCAGACGCCGGGGGTCAGGCCGTCGTTGGAGTGGTTGCTGGTTGTCACAAACTGGTTGCCATGCGTCAGGCCGGCGAGGAGGTGCGGCCCGAATAGCACCGCTTGGATGGACGCATACTCCGGCCGGTCATCTGAAAATGGCATTACCATTTTTGTATCTCTTTTCAGACTGTAGACACTCTTTAACGTTGCATCGAAAAATTAAAGATACTGATATTCGTCTGAGATTTCATACCTTTTATCGCCTCAGTTCTTAGAGTAATGGGAAATTGGAGCAACAAGGTATCATCACCCCAAACTTTGGTCACCGAGAGGAAATCACCTGCAAGGGGAGCAAGATGCATAAATCAGGAATGACTCTCATAGTCTTATAGCAATATATCATCAGTGATGTTAAAGTCTTATGACCACTTTGTAATCGCTATGATCACTCACTGCAGCCGTAAGACCACGTTGAAGAAGCTACGACCACCTCCTATGTTATTACAACCGCTCTGTTGGTTCTCCGACCACCCTGGTAGTTGTTACGACCACGTTGTGACCTCTTCGATCATGTCTCGCTGCTCTGACCACGTAGTCGTAACTCCTGCAGAAGTTACGACCACGTTCACCGCTGCTGCACTGCACTTCCTTCGACCACGTAGTATGCTCGATCACCGTAATCGCTACTCGATTATGACCACGCTGAAGGCTTTATCGACTGCCATTGTCGTAACCCTTACGACCACGTTAGCTGCTTCACGACCGTGGTCGTAACTTCTTTAAGACCATGTCTTCTCACTCTGTGACCGTGGTCATAACTTACTTATGACCATGTCTGCTGCTCCTGCGGACACCTCCGCTCGATCGTCGTGGTCATAAGTCGTTTACGACCACATCTGCTGCTCCTGCGGACACCTTCGCTCGATCGTCGTGGTCGTAAGTCGTTTACGACAACGTGTGCGATTCCTAGAGCCAAACCACTCTTCTCTTCTTTATTTCTTTCTCTCGTTCGATCACACCGATCACCTTGATCGCTCTCTGTTTTCCTTTGCCTCTCTTTTGATCACACCGATCGTTTTGGCTTGCCTTCTTTCATTACATGGCTCTACCTTTTATACCTCGCTCTACGACTTCGGGGTGGACTCGACTACGACTACTACTCCTACGACTCTGACATGGACTCAATAGACTGACTCATACTCGTATACGACCACGAGCACGACCACAATGATTTGAACATGATTTTGACTTTCTGACTTGAACACGACTACGACTTACGACTTTGACTTTTAAACAAGAAAAAAGATTACAAACTCTAACAAGTGAAGTTACCTGCGGATGTCACGTTGAGCTTTTGGCCATTCAGAGTCGCTGTCGCGCCATCTGTGGATGTCCATGACGGGATCCTCACGCTCACCTTTGCTGGTTGGACATCTCCCTGCATGTATGAGAAAGCAAAAGAAAGAAGAACATTCTGATTCTTGAATCCAACAAGGGGGCACCATGGCTGAAGGTGTTATTCAGAAGTAACCTTTGCAGAAATGGAGAGTGAAACTTCAAAGTGAGAATCCGTTGAGAACAGCGGTTTGGCCTGCTGCTTGATGGTAAGGCCTGCCGCCTTCCAATTGAAAGTGCTCGGTATGTACTGGATGATGTAGAGCCCTGGTATTTCTCCTTCCTCCAAGAAGTATATGGAATCCCCTAACTTTGAGAATGATTCTATCCCTGTCATCGCAAACAGGAAGAATTCACACACACAGACAAAAAAAAAAAGATCACTTTCACAAGCATTCAAGAATTATTTGACCTGTCCCATAGCAGCACCAAAATGTGTTATCTGGACCTCCCCATCCGCCTGGGCTGTTGGGGGGAAGGCCGGAGGGGGGCATGCCGCTGACACTCTTCGATCGCCCGGGGCCCATGGGAAGAAAATAGATCATGACGCCAGGCTGCCTTCCCCTCTGGTTGCCCATGATCCCATTGATGAGTAACCTCTCATAGTGGTCGGCGTACTTGACTTCCTTAGTCCACCTGAACAGGTTTTGAGAGACCTGCATCCAGCAGAGCAAGTTTCAGGATTGTTCTGTGTGTGAGAAATGTGATCAAAGATGAGGAATCGGCTTCACCTTGAGAAGGTTGTAGGTGGCGCAGGTCTCCTCGTTCGAGCTGATTTTGATCTCATCCACTAGTCGCTTTGGGTCATGCCTGCCATGTACAGAGAACTTGAGCAGGGGTAATGCCATGAAGCCCCTAAGAAAGGAATATGGTGATGGCTAAGTGTTATGACTCACCAGTGTTCCATGGTAGATGTGCCTCCTGTTGCGAATGTATGAGAGGAGTTTACAACGTCAAAGAAGAATGTTGCAATGTCCTGTGCCACAGGTTAGTTTTGTATTCAGTTCACTCAAGTTGAAAAAATGGAGAGAAGTACTGTGTCATTTTTCTTTGCTGCTTGAAGCTTATGGCATTGTCCATCAAAATGGGGGCTCTTTGTTAACCATTGTAATTTCTAAATGACTTTTAATTTACCTTGTAAAGATGGTCACCAACGACTTCATATCTCTTTTGTGCACCGATAAGGACAGGAACATGCGTATTAACATGCAACCCCGATATGTCATCATCCTGAAAAGCAAAGATCGGTATCACTTAATTGTTGCTACAAAAGACTTAAATCACAAAAGGAAAAAAACACAAATGAAATACTGACATGAAGGCCGAGTGGTCCGAGGAAGCACGGTTTATCGAAAAGATGAGCCATCGTCAAATGTTTCTGGTCTTTCTACACGGGGGATACAAACAACTCTGTAAGAACAACATATACCACAGTCGCGCATAGAAAAGACACAATCAGGTTGCTTCGCTGCAACGACGCTAAGATTACCGTTATCGTATAAAGCTGATACATGACATCGTTGAGTCCACCAGTCTCCTCGTTCATCGCTTCCCAGTGCCTCTGAATACTGTACTCCTGTATCAATTTCTTTACACGGTCACTGAAGTAATCAGTCATCCACACCACCATCTCAAGACCTTTCGGGTTCCCAGCCAACGTGTACTGATCAAGAAGTCCTTGCATAATCTGTCAAAAAAAAAAAAAGAAGGAAAGCATCACATCTCGCAATTAACAACAACGTCAGATGATACACGATCTGACAGCAACAGATGAAATCAAATCGCATACCAGATTGGATCTTGGATGGAACAAAGAAAGAAACTAAATTGGCACATCCATACCTTGTGGATGGTGTAATACGGCGACCAGGCCTCGAACAGCTGCTCATACATGTCGAACACTGTCTCGGGGTAAGCTGAGAGGTACCCCGTGCCCATTTTCTTCTGGCAGCTGTGGAGGATGTCCACCACCCTCGTCATCTTCTCCCTCAGGGTGTCGTTGTGCGTGCTTGCCCACATGAGCGCGCTCGCGCTCAGGTAGTGCCCTGCGAACAGAAACGCAGATTTCTTGCACAGATGGAGGAGATCGAAGTGACTACAAGAAATGGATGACGAATTTTGATCGCCAGATGAGATAAGGTGACCAGCTAGAAGTGACAAGTGGTAGTATCTGAAGCCTGAACCGACCTACGAAATGGCCGCGGAGTTGGCCGTCCGGCGCCTCCCACCCGCCGTAGGGCTCGCCGACGGTGGGCAGGCCGGTCTGCTGCCGGAAGGTCCAGGTGAGGCGGTCGGCGTCGAGGTAGAGCAGGTACTCGAGGTTGGTCTGCTGGCCGTGCCAGTACATGGAGCCGGGGTCGAGGCGGACGTCGTGCAGGGATGCCTGGGACAGGAACTCGGCCGGGCCCTGGTCGCCGTCGCCGCGCGTCAGGCTCCGGTAGAGCGCCAGCCAGTCGAACTCCGCCCTGGCGCCGAGCTTGCGCGGCAGGAGGGCCATCCACGTCGCCTCCTCCGTCGGGTTCAGGTGGGGCAGCCCGTCCGCGTGCCTGCCCTGGGTGTCGTTGAACAGGCGGTCCGTGCACAGGTGCAGCGCGACGGCTCCCTCCAAGAACGCCACGCCCATCAGCAGCAGCAGCGGCGGCAATGCCTGACCCATGCTTCGCGCCATTGATCAATCCTACAAGTCTAAGTCTACAGGTGGCTGCAGTGCTGCGTCACGAGGGAAAGGACGTCTATATATGGCATCAAGAGGAGTGGGGCGAAGACGATCTGTAAGCAGGGCGCGCGGAGCTAACTTCGGGCATGGGGCTCAGTTGACTATTCCACTACTACAACATGCAGCTAACAAACCACAACAAACTGCATTTAGGATCACCTCTCACGGAACAAATTATGTGCATTTGATATGTGAGTATAACAGAGTAATTATTTTGCATTGCTGTTCCTGTTAGTGTTGAAAATGTTGATTAGCTAGAATGGACACCATGAAATCCTTTGTATGCAATAGCAGTACTGCAAATAATGGATGACCTACATAATCGTCGAAATGAACTTTCTCATTGCACTTCAATCTCTCCTGATAATTCCAAGTCCCAAAATGGTTCTAACCTCAAAGCTGAGGTATTTCCAAATATCACGAATAAAGTAAAATGCACAGTTGCCATACCTAAACTTCCACCAAGTTATCTTCCAGATCTTGTCTTTTTGCATTTGATGAACAGACCAAGTTTGCGGGCAAGAAACCAATCTGTTCAATTATGTTCCTCTCTTACGTTCTTTTGTTATTCATGGTAAGGCAGTACTAAGGGTAAGCTGTCAGTTTGTCACTACAAGTATAAATTTATAATAGGTTCCATGGTAGCTATTGCTAACCATGTTAACCTTTTTCAACATTTGGCTTTTTTGCTAGTTTCATGAATGGACAATACCAAGAATCAATTCCTGCTATTGTAGGCCCTGTTCATACTGGTTTTAAAAGCCGTTTTTTCTACTGTAAATGGATTTTCTACAATACCTAACTTTCAAACGGAGTGTCTTTTCAAGACGAAGTCTACTAGTCAATTACAGTAGGCACTAGTGACTTTATTTATATCGATCAAATAGCACATAAGTGTCTCTTTCTCTACAAACTTTTCTACAAGCTGTTACTATTCATCTGCCAAAACCAAAAGCTATCAACAAAAGCTAATATGAATGCCCCCTAATAATAGTCTTCACTATACTAAGTAACCAAAGAAACGTTTTCAGAATCTCACAATTTTCTTAATTCCATTATAAGGTATTATGACAAGATTAGGAAGCCGTTCTAGCTACATGCACAAAAACTTCCACAATAGCAAATGCCAACCATGATAGTTTTAAGACAATGTTATTATCGTAGTACCATGATACACCATGATACGACAAACAATAGGAATTGTTGGGGGGAGTGGCACCCACCTAGGCCCAATCGACCCACCAGGGTAGAGGCTCATTATGTGTGTAATTACGTGCCAAGCTTGATATGGCTTTGCCAAGCCAAGGATATGCTTGCCCTTGCTATTCGAGACCCCAAAGGGGTATTTGTGTAAATAACCTCTCACATAGCTATAAATATAGCCCCTAGAGCACCATGGAAGAGAAAGAGAGAACATTTTTGTAAGAAAGGCTTATATACACGCGCTCTACACCTCTCCTTCACCTATCTATTGTTTGACGTGTAACCACAACAGCTGGTTCTGTTCATGGGGGGCAGCGTAGAAGGTACAAGTTGAAGTAAGGACGCTTGGGTATGATGGCGACGAAGAAGACGACGACGTCGCCCCCCAAGTGAAAAGGAGTACCACTCCTGGTTCTTCATAATCGCTCCTAGCTCCGTTTATGCGTGGGAGCAGATCCAGGACCTCATACACAATAACTTCCTAGGCAACTACGCGGAGCGGGTCGACGTCGATCAGCTCTTCGCAATAAGGCAAACTCTGGGGGAGAAGCTACAGAGGTACTTCAGGTGTACACGAAGGTTTGTTGCCAGGCGAAGGACGTCAACGAGATGGCCATCATATATGAGTTTGTTAAAGTAGATTGAAGAAAACAGATTTTAGCAGCGACAAGATTATATGGAATGCTAATAAGATCTTATGGCGGTTCTTTGCAGCAAATATTTTCTGACCTTGTGTCGTGATCTGAACTCAGAAAGAGAAGAGCACAATATTTTTTTTTATTCACTCCTCTCAATCGGTTAAATGGTCCATTCCTTATCCTGTTATCTGCAGTATTGGCATAAAAACAGCTCCCCCCTATCATCAAAGCAACACGAACAATATAGCATCATATCTTTCACCAGTAATCTCCACAGGTGCAAGCTCCTTCTGCAAGTAGATGAAACCGATTTTTGTCCCTGAGGGATATCTCCCTTCTGTAAACTTTCGAAACAAACTTGGCAAAATTGTGGCAGTCAACACAAATGCGAAGATTCTTCATAACCCGGATAGTCAAGCCTGGAGGAATGTTCATCAATCCAAATGTTATCGCTAGCTTCTCACTGTGGCCAAGAAGCATGCGTTCTTTCTGCTCGTCATCAACATCATGCAGTACACAGCTCAGGTCGGGAACAAAGCCAGCTGCTTTAATATCGACATATACCTCTTTTATCTTAGCATCTATATCTTTCTTACTGGGATGGAATCGCTCACTTGAATGGAAGGTGTGCATAACCTTGTCAAGAATTATCCAGCTCTGTCCTGGTTCCTTGGTTACTGTCTTCTCCAACATTAACTTCCTCACTCTGAAAACATCCTTCCACATCTCAGCAGCAGCATAAATGTTGGAAAGGATCACATAATTGCCAGCATTCCCTGGCTCCATGTCCAGAAGCTTCTGAGCAACAAGCTCACCAATATGAACATTAACATGAACTCTGCAAGCACCAAGCAATGAACCCCAAATTGCTGGAGTTGGCTCAAATGGCATATCTTGTATCAAATTTAAAGCCTTCTGTAATCGTCCAGAACGTCCAAGGAGATCAATAACACACCCGTAATGTCCAATGTTGAGAGCTGCATTTTGTTCTTTGACTGTAAGATCAAACATATCAAGGCCCTCATCAATCAGCCCACCATGACTACAACCTGACAAAACAGCCAACAGAGTAACACTGTCGGGCTTCACCCTTTCACACATAGATCTAAAGAGACGAATAACTTCGTGCCCTAATCCATGCCTTCCATATCCCATAAGCATCGCATTCCAACTGATGACTGATCTCTCAGGCATGTTGTCAAATACCCTTCTTGAGAATAACAGCTTGCCACATTTGGAGTACATATCAATCAAAGAATTCTGCAGAACAATGAAAAATGGCAACTTTTTACGAAGTATTAGCCCATGAACTTGCTTGCCATAATCCAGGGAAGCCAGCCCAGACAATGCCGTGAGAAGGGCCGTGAAAGTGACATAATTGCATTGCATCCCCTCACTGTACAACTGCCTGAACAAGTCCAAGGCTTCCTCATCAAGGCCCAGCTTGGCATAGCCAGATATAATGGCGGTACAGGAAACAACGTCCCTTTCTGGAAGCATATCGAACACCCTCCGAGCTTCTTGGATATTCTCTGTCTTGGCGTACATGTCAAGAAGGGAACTCCCAACAAACATGTGCAACTCAAAGTTTGTCTTGACAACAAGAGAATGAACTTGTTTGACCTGGCATATACTTTGAGGGCCAGAACAGGATGTAAGAACAGTTGCCAAAGTGAATTCATTAGGTTTGCATCCTGCCAGTTAGAAGTAAAATGAATTACACATTTGACATAAATAGTATTGCATGTAGTTTGATCCTTGAAGGAAATCAAACAGACGTCCAGTTGGTTCAGGATATTCATGTGATCGCATCACCCCTACAGGAGGAGGGTGCCTGCAATGCTAGAACAATCAACAAATTTCCAAACTGGAATTGACGGATGCCATTTTGAATAGGAAAAATAGGGAGAGTGGGAGAAATAACAGATTGTCAGATATATTGCGGTGGCAAAGTCCTACAATTTTGTTGGAGGATAACAGTGCAGAATACATCTTAATGAAGATAACAACGATGATCTAGCAGGTGGTCCAGTGGTACAAAGGACTATGAATGAGTTATGTGCTAATACTAGTAGGGAGGTGCTTCAATGCTTTCTTCAAAGTGATTTGCATAACTTTTAAAGCAGAACTGAACGGCGGATAGTGATTACTTACCCCTTCGTGTGCTTTGAGATTAATGTCATTGTTGTTAGAGTGAAAAGCATCCAAGCACTGCTCATACTAGTATCATCTATCTTTAAAGATATTGGGGCTACATTTGTACCCCATGGATGATAAGTGAGAGATGCTTACCATATATGGGCAATGTGTTACTCAAATGACACAAACCAACAACTTAAAGTCTAAGAGCAAATGGTTGAGATGATTTACCAGCTCTTAGCATCCGGATGAACAGCTCCAGAGCCTCGGCGTGCCGGCCGCTCTGAGAATATCCCGAGATCATGGCCGTCCACGACACTACATTCCGCTCCGGCATCCCGTCGAGCACGTTGCGCGCGTCCTCCAGCGCGCCGCACCTCACGTACATGATGACCAGCCGGGTCGCCAGGTACACGGGGGGGCGGTACCTGGCCTTGACCATGTGCGCGTGCACCTGCCGCCCGTCCCGGAGCACCCGCCGCTCGACGCACGCCGTGATGGCGGCGTCGTAGTCGTGGAACCTCGCCCACGCCCCCGGGACCGCCTTACCCGACGCGGCGCGGCGCGGCGCGGCGCCGATGCCGCGCCGCGCGAGGCAGGTCGCAGAGACAAGCCGGAAACCGCGCGCGACGAGCATGGTCCCGCCTCCAAGAGCACCTGGCTCGCGCGGGCATTTTCCCGAGCACCTCGCGCGCGCGGCCGTCGAGGTGGTGCGCGACTGCACGTTGCTGCTCTGCCCCCTGCTCGTAGACCACGATTAAGCCTAAGAGGGCGTTTTCCACCGTCCGATAAACTATGAACGTATCAGATCACGCTTCGGTCAAAGCACTGTCTGGCCAAAACTTACAAAAGTTAGGGGCATATTTGAAAAATTACTATGAACGCAGGGGTTTGGTGCGAATTACCCCCTCCGGCTGAAAAGTTAGCAGCAAGCAAGCAGCGAGGGAACATTTGAAAGCCTCTTCACTATCTCAGAGCGAAGCGAGCGCGAGCGGCGGCCGGCGAGGAAGGCGACTGCTAGGGTTTCCCTCGCCGCCGAATCGAATCTTTGAGGTGAGATCCATCCACTAATCCCCCTGTAGATCCCGCATTTCTCTGGCTTCCGCGGAAATACCCGGCGAGGTTGGGCAATTTCTAGGGTTAGGTCTCGAAAACCCTCGCTGGATACTGCAATTTGGTGGATTTTACATTCCGAGTTTCTGAATAGGTTCGATTCTGTAGAGATGGAGGGGAAGGCGTTGGGCGTCTCGAGCGCCGATTGCGGCGGCGACGTGGCGGATGATCTCAAGTACATCTCCGGGCTGAGCACCATTCTTGTGGCCACCATCCAGGAGGTGAAGGACCGGGTCTCGCAGATGGAGTTCATCTTCTGCAGCCAGCTGTTCCCGCACTTCCAGGCCAAGACGAAGCTCCTTCAGGCGCAGCTGGCGGATGCCGCGAAGGCGGCCAAGGATGAGTGGAGGAAGAGGGAAGCCGGCTTGGTGAGCCAGTTGGAGGAGCTGAGCAGCGGAAAATGGCGCGCGGAGGAGAGGCTGCTGCAGTTGGGCAACTCTCTTGAGGAGATGAAGGGGAAGCTAGCGGATGCTGAGGGATTGGTTGCAAGGCATGATCTTGAGAAGAAGGAGCTTCTGGGAAGGTTGGAGGAGGAAATGAGGAAAAATGAGGTGATTCGTCGGCTCGAGAGGGAGATTGGAGAGAAGGCTACTGATGTGTCCAGGGAGAAAGAGGCGCATCAGCGTCTCCTGCAGCAGATGGAGTTGAAGGATAAAGATCTGCTTCTGGAGCAGAATAAGCGGAAGGACTTGATTGAGGATTACAGTCAACTGAAGACAAACTACAAGCATTTGAAGTCCCAGTACACCTTTCTTATTGGGAAGATTGACCAGAACGAAGGCTCAAAGTCTCCTGTAGACACCCTGGTAGATCGAAAGACCTCTGAAAGTCCTCCAAGCAAGAGAAAGTTCAAAGGTATTGCCTTCTGATTCCCCAATTCCTTAGAGCTAATAAGTTTGTTAATCATCACCTTTTTGAGTTACTGCTACCAGGAAGATTCATGTGAGGATTTGCATTTCCCCACACAAATATGATCTATAAGGCATGATACTCTGATCATGCCCTCAGATGAAAGTCATAGTGGGCAATTGGGCATCATTGTTGATTTGCTATCATTGTCCTACCAACGTTATCACCTAAACTCTAGAGCGTGTGTCCTATATATGTAGGAAGTTACTGATTGGACCCTTTACATTCCCTTTTACTTGCTTGATTTTCAGATTTGGAGGACACAAGAAAAGAGAGCATTCAGGTAGTTTCTAAGACCGTAGACCAGAAGAATGGACCTATTTCATGTGCGAAGGCCCAAGCTAGCGCAGTCAGGAGTCCATTCAATAACTCACGCCTTTCTGTACCATCTCGTCCAACTAATTCCTTGCCAAAGAATGCTGCTAGCAATTCAAAGACAGAGGCATCATCTAGTGTCACCCGCCCAAGTCTACACTGGAGGGAGACTCGTGTGCACAAAGAACCAGGTGTTGTAGATCCGCATGATGATTTTCTTGATACACCCCTGGAGGCTGTCAAAAATACTACCAGGAATCCTACAACTCCAGAAGAAGCACAAGCTCTTGCTGCCTCTCCTCCTCAAGATATGGACTTCAATAACTCAGATGATGAGACTCAAGATTTCAATATTGCAACTCAGGGCCTCAACAACATGCCAGTTCCCAAGCAGCAAAGCAAGATTTCAATCCAGCCATCAAACAAAGGTTTCAAATACAAAGAACCTGTAAGAAAGAAAGCTGACCGGGAGAATTTGAAAGGCGTTGAATGCAAGCAGTGCAAGAAGTTCTATGATGCTGTTCTTCCTGATGGCCGCGTAAATGGTGATGGTGTGGACTCTACAAGCATGAGGTGCGAGCATCATGATGGCGTGTCCAGACATCGATACAGGTATGCCCCACCTATGACGCCTGAAGGGTTTTGGAACATCGGATTTGAATCAGAAATGTAGCACATGAAATAGGAGGGGATCTTCATTTGTGAGTGTCATAACATAGGTTTCATATACCCCTAGATATTGCTAATGATGTCAGCAACAAGTATTATGTTGCTCATGTTGGGGAAATGCACACCATATCATTAATGTTGGTGGTAGGATAGAGTGTCAATTTGTTGAGCATCAAATGTAGTGTTCATTTGTTCAATTCTATGTAAATACAGAAAGTTGAACAATTGCCTTTTAGTCTTCATTACCATTGAAGAGTAGCTCTCCTGTCTTTCAGAAAAATGAAAACATTCATCAGTGATGAATCAACTTTGTTGCCCCTGAAAAATAATTTTACAGCAATTGGGAACGACAATCCTTGTACCGTTGCTTCTACATTCATTCATGATCTGTTCTTTCTGCTGTTGGCAATTACTTCAGTATATGCAGTAGGAACAGTCTGGCGCTTCTGCGCTGCTTAATTTAGAGCATGCGGCAAACTAAAGCTCTATTTACCCGTTATTGGATCAGTCAGAAATTTCAGTGCATCCAGATTCGAGAATTGGTGTTTGTGAGTTTTACTGGAATTGGTGCAAATGCTAATCTTGTTTTGGTTTTAGTAGTGCTACTAGTAGCAAAAAGCTGTCAAAGCGCTAAGCTTCAGTTTGTCTCGAATCATCCTGTGTTCTGATGAAAATCCCTTGAAGAATCCACTTTTTCCAGGTAGATTTGCTTCAGATTTAGCCTTGTCCTTTGCATTTGTCCATTTGATCCAGAGATTCATTTCCAGATCGATCCTTACCCTTTTCAGGGAAGTTTTAATTCAGATCGGCTAAGAACAGGGCGTGTAAAACCAGATAATTGGACCCCAGAAAAGGAGTTATTCAATTTTATCTGGTTGATTGATGCGTCTTCCGTTCTATCTTCCGTTATTGCATTTGTACGTGCGTACGGTCTTTGGTCCCTCACGTGTCACGTCCCGTACAACAACGTGCTTGTATCATTTTTTTCCCCTATACCAGTTTCCTCTCCTTACATACTTACTTCTTACCCAGTTAAAAATTAAAATTGTTTACTCTCGTGTTTCCAAAAACAAATGTACATTTTAAACCTCGATAGTGGTTTTGGCTCCGGCTCTAGATTCTGGGCTCTAGGACGAAGCTAGCTTCAGTAAAATCTAGGAGCTGGTAAAGCTGCCCAAACATTGTTCTAGATCACTGTACAGGTACATATCCAGCGTCAAAAATTGGTAGAGATTGGAGTGTTTGGCCCGCCAACTCCAACTTCTAGGGAGAACCTGGGAGGTAGAGCCTGGACAAACAGGCAATGGCACCATCCATCCCTATGAGAGCCAACGTAGCCCAAGTGCCTGTCCGAACTTTTCTAAATCAGTGACGCCTAGGCCACCCTGGTAATATTGACTTATTCCAAAAAGAAAAAAAGAGAGAAAGGAACAGGTTACTTCTGGCATTATGCAATCAAGAAGGGTACAAGCCACAAGGTATTGTTCACCAAACAATGCTGCTCATATAACCTTAAGATTAGGCCATTATAGTCAGAAGACAATACACCAAGAATACATCAGCAAGAAACCAGGGTATCGCTTGCCCATCTCTACAAAGACAGCAGCACGAAAGCTGGTATCCATCCATCCCCTTCAGCTCCACAACACCAACAGTATCTCTCCATATGTACATCACCTCAAAATGTTGCCGATAAAATGAGTCGCTGCACTGCACTGCACCTGACGTCGCCATCGGCAGCCACAGCCGTCGTCCGCAGCACATGTTTAGCTTGCTCCCGTAGACATTCCACTGCCGTCGTCGCCCACAGCTCAATTTTTTAGCTCACTCTCCTGGCTTGCTGCTATGTACCACTGTCGCTCACAGCTCCGTCTTGAGCTTGCTTGCCTGGGGTTGATGAGCTCCTGTAGAAAGAGATAGAGATGAAGGTAAAAATCCAAGTCAGTGGTAGGGTTCAAGTATCAGGTACTAGTATATTACCACCTACAGGGATGGATAGTAACTAGGACACCAAGTAACCAGCTGGTAAACAGTCAAAAGCGGTCCAAATTAGTCAAATTTCCCAATTTCGCTGTCTCGGTCTTGAACAATTTAACTTAGCAACCCCCCCCCCCCCCATCCCCACAAAAAAAAACATGCATAGAATAACAGTGCCGACAGCAGGGAAGTGAACGAGGCCCGTTTGTTATCGTTGTCTCGTGACTGTTAGGAGAAATCCAAAGCGAACGAATCAAATTACAGAGAATAGTTACACCAAATTAGGGCCATTCAATGTGAAGCCATGGACGAGAGATCTGTCCAGAGTTGCAGGGGCGGGCCGTGTGATAAAGGTGAATGGCTGGACTGGACAGAGCTTGCTGTATGCCACTCAGCTTTGAGCAGACACCAGTACATGAAGAAGCTGCAATAATTTCTGGCAGAAACAGATTCTGCCAGCCGTAATGCAGTATAGGCCCTGATCAACTCGGCTTCTGGCTTCTGGTTTATTTTTCACTATTCATAAGTTTCGTCTTTTTCTGAACTTTTGGTTTTTTATTGAGCTTTTTTGCCGGTTCTTTTTTTCCCGTATTTGTTTGTATTATACGTAATGAGCTAACATATTTTTTATATTTTTATATTTTTTTAAATTTAATTATGCTAAATAAGCCTCTGTCAGCTACAGTACTTTTTTCAGCCAGCTACAGTGTTTTCAGCCGAACCGATCACCACCCTAGATATCATGTAGTCAGGAGGGGCCCTAAGGGAGTTAATGATTCTTGAACGCTTTGCATGATTGGGCCTGTACCTCCAATAGCACTTCTCTCTCCAAAATGCGCTCTGTTTCCATCCAGAGCCGCAGATCCATTGCCCAGATCCAAACGGCAGATCGCTAAGGCTCTTAACACCTTTTCCTCCTTTCTCTCGTTAGCAAAGCAGAAGCAGTACAGTGGTCAGTGGATGAAAATGCTGGAATATAATTGCTATCTAAAGTTCTAAACAATGGAGCTCACTTGCTTGGCTTTCGTGATTCGAACTACACCCTTTTACAAGCTATAGAGTTGACCTCTACACTGGTCCGATGTGCTCCAATAAAGCAATCGATTACACCATAAGATGTCAGTATCCAGTGCTACAGTTACATCTTTAGATAAAAGGACAGTTAAAGGGCAATTCAAAATGTAACCTCAGCCTATTTGACTAGCCAGAATTGACAGAAATTTTGGCCAGGTGGCAGGTGGGTTATCAGCTAGACGTCGAAATCTAACCAATATGTCAGCTTATGAATATGCTTAATTTGATGTTTACACTTCCCTACTGTCTTTCCTTCAAAACATTAGACGTTGACAATAGAATCAAAGCAATTACAGCCCTATGCAACAGATAGTGGCACTGGGATTAAAGTGGTTGTGGCTGGCTACCTCCATTACATGAAATGGGATCCCTAGACAGGTAGTGGACAAGTTACAGAATAGCGGGTCCTTCACAGTTGTACGAGTGATCAGAAGGGCCAAAGGGACCAGATCAGCATCTACAGGCCTTATGCAGCCTAGTCCAAACGGAAAGACGGGAGGGATGTGGTTTCTAGACATGCATTTATTGATTCGGGCCCAGCTACACCAACCGGTTGGGTCCGCTGGTGCCAGAGAGAACAGATCCACCAGACGAACACATCTGTGGCCCCTTACCACCCGAAATAGTGAATGTATTCTGTAATCTTTCAATCAAAGTTATAAGGTCCTGCCTTTTGCTAGTGAATGTGTATTAGATATGCCTCAATGATTTATCTCCTCTTAGCAGGTCTTTTTTTTTCTGAAGTTGCTGCAACAACATTTCCCCCAAAAGGTGGGCACCCAGTCAAGTTAGCCATCTCCATTACTTTCAAATCCACAAGTAAACATTACATATTTCTGTTTGGAATCTATAATAAGCACATTTATTAGCATGTGCATGAGATGCAAGTTAAATTACTTATAGCAATACATGCTTTTGTGTGTGTTTTGCTTAATTTGCATTTTTTACTAAATAAGTCTACAATCATATTTGCCAAAATGAGGTCATGTGAGAGCAACACTAGAATATCCTAGATTTGATCATGACTGTAAATGGGCTAGGGTACATTTCATGCTTATCTTTTCTAAAGCTTTAGTTATTTTTGCCTGGTAGAAACTAATCTTTGCAGATTTTGAGCTACACCACACATTTCGCATTTACCTATATATTTATTTACTAAACACTCTAGACAGAGCGAGAGACAAAAGTCGTGGTCCAAGCAAGGCTGAGAAACTTGAAGTAATGACAAACAACTAAATTTAAATATAGGATATAGGTTTGCTTTGCTAGTTTTACCAGAGCTTGCTAGATTATAGCCGAAGAGGGAGGAACTGGAGTTGCTAAAGACAGGAGGATGGACATCCCCCCGCTTTTCCCACTGTGACGGCGGTTGGTGTGGATGTGCTAAATCACCATGCCAGAACTGCTGTTGTAGTTGCATGAGATGCATTGCTCCATGGACGCCCATTTCAGGCCAGGTGACCTGCTCCAAGCCCATTCCATTCTTACAGTTCAGACCTGTTATCCTTCCACACTATAAACGCAGTAGTAACTAGTAAGCATAATAACAACAGATTGGGGAATAAAGAGGAACAAGTGCTGAGTTTCCCCAGTAGCTTAAGTAATACACTTTAAAATGGATCATGGATCAACCCTTAGCCAGGTGGACTTATGATTTACTTTCATCAAGTCTATTATTTCTCAGAGATACTTCAAAAATCAGCAAACACACATATTTGAACTTCTACAAGGTATTTTGGAAATGCAACATTCCTGCAGGAAATATGTTATCCAGCTGCGCTGCTCTAATCATGCATATATCTTCAAGAGCAATACCTTTGATCATTACAAATACAATTTTATCAAATGCTATCATTCGACATAAAAGTATTTAGTTCAGGGCATTCTCAATTAACCATTGTTTCCAGTTTCAACCATCTAGTTACTACTTACGGTACTAGTAGCGTCATTTTTCTTTCCAAGGCAAAACTACAGTGTGGAGTAATGGTAACCGACAGGCTGTCAAGGCAGACTCACAACTCACAAGTACCAAAGTACGCGAGGATAACTTACACACACGCGGGCATGCTCTTCCTTCTAAATCGCCAAATATTCAATTTGAAACCATGAAGCTCAGGAAGCACTGGCAGGTGGCAACCTTATTGATTGGCAAATGTCACCTTTCCCATTTGTTGCATGTAGTGTGACTATTGGTTGGAGGGCAATATCTGGCATGTAACTATTAACACAGTGGTAATGTTGCTTACAATGACCAGGTTCAGTGCAAAATATTCCTTCTTAACCAGACGAGAACAACAGTATATTTCAATATCAGTGTGTGGATGAGGTAGGATCCTCTCCTACTGTTGATTCCCTCAAAAGAAAATAGTGAGAATGAATCAATTAAATGCACAGAAGAGGTTCTACCTATTCAGATAGGAAAGACTTTAAAAGTGAACTTTGGGCCAAAGAAATCAACACTTATAGTTTACATTAATCGCAATGGTAATCTGTAAAAAGATCTCTTGTAAAAAAAATGCTTGTGTAAATCCATGCAGACCCAACTTGTGGAAAGCTTTATGAAAGAAAAAGGATGGCCGTAAGCGTACCTCTGTAGTAAAAAAGTTGTCTAGCCCACCAAAGTCGACTCTCGGCTTTACAGCTGCGAGCCTCATTGACAAGTACTGGACCAACCACAATTACCAAACAGCAATGAAATTAGGAAATATCTTTTTATCTTTCATGCCTCAGTGAAAAAGGGACTGCGTGTTAAGTTGGTTGAAAAGGAGATGGGTATTTAGGATTTACAAGTTTTACAAGGGAAAACGACAGTTACCTCAACATGCCTTTGAAGAGATTGAACATGATTGATGATCTCATCCAGCACCAGTGCCGTTCCTGACACCTGATACAATCCACAGATCAAAAAATCTCCGTTTATTAAGTAAATTAGTTTCCCTGAGTTATTCCAATGAAAGGTAAGCTTACAACTAGTTGCACGATGAAAAAAGAGGTAAAATAATATGGTAAACCATTTAAAGTTAGGTTTCAGTTTTGGATATAAAGATTGGAACCACCTCTATTACAAAAAAAAAATTTTGTGAGAAAAATAGCAGAACCGATACAGCAACATTGAAGAAGGATGTCATTTATAGATTAAGCAGTAACAAATTTGATTGCAGAATCTTTTACGGAAAATTGGTGCACAGTTGTACTTTTGATGAGCCAATTTGAAATATGATCATGTCGATCAGTTCTGTTAAATTGTGTGCTCTTGCTCGCTAGAACATGGTCCAGCTAAAATTAGGCCTCTTCTGCAACTTTTGAGATGATTACTTGGAAGAAGCTTTAAGCATGTGCAAACAAAGACACCAGCAAATCTCACAGTGAATTAACCTATAAGAATCTTTCATAGTGCTTGACACCTCTAGCCCAAAAGCTGCTGTCCTTACAGTGAAACTAATAGTCAAACCACCGCAGCAATGCTACACGCCAACTACTTCCATAAATCCACACATTAATGAAGACCAACCATCCTCCCCAATGGTAACCTATCCGGGCACCACACACTCAGGCATGCTTCCACATCCCCACACCCAAAGATGCCGACCCATAATCACATTCTTGCGTGTGCATAGGGATAGCAACGTTCCAAAGGAGAGTAGCGAGATGTATACGGCCCGCTCGGTTGGGCTGAAAAGCTATGACTTATAACTAAAATTGCACTGTAGCGGCTGAAGTTTCACTTTAGCTGAAGGTAGCTTATTTGGTGTAATTAAATTTAAAAAAATTAAAAATAGAAAAAATATGCTAGCTCATCACGGACAACGCAAACGAATACGAGAAAAAAAAGAACCGGCAAAAAAAGCTTAAAAAAGGCCAAAAATTCAAAAAAAATACGAATTTTATGAATAGTGAAAGATAAGCAAGAAGTCATATGCTGAAACTGAAACGAGAGTCATAGCACCACACTGAAAAGCCCTGAAAAATTCAAAAATAAAAATTTCCAATTTTTGCTGCATTTTTGAGTGAATTTTGAAAACTTTCCGTTTCGGGAAAGTTTCGTCGGAAATGCGCTTTCCTTTTTCGGCCTTTCCGCTTTCTCCCTCCGTTGGCGTCTCGCCTCTTTTCCGCCTCTCTCTCTCTCCCGCGCCTCGCGCCCGCGCCAGCCCGATGGCGCCACTCCCCTGCCGCCTCTCCCCTCCCGCAGCGCCTCCCCGTTCCCTCTTTCCGCTGGCGCCGCGCCAACTCCCCGCCTTCACCTCGCGCACGCGCGTGCGCTGCGCGCTGCGCCGTGGCCGCGCCTGCGCCGCGCCCGTCCCCGCGCCGCCCCGGCCCTCCCTCGCGCCTCCGCCGCCCCGACAGCCTCCGGGTCCGGAGGAGTGGCCGCCCCCGCGCCACGTCGCCCGCCTCCGCCCTGGCCCCACCTGGCAGCGCCGCCTCCTCCCTCTCTCTCTCTCTCTCGCGGACGCGCCCTCGCCCCTGCGCCGCTACCTGCTCCCGTCACGTCGCCTCTCCCCCGCACAGCACCTCGCGTCACCCCGCCCTCTCCACTGTGCTGGCTTTAACGCCCTTGACCGCCCGTCACCCCCTGTCGGCCGGAGCCCCGCCGGAGGCTTCTCCCCGAAGCCTCGCTTCCCCCCCCGTTTGGGTATAAAACCTCCCCCAGCTCCCCCTCTTTTTCCTTTGCTTTCCGAGCTCCCCAAGCGCCTCCATTCCCCTCCCCACCCTCCAGAGCCCCTCCCGGAGCGCCCGTTTGAGCTCCCGCCGCCCGGAGCTCCGCCACCGTCTCCCCCTGCGCCGGCAAGCCCCGCGAGCGGATCTCCCTCCTTCTCCCTCCATTCCTCAATTGCTTCTGCCCCGAGCTTCTCTTTTACCTCCTAATCACTGTGTTACCTTTGTTTGGGCAGGAGAATTACTGAGGAACTCCGGCGACGAAGCTCCTCTTCGGCCGCCGCCCCCTCCCGTGGCCAGCCCTCCTCGAAGCTCCCCAGCTCACGCTGCCGCCGCCAATGTGAGCCTCACCCTCCCCAGATGGTGTAGCCACCCCCGATTAGCCCCTCTCGCCGCCAGCAACCCCCTCCACCGCAAGATCCCCGAACTACCCCCTTCTCCCTCCCTCTCTCCCCGTTGGTCCCCGCAGACGCTAACCACCCGAAATGGGTTCCCCGCTGTCCCCTCTACCCGGCGGTACCCCTCTCTGCCCCTGGGAGCCGCCGACGCCGCCGGAGCACCGTTGCCCCGCCGCCTCCGTCCCGCTGCTGCTCGCGCCCGGCCGGAGGAAGACGATGAAGACGCGGCCGCCTCCCCGTCGTCGGATCCCCTTGAAGCCTTCTAATCCCCGTCATCCATTTCCCCCGTACCGTTTCACCCACCCCATTGAATCTCAGCCGTCTGATCTTCCCGCCTTCTCATCTCGACCGCTCGCCCCGTCGCGCTCCTCCGCCGTCCGCCCCGAGCCACGCGGCGGGCATCCGAGCGGCGTGGGCGCGCCCGCTCTGGGCCGTTTTCCCTCGGCCCGCTCCATCCCGCGCGCGCGCGCAAGCGCAAGCGCAAGCAGGCCGCGCTGGCCTTCGGCCGCGCGGGCCGCTTCCCCGGCCGGGCTGCACTGTTGCGCCGGGCCGGCCCACCACTATTCATCCGATTTTCAGTGATTTTATTAATTTCTAAAATGCCAGAAAACTCAAATAAATCCTAGAAAATCACAGAAAATCCCAAAAATTCCCAAATTTCACCACTTTGCTCCAAATATTATTCCTGACCCAGTGGTGAACTCCATTTCCACAGATTCTTCCTAGAAAAATTCCTAAAATTCCATTTGGGGTGTTTTATGCAATTTATTTCTTTTTAATTAGATTATTTTGCCTCGCTTGATTAGTCTCAAGCTGGATTTAATTTATTTTAATTGTTTGCGTTAGTGTCGGAGATCCCGGAGATTCAGGAGCAGACTCAGGATCCAGGTGCTTCGACGTTCGAGCTTGCTGAGATCGTCCGGATAGACGGCAAGTCCCAAATCCTTTGATCATGTTGTATCCCATAACGTTTAAATATGTTAATATGTTATTTGCATTGAGCTAGTTTTGAAATGTTAGTTTGAAAATAAAAATAAAATGTTTAGAATGACTTGTGTATTAGTTAGTCCTACCACCGCTAAATGCCATGTTTAATTTGTAGCCATGCCATTGAAACCCTAGAAATATTTATCTGTTAATCTTAGTAATTGTAGGCTATGATTATCATGCAAAATGTTACACTAATAAGGTTGTGGTTGCGGACCAATTTTAGAATCTGAAAAACCCGACTCTAAGGTAGGGTGGTATGGGACACCGTATCTTAGAGCGGAGAGTGCCGGCGTGCACAAGGTAGGGTAAGGGTTGGGGGAGAGCCGCGGGACGGTCTTTGCCCACCTCTTGTCCTAGGGTTGGAGTAGGGTAAGGGTGAGTGGGAAACCGCGGGACGGTCTACGCCCACCGCTTACCTTAGTTTGGGTCGCGGACCTGGCGAGGTTGCGGGCCATGTGAAAATATAAGGACTGAAACCCTTACGCTGAGCAAATGTCACAGTGATCGCTCAACCACAGGAGTTGACTTGTCAACACTTGTCGATTAGCTGCTCAACTCGATTGAAACTCTACAGGAGGGTAGCAGTAAGGTTAGGCTGGCCGTGCTGCGGAAGCCTAACAACGGTGGAATTCACTCGAAGCGGACGCTGTCCTCTCTTGTGTGTGTGTGTGTGTGTGTAGGTGTGTGAGCCAGACCCGAGTGAATTCTACTGGGTAGAGCCTATATAAAGAGTTGAGCAGAGAAACGGCCTGGTTTTCTTGACTCTTTAGCGGGAGTTGAGAGATCGTGTGGGTAAAGCTGAGCAAACTCTGCAGAGTCAAATAAATGGTATTCGAATACGCCGTGCTCCCGGTTATTGGAGCTGTGTCACTTGGGTGATTCCAGCAGCAAAGCATAAGTAGATTTGTACATACTTTAACTTGGTTAGTTGGTTAATGAATTCTTGTTGAAAACCCTGAGTTCTTAAGAAGTAAGTTTTGTGTCCGTCTTATGAAAATGTTTGCAAATAAAACTGCGTCCACCAAATGTAATAAACCAAGTATACTCCCTTCCTCTGACTTTCCGTGCATATAGTAAATTAAGATCCCTTTGGGATTTGCTGAGCCGGTTGTTTGGCTCACGGCTTGCTTAATCCACTCTTTAGAGGATCAAGACGAAGGAGAAGGACTCCCCGTTGAAGAAGTCCCCGAGGATCTTTTCTTCGACGAGGACCCTTGGCTGTAGGTCTCCGCCGCGCTCGAAGCAGTTTCTGGAGCCTTTTGTAATGTAATATACCTTGGGCTTGCACGCCCCGCTGTAAAAACTGGATGTTAATCCGTATGTCAAAGATATGCTGGTCTTTTGTAGTAAGCATGCAATGGTATACTCTTGCGCGACACTCCATAACTGTTCATGTTTGAATAGTTACGGAATGCCGTGTCCGTACGCGCCCCTGGAAACGGGGGCGTTACAAGAAGTGGTATCAGAGCAGGCTCTTTGACCGTAGGTTGAGACCTAAGGCTGTCTAGGAAGCGATTTTATCGCAAAAATTAATTTAAGGCATAAAAAGAGTTTATGAAAAATATAAGTATTATTGCTGTCTTGTTCCTCTCTTGTTGCTACTTTCCCTGTCTTAGTTTATTTCTGCTTAAGTTTTAATTTTCGCAAATGTTTACTGTCTTACTTGTCTAATTTCAAAATTTCGTTTCCGGCAGATGGTGCGCCTCGTTTTCTCCCGCCCCGACCGTAGGGATGGATGGCACCACAAGTTGTGGGAAATGCGACGTTACCTCGGAGCGAGAGGAAACCACGGCCCAGTGATCTACGCTGAGGGACAGTTCCGCCAGGACCAGTTCTACGAGTACAAGGCTTGGATGGTCCTCGATCCCTTGCCTATCCGCCCAGACAGGAAGCGGAGGTTCACCGCCCGACGGGTGGACAGTGAGGATGCTGCTCAGGACGTGGCTCAGAAGGCCGCGCTCTATCTCAGAGACTACTACCACCAGGAGCTAGCAGGGACGCCTTTCGACCTGGTGCCGCGTCCGCACTTTGGGGACTTTATAGTCCCTAGGTTTGGTGAGGATGACGATCCCCGCCTAGCGGGTATCGCCACCCTTATGTCGCAGCAGGTCGCCAGCTACGACAGAGCAGTCGAGGAGGCCAGAGTCTGGCAGAGGCAGTTGTGGGACACTCGTGAGGAGGTTCAGCGCCTCCGAGAGTCCCTCGTCCGCTACGAGGCCCAGGAGGCAGCAGAGGGTTCAGACAGTGCGGAGTCGCCCAGCGTTCACTCTTCTTGTGCTTCGGTGCAGTCTAGGCCCAAGCGCCGGATGACTGCGGCGCAGTACCGTGCCCGGTTCCGCCCCGCAGCCCCGCTTGCCCTTCCAGCACCCAGGGACAGGGAGGAGTAGACGCTGTACGCTAGTGGTAGTCTGACCTTTTGGTGATAGATGTACTTTTGTATGTAATGCAAGTGTAACATGAACCTTTATGTGGTCTGTGCACCACTTGCTTTATTGTAAATTTATGTTAATTAATCTTTTATGTTGTTTGCTTAATTATCAGTATGTTCTTCCTGTGTTCAAAGCTTTCTCCTGTCCCCTTCGCTCTCGTTCTTATCTTTTCGTCCTATACTTGCCTTGAAAAATTCAAAGTCTTACTTATCTGTTCTTGATTGCCAAAGCCGCTGCAAGGCTAACCTCAAGTTCCCAATCAACAGATGGACCCAGCACAGCAGAGAGGTCAGACCAGCGGGCAGGGTGCACCTGCCACAGATCAAGCCACGCTCGCCAGTGTGATAGCAATGTTGGAGCAAAATCGTTACCAGGGAGAGCAGAACATCTTACGAGTGTTAGATCAGCAGGCCCGTCTACTTGAACAGATCGCAACCAGATCTCCAGGAGTACAGGGTGGAGGCAATATTCCACGGGATGGTGCTCCAATTACCACCCGGTGGAATGACTTTCTAAAGACACGTCCACCCACTTTCTCCACCACCGCCGATCCTATGGTTGCTGAAGATTGGCTGGCAGATGTGGAGAGAAAACTTCAAACTGCACAGTGTGACGATAGAGAGAAGGTACTATATGCATCCCACCAGTTACAGGGTGCAGCAGCGACCTGGTGGATCAACTACCAGCGCACACTCCAGAATAGAGAGATTAGTTGGGAAGATTTCTCCAAGGCCTTCCGCAAGGCCCACATTCCCGAGGGTATTATGGAAGCCAAGCGCCGGGAGTTTTTGGCGCTCAAACAAGGTGGTCGCACTGTAATGGAATACTTACACCAGTTTAACCACCTCTCCAGATTTGCCCCTGAGGATGTTGATAGTGAAGACAAAAAAATGAGCAAGTTTCGTGCAGGTTTGCAGCAGTCCTTGAGATTTCACATTTCAGCCTTGAAATTCAAGGATCTGAATGATATGGTTGATGGCTTGATCACCTCCGAAGAAGCTAGAAGTGACATGGAAGACTATAGAAAACGCAAGGCAGCACACAAATCGCAGTCATTGTCACACACCGCTCAACGAGCCAGGACATCGGGATCTTCTTCATATCGATCCCCATCCTCCCGGCAGTATGTGATGATGCCGAAGAACCAATCCCACCAGACTCAGCATTATGCTTCCCCTCTACCATTGGCTCTCAAGTGTCCCACTTGTGGAGGGAATCACCTGGCTAGTAGCTGCCCGCGAAGGTCAAACGCATGTTTCCACTGCGGTGAGATAGGACACTACAGAGATCAGTGTCCTAGGAAGAATTTGCCGTCAGATGCAGCCAAGCTACAAGTTCAAAACCAACAGCAGCAAGAGGGCAAGTCACAAGCAACCCCCGGTACCCCCAAAGGAGGATTCTTGCAGATTAAAGCAGCTAACCCTCAGTCACCTGCAGGCACTGCAAATTTTTCAACTACAGGCAGAGGCAGAGGCAGAAGCAATGTTAGGCCTACTTTTTATGCCAGAGTGAACCATGTATCTGCAGAGGATGCCGCTGGAGCAAGTGACATCATTGCCGGTATGTTCCCGATCAATTCCATACCTGCATTGATTTTATTTGACCCTGGCGCAACGCATTCATTTGTTTCGAAGAGTTTTGCCGCAAGAAATCAATTGCCTTCTGTTGCATTACCAAGACCTTATGTGGTGGAAACCCCTGGGGTTAGAATGGAGTCCCACCATGGGTGTGCGGGACTTAACATAAAAATCCAAGGGGTAGACTTTAGAGCAGACTTGTTGCAGTTAGACATGTCTGGTTTAGATGCCATCTTGGGCATGAACTGGTTGGCCAGAAATAAAGGCAAGGTAGATTGCGAGATTAAAACAGTGTCATTGGTCAACCCTGAAGGTCAGAAAATAGTAGTAGAGACAGATCGACAAGTGCTGAAAGATGCCAAGAAACGTATGATCAACATGATAGCAGCCACACCTGACCAAGTGCCAATAGTACAAGAGTACCCTGACGTATTCCCAGAAGAATTACCGGGAAGACCCCCTGACAGGCAAGTTGAACTTGCAATAGAATTGGTGCCTGGTACTCAGCCAATTGCCAAACACCAGTATAGAATGTCAGCTAGTGAGTTAAAAGAACTGAAGAAGCAGTTAGATGAATTACAAGAAAAGGAATTCATTCGACCCAGTACTTCACCGTGGTCAGCCCCAGTATTATTTGTGAAGAAGAAAACTGGAGAGTTGAGAATGTGTGTCGACTACAGAGGTTTGAATGCTGTCACCATCAAGAACAAGTATCCCCTCCCAAGAATCGATGACCTGTTTGACCAACTCAAAGGTGCCAAGGTATTCTCCAAAATCGACTTGCGCTCGGGTTATCATCAGCTAAAGATCCGAGAGCAAGATCGAGAAAAGACAGCCTTCATTACCAGATATGGGTTGTTTGAGTTCACGGTCGTACCCTTTGGTTTGACCAATGCGCCAGCATATTTCATGAATCTTATGAACCTGGTGCATATGGACCAATTGGATCGATTCGTGATCGTTTTCATTGACGATATCCTGATATACTCCAAGAGTGAAGAAGAGCACAAACAACATTTGCATATTGTCTTGACCAGATTGAGAGAGCATCAGTTATATGCAAAATTTGATAAATGCAGTTTTTGGTTGAGAGAAGTCGCTTTCTTGGGTCATATTATATCTGAAGATGGAGTGAAGGTCGACCCAGAAAAGATTTCAGCAGTCATGGAATGGAAACAGCCTACGACAGTGACTGAAGTGAGAAGCTTCCTAGGATTGGCGGGTTATTATCGCCGATTCATAGAAGGTTTCTCAAGAATATCGCGTCCACTCACTCAATTGTTGAAGAAAGATAAACCGTTCACATGGACTGATGCATGTGAAGAAAGCTTTCAGATGTTGAAGACCAAGTTGACAACAACACCAGTGTTGATTTTACCCAATCCAGAGAAGGAGTTTCAGATTTACTGCGATGCCTCAAAGCAAGGTTTGGGTTGCGTGCTTATGCAAGACGGAAGAGTTGTTGCCTATGCATCAAGGCAGTTGAAGCCGCATGAAGAGAATTATCCCACACATGACTTGGAACTAGCAGCGGTGGTGCATGCCCTCAAAATCTGGCGGCACTACCTGCTAGGAAATCGTTGTGAGATATTCTCAGATCACAAGAGTTTGAAATACCTATTCACCCAGCCAGAATTGAACATGAGACAACGCAGATGGTTGGAACTGATTAAAGATTATGATATTGATCTCCAGTATCATCCAGGCAAAGCCAACGTAGTTGCTGATGCACTTAGCCGCAAGGCTCGTCCAAACAAAGGCAGTCAATCAGAGTACCCACCAGAACTGCAAAGAGACATATTACGGCTGAACTTAGTAATCACAGAACAAGGTGAAGAAGCAGCCTTAGAGATTCAACCACTGTTGCCAGATCAGATTAAAGCAGCCCAGGATGAAGATGAAGAAATTCAAAAACTGAAAAAGGATATTCAAGGAGAAAATTCATCAGAGTATGCGATAGACGAGCATGGGATCCTTACCTTCCGTGATCGCTATTGCATACCCGACAAGAAGGAGTTGAGAGAGTTGATCTTAGCTGAAGCCCATTCCTCTCAATTCTCAATTCATCCAGGAGGCACAAAAATGTATCAAGACTTGAAGAAAAGATATTGGTGGAACCAAATGAAGAGAGAAGTGGCAGAATATGTAGCTAAATGTGATGTCTGCCAGCAGATCAAGATAGACCACCAAAAACCATCAGGATTGTTACAACCTTTACCAATTCCCGAATGGAAATGGGATAGCATTGGCATGGACTTCATCACTGGACTTCCCAAGACTCGTGAGGGATATGATGCTATTTGGGTCATTGTTGATAGATTGACCAAGGTGGCTCATTTCCTCCCGATCAAGCAAACTTATGGGAAGGATAAACTTGCCGAGCTATATTTGACCAGAATTGTGACATTACACGGAGTTCCGAAGAAGATTGTGTCAGATAGAGGAACACAGTTTACGTCCAAGTTCTGGGAAAAGTTGCATGAAGCCATGGGCACCGATCTGAATTTCAGCTCAGCATATCATCCACAGACAGATGGACAAACAGAGAGAACTAATCAGATTCTAGAAGACATGTTGAGAGCTTGTGCGATAGTGTATGGAGCAACATGGAACACCTGTCTACCATTTGCTCAGTTCTCATATAATAACAGCTATCAAGCCAGCATTCAGATGGCACCATTTGAAGCACTTTATGGCAGAAAATGCAGGACTCCACTGAATTGGACAGAAACAGGAGAACGACAACTCATTGGTCCCCAGATTGCTCAAGATGCAGAAGCACATGTCAGAATTGTCAGAGACAGACTGAAGATGGCACAAGACCGACAGAAGAACTATGCAGATAACCGCAGGAAAGACTTGAGTTTCGAAATTGGAGATTATGTCTATATCAAAGTCACTCCATTCAAAATAGTCAAGAGATTTCAGGTCAAAGGCAAATTAGCACCAAGATATGTGGGACCGTTTCAGATAATTGGAAGAGTTGGGGAAGTAGCTTATCAAGTGCAGCTTCCGCCCAACTTGTCCAGAATTCACAACGTGTTCCACGTATCCCAGCTTCGGAAGTGTCTACGCCAACCAACAGATGAAGTGCCATTGTCAGATATTGAATTGCAAGATGACTGCACATATGCTGAAGAACCACTACAAATACTTGAAACGACAGAGAGGCAGCTCAGAAACAAGAACGTCAGGTTTTGCAGAGTACAGTGGAAGAATCATACACCTGAAGAGTCAACCTGGGAACGAGAGTCAGATTTGCAGCGAGATTTCCCCAACTTACTCCCTGGACCAAGTTAATCTCGGGGTCGAGATTCTTTTAAGGGGGGTAGGTTGAAAAGCCCTGAAAAATTCAAAAATAAAAATTTCCAATTTTTGCTGCATTTTTGAGTGAATTTTGAAAACTTTCCGTTTCGGGAAAGTTTCGTCGGAAATGCGCTTTCCTTTTTCGGCCTTTCCGCTTTCTCCCTCCGTTGGCGTCTCGCCTCTTTTCCGCCTCTCTCTCTCTCCCGCGCCTCGCGCCCGCGCCAGCCCGATGGCGCCACTCCCCTGCCGCCTCTCCCCTCCCGCAGCGCCTCCCCGTTCCCTCTTTCCGCTGGCGCCGCGCCAACTCCCCGCCTTCACCTCGCGCACGCGCGTGCGCTGCGCGCTGCGCCGTGGCCGCGCCTGCGCCGCGCCCGTCCCCGCGCCGCCCCGGCCCTCCCTCGCGCCTCCGCCGCCCCGACAGCCTCCGGGTCCGGAGGAGTGGCCGCCCCCGCGCCACGTCGCCCGCCTCCGCCCTGGCCCCACCTGGCAGCGCCGCCTCCTCCCTCTCTCTCTCTCTCTCGCGGACGCGCCCTCGCCCCTGCGCCGCTACCTGCTCCCGTCACGTCGCCTCTCCCCCGCACAGCACCTCGCGTCACCCCGCCCTCTCCACTGTGCTGGCTTTAACGCCCTTGACCGCCCGTCACCCCCTGTCGGCCGGAGCCCCGCCGGAGGCTTCTCCCCGAAGCCTCGCTTCCCCCCCGTTTGGGTATAAAACCTCCCCCAGCTCCCCCTCTTTTTCCTTTGCTTTCCGAGCTCCCCAAGCGCCTCCATTCCCCTCCCCACCCTCCAGAGCCCCTCCCGGAGCGCCCGTTTGAGCTCCCGCCGCCCGGAGCTCCGCCACCGTCTCCCCCTGCGCCGGCAAGCCCCGCGAGCGGATCTCCCTCCTTCTCCCTCCATTCCTCAATTGCTTCTGCCCCGAGCTTCTCTTTTACCTCCTAATCACTGTGTTACCTTTGTTTGGGCAGGAGAATTACTGAGGAACTCCGGCGACGAAGCTCCTCTTCGGCCGCCGCCCCCTCCCGTGGCCAGCCCTCCTCGAAGCTCCCCAGCTCACGCTGCCGCCGCCAATGTGAGCCTCACCCTCCCCAGATGGTGTAGCCACCCCCGATTAGCCCCTCTCGCCGCCAGCAACCCCCTCCACCGCAAGATCCCCGAACTACCCCCTTCTCCCTCCCTCTCTCCCCGTTGGTCCCCGCAGACGCTAACCACCCGAAATGGGTTCCCCGCTGTCCCCTCTACCCGGCGGTACCCCTCTCTGCCCCTGGGAGCCGCCGACGCCGCCGGAGCACCGTTGCCCCGCCGCCTCCGTCCCGCTGCTGCTCGCGCCCGGCCGGAGGAAGACGATGAAGACGCGGCCGCCTCCCCGTCGTCGGATCCCCTTGAAGCCTTCTAATCCCCGTCATCCATTTCCCCCGTACCGTTTCACCCACCCCATTGAATCTCAGCCGTCTGATCTTCCCGCCTTCTCATCTCGACCGCTCGCCCCGTCGCGCTCCTCCGCCGTCCGCCCCGAGCCACGCGGCGGGCATCCGAGCGGCGTGGGCGCGCCCGCTCTGGGCCGTTTTCCCTCGGCCCGCTCCATCCCGCGCGCGCGCGCAAGCGCAAGCGCAAGCAGGCCGCGCTGGCCTTCGGCCGCGCGGGCCGCTTCCCCGGCCGGGCTGCACTGTTGCGCCGGGCCGGCCCACCACTATTCATCCGATTTTCAGTGATTTTATTAATTTCTAAAATGCCAGAAAACTCAAATAAATCCTAGAAAATCACAGAAAATCCCAAAAATTCCCAAATTTCACCACTTTGCTCCAAATATTATTCCTGACCCAGTGGTGAACTCCATTTCCACAGATTCTTCCTAGAAAAATTCCTAAAATTCCATTTGGGGTGTTTTATGCAATTTATTTCTTTTTAATTAGATTATTTTGCCTCGCTTGATTAGTCTCAAGCTGGATTTAATTTATTTTAATTGTTTGCGTTAGTGTCGGAGATCCCGGAGATTCAGGAGCAGACTCAGGATCCAGGTGCTTCGACGTTCGAGCTTGCTGAGATCGTCCGGATAGACGGCAAGTCCCAAATCCTTTGATCATGTTGTATCCCATAACGTTTAAATATGTTAATATGTTATTTGCATTGAGCTAGTTTTGAAATGTTAGTTTGAAAATAAAAATAAAATGTTTAGAATGACTTGTGTATTAGTTAGTCCTACCACCGCTAAATGCCATGTTTAATTTGTAGCCATGCCATTGAAACCCTAGAAATATTTATCTGTTAATCTTAGTAATTGTAGGCTATGATTATCATGCAAAATGTTACACTAATAAGGTTGTGGTTGCGGACCAATTTTAGAATCTGAAAAACCCGACTCTAAGGTAGGGTGGTATGGGACACCGTATCTTAGAGCGGAGAGTGCCGGCGTGCACAAGGTAGGGTAAGGGTTGGGGGAGAGCCGCGGGACGGTCTTTGCCCACCTCTTGTCCTAGGGTTGGAGTAGGGTAAGGGTGAGTGGGAAACCGCGGGACGGTCTACGCCCACCGCTTACCTTAGTTTGGGTCGCGGACCTGGCGAGGTTGCGGGCCATGTGAAAATATAAGGACTGAAACCCTTACGCTGAGCAAATGTCACAGTGATCGCTCAACCACAGGAGTTGACTTGTCAACACTTGTCGATTAGCTGCTCAACTCGATTGAAACTCTACAGGAGGGTAGCAGTAAGGTTAGGCTGGCCGTGCTGCGGAAGCCTAACAACGGTGGAATTCACTCGAAGCGGACGCTGTCCTCTCTTGTGTGTGTGTGTGTGTGTGTAGGTGTGTGAGCCAGACCCGAGTGAATTCTACTGGGTAGAGCCTATATAAAGAGTTGAGCAGAGAAACGGCCTGGTTTTCTTGACTCTTTAGCGGGAGTTGAGAGATCGTGTGGGTAAAGCTGAGCAAACTCTGCAGAGTCAAATAAATGGTATTCGAATACGCCGTGCTCCCGGTTATTGGAGCTGTGTCACTTGGGTGATTCCAGCAGCAAAGCATAAGTAGATTTGTACATACTTTAACTTGGTTAGTTGGTTAATGAATTCTTGTTGAAAACCCTGAGTTCTTAAGAAGTAAGTTTTGTGTCCGTCTTATGAAAATGTTTGCAAATAAAACTGCGTCCACCAAATGTAATAAACCAAGTATACTCCCTTCCTCTGACTTTCCGTGCATATAGTAAATTAAGATCCCTTTGGGATTTGCTGAGCCGGTTGTTTGGCTCACGGCTTGCTTAATCCACTCTTTAGAGGATCAAGACGAAGGAGAAGGACTCCCCGTTGAAGAAGTCCCCGAGGATCTTTTCTTCGACGAGGACCCTTGGCTGTAGGTCTCCGCCGCGCTCGAAGCAGTTTCTGGAGCCTTTTGTAATGTAATATACCTTGGGCTTGCACGCCCCGCTGTAAAAACTGGATGTTAATCCGTATGTCAAAGATATGCTGGTCTTTTGTAGTAAGCATGCAATGGTATACTCTTGCGCGACACTCCATAACTGTTCATGTTTGAATAGTTACGGAATGCCGTGTCCGTACGCGCCCCTGGAAACGGGGGCGTTACACACACCGACCAAACAAGCCCCTCCATTAAACTCGCCTCCTCCGGCGCCTTTTAAAGTGGCTGCCACATTCTTCCCAGAAAACCACAGCCAAGGCCAAAACCCATCCCCTCCCCCTCAGGTACACCGGATCAAGATGTTTCCCCCGCCGTCCACAAGGGAACCAAGACCACATTATCCACTTCCCCACCCTCCGTCGTGCAACACACCCATACGGACGTGTCGCACGCGCAATGCAGGAATAATTGGGCACTGCCACGTTTGAGCTCTTTCGGCAAGCCATGGTATGCTTTTGCAACAAGTGAGACAAACAGATGGACCATACTCCATGCTGCACCCCAAACGCTGGGTCTGAACTATCAACAGCGTCTGGACTAATAGCGCCTTGCATGCCATCGAACAGCCAGCTGACCGGTTTACTACTCTGACTGGCATCAAAAGCAGTAAAAAGACCACCGAAAGCAGAAAAGGAAGTGTACTTTGCACATAAGCACCAAAGTTTGCACAAAACTTGAGGAGGTCCTGCTCATTTGAGGTTGAGCTTCTATTTCTGACTTCTAACTTTTTAATTTCGTCTTTGTTAGTTTTTTGGTTATTTTTTTTAGGGTTTTTGACTTATTTTACTTATTCATTTTTATTATTTGTGATGATATAATTTTTAATTTTTAAAATTTAATTTCACTAACCCGCAGGTACCATATATTTTTAGCTGTTATAGTGTAAAAAAACCATAAATCTAATATTTGCCAAAATGAGCACACCTTTATCTTTCCACAGGCAAGCCTCTGCTCTGATACTATTAAACTGTAAACAATGAGGTGCAAAATGGAAGAATAAATCTGTAATAAATAAATAAATAAATGTTAAGAAACTGATGACCTTACTGCAGCCGGGGACCAGCTCCTTGAGCAGCTCCATCCTCGCATTGATCTTTTCTCGTCTCGCCTGTGTTTTTTTTAAAAAAACACACACACAGAGAGAAAACCCAAAAAGAAACGAATAATTAAGTAATTAACGACGAAAGCAACCCCTGAAAAGGCCCTAACAGCGACGTCAGCACGTCCTAAACACCGAATCATTGCCATGACCCAGTTCGTTAAACCCCCAAACCCCCGCCGCGAGGCTTAAGCTTAATTAACGGCGACTCCTGCGAACTCACCCGCTCGGCGAGGCTGTGGCTGTCCGTGGCCTGCCCCCTCCTGGCCCTCACGTGCACGTACGCCGGCTTCTCCTCCTCCTCCTCGGCGTCGCCTCCGCACCCAGCCTTCTCCTCGCCGCCGGCCGCCGTCTTCCCCTTCTTCGCCGCCTTCCCCTGCAGCCACCCACAGAGCAATCAAGCGAAACGACCCCAAGTTAGCCTCGGCGATGTCGAGAGAGGGTCGAGCACAAAATGCGAAAGCGTGATACATACCTTGGACGCGCGGTCGGCCTTGCGCTTGGCGGAAGGGGGAGGGGTAGGGGACGGGGAGGGGGAGGCGAAGGCGGAGAAGCGGGCGGCGCTGTCGACGAGGTGCTGGTCGGACGGGAACGTCGGCGCCGGCGCCCGCGCCGCGGGTGGCAGTAGGAGCTCCATGGCCTGGGAGGTCGGGAGCCCCAGGAGCAACGTGAAGGAGCCGCCGCCTGCGCCGGTGGAGGAGGACCCCGCGGCGGAGGCGGAAGCGGAGGCGGCGGGGACCAGGGCCTCGATCTCTCCCCCGGCGGCGGGGAGCTCCGGCGGAATCGAGGGGTGGCGCATTGGCGCGGCGCGGCGCGGGGCCGGAGGCGGCGGCGTTCGGAACGATCGAGAGAAATGGGGGCAGAGGAAGAGGAGGCGGAGGCGAGGGAGAATAGTGGCGATATTTATAGGGGTCAGCGTCGAGGTGCGCGGTGTCAGTGCGCTTTGCGTCTGCGTTTGCTCGTGCCAAGCGAGGAAGGAGAAGGGGAGGTGCGACCGTGGGAGAGGACGGGTGGTTGGGTTTTTACTCCACTATGTTTTTTTTTTATTTTTTTTACTGGAGTAGGTAGGCGAAACTGCGCAGGCGTGGAACGAGAGAGAGAATCCCGCGTGTAAAGTTTTCGGTGTTGACTTTTACCGTTTTCGGCAGTGGCCGTGGACTGTGGACCGTATGGTGAGGCAGCTTTGAAGAATTCTAAACAGATGGACACAAAGGTACATACTACATAGTACAAGGACCAGAAATAAATAATAGTTACTCCTAAAAAAACAGTTACTCAAATTTCACCAATGTACTGGTCTAGCTGATGTCTCTAGCTATCCTCAATATCGGGGAATCCTCTTCCGATTATGTTGAGTGTCGAACTGTCGATGCAGTAAAAATCTTCAGATGAGCACGTGGGAATATGTATAGCTAGTGACAAACAAGCTCAAGACCATCGAGACCATGTGGTGTTGTCGCTGGTTTCTGTTACTGGGCACGCCTCAACGTGTGGAAAAGAAAAGGCCGGCAATGGCAGCACACGGCGGGTCAGCGAGGAAAGCAACGTCTGCATTTGGAAGCCGCCTCCGTCCATCCTTCGGTTCGTCCGCACCGCGCACGCGTGCAGGCTGCTGCTTCTTTTGGAAACTCACGGCAAGCTCGGCGACAGAGGACCTGCCCGATTTGCCTCTCGCCTGTGATTAGTCTTTTTTTTAAGTCAACGCATACACGCACTCACATACACAATACACATGCACATTTAGGTGCATCCTTAGCAAACGTCCAATCTAGAGCAGAGGTTAAAATCTCACGAAATACGAACACGCGATTTTAACCTCATATATATAGACAGAAAGTTTTTTCTTGCATTATTCGGAGTATATACTCTCAGAGGTATGGAATCATTATATATATACACACACATACACACTCTCTGTATAACAGCTCAGGCGAAAAGTAAACACCAGCATCAAACTTAGGGTTCGGATGATAGTGAGTAACTGGTGTAACGGCGGTGCTTGCCGCGCGTGGCTCCTCGCCGGTGATTAATCTTCGGAGAGCATGGTTAACAACCAACCGCACCGGGCAATGAACGCCTCGTGGGCTGAGAGATTTGGGCTCCTAAACTTGTTGCCGGTGCACGCTGTCGTGGGCGGTCTGGTAGCCAGCCATCAGCCCGTCGCGCTTGCTTCTTCCTCTCCGTCAATCCCTCCCCTCGTTTCCGGCCATTCTGGCCCATACGATATATCTTCCCCGTTTGAGTCGGCTCTGTTCTTTCTACAGAGCCATCAGATTCGGAGCTTCAGATCATATGTTGCTCTGGAACTCTCAAGCAGATCAACACGGCTATAGATCAATGAAACAGCACCAAAAAAATTTGGGATACCTACTTTAATTGAAAAGAATAGGTATCTAACTCCGAGCCCAAGAGGACTCAAACCTGGAGGGACGGCCAACTCAGTTAGGTTCAGTTCATAATGAAACAACGCAGCCGAGCAGATCCGTATCCTGATATCCCCTGCATTTCATATGATCGTGTTATAGTGGCATCATTCCATTGGATCGAAAATTAGTTGCAAAGGCTAGTCTGGGACTGGCACTGCATGAGCATATTATAGAGATTTTCAGTTACTGTGGCAATCCAACCAAGCGCGCGCACACGTACACCGGCACAGTCGCAGGCAGAGGCTAAAGTACAAATTACAGAGCGTTTGTGCCTGTGTCGACGATCTAGGAATAGTAGAAAAATATAAGCCTTACAAAAGAATAAACAGGGAAAATAAGACAATCTTTATTGCTATAATAAGGCTATAACTTGCTCTTAATGAGCCGATTATATGAAAAACTGCTACTTACACTAATGTAGAATGGTATTATTGTTCTCTTTTGTTTCTCTCTCTCTCTCTCCTGAAACAAACCGAAAGTTTGCAAAAATCCAAATTTGATTTGATTTCCCTCTTCTTCCTTGCCCATCTCCTCCCTAGCTCTATTCTCCACCAATCTCAAAGCATCCCAGCCCCTTAATCCTTGTCACCATGGCGTGATCACGGCGTGAACGGAGATTTTTTCGTGCGGCACTGTTCACCGCCTGATTTTGTCGCTGCCGCCCTTGATTTTTGCCGCCGCCGCTTCTTCTCGCGCCTTCGCGCGCCCGCTCGCCCCTGCCAGCTCCCTCCCGCCTGTCGGCCGCCGTACCCACTCCTTAAATGCGCCTGCACTGCTGTCAGCCGCCGCCAAGCTCTCCCGCCACTCCCGTGCCCCGTTTCTCCTCCGCCTCCACCCGCCTCTGCCGCTTTCTCGCCCCTTCCTCTCACAGCCGCAGCCGCCCCGTACAACAGCTTCACCTGACCCCCTTGACCGTCGTGGAGTCACGCCCAAGCCGACCTTGCCCGTCTTGAGCTCCAAGCCATGGCCGCCGGAAATATCCCCTCCTCCTTTCCGGTGAACTGACTAACCCCGTCTATTTAAGCACGGATAAGTCCTCCGTTGTAAACCACTAGCCTCCCCGAAGCTCACCGAGTGCCCTAGAGCTCCCCTCTCCTTCCCCAACGCCGGTAATTGCCAAATCCCCAATTTCGGAGCTCTAGCTCAATTTCCCACCTCTGGCCATCCATGCTCCAATTACTCTCTTCAGTAGCATCTCCTGGCTCCCTGAAACCATCCCCGACCCTTGCCCTAGCTCCTCGACCCCTCTCCTCCTCTGGCACCGTGAGCCACCCCACCTCCAAAAACGGCCACCGTGGTCGGCCCAACCTAAGCCTCCTGAGCTTCGGCCAGCTCCTCCCCGACCTCCTCCACACCCTAGAGAAGCTCAAGGACCCACCGAATCGCCCTAGAAACCGCCCGGTCGCCTGAACTTTTAAAAGTGGCCGTGGGAGAAACGACCTCGCCGCCGGCGATTGCCGCCTCCGTCGGCCTCCCAACCACCCAAAATGGAACCGCCATCCTCCCACGAACCCGTCCCTACCAGCCAATGGCGTCTCACTTCACCCGGGCGCCGCCGCCACCCGCCGCCTTACTCCCCTGCTCGCTGCGCGCGCTCGGGCGGGAGGAAGAAGAAGCACAGTGCTTCGACCGAGCCGCACCGCTTCGAATGGGCTGGACCCAGCCACTTCGCCGCACCAGACGCGCCCGACCGCGCCACGCTCGCGTCCGACCGCGCCAGGCGCGCCCGCTCCGCTGCCCGACCGCGCCCGAGGCGACGCGGCTCGCCTGAGCCAACTCGTCCCGCGCCCGTTGCGGCCGACCCGAGCCCAAGGAACAGTGCTACCGAGCCCAATGAACAGTAACCGACCCAAAGCCCAAAATGCATATTTATACTCCCCGGATTCGTTTCGAGCCCGCCAACCCAAATCCAAGGCCCATTTCCTCATATAGCCTCCCTATAACACAATATCCTTGATTTAATGGAGTTTTCCGGATTTTCTTTTCTCCTTTTATTTTCTTTATTCCTAGCTCAATCCTTCGGGCATGGAATTAACTTTATTTTATTTGTTTTGCGTTAGTTTACGAAGTCGAGATTTCGCAATAGCAGGAGGGAAAAGCTCAAGTCCAGACCCGACCCACTGAAAAATACGAAATAATCGAAATCGAAGATCCGCAAGGCAAGTCACTCATACCTTGATCATGTTGAACCTACATTTCTGCTATTTATTTAATTATCAGTATTTTCATTACGTTATTTGTGCACTGTTATTTTATGTATAGCAAATGCTTAGAATGACATGATACTAGTTATGTCCTACCACCCGAAAAGCCCAGTTTAACTTGATGGCCACCTTCACCTTGACAAGACCTAGTAACATAAAATATCATATTAATATTAACATGGTAGTTTAGGGACACGTCAAATCTTTCTACTGTTAAGGTTTTGGTATTTGGCTTAGAGTTTTGGAAAGTTGGATCTGGGATAAGTGAGGATCGCAGAGATGGATCCGAAGACCTTATCCTAGGGTGGAGGCTGGTTGTGAATTGGTGGCAGTACAGTGTGTACTGAATTTGGGTTCGTGTGTGGTTGACGCCTCAGTTAAAATGTAAGGACTAGACCCTTATGCTGAGTAACGGACATAGTATCCGCCCAACCACAAGCGTTGACTTGGTCAAACTTGACTTAGTCAAACCTGGCTTAGTAGCTGCTCAACTTCAATTGAACCTCTGCAACTGGAAAGGGGGAGACAGAGGGTGAGTTCGTATGGGAGGTGGTTAACCATACAACTGTAGGGCTGCGATGAGTCGGACGAGATCCGTGGGGTCATCCGAGCTTGTTGAGATTAAACACCTACTGGGCGGAGTCTACACAAAGAATTGAGCAGTGAACATCCTTGTTGTCTTAACTCTCTGGCCGGAGTTAAGGGATCTTGTGGGTAAAGCAGGGCAGCTTTGCAAAGTCATGACAAATGGTATTCGAATACGCCGTGCTTCCGGTAAACGAAGCTGTGTTTAGTGGGTGAATCCAGTATCGAGGCATAAGTAGTTTTGGAATGGTTTAGCAAATATTGAGTAATGATAATCAAGCTTGAAACCCCCCCCCTTTTTACTTTAATGAAGTACTTTTTAAAGGTTTTCAAATGGTTCCAACTAAAACTGCATCCACATAAAATAATAGACTTGATCCCCCTTTACTTGATATGCCATGCATGAAATTATTATTAAGCTCCGTGTGACTTGTTGAGTACAAGTGGTAGTACTCATGCTTGCTAAAAACATAAACAGAACCAACTAATTTTGAGGACGCGAGAAGATGAAGGGATGATTCCGTACGAGGTTGATAAAACGTGGAATTAGGGTCGTTCTCCGCTCAGGCGTGCCTGTGGCATCTTTTACTGTAATGTAAGTAAAGGCCGTTGGCCTGCTGTAATACTTGGCTTTTAGCCTTTATATTGTAATAAAGTTCGCTTTTGCGCTTAAGCTTGTGTTGGCAATGTTATACACTCATTGAATATACTCGCAGTTGAACAGTCCTGGGCAGCTGCGAGGGTTTCATAATACTCCCAGAAAGGGGGGTGTTACAGAGTGGTATCAGAGCCCGCTTGCTTGACCGTAGGATGACCCTAAGTGTAGGTTTGGTTACGTTAAGAATACGATTTCACAAAACCATACTTTCAAATACAAAAGAATTTCGAAAACTATAAGTATTATTGCTGTCTCACCTTTCCTATTTCTATCTTACCCCTCTTAGACAAGAGTAAAAGCTTTCCTTTTGAGTTTTGTCAAAAGCTTAAAATGCGAGTAGATGTTTAGACTAACTTCATGCTGACCAAATGAAACCAAGGCTAACCCTAGCTTAAGAAACGTTAAAAATGATGCTAAAAAGTAGTAAAAATACTCTAACCAAAAACTTTTCCTTCTGAAAAGTTATAAGGTCGCTGCTCGAGTAGTTAGCAAATAATACCCGTTTGATATCCTTGACGCAAAGGGTAAAACCATTTAAGTAGACGAAAATTTCTGTTTGTTTTAATAGCCGAATTGCACTAATAGCCTGTAGGCTGCTATATAAGTGATTCGTGCAAAACTAAATTCTTGATTTTAAATAAAGAGTATGTTAAAAACTCTACTCCTACCCCATTTCGTCCTTAATTCTTACCTACTCTGTTCTGATCCCTCCTTACCTATCAGGCAAATCTCAGAAGAAATTAAATGCAAATTTCTGATTGCAACAAATAGGTTGAATTGTAGCCATGGAGTTTAAAGAAAGGAGTAGATAACCCATAAGGGATTAAAATATGAGACGTTGATAATTGAAGGTATGGGCAGAATTATGTTAATATTGGAGGAATCTGAATGAATAAAGTAATAGAATTAGTTGGAAAAAAAAGAGGAATATGATAATGATAATTATTGGATTTTAGGCCTAATCAATGATAATATTCTTGGTGGATATTGTGGATAATGATTATTGGGTTATAAATCTGATTAGTGATATTGTCCTTGGTGGATTTTTCGAATGATAAATTAAATGAAAAGGAGATAGCAAGAAGCTTAGTTAATTATTGAATGATCGTGAAAATAATTGGATTTTAGGAAACAATGATACAAATGATATCGGTGGATTTGAAACGAGAATATCGGATTATGATAGGTTTGAAATTGGATTTATGTAGTCATGGTTGAAGTTGGATTCCTTGTAGAAATCAGATAACCATGATATGAGTAATAAAGTTAGGCGAATGCAATAGGAGTTATGTCTTCGGTGGATCAAATGAATGATTATATTTGTTTGAGGTTATCGAAAAAAAATGATGAGGTCATAACTAGGATATAGTGTAGCCCTAGTGTGAAGTAGAAACTAAATTAGAAAGGGCTTTGGATTTTAAGCCCATGTACAAGAGTAGTATGAGAATAAATTAGTTTAATAATGTTGGAAGCTAACAGATGTGGGATTATCCTCGTAAGTAAGCAGGAAGAATTTCAAGAGGTGTCCTACCGAAGCAATCAGAAATATCATTTAATCTTACTTCATTTTCTTTCCTAACTCTTCTTGCTCTTCCCTCATTTTCGTCTCACTCTCTCTGCTAAGCCCAAAATGTTACAGGACCAATTCCTAAGTTTCGATTACTGTCAGATGAAGTATTACCGAGCAAACTAAAGAGTTGACGGTGCAACAGATGGACAACGAAAATCAGAATAGACTATCCATCTTGTCGAAAGCCCTACCCACCATAACAGAAGCCCTATCTGACATAAAAGGAGCTATGTCTATCATGGAGAAGACCCGGATTGAAGGCGAACAAGGACAAGTCAGAATACTAGAACAACAAACAAGAACATTGGAACAGCTCATTACAAAAGCATCACCAGAAGAACTAGTACCAATGTCAAGTGCGACTGCATTCAAGTTTACAACTTTTCTGAAGACTCGACCACCGAAATTCTCTTCGGCAACAGAACCTTTGAGTGCTGATAACTGGTTACAGAGGATCGAGAAGAGACTAGAAACCATCGGATGTACGGACAAAGAAAAAGTTCTTTTCGCCGCCTACCAATTATCAGGGCCAGCTAGCCATTGGTGGAACACTATCCAATGGATATATCCGAACAAGAATGATATTACATGGACGGAGTTCGTGACTAGATATCGCAAGACTTATATGCCTCCTAAAGTCGTCACAGAAAAATATCAGGACTTTCTTAATCTCCGACAAGAAGACAAGCCCGTTATGGAATATTTGCAGCAATTCCATCATTTGTCACAATACGCCCAAGAGGATATTAATGACGAAGCAAGAAGGGTGGCACATTTTATACAAGGTTTACAACCAAAGATAAAGCGCTACATTATGACTATGGAATTTCCATATTTACGGACTTTAGTCGATCAAGCTCTCTGGATAGAAGAAAGAATATCAGGATATGTGAATATTATCAAGCAAAACGATCTTGTGACTATGACACTCAAGACTTGTTTTCACTGCAACCAGAAAGGACATATTCGCTCCTAATGTCCCTGGAAAGCCCTACCTAAAGAAATAGCATGGGTACAAGCTGAAGGACAAGCGTCAATATCATATCAACTATCAACAGAGGAAGAAGGATGCCGCTCCAAAAAGGCTCGAGTGGAAAAGGAGACAAATGCACCCTAAAGAAGTGACTAAGAGAGCAACAAAGCTAGGCAACACCATTGGTTAAAAACGAAACATAAAATGAGGGTTATCTTATACTTTTGTATAAGCAAGTACGTTTGTGTAACCAAGTAGCCTCTTAAGGTATCAGATGTACCTGTGAGTTATCCACGAGCTGTCTGTACAGTGATATAAGGAATAAAGAAGCTTGCATCATAATTCGCTGTGAACCTACCTTCCAGCTTTGTGTAAGAGAAGTACAACAATATTTGAAAGGCTACGTAAAGGATGGAAGAACCAACTCAGTTTGGATAGAAAAGCAGAATAATACAATATGAGTGTGGACACTAGAACGAGCAAATCAGAACCGTCTCAAGAGGTACTAAGGGGAAATTATAAGGAATGTTGGTATAAAAAAAAATACTTATAAAGGTTACGGTAAATAACCCAGGAAAGTTTATATGAGGATACAGGACATGGATGATTTGGTATATACAAGGATGATATATAGGTACAAAAAAAGAGAGAGAGAGAGAAAAAAAAAGGGAGCATGTATAAGCTCGAGCATAACAAGAAATGTTCTCAAAAGATAGAGATTATAGCCTCAGTCCTATTAAAGACTAGATTGATTATAACTCCAGTTCTAATATCCCCTAATAGAGATTTTCAGCCCTCCAGGCACACCTCAGAAACAAGGACTAAGATGTATGTTAATACAAGACGGAAGAATTTTAACTTTTGCATTGAGATGCCAACACCTGAAGAGAAGTACACAACTTATGGTCTAGAATTGGTAGCCATAACTCATGCACTGGTCAGCTGGGATTAAATTTCCGACAAAGAAGATGGTTATAAATAATCAGGGACTGTGAGTTGGATAGTTAAGGAAAGTGAATATCCGGGTATGGTTACTAAGTGTTATCTCTACTATGACAAGTAAATTCAACAGAATCCACTAAGGAATAAGCAAGAAACCTTGGAATCTCACGGTCATTCCTAATATTCAATGAAGAAGAAATTCAGAGATTCGATTGTAAAAGAAACACACACTTCATAGCTCTCTATACGGTTTATAGAATAAGATGAGTCCAGGTTTGAAGAAAGAATTTTGAAGAGGCAATATGAAGAAATAAATCTCGAGGTATAGCACTCATCGTTTGCTAGAAAATAAAAGACAGATTACCACAATCATAACTAGTCTTTGAATGGTGAAGAGGAACCAAAGGATATTGGTATGAATCTGTGTTACAGACTCCCGAGTACATAAAAAGAGTACGAGGTTATGAGTAATCATGAATCGATTGATTGGTACGGACACTACAAGGCTAACAAACCTACCACAGAGATAAATTTAACAGAACTCCGTCAGACCATAATCATGCTATTGCATAAGTTTCCGGATGAGATTATCTTAAACCAAGAAGCACAAGTCATATATGTACTTTGAGAATATCTTCGTGAATTTTTGAGAGCACAGATAACCAAAAAGGGACAGAGTACTGACGGAAGCTCACCCTTGAGTAAAACAAGATCTATGGAAAGGAATTAGAACTGTAACAAGTTTTGTTTTGCACCCATTCTTTAACCTGGGTGAATCTCGGGGTCGAGATTCTTTTTAAGGAGGGAAGGTTGAAACAAACCGAAAGTTTGCAAAAATCCAAATTTGATTTGATTTCCCTCTTCTTCCTTGCCCATCTCCTCCCTAGCTCTATTCTCCACCAATCTCAAAGCATCCCAGCCCCTTAATCCTTGTCACCATGGCGTGATCACGGCGTGAACGGAGATTTTTTTCGTGCGGCACTGTTCACCGCCTGATTTTGTCGCTGCCGCCCTTGATTTTTGCCGCCGCCGCTTCTTCTCGCGCCTTCGCGCGCCCGCTCGCCCCTGCCAGCTCCCTCCCGCCTGTCGGCCGCCGTACCCACTCCTTAAATGCGCCTGCACTGCTGTCAGCCGCCGCCAAGCTCTCCCGCCACTCCCGTGCCCCGTTTCTCCTCCGCCCCCACCCGCCTCTGCCGCTTTCTCGCCCCTTCCTCTCACAGCCGCAGCCGCCCCGTACAACAGCTTCCCCTGACCCCCTTGACCGTCGTGGAGTCACGCCCAAGCCGACCTTGCCCGTCTTGAGCTCCAAGCCATGGCCGCCGGAAATATCCCCTCCTCCTTTCCGGTGAACCGACTAACCCCGTCTATTTAAGCACGGATAAGTCCTCCGTTGTAAACCACTAGCCTCCCCGAAGCTCACCGAGTGCCCTAGAGCTCCCCTCTCCTTCCCCAACGCCGGTAATTGCCAAATCCCCAATTTCGGAGCCCTAGCTCAATTTCCCACCTCCGGCCATCCATGCTCCAATTACTCTCTTCAGTAGCATCTCCTGGCTCCCTGAAACCATCCCCGACCCTTGCCCTAGCTCCTCGACCCCTCTCCTCCTCTGGCACCGTGAGCCACCCCACCTCCAAAAACGGCCACCGTGGCCGGCCCAACCTAAGCCTCCTGAGCTTCGGCCAGCTCCTCCCCGACCTCCTCCACACCCTAGAGAAGCTCAAGGACCCACCGAATCGCCCTAGAAACCGCCCGGTCGCCTGAACTTTTAAAAGTGGCCGTGGGAGAAACGACCTCGCCGCCGGCGATTGCCGCCTCCGTCGGCCTCCCAACCACCCAAAATGGAACCGCCATCCTCCCACGAACCCGTCCCTACCAGCCAATGGCGTCTCACTTCACCCGGGCGCCGCCGCCACCCGCCGCCTTACTCCCCTGCTCGCTGCGCGCGCTCGGGCGGGAGGAAGAAGAAGCACAGTGCTTCGACCGAGCCGCACCGCTTCGAATGGGCTGGACCCAGCCACTTCGCCGCACCAGACGCGCCCGACCGCGCCACGCTCGCGTCCGACCGCGCCAGGCGCGCCCGCTTCGCTGCCCGACCGCGCCCGAGGCGACGCGGCTCGCCTGAGCCAACTCGTCCCGCGCCCGTTGCGTCCGACCCGAGCCCAAGGAACAGTGCTACCGAGCCCAATGAACAGTAACCGACCCAAAGCCCAAAATGCATATTTATACTCCCCGGATTCGTTTCGAGCCCGCCAACCCAAATCCAAGGCCCATTTCCTCATATAGCCTCCCTATAACCCAATATCCTTGATTTAATGGAGTTTTCCGGATTTTCTTTTCTCCTTTTATTTTCTTTATTCCTAGCTCAATCCTTCGGGCATGGAATTAACTTTATTTTATTTGTTTTGCGTTAGTTTACGAAGTCGAGATTTCGCAATAGCAGGAGGGAAAAGCTCAAGTCCAGACCCGGCCCACTGAAAAATACGAAATAATCGAAATCGAAGATCCGCAAGGCAAGTCACTCATACCTTGATCATGTTGAACCTACATTTCTGCTATTTATTTAATTATCAGTATTTTCATTACGTTATTTGTGCACTGTTATTTTATGTATAGCAAATGCTTAGAATGACATGATACTAGTTATGTCCTACCACCCGAAAAGCCCAGTTTAACTTGATGGCCACCTTCACCTTGACAAGACCTAGTAACATAAAATATCATATTAATATTAACATGGTAGTTTAGGGACACGTCAAATCTTTCTACTGTTAAGGTTTTGGTATTTGGCTTAGAGTTTTGGAAAGTTGGATCTGGGATAAGTGAGGATCGCAGAGATGGATCCGAAGACCTTATCCTAGGGTGGAGGCTGGTTGTGAATTGGTGGCAGTACAGTGTGTACTGAATTTGGGTTCGTGTGTGGTTGACGCCTCAGTTAAAATGTAAGGACTAGACCCTTATGCTGAGTAACGGACATAGTATCCGCCCAACCACAAGCGTTGACTTGGTCAAACTTGACTTAGTCAAACCTGGCTTAGTAGCTGCTCAACTTCAATTGAACCTCTGCAACTGGAAAGGGGGAGACAGAGGGTGAGTTCGTATGGGAGGTGGTTAACCATACAACTGTAGGGCTGCGATGAGTCGGACGAGATCCGTGGGGTCATCCGAGCTTGTTGAGATTAAACACCTACTGGGCGGAGTCTACACAAAGAATTGAGCAGTGAACATCCTTGTTGTCTTAACTCTCTGGCCGGAGTTAAGGGATCTTGTGGGTAAAGCAGGGCAGCTTTGCAAAGTCATGACAAATGGTATTCGAATACGCCGTGCTTCCGGTAAACGAAGCTGTGTTTAGTGGGTGAATCCAGTATCGAGGCATAAGTAGTTTTGGAATGGTTTAGCAAATATTGAGTAATGATAATCAAGCTTGAAACCCCCCCCCCCTTTTACTTTAATGAAGTACTTTTTAAAGGTTTTCAAATGGTTCCAACTAAAACTGCATCCACATAAAATAATAGACTTGATCCCCCTTTACTTGATATGCCATGCATGAAATTATTATTAAGCTCCGTGTGACTTGTTGAGTACAAGTGGTAGTACTCATGCTTGCTAAAAACATAAACAGAACCAACTAATTTTGAGGACGCGAGAAGATGAAGGGATGATTCCGTACGAGGTTGATAAAACGTGGAATTAGGGTTGTTCTCCGCTCAGGCGTGCCTGTGGCATCTTTTACTGTAATGTAAGTAAAGGCCGTTGGCCTGCTGTAATACTTGGCTTTTAGCCTTTATATTGTAATAAAGTTCGCTTTTGCGCTTAAGCTTGTGTTGGCAATGTTATACACTCATTGAATATACTCGCAGTTGAACAGTCCTGGGCAGCTGCGAGGGTTTCATAATACTCCCAGAAAGGGGGGTGTTACATCTCCCGCTTACGTAGCGCTGAAAGAGTGTCAGTTGCCTTCGTGAACTGGTGCCTTGTTGATTCCATCCATCTGCCCGAGCAATCCGTTGTTGTTAGCGAGAAAGGCCTGATCAATAACCGTCAACCGGTTATTGTCAGTGAGGGAGAGCTTTAGTAAATAACTGCAAGGCATATGTTATCAGAGACACAGGGACGAATGCGGTACGGTTGAATGGAATAGAAGTGCATGTGTTCTATGACTTAACCACACAAGACATCGTTCAAAGGAATGCCCATATGTCGGATTACAAAGCTTCCGAGTAGTGGCTGGTCGGGTAGATGAACAGTAATTCTTCGATCAGTGGGGGTACTCGGGACATGTTATAACATAAGCCATTATAAAATTGGTCTAAGGGCTTTGATTACGTATTAAAGTGACTCTTTAATAGATTATCTAATCCTTATCAGCTAGCCCCCAAACTTTATGTGAAATTAAGACTTACGATTCTTTGACTGGAACACCAGTCGAAAAATATATTCCAGTCAGAAGGTCATTTAACACTAGTCAAGAAAGGTAAAAAAAGTCTTTTTACTTGAAGTTAAAAAGTCAAGTGAAAGAGGAATAGAATCGAAAGGTTTATACCCATTGGGCACAATTCCCGTAACCGCTAACTCGGTTGTAGGAGAGCCCTTATAAACCGAATCAGTGTCCGTATCATCCCACGCTTCTTTGAGACCTTTGGCATTCTCTTGAATTCATCTTTTCTTCCTCCATCCTGGCGACTATAGTCCTAGCTCCCCCTCCCACACACAATTTCTTGATCTTTACTAAACCAAAGCCCAAATATGCGAAGATGTATGAGTTCATCTCTGAGTGGCCCAAACCCAAATTGGGATCGAAGAGACTTAGAACTTTAGAAGATGCAGGATTGATCTCCAATCGAGTTATAATCCCTTGGAGATCGGTGGAAGGCGAAGGTTTTCCATGTGGTGAGGAGGGTGAGATACCTGTATTCTAGGCATACGTGGAATGTGGGTTTAGGCTTCCAGCGCATTTTTTCTTATCGGAAGTGCTGGAGTACTATAGGATCGGGTTGGTGAATCTGGCAGCTAATTCAATTGCCACGCTCAGCATCTTTGTGTACTTGTGCGAGGCATACCTAGGAATTTCGACAAACCTGGATCTCTTCAGGTACTATTATCGGATGACCAGGAGATTTGGGAAGGCGGGAGCAATGCTAGGGGTGCTCATTGCGGCTCCACGACAAAAGGGCTAGAGAGTACATGTCCATGTACTCGAACTCCTCCTGGTCATCATGAAAGAAGCCCTGGTTCTATATGTCGGTCACCAAGGATGATAGTTTGGTGTTCGAGGGGAGGATCGCCATAGAAAGCCTAGAGTGGAAGGCCTCTAAGAAGGAGGGAAGGGCATGACTACTAGTTGACACCATAGTGTACCTAAGGAACAGGGAATTGTCATCGTGGCAATTGGTGAGGGACTTCGCAATGCACAGGGTTAGTCCTCTGAAGTCGTGTGATCATATCATGCTATGATATGAAGGTGTGAAAGATTCGACCAAGGACTCATCAGAAGGTAAACATAGAAGATTCCAATCAGTTGAATTCTTTTGAATTATGTCTTTTCCTACTCATGGTCCTTTTGATTTTGTAGCCTTGTCCCTTTCTGAGATAAGGGAGAGAGTCACGTCAATATGCGAAGAGGTGTCTAAGCAGAAAGGAGTACCCTTGATCCTGATAGACACCTCTCTAGAGGAAAGGATCGAAAGGCTCATGGTAATTAGTGATACCTTTACTCAGTAATCACTTACCAACCACTATGTACATAGATGATCGAAGTAGACAGCACTCAGCAAAAGGATGGTTCAGAAGAGAAGATCGTGCCTGCTCTCAAGAAATGTTGACTTGTAAACAAGTTGTATGGGACAGTTGGATCTTGCCATGCTCTTTCTGTTGCTCAAAAACCTAACGAGAAGGAGAAGATTCCCTTGGAGGTAGGCTTTCTACAGTGACTCCGAAAGCTTTTCTTACAAACCTATTTATCCTCTTATACAAAGAATGGATAAATTACATTGGAAAGATGCCTTTCTTGGATGAAGGCTCTCATGGTTGAACCCAGCATTGGCAGTGAGGCCATAGGAGCGGAGCCGGTGGTGAATACAGAGCCACCGGTTAGAGAGGCCAAGGTCACAAAATCGGTAGTGGAAGAATCCTATCGGTCAGGGCGTGAAGGTGGTTGGGATCGAACAGGCTCAGAACCTAATGACCACCACCGAGACGTCAGCAGAGACAAGAACTCTGCTGGTCGAGGAAGTTGGACCCTCCAAGAAGATCCAAGGGGTCGGAGAGATAGTCTCCGACCACCTTGAGAAGGAATCGGTGAAGAATGCTACTTCGAGTGGGAACGCCCAGTCAAAGGTTGACGAGGGTCTCACCAGCCCTATCAATTTCGAACTGGTGAAATCGATTGAAAAGAAAAGGAAAGCAAGTACCTTGGAGTATGCTCCAGGAAGATTCAAATTCAAGACAAAAAAGACCAAGTATGTAATAATTCTTGAAAAAAATATCGTACCTTTGATCTTGCAATACCTTGAATTTCTCACTTCTTCCTCTCTTTTTGTCTTGAAGTTTGTCGGCTACATCAAGTGCGGTGCAGAATTTTCAAGTGCTTCTACTGAAGTAGCATCCTGGGAAAAAGTAGTCGAGAAGGTCACTCCCCCTCCATGGCTTCACTTTCTGGAGATCAAGATAAGGGGAAGAAGAAGTCAGATGTGGCAGCAATCATCGAACCTACTCTCCAGTCAGTGCTGACTTTGTTGGAGAAGCGGAGGCTACTGTCATTCAAAATCCCTTGATGGCTTCAACAAAATCAAGGGAAGACATCGTTGCAGTAGAGGCCAGGACCCAACATGTATTTATGCCTACCGAAAAGGCTGTAGTTGTGGAGGTAGAGGGAACTCAATTCTCCCCCATTCCTTGGAGGCCCGATGATTGAGAGCTCTTCAACGATCAGGTAGTCTCCTCATCCGAAGGACATCCCTAATCGGGGCTACATCTTCAACAACTAGAGGCTCAAAGAGCTCTAGTGGAGAAAGGTGTTGGACCTCGAGTTAAAGACCAGAGCTGAGGAGCTCCACTCCATATTTGCTAATAAAGAAATCTCAGTAAATACTCAAGGTTACTCTTTACTTTTTCGATATAATCGAAACTTTTCTAAAATTTTCCTTCCTTCTTTAGCACATGGTGGAGGCGGTTGCCTTGGCCAGAGAAGTGACCAGGCAATCTCTTGCCCTCGAGAAGGAGAGCACCCACTTCCATCGACAAGCAAACGGGTGGAAAGTTACTCGGCTTTTATGTTTCTTTTGATGGTTCCTTATTCATGATTCCCCGAGTTCCTTTGCAGGTTTGTCTATAGAAAATTTGACTATTTTGGTGGCAAAATTAGTTGGATTTTAGGACCGTTAGATGGAGATCCAATGTCCCAGATTTACCCCCAAATTGTATAAAATACCCTAACCCTAACTAACGCCTCTCCCCCATCCACTCCATGCACTGCCATCCGCTCCTCACCAGCGTCAACAAGGCCCACCGGCAATCACCTCCCTCCGCTTCTATAGCCTACATCTGCAGCTGCTTGCCCCGCCCTCGGCACCGGCGTTGCCCACACCTCGACCATCACCCCTCCACCACCTCCCCATAGTCAGCTTGCCCTTCCCGTTCTCTAGTGGCTCACTGCTGCCGGATTTGTCGCCCCCACCACCACCTGTCATCAGATCTGTTGTCTCCACCCCACCGATCCCGCCCACCACCCTCCTCCTCACATGCGTCTGGTGGTTCCACCCCCACCTCGACACACCACTGCTGCCGTTGCCCACCATCAATCGCTGCCATCCCAGCACCCCTCTAAGCCCGGTGGTCACTAGTGAATCCCACCCTAACCAGTGAACTCAAATCCTAACTTGGCATCTCCGTACGCTAGCGATGGCAACAGTCAAAGAACAAGATGATGGGGAGTCTCACCGGATATGAAGATGGAGGTGGGCGGGAGCACAAATCTTGGTGCAAATTGAATTGTATGAAATTCGACTAATTTCTCCCTAAAAAATAGTCTAATATTGTATAGCACTTCCGTTAAAATTTACTAAATTCCAGAGAAACTTGTTCTAGTTGCCAATTGAAATAGTTGATGCAGAATTTTTGTATGCACTGTATATGCAGAGAGGAAACAAAATGCATGATACAGTGCATAGCATGCATGTATTGTATAGCCTTTATTCCATGCCGGGGTGGTAGCAACTAGCAAATGTGTGTGTGGTGTCAAAAAGCTATCAGAGAATAGCCATGTTATTATACAAAGAAGAAAGGGTGCAGTGATGCACGTACACTTCAGTGTATTTTTCTCTTGTTCTTCGTTTTTCTTATTCTGTATCCTACCTAGCTACGGCTTATGGTCCTCGATTAATATGAGCGCACAGGCTACTACTCAAGTTCTAGCTTGTAAATTAAGGAGTCAAGAAATGGATCTCTCTATCCATCTGAAACGACCGCTGTAGCAGCTATATAATTGGCCCTGACATCAGTCACCTGATGACACCTGAGCTCCTTACTGCTCTTGTACGCTTGCATCGTCTTCTACGTTGTATATTAGCTAAACTAGCTAGCCGTACATGTAGATGCAGCGCGTTGATTTCTAACAGGCGGGGCCTCTTGCCACGGCCGGCTGCCGGCTGGTGGTCCAAAGCGTGCTGAGGGTGCGGAGGCGGCCGAAGTAGTCGTCGACGGTGACGAAGCAGCTGGCGGACTGCCTGACCGTCAGTATCTGCCGGAGCGCATGCAGCGTCTGCAGCCTCAGCTCATCTGCCTGCACCATGCATGCATACACAGTTCAGATTTGCTCCACATAGTTCATATATTCAGAGGAGCACAAGCAAAGCTAGGGTGCAAGTTGGTCTTAATTGGTTGATTACTTGTCTTAGGAAGGTCTCGAGTGAGGCCAGCTTGTCCATGGCGAGGGACACGTAGTGCCCCATGTAGCCGGCCATGTCGGCCGGGTGGTAGTAGATCATCGGCGGCTGCAGCGCGTCGGAGGAGGAGACGACCTCGGAGAGCGACCGGAGCAGCGCCTCCAGCTCGCCGTCCAGCGCGTCCTCCTCCCGCTTCGCCGACTGCTGCACGCCGCACACGCCCACCAGCTGTTGCTCCGTCAGGGGCTCGACGTGCCGGAGAACAATCTTGCACGCGAAAGAATTAAACAAATCAAACAAAATTAATGTTCATCGATCTGGTTAATAATTAGATATGCACTCCGTCCCGTAATATAAACCTGACGTACATACCAAAAAAACATATTATTTAAATAATATTTAATAAAATTAGACTATAGTTACTCTTCTTATATAGACATAATACTACTCTTTCTAAGACAAACTAGTGGATTTATCCGTACAATTGCATGGCTAGATACTGTGATACAATTTCTTTGATATACAACTCTAATACCTATAGTTAAAATATAATTGTATTTACTATACAACTCTAATATAGATATATGATTAATTTGTATCATTATAATCTGGCCCCACCAAAATAAGAGGTAGAGATGTTTCTCTTTTTTCGATTATTGTGAGAATTTCTAGGCTTTTTTCTTTTTAGGATTATTGTGGGATTTTCTTACTCTCAAAACGAACAAGGTGTCTTAGATCTCACTATTTGTTTTTATTTATATAGATATGATCTAATTTTATTAGATATCTATTTATTACTGAAAATCGATGACAGATGTTTTAAAGTCATTAAGAAAAAGATGAAAAGCTAGAAATTCTCATAAAAAATAAAAACATACGGCGCTTAATCAAGTAAGTCCTAATTAAGCAAAATTATAGGAGCTGTCAGGTATTATTGCTTAAAGATATGTTTTTGAATTTAAAAGAGATGATAGGCGATTGCAGGAGGGGAGCGAGAGGCCAAGGCGGCACGCACAATTCCTATTCCCTTCTATTTCTACTCGCACAGGATCGGAGGGGAGACGGCATGAGGAAGGCCTGAGAGCTCTAGGGCTTACTTTGCATAGCAACCAGGAAGGAAGAAGCAGCGAGCCCAAGCCGGCGAGGCCATGGCAAACCCACCGCAGTTGTCTGCGAGGTCGAAGCCAAAGCTGATGGGGAGGGCCACCGGGAGGAAGGGCGCTCTGGTGTCCACGCCGGTGGATCCCTCGTGGGCGGCGGCAGCGACAAAGCATTTGGTGAGGGAGTGGAGCACATGGATGATGAGGATGGCGAAGGTGGTGGCGCACTACGGCTTCATCCCCCTCATCATCGTCATCGGCATGAACTCTGACCCCAAGCCCTCCATGGCGCATCTCCTCACCCCGCTCCGACCCCACCCCTCCCCTCCCCTCCCTGAATCCCTGATTGGTAATGGCTTTTCGAGGCTCAGCTCCATGATCATGCTTCGTTACAGAATAGTACTACACTTCAATTTACGGCTATTGCATAGGTGATTTGTTAGTATTTTAGTCGTGGTATGTCCTTGGTAGAACTACCAGAAAATGGCTAGTGTACATGGGCTCTGATCGATATTCTTCTGTGTTGTTGGTATTTCAGCACTGCTATTTTGCTGGGAAATTAGTACTTGGATCATCAATGTAATTTCCATGATGAATGGGTGAGATGATACCAGTGCTATGGATTATGATGCTTGCCTGGCACGTGAAATTTGATTCATCTGATTCTTGCCTTACATGTGAGATGTGATCTTTGTTAGATGTTGTGGAACTTGAACAGGAGAGTGTTCTGTGTCCAATTCTTTTGGGAAATTCAGGTTAAGCAAAACTGTAGCAATCGTAGTCGGGCGTAGCGAAGTAGCGAGATATATTTTTAATTTAAAAGAGATGATAATTTTTATTAAAATATTATTGCTTAAAGATATATTTCTTCTTAATTTAGAAGAGAAGATAATCCTTACTAAGAAACAAATTATAAACTTGCCTTTTTATTATAGTAGTAACCTGTAGTTCATGGCTTTTGATGTAAACAAATCTTAAACTTGGCCCGGGTAAATCCCTACAACTATAGTAAATTATATATGTATTACCAAGTCATTTAAATGTGTTTTGAAAACTTGAGCGGGCCACCTTGCTAGTTACTTAAATAATGTACTTCCTAGGTATGCATGTCAGACTTATATTGCGGGCAGGAGGTAGTATATGGGTGTGTTCATTTTGCCTATGGCTAATGGGTTATGGCTACGGCTGATGACTTTTGTTCCTAGTATGAGCGTTTATGCAAATGAACCGAATACCAATAAGCTAATAAGCTACTTTGAAAATACTGTCTAAATAAGATGTTTTAAAAAAATTACAAAAAAATCATCTTATTTATTTGTTCGGAGGATATCATATAAGACATAAGCTGAAACTTCTGTGAGATCACGCAGTAATTAACTGTGAAAATGATTCTGCGCACACAATTGGCGTGTACTTATGCAAGGGCATGGCATTAACTGACAACACATCAAGGGTACAACGTCGCTGTTTCATTTCAGACTTTCAGTCTGGCACATCGTCGATCTGCATTACTGGGCAACGCAAACGTCTCCATCCAGCATATCTAACGCATCCGCGGCTGCTGAATGCTGATCTCCACCTACTCCCTGCCCGTGCCACGCATATAGAAACCAGACACCCATATATAAGCGTCTAGCTCAGGCAAAGACTTCCAAAGCTTACTGTTCCATCAGCTACTGTGACCTCCTACCTACTACTAACTCGCCCAGCTAATCCATTACACTATTACAGTACTTGTCTAGCTACCAAATTCTGACCAATATATATTACTTTTTTTGCGAGGGATCAATTAACATACAGTACTTGCATCCTTAGCCTATAGAAATGTCCTAAAATCAATTATTTTCCCAAATCAAAAGTTTATGAGAAATTATACATAGAATTTAGGGCATGTTCTTTTCCTCCGAAGCTGACGGCTTTTAGCTTTTGCTACAGTACCTAACTTTCAAACGGAGTATTTTCTCAAGACGAGATCTACAAGCTAAACAATGTACACGTTAAAAGCCTAATATCTGTACCATCCAAAATCGCAAGTGAGTATCTATCTCTCCGTAATTTGTACCGTAAACAGCCAAAATTCAAAAAATTCAGCCAAAAAATTTAGCGATATAACTTTCTCAGCATTTTGGCTAAGATCAATCAAGTGTATTATCGGCTATTATGCTAGTCCAGTGAAAGGAAAACCACTTATAATAGACTCTGAAGCAAGTGTAATAATTACATAACTACATATACATACCTTGATGAGCTCCGAGGGGCGGAAGCCGCCTATCCAGAGGAAGCACCGCTCGGCGGCGCCTGTCCACAAACCGGAGAGGAGGTGGAGCGGGTCGGCGCCGGCGAGCTTGGCCTTGTGGTCCATCAGCACGCCGTAGTGGGAGGCGGCCTCGTCGACGTAGGGCCGCAGCTCGCCGTCCGGCCGGTGGTGCTCCTCCGCGGCAGCCCGGAGCCGGCCGATCAGCTTGTGGTGGGCCTCCCGCCACCGTTCGTACTCCAAGTTGAACAATGCAGCATCTGCATGCCATCGTGCACGTACAAGCAAGATCACATGCATGCACAGAGGTTTAATTAGAATTTAGAATTGGGGATGAGAGTTATTTGTAGCATATGGCAAATTAACCTGGGCTTAATGTTCCAATACCCCAGAGTGCACCCTGCACACGAAGATACAGAACTTTGTTAGTGATTTGTTTCGGTCCGCATATAATTTTTTTTTGAATTATAGACTGAAATTTCCATAGATATCTCATACATTCGACAACGATTAGATCCGAGCATAACATTTCTCCATCTAAATCCTTTGTAAAATGATTCTGTTTTTCTTCTTTTAGTTACCTGAGCTCTTTTCATTTGTATCTCCTGTTCTAGCTGAACCAGCCTCATCCTGCCTGACTCTAGCTGCTGAATATAAGCCTGCAATTGCACACATAACGCGCACACAAAAAAAAGCCAGCACATCATGCAATTAACATATCTTCCATGAAGAAAAAGAAGTGTAACCTTCAGATCGAAAAAAAAAATCAAATGTGGAGTCTATCACACGACTTTTCTTAGGTAGTAGGTTAGCTATCGCAGCTTAAAATATATGTACTGTACCCCCCATCTCTTTCTTGTTCTTGCTGGCAAGATGTTTCCTCCTTACGTTTTTCAGGGTTGACTTCTTTCATTTGTTACTAGTTTGTTGACCTGAGTTTTTTTAGCGAAAATTAATTGAGCTGGTTAATTAACCAATTAATCGATCACCTTCTTCCTTAGCCTGCTCTTTCTTGCAGCCTCCCTGTTCTGCGCGAGCCTTCTCAGTGTCTTGGGGTCCGGCGTCTTGGGCCTCTCCAGCTCTGAACTCGACGCTGCTGCTGTAGCTGCGCTGCTGCGCTTGCAAGTACTACTACCTTCTCTCTGCTTGTGATCACAGCACATGCATATATATATGAGGACATGTTGCATATACACACAACCGTGCACACGTGCGACCACCGAAGAGAGGAGATCGAGAACGAATTACGTACCTTGAATGCTGCCTTGGAGCCCTTGCCTATGGCAAGGGGCCCGCTTGCCGCCTTCGACGGCGGCGATCTCCTGGAAGAGCCGGCGGCATGCGGTGCCGATGAAGTCATGGAACCCTGAAGGAAGAAAAAGGTCACATATACTTGCATCATCAAATCACATACATCCATATGCTGCCGGACTCATCTTTTCAGGTGGTGATCGGTTGGGCTTAAAAGCTCATGACTTATAGCTAAAAACATGTAGCTGACTGAAAAAAGCACTGTAGCTAACATATGCTTATTTAGCATAATTAAATTTAAAAATATAAAAAATATGTTAGCCCAATATGTATAATACAAACGAATACGGGAAAAAAAGAACCAGCAAAAAAGCTCAACAAAAAGCCAAAAGTTCAGAAAAAGACGAAATTTATGAATAGTGAAAAATAAACCAGAAACCAGAAGTTCAAGCCGAACCGATCAGGGCTGTGGCTTATACTTTCTCTTGAACAAACAAACATGCTGATTTCTTTGTTGCTGTTTCAAAGTGATTTATTAGGGCAATATTTTTAAAGCGGCTTATTGGTATTTGGTTTATTCGCACATATATTCATATTAGAGCTAAAAGTTATAAGCTATAAACCGAAGCCGGAAAACAACGCACCGTAAGCTTGCGAACATGTAAGAGAAATCAAGATGTGGAGCTAGCTAGGTAGATAGAGATGTGTATGCACATACCTTTGGAGATGGCTCTACATGCATTGGCTGGGAGGGGAATATGCTGAGGGTCTCTGCATGCACAGAAGAATAAGTCCTGCAAGCATTCTGACTTCGTACACACAAGCACAATTATATGTAATATATTTCCAAGATAGTACTGTTAATTTTCCAAATGGGTGTGCACAAGATCTTCAAATGTGCACCTTCTCGTTTTCACACACCCTCTGGTAACTGGTAACCAAGGAAAAAAAGTGGTGGTCGGTGAGAAATGGGTAAAGAGTGAAAAAAAACGGATTCTTTTGCCTTCTTTTAGCATAAAATCTTGCTCCTATATCAGTTAGTGTTTGTTACGTGTCACTCTTCTCCAATTAGCTACTAGCTGAAAACAAACCTTAGGAATTAGAATGACAGATCGAAAAGTAGAGTAGTTGGGATCAACTGAGGAAAACGCAATGATCCAAAGGCAAAAAGGAAGGAGAAGGAACGAGAAGATTGAAGCTATAAGCTAAAACCAGTGAAATCACAGCATACTTATATGGAGAAGTTTTCCAGACATGAACTTGTAATTCAAGGAAGCTTATGCATGACATAGTCCCTGTGCTTTTTCTTCAAGGTGTGCTTAATTATAATGGACCGTGACAAATACTTGTTAAAAGAATGAACCTTTGAACAAATCAAGTGGCTTATGCGATTCTTGAGTTGATGGCTTATCTTGCTGGCCATCAAAGTAGAGGAGGAGGACTTGATCCAAATCAGATGGCATGTCATATCCTTCAGGATCCCTTCGCCTGCACTTTCACAAATGCAATAGAACATCAAAACTCTCCTAATTTCTGTTTAGTACTCCTACAAGTGCAGACCTTGAATTTGATAAGAAGCTTCACTTGGAAGAGAGGGGATATAAAAAGTAGGAAACAAATTAGTGTTGGAATAAGCTTGCAGAAGTTGAACTAATCCCTTTTTGATTAGTAAATTTGTTTGCCAAGAAGGGAATAAGAAAACATTCACTTCATCAATTATTCTCTCTTGAAATATCACTAGCTAGCTTCATCAATTAATTAATCCCTCTCTTCAAGAAAAAAAGGATCCCCTCTCCAATAGGAAGAACTAAAAATTAAAGAAGCAAAAACATGAGGGGAGAGGTAAAACGTCTTAAGTGATCGATACATGCATCTTAGGATGCAATACAAATCGTTTACCTACAGCATCTCTCTTAGTTTGACAAAATCATCACTTGAGGTCATGAGCAAACAAAGATGGTGACGAGAAACTAGGCAAAAACAATCAATCATAGTTAGCGCATCATGGTATTACGATGACCAGCAAGATTATCAAAGCGAAATAAATTCTCGGAACACACGAACTTATGAGGTAGGTTTATGTTTTGATAAAAGAGAGAACCAAGAAAAAAAGATGGATGGAGATCTTAGTGATTGGGTGTACATGATGCCGCCATGGAAGGAGGAAGAAGCTTGGATCATGCCGGAGGTGGAAGGATAAGCCATGCATGCAAATGCTTCCTTACACCAAATAACTGAGCTTAGAATTGAACTTGCTTCTTGATCACTTCACACATAATTGATCCATCTTGAAATGAATTGCGACAGCCTACTGATCCAAAAGCCAACTCCTGCTTCTTCCCATCTGGGCTGCTATATATGATCGATCGATGAATGGAGATGAACAATAAATGATCGGTAGCCGCCGCCTTTCTTTCTTTTTTTCCCTTTTCTTGCCAGCTGACTTGCTCAAAATCCCTTCTGAGTTGTGGCCCTTCTACTGACAAAAAGATAAAGGATGACTTCTGGCTTGAGGAGTAGTTGTGCAAGAAATAGAATGAAGGGACACTACCACAGAAATGGTCATCACAGATGGTTTTCTGTGTTGGGTTAATCTTGTTGCATATGTGTATCGTAGGAGTGTGTGCCATGTACTCTGTGTACGAGTACGTGTAGAAGTTGTGGCGGTGTGATTGAAGCTGCAGTTGAAGGCGTGGTTGAAACTGCAGTCGAAGGCGTAGTCGAAACTGTAGTCAAAAGCATGGTTGAAACAACAGTAGTGGCTATGGTCGAAGTAACCGTGGTCGAAGTCAGTCGTGGTGGCTGTAGTTGAAGTAGTCGCAGCGGTCGTAGTCGTGAGTACTGTAAACACTACACTCGGATGAGTATTATAAACGTCATACTTGGAAAAGAACTGTAGATGTTATACTCGGAGGAATACTGTGGATGTAATGGTCATAGAGTCACTGTAGCAGTCGTAGGCTCGTAGCATCATGGTCGTTTGATCTCTATAGCAGTTGAAGACCTACTGAAGTGGTCGGTGCTCAGAAGATCTGTGTGGTCGAAGTGCCGCGCTCAAATGTCTCGAAGCCTGTGTATGGTCGTAGACATCTGAGTTGGTCTCAGCGATATCGAGTCTAACGGATAGTGTGCAGTATGCACGGGTCGTAGGGATTGTGGCTGGAAAAACTAGATGAGAGGTAGTCGTGGGTGAGTGGCCTGCATGTGCGACCAGTTTATCTATTTAAGCTATGTAATTTGCTGAGCATTTAAGTCAGAGTAAACACAGAAAAGGTGCGAGCAGTTAGCATCGCAATCTTGTGCCTCAGTTCTTTTGTGTTCAGTCTTGTTATTAGTTCCGTCATCTTGTTCTCAACTCCAGCAAACCACTTGTGTGTGTTAGTCCATTGTGAAAACGTGCGTTTGAGATAGGCTGGGCAAATATTTTGATCCGTCTGAATTTATGCATTTGTGATAACATGTGGTTATCATAGACGGTTTGCAAGCTGTCTATAATAAGCCACAACACAGATGGTTTATATGAAGAACCATCTGTGAATGAGACTATCATAAATGGGTCGAACCAAAAACCGTCTGTAATACTCGTACATCATAGACAGTTCTAGTCACCAACTGTCTGTGATATTTTCTCATCATAGACGGTTAGTGAATAAAACTATATGTGATATGTGAGTATCACAAACAGTTTTTGGTTCGAGCCGTCTATGATAATCCTTCACAAACAGTTTATACCATAAAACCATATGTGATAGTTCGTTCTATACCTTTTTTTTTGTTTTTCGTGTAGCCTCAAAACATGTTAGCTATGCCCTCTGAAAACAAGCAAATACAACAACAACAAACACAGTAGCATATTCCATTTTATTAAGATTAGAATCAGTTCAGATCCACTATATCTTTGGATCTATTCCAAATAATTTCATGGGTAGAAATATAAATTGAGGAGCTATTCCAAATTTCCAATGATATACATGATCTAGAAAAAACGGACCTTTTTGACGCTCAATTTCTATGTGCCTGATTAAAAAATAGCCAGATTTTCCAGTAGGTTTGCTGTACCTTAAATATCTTGGTGTAGATTTAGATGCATAATCAGGAAATTAGTTTTCCTAAGTAAATTAAATTACATAGACACCGGTATAGTATACCTAATTTCTCCAGTGGGATCTGTTATATATTAAAAGTTGACGACAAGTCTTTACGGCTGCTAAGAAAAAAGAGAAATGTGCTAGAAATTTTCACAAAAAAGAAAAATCATACCTTCAAATTGGTTGACCTTAATTTTAAAGGTCTATATTCGGTAATTGTCTTAGAGATATATTAATTTGAAAAGGATATAAAAATATTTAATCCTTATTTTGGTGGATCCTAATTTTAAAGGTTTAGATTTAACAGTTTGTTTAGAGATATATTAATTTAGAGAACTAAATAGGTAGCACTACGTTTAATTCAAAGGTTAGGAGTGTAAATTTGCTCACTGGACCCAGCTCTCAATCATCTCTTTCACACATAATGAGAGATATCTCAAAATAAAATTTACTAATTGAATATAAAATCAAATATCCTAGATTCAAATTTAGATTACAAAATATAGATTTTAAAATTTAAATTACAAAATATAAATTTTAATATTTAAAATTGTGTAAAGTTATACTACATTGCACCAAACTGTGTAATTGTGCCGGGCAATGTACTCGTTAGCTTAAAAGATTGCCGAGTTCCCTGGTTCAGCCTATCATTTTGGCTGATTTAGGTTAGGTGTCATGTCATCCTCGAGCAGATAGATCCATTTCACGCTACCCATAATTCGTGTTTACATGATTAATTAACTGGACTTGTCAAGTGAACGAAAAGACCATGTCATTACTCTCCTTTTTTTACAGAAGCATTATGCATCCTTTTTTTTGTTTGACTGAATAATTGATTAAAGTGGATAATACTTGTTCTACGTTATGCATCTTCTTGACTAGTCCGGCGCTCCAAGCGCAGGAAATGGTCAGGCAGCCTCTTGTAGTCATCTCATTGTCCATTCGAACACATTTTGGCTTTGATTAGTTGTTGTCGAGTTTCTGATTTACTTCTCATCATGCGCATGATTGAATGAGTTAGAAACATAAAAGTGTGGGTTCATCATTATTATAGCAACACGATCGATTCTTTTCCTCCTTTATTCCCGACACATTTGAGCAGAAACACATTAGTAATAAGTAGTAGTCTGTTGTTAAGCCTCCTGAGCAGTAGTAGACTAGTAGTACTAAGAGCAACTCCATTAGTGCCCCTACTTGAGCCATCATCCTACTTTTGAGGGCCGAGGGGCAAAAAACTCACTCCAGCAGGGCCCCTACTTGAACCCTCAAAAGTAGGGGGCCCTCAAATCTCCCCCTTGAGCCCTCATTCCTAGGGGGTCTGGAGGGAGCCCCTACTTTTGAGGGCTCAAGTAGAGGCTCTGCTGGAGTGAGTTTTTTGCCTCTCGGCCCTCAAAAGTAGGATGAGGATGAGGTGGATCCTATGTGTCATCCCCTCTAAGAATGAATTTGAGAGTCCTGTTTTGAGGGCTCCTGCTGGAGTGTAGCCCAAAAAACAGAGCCCTCAAAAGTAGGGAGAGCCCTCAAATAAAAAGTAGGAGTCCTGTTTTGAGAGCTACTGCTGGAGTTGCTTAGGGCATCTCTAATGGTCTGAGTCAGCTAGCTATATGCATGTACATATCAGCATATATCCTATGTGGAGGAAAGAGAGTATGCAAAAAAAATTGAGCCAGCTCTTCCTTAAGCACTAATCTAAACGTCAAACGATGCAGCCTCTATAAATTCTGTGTGTGCATGTAAGCATCAAATAGCTATCCTTATAGATAGTTCTTTAGAATGCTAGCTTTAGTGTGTACTATATAAATGATGTGGAAGTCTTATAGTTAGTTGCTAGCTATAACCATTGGAGATGCCCTAAGGGCATCTCCAATGGTCTGAGTCAGCTAGCTATATGCATGTACACATCAGCATATATCATATGTGGAGGAAAGAGAGTATGCAAAAAAACCGAGCCAGCTCTTCCTTAGAGCAAGTCCAATAATAGAGCCAAGTGTTTGGCTATAAGTCAAGTTATAAGAGCCAAGTTATACAATAATTTGTCTTCTATTTGTCTACAAAAGGTTTTTTATTATTATGTGGTACCATGTCTCACATTCTCTTTCCTATTCCTCCTCACATACATTTATTTTCTTGGCCCACCACTGCATAGACTCCCGTGCCCAGCTTGTTGCTTGCATGAGAGCCAAGCTCTCATCTCTCTCCTCTCTTCTCTCCTCCACATCAGCAAAAATGCTGACTAGCTTGGCTATAAGACCATTATTGTACTTGCTCTTAAGCACTAGTCTATAACGCAAAACGAGGCAGCCTCTATAAATGATAGTCCTTTTCTGTGTGTGCATGTAAGCATCAAATAGCTATCCTTATAGATAGTTCTTTAGAATGCTAGCTTTAGTGTGTACTATATAAATGATGTGGAAGTCTTATAGTTAGTTGCTAGCTATATCCTAGATTGTTCTACCTTCGATAGATTTTCCGACCAGGTACAGATGCATGCATGTAGGGCTGTAAAATTTCTCTGTTATTAACACTGACCTGAAATTATGAAAAAAAAATTCAATAGAAATTATGCAATACTGCATGTATGTATAATACATGTCTCTAGTGGCGAAGCTATGATAAAATTGAAGAGGAGGCTCGAAGGATTAAGCTATTTTTTTAAATAAAACTAAAAATACTAAATCATCTCTGAAGAAACTAGGGAAAAACATTTATTAATTCGGACATGTTTAAAATGCATAATATTGTTATGCTCAAACGTAGCATGACTTGAAAACTCGAAGCACGATCGCTGTAATTCGTCCTAACTACTGTAGGATCGAAGGAAAAGCACGTGATGCCAGATTCCACGGGAATTTCACGTGAGTAAAATATCCACTCAAAAAGCGAGAATACTTCGAAGAAACTAGATATCTTTTTTTTTAAGAAGTCATTCAAATATGAGTCGAAGAGAAATTGATCTTAGATACGGTGGATATTCTCAATCCCTACTTTCCTATTATATTGTTCAATACGTTTGCGAAGAATTTTATGAATTTCGTCGACTCGAAGGGTTTAGTATAAACATGTACTTCCCACCGACCACACTAGGCTCAACCGCTTAGAAAAACATCCAATCAGATTAGGTCCCTGTTTATTTCGACTTAAGATTCTAACTTATTTTTTATCATTTCTAAATTTTGTTTTTTTTCTAGATTTTTGGTTTTTTTTGAACTTTTTTACTGTTCTTTTTTCCTATATTCGTTTGTATTGTCCGTGGTAGACTAGCCTATTTTTCTATTTTAATTTTTTTTAAATTTAATTACGCCAAATAAGTCACTATATATCAGCTACAGTACATTTTTAGTCAGCTACAATGCAATTTCAGTAATAAATCACTTTTTTCAGCCTAAACGAGCGGCACCTAGATTGGATGGAAATTTTTTTACAAGCGAGCGCATGTGAAAAAAATCCTTGACCTACGACTACGAGTGAAAGCCAATTTTCAATGTAGTAGGCACCACCCATCAAGTACAACTGGTCCATATGATCCTAAAAGAAAAAAAAATCGTCGACCTTGCCGTAGGATAATTTGACATTGCAGGAGGGCGGTTGCTTGGTTGGGCCACAAAGCAAAAGATATTGCTTCCATCTCTCTTTGACACAGTCTGTGACAACAAAACGGCATTAAAACAGCAGTTTGATAATGACAGCAGCAGTTTGTTAATGACGAGTTGCTAATTTGTAAAGACGATATCTATCTAGGCCGCTCTATTACGGAGTTTAATATCTTATCCACCACGAGACTGGTGCCCCACCTGGGAGAATAAGGGTCTGTTCTTTTTTGCTGCGGCTTGTGTCTTTTGGCTACGGCTTGTAGTTTTTAGGCTATTTGTACGAGAGATTATAAAGTAATAGAAACTTATGTGCGGTTTTTGCCGATATAAATGAAGTCAGTAAAGTATGTACTACAATTAACTAGTAGACCATATCTTAAAAAAATACTCCGTTTAAAAGCTAGTTACTGTAGAAAAGCCGAAAAGCAGCTTTTAAAACCTGAAAAGAACAGGGCCTAAGCTTGATAGTGTATTTTTCGGGTGTGGCTGATGTTTTATAGCTGCAGTTAATGGTTTTTGATCCTAACATAATCATTTATACGAACGAATCAAATGTCGATAAGATGATTCAAAAAATCTATTTCGATAAGTTGTTTCGAATAGACGATAAAAAATCATTTCATTTGTTTTTTCAAGAGGAGTTATAAGTTACAAACTGAAAAAAAAACTAGGTAGAGACTAGCAAATACATGTCAAGACTTTTTTCCCGACCATTTGGTAGTCTTACCTGGCGCGGCACCTGTGGATGAGTCTTAATGAGTTACCATGGTTGTAAGGAAAAAAACACAAGTTATTCCCATCTTAAGGCAGAGTTTTCTCATAGTATAATTGAATTGAGTTCGTAGTTAGTTTGGACATCTCTAACGGATATCTTCTAAGACATCGATAAGTAGTGAAATTTTAAAACGTACTGAAAATATTAGAAAAAATAGGGATCGACCAAAACTGACGTGGAAGGAAATAGTTAAAACCGACTTGAGTGATTAGAATGTATCCAAAGAGACAGCTTTGGATAGTAGCATATGGAAGTTAGCGATTCACGTACTGGACCCATGACGTAAGAAGAAGGTTTAGAGACGGTATTTTAGAAAGTTTGGTCAAAAATAGACCCCTGTAGTATGTAAATACCAAATCTAGCTTCCGAAACATCGTAATTCCGTTTCTAGCCCCCTCCCCACCGCACTTAATTTGGCGATGACACGTGGCAGTCGTGCGATCGTCGACCGCACGACTGCACTGTTCACGCGAGTCGTGCAGCTGGCATGCAGTGGAACTACAGCTTGGTCATTCAGTAATGGCAGTTTTTGATAAACAGGATGAGGAGTATGATTTCAATGAAGTGGATCAAGGCTCTAGAGGTGAGATAACGAGTGTCGCAGATGTGATTGATCGGGCCCTAAGAGATCACAGCTTTATGATGGTTTTTCATAATGGAAGTGGTGATGACATTGATCTAAGTAGCTTTGGTGTTCCTCCATTTACAAGGTTTTGTGACTACTTGCTGTGGACCTTTCGGAGGAGGTTTCGAGCAAAGGAACTCTACTCTGAGATACAAAACAAAGTGAAGAATGCTCATCTTTTTGCTTATGAATCAGGATAATACATAACAAGAGAAGAACTCTTCTTCCCAGTACTGCATAGAGAGGCCGCTGCCATAGCTGCTAATTATCCGTGCATGCGGGAGATCAACACAGAAAAGATGGTGCGTTGTTGCAGACGAAGTTTGGTCAAAAATAGAAGATTGTGGCAGTTGAGTCGTTGACCGCACGACTCGCATGAACAGTGATGTTGTGTGGTCGGCGACTGCACGACTACCACGTGTCGTTGTCAAATTAAACATGCGATCGGGAGGGGGGCTAGAAACAAAATTACGGTGTTCTGGAGGCTAGATTTGGCATTTACGTGTTACAGGGGTCTATTTTTTACTAAACGTGTGGTCGGCGACTGCACGACTACCACGTGTCGTAGAGTTTAAGGCTTTAGTTTTGTAAGAGCATCTCCAAGAGAGACTCAATATTTTGTCCTCTAAAATCTCATATTGGGAGTCTTCCTAAAAAAATTGTCCTCTAAATCCTTCCCCTCCTTCGGCATCACCTCTAAACTTGATCCCTAAAATTATCATCTAGGCACTGTATATTTGATGGTGATCCACCTCAATTTTGGAGTACCAAAATTATTGGATGTGTTTTTGAGTATCTGTTGGAGGCTTATTTTTAGCTTTCATACCCAATATTTGAAGATAGGGGGTGAGAAAGAGCATCTCTTGAAGATGCTCTAAGTTTCTTTAATATTGAGTAGGTTTTAAGTCTACCCCTGTGCCAACCGCTGCTTTTCGCCTCCGCCGTGGCCATGTGTAGACCACAGCTGCGTGATGCGACATTGCGCCGAGCCTCACAAGATGACGCGTCGACAAACTACCCCAGCCAAACGCACTCTCTTCACTTCCTCCTATCCATCCACCTCAAACATGGATGCGTGTGGCGAAGAAACGCATGTGAATATGTGATAGAAAGGATAGTTAAGACTTACAGGGGACGCGGAGAACTACGACTCCGAGGAGTGAACATGGCAGCAGTGCGGGTACAGGGCGACCACCTGACGGGCTCACCCCGCTCCGCCGCACCATCTCCACGTCGCCTCTGGCGCTGGCGACGATGCCGCCCAGGAGCTCTGTGCCGGTGAGGGTGCATCTTCCTCCCTCTGGCTGGTCCAGTTCACAATGGGATGCAGCCTCGACGCAGAGATGCGCCTGGTTCTCGAGGGCTCCAGCAAGGCGTGGCGTGAGCCGTCGTTTCCCTGCTGTTCAGCACCAAAGCAGGCGGCGCCAGCAAAGCGTCGAGTGATGAACGTGACTATCTTCTCCATGGATTTCTCCTGATTTTGCATCATATTTACAGTGTCAGTATTAGTTTGCTGGGGCCATACTTCAAGAGGCTTGCTAGTAAAGAACATGCCGAAGAGGAAACGGCGGACGCCGTTGGTCCAGCAGCCTCAGATCAACCGCCCGTTTCAGGGCATTGCTAAGGGACAGGATTCATGTAACGACCTAGGGTTCAAACCGGTTTGGATCTAACCATATTCTGAATAGGCCACGCACACATAGCAACTCAATTGCACTTTCGTCCTCGTTTCGCGCAAAACGGTTAACCGGGGTGTTACCATTGGAATTCCTAGGCTTATATGTAAGTACTTCTCAAAATAACCTATTAAGGTGGGACTAATCCAGAAATTTATGTGCATATACACATGGACTAACATAGACCGAGGTGTCACAATTCAGACACTCAAAGTTGACTTCAGTCTTCAGCTCAGGCCACAGAGTTGAATGTTCTCGGTTTCTCCAGGATTTAAAATCGTACTCCACTTCCAAAAGGTGCAAAAGAATTACCCAGGGACTGCTGCCAAGGAAAATGCCGAAGAGGAAGCGAAGGACCCCGTTGATCCAGCAGCCTCAGATCAATTCATTGTTCACTTCAAAAACGAGCAAAAGAATTGCTCGCGTTGTAACTTCTAAGGAGTTCAGCAGATGTCATTTCAGTATCTCCCAGGTAAAAACTCACAGATCACTTACTAAGACGAAAAAGATTGGTTAGAGGATAATACTTGCAATTCAACAGTACATTAGCAGAAATGCTGCTTACAACTCATGTGCTGAACACAGTAATTAAGTAGCAGTCATATTTTAACACAACTAGCGCACGTCTTCGAGTGCACACATTTAATCATTTCATGTAGATCGTTAACTGTAAACGTAACGAAAATGATGCGAAGAGCACAAAAGAAGCTCAGATGAGATGATAACTGAGAACAAAGTTTCTTCACGCACCATACATGCATATCTAGTCACACATCATTCGTTCAATTGTTACAAGAAAGGTTCAAAACCATCTGACAACATACAACATGCAACTGAGAAACTACAAAAAACGACATAGATAACAGTTCATTTTTCGGATGCGCTTCGAGCTCATCACCAACCACCGAAAGGAGGAAGCCATCAGACTGCAGAGGACGAGGTGGTCGCGCTTACAGCATGCTATCGGTTCTTGCTGGCAGCCTCCTGAAGAAGTTCAGAGGAACGGACGGCATCTTGTGGCGGAACCTCGGGTGTCTCAAGGTGTACAGGCCTAAAAGGAAGACCACAACACGGAACGGTGTGACATACAGAACGATGGCGGCAACAAAACAAAAGGTCACAAACAGTGCAGTGGCTCTCGGGTCTCTCCAGCTCAGCAGAGATTGCAGCCTTTCTCCTTGTGTTGCAAGATCACCAACAACAGTCTGTATCCTCCCAGCAACACTCCGCAGCCTGTCATACCGCATCCTAACAATGTCGGGTGGCCGAGAAGTAGGGAAGGTGTCAAACTCTTCATCAAGCTCATCAGGATGAGCAGTCTCCGCATGTGAGAGGCGAGTGTCCATGTGTGGGGGCTGCCTTGGCCGCCACCGGTAGTACCACACCCCAATCAGGAACAAGTAGAGAAAGATTGTAGGCAGTATCAGCTCAGGATATAAGACCAATATCACAAAGAGGATGTGGATCAATATAGAGGTCAGCGGGTTCCTCCAATGACAGATCTGATCAAACCACCTAGCCACTGCAATCACAGGGCTCAAGACACCCATGATACGGAAGAAGTTCGCCTTGCTCTTTCGCATGCTCCACATGTGAGAGTCCACATCCAGCATGTACTCCACAATTTCTTTTCGCAGCGGCGGTTCTGCACGGCTCAGCCTGGTTGAGACAATGTTGGTGGCTTGGCGCCTTAGGTTGTCTACCTGCATCACAGACAACGGGTGTACATAGTGCATCTTGGGCAGCAAGGGCTGTGAGTACAGATGCATCATGTTGAGCAGTGATGAGCATGTGAACCGGACAGCAAGCTGTACCTCACCCATTTTCTTAACACCAGCAGGTGTCAAAACAATAAGAGGGTATGAATGGGTATACACTCGATCAGTTTCTAATGTTGAGAGGCGGATGCGGACCTTCCCAATTCTGGTATCCCGGGCACCATTAGGCTTTTCCCCACCATTCAAATGGCAATTGTCAAATACACCAATAGTGATCACAGTGCATGGATCATACACCTCCCATGTGTACTGTTCATTCCACTTGGGAATGAAACTATCGATAATAGTCCTTGTCCGCACCCATTTCTGCCCATACTTAGCGACACAGTAAGCATCAGTTGTGCCACGCCCATCCTTCGTCTTCATCGGCAGCAGGCCTTGAGCTGTCAAGATACCCAGCTCAAGAATGCCGATGCTATGCTTCCACAGCTGTTTTGCAGTTGGCCTTAAATCACTACTGTAATGAGTCGACTCATCCAAGACATGATATCCACCTTCAAGACAAATTCTCAAGTGAATCCGGCTTGAAAATTTGGTCTCCTTTTTCTGCTCACCATCCACAATCACATGTTTCTCAAGATTGTACCATTGGCTGTTCAGCAACCTATGATCCAACCTCCGAGCTACATGCTGCAGCGAAATGACTGTCCTTCCAATTACATCATCCTTCCCTGGGGCAATCCTGTCTTCTACGCTCAAAATCAGGTGCTCCTCAAATGGCTCAGCCGCAACAAACATCAAGTCCTCATTCCACATTGGATTCAGAGTCCGGCTTGGTGATACCCGGGTTCTAAGAGCTTGGTTGCCCAGCATGGCTTTGACGTAAACCTCAGGGAACCTGGTCTTATCATTTGGTATAAGATCCTGCGCTTCAATGACATTGACTCGCAAATACCAAAGCTTCGGAGTAAGATAAACTTTTGATCTAATGCTTGCAAGGCCATCGCCAGGGATCGACGCTGCATCAGAGTGCCAAGCTTCAGGGAATGCTTCATCTGCTTGAGTACCCATCCAAACAGCTAACATCAACTCTCCCTTCACCTTGTGTCCATGCCGTTCTTCCAACCGATACCACTGTGGAGCCAACGGGCTGTCAGGTGGCACTCGCTTTGGGACCTCATTCAGGTCAAAAAAAACCCGCCCAATGAAGTCATCCTTAACAAAGTCCTTATCCTTGACGATGATCTCCACCACTGATGCCTGAATGCGCTCCTTTGAAAAGGCAAAGACCTGGTTCCACTCAGGATTGATGTTCTTCTCGAAATGTCGAGTTGTACCCTTATAATTCCCAAGCTTCACCTCGACATATGGATCGCAGCTTCCAGTGATGTCCTTGTTTGGAAGGTCCTTTGCTTTTACGACTCGGACATATAGGTACTGCATCTGCTCAACCAAGTCATAGGTGGTGGTGAGCTTGTCACCAGCAGCTGCACCACCAAGGTGAGGAGAAGTCTCCTTCAAGGAGTACTCCTCCGGACGGAATGGCCTCGGCATCATCTTGAATGAAAATCTTCAACCAAACAACTTTTACTCACTGGTTGAAAAAGAGATCCAGCCAACAGCAATTGATATCCTAGAATAGCCACAACATCAAAAGTAAGCACAAGTTTTAAATGGTTGTTACAAGGAACAGAATTACTGAATGATATCAAATGAAGAGGAAATTGGCACCTTTGCAATTAACAAGTCAGGTAAGATTGCTTTCGACAGAGCATTTTGTGATTTTTCTCTTCATCTTGCCTTGTGGAGTAAAGCTTCTGAGTTCAGAAGAGAATTAACTCTACATCACCAATCTTGGAAAATCATCTGCAGCAAATGCTTCATCTGCTTAATCCATAAGGCCAGACATGCATAAAAACGGAACTACATTTCACTTAATCTAATCCTGGCCTAAACACTGCAGCTACTTTACTTCAGAAATCATTGCAACCGCATGTTAGTTTTTGGAACATGACGAACGGCTAAGCTAAGTACTGAAGAAAACGACGGCGTATTAATTTTTCGAACATGGAGAAAATGAACACCCTTTAATCTTTCAACCATCTACCAATCCAGAAATGACTAAAAAAAGTGCATTTAATCCATCTAAAGACTAAAGAAATTAGATCTACACAACAACTACAAAGAGAAACCAAAAGATTAAAAAAAAGGAGAAAAATTAACCATACTTGTTGCTTGGCAAAAGAAGGGGAGCAGAAATAACACAGAAAACAAGAGAGGAAAACAGCAGATCTAAAACCATGAGACCTGACATGCAGCAAAACCCCCACCATTTTCCCAAGCATTGCAAGAAACCAACAGCTACATATGGGCAGTTGGGCGCTAATAATTACATCACTTTATCCACACCGCTTTTCTAAACCACTTCACATTTCAACTTTTTCCTAACTCATGGCCTCATCTCAATGATAGACACAAAATCAAACAGATTACACGGGGGCAAGTCCATCAAAATGCAGCCTCAGATCTCATGCCACTGCCAACCTAAAGAACTCAAGAACATAAGAAATCAATGGCTTAACGGCTTAACCCCATCCTCACCATCAACACAAGAGCACATCCTGCAACTACCGAGAAAACAAGAACAGATCAAGAAACAGCAGGGATGGCCACCGGCATTACCTATTTGTTCACACAAAACGGCCAAAAAAGAGAGATGCGTCAATTGAAAGAACAGGGAACGCCAAAAACAACAGAGATCTTTGGAATGCTTACCATGGTGGACCGACCTTTCATGGAGAGGACTGGAGGAGAAGAGAGCAATTTCCGTAGGATTAGTTTTTCTTGCGACCAAAAAACGAAGGCAGGAGGGGAGAGAGAGAGAGAGTGAGAGAGTGTGTGTCTGTGTGGAGCGTGGGTTTTGCAGGGCGCAAAAGCCTCTCTTTGGTTGGTGCTTTTGTGAGGAGAACCTCAGGCTTTTCCTCCGTTTATTCCGGCTCCTATTTCTGCCTACTAACTTAAGAATTCAGAAGCAGAAATAAAGGTGTCGTTTCACACGACTTTAACTTTTGACTTTTTTATTTTAGTTTTATTTAAATTAAAAATTATTTAGGACGTGTTATCTTTTAATTTTGATTTTTTAGTCTTTTGTTTTAGCTTTTCTTTTCTTTATATTGTCTGTTGAGATATAACTGTGCTTTGTTTTTTTCCTTATTTTTCTTTAATTGAATGACTTAAAAAAGCTAATAGCCATTTCAGTGTAATTTCAACCTAAGCCAAAAGCCAATGCTTTCATCCGGTTGTAGCGGCCCCAAATAAGTTGGCGTCTTAATTTATTTTTTTGTTTTTAGCTTTTTCTTATTTCAGAAAAACAAATAGCAGAAAGTATAAAAAAATGAAATGAACATCCCAAATGTCGAATTTGCAAAGACAGGATGAGTATTGGGTTCGTGCCAACTATATCTACATTATCATCTCCCTGAGGTTCATCAGTAGGGGTGGCAACGGGGCGGAGGGTCCCAAGGAAGGCCCACACGGCCCCACCCCAACCCTCGATAGCATGCCCGCGCCCTACCCCGCTAAGCCTACTAGAGGAGATGGCCCTCCGCCCTGGTCCTTGTGTGGACCCGATCCCTACGGGGATCCCGCAGGGGGGTAAAATTTAGGTTAAATATTTTTAAAAATAATAATATGCCTTCCTTTATTAATTTATAATTATTTAGGCATATTTTTTAAATATAGCTTTAAAATATATATTCTAACATATAGATTCAAATTTTAGTCAAATATACAAAAAAAATACAATTGCCCATATTAAAAAGAACTATAATATATATTTAAAAAATATTTTTTATATTTATCGGGTCCCCGTGGGCCCTGTGGGGGAAGTGTGACCCCTGTCCCCGCCCCGCTAGCATAGCGAGGCCCTGTCCCATTCCCACCGCGAGACCCCGCCCCCATGGGGGAATTGCCACCCCTATTCACCAAGGAAAAAAGCGCGACAGTTAGCTAGGCTTTGGCGACGCTCCAATTGGCTTCTACTAGGGGTTTGGGGGTTCGGTTTCCGGCTAAAATAGTATTGTAGTGACTATTAGTTTTTCTAAGAAAATATGAAAATAGAAAAATGGTAAAAAAAACTATTATATCGTCATGGACAATGCAAAAAAATACAAAAAAGAAAAGTGAAAAAAGCCAAAAATAATCTGAAATTAGAAGGCGATGCATTCCAAGTGGCTTCTAACTTAAATAAGTTGAAAGCTAAAAAAACAGAAGCTAAAGTTGTTTGGAGCTAAAGCTTTACAGCTCAGCGTGGTTTGGTCAAGTACGTGTTAATAATTGACTAGTTGTAGGACCGAACAGGCAACAGAGACTCGGAGAGGGGTGAATGGTGCCTTTAAATTTTTTTCCAAATATTCACAAATCCTTTACTCCGATAACTACAAAGTTATGAAGATTAGGAATTTAGGATATGAAGTCTACTTGAAAAAAACAGAGAAACACAGAGTTGACCACGGCTGAATCAAAGCACCTCGTGGTCGGATTATGACCACTAGTCGGAAATCAATGTGGTCGGTTATAACTACTAGTCGAAAAATATTAGAGAGCCAAACTAAACACAATTAGTCAGCAGAGAAAACTACGTGATCGAAAGACTGACAATGTGGTCGAAATTCGACTACTAGTCGGAAGTTCAACATGATCGAAGCCACTGTGGTCGAAACCAACGTGATCAATAACCAATATGGTCGAAACCAACGTGGTCAAACCCAGTGTTGTCGAAACCAGCGTGGTTGAAACCAACATGGTCGAAACCACTGTGGTTGAAACCAACGTGGTCGAAACCACTGTGATCAAATCTAACATGGTCGAAGCCACCGTGGTCAAAATCAACATTGTCGTTGTCTAGTGTGCGATTGAAAGGCCAGCGTAGTTCAGGACCAATGAGTGGTCGAAAACCAGCGCAGTCAAAGACCGATGCGATCGTAAACTACGTGGTCGAAGACCAATAAATGGTCGACACCGCCGTATTCGATGACCAAAGTGCGATCAGAATCATGCAAATCTTGATCGAAAGATCCAAGCTGTGAAACCAGTGTATACATGTTTTTTAATGTCTCAGTAAGCTATTCCATTCCTGGATTGAAAAATCCATGACAAGTTTGAGACATTTTTTGCAAATTAAAGCAGCGTACACCAACCGAGATCTAAAAACAAGAACGTTGATTAGATCTTTGCTCGTGGGAAGAGAATAGCGAAAATAACTTTGATCACAATCCCACATGTCAAAACAAGTAGGAACATCGAAGAAATAAAATCAAAACTCTTAGATCAAGAAAAAGATTAAGAGAGAAAAGAACGAACTCAAAATAGAGCAGTCGTATGGCTAGCATAGTCAAAGACCATTGAGCGCTCATAACCGACTACGGTCATAAGCAACTCGAAAACAAATTGAGGTGCATGACCACACGATCTATGATCATCAAGCGATCGGAAATAGGTGCGGTCGTAAATGACTAGAAGTAGCAGAGAAGGCGCACAACCACCAAATCTAAAATCATTGAGCGATTGAAATCGGATGCGATGCGATCTAAAACTTGATCGTGGTTGAAACCAGACGCGGTCGAAAACTATTTGGAAGAACAGAGTAATTGCACGACCACAAGATCTAAAATTCACATATCTTTTAATTAAAAGATCAAGTGGCCGTGAAACTTTGTACGCAAATTGGTTAAGGTCTTGAATCAAAAAATCCATGACTAAGATGAGACATGTTTGCGATTTGAGAAAGCGCACATGAACTAAGTTCTAAGACTGAAGTCATTTATCAAAACTAGTCGTGGGTCAAAGATAGCCAAGATGGCTTTGGTTATATTCTCACCTGTCACAGTGAGTCAGAGCATCAATGAGATCAAGCCAAAAACCTCCAAATCAAAAAATCACCTGACGAAACCAAAATCAAGTAAACACAAGATTTCTTGATAGACTTGCTACGACCACCGATCAAACAGGCTACGACTTACCACAATAGATTGCTATGCCCACCGCTCATAAAGGCTATGACTATCGATCGCTACGGTTTATGACTACCGAACACCACAGCTTACTACTACCGATCATGACCAGGCAGTAAGCTACGACCATCGATCATCAGGCTACGACTATCGATCATACATAGTCATTCAGGCACTGAAGCTTTCGACCACCACATGGTCGTTTTGCCGATCAGACCGTCCGACCACAAAGTCGTAAATAGCAAATACTGCAGTCAGACAAACTCGTAAACCACAAAATCGTCGGCCAGAAAGCGATCTTCTGCAAAACCCTCAAAAACCAAACTCAACCTCCACACATACTCTAATATAAAATTCAATTACTCATCATAATCATAGGTTGACTTACACATGGTCTCACACCAGTTCATAAAAGATTGTTGGCACGTACAAAAAAAATATGGCTATGGATTTTCAATTGGGGGTGTTTCAAATAATGATCTTCGGAGAAGTTTCATAGGAGTTAAATTCCATGGAAACTTTTTCTATTTGTCACATGAATGACTTGTTCTAGAGACATTTGGAGGGAAACAAACATGAGGTCTAATCTCATTATTATCATTGTTATTGTTGTTGTCTTTGAGGCAGCCTCTCTAAAATCATGGGTTTTTTTTCTAGTGAATCATTTGGAATGCATCTGCTTCTTAATTTTGTTTTTGATTACTTTTTGTTTTTTCTTATCCCTTTCAAAAGACATAACGATGTTTTTTAAAATTTTCTTATTTATTTTAATTTTTTTATTTTTAACTAAAAAACTAACAATCGTTACAGTGCAATTTTAGCTAAAAGACATGGTTTTTAAGTCATTTAGAGCACTACCTACAATGACGTGTCTTTCTCCGTGGATTTCACTAAACGTGTAACCCTATTTTCTACCCTTTTTTTATTCCTGGATTCCAAAACAAGCCTATTTGATATTTTGTTCTCTAATTTCATTTATCTCTTATCATTGACAGGTGATTCGGGGCGACTTTATTGGATGAAAATGCAAATACGATGAAAATAGTTGAGGATATGCTACACATCTCTTAAAAATTTTAAGATCAAACTCAATCACACTTGTAAAATACAAAAAAGACAAAATTCTTATTGAAATAGTGTTTCAGTGCTTCAGTAAGATTTTGTTTTTTTGTCTTGCAAATACGAAGGAATTTGATATTGAAATTTTGTAGCGATCAAAACACATATCCTTCACATGAGTGATAATTTCTTGAGATTTTTTGAAACTTTTAAGTTTGATAAAAATCAAATTTCACCGTATTGGCATTTTCACCGCAAATGTTACCGTGAATTGGACCCTCATGTATCATTAGCCCGACATACTTATATCTATGTCTTATGCTTGTAGCCTACAAACGGTACAAACACACCGAATAGGCCAAATTTTGCACAAAGGGACTATAAGAATTTCCTATCACTTGAAGTATCCACTTTGAGATATTCCACGGCATTTCTATAAAAATCTTGTGCTCTAGACGGGTCACCAAAATAAAGTATTCAAGTAATAAAAACAAGATAGAGGTAAAAACAGAAATCTAAATGCAAGAAGATCTACCGAAGGCCGAAGCCTATTCTTTACCTCATAAGCTGGCGGCTTTTAGCTTTTGCTACAGTTCTAACTTTCAAACGGAGTATTTTCTCAAGACATGGTACAAGTTAAAGGATCTACACGTTAAAAACCCAATATCTGTACTAGCCAAAATCGTAAGTGGGTATCTGTCTCTCCGTAATCTATATTGTAAATAGCCAAAATTCAAAAATTTTAACTAAAAATCATAAACCGCAACCGAAAGAACTGCCAACGTTTCTAAGCCGACGCATGCTTCCTACGGAAAAATAGAGGCCGGCCGCCGGCCGGGTGGGCATGGCAGCATAAAACTAGGATCCGCAGAACAAACAGCAAAACGTGGGGGCGTCACGCGCAAAAGCGCTGTGCTCTTTTCCGCAGCGACACCGAGCACTCGACACGGTGACCCACCCCTCACAGATAGTGGGCCCACGACCGCCTTTGCATATTCCTCGGTGGTGGGTATGGAATGATTCGCGTGCGGGTCTCTTTTTTTAGCTCCCTCTCGCTCGTCCTTTTCTCAATCAGCGTGCAGCCAGCGACCGACCGATCGGACCGAGGCGATCGAGTTGGACTCCGGTCGGGTACGCCTTCTCTGCGTGGACCAAGTCCATAGACCCCCATCATATCGAAGGAGTTCATCGCTAGTCATGCCACTCATGCGCCTAGGAGAGGGAGAGGGCTTGTCTACCGGCGTTTGGTCGGTGCGACGCGTTACGGAGTTCAAATTGATCTTTGCAATGCCTTACGGGCTTTCCTAGCCCATTTAGAATGGGCCGGGCTAGGCCATCATTTTCTGGTTCATTCGAACAAAAATAGATCGGCCTAGTTGGCCTAGGTCAACTGACCGAGTGAGTTATACCTATTCCTCTCGAGAAAGAGAGAAGAATAATCTTTACTAATATAATATAGGAGTTTATCTGTTTACCTCATTTTTCACACGCAGTCTCTTCCAATCATCGCACCGATACAATCCTCAAGCTTTGGCTAACAGGTGGCCCCGCATGTCATTGTATGTGTGCGCAGTGGTGACCGCTCCGATCTTTCTCCCACACCTACCTCCCATGCGAATAGCCCCTCCTCCCATAGATGGTACCACTTCCACCGACACCATGTGACCACCCCATCTCTCTCGACTCCACCTCTACCCTCAGCCTATGCTCCGGTCGCACCCCCTGCTCCATACCGCCGCCTCACCTAGCCCCTCCGCAGCTCCCTCTATTGCCCGCATCAGCAGCGCTCCCTCTCCCTCAGATCTAGCATCGACTGGACTCCCTGCTCTGCTCTCACCCCCTTGCCGCCTCATCGGCGGCAGCTGTAGCTTCCTCGTCAGCTCCCATCGACGGCCTTGCTCCCCTTCCCATCTTTCTCTCGACTCCCCCTTCTCCTCGGGCGCCCTCCCATCCCATCCCCTCCTCTTTAGATCCAGCGTCGACTGGTTGGCCCCCTCAGCCTGTGCCTGGATCACGCACACCGCCGCCTCACCTGATCCCTCTGTAGCTCCCTCCAGCGCCCACATTAGCAGTGCTCACCCTTCCCCCAGATCCAACATCGGCCAGACTCCCCGCACTGCATTCACTCCTCTCTGGCCCCTCCCCCGCCAGTGAGGCAGGTGGGTGGGTGACAATCTAGAGGGGAGGTGGACGGTGTGAAGGAGCCGATCGAGGTCAAGTGTTTGGCTATTCTACGGCACAGACATCAAGCCTGACAAGTACAACCCCTCAACCACCATCTCCGGACTCAAGGAGTTCATCCTCACTCGGTGGCCGCAAGGTGAGAGCTAGACTCCTACCGATTTGGTAACGTGCACGCGTGTGGCATCCTGATCTACTTGTTTTATTTAGCAACAAAAGATTAGTGCTTCTGTAATTCTTGATTCCATGCGGTTTCTTGGATCATGTATTGCTTTCTTTTGTGGCTGTTGTGTGTTGATTATGTAGTGGTAATATGTGATTAACTCATGTTGTCAGCCACTGCATGCTTCTGTAGGCATCTGACTGAGTAATCATAATAAGGCCTTTAAAAGCAAAAGATGTTAACCTGGCCACGCCCCCACTACGATTTCACCCCAATAAGGAATCCACAAAATCGGGGTCCCCTCTTGTGTCGTGTGAGATTTCTCGTGGCCTACACCATGCTCACATTCAGCCTATAGCGAGACTCAAGTTAGGATATACTAATTAGTCAGACATGACTATCCCATACCAGTTTTATGGTAGTACGCAAGGGCGAACGCGGCGACCAGTGAGGGGTGCAAAAGCGAGATTGGCAGAGGAGGCGCTCGGGTCTTCCAGCGCGGCGGTGCTCTGACGGCGCTTGAGCTCGGGGAAGAGGTGGAGGAGTTGCGCACAGATGTGAGGGTGCTTGGTGTGTCCTTGGTGAACCTCAGGGAGTCCTTCGTTGGCGTTGCTCGCCGGAGGGGGAAATGGTGCTCAGAGGCGGAGGCGCACGGCGAGAGGGCACTCGGGAGCTCGGGGGCGGAATCAGGAGATGGGCGAGGGGTGGAGTGAGAAGGGGAGGCTTGGGGTGGGGTTTATATAGGGAGCGGAGAGTGGAGCCGACGAGGATTGCCCGTCGGAGAAGTTAAGGAGGACGGCGGTGGTTGCGGGTGGAGAAGGGGGAAGTGGGCACGGGAAGAGGGGAAAGTGGGGGAAACGGGCGTGCGGAGGGAGGAGATGGCTGCGTAGAGTGGCGCACGAAGGGGAGAGAGGGCGACACGCGTGCGGGAGGTGGCGGAAATGGCGGCGGCGACTTCAGCGGTCGGGCGCGGGAGGAAGAAGCTGGGGAGGAAGAAGGAGCGTAGGCTGACATGCGGGGCCCGGGCACAGAGAGAGACGGAGGGAGGGAGCGGATGGTGACTGCGATGGTGACATGTGGCCGGGAAGGGAATCGGGCGACCAGAAAGAAAAGAGGGGCGAACGGTAGGAGATGGGTCGGGGCACGGCACGGGCGGGATCGAGCCGCACATGTGTCAGCCAGAGGAAGGGGAGAGGTGGGATGGCGAGCAGCGATGTGGACGGATCCAAACCGTCCACGCATCGGCCGGAAGGAAGGAGAGGATATTTAAAATTTTATTTTCGATTTTGATTTTTAGAAAAGCCTAGGAAATTAAAAAAGACTCCGAAAAATACCAAATTGAGCCCAAAAATCTCAGACAAATTCATAGAAATTCCTGGAACCATTTTGGACTTAGTAAAATTGTTTCCAACTAAAGTTGGTATTATATTTTTGTATTTAAAATACCTTTTAATTTCAAAATAGATTTTTAAACTCCAGAAAAACACAGAAAAACCAAACAAAAGCCAAATAAATCCAAATAATTAACTTGAATTAGGATTTTATAGAAAATCAAAATATTCTTTAATAATATTTTTTAGGTTTTTACTTAAAGTACTTTTCAAATCTAGCCTTTTTAAAAACAGAAAATCAGGGCAAAACAAAGTAAAACTTAGGCAACAAATCACTTTATTTTTATTTTAAACCAAATTAATTTAATTTATTTTTTTCACTCAAAAATTTGAAATAAACAGCTGGACTGTTACACAGAGGGACAACCGAGGATGGCCGACGGCAAGAAAAGGCAGCGGCGCAGCTCGGTGCTCCGGTGGGTGAGGGGCTCCGGTGACGGGGAGGTGTGGCTGAGGGTGAACGGGGGCTCGGTGGATGTGCGGCGATCTCGAGGGTGACATCAGCGGGGTGTGGACATGGGCGGTTTGCCGGTGATTTCTCGACGAAGTCACTCGCCGGAGCAGAAGGAGGGGATGACATGGGGAGAGCTTGGGCCCGGGAGGGAGTAATAGGGAGTGGGGAAGAGTAGAGTGAGGAGGTGGGAGCTCAGTAGGGAGGGATTTTATAGGGAGGGGTTGGTATGCTACGAGTTAACTGTTCGAGCGGCAATGGTGGAAGGATGGCGGGCGGTGCAGGCGAGTGAGGTGGAGGTGGGCGCGGAAGAAGGGGGAAGTGAGCACAGAACGTACAATGCACGAGAAAAGAGGAGGTGGTGGTTGCGTACGAGGGAGAGAGGGGTGGTGGGTAGGGCGGAGGCGATGCAACGGTCGGGGTGGCGGCTCGGCTAGGGAAGAAGGGGTAGTGTGGGAAGAAGACAACGGGGAGGGGCCCACAGGCAGAGAGGGGATGGGAGGAGAGAGGGGATGGCGGCGGCTGATAAGTGGAGCCGGCGGAGAGAGAGAGAGAGAGTGCAGACAGAGGGGATGGGTTGGCGTGGGGACATGTCTTGAGCTGGGCTGTCCATGTGTCAGTCCAGGGGAGAGGCGAAAATTTCAAATTTTGATTTTTAGAAAACCCGAGAAAAAGGATAAGGCCTAGAAAATAGCAGAAAAATCCAAATAAATCCCAAAAAATTCCTAAAAATTATATAAAATGCAAGGAACTCAAATAAAATAGAATAAACTTATTTTACCACCAATACACATATATTTTATTAGAATTTACTCTAGGACAAATTAAAAAGAGGGAATTTAAATTCCAAAAAATCCAATTAATTCTAAATAAATTAAAAGAAAATTTTGGGATGTCACAAGCTATTATAATTTTGGATGTATGGTGCTACAGATGATATTAGATCATAAAGACTCTCTATACGAGCCGTGTATGCAAGTGGGCCATGGCCATGTAGCAACACATGACACGGGTCTTGTACTAGGGGGCTTGTTTTTGGGCATTCCACACTATCGAGGGTGGTAGCCTATTAAGAAGGGAGAATATAACACCCCGCTCTTTAGTATCACATTGCCAATTTATCTGGAGTTACACTAGTATATAATACTCATTGGTCCAAATCGTAGTACTTCCGGATTAACCCTTTTGGGTGAAAGCGAGAATGAAAATCCAAGCGAGGTGCTCCCCATGCATACTCGCCCCATGGGTGGGCTAGGCTTTTAGTGAATTTCGGACTACAGGGTGTTACATTTAGGTTGCTCCATGCAACCAATCATACACTAAGTCACCAGGCCCTATTCCAAACTGCTGGGCTAAAATGATACTGTAACGTTTGTTAACCTTTTTAGAGATATTCAATTAAAAAATAAAAATAATATGAAATAAAAGCATCGTTATATTTTCACGGATAATGCGAAGGAAAAAGGTAAAAAAAAGAAAAAACCTATGCTAAGAAGTTAACGTATTTTAAACAATTTTTGGTTTTTAGAGCTAGAAGTCAAAAAACATTGCTGTTTAGAATGGAACAATGGCCATCCTTGCTAGGACTAGCCGGTGTCGATAGTGAAAGACTGTTGAGCCAGCACGACGAAGATATCCTGTGGCCCTAGCTTCGCATATCGGTTTATGTCCGATCGACAGTCCTCTGGAGAGTTGCCCGTTCAAAAAACAAAAAGACAGTCCTCTGGATAGTTACTCCGGTTTGGGCGCTTGAGGCAGAGGGAGTTGTAGCCAGAATGGGTTGAAGCTTCGTCAGGCTTGACTGGTTCATCTTTTCTCGATTGAATCTGGGGATTAGTGACAGGGGCGATCAATCTGAACAGAAAAGAAGTCATGTCCATTGGTCTCGGGTTACATTTGGTTTTGCACTTGTAGAAGCCAGCGCTGTAATCGATTTTTAGGGTCCGTTTGACCGGCTCGGCTTCTTATTTTCGGCTCAAAAACCGGGCTCTAAGATAATCCAGCACCAATAGAAGCAAGGGCCCAAAAAGCTGATGTGTTTGGCTCAATATTAGGCTTGGCTCCAAAAATATATGAAATATACGGTATTGCCCTCTTTCTTCCTCGTCAATCCCAAATCCAATTGTCCCCATTTCTCCTCCTCCAACTATCGCAGCAGTGCGATAGATCAAGCGGGCGAGACGAGTCGAAACGGTGCGACAACCTGCTGATCAAGTTAGCGACGAGACGAATCGTGCAATGACACGACCCATCAGCGACGACGCGTGCGGATGTTGACAAGGGTAAGGTTGTATTTTGTTCTCTCGTTTTCTTCTGGAGCCGTTGGAGCTTCCCATCCTATACTTTTCTTCTCATATTAAGGGTCTGTTCTTTTTAGCTGAGGTTTATAGTTTTTTATTGTGACTTGTGGCTTTTGGGCTGTTCGTGCGAGAGATGACAGAGTAACAGAAACTCACGTGCGGTTTTTGCCGATATAAATGAAGTCGGTACAGTATGTACTACAATTAACTTATAGATTCCATCTTAAAAAGATAATTTATTTAAAAGCTAGTTACTATAGAAAAATTAAAAGCAAAAGTTTAAAGCTGAAAAAGATAATCTGATTTTGGGCCCGAGTTTCTTCTGGCTTTTCTAGAGCCCGGCTGTGTGGCCCAAAAACAGCTTCATAGCCAGGCCAAACGGCACCTTAGTGCCCTGCTTGCTTGGCTGGTTGATCTAGTCTCTCTCTCCTCATCGACGTGGATCGTGGGCGCTCGCTAGCCGCTGTCCTTGTTGCTTCGCAGATGTTCCGTCGTCCGTTTGGGACATGAATCTCGTACTGCCCGGACCAGCGAGCCAGCGTTTGAAGACAGAGCTCGCAATGTTCTATCCTCACCTGCATTAATCCTGGCCGTTGAATAACAGAATGCGATCAAGCTCGCGCGCTCTTGCGACTCCACGCCCCCATCTCGTGACGTCAACCAAGCATCCCCCACGCGGCCCCTGAATCCCGCCCTACCGGTAGAAACTGAGCCCGAGCCAATGCTGAGTATGACGTGTGGACCCCGAATCACTACCCTACCTGTCAGTGGAACACCCTCTGCCCCTAGCCCAGAGTTACCCGTCACAGAAAGAAGAAAAAAACTTGAAAAAAAAAGCTAGGAAAATATTACGCGAGCACGCCATTCCTTTCACCGCCTCCACCTTTCCCTCTCAGATCTCTCTCTCTCTCTCTCTGCCTCCTTTCTCGCGCTGCAATGGCCGACGAGCCCCTGGACGCGTCGCCGGCGGCGACCTCCGCCTCCGCGGCGGGCGCGGCAGCTGCGGCGACCGCCTCCGCGGTCCTCCGGCCGCGGCGGGTGGCGTTCGAGTACGGGCTCCTGCCGATCCCCAAGCTGGTCTTCCCGGAGGGCACGCTGACGCAGACCCTTGCCCAGCTCAAGGAGAGGCTCGTGGCGGCGCCGGGGTGCGGTGGGCGCGTGAGCGCCGCGGCGCTCGCGGAGGCGCTGCAGATCGCTCCTGAGCAGGCGGCGCTGGCGCTCGGGACGCTCGCCGCGGTGCTCCCCTCCGATGGCGGCGACGACGGCGCGCGCGGCGCCGACCTCCGCGACGTGCTCCTCTTCCTCTACATCCAGTCCTACAAGCGCCTCGTGCCGCGCGCCCACAAGGACTCGCCCGCCGTCGCCGACGTATGGCCCTCCACCTCCGCGTTCGACGGATACCTCTCCGCGCTCTCCCCGATCCAGGTCAGGTTCCGATCGCTCTCAGCCTGGCGCTATGGTTTGTGCCATTTGGTTATGATTAGGGAGCGACCGAGTGATTCGTTCCAATAGATTTTGGTGGGAAATTCTATGCTTCTGCGAATTTAGGCTATGAATCTGGGGCATGTATTTGCCTATTTGGTTTCTATATTAGAGTAAGAAATGTTGATGTTGTGGTACATCCATTGCTGAAATGATGCTTGTTTAAAAGCTGGGCCAAAAAGCCTAGTCGAAAAGACGAAAACGATGCTGGATAGTATAATGTAAATTGGGTTTCATATAAAATGCATTTGAAGCTACCAATAAAGCTGTGAACTTTCCAATGTGATTGCCACTTAATAAGAGCACGAGAAAGCTATGATTTTTTTCTCCTTAGCATTATTTTCTTATCAGTATGTTTAGGGAGTTGCATTTTTGTGCAATATATGGCAATATTGGTCGTATTACCAGCAATCACAGTTTGTGACTGCTGGGGGTTAGTTGAAACGGGGTATTTGATGATTTGATCAATGATCAAGTCAATTGGTAGTTAGAGCACTCATTGGAGGTGGAATGTGCCTTGTTGAATATAGGGCCTGTTCTTTTTGGCTGTGGCATGTGGCTTTTGGGCTGTTCGTGCGAGAGATTACAGAGTAACAGAAACTCACGTGCGGTTTTTGCCGATATAAATGAAGTTGGTACAGTATGTACTACAATTAACTAGTAGACCTTATCTTGAAAAGATACTCCGTTTAAAAGCTAGTTACTGTAGAAAAGCCGAAAAGCAACTTTTACAAGCTAAAAAGAACATGCCCATAGAAGCTTTTCTCAGTAGTTGATTTACAATGTTGCAGCAGCTGATTGGTCAAGTTGTACTTCAAAATGTGCTCTTTCCTGCAACTTTACCACCACCGCAGGGCTGCTGTAAGCCTGTGACATTAGATAGGTAGTGAAACCAAATGTTGATGCATCGTCTAGTAGTTGATCCAAATGATGTAATAGTTGATAAAATACTGCAGCATCAAATGCATTGCAACTTGTTTACAATACAAACTAATGCTAAAAATTTATTGCTCTGCTGTCTGGTTCTTAAATGTCAGAAGCCTGACCGTTGGTGCATCCCTTTTTTATTCTAATAGATTATAGTATCTATTCAATAATGATGTCTGCCTTTAGAAAGGGCATTCTGCCATTGATATTCTCCTTCCAAATGCTGTTTACATCTATCATTGTATCCTCCAATCCATTTATCCAATTATTATAGATTGTCCAGTACAGAATTCCTGTACTCTTTTTCATGACAGTGAGTTATGCAAGCATGGGATTGTTCTACTGTACTCCTTTTCATGATTGCTACAATACCTCTTTTGTGCTATTTCCATTACTTGCAAGTTGCAACTTGTGTTTCTCCTGCCAAGACACAGACCAACAGTTTTTATTTTTATTTAACTTGTTAAGCAGATACTTATTGTTTATGTCATCTTGCAGCTCGTACGGAGTAATAGCCGACGGTTTATGCCTTCGCAAGCGGATGAAGAAGCTCATCAATTGTCTTATTTACAAAAGCATATGGCCAACATTCTATCTCTTTTGGCAGATTCTGTTGATGGAGAGGGTGATGAGTCTATGGTTAGTATATCTATTGTTCTGTCGATGTTTTTTTTTTCTAAGCCAATATAATTGTTTGTGTGACAAAGTTGATTACTTTTGTTCGCTGTCAATAATATCAATGCACTCTGGTTCATTCCCCTGCATGAAATTCATTATGTAAAGTCAAGGATGTATGCATAGAGCGATTCTAGACAGCTGTTTGTAACTTAGGATTTTAAACATGACAATTTCTAGAGTCAGAAGCTGGCAAGTGCCTGTAGTAGATCATGATTGTAAATACTACTTAATGCTTGGCATGGTTGTCACGGCAAAGTCGGCGACCACGGCGAGCGAGGGGCGTCTGGACGCCTAGGCGACGCCATGGCGAGCGCCATGTCCTGTGTATATGGGCCACAATGCATGGCCGTCTCGCTGTTGTCTAATAAAAGTGGTCTCGACTCCCGTCTCGACTGAGTCGACTCAGTCCTCCGCACTCTTCCCGTCTCGACTGAGTCGACTCAGTCCTCCCCACTCTTCCCGTCTCGAGACTCTCGACTCACTCCTCCTGTCTTTCCCGACTTCCTCTCTCTTTGATGCCGACTCCTCTCCCCGCCGCCGCCTCCCCCGTCCGCCGCATCCTCTCTCCGCCGCCGCCTCCCTCGTCCGTCGCACCCTCTCCCCGGCGTCTTCTCCCCTCGCCTCCTCCCCCCACCGCCTCCAGCTCCCCGCGACCGATCTCCTAACCCTAGCCACTGCCAGCCAGTCCGCCGCCTCCCCCGTCCGCCGCATCCTCCTTGCGCCCGAGCTCTCCCCGCCGCCTCCCTTCCCCGCGCCCGATCTCTCCCTGCCGCCTCCCCTCCCCGCGCCGCTGGAGATCGACGCTGGTGGCGGGAGCAGGCCAAAGATCGGCATCAACAGCGGGACAAGGCGAGGCGACCAGCCTCGGCATCCCCCTCCGGCCGCCGGGACGACTTGGCGTCGCCTAGGCAACGCCGTGACAACCATGATGCTTGGTTTCCTGGCAATGCAATCTTTATGTTTTCCTAAACGATTATTAGTTATGAATTTTGGCTATTTAAGATAGGACTACACCAAGAGTCAGCGTTGAGTCCATACATTTTTGCCCTAGTGATGGACAAGGTCACACGGGACATACAAGGAGATATCCCTTGGTGTATGCTTTTCGCTGATGACGTGGTGCTGGTTGATAAGAGTAGGATATGTGTTGATAGAAAGCTCAAGTTATAGAGGAAGACCTTAGAATTGAAGGGTTTTAGACTTAGTAGGACTAAAGCTGAGTATATGAGATGTGATTTCAGTGGTGCTAGAGTAGATGGAGATGTTAGATTGGATGGACAAGTAGTGCCTAAGAAGGACACGTTTCGTTATTTGGGATTGATGCTACAGTGAGATGGTGAGATTGATGAAGATGTGAGCCATAGGATAAAAGCGAGATGGGTGAAATGACGTCAAACATCTAATGTCCTGTGTGACAAATAGTCCCTCAAAAGTTAAAGGGTAAGTTCTATATGATGACTATCAGACCCGCAATGCTATATGGAGCAGAATGTTAGACGACTAAAAGATAACATATACAGAAAATGAGTGTAGCGGAGATGAGGATGCTGCGGTAGATCTGTGGTCATACAAGGCGGGATCACATCTGCAATGATGATATACGTGATAGGGTGGGGGTAGCACCAATTGAAGAGAAGCTTGTCCAACATCGCTTGAGATGGTTCGGACATCTCCAACGACGGCCTCCTGAGGCACCGGTACGTAGTGGAATTTTAAGATGTACTGGAAATGTAAGAAGAGGTAGAGGTCAACCAAAATCGACGTGGGAGAAAGCAGTTAAAAGAGACTTGATGGATTGAAATGCATCTAAAGAATTAGCTCTGGATAGGAGTGCATGGAAGTTAGCGATCTATGTATCGGAACCATAAGAAAATTAGGGGCAATGTTTTAGGCTTTTGGCTCAGATTGCAGATTGTACAGCTTAGGGTTTTAGCATGGTAGGTTTTATTTCAAGGCTCATATCTCTTTGATCTTGAGAATGTTTCATTCCTAGCCTACCCTAACTTGTTTGGGACAAAAGGCTTTGTTGTTGTTGTATACCGATAATTGAGTTAAAAAAAGGCAGAAACTACTTGGGGCAACTCCTACCCAGTGCCCATGGCTACTACTGAATTAATGTAAATAATAACATGTACATGAAAACCTCATCAAGCAAATAAAGGAATGGCAAGGATCACCGTTGTGTGATGAACACAAATAAGGATGAATAAGACAAGATATTCCTATTGTCAGTTGAGGATAGGTTAGCTACACATTGGTGGTTTTAGGAAGTACAAATAATGAAATAGATTTGTAGACTTCCTTGTGAAATGAAATGCTTTTTCGATTAATAGGATCTTACATTGTACAACAGAGCTAGTTCATCTTCTTTGCAACAAACAAACACGGAACAAAGATCTTGGTGCACATGATCCATGGTTGTGTACTGTTGCTGAACGCAAGAAACCACATTACTGCTATTTAGGACTACTACTCTGGCGGAAAAACTTCGGATGCATTGCTTGCTGATATACTTACTCTGAAGATCCCTAGACCCTAACTGTCATTTGCATTGCTTTATATGCAGGTATTGACAATGGAGACTTTCGAGCACCTTGGATTTGTATTGCAGTTCTCTGAAGGAACTCCTTTAAGCCAAGCAGCTACCTTTTTTGCGAATTCTGATCCAGACATGCCTGCTGCTCCTGTTCCGGCTACTCAGGTTCATGATTGGATTCTGCAGAATATAGCTTCTTCATTGGAATATACAGCAGAAAAATCTACAGCAAAGGAAAACAGCCAACATAATGTATCTGATCCTGATGTGACGATGGCTGATGCTGTCACAAATACAAGAATTCAGAGCAGCTCACCAACTGGTACTTCTGTGCCAAATAATCCTGGATACTACCAAAATACAACTTTTGTGGAGGGTTTCTCCAAAACTTCTGTTGTCAAACAAGCATCTGATATCAAAGGGCATTCAATAAAGGTATGCATGCAATAGTTTTTAGTAGTGAACAATGTATATTGAGAGGGACTGTAGATGGTTTTACTCAGTCATTCATTTCTCTATGTCGTAGTTTGTTATGTTTCTTGGCTCTGGATCTGTGGTTGTAGTGTGGGCTGGATGGGATAAGTCTTCAATTTCCCAGCTCGGCAATCCTTGCCTCGCCGTGGCTGAAATTGGCTTAGGAAATTAGGGCTTAAGGGAGAGAGGAACTCTTTATTTCTTCCTTGACCTCCCTGCTAAACCGCATGAGGCTAATATATAACACCTGCTGACTTGGTGAATCCTAGTCGGTTACAACTCTTTATCTAAGACTTTCCTAATTTAATGACTCTGAAATTCTGAATATAGAATAGAATTGACAGAATCCGAATAGAACTGCTAGTTCTTGTCGGATTTGCTTGCAGATTTGGGCTGCCTGCTATAGTACTTGCCCCAATAGGAATGCATAACATTTCCCCCCTTCTGAGGAAACTCAGAAGAGGTGCAGTGCGTTGCAATGGTGCTGGAGTTGCTGCAGATGGTGCTAACATAGATTGTGGCTGGCGGAATAGCAGGCCTGAACTGTACAACAGTTTATAATGGCGCTCGGCTGCTTTGGTCAAGCTAACTGCTGTGTCTACGGTAGAAGGATTATGCATCTCCACATCTGATTTGATTAGGTCTCCCAAACCTGACAGGAATAATCCAACTTCGTACTCAGGAGGTAGATTGTCGGCGTGGCATAGCACTCGATAGAAATCTTGAGCATACTCTTCCACTGAACCCGTCTGATGAAGAAGGGCTACTTCTGAGACTGGATTCGATCTAAATGGTGGACCAAACCGCAGTTAACAAGAACTCTGAAACCGAGGCCATGATGGAATGCCTTCTGTGCGTTCCAACTTGTAATACCATTGTTGTGCAATCCCGGTCATATGATCTGTGGCCAGCTACACTTTTTCTTCTTCGAGGGTATGATGACCATGAAAAAACTGTTCACAACGAGAAAGCCACTCCAAAGGATCGGAATTACCATCAAAGAGAGGAAAATCTACCTTGTAAAACCTGCCCGGCGGCGGTGCCTCAGCTTGATCAGAGGGTGGACGCCATGCTGATGAGTTAGCAGAGGTCGGAAGCAAAACTGGAAGCGACACCCGTCCTTCAAGGTTGGCGATGACAGCCTGCAGGGTCTCATGCGCCATGGCTTGTTCTTCCTTTCATTTTAACAATTTGTGCATCAGCTCCTTCAATTCACTCAGCTCTGAGGCGATTGGACCGTAAGCCATAGAATCTGATACCAAACTGTTATGTTTCTTGGCTCTGGATATGAGGTTGTACGTCAGTATATGTGGGCTGGATAGGATAAGTCTTAAGTCTTCAATTTCCTGGCTCAGCAATCCTTGCCTTGCCGTGGCTGAAATTGGCTTAATGAAATTAGGGCTTAAGGGAAGAGAGGAACTCTTTATTTCTTCCTTGACCTCCCTGCTAAACCGCAGGAGGCTAATATATAACAACTGCGTTACAACTCTTTATCTAAGACCTTCCTAATTTAATAACTCTGAATATAGAATAGGATTGACAGAATCCGAACAGGACTGCTAGTTCTTGTCGGATTTGCTTGCAGATTTGGGCCGCCTGCTATATTACTTGCCCCAATAGGAATCCATAACATACTTTCAAGCAACAGCAATTGTCTGTTCCACAGTGGAATTTCAAAGCTGAGATTTTGACAGTCTACTATTAATATTTTAATAACATAACTGCTTTGTTGTAGGTTTTGAACTGCCATGATTCTGTTATCTACATACTAGCCCCTCTTAAATATGCTACTGTTTATGGATGTTCTGACGCTACTATTGTCCTTGGTGCTATTGGTAAGGTATGTATGCGCAATTTTACAATCCATGTTGTATCTCTATTTCAAATTGAACACATCAATTAACAACATAAGATTCCTAAGCTAATTGCATTCTATATTCCAATGCATAAGATTCCTAACCTAGGGCTTGTTTGGCTGCGGCTTATGGCTTTTGGCTGAAATTTTTGAATTCTGCCTGTTTACGGTATATATTACGGAGAGAGATATATTCACTTGCGATTTTGGCTGGTACAGATATTGGGCTTTTGACGTGTATATCGTTTAACTTGTAGATCCCGTCTTGAGAAAATACTCTGTTTGAAAGTTAGGTACTGTAGTAAAAACCAAAAACCGCCAGTTTCGGAGGAAAAGAACAGACCCCTAGTTGCTTTCTATATTTCAATGCTCCTTATCTAGTTGCTACTTGCAAGCCTAAAAAAGTTTCATGCTGTCAGGTGGTAAAAGTGGAGCATTGTGAACGAGTGCAAATCATTGCGGCTTCTAAAAGAATTTATATTGCCAATTGTCGCGAATGTATCTTCTACTTGGGAGTAAATCACCAACCACTTATTGTGGGGGACAACCATAAATTACAAGTGAGTATATTTTTGTCATCAACTATTTGTCTCATCTGATGAAGTGTATGCTACTGTATATCTGCGTCATCTTGTTATAAAAGGATAAATAACTTCTTGGACAGTTGGAAGGAAAAATTAGTAAGCATGGAGATATATGGGACCTAAAAATTTCTTGTCAGATCTATTAGTTACTTGTCCTTGATCCTTGCTTATCCTTGGAAGCACTCCTTCATGAATCGAAAAAGAACCATCCCATCAAATGAACAAGACTATAGCATTTAGCGTGCTAAAAATAACAGCAAAAGTTGTTAATGAACCCGTACAATTTGATCTATTGTTTTTTTTGCGAAGAGATCTATTGAAATTGATTCAATCGACTTCAAAAACTTCTCTGCTTCAAAAACATTTATGTTAAATTGGATTCAACATAAATGTAATTTACATTTGAACAACTTCAAAAGTGTTTACCTCTTATTTTAACAGGTTGCTCCATTTAATACTTATTATCCACAACTGGGGGAGCATTTGGCACAAGTTGGCGTGGATCCTAATGTCAGCAAGTGGGACCAACCTTTTGTACTCGGAGTTGTTGATCCACATGATTCATTATCTCATCCTGCAGGGGTTTCTGATGTCCAAGCCGAATCTGCCACTTGTCTTGATCCTGATCTATTCACGATTTTTTTGGTATGGGAACTGTGTGTTAGTTTCCTAGAATATTGCAGGCCAATTAAAAAAATCCCACGAATTCAATGAAAATCTTTTGCGTGTTATACTGAGCAGATACCAGCCTTTTATCTGCTGGTGTATGGTAACTTGTTGTATATGATGTGTCCATGTTAACCTTATCATACATTTTTCTTGCAGTCTCCATCTTGTCCATAGTAGCTGTAATAAAAAGGGAGAAGCCATTTTTTTTTCATACTTCTCAGTTGTAACTAGTTAATTGGGAATGGGGGAAATGCCCTAATGCTGAAATTTGATATATTACTGAAGTCTGAAAATGTTTACCTTTACATGTCTTCCAACCAGCCAAATAGGTTGTGTTGCAGTGATGTAGAACGCAGCATTTGATGTATATTAAATCCTTGTATTGATTTTCCCGTAACAAAATATGATTGTGTAGCTTTTTCCCCCTGCAGATTCCTAGTTGGTTTGAGGCACAAGGGCCTACCAAATACAATCCATTTACATTGCCTGAAGTTTATTGGGCATCCCAAAGGAAAAAGGTAATATGCAATCCAATCAATCCATAAGACCATAACAAATATTCATGTATTTCTAACAGTTGTTGGCTAGTCAGAAAGGGCTTATTTTGGGGAGGGGGACTTGTGGGATATTATAACCATGTAATCACTATAAATTAGGACGATCATCTTTGATGTAACTACGCACAATTGAGGGATTCGATTAAAACAAGTATATGTTGTACATTATATTTAACAATATTCATAGAATGAAAATGTGGTGGTGTTCTGAGGTGAGTATAACTGGAGCAGGAAGGATCCAAGTTATTGAATATAAGATTAACTTACTACAAGAATGCAGATAAAAATATTCCAAAAATTTGCTTTTCCTTAACCACCACTCTTATTTGAATTGTGCTGATTCAAGTAGCATGATGAGCTGAAAACTTGAAATGAATATATATATTTCCTGGTAGACGGGGGAAAACTAAGTTTATGTGGTGCTGGGTTGGATGCAGTGAGCCCAATGTTGTTGGGAACAGCGTGATTAGTTCTCTCTATGTTACTGTCTGGTGCTCTTTAGTAACATACTACATGTTACTGAATATATTATGTAATCATTTATTTGCATATATTTCTGAAGTTTTGCTTCCTTATTGTACATTTTCAGCATGCTTCTCTGGAAGATATTCAAAAGAATATCCAGGAACTGGAGCTCGATGATAACCGGAAAAAGGAGCTGGCATGTGCCCTTCATGCTCAATTCAAGGACTGGCTATATGGTAATCTATTCATCTGTTGATGTTACTGTGATGATAGATTAATGTTTTCATGTTTAATTTATTTTATCTTATTTGTGTCCTACCAGTTTTAGACTCAGCATCTTGTCTTTTTGAGGTTGGCTGTTTGTTTGGTCCTTGATACTGTGATTGGCTATCTCATGGTAATCCTTTGAGTACTTGATGCGCATTAACCTTAGCTCTAGTTGGTTAGTGGTCTTTGAGCAATGATCGTACATTATTGTGGACCAATTATGACACCAAGCTAGAAAATGTGCCACTTCTTGTGCAGAAGTTATCACTGTTGATTGCTTCATATTATGGGTTTGGGACTGTTCAGAATGTTGTCATCTTCATTCTTCAGTTACTATTCAATTGATCTTGAACACTTTTTAAATAACAAATATGGCTGCCACTGGTAAGTGGTAACCATCCAAAAAGTTACTGGATCCCCTGTTAGGATTCAGGATTTGTAAGTTCCAAATTTTTGAAACTTGGGCAGGACTACTATAGGGACATCTGATAGTGCAGTGCCTGTCTGCCTGATGTTTACCATGGTTAGAGGCTTGATAGCTTCGTTCATGGTTCCTGAATTATACATTAAAATATTGAATATAGTGATCCATACATGCTCGTTGGTGGGTTAGTTTATCCAATTGGTTATATGATCTTCATTGAGTACTTTGAAATTGGAAAACTTAACCAAATGATTTGTACTTGTCACTGAAATAGTATACCCAACGAAATGATTTCTACACGTGACAAATTTTAGCTGGTTCTTATCCTTTTCAATTTCTACCAAGAGAATCTTTTTGACTGCAAACGTTGTTTTTTTAGCTTGAAATGAATTGTTTGAGTAACTATTAACGGTTCTGAGTCTCATTTGCAGCTTCAGGAAATATCCGCCAGCTCTACTGTTTGCAAGGCGAATAAGCATACAATGATCTTCATTCATAAGTGCTTATGTGGCCCAGTCCCTACAACAGTTCAACTCCGTGCATCCAACCGCATCATCCAAGCTGACTTCACGTCGACTGAGCTGATTCCATCTGGTCTTCCAGCCTGTAACGGCTGTCGAGAGAAAATGTAAAAGAAAAACGTACCGCCTATTTTTGCTAATTAATTTTGATCACCCCCCCCCCCCCCCCCCCCCCCGCGGTGATTGTGGTTGGTGCAAGGACACCATCTTGGGTTTTGGTGGTTTCATATTTATATCCTTCATAAGATACACGACGATGAATAGCTGTTTCTCAAATTCTTTAGCGAAAATATACAATTTTGCTCGTCAGTTGGGGCCATTTCTATCTATACTGTGTCTGTGTTCTCGTTATGATCACATCGGTGTGCAGGGAAAGGTTGCAGCCAAGAAAACCCAGGAATATACAGATGTGTTTGCCCATGTGGTGCGTTTCTGATTATATCTAGTTTCACGTGTGAATTGTGATGTATTTTGGTATGAACTCTCTTGTGAACTTATCTTGCCAACATTGAACACACGTGTAACATGCCAACATTGTGATGGTATACTTGCGTAAATCTTGAAGCATCATCCCGCTAACTTCCCCATTAAACCTAGGAATTCAATTAACCCACTCTCTTATTCCCAATTGCATTGCACGTCTCCTCACTTCCCCCAGTGGTGGAGCCAGAATTTTTCTGGAGCCCGGGCACACGCTCACGCCCATGCACCCAGACGAAGTCCACGGCTCGGCGAGCGGCGCCCCACGGAGGCACTGGTTGTGCTCATACGGCTTGCAGCTGTGTCGCAGCACATCATGCAACCTCAGGAGTAGCCCGCATCGCCGGTTGTAGCTGATGTCTAACGTCTGCAGTGTGGACAACGCTATGGTTGTGGTCATGTCGAAGTTGAGGTTGTTCCATGAGAGGTCCACCTTGCTGATGGGCCACCCCATGGCGAACATGAAGGACACGTCGCTGGTGAGCCGGTTGTGGGACAAGTCGACATTGTTGATCTCATCCTTTGCGTCATTACGCGGGATTGGGTCGGTGAGCTAGTTGTAGGAAAGGATCAGTGATCGAAACTACCCCTGCATGAGCCTGCCGGGGATGGGCTCTGTGAGCTGGTTCCGGTGGAGGTCCAATGATCGAAGGTTGGGCAGGTCAACGAAGGAGCTTAAGATGGGGCCGATGAGCCAGTTACGTTGTTGGAGTGGTCAACGGAATCGAGGCTACGGAGCTGTGCCAGGGACTCTGGGATGGGGCTAGAGACGTTTGTGTGCGCCAGCAAACCCAGGCAGCTGCCCAGGCTCTTCGGACGGTGGCTCCGCCCCTGCTTCCCCCTTTTAGTTCGCTCTCATTTTCTTCTTCATATGTGCATCATACTAGGGTATTGCCGTTCCATCTAAGATATGTTGCAAAGATACGAGGGGAATCACGACAAGTAAGGCCTTCGACGACGACGATCCATCCGGTAACAAGTTGCTTTAGGATTTGGCCAGAGCTTCTTTAATACAAGTTTTATGGTAGCGTTGCGGCATGGCAGCACAAAGGCCAAGTGTTGCTCCAGATCTCGTGGAATGATAGCACATGGCGGGCAAACGGTTCTCGAGTCCGACCTCGCAGCACGATGGCGAGATGGTGTCTAATGCCACATTAGTCCAACTTGATCGACCATCTAGAATTGACGTTTCCAGTTATGGTAGTAGCACGTTAATTTACTTGAGCAAAAGTGTGTTTTATTTTTTGTGTGTTCCTAACACTATCCAGCCAATTTATAAACTAGTATTGTGTCTTCTTTTTGTGAGAGCATAAATAGAAGAATTTGTGTGAGGACCTGCATTTTCTAATTCGTTTTAAATTACAAATTATGACTAAATATAAATAATTAAGCAATTAACTAAATCAATTACAAGAGAATCATTTCCTTTAATTATATAAAGGACAAAATTATATAGTTGTTTCCAAAGAACAAGCCCAATTAGTAAATACAAGCCACCTCATAAATTACAAGTTACATATATGAACGCATCTCAACACAAATACAAGTAGCGTATGTCAAATTGAAACATTTACAGTCTAGTTTACAACAAATAACCACATTAGCCTAGCGATAATTAAAAGTATTATTCAAATCGAATAAAAATATAGTAGTTCAATTACATCAATTTACAAGTCTCGATCTCAATCAAGACAATCGTCTCCATAATATAAATTATTACATCATAATTAAAATTAACTCAATATTCACTAAGCTGGAGTAACCAACATTTAATAATTGCGAGAAGAACCAATAATAGGAGACCAAAAAAGACAACGTAATAATTAATCGAAAGCCAAGTTGCCGTCAGAACACTTGTTAGGATATCAAAATGGGTGTTTCGCTCATTAAGATATCAGACCATCCAGGGTCATTCGGCACCTCTCACAGTCGTAGGGATTCATCATTCGGTGTTAACAACAAACTTGAATCTATTCCAAATTCCTTATTCACTATAAGCCAATCATGTAAAAATAGGATTTACTGAATTACCAGATTCCACCCCTGTTGCAGTAAATATCTCCCAGCCACAACACAACACTTGACACAGGGATGAAGAGATAAGACCAAGAGAGTGATCACAGAAGGGGGGGGGGGGGGAGAGCTCAGCATTCACATTTCTAGCAACGTCCAACATAGAGAGGAAACTGAGTAAAGCATCCCCATCCTCATCCTCACCCCACTACCTCCAACAACCCAACCCATAGAAGCCGAATGCCGAGAGAAGGAGAGAGAAGTCGGTGTTCCCCATCACCACCACAGCCACGGCCGGGCCAGAGCAAGAGACATCACCACTAGCTCCCCCTTATCCCCCCAAATCCCCAAGCTATTGACGAGTAGAGCATAAAGTGTAGCTCAGTGACCGGACCAGAGAAGGACGACAACACCAGGAGAAGGAGCCAGTGGAGAAGAAGAGTAGAGTCCGGAGGAGGAGGAGGAGAGCAACAAAACCAAGCACCAGCCAACTAGAGAGTAGAGAGAGGGCAACAAGAAGGTACAAGGGCACGGGCAGAAACTGCGACCATTGGCGCTAGCATCAACCTCCTTACCAGATCACCCAAGCCCTGGCCAGATCCAAAAAGGTGCCCCAATGTTTCCATTTCCATCCCATTCCCCATATTCACATCACCACAGTAGGATTACAACCGCACATTCACAATCCACATGCATCACATGATACCATAGCATCCGCATGTAGGCTAGAGTAGCGGAGAAAGCTAGGGGAAGGGAAGTAGAGTATACCAGAGAAGAAGCTCGCTATGGCATCGGCATGCTCAACACTGGCCACAGCGCGCACCTGACAGAGCTCCACCATGCTCCCTGGCTCGTAAGGAGGCCCCAAGCCCCGTTATAGTGAACCACATCCGAGGCACCACACCACCACAATCATAGCTCAAATCACCAACAAATCAAATGAATAACATCATCAAATCGGAAGTAAATCAAAAGAGAAAAGAAATTTAGAAGTAAATTAGAGGGGATTAGAGAGGGGTAGTGAGGGGATTCGAATCCAGGAGGCTAGAGTTGGGACCACTGAAAGATCAAGCTCCATTTAAGTTGATTTTAGTGATAATGACAAATACTATTATGAGATTTTGGTGATAATGACAAATGCATTTGTGAGATTAACTTTGTTTACTGACTATGATATTACTTAGTCTCACATGGATAAAAAGGTGAAATCATTGAGGTATACATTCGAAATCACATTCTCATATACTAGTGCATTCCTTGGATCCAAAATATAGATTGAACTCCACATATAGTCCAAAATAAATATGTGCATGTCTTCATTATACTCATTTGTATGCACATATTTAGGGGGGAGCTCTCTCTCTCTCTATGTTTTGATGATTCAAAAGTATTGATCCATGCTTCGTTTAATATGCATATTTAGGATTTTTACTATAAAATACATTCTTGAGTATATATATATGTGTGTGTATATATATCTTGTGTAGTTTATACATACTCATGTCCAATCGGGTTGTTATTTAACCTCTTCATTATGTGTTAATAGTTGAATGATTAATAATAATTGGATAAGTAAGTTTTGCTTAAAAAGCTTATCTTAGAGTATACATTTGTTGTGTACATGTTGTATACACAAAAATTAATCTTTATCTCATTGTTTGTTGAGACTGTCATGAATTACCAAAAAGGAAAGATTGTAGAATCTAGTCCCTCCATTATGAGTTAATGGTAAAGTTTGATAATTGATGACAATTATTTTGTGGACTAATATTTTTCATGAGTTAGATGAATAGATTAGGTGCCACAAATAAGAATGACTTGGGATGATTTCATGTATTGAAAATCATCAAGCCTAGTGGAAGCTGGCTTCATGTGTTGAAGGCCATTAAGAGAAAGATGCATCATGAGTTGATACGTGTCCAAGAGGAAATGATTTTGTGTTGATCATCAAGTCAAGTGAAGACCATCATGTGTTGATGGAGTTGAAGAAAAGAATGCATCATGAGTTGATGCATATCAAGACAATAACCTAAGGCAAATGTATGACTAGTTAGGGCTAAGAATGTGTTCCTAGTCTTTTACCGGCCTTTGTGTTTGGTTGGAAGGCCGGATTGCTCGTATAGGTTGCCGTACTATTAAGAGGGGTCATGTCTAATAGTTTGAGTCTCATCATATATTGATAGCTCAATCTCACTTGCTCTAGCTCATCTTGTATGAGGCTTGTATTTGAGAATGTGTTTTGCAAATAGTGAAGCTCATATGAGAAATCCTTGTAACATGGGACTATGCATTGCAAATGTGTTTTGCAAGTGTTTGAAATCCATGTTTTAATTCTTTGTTGTATGAGGCTTATGTTTACAAATGTGTTTTGCAAATAGTTAAAGTCCATATATAATCCTTGTAGCATGTGACTCAGATTTACGAATGTGTTTTTGCAAAAGTGAGAAGTCCATGTAACTATTCTTTGTGCCGTGATTTCAAAAGTGTGCAAATGTATTTTGCAACAAATTGGGAATCATGTTTGATCCTTGTGTGCATGATACTATTGTTTGCAAATGTGTTTTGCAAAATTTATTGAGATATCTACACCTATCAGGAAAAATTGAAGTACCGAAGATTCAACGGCGGAACTACCATCGAGCGGTAGTACCGCAATCTTGAATTGTACTTTCGGTGCTCGGAAGCTCCGAAAAACCGAGCATAACCTTTTTTCTAGAGTACACCCTCGGAGTCGATCGGAGTCAAGATAGAATATACTAGTTAATTGTAGTACATACTGTACCGACTTTATTTATATCGGCAAAAAGCGCACGTGAGTTTCTGTTACTTTGTAATCTCTCGCACGAACAATTCAAAAGCCACAAGCCACAGTCAAAAACCATAACCTTCAGCCAAAAAAACATGCCCTAGATAAGGCCAAGACGAACAAGACCCATGGTGGGTGCTGGGTGATAGATATGTCTTACTAGCACATTTTAGGACAAGCAGAATATGTTACTATACCAACGTTTATTATGCACTTTATTTGGGTACGCGAGACTAGGTAAGGTCAAGAGGGACAAGACCCATGGTGGCGCTGGGTGATGGATATGTCTCACTAGCATGTTTTGGGTGATGGAGGAGTCTTCTTTACACACAGTTAGCAAGGTGATAAATGAGGCAAATTGAGAGAAAAATCATTAAATTCACATGCACATCTTATATTTTAAAATAAATTAAAAACTATATGTCTTATATTTTAAAAACGGAGGGAGTACTAATTATCAAACTAGGCGGTCTTTTCGTCAAGTCGCTTTCGGATCAATCACAAGATCGATCAGATTCCGAGTTCCATTGATTTACCCTGGCAGGCCTAGCTAGCCAGCGGATTAATTTGACAGCAGGTGCATCGTCCTTTTCTGATGATACGCACAATGAATCCCTCGGTATGAAATAGTGAAGCTTACGTAACTTGTCGTACAAGGAGCCTCCGTTCTCTGCCTCTCTCACGTGATGCACACAACTCATGTGCAGCTTAGCCAGCATGCATGGTCGAGTACACGGTCATATGTACAAGAACATATATACTACCAAACAGAGAAGGCATCGATGAAATGCTTGAGAAATGAGAATCATTCGTTTCGTCCATTGTTCTGTAGCAACATCTTCCAAATCAGAACACAAACGTCAACTTTGTAAGTTTGTATCTTTCTGTGTGCGTAAAAAACGAGCATCTAATATTCCTTTTTTTTTTCCTTTTTCCCCTCTGAAATACTTTCGAGTGGTGTGTATGGCATAGAGATCGAGTTCTACTTCTATCTACAGGAGCTAAGCTGTCTTCGTTAACACTATAAAGTAAGCATGCCAGTACACTCTCTCAGACGTGCCAAACTGCCGATCGATCACACCATATGTTCATTGCCTAAGTTGTAGCAAAATAATAGCACTTGGCTATGCTGCTAACGCCAACGCAGCCTCTAGTAGCAGTGCACTCTCCGAGCCATGGCTCATCTCTCTTCGCCGCCGTCTCGGCAAGCCGGCCCGCGCCTCGCCGGAGAGGGAACTGTAACTGGAGCGGCACTCGCCGGAGCGTCCCCAGGATAAGCTGCAGCGGGGGCGGCGGGGGCTCGGGCGAAGAGGCGGCCATAGGCGCGGTCGCCGTCGCCGTGGACAAGGAGGTGGTCACGATGAAGGCCACGGTGACGGCGAAGCTGCCCATCGGAGGGTTCTTGTCGCATATGGGAGTGGACGGGGTGCGCGATGACCTCGCTGACTTGCTTCAGAGGAGCCTGCTCCTTGAGCTCGTCAGCTCGGAGTTGGATCCAAGTGAGCAGCCTCTTAGACTTCTCCTAGATCGTACTCTGGAAAGAAGGTCATCACGCATAACCATAACAGGAACTATTCTACCAATGGTAAAAACTATCCGTAGTTTTCTGTTAAATTGGTGGGTGAAACTCAATAAGAAGCAAAGTCTAACAATTGATCGGGAAGGGAATAGCTGGATTAGCCTACAATATATAGTTATTTGGACTACTCCATAAAGGAATATAGAGGGAACTTGGTAAGGAAACGATATACCTTGTGGGGTTTTATTAAACTTCATTCGTATGTTTTCTTTCTAACTATTATTTAGATTTAGGACTATTGGATTAGAGATCTAATGGTCATAAATTCTTCTCCTCCCTATCTTATATTGGGATAGTCCCACATGACCGTGGGATGAGAAGTACCTAATCTCTAACCCAAGTCGGCGTATATAAACGTACTCACGCTCCATTTCCTCTGCAGAAACGGGGCAGGAGAAGGAGCCCGTCTCCAGCTACGCCCGCGTCCTGCGCCGCGACGCCACCGAGGCCACGTACGAGGCCACCTTCACCGTGCCGGCCTCGTTCGGCCCCGTTGGCGCCGTGCTCGTCGAGAATGAGCACCACCGCGAGATGTTCCTCACGGACATCGTCCACGCCCCCGACAGCTCGGCCGCCGTCACCTTCGAGTGCAACTCCTGGGTCCACTCCAAGTTCGACAACAGCCACAAGCGCGCCTTCTTCACCCTCAAGGTCAACCATCGCAAGTTTCTTACAGGCGCCTAGCTATGCAATGCACGCGGACTTTTAACATGATTGGTTGATTCCGTTCCGTGTGGCGGTGCAGTCCTACCTGCCGTCGCAGACACCCAAGGGCGTGGAGAGGCTGCGCAAGAGCGAGCTCGCCGCCGTCCGCGGCGACGGCCATGGCGAGCGCAAGGGCTTCGAGCGCGTCTACGACTACGACGTGTACAACGACCTCGGCGACCCCGACAACGACGCCGACACGAAGCGTCCGGTGCTCGGCGGCAAGGAGCACCCGTACCCGCGGCGATGCCGCACGGGCCGCGCCCGCAGCAACAAAGGTAATAAACGAAGCAGATTTATCACCGGCATGATACAGTGGAATGAACGAACGAACGCAAGCACGTACGCGACCTCATGCGTCACGTATCTTCTCGCGTGCAGACCCGTCGTCGGAAGTGAGGAGCAGCGGCGTGTACGTGCCGCGGGACGAGGTGTTCTCGGAGGTGAAGGGCGTGACGTTCAGCGCCAAGACGCTGCAGTCCGCGCTGCACGCGGTGGTGCCGTCCATCGAGACGGCGCTCGTCGACGCCAGCCTGGGCTTCCCTCACTTCACGGCCATCGACTCTGTTAGCACACGTCCGTACGTCCAGTGCTGGCGCATATACCATGCCGTGTGCCCGCTACGGGCCCACACGCGCCATGCGTTATATGCCCACACCCTGACCCGTACGCGCCCGTGCCCCGGTCCCCAGGTCTTAAATGGGCTGCGCACCCCACGCATCTGAGCCCACGGGCTGCCCGCAAGCAAGCCCTTTAAGCAACAACCTTATAAGTGGTATTGGGCCTTCTCCCCCCAAAAGACTAGTCCTAATGGGTGGGGGCTCCCCCACACTTATAAGTTGTGCTTTCTCCTCTTCCACAACCAATGTAGGATTATTCCCAACAATCTCCCCCTCACACATTGGTTGGACACATCTACAACCATGAGGTCCAAGGAGGTGTTAGACACCTAGGCTCTGATACCACTGTTAGCACACGTCCGTACGTCCAGTGCTGGCGCATATACCATGCCGTGTGCCCGCTACGGGCCCACACGCGCCATGCGTTATATGCCCACACCCTGACCCGTACGCGCCCGTGCCCCGGTCCCCAGGTCTTAAATGGGCTGCGCACCCCACGCATCTGAGCCCACGGGCTGCCCGCAAGCAAGCCCTTTAAGCAACAACCTTATAAGTGGTATTGGGCCTTCTCCCCCCAAAAGACTAGTCCTAATGGGTGGGGGCTCCCCCACACTTATAAGTTGTGCTTTCTCCTCTTCCACAACCAATGTAGGATTATTCCCAACAATTAATTGTTGGAATAAACCGCGTACGTTAATCGCGCGCGTACGTGTATTGCGCGGACGCGTTGAGTGCGTGTGGCGCGTACGCGTTAATTGCCGGACTTCATGCGATTTGTTGCGTTGAATAGCAGTACGTGTGTGTGCGTGTGTTGGTTATAAAAGGCATGTAAGCGTTGTGCTTTGGCAAGCAGAAAAAAATACAAAAAAAGCGGCGTTCGTCGCCCAGATATCTACTGTGCTTCTTCCTCACGTTCACGTGCGTGTGTGCGTTTCCTGGGCAAAGCCAACATTTGGTATCAGAGCCGGTGAAGTTCGACAGCAAGCTGATGGCCGGTGACGAGCGTACGCCGCCATCGTCTCCGAAAGGCGTCGGCGACCCGAAGTCCGGCGGTAGCAACACACGACGTGAGGTCATGGTGGAACGCGTCATCAAGGAGTCCAGCGGGTCGGTGGAGTTCCCGGTGTTGACGCGGGCAAATTACCACGAGTGGGCGTTGGTGATGCAGGTGAACTTGGAGGCGCTCGGGCTCTGGCGTGCCGTGGAGACGAGCGACGTCGAGCGTCGCGAGGATCGGCTGGCGTTGGCCGCCATCCTGCGCGCGGTGCCGACAGAGATGCGCTCGGGTCTCGCCGTGAAGAAAAGCGCCAAGGAGGCATGGGCGGCTGTGAAGACGATGCGGATGGGCGACAAGCGCGTGCAGGAGGCGAACGCGCAGAAGCTCCTCAAGCAATTCGAGAATGTGACATTCAACGTTGGTGAGTCCATCGACGAATTCGCCATGCGTCTCGGCTCCCTCGTTGCGGAATTGCGCGAGCTGGGGGAGAACATCGAGGAGGTGCGCGTCGTCAAGAAACTGCTTCGCGTGGTGCCGGCGAAGTACAATCAAGTCGCCGTGTCCATCGAGATGCTCATGGACTTGAATACGATGTCGTTCGAGGAGTTGGTTGGACGACTCCGAGTGGCTGAAGATCGGTGCAGCGCCGAGGCGATTTCGGACGGCGTCGGGCAGTTGCTGCTCACTGAGGAGCAGTGGGAGGCGCGCCGGCGTCAGGGCAACGGGAGGCAGCGAGCGCGCATGGACTTCGTCAAGAACAACGGCCGTGCAAAGGGCGGCGGCCGGAGCGACGACGACGACGACACGAGCAGCATGAGCTCGGGGACAAGTAGACGTTCGCGCCGCGCCAGGCGAGGAAGGTGCTACAACTGTGGCGTACGTGGCCACCTCTCCAGGGATTGCCGTGAGCCAAGGAAGGAGAAAGCACTGCTCGCCGAAGGCGACGACGAGCCAGCACTCATGTAGGTCGGGCGCATGGGGGTGTCGTGGTTTAGGGGGTGATTGTTGGAATAAACCGCGTACGTTAATCGCGCGCGTACGTGTATTGCGCGGACGCGTTGAGTGCGTGTGGCGCGTACGCGTTAATTGCCGGACTTCATGCGATTTGTTGCGTTGAATAGCAGTACGTGTGTGTGCGTGTGTTGGTTATAAAAGGCATGTAAGCGTTGTGCTTTGGCAAGCAGAAAAAAATACAAAAAAAGCGGCGTTCGTCGCCCAGATATCTACTGTGCTTCTTCCTCACGTTCACGTGCGTGTGTGCGTTTCCTGGGCAAAGCCAACAGACTCTCTGTTCGACGACGGTATAAAGCTGCCGAACAAGAAGGAGCTGGGCCAGTTCTACAACGTCATCCCCCGGCTGATCAAGGCCGTCGAGGAGGTGTCCGACTTCGTCCTCCGCTTCGAAACGCCAGAAATGATCAACAGTAGGATCGAATCACACACCATCACCTAGCCATTTTACTGCTTAAACTTCTTCAATGTACACCTGAGTGGTTGAAGAGCTCATTCTGAAATTGCAGGGGACAAGTTTTCTTGGTTCAGAGATGAGGAGTTCGCGAGGCAAACGCTTGCAGGACTGAACCCACTGAGCATACAACTTGTCACGGTACGTTTTGCAGTTTTTGTTACAACGCATGCACCAGATTAGCTGCTTGTCTCTGTGGAATCGGATTCAGTTCTTCTAAATTTTCGATGTTTGACACCATGTACCAGGAATTTCCCATTGTCAGCAAGCTCGATCAGGAAACCTACGGCTCACCGGAGTCTATGATCACGAAAGAGCTCATCGAAGAGCAGATAAACGGAGCCATGACAGCGGAGGAGGTGAGAAACTAACCATGATCGTGCGCATCAACTAACACTATAACAAATCTGTCAACGGTAACTTCCATGGCTAATGTCAAATGCCGTTCTCATGGATTATTCAGGCAGTTCAGAACAAGAAGTTGTTCATCCTTGACTACCACGACCTGTTACTGCCGTACGTGAACAAGGTGCGCGAGCTTGACGGCACGACGCTGTACGGCTCGCGCACGCTCTTCTTCCTGACCAAGGAAGGCACGCTGAAGCCGATCGCCATCGAGCTGACGCGGCCCAAGTCTCCGGCGAAGCCGCAGTGGAGGCAGGTCTTCACGCACCGGTGCGACGCCACGGGGTCCTGGCTCTGGAAGCTCGCCAAGGCCCACGTCCTAGCTCACGACTCCGGCTACCACCAGCTCGTCAGCCACTGGTAAGCTGCATGCGAGTGATATTTGATCACTGATCACATACAGTTTCGTGCACGTTAAGCTGATGAATTCTTTGTGGCTGTTAATTTTGTCAGGCTGAGGACGCACTGCTGCGCGGAGCCGTACATCATCGCGGCGAACCGTCAGCTGAGCAGGATGCATCCCATCTACCGGCTGCTGCGCCCGCACTTCCGGTACACGATGGAGATCAACGCGCTGGCGCGGGAGTACCTCATCAGCGCCAAGGGCATCATCGAGAGCACCTTCTCGCCGGGGAAGTACTCCATGGAGCTCAGCTCGGCGGTGTACGACAAGCTCTGGCGGTTCGACATGGAGGCCCTGCCGGCCGACCTCATCCGAAGGTAATTAATGCCAGGAGAATCATGGTCGGTTGATCACTTGCTGGGCGTCTTGCTAATTAGCCATCGATCGTTTGATGCTTTCGACATAGGGGAATGGCCGTCGAGGGGGAGGACGGCGAGCTGAAGCTGACCATAGAGGACTACCCGTACGCCAACGACGGCCTGCTGGTGTGGGATTCGATTAAGGAGTGGGCCTCCGACTACGTGGCGCACTACTACCCATCGGTGGAGGACATTCTCGGCGACGAGGAGCTCCAGGGCTGGTGGACCGAGGTGCGCACCAAAGGCCACGCCGACAAGAAGGACGAGCCGTGGTGGCCGATGCTGGACTCCCACGAGAGCCTGGTCCAGGTCCTGACCACCATCATGTGGGTCACGTCGGGCCACCACGCCGCGGTGAACTTCGGGCAGTACCACTTCGCCGGCTACTTCCCGAACCGGCCGACGATCGCGCGGAAGAACATGCCGGTGGAGGGGGAGGGCCGCGCGGAGGACATGGAGAGGTTCTGGGCCAAGCCGGATGAGGCGCTGCTGGAGGCGTTCCCGTCCCAGATCCAGGCCACCGTCGTGATGACGGTGCTGGACATCCTGTCGTCGCACTCGCCGGACGAGGAGTACGTGGGCGAGCACGCGGAGGCGGCGTGGGCCGCGGAGCCGATGGTCAAGGCGGCGTTCGAGAAGTTGGGCGGGAGGATGAAGGAGATCGAGGGGATGGTGGACCAGAGGAACGCGAGCGAGGAGCTGAGGAACCGGTGCGGCGCCGGCGTCGTGCCGTACGAGCTGCTCAAGCCCTTCTCCGGGCCCGGGGTCACCGGGAGAAACGAATTGAGATCTTCTGCCTTCAAAGGCAGTGACTTTGGATCACTGACGCGTGGTCCCTACGAGCCGTGGAGCCCACGCGTCAGTGACCCAAAGTCACTGCTTGATACGCGTCCTCGAGCAGCATCTCCATCTGACAATGGGACCGACGCAGATGTATACACAGCCACATCATAACATATACAAAGCTGGGGGGATTCCGGCCCCCAGCGCGTCCACGTCGCCCAAATGCCTCGGCCGGCCGGCGTGTGTCCAGCGGAATCTGCGTACGGCCGGCCGAGGCATTTTCCCTCAGTTTTTGGAAAATTACGTATAGGTCCTCCGTTATCGCAAAAAGGTCTCTGCATTTTTTTGAATAAGCTCCTGCATATATTTTTTTGCTGGGTTGCGACCCGAGGTTTCCCGTAATTACGAACAGGCCCTTACTTCTTCCGAAAAGGCCCTCGGTTTTTTACGAAAAACCCCTCTGATCTCCTTTTATTGCGAAAAGGCCCACGATTTTTTGCGAAAAACCCCCTTCGCTTTCTTTTTTCTGCGAATTTTTTCCTCTTTTACTTTGGTCCACACGATGCCTAGTGTGACGTTGCGCCACGCCTATGTGGCTAGTAGTATATTACAAGCAGAATGAATGGACTGTTTGCTCTACTAGCTACGGACTTGCAAAATTCACTTGTTCCCCAAACTTGACGCTGCTCTGGCCTGTGCCGTGCCGGATTCTCCCATCGCTGAGATACGAGTGTACTAGGTCGCCCAATGATCTCGACAACGACGCTGCTCTGTCCTTTTTTCCCCCAACACGCAAAAAGATTCGTTAGATAGGAAACAAAACGATAACAGAGTTCTGATCCCAGTGGCTAGCCCAAGATCTTAATTACACGAAATGAGCTCAACCGAAATCGAAATCGACCTCGACAGCCACCGGGGCTAAGGCCAAATCACGTCGAGAAAATTGCTATAATGGGACTCCAAACAACGTGTTTCGCTATAATAGGACTTCTAACGTTGACATCGCTAAAATGACACCCGAAACATTGGCTTCTCGTAATCACGTCCAACCTGGATGCTCGTGTACTGGGCCAAGTCAGCCAGCCCACCTGGCCAATTTTTTAATTAAACCGCACACGTGTGCACTGTAGCAACCGGGCCGGCCCTGTTGGCTACCGTAGTAGCTACTGTTCACCAAACCCTAAAATCACACAATACCTCTATCTCAATCATTTCGATGCCACAAATCCATTTTTGACTTCCGTTTCATCAATTTAAGCTCCAATAAAATCCAAACAAACTATTTAATTTTATTGCATTTTACTCTTTTTTATTTTATTTATTTTCCCTTGGTTAGTTCAATTGCGGATTCATGCTATTTTATGTGTTTACGCTAGCTCTTGAGTACTCTGAGGCGACTGTGCAATGACCAGATATAGACGTCAAAGTTTATGAGATAGTAGAGTTCATAGAACAGCAAGACAAGTTATAAGTTTTTGATCATATTGAATCCCATGAAATTTAAATTATTAAACTATAGTATTTGCATTATTATTACTATTATTTGTGCAATGTTATTTAATTAAAATAAATGTTTAGAATGACTTGTAAATTAGTTAAGTCCTACCACTGAAAAATGCTCTGTTTAATTTAAGGACATATTCACCTTGACAATCTCAGTAATATTTAATTATTGTATAAATAATTGTAGATTGGTTCATTCAAAATTTTGTACTAATAAGTGACTTAGAATTTAGCCGGTAGAATTTTTCAAATGGTTCTAGGGTAAAGGTGACTCGTGGGAAGGCACTAGATGGTTGGATTCCACAACCTTACCCTAGGGTAGAGGCTTAAGTGTCGAGACCCGAATATACAAATCCGGACTCTACTGTGTATTCTGCACTAGTCCAGGATCACGCTAGTGCACACAGCGCAAACAAAGACAAATATCATCCACATCACGATATTCTAAAGGAAATCCAAATTATATTAATAACCAACAGAGTACGACCTTATGGCCAAGCTTACAATTATTAGCCTGAAGGGCTTGAAAGAAACTAGCAGCGGAAATCCAAAATTAAGCGTAGTAGCCACTCGACATGCCACAGGCAATCGACTGGGGAGCGAAGTCCTAATCCGTGAAGTCCTCGTAATAGCCTCCTTCTAGCAGCTCCTGCTGATCTGGTCCCTCCTCCTCAACTGAGCAACATGGGCATAAAGCCGTGAGTACTTTGGTACTCAGCAAGTCGTTTATAACAAAAGAATGCAATATAGTATGCAAGGCTTAACAATGGATGGCTGAAAGGTTAGTTTTGCACAAAGCGACAATTTAGAGTAAATATGATAAATAGATTGAAAAGCAAATTTAACAACAGACACTAAGTAATTAAATCAATGGAATTGAGTATAACCACAAGTGAACTAACCATTCACTTCCCATCTCCAACCAACCCAAAATTTCATAAAGACTCTACCCCTCGTGTGAAATCACCGAGCATTGTCCATGACCGAGGACACGGCTATTCGAATAGTTTTACACTCTGCAGAGGTTGCACAACTGTACCCACACGATGTGATTAGCCTCAGTTTAAGGAAATCACAACAAGGCTTTTACAATGATCCATCTCCACCCGATCCCACTCGCTAAGGATTCGCCGTCGAGTAGGGTAACCCCCTAGTCGATAATTGCCCCCTCTTGCGCCACACAACATCAGTAGTAAAACCAAAGTGGAGACTTCACAAATTATTATGCCAGGTCTATCCCATACTAGACATGTGGTTTGCACGATTAAGCTCAGATCAATGGCGCACAAAGTTAAGTCCTTAACAGTTACCCAGGCGAAGCATCCACATCCCAATGTGCATCCAGCACCCCCTTTACTGCACGATCATTCGCCCAAGTGAAAGCCAAGTTTGTATAACCAATGCCCATGACACTACCCATGTCATGACACACAAATTTTATAACTGTGGCTAACCACCACGTTCAAGTAAATCATTAAGTCAGGATTAATTATCCACATGTGATGACAGACCCAACATACTAATATTAAGCATGGCTAAGCAATTAGACACAACCCCATGTGACAGTTATTATTTTATCACTAAATAATTCCCAATCCTAAGGTGTCAATGGATTCATGGTAGTCAAATTATCATGGAGGGATTTAATCAATTAGGAGTATAACTACCAATCCAAGGTTTATTAACAAATAGCCATGCATGATAATTTGAAACAAAATAATACATAATAGATTGAAATCTGGGTTCAACATGATCAAAGAATACGACTTGCCTTGGCCTTGCTCAGATGAGGGCTCTTGGTCTTCAAATCCAACTTCCGCTCCCTCGAACACGCGATCTAACGAGAGAGAAAACGAGACGAAAAGAGAAAATAAATTCAAATAAAATTCAAATGAACTCCAAAAACTTTCAAACCTGAACCAAAAGGTAGAGCTCAATTTTAGATGAATTTAGAAAAAAGAACGGGGTCAATCGGAGCTAGGACGAGGGAGAACGGGCTCTTGGAAAATTGGATTTTCTGAAAATCGGGGAAATTGGAAAAGTGCACTGTGCTGTGGACCGGGCGCACGGGAGGCTGAGTCTACGGTGAACCCGGCGCACGAAACAGTGCGGGGCGGCGGCTGCTGACGCGGGCGGCGGGCGCTGACACGGCGCTGACGGGGCAGACACGCAAGCGTTAGGGCTGACGTGGCCCGGCTTGCGTGGCAGCTCGGGAGCACGGCGGCGGGGCGATCGGACGGCTGTGGTGCGGCCGCGTGGACGCATCCGGGCCGTCGGCCCAGATCGGCTCACGGGTCTACGGCTCGGGCTGACGGGCGGGACCCACATGGCAGCGGCACGGCTCACATGGACCGGGCGCACGGGAAGGCGAAGGGACGCGGGGCGCGGGCGTCAGCGCTGACGTGCGCGTGCACGGGGCGCGAGGCGGCGCGGCGCGGGCGCGTCCGCTGGCGGCGCGGGCGGCGGGGTCTGCGGCGGCGGCTGGCCGGCGACGGGGTGACGGCGGCGACTGGCCGGCGGCGACCGAGGTGGCGGGGACGACGACGGCGGCGGGGCTCACCGGCGGTGGCGAACGGCAGACGGGCGGCGGCGAAGCTCCTGGCGACGACGGCCGGCGCAAAAGACGACGAGGGCGACGGCGCTGGCGGCGGGCTCCGGCGAAGGGCGGCGGCTCCGGATGCGGAAGCCGAGGGGGCGGCCGGCTTTTATACACGGACCCCGAGGTGTCCGCGACGGGGACGGCGGCGGCGGCGAGAGTCCGGCTCGGAGACGGGGAAGACGAGTCCGGGTCGGGGACGACCTGACAGGTGGGCCCCACCTGTCGGTGGCGCGGGTGAGCAGGCGGCCGGGATCGCGTGCGGGCGCGGGCAGATGGCCGAGATGGGCGACGCGTGGCGCGCATCGAGCGGAGGGAGGCGGGCGCGGGCGCGGTCGCGGATACGCGACGCGTGGCGCGGGCGGAGGGGCGCGGGTGCGGCCTGCTGGGCTGGGCCGGCTGGTGGGTTTCGGCCCACTGGCCGGTTGGGGATTTTTGGGGATTTTCTTTTTTTTATAAATTCATTTAAATCATTTTGAGCTCTAGAAAATAGCAAATAAATCCAGAAAAATCCAGAAAAATTCCAATAAATTCCTTGAGACACAAGGAACTCAAATAAAATAACTTTGGCAAATGTTCATGTTCAGATTATTCATATTAAATCCTTTTAATTCATAAAATTCCATTTAAGCTTTAATTAATTTCAGAAAAAATTCAAATGGTGAATTTTATTTTAAAAGCTTCAAAAATGCTCTGAAATTCAGGATGTTACAAACCTCCCCCCCTTAAACGGAATCTCGACCCCGAGATTCTGGCTCTCTAAAGAATAGGTTTGGAAACTCCGCTTTGAGATCCTCCTCACTTTCCCAGGTTGCTTCCTCCTCTGAATGATTGCTCCACTGAACTTTGCAAAAACGAACGACCCTTCTTCTGGTGACACGCTCTGACACTTCCAAGATCTTGATGGGATGCTCTTTATAGGACAGATCCTCCTGGAGATCCACAGCCTCAATTGGCACTGCTTCCTCTGGCACTCGCAAGCACTTCTTCAATTGAGACATATGAAAAACATCGTGTATCCCGCTCAAGTTCTCAGGTAGCTCCAGCTGATAGGCAACTTCTCCCTTGCGCGTCAAAATCTTGAATGGCCCCACATATCTTGGTGCTAACTTTCCCTTCATCTGAAAACGCTTAACTCCTTTGAAAGGTGTGATCCTGAGATACACATAATCATTGGGCTCAAAACTTAAATCTCTTCGGCGAGTATCAGCATAACTCTTTTGCCTGGCTTGAGCTGCTTTCAGCCTCTCTTGAATCAAGCGCACTTTTTCTTCAGCTTCTTGCAAACACTCTGGCCCAAATATCTGCCTTTCTCCTGTCTCCTTCCAATTGAGAGGGGTCCTACACTTCCGACCATACAAAGCCTCAAACGGTGACATCTGCAAACTGGCCTGGTAACTGTTGTTGTAGGAAAATTCTGCAAAAGGTAGGCAATTGTCCCACTTAGCTCCGTGATCCAAAACACATGCTCTCAGCATATCCTCTAGGATTTGATTTACACGCTCTGTCTGACCATCGGTCTGTGGGTGATAGGCTGTGCTGAAATTCAGATGAGTACCCATCGCTTCGTGGAAACTACTCCAAAATCGAGAGGTGAACTGCGATCCACGATCTGACACTATTCTCTTAGGTACTCCATGGAGACTCACAATTCTGGACATATACAATTCTGCCAACTTATCTCCAGAATATGTGGTTTTGACTGGAAGGAAATGGGCTACCTTGGTCAATCGATCCACAATTACCCATATCGAGTCGTAACCTTCCTTGGTCTTGGGTAGACCTGTGATGAAATCCATGCCCACATCTTCCCACTTCCACTCGGGAATTTTCAACGGTTGCAACAATCCTGCGGGTCTTTGATGCTCTGCTTTCACTCGCTGGCAAACATCACATAGTGCTACATACTCTGCTATTTCTCGCTTCATACCTGGCCACCAGTACTTATCCTTGATGTCCTGATACATCTTGGTACTGCCTGGATGAATTGAATATAATGACTCGTGTGCCTCTTTAAGCAACAATTGCTTTAACTCTTCCTTATTGGGTACGCACAATCGCTTCTTGTACCATATGATACCCTGATCATCCTCCACAAAACCTGTCGCTTTTCCTTCCTTCAATCCAACCTTGATCCGCTGGATATTTTCATCCTCCGGTTGCGCTTGACGAATCTGACTATCCAAGGTCGGCTGCAAGTCCAAAGCGGCCAACATCCCTTCTTCAACCAACTCCAAACTGAGCTTTTGGAATTCCTCGTGCAATGCTGGTTGACTCTCCTTGACCATAATTGTGTTGCAATATACCTTCCTGCTCAACGCATCTGCCACTACGTTGGCTTTTCCTGGGTGATAGTGGATTCCAATGTCATAGTCCTTTATCAACTCCAACCATCTTCTTTGTCTTAGGTTAAGGTCTGATTGGGTGAAGATATACTTCAAGCTCTTATGATCCGTGTAGATCTCACATCTGTTACCCATCAGGTAGTGTCGCCATATTTTCAGGGCATGCACAACTGCTGCTAACTCTAAATCGTGCGTAGGGTAGTTCTCCTCATGTGGCCTCAACTGACGCGATGCATAAGCTACCACTCTTTTGTCTTGCATCAATACGCACCCTAAACCTTTGCGGGAGGCATCACAATAAACCTCAAAATCTTTCTTGATATCTGGCAAAATTAGGACTGGCGCTGTTGTCAGACTTTCCTTTAGCTTCCGAAAACTCTTCTCGCATTCTGGCGTCCATTCAAACTTCTTTTCTTTCTTTAATAGCTGGGTAAGGGGTCGGGCTACACTGGAGAATCCTTCAATGAATCTTCGATAGTAACCTGCCATTCCTAGGAAGCTTCTGACCTGGGTCACTGACGTGGGTGCCTTCCAGGTGAGCACATCTTGTACTTTCCCTGAGTCAACGGACACTCCCTCTGCTGTCAACACATGACCCAAAAAGGCAACTTCCTTCATCCAAAATTCACACTTGCTGAACTTAGCATACAACTTGTGCTCCCGCAATCTTTGCAATACCAACCTCAAATGCTCCTCATGCTCCTCCTCATTCTTGGAGTAGATCAGAATGTCATCAATGAACACAACGACAAACTTGTCCAAGTAATCCATGAACACCTTGTTCATCAGGTACATAAAGTAGGCTGGGGCATTGGTTAAGCCAAAGGACATCACGGTGAACTCATACAATCCATAACGAGTTGAGAAGGCTGTCTTGGGTATGTCCTCCGGTCGAATCCTCATTTGGTGATACCCCGATCTCAAATCAATCTTGGAGAACACTCCAGCTCCCTTTAATTGATCAAACAGGTCATCAATTCTGGGCAACGGATACTTGTTCTTGATGGTAACTTCATTGAGAGCTCGATAATCCACACACATACGCTGGCTACCATCCTTTTTCTTGACGAACAATACTGGTGCTCCCCACGGAGAGGTACTAGGCCTAACATAGCCTTTATCCAACAACTCTTGTATCTGCTTCTTCAATTCTGCTAACTCATTGGCGGGCATCCGGTAAGGTCTCTTGGAAATTGGCGAGGTGCCTGGTGCTAACTCAATTGCGAACTCCACTGCTCTTTTTGGTGGCATCCCAGGGAGATCATCAGGAAAAACATCCGGATACTCTCTGGCAACTGGCACTTCACTTAGGGCAATCCCTTTACTTTGGCACACCATCACTTTTTCTGGCTGCTTCATGTTGGCTTCAAATCTTACTTTGCTTCCATCGGGACCGTCCAAGGTGACTGCTCGGCTTCCACACTCCAACACTGCTTGGTGCTTCTTGAGCCAATCCATACCCAAATTTACGTCCAAAGACTGGATATTCAGCACAACCAAATCTGCGGAGAACTCTACTCCTTGGATGGCTATCCTAACTTTGGGGCATCCTAGGTTTGTACTCATCTCAGAGCCTGGGGATTGAACCAATAAAATGGAACCAAGTGCAACGACTTCCAACTTATGCTTTAGAGCAAAACTCCGAGAAACAAACGAATGCGAAGCTCCAGAATCAAACAAAACTGTGGCAGGTACTGAATTTACTGGGAACTTACCGATCACCACATCTGGCGCTGCTTGAGCCTCCTCCATGGTGACGTGGTTCACCTGGCCACGCATCACGGTCTGCGATCCTTTGTTGGGTTGATTTGATCCTTGAGGTGCTCCGCGTCCTGACCCTGCTGCAGGGGTACGGTCTGGTGTGGCTCCCAAGTTGAAGCGAACTGGTGTCAATGCTGCATTCTGCGGGCATTTGTTGGCATAATGCCCCGTCTCATTGCATTTGAAACAAGTGACTGCTGACATGGGCTTGGTAATCCTCTGCTGTTGGCTTCCCACTGGATTTGGTTTTGGCGCTGAAGAAAACTGACGGGGAGCTGGTGCAGGAGTTTTGAATCCCGACTGCTGAGGAACTCGAGCTGGCTGAAAATTACCGAAGCGGGCTCTCTGAGCTTGGTGCATCTGTGATCCTTGCTGCATCATTCTTCTCTTGCGAGATTCTTCCAACTCGCGACGACTTTCCTCAATGAGCATTGCTTTGTCCACCATGTTTTGGAAACTGGCATAATCATGTCCCACTACCTGAACTTTCAATCCTGGGTTCAATCCTTTCTTGAACCTCTTCTGGCGAGCATCATCTGTGGCAACATCTTCTGGAGCGTAACGGGCCAATTGAGTGAACTTGTTAAGATATTCACTCACGGACATGTTCTTCTGCTGCAACTCCCGAAATTCTTCCTTCTTCATTTCGATCACCCCATCCAGGATATGGGCATGACGAAAAGCTTCTGCGAACTCAGCCCAGGTGATACTCTCTGGATCCTCATGAGCGGCACAATAATTTTCCCACCACTCGGCTGCAGCACCCTCAAGCTGATGGGCTGCATACAACACCTTCTCGCGATCTGCACACTGGGCAAGGTTAAGCTTCTTTTCCACTGAACGCATCCAGTCATCGGCTTCTAGTGGCTCAGAAGACCGTGAATAGGTAGGAGGCCTTGTCCTCATAAATTCTGCAAACTTGGACTGCTGGCGAACTGGTGGAGGCATGGCCATGTCTTGATTCTGTCGATTCATCATGGCGTTCATGTTCTGCATCATGGTGTTCATCAACTGGGTCTGGGCTGCCATGAACTGACTCAAGGTTGGATCCAGTCCAGCTGGGTTTGCATGCTGCTCCGGAGTTGCCTGACTGCCCTCAGGATCCTGACTCATCTGACCACGTCCTGCGGAGCTCCGGGTATCAACCATCTGAAAGGAAAGATCACTTGCTTGAGAACTGGCTTCACAGGGCTTACCAGGTAAGAGGGAAAAGCAAAGATAAGTGGTAAGTTCGTCTAAGGGGGATATCTTAATGGTAAATCCTAAACTAAACAATCACTTAGCCGAAAAGCTAACAAAAGGACAAATAAATCACTTCAATAAAAGATTTGGTATGACTGCAACATATTGCTTTTGAGGGCAAAACTGCAGCTCACATCACACTCAATGCAAACAAAAACCACTTCCTAACCGATGCTATCCTATGCTACGGTCTACTCTTCCGGTTCCCACTCAGGTCCGGCGAGGTACGGTGTGCGTTCTTCTTCTTCTTCTGCATCACTGTAGAACGTCCATCGGTTGCGGAACTGCATTGTAGGCGCTGCTGCTGGAATGACGAGTCGAAGGTACTCTCGGCGATCATCTGCCATGCGTTGCCTTTCCTCCGGGCTGGGCGGCGTAGGGGAAGGCGAGGGTGTTGGCGTCCGCGGAGTGTACTCCTCAGGTTCATACTTCCTCTTGTATTCCTGGATGAACTTGGTCATACTGATCTTGTACCGTCGACAGAGTTGAGCAACGGCCTTGCGTGCAGCTGCTTGCGGATTTGAACCTTTGAAGCTGTGGTGTACGACGTGTCCTCCAAGCTTGGTAGTGAAGTACAACCGTGTGAAATGGTATCCTCTTACTTCATCATCCATGGAACTGTAAATTGGTGTTCTTTTGAAACCAAGACTTCTTAGCAGCACTCGAAGAACTCTCCTCCATCCTCCTGACCTGCTATAGTTGCTTTGCGACATCTACAGCACGGCACAAGACAAGAGTCAGTTTAAAAACTTTCATTTTCGCAGAAATTTTAAGGTGAGAGGCAAGAGTCCCTAAGAATAAGGTAAGAGAGTAAAGAATTTTGCTAAATCTCAGGTTTGGTTGTTTTGTCTTTAGAAAATAGGTTTTTGAATTTTTGAGACAACGACTAACTGACTAGGGTTTCGTCCTACAGTCGATATGGCTCTGATACCATCTCTGTCGAGACCCGAATATACAAATCCGGACTCTACTGTGTATTCTGCACTAGTCCAGGATCACGCTAGTGCACACAGCGCAAACAAAGACAAATATCATCCACATCACGATATTCTAAAGGAAATCCAAATTATATTAATAACCAACAGAGTACGACCTTATGGCCAAGCTTACAATTATTAGCCTGAAGGGCTTGAAAGAAACTAGCAGCGGAAATCCAAAATTAAGCGTAGTAGCCACTCGACATGCCACAGGCAATCGACTGGGGAGCGAAGTCCTAATCCGTGAAGTCCTCGTAATAGCCTCCTTCTAGCAGCTCCTGCTGATCTGGTCCCTCCTCCTCAACTGAGCAACATGGGCATAAAGCCGTGAGTACTTTGGTACTCAGCAAGTCGTTTATAACAAAAGAATGCAATATAGTATGCAAGGCTTAACAATGGATGGCTGAAAGGTTAGTTTTGCACAAAGCGACAATTTAGAGTAAATATGATAAATAGATTGAAAAGCAAATTTAACAACAGACACTAAGTAATTAAATCAATGGAATTGAGTATAACCACAAGTGAACTAACCATTCACTTCCCATCTCCAACCAACCCAAAATTTCATAAAGACTCTACCCCTCGTGTGAAATCACCGAGCATTGTCCATGACCGAGGACACGGCTATTCGAATAGTTTTACACTCTGCAGAGGTTGCACAACTGTACCCACACGATGTGATTAGCCTCAGTTTAAGGAAATCACAACAAGGCTTTTACAATGATCCATCTCCACCCGATCCCACTCGCTAAGGATTCGCCGTCGAGTAGGGTAACCCCCTAGTCGATAATTGCCCCCTCTTGCGCCACACAACATCAGTAGTAAAACCAAAGTGGAGACTTCACAAATTATTATGCCAGGTCTATCCCATACTAGACATGTGGTTTGCACGATTAAGCTCAGATCAATGGCGCACAAAGTTAAGTCCTTAACAGTTACCCAGGCGAAGCATCCACATCCCAATGTGCATCCAGCACCCCCTTTACTGCACGATCATTCGCCCAAGTGAAAGCCAAGTTTGTATAACCAATGCCCATGACACTACCCATGTCATGACACACAAATTTTATAACTGTGGCTAACCACCACGTTCAAGTAAATCATTAAGTCAGGATTAATTATCCACATGTGATGACAGACCCAACATACTAATATTAAGCATGGCTAAGCAATTAGACACAACCCCATGTGACAGTTATTATTTTATCACTAAATAATTCCCAATCCTAAGGTGTCAATGGATTCATGGTAGTCAAATTATCATGGAGGGATTTAATCAATTAGGAGTATAACTACCAATCCAAGGTTTATTAACAAATAGCCATGCATGATAATTTGAAACAAAATAATACATAATAGATTGAAATCTGGGTTCAACATGATCAAAGAATACGACTTGCCTTGGCCTTGCTCAGATGAGGGCTCTTGGTCTTCAAATCCAACTTCCGCTCCCTCGAACACGCGATCTAACGAGAGAGAAAACGAGACGAAAAGAGAAAATAAATTCAAATAAAATTCAAATGAACTCCAAAAACTTTCAAACCTGAACCAAAAGGTAGAGCTCAATTTTAGATGAATTTAGAAAAAAGAACGGGGTCAATCGGAGCTAGGACGAGGGAGAACGGGCTCTTGGAAAATTGGATTTTCTGAAAATCGGGGAAATTGGAAAAGTGCACTGTGCTGTGGACCGGGCGCACGGGAGGCTGAGTCTACGGTGAACCCGGCGCACGAAACAGTGCGGGGCGGCGGCTGCTGACGCGGGCGGCGGGCGCTGACACGGCGCTGACGGGGCAGACACGCAAGCGTTAGGGCTGACGTGGCCCGGCTTGCGTGGCAGCTCGGGAGCACGGCGGCGGGGCGATCGGACGGCTGTGGTGCGGCCGCGTGGACGCATCCGGGCCGTCGGCCCAGATCGGCTCACGGGTCTACGGCTCGGGCTGACGGGCGGGACCCACATGGCAGCGGCACGGCTCACATGGACCGGGCGCACGGGAAGGCGAAGGGACGCGGGGCGCGGGCGTCAGCGCTGACGTGCGCGTGCACGGGGCGCGAGGCGGCGCGGCGCGGGCGCGTCCGCTGGCGGCGCGGGCGGCGGGGTCTGCGGCGGCGGCTGGCCGGCGACGGGGTGACGGCGGCGACTGGCCGGCGGCGACCGAGGTGGCGGGGACGACGACGGCGGCGGGGCTCACCGGCGGTGGCGAACGGCAGACGGGCGGCGGCGAAGCTCCTGGCGACGACGGCCGGCGCAAAAGACGACGAGGGCGACGGCGCTGGCGGCGGGCTCCGGCGAAGGGCGGCGGCTCCGGATGCGGAAGCCGAGGGGGCGGCCGGCTTTTATACACGGACCCCGAGGTGTCCGCGACGGGGACGGCGGCGGCGGCGAGAGTCCGGCTCGGAGACGGGGAAGACGAGTCCGGGTCGGGGACGACCTGACAGGTGGGCCCCACCTGTCGGTGGCGCGGGTGAGCAGGCGGCCGGGATCGCGTGCGGGCGCGGGCAGATGGCCGAGATGGGCGACGCGTGGCGCGCATCGAGCGGAGGGAGGCGGGCGCGGGCGCGGTCGCGGATACGCGACGCGTGGCGCGGGCGGAGGGGCGCGGGTGCGGCCTGCTGGGCTGGGCCGGCTGGTGGGTTTCGGCCCACTGGCCGGTTGGGGATTTTTGGGGATTTTCTTTTTTTTATAAATTCATTTAAATCATTTTGAGCTCTAGAAAATAGCAAATAAATCCAGAAAAATCCAGAAAAATTCCAATAAATTCCTTGAGACACAAGGAACTCAAATAAAATAACTTTGGCAAATGTTCATGTTCAGATTATTCATATTAAATCCTTTTAATTCATAAAATTCCATTTAAGCTTTAATTAATTTCAGAAAAAATTCAAATGGTGAATTTTATTTTAAAAGCTTCAAAAATGCTCTGAAATTCAGGATGTTACATTAAGCAAAGGGGTGGCAGTGCCATCGAGCACTGGGGATTTGAGTGTGGTTGACAGCCTCAAAGTGAAAAGTAAGAACTGGAACCTTGTGCTGAGTAAAGAATATAGTAATCACTTAACCATAAGTATTGACTTATCAATCCTGGTCTAGTAACTATTCAACTTGATTGTGTTGGAAATCTAGTCAATTTTCGGCATATTTTAATCCAGAAATTCAGCATATAAAACATGACATAAACATGCATGAGTGATCTATCAACGATGATGTATTCATATTCGCTAACGAACAAGCTAACAGCAACACCTATTAACATATTCATAGCGCACAGAAACAAATACATCAAAGATGTGTTAAGATTATACCCTCGGGCGGGGCCAGTGTCGGTGACACCGGAGGCGCCGTTACCATCAGTCGACATGATGGCCTATTCGATGTAGTCGATCAAATCGTGATGCAGGACGAAGCTTGATGCAGGAAGATGTTCGCAGTGCAGTCCCGCGAACAGTTCACCACCAGGAAGTAGACGTCGCAGATTGAGTAGTCGCGCCGATGCGCTCCCCAAAAACTTGATCGCCCGCCTACCCGTGCAGGTACACAAACGGACGGAGTTCTGGAGGCCTACTCGCCCAGAAACTTGTGCGCGCAAGGTTCCGGACCGGAGATTGCAGAGAGCAGCAACAAAACAGAGGGAGAGAGAACTGTTATTTCGTATGGAGAGGAGAGCCTTCTTATGCTGTTCTCTTGTAACAGCAAAAATGAAGAGACCAGAAACTGCCGCCATTAGTCACTAGTAACTGCGCACCCATTACTCGAAAGTAACCGCAGCCATAATCCACTAGTAACTGCACCGTTACTGCCAGCGAGTCAGTGCGTTTCGATTTTCGAATAGATAAAGAAAAACGCGCCCGCACCCGACACGCCTGCGCGCGTACGCACGCACACGCACACGCACGGCACGGCACGGCACGGCACGGCACGGCACGGCACGGCACGGCTCGGCTCGGCTCGGCTCGGCTCGGCGTGGCGTGGCGTGGCGTGGCGTGGCGAGGCGAGGCGAGCGAGCGAGCGCGCGCGCGCGTGTTGGCTCTCTTCAATTTCACAAGGGGGTTACCTCGTTCCACCTTTTAAAGTGGTATAACTCCCATTGAATTCTCCATATGGGACTAAACAATTTTCCACCTAGCATTAGTTGTGGGCCTAGGAATTCCATTTGATTAATTGCTAAATTAAAATGGGCCAATCCCAATTAATCCAACAGATTGAATATCTACAGGAGGTAAGAGTAAAGATGAAGGGGGTGTTGGTATGGGAACGGAAAAATCATATTGAACAACGATATGTTCCACTCAGGATGGGCATAAGTGTTTAGGTTTGGCTAGTAGATAACCAGGTCTGAGTGGAGATCTACCAGGTAGAGACTACATAAAGAATTGAGCAGTGAAAAACCTTGTTTTCTTAACTCAGTCGCACGCTAGCTGAAGCGTGTTTATCACGTGACATTGAAAGTCTAAGAAATCTTGTGGGTAAATCTGAGCAAAACTCTGCAGAGTGAAACAAATGGTATTCGAATACGCCGTGCTTCCGGTTAATGGAGTTGTGTTTAATGGGTAATTCCAACAGCAAGGCACAAGTAGATTTTTTATATTTTAATCTGAGTAATCTGAGAATGCAACTATTGAAAATCCACTCGCCCTTAAGAAGTTGTAGTTTGTTATTTCATATTTAAAAATGTTAAAATAAAATGGCACCCACTTTCATAAACAAATAAGTATATTTTCATTCATTGACAATCCTGGCAAATAGTTAAATTAGAATTTACCCTTGTGACTTGCTAGGTATGATTATACTCATTACTTGCTAAATAATAAACAGAAGAACAGTGGAACAATGATAAACAAACTGTTGATGAGCCGGAAAAGGCCTACTATGTTGATGATCAGTGGTTCTAGATCTTAGCCTCGCCCAAGCTTGCTTGTGGAGTTTCTTTTATGATGTAAGATAACTTTGAGCTTGTACGCTCGCTACGTCCAAAACTAGGTTGTTATGATCTAGACATCTAGTACACCCCGCATTATTAGGGTCGTTCATATGTTATAATAGCTAACTTTTAAATGAAGTGTTTTTTCAAAACAAAATCTACTAGTTGATTGTAGTAGATACTGTACTGATTTCTGACTTCAGTTATACCAATCAAAATCGCACATGAGTCTCTCTCCAATTCTCTATACTCGCTCTCGCAAGCGAACAAACAGAATTAGAAAAAAATATAGTCACAAACCATAGCTCAAAAGAATGACTCGATATCTCAATGATAAAATAGGAGCCTAGAATAGACGATAACTAACATGTTCTCTATGCTATAGAGCCAGCCAACATCCATCCATCGTATGCTAGAACTTCGGCATCGAAATGCGGTTTTTCAATATACATTTTTGGAGACACTTATTCAAGAAAATCCCCTTGAGGCTCAAGATAACCTATTTAGGTCCCGCTTGATTGAGCTGAAAAGTTGTGGCTTATAGCTGAAATTGCACTATAGCGGTTGAAATTTCACTGTAGCTGAAGGTGGCTTATTTGACATAATTAAATTTAAAAAAAAATAAAAATAGAAAAAATATGCTAGCTCATCACAGACAACGCAAACGAATACGGGAAAAAAGAACATACAAAAAAGCTAAAAAAAAGCTGAAAGTTTAAAAAAAATACGAAATTTATAAATAGTGAAAACTAAATTAGAAGCTAAAAGCTGAAAGAAGCGGACCCTTAGATCGCTCTGCCCTCCTGCCAATTCTTTCTCTCTCTTTTTTGATGGGATATTTCCGACAAGAACACTCAATTGCTTAGAATAAGCGCGAGTGACATGAGTCGTACTTTTATACTACGATAGAACATATGCGTCGAGACGCAGGTTAAAATAGCTAAAAACCCCTTAGAAGTTGTCGAGAAAATTGATATTATGCCACTCCTTTGAAGTGGTTTCGATAAAATGCCACTCTCTAGATGTCAATTGTTAAAATACCATCTAATACATGATTAACTCTATGATTTACCATTTTTGGAGGTTGTAACCATTTCTTTTTCATTTTTTATTTTTTCCCCCAAAATTGCATAGCAAATGACCATAATACCCTCAACAATGAAAAAGAATAAAAGAAGTAGCAGACTTCTCCATGTATGCGTGTATCAGAGAGGCAATAACAGAGTTCTGAATACAGGGTGCATCAGTGAGCACCGAAACTGATTCTCCAAAGGAGTGGTATAATATCAATTTTCTCGAAGGTGTCACGATACAAAACTGATCACCCGGTTCACCCGGTATGTATGATGCCTACACGGCAGTACAGCCTTATTTAATCCTGTCAGCAAAATTGATTCCTACGCCAATGGCACAAGTATCAGGTGCCTTCTCTATACCGCACAAATGTAAGAAAAGGCTAGGCGTCTCGCTGTAGCGTCACTGCTATTGAAAGATGCTGCTCACCGAGCCGTCACGATGAACATGCCAGATTGTTTCTGCAACAAGGTTTGCCATTGAGAGCACGGTCAGCTGTGGGAAGCATTTGTGCTCTGGCAGCAGAATGGAGTTTGTCACTATAACTTCCTCAAAGATGCCTCCAGAAAGCCTTTCAATTGCAGGAGGACTGCAAAGACAACGGGGTTAATGGAAAAAGGCCAGGATCGTATAGCACTCGACTCTTGTTGCTATGTTAGCCCATGAATCATGAAAGAATACAAAGACAGCAATTATTGCAAATGGGATAACCGGCAGCATCCTGCTACCTTTTGAAATCAAGCTACTGTGTACGTTACATGTTATCAGACATCAGACGTGCATTGGATCATCAATAATGGTCAACTTTAGTCAAGTATGCTGATGCAGATAAAAAACAAGATTTCCCCTTAGGTCCCTCCCTTCGTTAAAATACCCAGGATAACACAAGCATGACTCAGATTCGACTATAAACAAACTGATGAACCCACTGAAAGCCAGATCCACACTCAACTAGAAACTTTGTGATCAAAGGCAGTTAGCTAGGCAAATGATGCTTCTGACTAGTTGCTTGTGCCGGTGTGCCCACAAGTAGAATCTCTATATAACTACTGCGCTATCATAATTATATTTTTAACAGAATTGAGCACAAATGCCAGGATTTCACCAGTCATTTCTCAGTTTGCATAATAGTATTAGGGGGGAAAACTCAACAATAGAGCATCATACTGTGTGTGTTCTTTGCAATAAGCCAGTAACATCAATACTAAGGAAGACGCAGTAAAGCAACTACCAAACCTGAAGACAGCATGTGTGCTACAAGCATAGACAGCCTCTGCTCCCTCCTGTTTTAACAAAGCTGCTGCACTAGTAATTGTCCCTGAGTTCAATTAAAAGAAAAAGGTGAGACCAATATTGGAAAACACACACTAGCAAATATGTGTAACTTGCCGTTCGACGCAAATGATGAAAAGAATGCTAACCTGCTGTGTCAATCATGTCATCAACCATGATAGCAACTTTCCCCTTCACGTCACCAATTAAGTGCATGACCTGCAGGTGGTCAGAAATAGGAAAGTTATAATCTACCAGTCTCGCAAGTCCAATTTGTGAATCATCAGGTAATCAGCATAGTTATATATAATTTCTAGTTTGTAGTTTTGTACTAGGATACATGGATATTGCTATGCAGTAGAGAGTACAACCAAAACTATACCATACAACATTTTAACTGATGTGTAAATGGAACTGCAAAATTAGAATTAGTTTAATTCAAAGAAATCAGTTCTTACCTCTGACATATTATGACCCTGTCTTCTTTTATCGACAATAGCTAAAGGGGCGTCAGACAATTTCTTGGCAAATGCACGTGCTCTAACAACGCCACCCACATCAGGAGAAACAACCACAAGATCCTTAGATATTGTCTTGCTGGCAAGGTAATCCAGAATCACAGGCTACAGATAACAAAAATTTGCTCATTAAATGGTCATCAACTCAAGTCCAGCTAAGAAACAACTTCAGTATTTAAACATTGTAAAGCAAGCACTTCCAGTTCTGTTAAGAGTACCTGTCCATGTATATTATCCACAGGAATATCAAAGTATCCCAATGCTTGCGTAGAATGAATATCACACAAAATGACACGGTCACTACCAGCTTCTGTAAGTAAATTTGCAGCAAGTTTGGCAGTAATGGCCTCACGTCCTTGAGCCTGCATTACCAAAGAAATTACTCAGTTTATCAAAAGAACAGGCAAGTAGATCTTCACACATTAGCGCAAAGGGAGCAGCAACATATTGCCCAATTGAGGCTATGCGCCTTCAACCCTCCCATTTAATATATGAAGGCCTAACTGGTACAGGTATTAGGTATGAACAAAAACTAGGGAGAAACAAGGACAAAAGGTTGCACATATTAGATGGATTTAACAGACAGACAGACAGACATAAGGAAGCAAAAGGAAGAACTTGAGTTTGGAAGGAAAAAACCACAAGAAAGCTGGTCCACCAAACTAGACACTAAAGCAGAGCAATGCAAATGGCAGAGAACAGGTGCTGGTAGTAAAGGAAACAGACAGTGGTAGAACGTAGAAGACATGTCCAGAATTGTGGTTGCTTTAGTTGTGTTTGGCCTGTCGGAATTTCTCAAACATAACCAACACTGCCACCACCAACCACCAATGCACTTCCGATGTGCTTATTGGCTCCTGTAGCATATACCGAATTAAGGGTCCTCACAAAAAGAATGTGAAAATCAGCACCAGCAGTGTGCAAAGTAAAAACACCACACCAATAACAATCTTTGACAAGGAAACATCAAGTGTTGAAGCTCATTTTGCTGATCTTACCTTCACTAGCATTGAGACAGGAATCAAGTTGAAAAGGTAAAATAGGTATCAAGAGAAGGAAGAAAAATACAGTTAAATGAACTAGGCTACAACAATACATCACTCACTTGTTTCAGAAACAATACATCACTTAATCGTTTAGCCATACCTTTCTGTCTGCTCTGGCATACCCAAAGTATGGAATGACAACAGTAATAGACCGTGCTGATGCCCGCCGACATGCATCGATCATGATGAAGAGCTCCATGAGGTTTTCATTGACGGGAGAGCACGTGGGTTGCACCAAGAACACATCGCAGCCCCTCACACTCTCTTGCAGTTGCACGTAAATTTCTCCATCAGCAAAGCGCTTGATGACGATCTTGCCGAGGTCTACTCCCAGGTAAGAAGCAATTTCCTGAAAGCAAATACAGAAAAGGTCACATCTATTTTAGAACTACGGTCAAAATGGTCGCTTTCACCACCACAGTGGATGATGAAATATACAGGCAATCCAGAAAAGATGAAGTGTAGACATCTGATAAACGCTGCAGCGCATATTCTTCACATTGACTGTATTGTAACTGAAAAGGGCGTAATTCCATTACATCTAAAGCGCCAAATTCAAATGCAATAATGAAATTACGACGTATCATATTTTCATATCCAACCAGATACGAATCAAACCACCGTACAACTGGAAATCGCATAAAAAGCTCTCTTTTTTTTCGGTGACAGGGGGCAACAGAGCAGGTAAACCCACCTGTGCGAGCGGGCGGTTGGCGGTGCCGGAGAAGATCTTCATCCTGGAGTCCCGCGCCTCCTGCGGCAGCACGGCGAGCCTGGCCTCCTGCGCGGGCGCCCTGGGCGTCCACACCGCGGCCCTCGGCTCGGCCCCGCCCATCCGCTTCCCCTCCTCCACCACCCGCAGCTGCTCGCTCCCAAGCACACACCTCTGCGCACACCAAAACCGAAAACACAATCCCCACATCACCACCCCGCAATCAGCGTAGCAAACCACCACGCGCCAACGAGAGGAAGAAAAACGCTCACCGGCGAGCGGAAGAAGGACGAGCCGGCGCGGAACGCCGACGAGGAGAGGCTGCGGCGGCGAGAGAGGAGCGGGGTCCCCGTCGCCGCCGCCGTGGCCGCTGCCGCCATGGGAGGAGGAGGGGGCGCGGCTAGGGTTTTGGGAATGGAAGGTAGGTGGGGCTAGAGAGAGCGCGCGCTCGCGGGGGCGTGTTCTTCTCGGAGTTCGGGCGGTCGGCAAGGCGGGGTGGTGGCGGTGGTGGTGCCTGTTTTGGCGTTCTCCTGCTTTATGGATGGATTCCTATTCCGTTTCTGCGGTTTTAGGTTCGGTGGCCGGCGCTTTTGATTTTGTTTCCGCTAATCAGGGGTTAGTCCATACGAGACTTTTTCATGGCCATGTCCATTCGTTTTCTGGCAATCGCTTACAACGTCACGTGAGCTGCATAAATCTTGGCTCAATTCAACGCTTGCCTCGACGCAAAGGATGACTTGCGATTCTGGGTCTGTTCTTTTTAGCTGCAGTTTGTGGTTTTTATACTGTTTATACGAGAGATTACAGAGTAACAGAAACTCACGTGCGATTTTTACCAATATAAATGAAGTCAGTAAAGTATGTACTACAATTAACTAGTGTGCCCTATCTTAAAAAATACTCTGTTTAAAAGTTAATTACTGTAGAAAAGTCGAAAAGTAGCTTTTAGAAACTAAAAAGAACAGGACTTGAGGTATCTAGTCTAGAAGAATGCATTAATTTCTATAATGTTTTTACTTTTCCGAAATGTAATGTTTTTATAGGCAACCTTATCCAAAGATTTTACTAAATTAGAAAAGTGTGAACTGCCAATTTTTTTTATGGTGATCCTTGGTTACTGGATGCTCATTTGTAGTATGATATCAAGTAGTCAACATTGCTAAAGTTTAGGCTTTAAAAACACCCAACAATACCGGACTACTTGAAAATTAGGATCGCCGGATGCTCAACACCCAGCGTACGTAAAGTCAAACTAGTACACTCCAACTGGTCAAGGAAGGGCATTGACATATGGAGGTATGAACTTTTCTTCTTTTTTCAGTTACGGAGGTATGAACTTGAGTACAAGACTTTAGAGGAGGAGGCTAACAATTTTCTTCTATGAAAACTTCAGATTTCATAAGAGATACAATAAGCAAATGCACATGACCTCAGGGAGTGTTAGGCAAAGCGCATTTTGTAACATACCATTTCTTTGGGAATTCTTTGTTCTTGAGTGAAGTTCAAATTTAAATTCAAATTCAAATTTCAAATTCAAAATTCAAACAAATTTCAAGTTTTCAAAAATTCCCAAACCTTCTTGGGCTTGGCCCAGCCCATCTCCCCTTCCCCTGGCCATTGGCTCAGCCTAGTTGGGCTCTGGCCTAGCCTGGAATGGCCCATACCGCCCCTCCCCTCGCCGTGCGCGCTCCCCCAACACCTATGTTGATAGATTTAGCCTACACCGACACACTCGGTATAGCTGACGTAATTAGCGCGACGCTTAGAATGATGAATGGTCTGTTCATTGTGGCTGCGGTTTATGGTTTTTGTCTGAAATGTTTGAATTTTGGCTGTTTGTAGCAGAGATTACGAAGAGAGATATCTGCTTGCGATTTTGGTTGGTATAGATGTTAGGCTTTTAACGTATACTATAATTAATTTATAGACTCTGTCTTAAAAAATATCTTGTTTAAAAGTTAAGTATTGTAGTAAAAATTAAAAGTAGATTTTAAAAGCTAGAAAGAACACGTTCGAAGTCGCACGGCCGGTGGTTAGGTTGTTAATGTTAACAGGTGTCAATTGCGCTTATGACCTGATTTGCCGTGTGGAGGGGCGCGCGGAATACAAATCCAAGTGTGGAACGGGCTATCAGCTTGTTCCACGGCTGCGGGCCCAGCAAATCTTTGGGGAATACGATGCAGATGATTTTCTTCTTCTTCTTTAATTCCTGCTGCTCGACAAAAGGTGGTGATCGGTTCGACTGAAATCCTCATGGCATATGACTGAAAACACTGTAGCTGGCTGAAAAAAGCACTGTAGCTGACAGAGGCTTATTTACCATAATTAAATTTAAAAAAATTTAAAAATAGAAAAAACATATTAGCCCATCACGTATAATATAAACAAATACGAGGAAAAAAAGAACCGGTAAAAAAACTAAAAAAAAGTCAAAAGTTCAGAAAAAGACGAAATTTATGAATAGTGCAAAAATAAGCTGAAACCAGAAGCTGAAACCATATTGATCAGGTCAAAGGAAACTTCAGACGTGCTTCGATCTTCGCCGATTCAAAGTGAAGCTATCGTCAGGTGCAGGACTGGATAGTTGACTAGCTGCCTCCTCCAAGGTTGGTAAGTTGGCTCGCTCGGAGTTGAAGTGAGCCTACCAAGGCCAAGACGATTAAGCGTGGTTTCTTTCTTGCCGTATGTATAAACAAACCGTATAATAATAAATTATTTTAAAAAATTATTCTGATAAACCGTTTCGAAAAGACAAAAAAAAAATCTTCATATTTATTTATTTAAGAAAACATAAGTTATAAATTATAAGTAAAAAAAAGAGATCTAAAATGTGTCTCTCCTTAGACATGCAATCCCAAGGGTTTAATCTTAATCTACCGTGGATCAGAGGCATATGCTTACTCGATTGCTAAGAGCAACTCCAGCAGGGCCCCTACTTGAGCCTTCAAACCTCATATTTGAGGGCTTGAGGCAAAAACAGAGGTCCAGCAGGGCCCCTACTAGAGCCCTCAAATTTGAGGAGGCCCTCAAATCCCCCCACCAGCCCTCATTCCTGGGGGCTCTAGGCCAAGCCCTCAAATCACGGTTGGAGTCGTTTTCCTGCGCGCGCTTGGTTGGAGTCCGCCCAAATCGATGCGCGGTGGCGTCTAGCTCCCCCAGTTCGGCCCGGATGGTGGCGCGGCCGGCGTCCCCGGTGGCGAGATCTAACCCTAGCTCCGGATCTGGGACCACTGCTTCGGCGACGTGCTCGACGGTATGAGTGGTGCGGAAGCGGGGGGAGGAGAAGCGGAAGTATGAGTGGTGTCGGCGGGGGCGGTAGCAGCAGTTCGGGAGGGCGGTGGCGCGGGCGCTGGAGGCGGCGGGGTTCGACTGCGCGCACCACTCGGCAGTGGACACGCTCGTCGACGTCCTCCTCCGCTATGTCGTCCACCTCGGGAAGGCCGCGGCGTTCCACGCTAACATCGCCGGCCGCGCGCTCGCCAACGAGTACGACATCATACAGGCCCTCGAGGAGATCGGCACTGACTTTGACGGCTTCGCGGGGGCGGCCACCTCCAGCCGCTGCCTTGTCGGCTCGGGAGTCGTCAAGGACCTCATGGCATTCGTCGAGTCCAGGGACGAGGTGCCGTTCGCGCGGCCGCTGCCCAGGTTCCCGTTGCCTCGCGTGAAGCGGCAGCTGGCGGCGAGCTTTGCGGTGGCTGGGAGGGAGACTGGGATGAGGCACGTGCCGGAGCGGCTGGGAGCAAGAGAAATCCTTTTCTTGAGCCCGCATTGCCGCATGGGGAGAAGGAGGCCTCAGAGTTTGATATGCCACCAGAACGGAAGAAGCTAGAAGTTACAACGTGGAAAGTAATGCACAATTACACGCAATAGATTTTGGCCACACGTATGCGCAGATTAGGATGTCTGGAGTGCAATAGAGGGAATTGAAAAGTAGGGGCCCTGTTTTGAGGGCTCCTGCTGGAGTGCAGCTCAAAAAATAGGGCCCTCAAAAGTAGGGAGAGCCCTCAAATAAAAAGTAGGGGCCTTGTTTTGAGGGCTACTGCTGGAGTTGCTCTAATAGCATATAATTAAAAGATTATATAGTCCCGTAGAGATAAGCCTAATTGAACAATCTATTGTAAAATTTGTCATTAGGTTTCTCTCTATATAATACTAGGGTATGTAAACAGCAATGTCTGTGCTACCGTACATCCTCCGACCAAAAATATCAATAGCTATGTCGACACATGGATTTAGATTCAGTGCAGCTGGCGTACGTAATTACCTCGGCGCTGCGCATGACGCGCGGAACCGTACCGTACCGTACCGTACCGTACATCCAGATGGCTCTTAGTCGGAAGAGGAAGCGTCGGAAAGTTGTTGCCATTGTAACGTTCCTTTCTTTTGAACCATCCCTTTCCCTTTTGCTACCTTGCAGTGCATGGTATAATTTGCAGTGCTAATTTGATGTTTCAATTGACGTTTAATTTGCTTCTTTGTGCAGGAGCCAGTAAACGAGCTATCGATAGTTGCACTGCACGGGAGGAAGTGTTGCCTGCTGAGGCGCCAGCCAAGGCGGCCACCACAGCCGGCAAGGGGAAAGCGGCGAAGGCTGATAGAACCGGTGCGGACTAGGTGCAGTGAACCGAGGATAGTAATTTTCATATATTCAACCAGTAACTATGTAGTGCCTAACAGTAAAACAATATTGAAGTCGGCGCAAGTGTCTGGTCAAGTGCGATGTTGTGCATCATACGGTGCCGGTTACACGGTCGGGACGATGATATTCAGCAGCACGAAACTAAGAAGAAAGAGGCTTCTTTTTTTACTGCTCACATGAATTGGTTTTTAGGTGTGTCTAGACATCATCCGGATATTTTCTTCCTAACCCTTTTTAGAGGAGGGGGATTTTTTTGGAGGGGGTGGGGGAGAATTCATGGCCGTTGGATCTCTAATCCAATGGTCATAAATCTGGATGTTAGTTAGGAAGAAAACATCCGGATGATGTTTATCAATACCCTTGGTTTTTACTATAGGAGTGACTATTATATAAGCGACTGTTTTTTCCTTCATCTTTAGTTACTTTTTATACTGTAACTTTAGCTAACTGAGAGTGCAATTTTAGGAGGGGAAAATTAGTACACTGCAACTTTAGGTGACTGATAGTGTAACTTCAAGTGACTGAGAGATAAAAAAATTTCAGTGGATTGTACAATAGCAAAACCGTTTTACTATTAGCACCATGTGTCTAACTCGAAATAAACATGACGTACAAGCGCAGGCGCCTCTTCCAAGATGACGACTGGTGGCCTGGTAGTCGTGATCGATGATCAGCGATGTCAATGTGCGTCGTTAACCTTTTGGGGTTTCTGAAGGTAGAGGTGTCTCCCAGCCTACTCAACTTAGCTTCGAGAGGTCTTTTGTGAAGAGTCAGGTGGCATGGCATGGCACGGTCCGTGTCAGTTTTTGGAATCCTTAGGGCGTGTCACTGAATTTGGAGGTTAGATTTTGGTATACAAAGGGGATAGTGCAGGTGGACAAGTCAAGATGTATGGTTTGGATGGTTTATGGATCTATCGAGTTAGAAAGCTGATTATTAGTATAATTCTGTGTTAAATTAGAGTTTTCTAGTGTCTATGTGCTCTTGTTTCGAATCAACGGTTTGTAGCTACAGCCCATAAGATGTAGTCTGTTATAGTTATCGTTCGCTGTTGTTCCGTAACTACATATACCACTCTTGTGGTGATCCCACCTTCACGCGCGCATGGACATAGAGGAGTGCAAAACAGTGATTGGGTCTGTGTTTAGTTTTTTAATAGTTTGAGAGATCACCAAACCATGCCTAGCCACTTTGTTTAACTTAGTTGCAGTTTAAATCGGCTAACGTATTTTGACTAGAAAGGAATAATAATAGTTGAAAGAAGTAGTTTTAAAAGACGAGATATTCAAATCAACTAAAGCTAATAGCTTTTTTGTTGAGCTGATTTAGAAAAAATGCATTTCTACAAACGAAAAATAAAAAATTCAGATCTGCTCTACTTTTCTCCCTTTTTCTAGATTTTTTTCTTCTCCTTCTCCTTCCTCTTTTTCTTTTCCTCTCCTTTCTTTCTTTTTCTTTCCTCCCCCCTTTTCTCCCATCACTGCTTCTTTCTCTCCTTCAGTTGCCACCGCCCCTCCTCTATTCGTGCTGCCGCTATCGCCCCTTGTCAGCCAACGAACTCGCCAGCTGTGTCGCCTCCTGTTTTCTCCTCTCCTTCCCCTTTCTCTCTCCCGCTCTCCCTCCTGCATATGTGACTGTGCATGTGCACATGCAACACCTCACGATTGTCGTTGAGCTTGGGCAGTAGGCCAGCCTTGTCTCCTGCCAAATCTGGAGCTCCAACATGAACTCCCACATTTCTACCCCCCTTCCTTCTTCTATTTCTTTGCCATAGATAAAATCAGCTTTCCAAAGCCACTTTTGCAAGCTTAGCGTTCAAATTGGCTTTGGGCTTAGGGGTGATAATGAGTAAAACTCAACCCAAAATCAACCAACCCTCACTTAAAGAAGCTCAAAACCTCACCCAACCTAACCCAAAGAGCACCTTCCACAACCCAACCCAAATGGTTGAAATGAGTTGAAACTCATTTTTAACCTATTTCAAACCCATTGCTAACCTATTCTTTACTAATCTACTACATGTAAGTGCAAGTGCATTTATAGAAGTTTTGAAAAAGTTCGGTATTTAGAATTTCTAACTCACGTTCACACCATAGATAGTTTCACAAAATTACCTAAAATTTGCTACAGATGATTCGGGGTGTAGAGACGCTACTTTGTGCAACTTTTTAGGCCCAGACACAAAGATATGACCAACAGGCTTTTACAGGAATCTTTTGAAAAAGTTCGATATTTACAATTTATAACTTACATTCACACCATATAGTTCCACGAAATTCTATAAAATTTAGTATAGATGATTTTGGATATAAAGACGCTACTTTGTGTAAGTTATTAGGCCTGGTCACATAGGTGGAACCAACAGACTTTTATACAGTTTTTTTAAAAGGTTTGGTATTTGGAATTTCTAACTTGTGTTCACACTATAAAAGTTTCACATAATTACCTAAAATTTACTATAAATGATTTAGAATATAGAGATGCTACTTTGTGCAAATTGTTAGGCTAGATACGTAGGTGGGATCAATAGGCTTTTATAGAAAATTTTTAAATAAGTTCGGTATTTAAAATTTATAACTCGCATTCACACCATAAAAGCTTTATGAAATTTTCTGAAATTTACTACAGATGATTTTGGGTATAGAGACGCTACTTTGTGTAAATGACCTAGGTACATAGGTGGAACCAAGAGGCTTTTATAGAATTTTTTTTGAAAAAGTTCGGTATTTATAATTTCTAACTTATGTTCGCACTATAAAAGTTTTACAAAATTATCTAAAATTTACTATAGATAATTTATGGTGTAAAGATGCTACTTTGTGTGTAAATTGTTAAGCCCAGACACATAAGTGGGATCAACAAACTTTTTGTAGGAAACTTTTGCAAAAGTTCAGTATTTAAAATGTATAACTTGCATTCACATCATAAAAGTTTCATAAAATTTTCTGAAATTTTACTACAGATGATTTCGAGTATAGAGACGCTATTTTGTGCAAATTATTAGGCCTAGGTACACAGGCGGAACCAACAGGCTTTTATAGAAATTTTTTGAAAAGATTCGGTATTTGAAATTTCTAACTCGTATCCATACTATAAAAGTTTCACAAAATTGTTTAAAATTTACTATAGATAATTTAAGGTATAGAGACGATACTTTGTGCAAATTGTTAGACCTAAACATATAGGTTGGATCAACAAATTTTTATAGAAAACTTTTGAAAAAGTTTAGTATTTAAAATTTATAACTCACATTTAAACCATAGAAGTTTCACGAAATTTCCTGAAACTTATTTCAAATGATTTCGAGTAGATGGGCCCTATAGGTGAAGTCAACCCACGAGTAATCCATATTGTAACACCACATGTTGAACTCATTCCTAACCCAATTTCAACCCTAAATTTTAGAAACAATTCTAACCCTATCTAACCCTTGCTATTAGGCAACCCAACCTATTCATTTTTTCAATCCATTTCCATCAGCTAAAGTCAACCCAATTAAAGACCCTACCCATTTAAATCCAACCCATTAACACTCCAATTCGGGCTTCTGGCAGCTGAAGACAGAAGCCCAAGCCGATTTAAACAGACCATTGATGTTGAGTTGCACAGCCACTCTGACCTTTTTTTAACACTACCATCAGACACCATCCCTACAAAACACGTCATATTTGCATCGGTACAGACACGAGCTTGCAACAAACACATAATTTACTAAGAACAGGCACCAATCTCCACCCCGAGTATGTAAGCATGTAATCATCAGTTCATCACAATTCACAACCTGAACACGTGGGAACAAAGGATGATCGATCTCAAGATGACCACAGAGCATCAAATCGATCAGCAATGCCGCTCAAAATTTGGTTTAACCAGCCATACACTTCGAATGAGCTACCGATAATTCAAATGATCTAATAAGAGTTCAAACTGATAGTATCTAAGAGCATCACAAGTCAATAGAATCACTCTATGGTAAGCCTATAAATTTCTGAATCATAGGCATTCTCGGATCTCTATTTCAGAGTTACAGCAGGCCGATCACTACTGGCCACGAAAAGTTTCTCTCAAGCATCAGCAGGCTTGCAGAGCTCATTTCACCATGGCCAATTGACCTCAGATATATGGCGTTCAGATTTGCACAAGAAGAGTAATCAACATAGACCACAACATGCATCTCAAGCAGCAGCAGGTTTGCGCAGCTCACTTTCACCATGGGCGAAGTGGCATCTGTCTCCAAATGTGCAGGACCCTTTGTTGAAGTTCTCACACAGCTTGGTCTTGAAGTTGCTTCCAGGCCCCCCAGCGTGAGACCCCCTTGCTGGGTTCTTGGCTGGAGGGGTGTTACCACTAATGCGGACAATTAGCTCCTTGACCATTGTACTAGCATGCTTGATCTGATCAAATGTTCCCTCAAGCTCAATATTTTTAAGGTTGGGGTCAACCTCATTATCCCGGATGGCTAGCTTGGCCCCAGTCATTCGGGATATATGTTTTGTGTTGGATCCACCCTTCCCAATGATGGCGCCAGCAAGGGATGCATCAACACTGATCTTGGCTGTGGCTGAAGCACCAAAGGTTGAGGGAGGAACCATGTCTGGGCCAGGCATTGGCAGGGGCTCAAAGTGACCGTTGGGCCTTGGTCCCATTGGAGGTGCCATTGAGTTGTTCAACAGCATGGGCTTTCCAAGCTCCCTCTCTCCATGAGCAAAGTGACACTTGTTCCCCCATTTACATCCTTCTGCAGTGTTGTACTTGTTACACATGCGAGTCTTCATAGTGGGTGTAGGTGGCCCATCAGGAACACCAGGTCCCATAGGCATTCTTGCTGGAGGAGCTGCAACAGCTGGGCCACCCAAGTTGGTCATCTTTGCAACAGCCTGGTAGCCGCCGGGGAAGTTATGAAGAAAATGGCAGCTCGCACCAAAGGGACAACCAGCAGTGCTGCACAACGAGTATCATATAAGCAAGTAAACTAACACAACAACCTCAAAATTATCAGACGACTAAAGATTCACAAATGCAGCCAATATTGATGAAAGAAATTTCGATATATTAGTTGAAGAATACAACATTATTATATAACTAAATGATACAACCTCCATTCCTTTGCAAATGTTCTTTAATATAAATGTCACAAACATTAATTATTAATCTACGAAGGCATCTCGATTGTCCACATGAATATGGTATCTATTAGTAGAAACTACTTTTGACGGGAATATGCAGTATCATTTGCATGGGACCAATCTAGACGCTTCCTCGTATATTAATGATGAAAGTTTGTTGGTGCATATATAAAAACTGAGGAGCTACTGCATGATGATGCATTGAACTTAAGCATAAAACACAAAGTATCACAACAAGAGCATAGGGTTGAATAAAAAAAGGTGTCAATGAAATGAATTTCTTAGAATGATAATCACAGAATAGTTGATTTACCACATAACAGCACCAACTGAGAGCATTTTAGAATCATAATGTAGTTTGTCAAATAAGCTGTTTCTTATTGGCTTATCTTTAAACAGTGTCTTGAGCTATTCTACTTCCATGAACATGACAACAGCACAACATGTTCCAAGTTTAATATGTGATTTAGCAGCACCAGAAGATAATAAACAAATTTTGTAATGTATAAAAAAACTTTAAAAGCAGCTTATATCACTTTGTCAGCTTATCCACTGGCAGTTATAAAAGTTATGGGAAAAAATCTTTGCAAGTGGAACTTTTAAGCTTAACATATGGTATTGGTACTTGTTAGTCGAAACAGATCCTGCATGCATCACATTGATTAGAAATATTGAATGTCATCAAGGACATAAGTGGCATAATTTCACAATGGGCATTCCCTTGCAGTCTCCATATGACATGTTCAATCTTCTTATCTTGCTTTCTGCAGATAATCCTGTTCCACGGTGTTACTCACTGATTGTTCATCTCAAAAGAAGTTACTTATCCTTATAACTGTTGTTGCATACTTGCATCATTCAAGTTTTCAGTGAAAGACACAACAGAGGGTTCCAATTTTACTCCGTTGAATGTTCTTAAGCCTTGATTAGACAAGAACCTGTAGCACAATCTTGCTTAACTCATTTGTTAGCCACAATCACAACTTTTAGCAACATAGCAAAATTTTAATGAAAATACAGCAAATTGCATAGTAATAGAGGTTACCAGGTGAGAGTTCGTTTTAAGTTAGATTAGAACCTGAAAAATTTGGTGCATGGCTTCGATTTGCTTCCTACACCCATTTGAAATGACTCCGATTCTGTTACACCAAATTTATTACTTGCGCCAGTTAATACCACGTTTATCTACTAAATCTTGGCACTTGTAAGTTGTAAAAACAATATGGATACATTATTCATGTCAGAAACATAAGGCGTTACCTTCTCAAATGGTAAAAAAAACATTAATGATGCAATTTAGGTCCAATACACAAGCTATGCTTTAACGACTTAAATTACTCACAAAATTAAGGCACTGGACACTAGCAGAGTTTTTAATTAGCACAAGAAACCATTAAATTCGAAAAGGCAAGGCTATTATTTAAACAGAAAATAAAAGCAGCCAGATCCTGCGAAGAATCTCACAAGTACACTACGTCACGACTCACGAATCGCAGCTCCAAATCTTTTAAAGCAAAAAAAAAATCCCTGTAAAAACCTAAACGACACCCATGTCGCCACATCCCTTTGCATCAAACCGGGAAATTAAAGATGATGCTGAAAACTATGGAAATTTTAGGGCACTAAAAGCTCCCAACACCCCAAATCTTCGTCCTCCCGTCTTTAACAACCAAAACCACGGCTCCCACCAAGCCGCCGGCACCTCACGAACGAGGGCTTCACCAGATCCGAACAACAAGCAAGTACAGAGCCCTAACGAGGCCCTTCAAGAGGGAAGCAAGCAAACAAGAGAGGCCACGATGCTGCTCACCTCTCGCGCGCTTGGCGAATCCTCCGGCTCCGGCGCCGTTGGCGCCCTCCGGCGCGGCCCGCTTGCGGCCGGCGTCCATGGCGAGCGAGGCTGGATCGACGGCAGCGGGGGTAAAACCCTAGGTACGGTTTCGCTCTTCGTAGGCAAGGCTGCGCAGCGCACGCACCCACCGGAGAGGCGCGGGCGCAGATGAGGACGGGAGTAGGGTTCGGCACGGTTGGCGCTCGGGTTGGGCTTTTTGCTTGTGCATGAGGCCGCGGGGCGGCTGCGGACTTGTTGGCGGCTTGAGATTCACCTCGAGATTCGAGTTCCAGCCAGCCTGGGTTCGTGTAACTCCCCACTGCCCAATGGAGCGCTACAGCCTCCAAATGGTTTGGTTGGCAACTGCTAACTTTTTTTTCGTTTCCACTCTCCAGATGGAAGGAAATGCTTCGCCTCCAGGTCGTATTAGCTTCTAAATTTTTTTTTAGCAAATAGCTTTTTTTACCATATCTATCTTTCAAATAAAATATTTTTTCAAGATAAAGTCTACTAATCTATTGTAGTACACATTATAGAAACTTTTATTTATGTCAGTCAAAATCGCACGCCAATATTTCTCTCTATAAGTTGTCATATTCATAAACCAAAACGAAAAGCCAATATAAAAGGCTGTTTTTGTCACCCGTGAGTTCTTTATTCAAAGATATCCTACCATAGCAAAAGGAAAAACTTTTTAAAAATTGATAAAAGATTGTTTTTTTCCTTGTTACCCTAGCTAAAGAGAATTGCCAACTGAAATCTCCGGTGAGAGAGATCCTGGGAGTTCTAATTTGCGATTGACTTCATGAATCCTTCCTCACGTGTGCAGTGTGGTGTTGACACGTGGCATTTCCCAATCGAGTAGACCACGAGCTGCCCCCGCACGCCATGGGGAAAAATCAACTCGGAATTTTGGGAAAATTCAACTCAAATCCAAAGATTTCAAACTTAGGTTCAAGAAATTCATCTCTATTTAAAATAAAAAAAACTCAAATTAGAGTTAGGGTTAGCTTACCTTCCCCTCCCCAGGCTCCTGACAGTGACACAAGCTGTAGTGGGTGATAATTCAGACACAAACATGGGTGAAGTCGATGGCGGTAGGTTCCCTAGCTAATCTGATTTGCTAGTACAAGTGTATGGCCGTGTTCTTTTCGACGTTTATGGTTTCTCTCAAATAAACAAACAAAATGCTTCTTTGTCACAGTTTCGATGTGGTTTTATCAAGATAATTTTTTTAAACGACTTATCGGCATCGGTTCATTCACATAAATGCTCGCGCTAGGGCTAAAAACTATAAGTCACAGCCAATGATGGAGCTAGAATTTTGACGATGGGGATACGAACTTAAAACACATAAGTAATTATAAGCAAAGGGGAGTAATTATAAGCATAACAAAATTTCTTCAGCTAACGAAGCACAAACTTAAAGCAACACAAGAACTACTACTAGTCCTAGGAAGACTCATATCAGGAAGTGATGTTACCTACATAACACTGAAGCAGTGGCGGAGACAAGGGGGGCTGGAGGGGGCCCGGCACCCCCCAACCTTTTACTAATCCTCTATTATGTATACATGTGTTTAATTAGTGGTTTGGTCCCTCCCAATTTAGCCCAAATGTAAAGTATGTTTAAAGCCCAGTCATATGCAGCCCAAATCCTCTTTGTTTTGTTTTTTGTTTTAGCTTTGTATCTACTGATCTTTGTAAATACAGGTTACAAGGTGGTGCGTACCGTGATCCGTAGGATATACATGTTTGTGTTCTTAATCTTAGGATGATTACCAGGTCGTTGGGTCGTTCTCACGGGCAATGATGCCGCTGTGTTAGGGTGGAGCAGGGGTTCGGGGGTTTTCTCGATCTGCGTGAGAAGATCTTCTTCTTAATATCACGCCCGGGGGTCGTCTTACCCCCCGCGGGTCGAGTTTTTTAGGATGATTAATGCAGGCTGGTGAGTTGACTAGAAGCTGTTGTAGCTAGTCATAGGTGTGATTGAAGATCACTCAAGCACTACTAGCTGGTGGAGTACATAACGCTAGGAACCTTTAATTAAAAGCCAAGAAAATGTTTTGGTCGAATTTCTACGGCAATACAATGGACATGTTCTCATGGATTTGTTTTTTGATTTCTTCGAAAATCAAAATAAATAGAGTGTTTTTTAAAGCAGTTTTTTTAAATGACTTCTCGAGTCTAAAAATATATGAGCCGTCCACGTCAATATATTTACCGTTCACTGTGGTATCAAAAAATGTAAACAAAAACCATAAGTACACACTTCAGTAGTTGCTCTCACATCACATCTAGAGACCCTGTTTTAATCGGCTTAGACCCTGTTTTAGTCGTAGAGCTAAGTTTAAGTTAATAGATATGTAGTTTTCTTTGCATTGTAATTTGCGAAACATATTACTCTGATATGTGACTATTGGATCGGTAAATTTGGCATGGTTTATTGGTTCTACTATACTTGTTGTCCATATTACCCCCCTATATCCAATTCCTGGCTCCGCCCCTGCACTGAAGTACTAAACTAAAGCAAGAAGCAACTACAATATTGCTAGATTCCCCTATGATTAGCCTTCAGGAACCTCAAATGATAAACGTTTGCTCTGTTCTCTATCAAGAACAGCAATCAGGTACTAATGTATCACAGATACACTAGTATTTTGGTAATCAGACACCTATACATGATTTGTACAGTAATGAATAAAGACAACCCATGTCTTTCAAAGGGGAGTTAGCCTCAGATGAATCACCTTCACTCCTGTGCCTTTCTAGCTATGAGCAGCATTGAATCAAATACAAAGATAATTAGATAAAGCAAAGGCTAACTTCTAAGCTCCACTAACTCAGTAACCCTAGTTGAAATCTTATTTTAGTATACAGATTTGAGAACTGAGAGCAGAGCTATACTACGTACGCTGAATCATTGTGTCACTGATAGCCTCTTTCCTTGTATTTCAGATTTGACTTATTTAATAACAGAGCTACACTACACAGAGCTATATTTGAGAATAAACATGGGTCATGCCGATGTCTTTGCCTATTGGGCCTAATGGAGTGATGGGTTGGCAAGAGTATATATAGTGTATAGGAGTATATGTAGTGCATACTTTGTATATTAGAGTATATTCCGGATTTTTGGGCAAAAATTTTGGGGGTGCAACTATACCCCCATGTATATACTCTCCCTTCGCCCCTGGTCATAGCTATAAGTTATAAACCGCAATTGAAAAGAACCCACCCTATATCATTTTGGAAAGTTTTGAGAATAGAATCTCCACTTTCAACCGTGCGATTAACGTAATAGAAAGAACATTACATGCCGACAAGTTTTGTTTGTGTCCTGATATATTAAGTTGGGCAGATTAGGGGCCATATTTAACATTGCAATGAATTATTATAGTCTTTTTGGTTGAGCCGCTTTTAGATAATTGGATGTTTGGGTAGATGTTTTTTTCTTAATAAGCTGCAAACTGATATATTATTGTGTTCTAGAACTTGTGAGATAAAAAGTGAGACATTGGATAACAAAAATTATCTAACTTTAATATGATTTATTAAACAAAATAATATACATTTAACAACCTTTTATAGTAACTTTAAAAAAGATCACTGCAAGCACAACCACAAACTAGCTACGCTCTCACCCATCAAACAAGTGAGCAACTATGCTCTCACGCATCAAATTGATACGACGCAAGAACGGCCTGAGAATAGCACTCCCAATAAATTGCTATGATTTAGCACTCCCCTTGAATCTTTCGGTTTTCGTAAGGTCCTACTAGCCTTTTATTTTTTTCGAGGCTCGTCGCGTCCAGCACAGAGCTGGTGCCGTGGTGCTGAAATACGATTAACAAACGTTGATCAGAGCGAAAACACCCACCGGTCGCGCCCAATGCCATGTGCTCAGACGCGCCGCGTGCGCCGACGGATGCGCCTAGCTCGTCACCGGCCACCTCCCTAGGCGCCGTTTGCCGGCCCGGGACACGACACGTGGACAAGTGCCAGGCGGCAGCTTCCGTGCAGATTCATCAGCACACAATGTACAAGTAATGTTATTGTTGTTGTTTGCTAAGACTGATTCCAAAGGTCAGATTAGAAATCAACATGATCCATGACACAGCATCATCATTCATACCAATCAACCATGCTCAACACATCAAGTTCAGACCGAATTGCATTCCATGCATCTCTGGAGAATCAAAAAAATTCTTTCAATCATGGGACAAAAACTAAAGGAGATAGGTGTGAAGAAATGGAGAAATTGACGCGACATGGGATCGCTGAACCAGGTGCTGGTGTGAAGAAAGCCCTTGTGTGACCATAATCTGTCGCTGTTCCTAACGAAGGAGAGACTTGGATTTGTCGACCACCAACTGTAACAGAATGATGCTACGAGTGCCTTGACCACCTCCCGTCACTGGTCCTATGGAAGACCCGGGGCTTGTATTCCGGAAACGTTTCTTCCCAATCTGGGTTGTCGATCAAGTATTTCCATATCCTACATCAAGAAAATACAAGGGGAATTGTAAGGACACAGACGTCTAACAAAAAGCATTAACCATATATCAATCTTTTTTCTGAAAGGATAGCATGGATTGACACGCTATAAAGATCTTAGCTAATTATAAGTTGTAACTAGTTAAACAGCAGGGTTATAATAGGTGTGATTTCTGCACATGGTACTATGGTAGAAACATGGTTCATGCAACACAGCTACAACTTAGAAGTATCCAATTTATGATCCCCAAAGAACAGGGAAAATCTAATTTGCATGACGAGGGGAGACACAAACCTTCTCTCATTTTCCACAAAATGAGGTGGCTCTGCAGCTGGAGAGGTGGAGTACTGCAACAGGACTTCGAGGTCCGAAAGCTGGTTAAGTGATGATGCTATTTCTGCCCAATCTGGCATCCTATATGAGCAGAACAAGAGACTGATATGTGATATGGAATAATTAATTAACTATTAAGGTATAGAGGCCAAGTATTTCTGATTATAACAATGTGTGCTCTTAATAATAGGTTATTTCCACAATCTTTTGTAGTTGCAATTTATATGCTTGAGAACAAGAAGTATCACTTAATATAGCCAAAGGAAGATTTTCTTGTAGTCCTGCACAAGATTCAATTCGTTGATGAACAACAGATCTTGACAGAACCACTGTAGAACTTTTCATGTAAAGGGGCATTAAACATATATAGCATATGACTACCATTATTCAGATAAGCATTTAGAAATGTCCCACCGCATTAATAAAAATTAGCTTCTTTTCAATTAGTACTCAAAACTACCTCATCTATGGAATTTTGAAGGTTAAATTGGACCAAAAGCAACCATGTAATGCTACTAAAACAATAGCTTAACGTTCAGGGACACTAAATCTTAATACTAATATATAGAGAGCCTAGATCATGTAGCTAAATAAAGTTTCTTTACAAATATAATGAAATTGATGGAAAAATTTAAGATACGCACCAGCAGGCAGGTGCAATTTGAAAAGAGTCAGCGTGAGTATCGTAAGTCTCTAGTAACCTTCCTTGCCAACTTGGATTGTAAGAAGAGACACTCGGACGAATTCTCCTGACTACTTCGTCTGGACACCTTGAAGTCATGTCAAAGCTTGCTGGAGTAACAATCCCAGATGAGGTTTGCACCTGAAGACAGCAATTGGGTTTATATGTGAGAAAAATTCCTCTCAAGTGGAGCAATTTCATACCAATGGTTTAAAAGTACTGTTAGATGTCCTAAATGGAGGCAATCGTAGGTAGAGAAGATACAAATGCCAGATGGCAGTTCATGCAGTCTTCTCAATTCATTATTTCAGAGTTCTAGTGTTCAAGGATTATACAAATAATGATTTAAAATCACATAACTTTGATTTAAGATTCAAAGATTCCTTATGTCACAAGGATGAATTTATTATGGTTTTTCGACTTGTGGTGTAACTGGTGCCAATTGTTACCAAAAACTACTGACCAATGTTACAATAGATGCGCAGGCAAGGAAAACACTAACCACAAATCCACCGATTATTGGCCGTGCATTCCCATATGAATCAGTTGTCGTGTTGTTCTTAAGGACACAAAACAACCGAAGATGGAATTGTTTCTGGGACTTATGCAGTGCTTCAACTATTTTGCAACATAGTGGATAGGAATACCCTTCCTGTATGCTGTGCTTGCTTCCAGAAGAATGGACAACCTGTGTAGTGAATAATGTAAATTGCATGATTTCCCATATCTATCTTTCTAAAATAGAAAAATCCCAAGGAAATTAACGACTCAGTATGTTCTGAATTTAACCTTTGTTGAAGAATCATCGAAGCCACCGATCAGGTGAACCTGCAGTTATATAGTAGCTAGTAAGAATGTCCCCAAAGGAGCTTATTGTATAATTCAGGCGGGAAAACAGGTAAAGATACAAACATCAAATGGTGCATTGTCATCACCAAGTAATTCTAACATCTGTTTGAGCCCTCCCTCCACAATTTTTGGAAAGTCCATATGGCTAACGGAGGTCCTGAAATTAATTAACAGTATATCATAAGCATTATCAAATGTGTAACATGTGTTTATTTTTTGTCTTATTTTTCTGTTAGTTGTGAAAAAAGGAGAAGAGTTCTGAATTTCACAAGAAACCAAAGTCTTACAGGATCAGATAAAACGCTCACTTCTTTGAACTTACATTCCAGTCTTGTTGTTGCGAATTACAACACCCACGCATGTAGTCGCCTCATCTGTGCCCACTAACTATAGATGCAAAAGAACAGATTAACTCACAAATTATTGAATTTTGAATTGACTATGCACAACAATGTAACTTTAATCACACTATAAATAAGATCCAAGTGAGATATGGCCAAAAACCACTAGTTTTAACAGGGTGTGAACTTAGCTGCAACAGAGTCAAAACCAATCAGGCAATTAGCTATAGCAACTGTGCATGGACAAGCTCAACACCAAATGCATCTGCAGTGTAAGATTGGAATTCCCACAAGTTGGCATTTCTAACCTAGGAGGCTAGGACGGCTCATATCCTTTACTCAAAATACATTGACAGCTCAAGATGCCATGGCTACCATCCAATAGTCATTTCATGATCATAAACCAACCCAGATGATAGTATACCTTGGCTAAATTGATCAAAACACACATCAAAACTGCCAAAATGAACTTCCTCGAGTGCCTGCCAGATACCAACTTTACCAAGAAGCAACGGTTACTGCCTACAATGTCCCCAAAGCTCCCAACATAAGAAGAATCCCATCTTTATTCTACGCCCCCAAAAGGTATCACCTTTGCCCCAAAAGCCAGATCATGCAAAACTAACAAGAACTCCGCCTCCTCTGCGTCAAAATCCCCGGCCTTCATCTAGAAAGCAACACGCATGATTTCCTCGAAGAAAATAAAATTCACCTTTACGGCAGCACCAAATGAAAGTATGGAACTATACAACAGTTACCCAAGAACTTCGTCACCAAAACGCCGAAATTGATTCACACCACCGGACCAAACCACGAACCCCCCATCTCAACCCGATCAGCCAGCAAGACCTGATCACCTGAGCCGACAAGAAAGCCCCCCACGGCGCACGTACCTCGACGCGCGCCGGATCCACCGTGGCGTACTCCCTCTGGAACACGTAGACGTGCGTGGCCCCCTCCGAGATCCGCCTCTCCGGCGCGGCCCTGAGCCGGTCGGACGCGGCGCGGAGCCCGGGGCTCCCCATGAGCGCCGCCACGAGCTCCCCCCCGCCGCTCCCCTGCAAGAACCGGGCGTTGAGAATATCAGAGAGCGCACGCACCGCACCCCACGTACCACGTACACGCAAGCCCGTACAGGCGCACGGGCTCGCCTGAGTATGTACGCACCGCTGGCGCGGAGCCGCCGGAGGAGGGGGAGACGGGCTCGTCGTCAATGAGGAGCATGTCGCCGCCGGAGCTGGAGGAGCGAGGGTTGCAGGGGGAAACAAGTTTTATGGCGCACGCGCGTGGTTTGATTTATTCGCTCCTGTGAGCTTGTGATGGATAAGCATTGCGATTATTAGCGGGTTTAGTATTGATGGTGGACTTGACCGGCTTGGCGTTGTGCAGCGAGTCATCAGTGACACTGACGGATGCCGTGCTGAAATTTTCTAATAGACAATCTGTCCATCCCATGAACCGAGAGAGCTTTCGGTGGTGGAATGAGAAGCTTCCTAGCACAGACTGGGTTTCGATCGATCCAAGATACCACCATATGGAGCAGGCAGGATCGGGATGGGGACTGGGTGATTCGGACTGGCCCATGAAAAACCGGGAGCGGACAGATCACGAAGCTGCTTGTGGCACCTGCGGCAGACTGATGAGTACAGGGTATGTGTGGCTGCGATGGCTTAGTGATGGAAAAAAAAAAGATTTTTGGATGAGAGTGTGAGTGGTAGAGAAAGTGATAGAGAAATGTATGTGTAAGATAAGAACGAGAGAAATGAAATTATGTGATGTGTATGTGACCTTTCTATCTTATTCACAAAGTGAGATGTAAATAAGAAAAGTAAGAAAATCACTTTAAACGGCCAGATATACATATTAGTTTCTGACTGTTTTCTTTCTAGAAAAGACAAGGAGCCATCTGGATGATGAGACAGGATGGGTTTTTTTGGGCTGAGTCTTATGATTTATAGTTGTAATTTTTGAATTCTGACATATTTGAAGAGGCAGTACGCAAAGAAAAATAGTCGCATATGATTTTGACTAGTACAACTAAACTCGGTACAGTCTGTACTACAATTTACCTGTAGATCACACCTTGAAAAAATGTACCGTTTAACAGCGGTGTTGCTATTCATTCGTACATAAGCCATAAGCAAAATGCACAAACAAACGCGCAAAGCCGTCCGGATTGATTGGCTTATAGGAACTTTTAGTAAGCATAACAGCTACGCATCATACCAAACGTGAGCCAGTAAGGAGCTACGAAACTGGCCTCCCACCGCTGGGAACACATCCCAATTCTCAACCTCATGAGTGCACCTTACACAAACATATTAACTTTTAAAAACTATTTTTCTATAATAAACAACTTTTTTATAGTATCTACTTTTTAAACGAAGTGTCTTTTTAAGGCAAGATCTACTAGTCGATTATAATACATACTGTAGTGGCTTCATTTATATCAGCCAAAATCATATACGGATATCTCTTTCTACAAGTCGTTAATATTCATGAGACAAAGTCAAAAACCAATATAAATAAACCCTATGTTTAATGGCACAAGTTACAATTTTGTTCCAATGACTCTATTGGAAGCATCAATTATAGGGCTTGTTTATATTAATTACGAACGATGGTTTTTGGCTATGTTGTGGTTACAGATCAAACAGTATAGAGTGGTAGTGGAGATGTTAGGTGAACAATGCTTGGGGGCCTCCCCATGGACTGGATGGCTATATATATATATATATATATATATATATATATATATATATATATATATATATATATATATATATATATATATATATATATATATATATATATATATATATATATATATATATATATATATATATTCACATGGGGAGTATTTTACAATTATGTCCTTACACCCAAGTATCCATCTCAAGAGCATTTATGTCATTATACATGTCCCATTTTGGGCTTTATAACCTTCTAATAGGCCGGCTGGGTTTAGGTGGGGGCCACCCCTACAACAGGCTAAAAATAAATACTCTATCCAATTCACAAAAATAAGTCATTCTGGAATATGTGCAGTCAAACTTTAGAAACTTTGGCAATCGATATATTTTTAAATATTTAGATTAGATACATAAAAATCATATGTATAGATTCGTCTTAAAAATACTTTCATAATATTATAATTTTGTTGGGTTTTATAAATATATTATAATAGTAATTAGTGGTCAAAGTTGTATTTAGAAGACCGTGTCGATGTCCAAGACAACTTATTTTTATGAACCGGAGGGAGTAATAGAGTTTAAAAGAAGTGTCTTTTACAAGAAGGGGGTGAGCGGTGTGGAAAGTGAGGGAGAGATATGTGCGTGAGATGAGTAGGGTGTGCGATGCTTTCATGATCCCTGCCTTATCTTTAGAGAGATATAGGAGAAGGATGAGTGAGAAAGCTGCTTCGAAAACTCAGGTGTTCGTATGTAACCATAAGCTTGAATTGGAAAATAGCCCAGAAAACACTTGGATCAACGAAATCAAACTAGGCCCAATAAGTCAACCCAGGAGTGCATGAGGCCCGTCCCGGCCATCTCTGCCTCCACTTTCACGGTTCCGCCGCCTTTCCGGCTCCCCCTCCTCTCCACCTACAGAAGAAGCCGGGAGGTTGGTGAGTGATGGCGCCGCCCGGGTCGCGCCGGTTGGCGTACGTGCGGGTCATGGCCGGAACCATCCTCGGCGGCGTCCTCGGCTTCTACGTCATGCATCGCGTCGAGACCTCCTACAAGGCACGCCGAATCCCGCCATACGCTCTCCTGCCCTGCCTCCCCCGCTTCTTCCCCCCTCTCCTGCCCCACCTCTCTACTGCAACTTGTAAAGCCTTGGTCGTCGAAGCCGAGCGGCTCACCTCGCTGCTCCTTCTGCTTGTGTGCTGCGCAGGCGAGGATGGAGGAGAGGCTGCGCAGGTACGAGGCGCACATGCTCGCCAAGGCGAAGGAGGCCCAGCACCTGCAGGACGAGGCGCAGCGCAAGGACTAGGCCCAGCTCCTGCCGGACTCGTGATCTCCTCTCGCGCTAGCTCGCCTTCTTCAGTTGTTAGGTGAGCACTACTACTAGCTAGCTTGTCTCCCAGGCAGTTCTATGGTATAAGGTGAATCTTGGAGTTTGATGTCTCAGATTTCAGCCGTTTTGATTGCTTTTTTGGTATCTTAGATTGTTCAAATTTAAGCTTTAGTATTTTCGACGTGCCTGTAGTTATCTGCTTCGGTTCTTTTGGATTCAAGTATGAATGTAGAACGAGGTATCGAGGCTAGTCAATAGGTTTGTCTTAATCTAGTAGTGTTGGCATTGCCGTTACCATAATGGAGGATTGGGCATGGAGCAAATCAACAAATTTTGCTTTGCCAGGTACTGCTGGTGGCCTTGGGATTACTGAAACAGCAGATTTTTCAGGACATATTGCGAAGGGTGCAACATTTCACCAGGCATGGTAAAGCTGGAGTGTTATTGCCTTTTTGGGTCAAAGTAAGGAGAACTAATGAATGGTTCAAGTTAAGATGTTTAGCTTGTATGGTACAATTGATATTCTTGAAATTGTCAAAAAATAACTCCAGGAATTGACCATAACCATTGAATGAATGGTAATGGCAATCATGTTGGGGTCGCCAAACTAAGGTTTACTAGTAGTGTGCCCGTGCTAACGCTACGGTAAAATACAAAACAAGATAAAATTTGTAAAAAATAAAACGAACAATCAGATTCATTAAGATTCACGTCTCATATATTATATAACCAAATATTTTTGTCACATAATGAATGTCACATAACGACTGATCCTTTGAGGAGGCGACAACATCATTGGACTCACCCACCGACGACTTTCTCCATCCCCACATTGTTTAAACGAGGCAGAACTTTTGCATTGTTTGACTTCTTAGGTTTATTATGTCGGGATGATACCTTCATCTGTGTGTTCAAGACTATCGACTTCACATCCTCGTCAGCACGCTTCCTGTAGTTCAAAAACAAAAACTTCTACCCTATCGCTTCCGACCACGTTCAAGTCTTCTCGGCTCGATCGCACTACCTCTCTCTCAAAAACAAAAACTTTCTACCCTACCGCTGCCAGCTAGGCAACTGAACTAACACAACATGAATTTAATCTAGATGCGGCGGAAATCAATTCTTTTGAATGCTACAAACCCTCTTTCTGCAGATTCAGCACTTGCGTACAGTGAACGAAGTCGATCAGCATGTCGTGAATCCGTATGCAAGGCAACATCTATCTCGTCGGTTGACATGTTCTCCTGCACAAAGAAGACATCTTTTACTGCCTCTGATGAAGCGGATAAAAAGAACTTTATAAGAGAGATAATTTATGTGTTGGGCTAAAATTACACGCTATGAAACCAATAGTAGGGTGTGGGATAATTCTGAAGACAACAAACTACGTCAAAAAGGAAATTATCAATTGTGTACCTGGTAGAAGTTGTAGATGTGATTCAGCACTTGTATACGTGTAAAGCCACCATTGTTGAAAAATGTCCTTGAGGAAGGTCCAAGCTCGCCAAAACGATCGATAGGGAAGAGTATGGTAAGGAAGTGGTTCTTAAAAATTACTTCACTTCTCTCACTGAGAAAAAAAGGAGCTATTAGGAAAGCGGTTTGAACGAGATTTGATCAATTCCAAGAATTGACTACCTTACCTTTCCCTTAGTGTGCGGGACAAATTATCAGCTGATTGGTCTGGATCCTTCCCATCCACATTTGCATCAAAATAAGTGGTGCTTTGCTGCTCATTGGCATCGTCAGACCACGAAGAATCCGTATAAATACATGCAGATGAAGTTGGCTCAGATATCGTCCAGCAGATTGAGTCCAGAAGTGTGGCAGGTGTGATCGGATGGATTGGTACTTCACATGACTGGCTTAAAACAATAATTTAGACATTCATCAAAACTTTTCAAATGGAAGAGCCAAAGATGAATACAAAAAGTAGCTATATAACATTACAATACGCAGCTGTAGCAGAATTGGGATTGCAGAGTAACATTAACTACTTGAAATGGAAACATACAAAAGTGCCTCATAGGATTATTGCATCAGGTGTGCATTTCCTGAAAAGAACATCATATTCTTTGTTTCCAACAATTTTTCTAAAACGTATTCTCATGCAAGCAGGTTTTTCTAAACCAATAGTTAACTGTGAATGCCCGATTTGCTAACACCAGCTGGTGAGAAGATCCCCACATGCAGATTAATTGCCAGTTAAAACAACGATCAACACACAAAAACCGGGAATGGAATGTTAGTCATTGCTTTATTTCATACCCATCAGATATGTCAGCAGATTAAAGAGCAAATTACTGAACATCTGAAATGTGTTGTAATCGGGTTCAAGTTCCTTGCCCATACACATACCAAGATGAATTTCATGACCTTTTCTTCTAAAATAAGTTAAATAACACAAGGGGACTGCTCTACAAATGATGGAATTATGTCCAAGTAATCCACGAACCAGCTTTATTTGGAAGAACATATATGTAGTGATGCTGGAAGAAAACAATAACATAACAATTGAATTTGCTGGGTCTCACATTTAAAAATGAAAAGAAAAACCCTACTGCAATAGGTAAAACAACCCTTACCTGCATACGGCGAACACGGCGGTCTCGAACATCTTTCTTTGCTAATTCAACAAATTTTTGCTTTTCTTGATGAGTCTCGTCAACAAATTTTTGCTTTTCTTGATGAGTCTCGTCTATCTGCCCTCGGGTTGATGGCAGTCCACTGGAGTTTGAATTTATAGAAGGAACACTCCCAAGTTTTCTATTCTAAAAGAACAGAAGATCCGATGTCACCAAATAAGGAATCAAATGCAGAAAGTGAACCTATTATAAACATAAATGAACAGCAAAAAAACATAAATGAATCCAAGCACAATTTTTTTTTAGAACATAAACTGTTGAAGAAATCAAGTAAAAATTAATGGGAAGTCATGTTAATGTTGTTCATCATACATAAATTGAAAAGTTTATGAAAAAAAAGCAGTAGATCCATTAATGCAACTACATGGACCACATTATCTTGTCTTTTCTTAACTGAATACGTTGGGAGGGTAGCTGTTCGTTATTGAATACACTATGCACTCTATTTTAGGAATTTTAATGCTCTCTTTTATGAAGGTTGGTAGGAGTTGCCCATGTAATATGCCAGACATCAATTTGGTTTTTCTAGTTTGCTTTCAGCAAAACAAATACAAGGGGAAATACCTAAAAAAAAGATATAGGAGAAATCCTAGTCCTAGCTTTGCCAAAACTAAAAAAAAAGCCCAGCCCCCTTGAGAAAAAACTCTTGAATTTTGGATATGAGAACAATTGATTCAGATAAGTCCACAAGTGTATATAGCATAATAACATACCTCTTGAGATATCATGACATTTTCAAGAACCATAGCAACCTGCCTAGCTAGGTCTGAAGACAAATGGACAAGACGCTGCAAGTTCTTTTCCTTTACTGTTTTCAAGATCCAAAGTGGCTGACGAATTGAAAGCAGAAAATGTTAATACAAAGCAATGGTCCTGAGTAAGTTAGCACCAAGGCAACAAACAAAAGGATATTATTGAAGTAATGCAGTAATACTTACAGTTACAATGTTGTCTGAATGACCAACATATCTCTTGACAGAAACATCCTCACACACAACATACGTGGCATGGCAACCGATAAACCAGTGGTCCAACAATTTTGCACCTTCTCTAGTAGCAGCATCAGATATCTGCACACATTATGCCTTTTATGTAAACATAGGTCATGCAATTTAACAAGAGATTTCTTGTAAATATGATTCCAGAGAAAGGGTGAAAATTCAGCAATCCTTGTAGACTGAAGAAATTCAGAGAACATGCATTGCATCATTCGAGCTGATTTGCATATCTCTTAACATAAAATCTTAACAAATTATTTAATCCACATGATGCTGTAATACGACATTCCATAAGAGGAACAAGAAGAGGATACTATATCTCCCCAATGTTCTTGATACTATATAAGGATTCATCCAACCTCACTGCAATAGAAACACCATAAATTAAAGAATGCCCTAGTAATTTAGCAAAAACAGAAGAGGAAGAACTAATGATGGAACTTGTCGTACTGTTCCTCCGCACGCAATCGACAAACCAGCCCAGTGTTACGATAAAGAGGCCATTCCTGGGACCATGCTTCAGCGTGTGCTCAAACTTGCGGCCGGCGAAGCTGTGCTGTGTGTTAAGGAAGCACGCTATCTTGAATTTGAGAAACAAATATGAGCAAAAAAAAAAGCGATAGCACACGACGGCCCATGGCGTGCAAGGATATCTGCACCACAAGATGAGTGCACTTGGGGTGCAAGCTCCCGCTGTACTCACCTCCCAGCCTCTCGGTCGCCTCCAATCGGTTTTATATGTCACCAATTTAAGGAACATGACAATCGTTGGATGTAAAAGCAGAAAATATGCTCCTAAGCCATTGGCATCTAGCTGCCCAAGCCCCTCAAATCAGGCACTTGATCGACAATATCATAAGTCTAGGGAAAGTCTAGCAACATTTCTAGTTCAAGACAGCTAATGGGAAATATCTTGAGTCTAGCACCATTTCTACTTCAATGTGAATTCCCAAATCTTTTTTTTAGACTATAAATTCCCAAATCCTAATGCACTGTTCTTACAACTTTCTGCACTAATAAATTCGAAAAGAACAGGAGAACAAAAGAGAACCTGCATTTGACACATATATAGCATAAGATTGAAAACTACATAAGAAAGGTACTAAAGAAACAAACATATCCACAATCGAAAGCAAACTGTAAGTCGGTAATTACCAATAATGAAACTAACGATAGAATCACATGTGATGAAGCAAATGATTTGGTTTCAAATGAAATAAATTCTTGCCCGATGTAAAGAAACGGATAGCTTACGAAATTGACCGATTTAAACTGAATTATTTAAAATGACCTGAAATCCTCAAAATACATTATCTCTGCAGGTCTACCACACCATTTAAACATGAATGTAATTACCAGAACCAATCATTCAACAGTTTGATTCAGTGATGAGAAGACTTAGGTGGATCAAACAAGATTTGATTTGTACAAGACATGTTTTTGGGGCATCTGTATAGCTGAGGAATGTCTGTATACTAAGTGGCCTTTCCTACGATTCACTGCAGATCAAAATAAAATTATCCAAAAAAATAACCTGAAGATTGTATAATACTGCTGGTAAGTTTCAACAGGGCATCTGAGATTGGTCTATAACATGGCTAAATTTGCTCTCAAAACAGTTGGGTTCAAAATTCTTGATATTGTCCTAATGCAGAAGCCTTTGTTGCACAGAACACATATATCGGAGACCCACTACCTCGTATGCAAGCAAACTCTACACATTTGTTTGTGCATTCTCCCTACCAGAGACAAACACTGAATTTCTAGCCACACTGTTAATATATTCCATACAAAAAGTAGTACAGCAGAGACCCTACAGCCTTCATCGTTTCGACAGTGATGCAGGGTTCAAATCAAAATTCACGAGCCCTAATTAAGCATCCCTATCCAAGGACAAGCCTAACCTCCACTCGGAATCGTCCCCGTAAGGTGAGTAGTAGTCATATCCTAGCCCATCCTTGTTCACGCAGTTGAATATGAGCGCCGCAAGCGATGCGAAGATCGCTGGGATTCCGCGACCCAAAAACCACATCAGTTCCAACCAATCCAACCCCAAGCAGCCAAGCCCCAGAGAGAAAGTCCTAAAGGGAGATCTTACCGGGGAGTTAAGGAACCTCACTGCCGCCTCCGCCATCCCAGCTTCTCATCGCCGGTCGTGGTCGCACCTTCCCAAACCTTAAACCCTAGCGTAGCACTTAGGAGCATCGTTGCCGTCGGCGGCGATGTCGCCGCCGTTGGAGTGCGGCGTGGAGGAGTCGGCCAAGGAGGCGACAAGGAGGAGGTGGCGAAGGCCGCCAGATCCAGACGTCCAGGAGAATGTGGCGCCACTGTTGGAGTGCGGCGTGGAGGAGTCGGCTAGGGAGGCGACAAGGAGGAGGAGGCGAAGGCCGCCAGATCCGACATCTGTCCTCATCGACTGGAGGTGAGGAAGGCCCAGATCCGACATCTGAGGAGGCGACGGCCGCATGGGGGAGGGCGAGGCGGCGGCGCGTGGGGGGCGGAAGAGGAGGCGGTGCGGGATGGGGAGAAGGAGATGCGGGGTGGGGAGGGAAGGAGGCGGCGGCGGCGGGTGGGGAGGGAAGGAGGAGGCGCCGGCGCGTGGGGGCGGAAGAGGAGGCGGTGCGGGATAGGGAGAAGGCGATGCGGGGTGGGGAGGGAAGGAGGCAGCGGCGGACGGCGGAGAGGAGGAGGCGGAGAGAGGCGGAGCAGGAGGCGACGGCCTCGAGCGCGGGGTGGGAGGTGGGAGGCGGCGCGGGGAGTAGGCGAGGGCGGAGCAGCGGATGAGGGAGGGGAGGAGGCGAGGCGGAGGATGGAGGGGAGGAGGCGGCGCGGAGAAATTAGGGCAGACGCGGAGACGGGGGAGAACGGGAGAGAAGTGGGGAGGCGCGGGATTCGCGCGGGGGGCGGGGGGTGGGCAGCTTACCGTTTTGTGAGGCATGTTCAATGATGTGCATGATCCAAATAATATTGGCCTTAGGATCTTCAATGAGTAAGAGAAGAAGGCTTGAGGAGAGATCTAGGCCATTCATTTGTATGAAGTTGGATTACTTTGATACACAAATCTGGGTGGACTTAGATTAGACATGACTGTGGGGGTGATTAAGGGGGGTGGATTTAGTAAAGAAAATTTTGGTGAATTATAGAGTAGGGTAGACTCAAGCTGTTCGGCATCCTCACAATATCACTTTCTAGTGTAGCATCATAGCATGTGATCTGATAGTTATTTGCTAAAGAACACAAAATTCAAACATATTTGGAGCATCATATATGATATTACAGATACACAAATTTGTACCTCAAAGTGCTTTGTTACAACATCCCATTTGGATATCTGGAACACATGTAAAATTAATCGCAACTTTGCTTTGTTGCAACGCAACCATTCAGGAACAGATCATTTCCTGTAAGACATAGTATTAGATATGCTTTCATGTATGCCAGCAGTTCATTGGCAGGAGTGAGCGTGAACGCGTGGTAATAAAGTAGAAAGTGAATTTCAGGCGTCCATCTGTTGACACGACAAGAACCACGGATGTAACAGAGTCGAATTATAGAAGCTCTACCAACTTGTGGCTAGTCCAACCGGTATGGTAGCCATCTATTGTGGCTAATCACCACGGTTTGAGTCTCACTAACTACAACTTAGGTGGGTTTATTTGTGTAGTTTTCTGGCATTTAATCTCATAACCTCTCAGCTGTTGAGCTTTAATGATGACTATGATGACCAACCACACCCCTTCAAAAAAGGAAAGAAAAGATAAGAAGCCCTTCCACGATGAAAAACAAATCATGCCTAGGTGCATAAAACTAGAAAGATGCATAGCTTTGTAGTCATGGTGCTTGATTAGCCTATGGGAGGTTGAACTGTTGGAGAGGATGCACCTCTCCTACTCCTGCATTTTAATCACCAATATTGTATTTAGCTAACACATTATGTGTCCTCAGCGCTGCTGTCCCTCCGTTCTCCCCGCGGAGCATGTCTCCCCCTGCTTCCCAGAGCGACAGGGCGTGGCGGTGCATGCTGTGCCGTAGCTTGTTGTTGCTCCTACCTGTCACATTCCATGGACCCTTGACATAGCTGCTAAGGAGCAGCGGTTGGCCCATGCTCTTATCACCTTTTAAGCAAGCTTGGCACACCCAATCAATCTTGCTCTCACCATGGAAGCCGTCCGGCGCTGCTTTTAGCAAGACTTGCAACAAACTTTATCAGTGCGCCATTTCGACCAGGGGCGGACCCACAGGGTATGCCGGGTGGGCCATGGCATACCCTGGGGCCCAGCCGAACTGTGACGGTTCGCATGCCTCACGTCTGCATTCGGGAGGCAAAGTTGCAGGCTTGCAGCGTGTCCGCACGTCCCTTGTCCCTCGCTGCGACATCGCGGCCGCCTTGCCCCCCGCAGCAATGACCGCGCCATCACGATGAGCCCGAGCGCGACGGATCTGGTGGCCATGGGCGCGGTCTTGCCCTGCGTCTCCCTGCCCGGCGGTCACCTCGCCACCGATGGGAGTCAATAGAAGAATGGGAACCGAAGAGAGAGAATCTTCGTGTGATCTCCGTGTTTGTCGTGGGTATTAGAGTATTTGGAATGTATATTAGACCCTTCCTTCTATTGTTGTAATTGCCTAGCTTAGCTCCTCTAATTGAGGTATGTAATCCCTCTCATGACTATTAATACAAGGCCGCCCCTTGCCCCTTGGCGTGCGTGGTGATTGAGCCAATCTCTCTATTCTACATGGTATCAGAGTTCTTTTGCGATCTCTGAGCCTTCCTCCGCTGCTCCTCTCTCCTGGCCGAAGTGCAGGCCGCTGACCCGCCGCCGGCCTCCTCCCGCCGCCGCTTCCCCTAGGCCGCGCCGCCTCCACCTCCGGCCGTCCTCCGCTGCTCGCCTGCTCCTCTGTTTTCCCCGCCGCCGCTCGCCTTGCCGTCCGCTCCGCTGCTCCTCTGTTTTCTCCGCCGCCGCTCGCGACTACCTCGCCTCCCCCCGCCGGCTCCCGTCCACCGCTTCCACCATGTCGGCTCCCGTCGACGCTTCGGCCGCCGCCGCCGCTGCTGCCGCCGCCTTTGCCTTCCCGGGCACCGCCGACAACGGCTCTGACTTCAGCGCCGGTGTGCCAGCTGCGCCGCCACCGGTCGTCCTCAACCCTTACTGCACGGTCGCCGTCAAGTCCCACGTCCCGACCACTCTCGAAATGAAGGCGGCCAATTACTCCCGCTGGTCCAAGTTCTTCCGGACCATGTGCATCAAGTTTGGCCTCCTCTCTCACATCGATGGCTCCGACGTTGCACATCCGGACGACCTCGCCTGGACACTCGCCGACTCTGCTGTCCTCAGCTGGTTGTATGGCTCCGTCGCCGACGACATCCTGGACTCAGCAATGGCCGACGACGAGACTGCGCGCGATTTGTGGCTCGCGATTGAAGGCCTCTTCCGCGACAACAAGGAATCTCGTGCTGTCTTCCTCAGCAGTCAGTTCCACTCCTTGATGCAGGGTGACCAGACCATTGCCGAATACAGCTAGCGCGTCAAAACCTTGGCCGATGCTCTTCGCGACATCGGCCACCCTGTCTCCGACTCGCAGCTCGTCCTCAACCTGCTGCGCGGCCTCAACCCTCGCTACTCCAACACTGCCGATGACATCGCCAACTCGACACCCTTCCCCTCCTTCGCTCGAGCCCGCTCCATGCTTGCTCTCAAGGAAACGCGTCTCGCCAATGAGACCAAAGTCGCCGCCGAGACGACCCTCCTCACCGGCGGCTCCACCACGGCGTCCGCTCCCTCCGCCCAGACCGGTTCTCATGCCTCCAACGCTGGGAACCGTGATGGTCGTCGCAACGGGCGCAATCGCCGTGGCAAGCAAGGCGCCGGTTCCCAGGGTGGTCGCGCACCTCAGCCGGCCGGCCCCTGGTTCTGCTTCAATCCATGGTCCGCTCCCAACGCCGGCCAGTGGAATGCTCCTGGTGGACAGTGGCGCCCCTCGCCAGCTCCGGGCCTGTTCGGCGCCCCGCCGCAGGCACATGCTGCCTTCACGCCCCTCCAGCCGCCTCCTGCCTCGACATGGGACCAGCAGGGACTTATCACTGCCCTGAACCAGCTTGCTGTCCAGGGGCACGGCGGCTGGGTCGTCGACAGCGGCGCTACTTCCCACATGACATCTCACGGCGGTACATTGCTCTCCTCTCACCCCCCTCTTAATACGGCTGTCACTGTTGGCAATGGCTCTCGTTTACCCATCTCTTCCAGCGGCCATTCCTTTCTCCGTACACCCACCATGCAATTTTCTCTTCGCGATGTTCTTGTTGTTCCTCATTTAGTTCGCAACTTACTATCTGTTCGCAAATTCACCTGAGATAACCACTGCTCTCTGGAGTTTGATGCCTTTGGTTTCTCTGTTAAGGATCTCCCGACGCAACAAGTGATGCTTCGCTGCAATAGCGAGGGCGATCTCTACACCATTCCTGCTGCCGAGTCACCCTCCACTGCCAGTGCCCACCTCGCCGTCTCCTCCCACCTTTGGCACCAGCGTCTTGGTCATCCCGGCATTGCTCCTATCACAGCCTTACATAAAGATTCGCATATTGCATGTAATAATGTAGCTCGCTCACTTTGCCATTCTTGTCAGCTTGGTAAACATGTGCGTCTACCTTTTGCTCCCTCTGTTACTCGCACCTCTGCACCCTTTGAGCTCATTCATTGTGATGTGTGGACCTCACCTGTGGCTAGCATATCTGGTTCACTGTATTATTTGGTGGTTGTCGATGATTTCTCTCATTTTTGCTGGACCTTTCCACTTAAAGCAAAATCTGATGTTCACCAACATATAGTCGACCTTGCCGCTTATGCCAGCACGCAGTTCGGCCTCCACCTCAAGTCCGTTCAGGCTGACAACGGCTGTGAATTTGTTAACCACGCCAACACATCCTTCTTTGCCTCCCGCGGCATCGCCCTGCGTCTCTCTTGCCCATACACCTCACCGCAGAATGGTAAAGCTGAACGGATGCTTCGCACCCTTAACAATATGGTCCGCACTCTTCTTCTTCATGCTCATATGCCGCCTAGGTTCTGGGCAGAGGCCTTAGCTACCGCCACCTACCTCCTTAACCGGTGTCCCTCCTCCTCCATTGGCGGTGCCATTCCTTACACACTTCTCCACCAGAAGCCACCACAATACACTCATCTTCGCGTATTTGGTTGTCTCTGTTTTCCCAACATATCCGCCACTGCCGCTCACAAACTTGCTCCTCGCTCTAAGACCTACGTCTTTCTTGGCTACCCTCCTCACCACAAAGGATATCGTTGCCTTGACCTCGCCACCAACAAAGTCATCATCTCACGTCATGTTGTCTTCGATGAGAGTACTTTTCCGTTTGCCAACAGTAGTCATCCGCCCATATCCTCTCTTGCCACTAACGCCGACTTGGATTTCCTAGTTGATGACTGTGCCGTGCCGGTGCCTTGCACTGCTGCCATGGCACCCCTGCAGGTCTCCCCGGCGACAGCTCCACCTTCGGGTGTTGAGCACTCGCTACCCCTCCAGACGGCGGCGTCACGACCGCCTGTGCGTCTGGTATACACTCAACGGCCTTCTGCGGCCACTACAGTCTCTGCCGCCCCGCCAGCTGTGGTGGTACGCCCGGACGAGCCTTCTGCAGCCCCGCTGGTCTACACCCGATGGTCATGTGCGGCCTCCACCGCTCCTGCTGCCCCGCCGGCTGTGGTGGTTCGCCCGGACGAGCCTGCAGCACCGCCAGTCGTTCCCCCTACTGCAGATGCACCGGCGCTACCTCAGATGGTCACGCGGTCTCGGGCTGCCTCTGATCCTTCTGTGGACTTCTTCTCCCTGACGGCCCAGCATGCTCCTGTGTCTGCCATCCCGGCCAACTACCGTAGCGCTCTAGCCGATCCTCATTGGCGCGCTGCGATGGGAGATGAGTACCAGGCCCTCATGGACAATCACACTTGGCGTCTCGTTCCTCGTCCACTTGGTGCCAACATCGTCTCTGGCAAATGGATCTTCAAGCACAAGTTCCACTCCGATGGTCGTTTAGCTCGCTATAAAGCGCGCTGGGTTGTTCGTGGTTTCTCCCAGCAGCACGACGTCGACTATGATGAGACCTTCAGTCCAGTCGTCAAGCCGGCAACTATCCGCACCGTTCTCTCCATTGCCACGTCGCGCTCCTGGTCGATTCATCAGCTCGACGTCAAGAATGCCTTCCACCACGGCACGCTTGATGAGACAGTTTACTGTCAGCAGCCCTCCGGTTTTGTGGATCCTGCTCACCCTGATCATGTGTGTCTTCTTCAGAAGTCGCTTTATGGCTTGAAGCAGGCTCCTCGGGCGTGGTACCACCGCTTCGCCACCTACATACGCCAGCTCGGTTTCGTTGCATCCTCCTCCGACATGTCCCTGTTTGTCCTACACCAGGGGACCGCCATGGCTTATCTCCTGCTGTACGTCGACGACATTGTCCTCACTGCCTCGTCTACAACACTCCTTGAGCGCATCATCAGCCAACTTCGCTCGGAGTTCGCCATGACGGACCTCAGCGCCCTGCACTTCTTCCTCGGCATCTCCGTCACACGCTCTTCGGACGGTTTGTTCTTATCTCAGCGACAATACGCCGTCGATCTTCTCCAACGGGCGGGCATGGCTGAGTGTCACTCCACTGCTACGCCCGTGGACACTAATGCCAAGCTCTCCGGCCTTGACGGCGCACCTGTTACTGATCCATCATAGTACCGGAGCCTTGCAGGAGCATTGCAGTACCTCACGCTCACCCGTCCTGACTTGGCATACGCCGTTCAGCAGGTGTGCCTCTTCATGCATGCTCCACGGGAGCCTCACCTTGCGCTGATCAAGCGCATCCTGCGGTATGTCAAAGGCACCCTCGACGCTGGTCTCCACATCGGCCTTTCGCCGGTGACCTCCATCACCGCCTACTCCGACGTCGACTGGGCCGGTTGCCCAGACTCTCGTCGCTCTACGTCCGGCTACTGCATTTTCCTCGGTGACAACCTTGTGTCTTGGTCCTCCAAGCGCCAGACTACGGTGTCCCGCTCGAGTGTCGAGGCCGAATACCGAGCCGTTGCACATGCCGTCGCCGAGTGCTGCTGGCTGCGGCAACTTCTTCAGGAACTTCATGTTCCCCTTGCTTCGGCCACCGTGGTGTACTGCGACAACGTTAGTGCCATATACATGTCCACCAATCCAGTCCATCATCGACGGACGAAGCACATCGAGATAGACATTCATTTTGTCCGCGAGAAAGTCTCCCTCGGCGAAGTCCGCATCTTGCACGTTCCATCCTCTCATCAATTTGCGGACATCATGACCAAGGGGCTTCCAACACAGCTTTTTCAGGAGTTTCGGTCCAGTCTTTGCGTCCGGACTCCTCCCGCTACGACTGCGGGCGGGTATTAGAGTATTTGGAATGTATATTAGACCCTTCCTTCTATTGTTGTAATTGCCTAGCTTAGCTCCTCTAATTGAGGTATGTAATCCCTCTCATGACTATTAATACAAGGCCACCCCTTGCCCCTTGGCGTGCGTGGTGATTGAGCCAATCTCTCTATTCTACAGTGGGTAACAATCAGGCTTCTCCTTCTATGTTGCTTTTCTTTTTATTTAATTAGAGATTAAAAATTGATTTTAGAGAGAGATAACAAGTGCTCATCAGAAAAAATTGATAAGTAGATCGGTTTGGACAGGCTCGAATCCTCGATCGTATGCGGAGCCATTGTTTTTTTTGGAATTGTTCAGTTATAAAGAGAAGCAGAGACATTGCATCTCTTTTTGAGAAACATGCAGCCAAGAAGGCGGCAGCTGCTGCTTCAAATCCTGCCCCATCTCCGGTTGAAACTGTGGCGGAAAAGCAAACTCAAGAGCAAGAGAGTAATTGATTAAATTGTGAATCCTATGCCCCCGCCACCGCCGCCGGTTTATGACATCAATCGCCTTCCGCATGATCCAGGTGAAAGGCATCCCATTGAAAGTTATTCTGCTAATGATCAAGATGCAATTCGAAGAGCATATATTATTAAAGGTCCATTTTAACCTTATACACATGATTTTTCAAAAAGAAAGATTGGAGATAGAGATCGTCAATTCAGTTTTGTATAGTTTCATAAACATGAGGAGTGGCTTGAATATAGTATTAAGAAGGATTCTGTGTTTTGCTTTATATGCTACTTGTTTAAGAAGGGTACCGGGTCAGATAAATTTACTGTTGGCGTCTGGAGAAATTGGAATATAGGAGAGAAAGCACTTCTCAAACATCTGGGTTCTAAGGCACATAATGCAACTTAAGAGAGATACATTGGCTTTAAGAATCCCAAGGTAGCAATTGATTATCACATTGAGAAGTGGACTGATGAGGATCTTCGTCTTTACAAGAAAAGGTTGACTTATTCACTTAGATGTATTAAACTTCTTTTGCATCAAGGATTGGCATTCCGTGGACATGATAAAAGTGAAGAGTCTAGCAACAGAATGTATCCAAGAATAACAAACATTAAGTGTGCAAAGAAAACAAACTCAAAGGTCTCAAATGCTCCAAGCACAAAATGTATTTTTGTCCAATCGGCCTTATGTGCAGTATCATCACCAAGATCTATGAGTACATCATGGATTGCGGAATACATAATAATGATGTTGCATATAGTTTTGTAATGAGAGCCCCACCGAGTCTCACCAGGCCTAGGCAAATCCATCTCTTGATTTAATTCACTCCAAGATTCTAGTTCACCATAATCAAGTGCTTTCTTGATATTCTCAAGCCTAGCATTTCGAAGCATGCCGTGATGCTTACAAGAAACTCCAACAATATTCAACAGGAGAGATACTTGATCAAAAAAACTCACACAATCAGTATTGCCCACAGCAACAAGAACTAGTTGGAGTTGATGTGCAAAACAATGGATATAATAAGCAGAAGGTGGCTCTTGCATGATCAATATTTTCAGCCCTTTAATATCTCCTTTCATGTTGTTAGCCCCATCATAACCATGACCTATCTCCTTTCATGTTGTTAGCCCCATCATAACCTTGACCACGGATTTGAGCCATAGTCAAGCCATGACTAACAAGTAAAGCTTCAATTGCATCATTAAGTGATAAAGAGGTAGTATCATCTACATGAACAACTCCAATAAAGTGCTCACATGGCTTTTTCAATTTATCAACATAACGCAAGCAAAGAGCTAGTTGTTCTTTATGTGATATGTCACTAGACTCATCAGCTAAAATTGCATAAGGCTCATCACCAAGTTCTTCAATTATTTTCTTTCTAGTTTCTATGGCACAACAGTGAATAATTTGCTTTTGTATCTTTGGGCTAGTTAAGGTGCAATTACCTGGAGCATTGTTCAAAACATACTTGCTCACTTCTTCACTGTTTCCTGCAAGAAACTTCAAAAGTTCAAGGAAGTTCCCTCTGTTGCTAGACTCTTCACTTTCATCATGTCCACGGAATGCCAATTCTTGATGCAAAAAAAGCTTGATACATCTAAGTGAATAAATCAACCTTTTCTTGTAAAGACGAAGATCCTCATCAGTCTACTTCTCAATGTGATAATCAATTGCTACTTTGGGATTCTTAAAACCAATGTATCTCTCTTAAGCTGCATTATGTGCCTTAGAACCCAGATGTTTGAGAAGTGCTTTCTCTCCTATATTCCAATTTCTCCAGCCGCCAACAGTAAATTTATCTGACCCGGTACCCTTCTTAAACAAGTAGCATATAAAACAAAACACAAAATCCTTCTTGATACTATATTCAAGCCACTCCTCATGTTTATGAAACCATACAAAATTGAATTGACGATCTCTATTTCCAATCTTTCTTTTTGGAAAATCATGTGTATAAGGTTGGAATGGACCTTTAATAATATATGCTCTTCGAATTGCATCTTGATCATTAACAGAATAACTTTCAATGGGCTGCCTTTCACCTGGATCATGCGGAAGGCGATTGATGTCATAAACCGGCGGCGGCGGGGGGTGGGGGCATAGGATTCACAATTTCATCAATTACTCTCTCTTGCTCTTGAGTTTGCTTTTCCGCCACAGTTTCAACCGGAGATGGGGCAGGATTTGAAGCAGCAGCTGCCGCCTTCTTGACTACATGTTTCTCAAAAAGAGATGCAATGTCTCTGCTTCTCTTTATAACTGAACAATTCCAAAAAAAACAATGGCTCTACGTACGATCGAGGATTCGAGCCTGTCCAAACCGATCTACTTATCAATTTTTTCTGATGAGCATTTGTTATCTCTCTCTAAAATCAACTTTTAATCTCTAATTAAATAAAAGCAACATAGAAGAAGAAGCCTGATTGTTACCCACAACAAACACGGAGATCACACGAAGATTCTCTCTCTTCGGTTCTCGTTCTTCTATTGACTCCCATCGGAGGCGAGGTGACCGTCGGGCAAGACCGCGCCCATGGCCACCAGATCCGTCGCGCTCGGGCTCATCGTGATGGCGCGGTCATTACTGCGGGGGGCAAGGCGGCCGCGATGTCGCAGCGAGGGGCAAGGGACGTGCGGACGCGCTGCAAGCCTGCAACGCTGCCTCCCGAATGCAGACGTGAGGTAGGCAAACCGTCATAGTTCAGCTGGGTTCGGCTGGGCCCCAGGGTATGCCGTGGCCCACCCGACATACCCTGTGGGTCCGCCCCTGCAGGCGGCCAGTAACGGTAACCAGCCGATTACCCCAAAAACCGGCAAAAAACCGGTCAAAATTTGAAACCAAAACTTGAATTTTGGGATATTTTGAAACCGGTAACCGGAAAAATTCAAAAATAAAAAATTGATATCGGTCGGTTTTTTCGGTTACCAGTCTCCGCTGGTAGAAACAGTAACTGGCGGTTACTGGCTGGTAACCGCCAGGATTTTGAACCCTGGTGGGGACTGTGAGTTGTGACACCACAGGACCCTCTCTGCATCTACCTCTACTTATTCTGTTTAACCTGGTGATGCAACAAGGGGAAGCTGCGGAGTTGTTGGTGAATGTGTGTTGACCGACAAAATTTCTAATCTTACTATGTTTATGTTAGTTCTTAGTGGTGCTGTCAGGGGTGTGGGGCCTTGGGCCCAAGGCCCAGTCGGGTTATTATTAGGAATTAAAGATTGGTTTCTATTTGAGTTAGAGATTAGTTTCTATTTGAGTTAGAGATATGATATGAGTTTCCATATTATTAGAGATAGGGTTGGAATTAGATTCGATCTGTTAGGGGGAGCCATCTATATAAGGAGGCTACCGCATGCCATTGTAATCAAGCAGAGTAATATAAAAGTCTTCATCGCCTAAATCTCTCCCTCTCTCTCTACGCCGACGCCATCCGGCCATCTTCTTGGTGGTGTTTACCCCGGTTCATGACAACTTGGTATCAGTGTCAGGGGTGTGGGGCCTTGGGCCCAAGGCCCAATCGGGTTATTATTAGGAATTAAAGATTGGTTTCTATTTGAGTTAGAGATTAGTTTCTATTTGAGTTAGAGATATGATATAAGTTTCCATATTATTAGAGATAGGGTTGGAATTAGATTCGATCTGTTAGGGGGAGCCATCTATATAAGGAGGCTACCGCATGCCATTGTAATCAAGCAGAGTAATATCAAAGTCTTCTTCGCCTAAATCTCTCCCTCTCTCTCTATGCCGACGCCATCCGGCCATCTTCTTGGTGGTGTTTACCCCGGTTCATGACAACTTGGTATCAGAGCAGTCGATCCCTTCCCACGACTTCTGCTACCATGGTTCCTACGACTCGTCCCCTTGTCGAGTCAATGGCCATAATAAAAGCTATCGCCGAGAAGAACGCCAGCTACGACAAAGAGTGGGCGGACTGCTGCCTCAACATGTATGCCGTCTTCGAGAAGCACTTGAAGGAGCGGGAGAAGGCGAAACCACAAGTGCGCGAGGCGCATCATGATACAACAGGAGGTGGGGGAGAAATCACAGAAAAGAAAGAGATTGAAGCATCGCTAGATCCCGACGAAGTCTCCTCCAGCGAACTTCCTCCAGCGCCTCCATCTGCAGCCTCCGCCACCGTCACCCGGGCCAACCGACTCACCCCTGCCCGTGAGCCGTCGCCGCCAGACCTGGCCGTTGCCAGCGCCGCCGCCACCTGCCTGGGCCGTCTCCGCTTCCGTCGGAGCCGCCGCCGTTGCCACCGGTCCGCCCCGGTCGCTGCTCCTTGCCACCGCCGGCCGAGCCGTCTCCAGCAGCCGCCGCCGCGCGGTCCGTCTCCGCCGAGCCGTTGCCGCTGCAGCCCGGGCCACCCGCGTCGCCGCCGCCAAGGTCTGCCTCGCGTCATCGTTGTCTGCCGGAGAAGCAGTCGAAGCCGCTGCTGGATCTACGTAGGTCGCTGTCGTCGTCATCGCTTCCTGCGCCGCCGTCTCCATGGCCGTGCCTCGAATCGGCCGATGCCGACCGAGGAAGCTCCGCCTCCGCCGCCTCTGAGAGCCGGAGCCGTCGCAGATGCCGCCGGATCCGCCGGAGTCGTTCGGCTTCAGCTTCCGCGGGCCGCCGCCACTCGGCTCCATCATTCCGCTTGAACGCCACCGAGCAGTCGCCGCCGCCCGGGCCGTCCCCGCCCGTGCCGACGCCGCCGCCCGGGCCGCATCTGCAGGCCGCCGTTACACCGGCCGCCCGCTCCGCCACTGCTTCCGCCTCCGCCTGAGCCGTCGCTGCAGCCTCCGTCCGGGCCACCTCCACCGCGTCGCAACCGCCGCCGCCGCCTGGGTTGCAGTCGCCTGGGCCGTCTCCGCCATGCCGCCGATGGGTCCGCCTCCGACCGGGCCACCTTTGCCGCGGCGCCGCCGCTCCTCCGCCCGCTCGCTCCGCCTGGTGCTTCGCCCGGAACCGGTCCGATGCGGTCAGGGAGTGACGGTCGGTTTTAAACCGACCGGATGGTTAAGGCAAAAAAAAATTCCAAAAAAAAAATCGAATAAATATTTAAAAAAAATTTAAAAAAGAAGGAAAAAAATCAGGAATTTTTTTTTGCAGAGGCATCGTACAGCCGACAGCGCTACACTTCGTCTAGCCCTATTCCGCTTGGATCGGGCCGGTCATCTTCATCCGCTGCAGGACACGCCACCATTCGTCTTCTACACCGGCGTCAGCGGTCGTCCATTAGCGCCATGACCGCCGCCTAGCAGCTCGAGGACGAGCTGCATGTCCGAGAGGGGTGTAGTGTCAGGGGTGTGGGGCCTTGGGCCCAAGGCCCAATCGGGTTATTATTAGGAATTAAAGATTGGTTTCTATTTGAGTTAGAGATTAGTTTCTATTTGAGTTAGAGATATGATATGAGTTTCCATATTATTAAAGATAGGGTTGGAATTAGATTCGATCTGTTAGGGGGAGCCATCTATATAAGGAGGCTACCGCATGCCATTGTAATCAAGCAGAGTAATATCAAAGTCTTCTTCGCCTAAATCTCTCCCTCTCTCTCTACGCCGACGCCATCCGGCCATCTTCTTGGTGGTGTTTACCCCGGTTCATGACAGGTGCTGAGTCCACTCCGGATTTGTTTGGAATGTTCATTTGATATTTTTGTGTTGTCCCAAGTAGCTGACCATGTTGTGCCTGTGGTAGGGAGTTTTCCACTCTCAGTTGAACTACTGAGTATATTTTGGAGGGAAAAGATAAAGATTCAGAATGGGTGAGTCCTTATTTAAGCTTGTTATCACCTCCTACATTTCATGACACTCATTATCCTTGATCCCTTTCTTACATATTTTCTTGCATGAGCTGATAATAGTTATTTTGATTACTTTGACAGATGAAAGACAGAACAGTACTCAGCAAAGCAGTAGTTTATACTTTTGTCAACTAATGAAAATATTATGAACTGAACTATTTTCCAACAAATGGTATTTTGCATCTACATCTAGACAGTAATTCTACCAATTCTCAGCTAAATAATGTAAAACAACAATTAACATGCAATAGTGCACATGTATTTCGTTGATTGCTCTTTGGATTCATGTTGACATATAATATTGTTATTGCAGACCAAAGCAAATGATGGTACTGATCTAGAAGAAGGATATGATAGTTCAACAGATGAAGTTTCATCTGTTTCCTCATACAACCCTTCCAAAGCAAATACAGAATTCTCCCTGAGGAACTCACTGTCGATGCAGTCCTTGTCATCACGTCTCTCCACAATTGAACCACTGTATTCTCAGGGAGAACGCCCCAGTTTCCCATCATATAGTCCAATTCCTCGATTGTCAGTGTCAGAGATTTCAGATGATCATGGTGGACGTAAAGAGTGAACCTTACAGTTAGTTTTGAGTTGTGTGGAGGACTACAATACTCATAACTCATAAGGAAATATCAAGTTCAAAATAATCCCATGTCTTTGGTTTGATAGGATTTTGTATTTCTCCCTGATGATTTATGCAGTCTAAATTTTATTTCTTAAACTCTGTCATACTTTTCAAATGGTCTTAGCAGCTCTCTCTCTCTTTTCTTTTATTGTGCAAGGATTTTTCATCTTAACGTTTGTTGAGTTTTCCTTACTTTCGCAAATGGAACATATTTGTGGCGCATCTTCTTACTACTACAAAGTTAAAAACAAATGGATTTGTGTTTTCTTTATTTGCCTTGCATGAGAATGCCACCTTTATTTGGTTCTTACTCAAAAGAGTGGGGATTCTGTATGAGCAAATTTTTGATGTGCATGTGCTATGTGTAAGTGTTGAATGAATGCTTAATGTGCATTCATATCAGATATCCTTATACTTTCACGGTGAGTGTTTAATAATTAAATAAATGACGCAAGCAGACGTGGTGTCACCTCAAAGGAAGCTAAATCATTTGCTATCAGATCATCATCCATCAAATGGGCAAAGGTTTTCTCTAGATTCTGATCACTCAAAAGATGATGGTGGACCCCCCCTCACACCAAAACATGTTGAACCAACCGGATGTAAGCCATCGTATTTCATTTCTGGAGTTATCATAGTTCATTATTTCACTTTGTTGTATGTTTACATGCCATGTGGCCCAAATTGATTTGCCATACTAAGTTGCCTTCACAATTTTTTGCAGCAGAAGGCTTCATGAGGGGAAGATCATATAATATAAGAATAGATGACCAAGTCTTGCTTCGTTTCTCACCGAAGAATTCCGACTCAACTTATTACTTCGGTGATATGGTACTCTAATTATTTTTATTGCATGTGTTACTGCTTTATCGTTGTTAGAAGTGATTATCTCAGTTCTTTCAATCGCAGATTGGTGGAGCACTCACCTTTTTTCATGGAGCTGGAACGCAGAGATGCCTAGAGGTAAAAGACTCAGTTGAATAAAATAAGTATTGAAGTGGAATTTCAATTTAGAATGTTTTGGTACTTCACAGGTATCTATAACCTTGGAAACATCAGAAACGATTAATCCTCGTATAATACATCCTTCAAGAAGCGGCTCACCCACAATAACCAAGGTATCTTTTCTGCAGCTAGTGTTGAGAGCCAATATGATGTTTCTGTCCTAATATCCGGTGTCAATTGTTACTTGTGTGGCTTGAGCAATTCTTTAGTCTGAAACTCTGAATATGTTTACCACTGTAAAGGTTTCACATAACATCTGTACAAAAATCGATTTTGTACATGCTTCAGTGGAAACATTTGTACTTGACGTACAAAATGGGATTTACTTCATTTCCAAATGATTTAGTTATATTTCTCAAGTCTCAACCATTTGCATACTAATGCCACCTGACCTACTCTTAAGAGTCTTCCCGAGTTCATGATACTGGAACAAGCTTACGTTTGATGGTTTAGCTACAAGAATATGTCCATGAATCAGGTGCCACTTGTTCATGGAGTTTGATTATGAATTTATTTCATTATACTTTGTATGAGTTTTTAATGATCAAGTAATGGATATGTGCTGATGCCCTCAAAACATTTCTACATGACTAGTCATGATCATCAAGAAGCAATCTAATAGGAACAGTCTACGTTACCTTCTAATGGCAAGTTATGATCAAATTTCAGCAACATCAGATGTCATGTGTTCTGGCTAGGCTTTTATTCAAATAACTGCTTTGTTTATTGTCAACTTTTATACTATTAAGCTTGTGAGATGATTTTAACAATTTGCCCTTTTTCCTTGCTGGACTTCGTGGGCAAGAACACAGCGAACATCATGAAGTTGTTGTGGATCTTCATCAGACAAGCTTTCTGTTTTCAATTCCTATTGACGGACCAATGTCATTTTCTACCTCAAAGGTCTCTGTACAGTGGTCTCTTCGTTTTGAGTTCTTCACAACTCCTGAAGGAACGGACCCATCTAGGTATGTAGCAATATTAAGTATGTTGTGTTGTAACATTATCTTGTGCTTTAAATCACTTAAGAGTTCTGGGATGGATTTCCAAGAAGGCTGTCTTTGTAGCACGGACACGTGTCAAAACCGCTGTATCCGTGTCCGACACGTGTCGGACACGGATACGACACGGACACGTCTCCGACACGTGTCGGTGACGTATCGGCCGATTTTGGAATTAATTTTAATTATTAAAATTCTCGACACGTGTCGGACACAATAAATATACGAGTCGAACACGGCTTGGACATAGCCAGCCTAGGAATGGCCCAGGACACGGCCGGCCCAGGTCGCCCCATCCCTAACCCTAACCATAAGCGCCGATTCCCGAGCGCATCATTCCCATCGCTCACTCGCGCTTCTCCGCATCGGCCGCTCGCGCCGCCGCCTGCTCCCGTCGGCTCTCGCATCTCGCCGCCGCTTCCATCTCCTCACTCGCATCTCCTCTGCCCGCCGGCTTCCGCATCTCGCCACCGACGACATCTCTCGCATCTCGCCGCCGACTACATCTCCCGCGTCTCGCCGCTGACTACATCTCCCGTGCGTCGCCGGCTCCCGCATCTCCCGTGTAGTCTTGCCGATCTAATCATGTTACTTTTTCCTAGGTTAATGGAGTTCTTATTTCTAGAAATGATATTCACATCAACAATTGTCGCCAGGATTAACAAAATAATTCATGAGGTACATATTCCGAGTATACACTTTACAAATTACAAGTTTACAATTTACATTATTTCAGATAATAAGCATGTGGAAACATAGAAAATAACACACACACACACACACACACACACACACACACACATATATATATATATATATATTATTTAAATATATATAGCCGTGTCGGCGTATCGGTATTTTTGGGAAAACGACGAATTCCTGTGTCGGTGTCGTGTCGACGTATCCGTGTCCGTGCATCACACAGCCTATTTCATACCTTTTCACTATTTGCGTGAATAATTTAATTGAGTCAATTTCTGTTCATTGCTCTTACATGTGCATATGGACACCACAAGTAGTCAAGAACATGCCTTTGAACGTGTTATCACCACTGTCATAATCAGTTTCTTGAGAGCTATGTTACTTCTTTGTGTTGAGCAATTTTGTTTAAAGCATTATCTGGTACTTGGAAAGTGTGATTTTTTTTTCTGATCTCCTGCTAGTTCTAAATGGGTAATTCTGGTTTCGCTCTTTGGCAGGTACGAACACCCACTTCTTGTTGAGAAAAGAGAGAAGGGGGACTGGGTCCTCCCATTAACTGTTTATGCGCCTCCATTGTGTAGATGAGCTACCCATGGAAGAAGCGATAGATCTGTCTTACCTGGAAACCTTTTCAACTCTTGAAGGTATGCAGTCTTCTTGCTATCTATACCTGATTTTTCAGCTATCCTGCCTTTGCTTGGCCAAGTGTCATTTCATGAAGCTGGAAAAGGAATAATACCAAAGTATTTTTACTAGTGCGATAAAGTCAAAAGTAGTTCCTTACTATTAAGTTGTTAAAGGATTGTAGATTTATAATATCAACTGAAGTTTTTTTTTTCTTCTTGGGTTGAAATCTGCTTTCTGCTTGGTGTTGACCTCTAATTTAATCTAACAATTTTTGTTTATTCCATCTGTTTTCTTTGCAGCTACGTTCAACGCGCAACTACATTCAACGAAGTACTTTGTAATTTTCTGTAGTCGATGTAAGTCGATATCTGAATATCTGACCCTCTTGTATTTCACCTCAGATGCGCACACAAGTTGTTGCTGTTCTTTGAAAATTGATGCAAATTTGGTACTGCTGAGCTTCCACGAACTATCTATAGTTGAACATGCACAGCTTGCGGCCAGTTCATGCGTATAAAATACGTCCGAAATAGAGAACAGATAGAGCGAGAAGAAACTTGTGTTAAATCAAATAGTCTGCATTTGCTTGATGTATTTCAGTTCATCTCCAGTCAGCAGGCATTAGCACTCGAATTTCTTGATGCAACATTAGTAGTGCAAGATACCGACCATAAGTGCATCGTAGATATTCTTTTTGACAGATGGACTGAGCCCTTGGGGGTGTCTGATTAGCTGCTACACCCTATCAGTTGTGTATACTCGGTATATATGCCTTGTAGTTCCATTGTTTTGTGGAAACCAAACATAACTGTACACTGGTTGTCAGGATTACACATCCTGTTTCTTGAGGCTGTTGTTGCAGAGTTTCAGTAATCGATTGTTACAATTACTTTCTGTAAAGAGATTCTTTTCAAAGTTCTGTTGCCATCAGCTGTACACAGAGTCAGAGGCTAGGCTCATAAGCATTTGCTTCATTATCTCCGTGATGGTGATCAACAAAAATGAATGCGATATCAGATTCAGCTACGACAAGCTCTGCACTGCTGTACTCTCTGATATGTTTACTTTAGCCGTCCAATCCATCTTGTTCAGTCACATAAATTGGAGAGCACGGCTCCATTTGGACAACCAATTGGTGTTTTTGTTTACAACAAATGGTATCGATTACTCCAGTTTGTTTGCTGTCGTGGTGACATATGAGCCATCTGTCATGAGTCTTTAGTCTTGACACAACTCGCACGGTGGCATCAAATAGGCCAAGCATTGCACCACTTCAGCTATACTATTCAGCTACAGTAAGCATTTTTTGCCATTGGACTGCAGTAAATCCATACCCAAACTACCCTGTCTCCTTCAGGCTTCGCTAGATCAGAAAAATACAGGTACAAGCCACGTGCTCCAGTAACAACTATTTCTTGCATCTAGCCTACGGACACGGGACACCTTCCTATGTTAGGTACCCTGTCACCTTACCACACTTGTGACAGAACATTCACTCGCCAATGGTTGATTTGTTTCGTTTTAATGGGACAAGTTGTTCTGCTTCTCTGATTGGGACCGGAGAGGCAGGGACTCCGAAACAGGCGCCGCCGCCCTCGTCGCCGCCGCCCGCTGCCGGAAGCCTAGTGGAAAGTGGTTTAGCACGGTGGTCTGCACCTGCCTGCGAGGGCTGGGAGGAATCCGAAGACGATGGATCAGATGGGTTGCATTTATCACTGTCCTAGTGCCAGCAACTTGTTGTTTAGCACTTCTCATACTTGCATCTTTAATTAGGAGTTGACAGTCGGGTCAAGAAGATAGGCATCCACCCAATTCAGCATGTCAGTTTCTTTTCCTTCCCTTGGAAAGTAAAGCAGGTTTGTTCAATAATAGTCTGGTATGTTTTGTTTTGACTTTTGATTGCTAGTGATTTCCTTCTTTGATTTCTTTATGGAGGAAATTTAAAGAAGAAAAACGGGATGCAGCAGGCAAAAGGTATGATCAATGCATGTATGATTCTATTCTACATGGCTAATATTAGGTTTGTTAAGGATACGATAAGATTATTTATTTATACTTTAACACTCTTCTCACGTGTAGACTCCTTCAGGCATAAGACATAAAATATAAGTGTGCTGCAAGTATTTTCTTAATTACGCCAATCGAATCTTGAACTCAAGACTTCTTAGTGCTGATACCATATTATGAATATTATGTGTATATTCATAAGGCCCAGAGGACAATATATATAATGAGTACAAAGGAATATATAAAAGGAATATGCCATACACAAATAAGAAAACTAAGGTATATAAAGAAATAATAAATAATCATATCCTATTATTAACATCCCTCAAATTCATAGTGGATCATACACATACAGTTTAGAGAGAAAATACAAATGGTATACCCTTGTTTGCGGCTTTGTGAAGAAATCAACAAGCTGTAACTCTAAAGGCATTTATGAAGAAATCAGCAAGTTGTAACTCTGAAGGCACAAACTGTAGAGCGAGCACTCCCTGCTGCACCTGTGAGCAAGTGTATGAAGTATCCACACCAATGTGCTTGGTGAGCTCATGCTTCACTGGATCACGAGCAATACTAATAACATATGTATTGTCAGATATAAGAATCGTAGGTCCCCTCACAGGTACTCCAAAGTCTGCAAATAGCCATATCAACTAAATAATCTCTGTAGTCTTTACTGCTATAGCTCCTAACTCAGCTTTTGCACTCGAACGGGAAACTGCAATATGTTTCTTTATCTTCTAGGCAATCAAGGAGGAGCCAAGAAAACATAGTAAACAGAAAGAAAACACAATCAGAAAGATCACTAGCCCAGGTCGCATCAGAGTACGCCTGAAGCTACAGTGAAGTGGAACTATCTCTCAGTTGGATGTTAAGAATGCTTTTCTTAATAGTGTTTTGCATGAAAAGGTTTACATGCAGCCACAACTTAGGTATTCTATTTCAAATGGCCATGTCTGTCATCTTCGTCGTGCTCCTTGTGACCTCAAACAGGCCTCTCGTGCTTGATACCATATTGAGTTACATAGATCAACTAATTTACCTAAAAGTTTAAACTGATAAGAAAAAATGGGCAATTCACTTATACTTCAACAAGGTTTTCTTTGCTTTTATTTTTCCTTTTTGCTGCTACTTATTTCTGTTTTTATTATAGTACCCCTTGTTGTGAGAAACAAACTAGTTCATTTGACAACTTTTTGTAGTGCATTCATTTTAAAATTCGTTCTAGTTCATATCATTGTTACGAAGCAAACAAAAAAAATGAATCAGTCATAAATACAAAAAAAAACTCTCCGCTGGATGGATGTCAAGGTATTGCCCTAGCTTGCTGATGTCTATTGTATGACTGTGACATCACAACTCGAGAGCACGAGGGTTGAATAATTGTTGTTCCTATAAAAAAAATTATCATTGATGGGCTTGGATCCAACCATAGCCATTAGCTCTAACGATAGTTTATTAGCGCATCTCTTTCGATAAGACAGTTGATTAGGACATCATGCAGTAGTTGGCCGTTGGTACAACCTCGAAGGACAGCAACTTGAGGTGCTCCAATTAGTAGTTTCCAACTAATTAATTAGATATTTTTCATATACCATCCTGTTAGTTTAGTTGGCATAATTATTAGTTTCCACGATCACTTTTTTTAACCTCATAGTTCATTTTTTTTGCGAGGAATAATCTCATATATAGTTCATACTCAAAGCCAAAAAAAAAAAAATCATCCAAACAAGAGGCAGAATGTGGATAAGAACACAATAGAGCATTTGGTATGCAAGTTTTAAATACTTAGGTGGCAAGGCCTATATATGCTCTCATACCATTGTAAAGTAACAAGTACTCCTAAAATGCTCAGCAATCATCAGGAAAATTCGACTTTTGTCAATGGGGATAACTTATTTTTAGCATCCTTTTCATCTGACTTCTGAAACAGCAAAAAAAAACCCCCAATTGTACAATTTTCTAAAGCCAACCTTTTTGTTTGGTTGTTGGGTGGAGGCAATTGTTCTAAGGAAACAAAGAAGCACCACCACCCAAAAAGTTCTTTCTTGGACACATAGTTGATACTTGCATTGGACATTTGGACTTTCTGACAGATAGTATGGAGATGGATATCCAACATCTTGGAGGGACATGGATAATGGAGCAGATACAAAGTACTTCACCAGTTAAAGACCCAGAGAAATATATATATGCTGTTATTTAGTGTGGATGGAGGGGCGTGCATCATGCATGCATGAATCTAGCACTTCACTGAAAGAAGACTTAAAAGCCAAAATGGCAGGTAGATGAGAGGTACCATATTATGGAGAGAGGTGATGAGTGCTAGATTTTCAGAGAGGTAAGGTGGGCACCGATTTAGTTAATGCAGGGAGCAATTTTTCCCATGCAATTACAGGGATAAAGTGAGAGATCAAAGGTTGCACATAAGATCCTAGGATTTTTTTTTTCTAGGAATAAGATGCATCATAGAGGAGTGGAGATTTTTGGGAGTCTTGGCTATTGTTTGACAAGGAGCTGACTGGAAACTAAATCTTAACTAAATTTGTTCATCCATAACTTGGTCTGAATTTATATGTCACCCTTCAGAACGGATATCTGTCTTGTCTTTTCTGTAGTGCATATTAGATCAGTACTATCATGTGATTCTTCCAAATTGAGGACATATATATTAAAAGAAAAACCACCGGATCTAGTTTAAGATAGCAGAACATAGAACACTTATGAAACAAGTGAGCTAGGGCATTAGCCTATGTAAGCGTCGTTTTCTGCCAGCTTACTTACACCTCTGCATATTGCTAATGGCAAGTTGGCAACACACGTCCGGACTAAAAAAGACTTCACATAGAAGAATGCTACAAAAAAAGATTAGAGTTATTCCCATCAAGGTAATTTCCAGTTGTGCATAGAGTCATAGACACCTGTTTGTTCACATCCTTTGCAATTAGTAAACTGAAACAAACACTTAATCAGAGCATCCTTTGGCAGGCAGGTCTACTGAAAGGGACACGAAACTAAATTGGTTCTCTCAAAGAGAGCACATGTGTATACATTCCTTGGTGTAACATTGGTGACCAAATTAATGGAATAATGTAGCTCCATCTTGTACAACATAGAAGAAAAACTTTTGAATTGTCATTAACATGGCGATTGGTGAGTACAATTTTCCTTTCAAAAACAAGGGTAGAATGATGATCAAGAGTGCAGCTAATGTGAAATTTGAAGAATTAAAAATTCACCGATCATGATTCAGTTGCAAATATCACTGTTCTGATTTGTTACTTTCCAAATAGAACAAAGAACAATTATTTACTTTTGGAACAGAGAGCAAAACAAATTTAAGCACCCAAACTGATCATTCCGTGTATGATCCCACCAGTGACCCTTACATGCAGCAGTGGCCCGAGGTTCGGAGTAAAATATCTCACTATATATTACTATAGCAACAATAAGATAAACCATAAATTTTTATTTCTAGTGAGCTGGACCCGAGACCTAGCCCACGGCTGGCTACGCCCCTGCTTACATGGACATTATTATTTTCAACCAAGGGTGCAAGAACCTCCAACACTATTGTGTTTATCTAGACAAAGGGAAGAGAGAAAAAAGGGAATGTCTATACAACATTTGATTGTTTTGGAGGATAAAATTAGTCAGACTTTGAGCCGTTAGATGGAGATCTAACGCCCTAGATTATTTTTTTGGAGGGGGTCATTTTTTAGAGGGGGGCTTGTATGGGTGGATCCGTTGGATAGAGATCTAACTCCCAGATCAATCTGACTATTTTTATCCTCAAAATAGTCGAATGTTGTATAGACATTCCTAAAAAAGAATCCAATCCTCTCAACCAAAGTGCAAAAAAAAATCCTCACAACACGAAAGAAAAAAAATCAAAGAAAAACTCTTAACCCAATTAAGATGCGTACATTTCACCAACCAAATCCATCCTTGACGAGCCGAGAGGCTGCAAGAAGTCAGGAGCCATCCCTTGGAAGAACTCCTCCAAGAAGCTCAAGAAACCTCCCGGATTCAGATCCGTCCACAGCTCGTTGTGATCAAGGCCATCGCCTAAACCTCCTTCCTCCACCTTCACCTCACACTTGATCTTCTTAATATTATTCTCCTGTTGCTCCATGAATTCGCCCCTCTCGGCAGCCGGCGCCGCCGCCGGCCTCTTCTTGATCGACTCCTTCTGTTCCTCCTCTACCGTCGGTGGCGGCGGCGCCACGTCCACCATGCTGGCGGTTGGCTTCCCCGTGAGCCGCTGCACGAGCTCCCGGAAGTTAGCGACGTCGGTCTTGATGATCTCCGGTGCCATGATGTGGATGATCTTTATCTTTGGCCGCGTCTTGGATATCGTACGCGAGGAGTCCTTGTGCACCGGCAGTGTTGTTGAAGGGCTCATGCTGTGGTACTCCCCCATTAGTGTGCAGACAGAGAGAGGAGGGAGAGCTAGCTAGAAAGATGAGTGTAAGGAGGAGAGAGCAATGGAAAGGGGTATACAGAGACAGAGGTGATGTAGAGAAAGTGTAGATGTACTGGAGTCTAGAGTCTAGATGAGGTTGTTGTTTGGGGTGTAGGAGGAGAGGAGGACGACTAGGTTGGTCGAACCTTGGGGGTATATATGGTGGAAGGAGGAGTGAGGTGACTTGCAAGGAGTGGTTGGGAAGAAAATCATTTTCTAGGTTGGATATGTATACATACATAGTATATGTATGCCCTTACAAAAATTAATTGTCCAGACTTCAGAGAAGGGATGCCACAGTTACATGTATAGAAAGGTAGCACAGCTGCATATGTGTGTTCTTTAGTGAGATGTGTTAGAATTCCGTACATGTACAGAAAGGGTATCATAGCTGTATCCTGATTTCAAGTATGGAAGTGGAGAATAGTTTTTAAGAAGACTAGCATGTACTTAGCTGCTAGCTAGCTCTTCATTGCCATGTGATATTAATTTTAGTTTTTTTTCTGGGTGATTGATTGACCTGTAACACATGCTAGCATATGTAGGAAGTTCGTATTTTACAGCATCGATAAATATATCTTGGCATCTTGCCTCATAGTCGCCTATATCTAGAAGAGACATGCATGTCAATGCATGCATGCATACATTTGTCTTTTGGACTTCGATACTTCCGGTGTGAGATAGTGCAAATACAGCACAGCAATCTCTCAATTTGAAAACTGCACCGGTTTGTTCGTGGGGGCGGCCGCGCGCAGACGGCAAAAGGCTGGTGCCCGCGCGAGCCCCTGCCGCCGGCCTCACGCGCTAGTTCGGGCCGGCCGGCCGGCCTGCGCGCTTGGCTCGCGTCACACCCACCCACCCACCGGACAACAGTACGTCAGTACCACCACCAGCTCGGGGAGCCGCCCCCTGCGCCTGCGAGCCAATGTGACGTGGCCGGCGGTCGTGGTGAGCCCTACGCCTTTCAACTAAATTGTATAGGCTAGAGTGAGAAATAAAATTTGATTGTATGATACGTAAAAGCTTTCAACTTAATTAAAATATATATAGCAGTCCGTAGTATAATAGTGTAATTATCACGGTTCTTGTATAACAAATCAATTTACATTCATCGAGCTACAACAAAAATTGGCATAGTTTAAATAAAGATATTACAACTCTTTTTACATTAATAACGACAATACAAATTCATGTGAATTTACAATTTTCGGTACCAACCGAATGATTGTCTCACAAATTTAGATAATTGCAACACAACTGCAACTAATTAGAAATTACAGAACTTTCTTTACATCAGTAACATCTCATACATGTATACCTTTAATTAGAAGCTACGGAAATCAATTACATGTATCCCATTTTATCTAACAATTACGAATTACCGGACACCCGAAAGAAACACATTTTCAATTACGAAAGGAGCAAATATAAAGATACCTAAAAAGACCGAACAAAAGAAAATAATTAAAAGAAGAAATTGCCGTCAGAGCTACCTGACCATCTAAGGGACAGTCGACACCTCTCACAACCATAAGGTTATCACTTGGCGTAAACAAACATAAGGTATATTTAAAATACCATAGCTACCAGCCAGCATAATGTGTTGAAGTAGTTGGAGAGATGGTTGTGAGTTGTACTTCACGATGATGTGTACGTCTTCTTTGTAATTGTAAGAACTGGTAGGCAGAAAGATTGTTAGTGAGTGTATGCAATAAAACATCTTCGAAATTTAAACTATCAATTGTACAACACTGTGGTGAGTGCACTAGCTAGCATTTACATACATGTGCTCCGTCTTCACTGAAGTGAAGTGATCGATAATCCGGACGTGACCCCTTCTTTTCCAAGTCGTGTTACAATAAAGGTGAAAGCTATTCCTCGCAAAAAGAATAAAAAAGGTGAAAGCTATGAAGCGAAACAGACGTGAGGAATCATCCATTCTGACGTTACATCGTCACTTCAATCCCCTTCTCATCTTAACTCGAAGTTTGTACCCAAGAAAACCGAATCATATATGCATGACACGAAATGGCAGGATGGATGGGTCGAAGAACGGCGAATGATTCCTGCATATTTTTCAGTTGCATCCACGACGTTCTTCCAAGCAAGTTGGGCTTTTGCTAATGACATATAAGGGTCAACTACTACTACTACTATTATTGTTGTTGTTATTATTGTTATACGTCCACTGGCTGCTATGAGCTTATCGTGATGCACTTAGTGTATGTAATCCAGTTCTAATAATTGCCCTTTAAGGTACCAAATTACACCAATTTACATGCACAAGCAACCGTCCGTACCAAGTGAGGACTGACAATTACCACTTTGTAGCACACCGGCAGGCACGGCTTCCATGTGGCATATGCATGGGCATGTACTTGTCAGTACTCACCACCAATAGCAATTTGTCGTTTTTTCTAACGCCAATTGTCATGCGATCAATAAGGTTTTGTACTGTGTATCAGTGTATCCAACGACCCATGATTGGATTTAGCCGGATCGATCTTACAAGTTAATTTCCATTGTCCATGCGTATATACCAGTAGGATTGGGATAAGTCAGAGAAGCACGGTACGGTGACTTCGAGTGAATCTTGGGCTCTCGGCAGCCGATCCGAGATGAATGGACCAGATACAGTAGTAACTAGCCACGTCGGCGTGGCACCACGTCACGCTAGCCACCGTGTGGACCGAAGTAAAAGAGGCGAAAAATCGCAGAAAAAAGAAAGCGTAGGACTTTTTTCGCAAAAAATTGAGAGCCTTTTCGCAATAAAAGGAGAGTGGAGGGGTTTTTCGCAAAAAACCGAGGGTCTTTTCAGAAGAAATAAGAGTCTGTTCGTAATTACGGGAAACCACGGATCGCTACCTAGCAAAAAAAGTGTGCAGGGACTTTTTCGCAAGAATCAAAGAGTCCCCCGGTTCCGCTCAGTGGGAGCGTTTCGCACAAATGCGTCACCCGGAGCGCTCGTACGGAGGGGCAAAACGATGACGTGGACGCGCGGAGAGACCGCGAACTCTGCCGGTTATAATATACGAAGTATTGGTGATTTACAGTTTTCTTCTCACTGTTTTGCACTGTGCATGACTGTTAACAGGTGACTTACCCACGCTAAGTCATCCGGATCCATATCACTATCAACCGTGTTAATATATACAGGCACGAACCTAGACTGAACGAGTTGTTTCTTGTCTTTTATGCACTGTAATAATGCCTCACTTTTTACGTTGTCTCTTCATTTTTTTTTTAGAAAAGAGGATATTACCATGAAATGCGTTTGGGACGCCGTGAATTATCTTCTCTAGGTCAGGCTAGCTCGTCTGGTGAAAATGAGAACCGACCGAAGCGTGCGTCTACACCGAGGTTGACATCAGGAATGCGACATGCGCGCCTGCTAGGAGGCAGCAGCTCAACTCGCAGATGTTTCTCTCTTACGCCACTTGAGCTTATCATCGTGATTTGTTTAGGTCGCAATTCGTCCATTTTGCCCCCCTCTCGTTGCTTCACGATCGAGTTGTTGGAAAAGTGACGCTGCCTCAGGTGGGAATGGGATCGACCTTACGTGAGGCATGATGCCAAAAAAATTCAGATCTTTTCTTCTTTTCTTGAGAGAGGAAAAGATTCAGATAGCATGGATAGCATAAAGATGTTTTTTAGCTTGCTTACACGCTGAGTTTTTTTTACTGCGGTTTATAGCTTTTGATCCTAGCATGAGCTTTCGTATGAATGAATAAAATACGGATAAGTCGTTTCGAAATGAGAAATCTTTTATTTATTTATTCGAGAAAAGACATACTATAAGTTATAAACTATAGGTTAAAAAAACTAGGCCAGAATCCTAGCAACTGTCTGAATTTTTGAACAGGCTGATGAATTTTGGGCTGAAACATCTACTGCGTCACGTGGCCCATTACTTGTTAATGGACTTGTATTATTGGGCTTTCAAGGCCGAAGGCCCATATATACTTTTAATTAAGTTTTTAACTCCTCGTCTACTGGAAGCGCCCTCTCCAGTAGATCCATCCGTCCGTGGTTTGTTCGTCTCGCTCCGCCGACTCGTGAGCGTAGTTTTGCTCGTGGTTTTTTGTTTGTTTTTTTTCGCGGAGGTTTTCGGCGGATTCTAGGGGGCGAAGCGCGCGTTTGATCGGTTGCTTTGGAATTTTTTTTTGTTCGGCCGAACTCGCTTTCGTTGTGATATTTTTGTGGAGAAATCTAGATGGCGTTTGCGATTTTGCCTGGCTTTTTTGGTCGATTGTTTTGCCGATGTTCTACTGTCTATTCCCCGTGATGATTCGTTGCTTCGGGGAATTTTTTTCCACTATTTTGGTGCTTTTTGGTTGATTGATCGTGGTATTGATTGGCGGATTCCGCGTGCCCTAGTTTCCGATAAGATCGTGCGTTTGTTGGTGTTGCCTGCAGCTAGTCGTAGGTAGCCGCGTGCCCCAGCGATGGCCTTCTCCCGGGGCCTCGCCGCCGTCTCCAGGAAGCGATCTCGCGTCGTGAGTGATCCGTTCATCACGTGATTTGTGACTTGTTTTGCAAATTTTAGGACCCTGTCGTTAACTCTTCCGGGGCGTGGTGCCTGCAGGCTCGGGAGGCGACGACGCTTGGTGGTGTGAGATGGCTGCTGATGCAGAGCGCCTCCGATCTCGTAAAGACGTGGCCTTGTTTTCGGGTAGGGTTTTGGTGGTCGTGGTGTTTGGATATTGACTCTGATTGTCTGTGAACTGCGAAGGATCTACGGTCCCAATGGCGGGAGCTCATTCCGAATTAACAGGTTTTTCTCTTTCATGCCAACATTATTGCTTGCTTTGGTGCATTTCGTGAAATATTACGGAGTCCAAAAGTAGCTTGACGCATCTCATTCGTTGTCTTGTGACAATGTGTCGTGCTTAATGCGTGCAAGTGTGTGGATAGCTTGGCTTCTCTGGCTGATGGAAAAAAAACTGTCTACAAAAATATCTCGTAATGATGGTATTATTTCCCTTTACTGTTTCAGTTCTGGCCATTATGTTCTGCTATTATTGACCATGGAGTTATCACCGTGGCTATGGTATGGTTCTAACTATCACAGGGGCGCAGCTCCATGCGAAACTTGAATGCTGGAGAATTGTTTTCTTTTTTTTCCTTTTAATGAGAGCTGCTATTTCTTTGAGTTTATCTTAGTTGTTGTGCTTGAGCTGTTGAGTGCCTCATTTGGGGCCTGTTTGGTTCATGACCAGAAGTTACCTAGCCACAAATTAGGCGTGCCACAGTTTTTAGGTAGCTGTTTGGTTCACTGACGCAACTGTGGCATGCCACACTTTCTTAGCACCCGGCCCCACACGTCATAGACTCAGTTTCTTGCCAAACTTTGCCACAAGTGTGGCTTCGATTTTGTTAGCCACACTTTCTGTGGCAGCCACACATTGCCTAAGTTTAGGCATGGCAAGCTTAGGCACCAACCAAACAGGCCCCAGTCTCTTACCTGTAGGGTGTGCATAGATTTAGAGGAAAGCGAGATGGGTGAATGAACTAATTAATACCAAAATGACAGTTTTATGGCGCGGAATGGTGATAATATTTGATCTAGTGCGATGAAATAAATCTGAATCTCTTTGCATCAATAGTGGAAGACATCAACAAGCTGTCATTAAGAAGCATCTATTCTTTTCTAGGTGTACTGATTCTCGACGTGTTTACCAACTTATCTCATTGATAGAAGCACTGTATCGCAAGGAACATAATAACACCATCTGTGAACTACTAGGCTCCTTTTTTGTTTGCTAATGTCATACTTGCTTGATCAAAATATCAAAAACCATTTGTGACCCCTGTTCAATGGAAAGTTGAGTATTTGCCACAGCAAAAATTGATCTTCTAGAATTTGCCATTCCAAATATTGCAATCTATTATTTGCCACTACTGGTGCCTCATTATTTGCCACTTATGACCATTGTACCCCTCTTCCTCCCCACCCATCGCATCCCAAACCAGCCTCCTCCCTACGCCGCAGTGTTCAAGTAGACGCTAGATGGACAGCAAGCAGGGGCCTAACACCTAGGCTGCCTAGGCGGGGACTAGGCGGGGCCTAGGCAGCCAACTTTGATATGGTGCGCTATGGGCGATATAAAGACACGTGTGATGTTTGGAGAAGGAATATTGTTACTTGGAGTAACTTGTAATACTGTAAATTTGATAGATGATGATGGACATTTCTGTGAGCTTAATCTAGGTCTAAACATAAGCATTAGTCTTAGCCTTAGATCTAAGTCATGAACACCTAACAAAATTATTTAGAGCGGAAGCATAATCTTACATACCCGAAGTCGGAGATGCCATGAAGTCAGTGCTCGGTTGATGTCGATGTAGAGGTGGCCGAAAACGGTGAAGCCGAGGTCACCGGCGGCGTAGAGGAGGTCAGCCGGCGCAGAGAAGTTGATGCCGTGGTCGGAGAAGTGCTTCGGCCTTCGTCCACCGCAGCGCCCGTAAGAGATTGGGTCTTGTTAGGGTTTGAGAGGCTTAGGACGACGCGCGAACCACAGTCCCACCGAAACCCTTCTGTTTTAATAGCGCCGGGTGACCTAACCGCCTTCGATCAAGGCGCGAGGTGGAGGCGTGCCTCCCTAAAATCTCGGGTGGTTAGCCGAGAGATCAACCCAACATTCTCCCCTTTGATCGTAAGGCTAACATCATAAGCCCATTCTCGATAAAACAGCATACCAAGGCAATGTGTTGCATGGCCAATGAAGTGCCATACAACCCAGTACCTATAGTGTACTATCTTATCTCGAAATGGATATTCATTATACTTAATGGGAGTTGGTTTGTTTTAAGGTCCTTTTATCCATAATCAGAGGCTTTCCAATAACCCATGCCGGCAACATGATCACGAAAGATATTGGGTGGTAAGCCTTTAGTAAGCGGATCCGCAAGCATTAACTTAGTACTAATATGCTTGATACTTATGGTTTGATCCTGGATTCTATCTTTCACAACATGATACTTAATGTCAATGTGTTTGGCAGCACCACTTGACTTGTTGTTATTTGCATAAAAGACTGCGGGTTCGTTATCGTAGTATAAGGTGAGTGGTTTAGAGATGCTGTCTACCACTCTAAGTCCCGGGATAAAGTTGTTAAGCCATACAGCCTGCCCGGTAGCCTCATAACATGCCACAAACTCAGCTTGCATCGTTAAAGATGCCGTAAGGGTCTGTTTGGAGCTTTTCCACAAGATAGCTCCTCTAGCGAGTGTGAATATATAACCTAACGTGGATTTCATAGTATCAACACATCCTGCAAAATCTGAATCTGAATAATCAATAAGTTCAAGGTTATCAGAAAACTTATATGTGAGCATGAAATGCTTAGTAGCTTGCATATAACGCAAAGCTTTCTTAACGGCTTTCCAGTGGTCTGGTCCTGGATTTGACTGATATCTGCCAAGCATCCCGGTTACAAAAGCTAAATCAGGGCGTGTACATACTTGAGCATACATAATGCTTCCGACAGCTGAAGCATAAGGAACCGACTTCATCTGATCAGTTTCATATTGGTTCCTTGGACATTGAAATGTCCCAACTTATCGCCCTTAACAATAGGAGCAGGCGAGCCAGATCACTTATGCATATTGTATCTCTTCAGTACTCTGTCAATGTATGCCTTCTGAGAAGAACCTAATATTCCTTTGAACCTATCTCGGTGAATTTCAATGCCAAGAACATAAGAGGCATCACCGAGATCCTTCATATCAAAATTAGATAAAAGAAATCTCTTGGTCTCAAACAGCATGTCCTTATCGCTGCTGGCCAATAAGATATCATCCACATAAAGTACTAAGATGGTGAATTTACTCCCCTTGAACTTAACATATATGCAGTTATCAACTTCATTTTCCTTAAATCCAAAACTCCTTATTATCTTATCGAATTTGAGGTACCACTGCCTCGACGCTTGTTTCAAGCCATAAATGGATTTCTTAAGTTGATATCCCATATGCTCCTTGCCTTCCACGACAAAACCTTCCGGTTGAGCCATGTAAACATTTTCTTGCAAGTCGCCATTAAGAAATGTCGTTTTAACATCCATCTGATGCAGCTCTAAATCATAATGAGCTACAAGTGCCATAACAATTCTGAACGAATCCTTAGTTGAGACAGGAGAAAAGGTGTCATTATAGTCAATCCCCTCTCTTTGGGAGAAGCCTTTTGCTACGAGCCTTGCTTTAAACCTTTCGATATTTCCCTTAGAGTTATGCTTGGTTTTGTAGACCCATTTACAGCTTACTGTTTTGACTCCGTTAGGAATTTCTACTAAGTCCCATACATCATTAATGCTTATAGACTTTAGCTCATCCTCCATGGCTTCAGGCCATTTAGAAGAATGTTCACTCATTATGGCCTCCTCATAAAAGGTGGGATCATCTACCTTCCCTATATCATTAACATCCTCATTCATATAAACAATATAATCATTTGGGATGGCAGATCTTCTCTCCCGCTGTGATCTTCTAAGAGGTTCATTAGTTATTTCAGGAGACTGCTGAGGCTCTTCATTAGATATAACATCAGGAATTTCAGAGACCTCAACAGTGGGTGCAACAACAGTATTCTCTACTGGAGGTGCAACCTCCTGAGGCACAAGAATAAAGGTAGCTGGGATGAGCGGTGCAGGAACATAAACCCGCTTCTCCTCAAGATCTATTTTCCTAGGCTACAGGTCCTCGTTATTTTCTAAGAACACAGCATGCCTTTTTCTACAAACTTAGTTATCCTATCAGGACAATAAAAGCGATACCCTTTGAATCTCTAAGGGTACCCAATAAAATGGCAACTTACTGTCTTAGGATCTAATTTCCCAATGTGTGGATTAAATAACTTAGCTTCGGCACGACAACCCCACACTCATAAATATTTCATACTCGGTTTTCTCCCAGTCCATAATTCATAAGGTGTTTTAGGTACTGATTTACTGGGAACCCGATTAAGAATATGTGCGGCTGTCTTTAGTGCTTCCATCCACAAGCCAATTGGTAAACTAGAATGGCTAAGCATGCTCCGTACCATATCCATAAGTGTACGGTTGCGTCTTTCAGCTACACCATTCTGCTGAGGTTCGCCCGGCATAGAATACTGGGCAACGATGCCATTTTCCTGAAGGAACTTAGCGAAAGGGCCAGGAATTTGCCCATAAGAGGCATGTCTTCCATAATATTCTCCCCTACGATCCGATCTTACCACTTTAATTCTTAGGTTGTGCTGATTTTCAACTTCAGTCTTAAATATCTTAAATTTATCAAGTGATTCAGATCGGTCTTTAATAGGAAAGATATTACCATAACGGGAGAAATCATCAGTGAATGTGATGAATGTATCAAAACCATCCACTGATGTCATAGGAAAAGGACCACAAATATCAGTATGAATTAATTCTAAGAGTCCTGTGCTGCGAGTAGCTCCCTCTTTATTTGCTTAACACATTTTTCTTTAATGCAATCAATGCAGTGGTCTAAGTCAGAGAAATCTAATGGGTGGAGAATTTCTTCTTTAATGAGACGCTCCATTCTTCTCCTCGAAATGTGGCATAAATGACAGAGCCACAGTTTCGAAGAAGTCTCATCATTATTTTTACGCTTAGCATCACACACAATCTTTCTGAAATGCCCTGGCTGCTTGCAGAAAAGACATTCCCACCTTTAGATGCTCCAGCGGGAGCAACATGAGGCTTAGGTGCATTGTGCACTTTAGGCCCCGACTAGTCTGAATTAGGGGAGAATTGCAGCTTTTCTTAGATTTGAAGTCCACTTGGAACTTCCTTTTGTTAGAGCCACCAACATGAAAAGCAAAAATCCTTCTTTTCTGTTATTATTCTCTCTTCCTCCTGGACACACATGGCGATCAAATCGCTCATGCTCCATTTCTCTTTTTGAGTGTTGTAATTAATCTTAAAAGCTGTATACTCAGAAGGAAGAGAGGTCATAATGAAATGAACAAGGAAACCATCAGATATTGGCATGTCCATATCCTTGAGTTTTTCAGCCATATCAGTCATCATCATGATATGCTTTCTTATGCTGCCGGACCCATCATACTTAGTGGTTAAGAGCCTCTAAATCAAAATACTGGCATAAACTTTAGTGGATTCTATAAAATTTCTCCTCGATTGAAGCCAAGTACTACTTAGTATTTTCGGAATCGGGATTGCTCCCCTAATCCTGACTGAAATAGAGGTCTTCATAATCATTAGTGATAAGCGGTTAGACCGCTCCCATTTTTTAGCAGAATCCTCATAAATTTCCTTTTTCTCATCATAATTCTCCTCACCTTCGGTGGGAGGAATGGGAACGGCTACCCTTAAGGCATAGTCAAGGTCCAAAACACAAGGGACAACATGAATTCGTTCTTTCCACGTGAGAAAATTGCTCCCCGTGAGCTGCTCAATGTTATCAATATTGGCGGCAACGTTTAAGCATTAACTGCTGAATTTCAAAATACAGGGCAAAAAATTAGAAATATCATAAATATATATTGCATGTAATTAACCCTACGTTGGTCTGATTAATAACATGCAAACTACAGTTCTAATTCATATCACCGTTGGGCAGAAAATGAAAAAGAACTTAATAATTTTATATGGCGACACATGATTACAAACAACGTTGGTCAGAATGTAATCATATGCATACATAATGCCAAAAACATAAAAAAAAATCTCCAATTAAAATATCTCGTTGGTTCAATTTTAATTAGAGACAAAACATAATAATATGGTAATAATCCATGAAACTTAGGCCACTGAAAATAATTAAAAACAGTGCACAAAATAGACTTAAAACATAAAAAATGCACTACAAAATGAAAAGAGAAAAAAATTACTATTGCAGCTGGCCTCATAACAAAATCAGCCCAAAATCACACTCATGGCCCACAAAAATGCGCACGGCCGAAATGACACTTGGGGCCCAAAATTCGCGCGCCCGCACGGTCCAAATAAATCACGCGGCTCGGGGAAAAATGCGCATGCGCCTAAAAAATTCCCGTGTGCAGCCCAACTCACGCGCGCGCGGCCGGCCCAGAAGACGCGCGCGGCCCAGCGGCAAAACACACACGCGCAAGCTGTTAGATCGCGATCGGATGGCTCACGCGAGTGGCCGGCCCAGCTACACTCTGGCCCAAAGAACGCCAACCGCGCGATCTGATCGGACGGTTGGCGCGCCGCATCCGAGACAAGAAAACGCCGGGCAACCCTAACCCTAGCCCCATTCTACACTGGTTCCTCCGAAAATCATGGGAGAGGCGATGCGGCGACGGCGCCCGCACGGAGCGGCAGCACGGAGACGGCTGCGCGGCCCAGAGAGCGGCACCGGCGGTGGCGTAAGGTGACATCGGCGGCGACATAAGGCGGCGGCCCCCGCAGCCCTCCTCGCCGGCGCGCGCGTGCGACCGAGGTTGCGCGCGCCGCCGTCGAGTGGAGCTACGGTGGCGCCCTCTACCGGAGAAGACCGGATCCATAATTCGTAAGTCTTTCCGCCCCGACCTTTTTTTTTGTTCTTCCCGTCGCCGATCTAAAATGTGTTCATTTGATTTGGGGATTTAGGGTTTGGGAGGGTTGTATTCTAGGATTTCATTAGGGTTTTTGCTAAAATCCGTTAGATCCTCTCATTCTAATTGCTAACCGAGCCATTAAACTTAGGTCTAGCCTCTAAATCCGAGATCGGGAGGTTCTAAACGGGTTCATGACAAATCTAGGATGGCTCTGATACCAAATGTGAGCTTAATCTAGGTCTAAACATAAGCATTAGTCTTAGCCCTAGATCTAAGTCATGAACACCTAACAAAATTATTTAGAGCGGAAGCATAATCTTACATACCCAAAGTCGGAGATGCCATGAAGTCGGTGCTCGGTGATGTCGATGTAGAGGTGGCCGAAAACGGTGAAGCCGAGGTCACCGGCGGCGTAGAGGAGGTCGGCCGGCGCAGAGAAGCTGATGCCGTGGTCGGAGAAGTGCTTCGGCCTTCGTCCACCGCAGTGCCCGTAAGAGATCGGGTCTTGTTAGGGTTTGAGAGGCTTAGGACGACGCGCGAACCACAGTCCCACCGAAACCCTTCTGTTTTAATAGCGCTGGGTGACCGGGACCGAAAACCAAAAACTGTTGGTAACCGCCTCCGATCAAGTTGCTAGGTGGAGGCGTGCCTCCCTAAAATCTCGGGTGGTTAGCCGGGAGATCAACCCAACAACTTCATCACTTGATGTAAATCATGATGTAAATGCTTCATGTAATTGTAAACCTACACATTAAGAATTACGCAATACATAAGATTCTCGGTTTATGGAAAATACGATACATAAGTATAAAAGAATGAAAGAAACAAGAAATGACTACAAGATAATAAGACATAGTCACATAGTGATATAGACAAAATAAAAATATAAAATAAGTTCACAATCACATATAGTCATAGTTCACAACATCTCGCGCATAGCAAATTTATCACAAATGATAAGTCACAAGTAAGATAGCAAAATAATTCTTAAAGAAACTTCAACAAGGTAACAAGCATAGATTAATCTTTGTTCTCTTGACTATAATCCTTTGTTGGAATCACTTCATCTTGTTCAGATTCGAATTCAACATCCTCAAGTTCCTCGTTCACCTCCTCTTCCTCTTCGCTTTCACATTCAAAATCATCCTCGTGAAGTTCACTCACTCCTGTGCTCCTACGAGGTTGTGTGGCTTCATTAGTCCTACTTGCTTATTCAATAAGTTTCCAAGAAAGACCCATTTCGAGATCAACCTCTTCATTCCCGCCTTCAATTATCTATCCTTGAGCAAAAAAGCGTGCAAAGCTAGAACAACATCCACGTTCTTTGATTTGCTCTTCTCTTTTTTTTTTGCTCATAAGTCTTGCATTGAATTGAACATGGACAAGATTATTGAGGCGATGAACATCTAGTTTATTTCTCTTCTTTGTATGTATCTACGAGTTGCAAAGTGAAGGTTAGTTAAATACTTACTACTTAGATTGAAATAGTGACATAAGAGATGGGACTTAAGGGTTAGTGAGTTACCATGTCAAAAGTACTCTAATTTCTTTCACATCCGGATGAACTTGATGTCAAAGAAAGGATTCTTATGGCCAATTTTTGTAAGCGAGGAACATGATATTCATATTTTGACCACCAATTGGCTACATAATAGGAAAAAATTAGTAATTGACAAAAGACAATTTGCATGCATTAGTCCATCCAATCTGAGAAGTGAGAACAAGTTTACCGGGAATAAAATCAAAATTTTGACATCCAAGCCGTGCGGGAGTTTTCCCAAAGGTCTCTTTTTTCTTTGAAAATGTCGAAGTCAATATTGAGCACTTAATCTATTGTATTTATACAACGGTCCAAGAATGGATTTTGTATACTCTCAGTGTATATAAATGATCTAATTATCATCGAAACCCTAGAAGATATAAAGGAAGCGAGCTCTTATCTGGAGTCAATTCGAAATGAAAGATTTGGGTAAAACAAAATAGGAGCACTTATGTATTTAACAAACTGCATTAGATTGGATATTGCATTTGCCGTAAACTTATTAGTAAGGTGTAGTGCAGCACCTACCAAAAGGCATTAGCAGGGGATAAATAACATCATTGGAATGTTCTACAGAAAGAACCAAGACTTGAATATGACAGGCTATGCAGATGTCAAGTACCTATCAGACTCGCATACAGCTAGGCCACAAACATGTTATGTATTCTTATGTGGTGGAACCGCAATTTCATAGAAATCGTCAAAGCAAAGTCTTATATCAATTTCGACGAATCACTCGGAAATCATAGTATTGTAAAGGCCGCACGAGAATGTGCTTGGCTTCGACGAATGATTCACCACATCTAGCAGTCATGTGGATTAAATATTATGCAAGCTCTCACAATTATTTATGAAGATAGTGCAGCTTGTGTTGCACAAGTGCAGATGTGTTACATAAAGAGTCATCTTACAAAGCACATCAACCCCAAGTTCTTCTATGCTCATGAGTTACAAAAGATGGATGAAATTAAGATATCGTGTACTAAGTCGTATGAGAATCTTGCAGATTTATTCAAGAAGGCACTTGCAGCATCTAACTTTGAAAAATGTATACGTAGAATTAGAATAATGAGACTTAGAGAAGTGCAGAACTCAGGGGAAGATTCTTCTCGAGCTCACTATAAAAACTTGATCACGAATATTGAGTACCCAAAGAATAAATTCTGTAGATTAAATGAAATTGGATGGATTGTACTCTTTTTCCCTTGACAAGTTTTCCGGAAATTTCTCGGCCAGGGTTTTTAATAAAGCAATTCGTGCAACACAATATAACATGTATCGTATACGATTTCTTCAAATTTTTTCCATTAGATTTTTATGGAGTTTTGACAAGACATAAATGTATCGAATGAGTGTCCAAGATGGAGTATTAGGAAACCTGGACATGGGCTTGCAGGCCTTAGCCCATTGTGAGTAACTCACCCTTTAGTCTATAAAATAGGGAGTTCCAATGATTGTAACATATATGTTTGGAGAATAAAGTAATAAGAAAGAAGGCATTTATCTTTCTGTATTCAATTTATTATTTATTCTTGTATTATTTGTATTTGATATATCTTGTATTTAGAGGAATCATTTAGATTAAACTCACGTTTCTCAACAGTTGGCACGCCCATCTATGCGCCATGCATGTGGACCTTTGCCTGAACCGTCATTAATTTCGGTGCTTTCTCCCTGCAATTGTAAATTAACGAGTGACTCGGACGGCGACTTGAAGTTGTCCAAAGCTAGACACCGCGTCTGGGTCGAGGCTGCTTTGCGAATCGAGTCAAACAGACGTAACGTAGCCACACCGCGGAATAGCGGCCTAACCTTTACGATATTCCGGGCGTGTTATCTGTACGTGCTTTGTATCTTTTGGTTACAAGTTATTAGTATAATAAATAATTATTATTAAAAGAAACCGAATTAAGATGACACGGTAGGGCAGGGGCTCCAAACATGTCTAGAATCTAGTCGCGTATCTACACATGCTCAAACGTTACTGAGCAATAGCAAGTTAATATTAACTGCGGCTAATATTTTATAGTTGAGACTAATGATTTTTGACTAAAAATACATAGTAGTAATTGAAAGAAGCGATATTTAGAAGGAGGACGTGAACGGTTATAAAAGTGAGAGAGAGATGCGTACGAGAGATGAGAGCGAGAGGAGTGAGAAAACCGCTTCAGGAATCCAGGTGATCATATTGGTTTCTCACTTCTTCAAACAGAAGTCAATATGAACAAGCCCATTGAACGCATATATATACATACATATAGAGAAATTGTTCTATACTTCTGGGAGTACGTGCTTTCACTTCTAATATAGCCCTTTGATAATGATTATAAGATACTCTAATTTTTCAACCAAATCGTATTAGAATATCTTAGTATTAGTATTTAAGTATATCGAAAATAATAAAGAGTTATAAAATACGAACAATTTATTAATTACCAACAATTTCATTATTCCTCCTAAAAATAATTACGAGTAATTCATTACCGTCGCCCTTACCACTATTAAACCACAACTTCATTACCACTTAAGTAATTACGAGTGGTAAATTCGCACTAACTAATTCATACTGAAAATAACAAAGCCTAATTTATTACGACTGATTAATCCCCACAAAGTACCGTGCACTAATAAATTACGGATATTGTACCTATGACTATATTATAAACAATACAAAAATACGGCTAAATTACTATGACCTACTTAGTACTTACTTCTTCATACAAGCTGTATTAATTACGACTAGCTGACTAACACTGATTAAGTATGACTATGAGAAAAACGACGAACGTATGCAAGAAAAAATTACCTGCCCTTCGGGGGGAAGTAATCAGCACTGCTACGATCGTGACGACTGCTCCGATATTTACTCTTCAAGAAAAACTTAATTATGTTACGTTCTCTTAATTCTCAGCGACGAGCACAAGAATGAGAAGCGAAACGCAGTTGAGATGGGCGGTGAGCGACTACGAAAGCTCGGTATTTATAGCCGAGCGAAAAGGGAATCCATTGCGTTGCTGCTAGGAATTTCGAAGTCACCGTCGATGCGCAGCATCGCAGGGACGGCATAGACGGGGTGATATATGTGCGGAGGAGGGAGGGGAAGGGGGATGGCATGGACGAGGCGATATATGTGCAGAGGAGGAAGAGAGCAAGGGTGGACAGCAGCGAGAGGGTGACATATGTGCAGAGGAGGGAGGCTAGACACTACAAAAGATGGCCACCGCATGGGTGGCCGTGTGGATTACGAATTAAAAGACAAATTAAGTGAGCACCGCATGTCGCTATTTATGAATATATTAACATGAAAAATTTAGAGCGGATAAAATTTTAGAAATATTATACAATTGAGTCCACTGTGTTGGGAGGCTCCTAAAAAATTTGAAATTTTTTGGGCTCGTTTGCTATATCTAAAAATTTCTACAAACAACATAGTTCAATAAATTTTTGAGTCAAATTCATAATGGATACAATTATGAAAAAGTACACAACCAAGTACACTATGTGAGGAGGCCCCACAAAAAATTTCATAATTGTTCGAGTTCATTTGGTATGTGTAAAAATTCCTACTTGTAGTATACCTAAATGAATTCGCTAATTATGAGCAATTAACACTAATCAAGCCACATGAACAGTGCCTGCCCGCATGGTGGCTATGCAGCACCCAGCCCTCCACATGGTGGCTGTGCGGCATCGGCCCACCGCACGGTGGCCATGCGGCACCTCTCACGTGTCCCTCGGCAATTCATCCCACATGGTGACCATGCAGTGCAGATGCTATTTTCGTAAATTTTGTCTGAGAGGTGCTACTCTTGCAAATACAGTGTTAAACAGTGCTAGTATGGCAAAAAAAATCTAGACAAAGGGACTTGTATCCAGTTTGTATACGTCTACTATTTGAATACGACTCAACTACGACTCAAATCAACAAGATTACTCTAACTACAATTACTCTCTTAATCTTATTTCTTCACCTTGATCACGCCAATCTTCTCTCTCATTTCCATGAACTTGATTCGTCCCAACGGCTTCGTCAAAAATATCAGCGAGTTGATCTTTTGTTCTGATGCGATCAACTATTATCTTCCCTTCTTCGACACACTCGAATGAAGTGAGAGAGTATCTATGTGCTTGCTTCTGTCATGATAGATTGGATTCTTGCTCAATGTTATTGCCAACTTGTTATCAACGTTGAGCACAATCCTGCTCATCTTCTTCTGTGTGAGATCACCAAGTAATCGTCCCAATCAATTCCCTTGGCATGATGCAGTGGTAGCAGCAATATACTCCGCTTCACACAAAGAAAGTGCCACTACTTTATGCTTTTGTGTCTGCCAACTCACCATGCTTCTCCCAAGCAAGAAAAGTACACCTATTGTACTCTTTCTATTATCAATATCTCTAGCCATGTCGCTATCACTATAGCCGACCAACAGGATTTCTTCTCCTTCACCTCTTTCATAGTAATAACCAAACTATAGAGTGCCACATATATATCTCAGTATGTGCTTAATTGCTGCCATGTGCTCACTTGTAGGAGACTCTATAAAGCAACTCACATATCCAACAGCATAAGTGATATTAGGTCTAGTATGAACTAAATATCTCAGGCTTCCAACGATGCTTTTGCAGCATGTGGCTTCAACTAGTGGGTTGTTACTAACCTTAGCTTCAGGCGAGCCTCCATTGGGACTTGGCAGGGATTGCAGTTCTCCATACCACACTTCTCAAGAATCTTCTCTGCATATGCTGACTGGGCCAGCGTGATCCATCTTCCAGTTTGTTTCACTTCTATCCTGAGATAGTAGCTCAAAAGGCTTAAATCTGTCATCTTGAATAGACTCATCATCTCCACCTCAAATCTTGCAATCTCCTATCTGTGTGTACCTATGACAATTAGATCATCCACATATACGCCCATGATAGTCTTGATGAATATGTCCCTCTTTTGTACACAACATGCTCGGATTGGCCTTTTCAAAATCAAGTGATAAAATACTACGGTCCAGCTTTATGTTCCATGCCCAATGTGCCTGTTGAAGCTCGTACAACGCTTTTTTAATCCCAATGCTTTATGCGGAGTTGCACCATCAACGAAACCAGGTGGTTGTGCAACATATACTTCCTCTTCTAATTCGTCATTAAGAAACGTCGATTTAACATCCATATGATGCACTTGCCACGCTTCATGAGCCGTTAAAGCAGTGAGAAGTCTTACTGTCTCCAATTGGGCAACCGGACGAACAGACGATGGGCCTTGCTGCTCGGTTCCACTCTCAGATAGATCGTCCGTCTACTTCAGTCATCAAACTTCTTGGTGTAGGTATTTATTTTTGTATGTGCAATAAACCAAACACACGTAGGTAGGGTTGTAAACGAGCTGTGCTCAAGCGAGCTTGACCTTCCAGGCTCGAGCTCGGTAGAAGCTCAAACAGACGATGGGCCTTGCTGCTCGGTTCCACTCTCAGATAGATCGTCCGTCTACTTCAGTCATCAAACTTCTTGGTGCAAGTATTTATTTTTGTATGTGCAATAAACCAAACACACGTAGGTAGGGTTGTAAACGAGCCGTGCTCAAGCGAGCTTGACCTTCCAGGCTCGAGCTCGGTAGAAGCTCGAGCCGAGCTTAAGTTGGGGTCTGAGCCTGTACCTAGACTTGAGCTCGACTCGTTGAAGCTCGATAATAATTAAAATAATTTATTATATATTATTTTTCAATAATAAGAAATTTTTGAGTTCAAACTCGGCTCTAGTAAGCTTGATAACTGTCAAAATAATTCAAACATATATTAATTTTCAATAATAAGAAAAGCTCGAACTTAAGTAAACTCGGTAAGAGTTAATATGTATCACTATTTAGGCTCGAATTGATGCTCGCGAACTATTCTAGCTTGGCTTGGTGAAACTCGCGAGTTCGAGGTCAAGCTCGAGTTTAGCTCATTTAAAATTTGAGTCAAACTCAAATTAAATCTAGAACAAATCAAACTAGAGTAGCTTGTGGGCTTCAAACTTTTTTTTCAGCCTTACACGTCTCCGTCTTTCTTAGCGTGGTTGGCACGTCCATATATGCGCCATGCACGTGGACCTTTAACGAGCTATTTAAGTCACTAATTTCGGTGCTTTGCTCCGTCCGGCTGTTAATTAACGAGGCAATGACTTGACTTGACTCGGACAGTCGGACGGCGACTTAAGTCGTCACACGGCGGGTGGTTTTTTTTTGACCGATGCTTTATGATTTAAATATTTAAATTTTGGTTGTTTATAAGAGATAGTATATATAGAAAAATAGTTGTATGTGATTTTGATCGGTTTAACTGAACTCAGTATACTTTTTGCTATAATCTTTCTATTCTCATCTTAAAAATATATTATTTAAAAATTAGTTATTATAGGTAATACGAGTACAAACCATATATAAACCACACCTAACCCACCCGCGAGTGTGGATCGATCGGTTGAGGCTGCTTTGTGTATCGAGACAAACAGATGTAAGTGGGTGCGGCTCAGGTGCTGGGGGCACAGCACTTAGTGCGTGCGGGGTGCCCCCAGCACCCGCCACGTGTCACACAAGCCCCAAAATAATTCTAAAAAATTCGAAAAAAATACTTACAAAATCAGAAAATTTGTAAAAAGTACTTTTTGTAAAAATATTTTTATTAAAAAGTATTTTTAAGTATTTAAAAAAATACCTTTTAATAATAGTATAAATCAAAAAAATTTAAGTACTTACAAAAAAAATACTTTTTATACTTAAAAAGTACTTTTTACAAATTTTCTGATTTTGTAAGTATTTTTTTCGAATTTTTTGGAATTATTTTGGGGCTTGTGGGACACGTGGCGGGTGCTGGAGGCACCCCGCACGCACTAAGTGCTGTGCCCCAGCACCTAAGCCGCACCCGATGTAAGTAGCCACACCGCGGAATCGTACAGTACGCGAGGCCTAACCTTTATGATATCCGGGCATGTTCTAGTCTTAAGTATTTTGCTACTGTTTATTAACATATTAAATATTAGAAAAAAGGAGTGACTATTATACAGTAACTATTTTGTTCTTTTTATCTTTAGTTATTTTTTATACTGTAATTTTAGAGGAAATTAAAAGGTAGATGAAAAGTTGAAAAAAAACGTAGCCGTAGACACGTTGGAATAAATTTGTACTGTTTGATATTCTTTTGATGCAGTAGGGCAGGAGCTCCAAACAAATCTAAGAGTCTAGTCGCGTACGTACAGTACTGAGCAAAAGTATGTTCGTCCTAGCTGCACTGGCTGCAGCTAATATGAATAGTAGTGATTGATGATTTTTGATTAAAAATAAATAGTAGTTTTTGAAAGATGTGGTTTCGAAATAAGGGTGTAAGTAGTTAGAAAAGTAAAGGGAAGATATATATGTAAAATAGGAGATAGAAGTGAGGTGTGTGATATGCGTATGACCGCTATCTTATCTCCAGAGTGAGACGGATGAGAGAAGTGAAAAAATCGTTATAGAAAATCAGATGATCATATTAGCTTTTAATTTTTTTTTAAACAGGAATCAATATGAGTGGGCCTCTAAACACCTGTATATATACACACGTCGAACACAAGAACCAGCATCAGCCACCAAGCGGGCAAGAACTTAGGCACCCATTAATTAGTTAATGGCGCCATTGCCCTCCTTTGTTCTGTACCTCGCTTCCTTCCTTGTCACTGTACTACACCGACCTCATTTGCTCGTTGCCGTCGCCCAAACCAACCTGACTGCTGGATCAGCACTAAAACCCCCCAATTACATCACCAGCTCCTCAGGCGACTTCGCCTTCGGCTTCCGTGCCATTGACTCCAACCCACCCCAGTTCATCCTCGCCGTCTGGTTCAACTTCAAGTCAAGCAATTCCACACTGCAAACAGTGGTGTGGTTCGCGATGGATGCACACTCTGTCTCCACTGTGACTGCCACGGAGCAGTCCATTCTGAGCCTTGATGCCGCTGGCCAGCTTTCCCTGACAGACAACAGCAGTGGCAGCAATGTAGTGCACTGGAGCCCTAACAATAACCAGAACTACGGCTCCCTTCTCATGCTCCTCGACTCCGGCAACCTGCAGCTAATCGCCGACGACGACCATAACACTGTCGTGTGGGAAAGCTTTCAACATCCTACCGACACGCTCCTCCCTGGCCAAACCGTGCGCTCAGGGACGAATCTCATGTCGAAGAACACGGACACCGACTTCTCGCCCGGGCGTTTCAGCCTAAACGTCCAGCTAGATGGCAATATCGTCCTGTACATGATGGACCTCCCGGGCGATAATGCTGGGGAGAGAAACGCCTACTGGTCCACCTCTACCAATAACATGAATCCAACTATTTTCTTCGACGACCCCGGCAACCTCTACTACAAGCTCGAGAATGACACCGAGCTATACAACCTGACGACGCTGCGGCCGAACTCCACCGTGAGGTACTACCAACGCGCGACATTGGATCCAGACGGCACCGTCCGTGTCTACGTCCTCCCGAAGAACGCCGTTCATAGCGGCAGTGCCTCGTGGGTTGTCACGGACCTGTTCCCGGGTGATGGTTGCAGCAGGAGAAGCAACAGTTTACAAGGTATGTGCGGCCCAAACGCATATTGCATATCTTTTTTTTTTTTTTGAAATGGGAAGTTTATTGATTTCAAAATTGTTACATCAAGATGATACATCAACTTGAAATCCTCCCGGCCTCTGCCTGACGACACACAGCCTTACAAAAGGAAAATAAAAGAAAATCACTAATGGCTATCAATCCGAAGACTAGACCGCCAACCATGTGCCTGGGTAAAACACTCCGTGACCACCTTCTCCAATAACTGTGAGACCGCTACAACCATATCCTGCGAAGCAGTCTGCTGGAGAATAGCCCAGGTACGAAGCCAATGCGAAATTGAGTAAATAACCTGCAAAAAAGAATTTTGTTTGTTTTCAAATACCATTTTATTCCTGCATAACCACACAGCCCAACAAGTAGCAGCGGCTCCAAGGAGTACTAAATACTTTAAATCCTGTCTAAACCCTTGTAACCAAGAGTCAAACATATCAGACACACTACGTGGCTGAGAAAGACCACAAGACGCATGGATCACCGCCCAAACCATACGAGCTAACCGGCACTCAAAAAACAGATGTTGGATCGTTTCATCTTTGTGACAAAAACAACACTGTTTGCTACCGTGCCAATTTCGTTTCACTAAATTATCCTTTGTTAAAATAACGCCTCGACAAAGATACCACAAAAAAATCTTGATCTTCAAAGGTACTTTTAACTTCCATAAGCGTTCGTTCAAATTGGGCACATTCTGATGGATTAATGCCAGGTAATGAGATTTTACAGAAAATTCTCCACTCTGATGAAGGTTCCATCGGAATTCGTCTTCCTCCTGGGTCAAAACAATATCGGACAGCCGTGAGCAGAGATTATTCCACAACATTAGCTTGTGACCAATAAGATCTCTGCGCCAAGATATGTTGAGAGGGTTGGAGCTCAACACTTCGGCCACGGTATCTTGTTTTCTGCGGGTTATGCTGTACAGTTGAGGATATTGATCTCGTAAAGTTCTATTTCCGAGCCACTTATCCTCCCAGAACCTTACCTGCGATCCGTCTTTGATTATAAAAGATCCGAACCGCAGAAAATCCGTTTTAATCTTCATTAGGCTGCCCCAAAAATGAGAATCCCCACACTTGCACTGAACCTTGACAAGAGGTTTAGTGCCCAAGTATTTATTGCGTAGTATTTGTTGCCAAGTACCATCTGTTTTCAGCAACCGATACAACCATTTACTGAGTAGTGCAGTATTCTTGATCTCTAGATTATGGATCCCTAGCCCTCCTTGCTCTTTAGGTTGGCACAGGATATCCCATTTGGCTAGACGGTATTTCCTTTTGTTCCCGTCGCTTTGCCAAAAGAAGCGAGACCGATAATAGTCTAGTTTGTTAAGAACACCCTTTGGTATCTCAAAGAAGGACATCATATACATGGGAAGACTACTAAGCACTGAATTTATTAAGGTCAATCGTCCCCCTGTTGATAGATTTTTTCCTTTCCAACTACTGAGGCGTTTCTCGAAACGTTCCTCTACTTTTCTCCAATCAGCATTTCTTAGCTTCCTGTAATGAATAGGAATACCCAAATACCTCATTGGGAAATTACCTGGATTACAGCCAAAAAGATCTATGTACTGATCCTCATATGCTTTAGCTTCTCCAAAGCAGAAAATTTCGCTCTTATGGAAATTTATTTTGAGACCTGATAATTGCTCAAAAGCACAAAGTAACAACTTCATGTTATGAGCCTTTTCCAGGTCGTGCTCCATGAAGAGAATCGTATCATCAGCATATTGGAGTATGGATAAACCCCCATCTACCAGATGTGGTACCACCCCACACACTTGACCATCAACTTTGGCTCTTTGAACAATTATTGCAAGCATATCCGCAACAAGATTAAAGAGAATTGGTGATAAAGGGTCACCTTGACGTAGTCCTTTTTTGGTTTGAAAGTAAGGTCCGATATCATCATTAACATTGATCGCCACACTTCCACCCGATATGAAAGAATTCACCCAAGAAATCCATTTAGGTGAAAAACCTTTCATCCGTAGTGTTTGCAACAGGAATGACCATTTTACTTTATCATAAGCCTTTTCGAAATCGATTTTGAAAATTATTCCACTTAGATTCTTACGATGAAGTTCATGAACGGTTTCATGTAAGATGACTACACCTTCGAGGATATTGCGTCCTCTCATAAAAGCAGTTTGAGTTGGGCTGATAACGCGATCTGCTACTGAATTAATCCGCAACGTTGCGACTTTGGTGAAAATCTTGAAGCTCACGTTCAGTAAACAAATTGGTCTGTACTGCTGAATTTTATTTGCGTCATGCACCTTTGGCAAAAGGGTTATGACACCAAAATTAAGACTGAACAGAGGAATATCGCCCTTATGCAAATCATGGAACATTTGTATAAAATCTTGCTTAATAATCTCCCAGCACCTCTGATAAAATTCAGCTGGGAATCCATCAGGTCCTGGTGCCTTGTTGTGTTCCATGTCAAACACCGCATCCCGAATCTCCTTTTCAGTGAAAGGTGCCGTGAGGAATGCATTCTCGCTCTGACCAACCTGTGGGATATCTTCTATCCGATGTTCCTCCATCAGGAAGAAATTGTCATCAGGAGGCCCAAACAGTTCTTTGTAAAATTGGGTGATATAACTTTTAAGGTTCGCCTGTCCCTCAATATTGCCATTTTCATGCTCCAACGAGAAAATGCGTTTCTTCCTATGTTTACCATTAGCCATCATTTGAAAGTACCTAGTATTATTATCTCCTAGGAGCACATCAGTGACCTTAGCTCGTTGATAAAACCTGATCTCCTCCCTCCGCAGGAGATTAGCTAGATTATCACGAGCATTTTGTAGTTGTGTACGCTCCCCGTTGGACAACACACGACTTTCTGCGGCTATGTCTAACGATTCGATTGTAGACTGAAGATGAATTTTTTGTTGTTTGTACTCTCCATGGGTATGAGCTGCCCATCCCCGGAGGTGTTTTCGTAAGGCTCCCATTTTCCTATTCCATCTTTGAACCGAGTTTTGGCCATGTACCGGCTTGTTCCATATTTCTGTAACACGATTGAAGAAATCCTCTCGTGAGAACCAGCTAAGTTCCATTTTGAACTGTTTTGCAATTCCCAAGTAGGAAGGTACACCAGTGTCTAATAGCAATGGTGTATGATCAGAGATCCCTCTATCAAGGGCCTGTACTGTTACCAGCGGGTATTTAAATTCCCATTCAGTCGTGATTAACACCCTATCCAGCTTCTCATAGGTAGGTTGTGGTAAAGAATTTGCCCAGGTAAATTGTCGGCCTGTTAACTCAATTTCCCTAAGATCAAAGCTATCTATGACTGCATTGAACAGGAAAGGCCATCTGCCGTTGAACCGATTATTACTTTTCTCCTTGCTGTTTCTCATAATATTGAAATCCCCTCCTATAAGTGTAGGCAATGGGTTCTGTTGGCATGCACGGACTAGTTCAGCCAAGAAAGGAGACTTAAACTCCTCTTGTGCTGGACCATATACAGCCATAAGAATCCATTTGAAGTTGTCACATTTATTGCGAAGATGGAATTTGAGATAACATTCCCCTTCCACAATTACAGTTATATCAAGGACCGTTGTATTGACCCCAAGAAGTATACCGCCCGACCGACCTCTAGGAGGAAGACAATGCCAAACAAAATCAGCCCCTCCCGAAAGACGAGACATATTCACTTTGGACATATCTTGTTTACCGGTTTCCATGACAGCCACAAAGTCAAGTTTTAGGTCCCTAATTACCTCAGAAATGTATCGATGTTTAGCCAAGTCTAAAAGACCTCTGCTATTCCAAAAAATTCCCTTCATGATGAAACTGATTTGTTAGAGTAACGACCCTTTTTACGTGCCTTTTCTCTTTTAGACGACTTAGACCTACGACTGGATGCCTTAAGGTCACAAATTCCACATAGATACAAAGGTAGTATCTATACTGGTCTTGTTCAACTCCTGGGTGTAATTACACTCTATGTCGTATCTCACAACATAGGTAGTATCTCGTGTAACGGAGAGTATGTACGTGTAGTATACGAGTATTTAAGACCATATAGGTGGTATGAACAATTTTTCAGAGGTGGTATGCATATTTTTTTAACATACTCCTTTTTATGTACGTATATAAAGGTATTTATAAAATACGCTAAAAACTATGGACTTTCTTGCAATTTTTTTATGTGGTTCACATTGGAGTATCTTATAATTAGTATATGAGTATACCTAAAGTGGTAAAAGAGTATTTCAAGTTTGTTTGGGTGGTATATTAGAGGTGAGTGTAATTTCAACCAGGAGTAAAATGTATTTTTCATATATATATATATATATATATATATATATATATATATATATATATATATATATATATATATATATATATATATAGGAAAAATCCTTATTACTCCCGGGTGTAGTTACACCCGGGTTATGCACCGTTGATGTCCTTCGGAGATTCGTTGTTGCAGTATTGCCGTAACGGAGTCGAATGCATACGGGTTTGAGGAGGTTCAATACCCAATCCCAGGAATATCCCGTAGATTGCGCAAGCTACCAAAACCGAACGGCGATTGTTCCTCTCTGATGATTCCAGTTCAACTCCCAGGTGTATCGCTGGAAGTTTGGATGTGGTTTGCTCGCTGGCGCGTCGTCTTGCCTGAAAAGTGAGGAGAAGAATATACAGAAAAGCTTGGTGCGTCGTCTTGCCGTCTTGTGGGGAGAAGTATTCACAGCATTTGGTTGGTATGTCATCCTTTTTTTCTATTGCTGATATCTGATGTTATGAACTCCTTAGGATTTGTAGATCTGTGTCGTTTTGCTGGATTTTTTATAATGGTTCGTTCTTACGTTCTTGGTCATTTGTGAGGAGATTAATCCCCTGCACATACTACCAGACAAACCGTCGTTCTGTACGTAATGATCTCTGCTCTCGACGCCATTTTCATTGCTCTACCACTAGTAGCAGCTTGATTCTATTCTTCCATGGTAATCGATCCGTGGTTGTACGCCTTTATTCTTTTCCTTTCCCTCGTTTCCGCCTATTCCTCCGTCTTGTTTGTCGATTCGTTGGCAGAGGCGTCACAGCTCGAATCGGTGGCTCTGGGATTTTGCGGCTAACCAGTTCTTCCAATCCTGCCCGTAAGTTGTTTGACACAATGTCTGGACGGGTGTTGTTGATAGCATTCCTGTTGCCATGTGCCTTCTAGGTGCTCGACAGAATGCTCAGGGAATGAGCAACCGAGTATCAAACACGTCTGGCTGCCAGAAACCGGCAGAAACTTAATTAGACCTGATAGCCTCACAAGGACTGTCCTCAAGAAATTAGTATGTGCTTAAATCTGTAACTAGTATACCAGATTTTCGAGCCGAGTATTACCTTTCTTTCACATGAATAATTACTCGTCACTAGTATGTAGTACATATTGCTTGGCAAAGAAGAAGTACATTAGCGCTTAGCTATGAAGTATATACTTTTACAAATGCTTATAAAGGAAAGAGATATGTACCGCTGAATTTATACTATGACAAAGTAGTATGTTCTTTTTCACAAAAGCATAACGTCGCAGTCAGATTAGTTAAGCTCTATGCTGCGCAACTGCAGGTCATTTTGGCTGGACAGTTACGCGCTGTGCTCATTCTCCTGTGCACGGTTGGCAATATCATACCATTGTATATAATACTCCAATGACTAATGGTGTACATAACTGCATTAAGTTTAAGGTCATGTTGTTTCATTACAGTTGTCGCACTAATTTTTTGCCTACTTGACAATACTACATTATAGTTGTCCAATGACTAATGAAGTATGTTTCTTTTCAAATGATTACAATGGACACGTAGTTGAATCTTCACTTGTAGTATGTGCTTAAGTCCGTCACTAGTAATAATGGACATGTACTTAAAACGTACATGTAGTAATCTGTCACTAGTATGTGCTTAAATCCCCTTTTCAGTTAAGCAAATAATTGATAGTATGTGCTTAAATCTGTCACTAGTAATACGTCTTTCCGATCCGAGTAATACCTTTCTTTCACATGACTTATAAATCGTCATAGGTTAGAAGTACATTTCTTTATACTATGACAAAGTAGTATGTTCTTTTTTCACAAAAGCATAGCGTCGCAGTCATATTAGTTAAGCTCTATGCTGCGCAACTGCAGGTCATTTTGGCTGGACAGTTACGCGTTGTGCTCATTCTCCTGTGCACGGTTGGCAATATCATACCATTGTATATAATACTCCAATGACTAAGGGTGTACATAACTGCATTAAGTTTACGATCATTTTGTTTCATTACAGTTGTCCCACTAATTTTTTTGCCTACTTGACAATACTACATTCTAGTTGTTCAAAACTGTTGCTCCCAGTTTCTCAAGCCGGTCATACATCGTTTAAGTTTCATGCCATTTTGTTTCAGAATAGTTGTCTCACTCATTATGATTCTACTTGACAATAATTCATAATTGAAATGACTTTACAAGCTTTCATTGTAGGCCATGGCCAAATCAAAGAATATGATCAAACATACACTTTCGCCATTTGGTAGGCGACATGCTTCCGGGTTATGATAGTCTGCGCCGGTGATTTAAGCCCTTAATTTGCATTAGGAGCGTGCTTCCAAAGCTAGTTAATAGGTCATTGTACAGAGATGCACGGGTGATGTTGTTTATTGGTTATTTTGGTTGTAGTTCACAGTTAGGCTAGAATGGGCACCATTTGGTGGGGACACATAGATATTCAAAATGAATTTTCGACTCTTCATTTTTACTAATACTCCTTTTCCACATTTGTTTACATACTCCTTTTGCTACTATTCATACTTACACAACCTGCAGTACATATTACAAAACACATAGTCCTTTTTATTACATCCACGTACTACTTTTTCAAAACTACACACATGGTGCTCTCTCATACGTAAACATACTCTATTTGCCAGGATATGTCCGAACATTACATATTCTATGTGTTCACGTTAGTTTACATACTCCTTATGAAACTGATAGAACATTCACATACTCTATCCAACGTAGACATTTTACCTAATACTCCTTTTTCACATTCGTTTACATACTCCTTATCAACATCCGTACGTACACATACTCCTGTTAGAATGTACACATTTTGAATCATCATCTGTTATGCTGCCTGTACAAAAAGGAGTATGTTGATATTACAAACATACTTGTACAGATTGGACACTACATTTGTTAACAACTCAACTTTGTTGCAGATATTTATTCCTGTACACCATCCACATCACTATGCACTATATGCATTTGACATGCACCGCAAGAAACTTAGTATCTTAGATCCTTTGAGAGATACTACCATTGCATGCAAATCACTCGACGAAAGATATTCCAAGATTAAGGTTGTCATATCTACAACACTTGCTTAATGCTTGAAACTCTGTTTTCCTAAATGGGATGAGGACATTCCTAATTGGCCGGTCGAGTTCCCACCGAATATCAATATTCAAGAAAACAAGTTAAGTACATACACATCGGCCTGTTGCTTTTTTATTCTCCAATCAACAATGTTCTCAATTAGTTTGCTTTCTAGGTTGGACTGCTCACTTCATGTTCTAAACTACATGAGGAGCTGGGATGGATCTCGCCTCGTCATGCCTTCTTGCAAAGTGAGTATCTTAATTGTGACCAATATACCCATTCGAACCTACTACCTTCAACTCATCCATATGTAACAATTACTCTACATTGCTATCTCAGGATCCTTTTGAACTTCGGAAGCAATTTCTGGCTAATCTATTGTCATTCAAGAAAAATGAAGCAATACTTCCAGATTACGTCTATCGTTGTCTGAAAGCCTGGGATCGGAAATAAGAACACGAAGATTGCTGAGTTTATTTTTTCGGAGGATTAATAAGCACAAACTGCACTTTGATTTACCATGGAGTTTAAATTCATTATCATCTACTGTAAACTTCTCTATAAAAGAAGACAATAGCATTTGAACACATGGTGCTATTTTGTGAACTTATCATTGAACAGGATCCCAGTTATGCAATTTGAAACATGATCGGGGTCGCGGCAACATCATTGCATCACGCTATATATGCGAACATCTCCCTATAGTTGCTAGTGGCCATCTGCGATGTACGTCATGGATTAATGAAGCACTGATAAATCTGATGATATGTCGGTCTACCCGCCTGTAGTATGCTTCTCTGACTGCGGACCGATATCATTATAACATACACACTAAACAAACATAAAAGCTCACACTAGAGGGCTACAATGGTAGTATGTACAATAAACGTAAAAGCTCACTCCGCAATGATAATGCCATTGAAAGTACAAAGTATGATATTTTAAAAACAAAAAAAAGGAGTACGTCTGACAAACTACACGTTTGGGACTACAAGTATGAAGTATATTAACCTTCAGAAATCTATATGACAACCATCAGTAGTACCAACAAGAAACCATCTATCCTTCCGTTTTCGTTTGTGGATACACCGAAATTTGGATTAATATTAAGATTAAAACATCTCAGTTATACCACTTCACAACCACACAGGTGCCCGTGTGTAAGTTTGAAGTATGATAGTTCAAAAAACAAAATTAGTTTGGCCGAGATACTACTCGTTGGGAAATAAGCAGTATGACGTATAATACCACGTCGTAGTTCACGGATTGTGTTTATATCGTTTCTTACATTCCCTCTGAACGACATCCATCAGTAAGAAGTATGGAACGGTTTCATTCCATCTTTGTTTCATAATATTTTGAGCAGTATATACATACCTGAAATCAAGGCATACTATTTACTTTCAGGCCATACGTACTTGCTACGGCAAAAAAAAAAAAGAAGAGGACATACTCCCATATCCACAGATAACGCGTACTCCCTGAACAATTTTGAAAAAAGAAAGGTTGTAGTTTGTACTCCATACTACTCGTTTTGGGAGTAACAAGTATGAAGTATCCCACGATGCCACTTTGCCAAAAAAACAGACTACCTACTTGGCTGGCCGGCGTGACCACGCTGCCGAGATTTCAGGCTAGGTTACGCCGTTTATCTCTACCATAATTACGTGAGATATTTACGTGTTAATACATGCGATGGATAGCGGGTTTGTTTTTAAGGAAGAGCGTGCTATCTTATCCAATAGCCCGATCAGGTTGTGGGATTCTGAGGTATATGTGTGTGTGTGAGACCTATGATAGCCTTATAGGCTTATAGCTGATGGTTTCATTATGTAAGTTGGACAGCTGGTGAGTTAATTAATCCTAGGAGCATTAGTAAACGTGGTTGTGAAAAATATTTCAGAGCTTAATGAAATTGGCTTCAAGGAAACGGTAGCAGGCAGGAATATTTGTACTTAATTTTTCATTGCAAGTATTGAACGACGTGAATCTGTGACGGTGTAAAAGCATCTTTAAAAAATAGTATCTAATCCTCAATTTATTATCCATTATATATTACAGCTGCAAAGAAAAATTTTAAAAATTCTCACAAAAATTAAAAACATCTAACTCTTAATCAGGTAGACTCTAATTAAAGTTGAACTACAATAGGCATAGAATGTTACTAGAAAAAGAGAAAAAAAACTAGAAATTCTCACCAAAAAACAAAACAACTATCCTGTGATCCGTTGGACCATAATTAAAAATGCACTACAGCAGTCACTGGATCTTACTACTCAGAGATATATATTACCTCGTAGTTTAAAACCAAAAGAAAATATAAACTTACATATATATTATATAGGGCAAGGACCACAGCCACGTACAACGGTAAAAAAAACAACAGAAAAGAGAGAGACACTAGGCACATGGAAAAGAGGGGAAAATGTGATTTGTAGGGGAAAAAAGAACAACGCCTTTTTCTCCTTGTGCAACTCCAGCGGAGTTGGTTCAGTTCGTAACCGTCCGGCCAATTGAACACAACTCATTTATCCTTGAAGTATTTACACTTTTACGTATTACAGAAAAATAGATTTAAATTTGCCAAACGTATATGCAGCAGCAGAGTTGCTTCAGATCGTAACCGTCTAGCCGATTGAGCACATCTCACTTATCCGCGAACTATCTGCACTTTTATGCATTACAGGAAAAATAGCTTTAAATTTGCCAAACATATATGTAGCAGCAGATTGCTTCATTTTGTAACCATCCGGCCGATTAAGCACAGCTCATTTGTTTGTGAAATGGGGCACCGGTGTCTGGTCACCAGACCTCCCTATCTTTGAATTACTTTTAGATGCGTGTAGGTACAATAGTATATAATATATCAGCTAAACTCGTTAGCATTTATTAATTCAAAAATGCACTCAATCAATGAATTCCTTTCCAAATCGATATCTTTTCGAATTAATGAATGTTAACGGGTTTACGTGATATATTATATATCATTGCACTCGCACGCATCTAAAAGCAATCCAAATACAGGGAGACTTAGTGTCCAGACGACATGGTGTCCTATTTCAGCATCACACACAGTGGCGGAGGACGGGAAAAAAATGAGGTGGGGCGGATCGAAAACAATACCATTCAAGCTCCTCCAACCCTGTCAACGCCGAAGTTTGCGCGCCGGTGGCTGCCGCCCGCCCGCCGCCGGCTACACCCAGGCCGCCGCTGGTTACGCCACTGCCCACCGATGGCTGCCGCCCGCCCACCGCCCGCCCGCCGCCGGCTACGCCCAGGTCGCCGCCAGTTGCGCCACTGCCCAGCGCGGCAGCGCCCAGCGCCACTGCCCACCGGTGGCTGCCGCCCGCCCGCCGCCCGCCGCCGGCTACGCCCAGGGTCCAGATGTCTAGGGAGGCAGGGAGCAGTCTAGGGTTTACATTTACATTGACTAGCTAGTAGCTATTGGGCTATTGGATACTGGATAGAGGGGTATATGGGGGCCTGCTGCAAAAAATCAAGGTATGGCCCAAGCCTTACCTTGCCCTATCGGGCCCTCCGCCACTGATCACACACACATATGTAGCTCCATGGTTAAGTTTTTTATTTCGTATGTGTTTAATCAACGGTCACTTAGGATATTACAAATATTGAAACTCAAACACGTGGAAAAAGGGGGGGAAAATGTGATTTGCAAAAAAAAAAGAGGAGAAAGCCAGGCGTTGGAGGACATGGAGAGCGTGGACAGGTTCGCGCGTGTGGCGATTTGGTGCGTGCAGATGGACCCGTCAACCAGGCCAGAAATGCGCAAGGTGGGGCGGATGCTACAAGGAACTGTGAAAGTTGACCCTCCAAGGCCTCCTCCTGACTTCTCTACAGTTCTCTCCATCGGCAGACTCGAACGGCACGGTTCATACTCTCCAGATTGAGGCATCCTTGAGACGCTCTGCTCAACCACTACGTATAGCCTTTGGTTAATTATCGCAATTATTAATTAGTTACCTCGTTTTTGGATGTCAATTTACCTGTGTTGTTGTATTTGTGGGGACAGTCATGGAGTGTAATTGCGTCTAGGTGTTGTGACTATTTTGTATTCGTGATGAGTACGTGCGTTGTGTTTTGAAGATGTTTTTTATGGCAAAGCTCATTGAGCCTGAGGTATCTGGATAGATTTTTACTCGTCCTTGTGGAAACAATACCAGTTAAAACAAGGTAGGTTAGATGATTGTGAGAAAACCAGCATCCGCGAGTACTACTACTGATCAGGTCAGGATCATACCGGATAACAAGGTGGGTCCAACCCCATAAGCTTAACATTTCATCCAGAAATCTGTCACTTTGGCAGGAGCGTGAACGAAAGTGAAAGCGGCTACAAAGTTCATCACTACGATGTAACCTCAAATCTATTCTGCTAAACTTTGGTCTCCGCCATAAAAACAAGAAAATGCCGATTAATCAGTTTCTAGAACAAGACTGAAACATCAGCCGCTGATGTTGCCTAGCCAGAACAGCATGGGGAACTGCACAACCGCCAGGAAAAGAAGAAAGTAGTGATTCCGGCTTGGATGTCTTTCGTAACTCCGCGGCGCGCCCAGAACAACCCTCTTCATGGTCTTAACCAGGAACACCCCGGTGCAGATGCAGAACCATGGCAGTACGAAATAGTACGAGAAGCCCCAGAAGATGCGGACCAGCATCGCAAGTGATGTACCAGCAAATCCATACCCAGCATATGCCACAATGTCCAGCAACGGTGCTTCACCACTTCCTAGTAAGTACAGTAGAACTCTGATGAGGATGACTTGCAGAAACCAGCCAAGTAGCCCTTTTGTGAACTGTAGAGTCAGTGCCTCTGGGGTAAACCTGCATTCAGGAAAGTGTGTTTCAGACATGCAACATTGAAGCAAGAATATAATGTGCGTTTCAGACATGCATCATTAAAGCAAGAATATCCTGTGCTATGAGCAAATGAATATTATCATTGGTGACTGGGAGCAATGTGTTTCAAAGATGCATGACTCAAGAAAAAATAGCACACAACAAAAGTTAATTTCTAGATACTGCACTCTTTTAACATTTCTCCAGTCTGCGCCTTCTTGTCTCAAATTCCCAACAGAACTAGTCTTCTTACTTCGAAGTCTGCTCACTTCCACCCACACCATTCATAGTGTACCTTCCCTGTTTGTAGGACAGAACATACAAAGTTGTTCTAAATGTGCAGTTACCTTCCAACAACACCCAAGGCATATCCAGCAATTACAACATATGTGCCAAAGGCCATCAAAGGGATGTACAGATCCGGTGCATTGATATCTTGAATTGGAGGTTTGTACGACAGCCTTCCTCCCACTGGTTCAGTTATCCTTGTCCAGTGCCCCTGAAGGAAGAGAAATAGTACACAGATTGCATAAGAATTCACAATCTGCATACAATAACCAAAAGAAGAGGTAACCAGTCACTCCTTACCCGGTGCAGGAAAGGAAACAAGATCACCTTCAGCTTGTTCCTCACATACTGGCTGTTGACTTGAAAGTAATACTGAGGATTGGACAAATATTGGGTGATCTGTTCACATGATGAAGCAAAGTTTAGACTCAACGGTTCTTCAAAAGCACATAATACCCAAAAAACATATATACATGGAATATCTCCCTGAATGAGATTTATAAACATTTACATTGCTTTGCATAAACTCAGAGCTTGAACCTAAAAACTTCTCGCCATATGCTCCTAACCCACTTCGGATGAGCCCAGGTCCAGCTCCATATAAAGCACCTTCAAAAGGATTTGATTGTGAAGTAGTATGTCTGCCTGCCAGTCCTCCCAGATCACTGTTCATTGCTGCCATTTCAACTGAATAAACAAAAATGGATGAAAACAGTAGTCAGAAAACAATGCATCACTAATCAGGTCATCTGAATTCTACTGCCTTAGCTGTCATACCCTACAATGCAGTTCACAATAGCTCCCACCTCTCAGAAACAAACAGAAAGCAGCATGTTAAGAAACAAATTCCATAATGTCCATCCGTTATCTTAATAGCAAGATAATAAAAACCAGTGTGGACAAAGTACAGTTGAGTACATCATCACTCATGATTCTAATATACCAAAGCACAACAAAGATATGATCACCAGCCATATTCCAGCTTCCAACTGAGCATGATATGCAGTATGCTGAAGAGAACATGTATCATAAAGCTATGCTGAGTATGCTCACATTGGAGAAAAAATGATTTTGGAAAACCAATGTAGAATTTGCAATAATGTAGCTAACGCTTTTGAAGCAGCACCAACGAGGAATTTGTACCAGTCTGACTTTCACATTGTTTTACACCAAGGACTACAATATTGCCCTTGAAACAACACAAATTCTTAAACCAAACAATGGTATCTAGAGGTACAGATCAACAGCCAGTGAAATGGCACCTTCACTGTGACCCTGAGCACAGTTTTACTGATACCACTAACAACTGTTGATAAGAAAGCTTACGCATGATGAGCAACAGGTCGAAAGCCTAGGACAAAACTCAGCAGAATCTCTCTAAAGTCATTCAAAACAGTAGTTATTAGTGCACCAAAGTTCCTCACATTAGTAGTCAGAAATCACAAGCCACGAAGCACAACGAAAGAATCGGTACTGGCGACCTGCTTATCACCAAAAAATTGATCTCAATTTGCAAATCAGTGCCTATTCTAAAAAACTAAATCAGTGCCGATAGGGACCCAGCCCTTCTCAGATCTTCCTACTGCTGGGTTAGCGCTACTAGTCCGGTGTCCGAACCCACCAACACAAACCAAACGCTGCAATTCCCGATCTCCAATCTCTAAACCATCAATATATCCAACAATGACACCGACCACGATATCTAAAAAAGGCAGTAGCGCTACTAAACATCACCCAAAGATAAGCAAAACCGCTATTAATTTATGCATATACATCAAATATAGATTCGAACAAGATTGCCGCTTCTTGGAGCAGGAAAAGAAGGCAACAAAAAGCAAGATCCGATTAGGGCATTAGGGATTCACACGAGTGCGGTCGGAGATCTGAGACCAAGAACTGGAACCAAACAAATGGATCATGGAAGAAAAATTATCACCTGCGGTGATGCTGCTGCGGGTTTGCTCGCGTCTGTTCGTGGCAGCGTGATCTGATTTCTCGGCGAGAGAAGAGGGGAAGATCTTGCTGTGGTGTCAGTCCTTCGCTCTGCGCGAAATCAAACTGTTTTTTTTTTGCTTTGATTCTCGTGTTTTTTATTCTCGTAATTACGTTTGGGCATTTGGGTACTTCGAACGGCGGGATGCACGTTCCGAACTCGACGGCTAGATATTAGGGGGTGTTTGGTTTGTGGCCACAATCTACCATACTTCAAGTTAGGTATGCCACACTTTTTTTGGCTACTGTTTGCTTGATGACTAAAGTGAGGCGTGCCATCAACCAGTGGCTCCCGCCGCCACAGAAATTTGGCCCGGAAGTGTGGCGGGGATTTTGGGCGCCACATTGGCCTCAAGGCACGCCACATTGGTTGAAGGCGGGCTCTATTTTCTCCTCTCTCTCTCTCTCTCCGCTCGATTCGTCCGCCCTCCGCTCGATTCCTCCGCCCTCCGCTCGATTCCTCCGCCGCCGTCGCTCCCACCGTCGCCTCCAAGCTCGGGCGCCGGTCCTTCCCTCCCCTCCGTGCTCGGCAGCCACTCCACGCGCGGATCTGAGGATGTAGGGGCTCCATGGCGACGACGGCCTGAGGAATCAACGCCGGCGCTCTCCCGGCCGCGGCGGCCCCCTCCTCGGCCGCGGCGCCCCCCTCCCGACCGCGGTGCCCCCTCCCGGCAGCGGCGCCCCCCTCGTCGGCCGCGGCGCTCCCCTCCCGGCAACGGCGCCCCCCTCCTTGGCCGCGGCGCTCCCCTCCCGGCCGCGGCGCCGCTCCCTGGCGCGGCGTCCTCGTCTTGGCCGCAGCACCACTCCCGGCCGGCGTCCTCCTCGGCCGTGGCACCCCTCTCCCGGTCGGTCAGGAGCCATCGACGGAGGTTCGGCCGCCGCGCCCTAACTCGCCGGCTCGTCGCCCTGCCTCCCTCCTCTGCGGGTCGCCTCCCTCCCCCGGTTCCACTACTGCCCGGCTTGTTGCAAAGCTCGATTTTCTGAAGGCGGTGAGGGAATTTGTTAGCACCTATAATGGACTGTGTCATGATGGGGTTGTTAAATTCTAAGGGAATTAGTTGCATCTTGCATGTGTGAGAAGGCTTTCTTTAGATATCATACAATGGACAATCTGCTAGCGTGATTCAGGGTGATTGTTATTAGATAACACAAAGAACATATTACATGGCATTTGTATATTTGATAATTGTACAAGAGATGAACAGATGGAGGTACATTTCTAGCTTGATTTCAAATGCTTTCTTTATGGTAAGGTTGCAATTTTTTTCAGCATCGTTCAATTGGTACGTATACCATCTAATCCATCTGTTTTGAGTGTATGGTACTCCATATTAGGCTATCAATATTTCTGGTTCTGGAATTTGGATAAGTCATGCACCGATCCCATTATTTATTGAGTGCTAGTCTATCGATTCATGTTTTGCTCTGTTTCACTTAGCAAATTAAGAACAGATCAGGAGGGTTTCATTCATGGCTTGATTTCAAATGTTTGTCTAATAGATCATGACTAACTTGATTTGATGATTTGAAATGACTTGTCTAATAGACCATGTAATTAGCAGGAAGCGGTGACCCCAGGCAGTCTCCACTCGAGCACCTCTGCATTCTCCACTCGGGCGCTCTCCACGGTATATTTTGTTGTGTGTTGAATGTTGAACTGTTGATGTATTTCTTTTCCTTGTACCGATTAATGTCTTACATCTGAAATTATGTTATAGATGGGTCAAAGGAAACTATATTTAAAATATTACTTGGAGTACTGTCATTTCTTGTGGAGGAGAAGAATGATTGCTGCTATACTTATGTGCCTAGCCATGTATTGGTATATGATTAATAGAAGGAAAAGGAAAAGATCCATAACATATGCTCCTATGATTGATAGAGATATTCAAAGATTGAGGCGTCTAAATCGTTTGTATCATGGAACTGAGGCCCATTGCATTAGTGAGCTGCGAATGAGAAAAACGGTATTTCATAGGCTGTGTAATGAGCTTAGATCACGTGCATTGCTAGAGGAGACCTTTCATGTCACAATAGAGCAACAAGTTGCCATGTTTATCCATGCTGTTGGTCAAAATTGGACAACAAGAGCAATTGCAATCTTGTTCATTAGGTCAAGTTGCCATGTTTATCCATGCTATTGGTTCTGTGATTATTTTGGTTGTTGGTATGGTAATGAAAACTCATGCGGGATGACTACTACCTAATATTTTGGTTGTTGGTAGTTGCACTATTGTATTATATTGCTTATGGACTGTATGGTACTATTGAAATGTATGGTATAATGGTGTGTTGTTCATACTATTAGTATCTTAGGTGTTGTTACTCTAATAATAATTTTTACACTAGTGTATTAGCCTACATGTGGAGTAATCCAAACACTTGCCACAATTTTTTGTCACACTTTTGTGGCAATGAACCAAACAATAGCCACAAAGTTTTTGCCACACCTTAGTTATCAACCAAACAGCTCTTTTTTACCACAAATTTGGCTAGCCACAAGTATGGCAAATTCTTAAGTTGAGGCATGGCAAATTGTGACCTCCAACCAAACACCCTTTCGGTTTCCTACCGCCGTGAAAGGGAAGAATTGTATATATGCCCCTCATAAGTTTTTTATTTCAAGATATATCCCTCGCATGATGTGATTTTTCTGACTTTACGTTCGCTTGGTTCGTTCCCCTGCAAGATCATGCTGCGACCGACGGCCACGCCATTGGGCTCTTGCGACCGAGGTGGCCGCCGTCTTGACGCTGTGGCAAATGGACACGCGCGGAGCCATCATCTCGGCAGGTTGGCTCTGCCGTGGCCGGGTGAGCCACTGAGACGGCGTCGCCACGGCGACCGGGCGAAGAGCGCGGCGGGCGGCGAGAGAGCGGCGCGCTGCGGCACTGTGAGGCCACCGTCGTGTCGCCTTCCCGCCCGAGACAGGTTCCAGCTGATGGACAATGTAAAGCAAATGCCCAATGCAGTGCTGTGATGACTGATGACGCGATTGCATTTGCTTAGGTGGTGATCATTTGGGTTTATTTTTAGTGACTTATGGCTGAAAAGCACTGTAACTGACTGAAAAAACACTGTAGCTGACATATGCTTATTTAGCATAATTACATTTAAAAAAATTAAAAAATATGTTAGCCCATTACATATAATACAAACCAATACGGGAAAAAAAGAACAAGCAAAAAAGCTCAACAAAAAGCCAAAAGTTCAGAAAAAAACGAAATTTATGAATAGTGGAAAATAAACCGGAAGCTAAAAGCTGAAGCCCAACCGATCACCCGTCTAACAAAGACTTGGCAACTGCAGTTGATGGGACTGCTCCAAATGAGATTAAGTTTTTTGTTTATGGTTTTGGCTATTGGTTTTTTTAAATTGTACTGTAACGGTTATTAGTTTTTCTTAATTATTTAATTAAAATTTTAAAAAAAATAAGAAAAATGAAGGGAAAATAATTATTTTGTCACGGACAATGCAAAGGAATGAGATAAAAAAAAGAAAAACTAAAAAACTAAAATAAGTCAAAATCAAAAGTCAACGTATTTTAAATGACTTCTAAGTTAAATAAACCGAAAGATAGAAAAAAATATAATAACTCGAAACCATTCGAAGGGGGACCGATACCTAGAGCACATGTGTGTTCGTCGCTTTATCAACTCCCATAGCAGCCACATATGGAAATCCCAATCCTCTAAAACAAGGTCAATACTCAGGCGCGCCTTTACTGTACGCGTCGCCAATCGCAAAACTGAAGAATAAGCAGCTGTAGATCAGTCGCTTTGTCAAAACTAAAGAACAGCGACACAAGGACACCCCGGAGATCAGTCTCTACCAGAATAAGTAGTTGTAGATAGGTACTGAGCTGGATTTCTTCGAGTTTTTTTTATATGGTCGATATACTACTATTTTTCTTTTGTAAATACAGTACGAAACAGTGTCCAAAGTGATTTTGATTCAAGGATGTGTCATGCGTGTATCGAATGGCAAAGAGAAGATTATGAACGTGGGTTCAGTGGTTCACCTGTACCTACTAGCCCCAGGGCCTGTTTGACACGGCTGCGGCTTTTGGTTGAAATTTTGAATTTTAGCTGCTTGCGACAGAGATTATGGAGTGAGAGATACTCGCTTGCGATTTTGGTTGATACAGATGTTGGGCTTTTAACATGTACCACAATTAACTTGTAGACCCCGTCTTGAGAAAATACCCCGTTTGAAAGTTAAGCACTATAGCAAAAGTCAAAAGTCGCTAGCTTCGATCGAAAAGAATAGACCCTAAGATTGTTTCCAGATGTGTGCAAGGAATCTTTACACAGAATAGGATCCTCTAAAAAAAATGTTAAGAGAATAGGAGCTTTGAATATGAGCCGTTTGATCATTTGGGCAAGGTTGGGAGGCTAACGTTGCGTATTTCCGTAAAAGCCGGCAATCGTTAGCATACCGAGGTTTAGATTTGGGAGCGACTTGATGGTTCTAGTAAACCAAAATTACCCTTTTTTAGCTATTTAACTTCCATTTCCATTTTTTAACAAAAAAGATTTGGTTACGATTAAAAATAAACTTTTGTTTTATCTTCATCTATAGATCCTTCACATATTTAAAAAATGAAAATACTTAATCCAAGGCAAAACTATATGATTCGCGATTCTGTACTCATAATCCAATTTGTATTTTGGATGCAATAATGGCCTTCTCCCTCATCAGATCAAGCAACGGCAGCCTATCACGTTGTCGAGAAGTCATGAGATTGAGCCGTTCTCAGTTACCGTTGTCGTCACATCCTCAGCCACGACGATGATGATAGGAGGAGGTTTACAGCAACAGTGACGAGGTAGAGGTTGGTGTGGACGAGGAAGGGGTCGACGGCACCACTGCTGTTGTGGAATAAGAGCAAGAGATACTTTGCCAAGAGAAAGAAATGAGAGTTGTGGTCTTGTGCAGACTTGACGGAACGAGGGATGAGAGTAAATCGACTGGAAGATAGACGGGAAAGTGAAATTGAGGAGATAGTGCACTAGGGAAATAGGGCTTCAGTTAGATTACAGTATGGCACTGTTAAGTGGATGAGATGACACGTCCGATACGTCGGACATCTGCATCGTATCAATTTGCTTAAGATCTTGTTGATCGGATGATCGAGACCCTCAGCTTATGCTAGTTCGTACCTGATACGCGCTTGCATGAACAAAAAAGCGTCGCACTCCTGCGTACGCGCGAGGAAGCACGATGTATTGCTCACGAGTACTAAAACCAGTACTACGCGTGAAATGGATCACTTATCACTACGGTCAAGCAATATATATTAATACATGCCCTGCGGTCCTGGTCCATGAGGCAGCAGTAGTACGAGCTAATCTCAGATTGAGATCACGTTTGGATCCTGGGTGTAACTGCTCGCGGTCACTGGCTCACACGATGCCCGTCTGCAGCCTACTTCAAGAGCCCAATCCGTAGGCAGGCACTAGCACGAGGAGAGAAATCAATCAAGGTCAAGCACACACAACCGAATAATGTGCTCAGTTGGTGATGACTTATGATTTTTTTTTATAGTTGGTTTATTTTTTTACTGTAACTGCCGGTGGCTTATTTAACGCAATTAAATTTAAAAATAGAAAAAAAATGTTAGCACATCACAGATAATACAAAGGAATACGGAAAAAAAGAAAACACAAAAAACACAAAAAGCTAGAAAAAGACGAAATAAAGAAATAGTGAATTAAAAGCCAGAATCTAGAAGTTAAATCTGAAACAAGAAGGGCCGAATCCCACCCTCAACTCAGCCACACTGGCTCCCACTCTTTTGCATGTAGAGCTGGCTCCGTTTTTTAAAAGGACCACGTGAGAAGTTTTAGAATTATATTGTGATGAACTATTACCATTAAAGAAGAGTGAAAACTTGAATCTACAAATTCATTTGAGAAGAGTGAAAATTTGAATTTACAAATTTATCAGATTTTCTGGGCAATCAATAAACCTGGCAGTCAAATTGGACTCCCTTAGCGGTCTGACTGGTTGCCATTAGCGATTAGACCGACCAGGGCAAGCGACCTGACCAACAGGGGTTGTTTGGCTTGGCTGAGTTTTGTAATTTGGAGATTTTGGTCATGGATAAGTTTAATTGACCTAGGTCAGTACATATATGTTGCATTATATATGTTTTAGCTAACATAGGTCAAGTTGTCAAGAACTTATATCCAAAAATGACTTTTTGTCTTTAGATGTGCAAGGTCACTTGGAATCAATCATAGTCAACAGCGAGGATCAGGGCCACGTTCATAGAGGAACTGAGACCCAGAACGACAAAAAATGCCAGTGAGATGCTGACCTCAAGCATGACACGAGAAAGACGTGAAATATTGAATGGAAGTTCGAGCGGCAGGTTGCACCATGTTGCTTAGTTGGTCCAAATGAGGCGTGGTCCAATGAAACCAGAACGGGAGAAACTTGCTGACATGTGGCAAATCAGTGGTGGACAATTATTTGCAATGAAAGATGAAGATTGGGTCAAGAAAAGGTATTTTGGTAAGTTGACCAAAATACCAAAAACTATCATAGATCAAAATTGTGATGCTTGGAAGAATAGTTTAGGTCAAAGAAAAGCTGAGAATATCAAGTTGGATCAAGACTAAGGACTTAACGGATTCGAACTTATGTGCTTTGAGAAGCGTGCATAAGTAAAGAGTGTGTTAAAACCCCGTGTTGTGTGGGGTTAATGGGTTTTTTATATATGCTAAGTGGATAGCATCCACTATGGTTAGATAGGTGCTGGTTATCTATCTATTTAACAGATTGGAATGGAGACTTGCTAGTTAACTATCCAACCATACAGCTATATCTATTGAAGCCAAGTGTTTTAAGGTTAGGATTTGAGAGAAGTTGAGTGTTGCGGTGTGCTCTCTTGTCCTCTAGGTGAAATGGCTATAAAAATTTTATCCTTAAGTAGCAATATATCAATCTTTGTTTATTTCTTATAGATCCCTCTTGCATTGATTGACTTGATTTGGTTGGTTTTGCTCTTCCTTTTCTCTTTATTGATTTTGTTATAACAATGATGTATAAGAGATGAAGATGACCCTTAAAAATTAATCCCCATCCATCTAGACACCTAGTTGGCAAGTTCTTGAAGTAGCCTAGCTTTGCTTAGATTTGATCCTCTCTAGTGATTTCTTCACCTAGACATTTTTGCCTTGGGGAGTTCTAGGGAGGGCAATGCGCCACATCATTGATTTTACAAAAAAATCATCCGCGTTTTTGAAATTATGAATGAGGTCTTTGTTTTTTCAAAAAATCTCTCTCTTTTTTTTCCATAATTACGTGTGGGTCCTTGCTTCAGTTTTTTGCATATAGACCCTTGCAGCTCAGCTTAGCACATGCGTACGTGATAGCTAGTGTGGCATGACGCCGCGCTTCCACAGCTAGTAAAGTGATAGCAGAAAGAAGGAAAAGCAGGCTCGTTATTACTCGCATGTGCTCTCTCATCTTTGGTATAGTTCTGTCGGATTATTGTCTTTTAACTTTTAACTTCTCAAAAAGTTGAATTAAATAGGATGGTTTTTTTGAAGTGAATTCTTCAAATGATTTCACGAGTCTAAAATCGTATACACTATTTACATCAATATCTTCGCTGTCTATCACCGTTTCAAAAACTATAAACAAAAATTATCAACCATAACTTAAAAGAATGGACTTTCACTCACCTCCTTCCGGTCCCCCACACAAAGTGACCGTGCTACGACTTTATTTCCTAACCGTTTGATCAAGAAACGAAGGGTCAGATCGATCCATAGCAGCACTGCAACAAAACCATTGTAGTTCGAGGTACTGTAACATCGGTAATGTATTAACTAATCTGAGCTACTCATTTGTAAAAAGCGTACAAAGACACAGGTACTGTTTTTGTTTTACTTTACTTCAGTAAGTAAGAGGATCTCGCTCTAGGGAATATATGTTATATACTCGAACTTATGGTAATCACTACACGCTCTAACTATAAAAAAATTCTAAAAAATTTCCACATATATTTTATGGTTTATTTTACTTATGTATAAAATTTTCACTTTTAAATTTATTTTATATTAAGAGTAACAAAAAAGAGAAAAATCTGATGCTGAATTTAAACTTAAAATTTTATATATAGATAGAATAAGTTTATAAGTATATGGAGAAATTATTTCAGAAATTTTTAAGATATTTTTTAGTTAGAGAACACTATAATTATGTTATAAGCTTGAATGCATGATATACGTTCTCTCGATCCATCTCCTTCCACAGGACAAGCAGACCACACTTCTGTCCAAGAAACACACGTAAGACACAACTCGAGGCTCCCTCCTCCAACTCATTGCCATCACTCCTCTTCCCTACAAAAGAGGCAGTGGTCACCAAGGTAGGGAGTGCGATGAGGTCTCTGCTCCTGTTTTTGTTGCTGCTGCTTGCTGGTGTGGGCTTCAGCAGCTGCATCAGACTAGGCAATGGCGGCTATGAGTGGAGGCTGGGCACGGCAACTTACATCAAGGAGTCCCAGGGGCACCCACTTAACGATGGTATGTATCCATTTTAGCTTCTTAATCTTCCTCACTTGGATAGAAATATAGAATCAAGTCACTCGCAAAAAAAAAAATCAAGAACAGCAGCAATGTCGGTTCTCTCTCTCTCTCCCTCCTTTCTTTCTGCATTTTCTATGGATGCAGATGGTGAATGTAGTTTGCAAAGATGGATAAATGGCAAGCGGATGGTGTAGTATTAGACAGATCCGGCATAGTGGGCAGGAAGGGCTACTAAGAAGTCGCAATAGGAAGCAGAAAGATTTGCTATTGAAACTTCTTCCCTTTTCTTTCTTCAGATAGATTGTGACATCTTGGAGCTGAACATTCCCTATATGTTCTGTAGATGATAGGAGTACTCTATTGTGATTTGTGAAAGGGTAGAAAAAGGTTCCTTTAAGAATTATATTAAAAAATTTCGATGGTAATGCTAATGCTGTCCTTATCATCTGCATTTTATTTTTGATCGTTAAAGAAACTTTTTTTTGTTTGTACTATTGCACTGATGCAGTTCTAGTCCTAAAAAAACTAATGTTGTCCTAATCAGCCGAAAGAAAAAAAAATATGTAGTGGAGTACATTTTTGGACTAAATAGGACTTAAATTTTGTATTCTTTTCCCTTTGGGTAAGTTGTGGAAATAATGAGGCACATTGAATGCTTTGACAATCCTAACTATGAGAGGCAAGCTGGTACGACATGAGATTTTCTTCCTGTTACTGTCTGTACTGAAGTCTTGCAGTGTACCTTTACAGTAATTGCTCCATAAACTAGACTCTGAAGTCTGAGCATCATATTGGCTGAATAGTTCATGACAACTATACATTGTTTCTTCAAAGAATGGCAAGATCCAACTTGGAATCCTGGATTCAAGGATAACAATCTTTACATCCATTTGGTCAATGCTGATTCTTCTTATATTACTTTATGAGAAAACAACTTCTTCCAAATCTAAGTTAGAATCCTGGATTTGAGCATATCCATCTTTGCATTCTTTTGGTCAATGATGATTCTTTCTGTGTTCTATGTTTCCTGAGAATTGATCAAATGAAGTATGACTTTGTTTAATGCAATGAGAAAACGGATTTTTTTTTTTGTTTGATGCAATGGTGTTTTCTTTCAATTCCCAAGGTGGTGGTGCCTGTGGGTATGGAGACCTGGACATCTTCAGATACGGGAGGTACACGGCCGGCCTGAGCAGCGCACTGTTCGTGAGGGGCAGCGCCTGCGGCGGCTGCTACGAACTCCGGTGCGTGAACAACATCCTCTGGTGCCTGCGGGGCAGCCCGATGGTCGTCGTGACGGCGACCGACTTCTGCGCCCCGAACTTCGGCCTCCCCGACGACTTCGGCGGCTGGTGCAACTTCCCCAGGGAGCACTTCGAGATGTCGGAGGCTGCATTCCTCCGGGTTGCCAAGGCAACGGCTGACATTGTACCGGTGCAGTTCAGAAGGTAACAGTTAGTTCATACTGCCTGTTCTTTAATTGCTCAATGCTCATTGGTCTCTTTTAGCTTATCATTCTGCGTCTCCCTAACGTGTGAATTTATATGCAAAAGTATGGCACTATCATCCTTGAGTTGTGCATTTGGTGCAGTTCTTTAGCCTGCCGCAGTACTGCTTTTGCAAAAGTTCAGAATGATGTTTGATCATTGGAAATGGAACATAGAATATGTGATACCTGCATGTTTCAAGCCACTTTGCATTGTTGGCTACTGGGTAGAAAGCACCAGGTTGAGAGGGTGTAGAGAAAAAGAGCAGCTTTAATCAGTGCTCCTTTTTTATTCTGACTCTTGGTTGTTGATTATGAGCGACAAATGCTATCAGCAGAGGCGGAACTAAGCCTCGGGTTAGGTGGGCTATAGCCCGAGACCTAGAAACTAAAGCCTATGGAAAATATTGACTTAGGTGTGAAAGGCTAGAAATGAAAGTCCATATCGGTCTAAAATCAGCTGTCCTATCTGAGGTTTGGGTTGAGTCTGGTTCCGCCTCTGGCTATGAGTGTGTCCCAACTGGTGCAAGAGTATACAATAAGTATCCTTTATACGAGATAATATTTAAGTTATTGCCATCTACTCATCTCTGCAAAAGAGGCCATACCACTATGATCATTGGCATGCATAAATCAAGCAGCATTTCGTTGCGGATTTGATGTAAATAGCCATTGATGATGATACATTGCAGGGTGAGCTGTGACAGAGCCGGTGGCATGCGGTTCACGATCACCGGCGGCGCCAATTTCCTCCAGGTGCTGATCGCCAACGTGGCCGCGGACGGTGAGGTCGTCGCCGTCAAGGTGAAAGGGTCGAAGACCGGGTGGATACCGATGGGGCGGAACTGGGGGCAGAACTGGCAGTGCGACGCCAACCTCCGCGGCCAGCCGCTGTCGTTCGAGGTCACCGGCGGGAAGGAGAGGACGGTCACGTCGTATAGCGTCGCGCCTTCGGATTGGATGTTTGCACAAACGTTTGAAGGCAAACAGTTCGCTGAATAGACGAAAAGAGTGGCAAGCTCCGATGATTGTAATTGGAGTGTGGAGACGTCGACGCCGCTCCAGCAGGAAAGCGCATCGTCGCTAGCCTCAGTGGCGGAGGACGGAAAAAAAAAGAGGTGGGGAGGATCGAAAGCAATACCATTCAGCTATAATACTAATCAGACCTATCAACAATAATTCAAGTGCAAAGATATTTAATAATGCAAGACATTGAAAAGTACCTCCAAAAATTGAAGAATCACAATAATATATCACCAATTTAACATATAACCTTGTAGAGCATAGTAATGGAAATAATCTGCCAAAGAAAGAGCAAACATAGTTAATATTGTTATGTATAGTGTAGACAACACAAAAGAGACAAGTGGAATCAAATGAGAAATACCAATATTAATCTTGTTAATTGCGTCTAGGAGACTTAGGCAATTGCATCTGCCTATCTTTCTTTTTCTGAAACATCTTTTTAATTTTTTCAAGATCAAGTCCTTTAAATATCTCCCTTTCAATGTAGCACACCATCAAATTATTAAAATAGCTCTTCAAATCTAAACACATAAAAGCAAATAGACAAATAAATTGACCTATGAATTTGCAAAATGTAAATTGACAAATGAAAACTGCATATCAATTATCAAATATCAATGACACTCCTAATATATGCCTCACCTCTCTGTGATTTTTTCCTTTCCCCTTCTATCCATTGCTCAAGCCTCAAATCAAATGCCACAAATCCACAAGTCAGCAGAGAGCAGAGAGCAAACAAATCTACAAATCCACAAACTCCTAATATATGCTGCCGGCCTGTCCACAAATCACTGCACAAATACTAATATATGCAGCCAGAGAGCAGACTGCAGAGTCGCCCGCTCGCCCGGCCTCGGCGCCTCCGCCTCCCGAGTCTCCCGCCCGGCCTCGGCGCCTCCCGAGTGTCCCGGCGCCCGCCGCCCGCCTCCCGCCCGGCGCCCGGCGCCCGCCCGCCCCCCGCCCGGCGCCCGCCCGCCCGGCCTCGCCGCCTCTGCCTCCCGAGTCTCCCGCCCGGCCTCGGCGCCTCCCGAGTCTCCCGCCTCCCGCCTCGGCGCCTCCCGAGTCTCACGCCCGGCGCCCGCCCGCCTCCCGAGCTTCTGGAGCTGGAGTTGCTCTCGGTCGCCGTCGCCGATGGAGGACAACCACGACAGTCGGCAGCTGAGGGTGAAGTGCCACAGACTAGGGTTACTTATTGGGCTGTTGCTATTGGATGGAGGGGTATATGGGGGGTCTGTTGCAAAAATTTGAGGTATGGCCCATGCCAGAGCTCGCCCTATCGGGCCCTCCGCCCCTGGCTAGCCTCGTTACACGTGAAGCGTCTGGAACATGGCACTTCATTCTCTCTCTTCGCTCCTCTCCTTCTTGTCATTGCAGATCCTATGTGACAATCTTTATAGATAGCTTATGGGCCTGTTTGGGAGAGCTCCACCACTGAAAACATGGATCTGGAGCAGCGGCTCCACCATGGAGCAGCTCCATCGTGGATCTGAAATCTCACTATGGAGCTGGACAAACTGTTTGGCTTGTACAGCAGCTCCAGACCTACGAAATTGAGGTTTTGGTGGGAATGGCCACTTTTGCCCTTGGGGTTGTATGATATATGGCATTGGTGTGTAACCAGTGGCATTGGTGGGTAATTACCACCCACCTCCACGAGGAGGTACGAAACCAGCGTTTTTAGAGCACTCCTTGAGGAGCTCCATGAAATCCATGGATCTGGCTCTCAGATCTAGGATTTTGGTGGATCCAGATTTCGCGGAGCTGGAGCGTTTGGGTAAAATTTCGTGGAGTAGAGCTGTTTTTCGTGGATCTGGAGCTGGTGGAGCTCTCCCAAACAGGCCTTATATTGGACCTATTTTTTTAGTTGAAACTTATGGCTTTAAGTTGTGGTTTGTGATTTTTGAGCTGTTCGTATAAGAGATTATATAGTAATAAAAATATACGTACGATTTTTGTCGATATAAATAAAGTCGGTACAGTATGTACTATAATTAATTAGTAGATTTTATCTTAAAAGATACTATGTATAAAGGTTAGTTACTATAAAAACTAAAAATTGAAATTAAAAGCTGAAAAAGAATAGGACATTTACTATCGGAGATGCCTCCGTTAACAGCCCACGTACGGACCTATGAGTTGTTTATGGTTGTCTGACCCATTAAAAGCCCACTCACATGTGGAAGTTTATAGGCCCGTCTGACATATTAACAGCCCATGTAGTGATTCGCTGTTACTTGTTTTGATCGAACAAACCCACCAAAAATAAAAGACACTAGCAGCATAGGCGCGGCGACACGCCGCGCCAGCCACCGTGTGCACTGAAGTAAAAGAGGCGATAATTTGTGAGGAGTTTTTTAAAAAAAATCGAGGGCACATGCGTATTTTCGAAAAAGGTAAAGGGTTTTTCCGTAAAAATTGAGGACCCGTATGTAATGAAATGAGGACCCGTACGCAATTTAGAAAACCGCGGGGCGCCATCCTGCAAACTGGAGGGGGTTTTTCAGAAAAATCCGCCGTAAAAAAAACCCGCCAGGGACCTCTTCGCGAGAAAAAAGGACCTCTTTGCGAGAAAAATGGACCTGTACGTAATTTCCGAAAAAGAGGAGGGATTTCCCTCCCCCGGCCGTACCGAAATCCCGCGCCACGCGCCGGCCGGGACGCGGGCGCGGGCGACGTGGCGGGGGCGCCTGGCCGGGGAATCCCCCTGCTATAAGAAGGGGTATTATTAGCCGACCACATCCTCACGTGCCTGTGGGCAGCAGCTATAACGTTTATGGTCTGGTAGGCTACAATAAACAAATATGTCCAATTTACACACATGTATTAATAAAATACATATATATTATATAAATTACATAATTTAAAATATGTAAAAAAATGTTAAGGGTTCATGTAAAAAATTTGCAAAACTTATGAATTGTTACATTAATTAATCTAAAGAACACAACAAAAACAAAATTAACATAGAAAAGAAAAATTATCAAAAGACTAATATATAGTGGAGAAAAAAATTATCGTAAGTGAACCCAAAAAATAACAAAATCAAGAGAAAAAAAGAGGAAATAGTAGTAGCATAAATGAACCCAACAAAAACAAAAAAGCAATTGTGTTGGCATGCATGCGGCAGTTTTGCAGGGGAAAAAAGTTAAAATGGATTCATTGCTGTCGAGCATGAAATAGAACTCTGCAATATTGCTACCAATATATCCATAGGCTTCAGTCTGTTCATGTGCATGGCATATGACATTAATAATGCCTAATTTCTATTTAACTAACTAATAAGGTTTGGCATGCCAGTAGAATAATATATGATCTTTCCCTCTTTCCACCTTGCTCCTTGGGCTTCCATGGATGTGACTGGATGAATATGAGTATGATTTCTATTTGGCAGAAATGAATCGATGGTTATTGACATGGGCCCTCCTGCTGATTAGGTGAAGATAAACGTCCGGAGAACCGTGAGTATTTTTATAAGTTTTCATGTTTTTTTGGTACATTTTTTGCGGTTTCCCCGTAGTTCTCAGTTCCAGTAGGTCTCAATAAAATTTATGAAAAAATGTGCTAGTGAACCGACTATTCTATCTGAAATGTGTAGATCTCAGTTAGGCCTTCTGGCTATTATAGAAGTTTAGCAACTGCATGGGTCAACCAGAAACCAGTCAAATTACTGTTTCTCACGGGCATTATTAAAAATAAATTCTCTGTTTTCTTGTAGAAAGATTGCTATGAGGTCTATGCACTGGTTCCCGGCCTTCTGCGCGAAGAGGTAAATAACTTCAATCTTTCAATTAGCAAGGATGCAGTTGCGAATTAGTGGTTTAGTTGTTAAGCATCCTTTAATTTGTCACATTTTTTCCCATCCATGCTGCAAAAGTTGGAATGAGGAGCTTTCTTACAGATATTTCCTGGTGCATCTTTTCATGCAGGTACAAGTTCAGTCAGATGCTGCTGGCCGTTTGATAGTTACTGGAGAGCCTAAGAAACCAGATAGTCCTTGGGGTGTTACTCCATTCAAGAAGGTATGTTAACCATCTGAATTGTATCCTGATGATTTTTGTTATGTTAACCATCTGAATTGTATCCTGATGATTTTTGTTATGTTAACCATCTGAATTGTATCCTGATGATTTTTGTTCTTTTACATTAGATTCGTTGGTGCTGAAAATGGTACTCTCTGCAGGTCATTAGTTTGCCCTCCCACATTGATCCTGACCAAACCTCGGCAGTTGTCACTCCCCATGGGCAGCTATTTGTCCGTGCGCCGTTTGAGCAGTCGAAATCATGATGCTCTACAAGATGAAGCGCAATAATACAAGTATGGCCTTGTTACCCAAAGATACTCTGCAAACTCTACGTTATTTTATTCTGAAGCTAAAAGAAAAGAAAAATGAAGATACGTATTACTGGTCAATTTTTAAGATGCATCAATTGTTCTCATTTGTTTGGTTATGAGTCATAAATGATAAAATTGAAAACTATATATTGTATTTGCTGGACTTGTTTTCGAACTAGCACAAACATAATCCACTTCCTCTCTTGCAGAGCTGCCTTGCTGGTGGAGTTGTGTGATTTTGACCTGGGATTATTAGAGGTTTTCCCGTCCTGATCGTCATTACAGACTAATTCTTTATGCTTGACGACTCCTGCAATGTATATCTCTTCTGTATTAAGTTCAACTTCCGAGCTACACAATAAGCCTGTTTCTCAACATATGTTCATGATTTCTTTCTTCCTTTTTTATTCGATCAGCAAAAAGGGGATGATTTGTAGCATGTAGCTTGGTCCTAATATTCGATTTATTGTACTGCTTAGAACATGAAGACAGATGCATTCTTGGTATGTAACTGTTGCCTCGTGCATTGCTGTTGAACTTGTATGGAGCTCATGTACGGATATCCTTTCAAGATTAAAAGGAAATAACCAAATGAGATCCACAACAAGATGCAAATTTCACGGACCATGGTAAATATGATGTTAATTGAAAACAATCAAGCCTTTCGGACTTAAAACATGAGCTACGGTCATTATTCATACATGATACGTTGACACTACTGACAGACACGAGACAACATCATTATATGAACTTCACATTTGCTGGTGCAACGTTCTTTAGCTTGCTGCTTAGCTCACATGCTAATTCAGCGTTATATGAGAATTGTCATCGTTAGAGCTTCCCTGCTGCGACGTGACGGCCATTGTGCCCGCCGGCCTCGCCACCGGTGATGACACGCTAACCTTTGCCTCTTCCATTGGCGTGATGCTTGCGAAGGTGGCTGGCACGGTATCTACTACCGCCTCCACCTGTGTCACTTCCTCTACCACCGTCATCGCCTCCTCCTCCACCACTTCCGTTGCCACCACCGCATCCTCCTCCACCACCGCCACCACCATTCTGACCACCACCATCTCCTCCACCACCTCCGCTATCATCGTCACTGTCACCGCCTTGCCCATTGCCACCACCACCGCCGCCTCCACCATTTACACTCCCTCCACCTCCACCACCTCTGCTACCATCGCCACCTCCACCTCCACCTCCACCACCACTACCACTACCGATAACATGTCCATTACCACCACCATTTTCCCTTACTTTGCCAATACCATGACCACCACTATCAATTCCTCGACCTCCGTTATGCCCATTGCCTCTGCCTACACCTCCTCCCTTTCCTTTACCCCTACCTCTTTCCCCACCTCTTCCATTACCATCATCATCACCATTACCACCAGCACCACCTCCTCCTCCTCCACCACCACCACCTCCGCCTCCTCCGCCACCTCCACCGCCGCCCCAACCTCCCCATCCTCCTCCACCACCCCCACCCCCACCGCCACCGCCACCACCTCCTCCTCCGCCGCCGCCACCTCCACCCCATGTCCCCCATCCCCACACGCCTTGCTGACGTTTAACAGCGTCCACGTTCTCACCTGCCACGTCGCCATGCGCCGCACTCTCGTTCCGAAGCGCCACGCCGTTGCGTTGCCCGACGTCGTGCGGCACCGCGGAGCCTTGCTCCTCCGCTAAGGCGAGCCGCAGGAGCAGCGCGCCGGCGGCGACTAAGAGCAGGCCGAGCCATGGTGCTCTCCTCCACGGCGTGGAGAGCTTCACACACACCGGCATCTTCTTGCACCTCACTCACCTTGTGTACTTTGTTGTTGTCTACTGTGAGGTTGCCATGTTGAGGTGGCTGGGCTATATATAGGCTACTCGAAAGTGCAGCGGATGGCATGATGATGACGAGTACTGTACATAGAACCAAGTGCATGTGCATGAACGTAAGTAGGTGGGGACAGGGAGAAGTGGAGCAGGAATGGAGTACGTATAAACGCTTCTGTTGCAAGCGATCGATGATGCATGTGCCATGCAGTGGCAGTGGCCATCCGAGCTAGCTTTGACGCTCCGGCCACCATCTACAGTGATATGTTGAGGGATGCAAGATCAATTGAGGATATGATGCTTTCTATGTTCTACCTGCTCTGATGTCCATAATTCAGACATGTCAGGTTTAGTACTATATATATATATATATATATATATATATATATATATGATGGTCTTCTGCCGCCGTCTACATATATACGTGCACAACAAAATTCATTTGGGTATATACTTCGTTGCCTCAGAGAAAGAATGGGCCAGGTACAAGATCCAGGCCCTTCTTGTTTCAGAAACATATCTCAAAACTTCAGATATGGAGCGCACTTACGCAGGTAACAGTGTAACACCGCCGAGCCTCTTGCTTTAGCAACAATTCTAATCCCCATGTAGAGTAGTAGTGTAGTACTACTCTGTGGTCCAAAAGCTCGATGCAAAAAGTAACATACTCATTCTTCTACGTCAAGGATGCATACAGTGTAGAAAGGGAAACATATAGTATAGCTATCACAACGAAGGCGAATTGATGACTCCTCCCAATGGAAGGAGCAGTGGCAATTTTACTTGGCAACAAGTAGAAGTACACAACAGAGCTTTGTTACTCTGCCCCTGGCTATATTCTGTGCATTCCCTCGGATTTATTAATGGAAATCCTCTCGCTTGATTTGGTATCACCTTGGTTGGATTAAAGAAAACGCAGGCACCACGTACATTTTAAGCACGCACTCCAGCGGTCCAGCCTTACTAACTGAAGGCCAAAAACTATTCTCAATTATTTAATCCTCAGATCGACGAAGAGGCAATCCATTTATCAGTAGTACAAGAACCACTAAATCACAGTATCAGGCACGCACGGTCGCCTTATTATACGCACTCCTAAACTACCCATACTCAACATGCGTGTATGGCATTCAAAGCAGCTACTAAGCAAGAACGAAAAAGAATAAATGACAGGGATGCATGTATTATGGCCGGTTCTTTTTAGCTTTGATTTATCATTTTCTATTTCAGTAACTAGTTTTTAAATGATATGTCTTTTTAAAACGGGATTTATAGATAAATTATAATAGACACTGTATCAAATTTAATTATACCGTCCAAAATCTTATATAATTGTTTTCTTTTACGTACCGCCCTCTCGCGAATAGCCAAAACGTAAAAACCGTAAGCTTAAACTAAAAGCCAAAGGCACACACCCTGTTTACATGCAGCAGCAAGGCAACAACCACAAGCACCATGCATCTCGTTAAAAAGCAAGGATCTCTCGCGTAAGAACAAGCGAAATCGTCTGATTGGGACGGGCGTCGTACCGGCACGATGAGGCCAAAGACGACGTGGTTTCCGTTCGGCATCGTTGTCGCCATCGTTCGTTATTGCTCTAATAATTGCACCTAAGGCGACAGGCCCTACTGGATTTTGTCAGTGTGCAGGCAGAGCCTCCTCTAATTGCCAATGGGAGGCCAAGACCCAGTGAGTACTGAGGACCAGCAGGACATGCACACTAATTGTTGCGTTGTGTTGGTAGCTTGGCTACGCGAATATATTGCTAATGGACTCCTTTGCGAAACAGTAGCAAAATTAGCAGCAAGAACTGCTCCACAGATATACTGATCAGACAGAAACTACAACATTGTGACAACTGACAACTCATTGCAAGTTAGTACTACAACTTTTCAAGTACTGGTGGGGAAAAGTAACAAAACAGGTTTATGTCTTGATGCAACTCACCACACGTAAAAACATTAAGATCTACCAGCTCAAATGACCACTCCATAATGCACTACAACATAGCTTCAAATGGTAAAGACACCTCGTGTTTTGTGCACCTGATCAGCCGCCATATTTGGGGGGGGACCAAAAATAGATATCATCCGATCATTTCCATGTTCATGTAAATAAACAGGTGCCACACATTGCAGCATGCGAAAGTAAACATCTCCAGAAACTGCCTACTGCTGTAGAATTATTCTTTAATCATTTCTTAATGATGCCCGGTTAGCAGCAATGATGAGACTACAAAGCAGAACAGTATGGCAAGAGTACGGAAGGTTACACTTCGCTTGCATGTAAAGCCATGCACAAATTTCGTAACTTTATCTCCCCCACTACTTACAGTGGAACGAAGCTCTTCCGCCTTCTCCATAGCTTAGCTTTTGACTTGCACAGAAATGCTTCCAACCTTGAATATGACACCAGAAAAGAAAATCGATGCAGATTCGAGATCTGCTTGAATCAGCAGGATCTCATCCTCCGATAATTTTCATTATTTGTCGATGGTTTCTTTTGGTAATCTGACAATTGTACAATAATACATGCCTCATTGCCAACACTCAACTTGCACATCTGAACTACTGCAGCTGCTGTGCTTGTGCTCTCGGTTTACTGGTTACAGCTAATGCTACAAAACTGGATGGTTAATGGTATACTAACGCCCCAAGGGAATCCATGGGAGCAGCAAATGCTGATTCAGGACGATGCGCTTTGTTCCTTGGAACCTCCGAGCTCCCTCGGAAAGCACAAGCAGGACATCTTAGATCCAACAAAATGTCCGTTCCTCATGTGCTGTAGTGTGAACTTAAAGGTCATCGTCCATCAGTTCATCTGGAAGGTGCACTTTTTCCATTGCAGACTGCCAAACATTAGACGAACATGTAACTCAGTTACTGAAACACAAATGTATTCCAGCCAACAAGACCAGTACGGTAATGGTAAGAAATTTAAAATAAGTGCAATGATTTAACTAGCAATGATTACTGGACCACCCTAGGAAGAGACACAGAGATAAGTTTTTTTAAAAGGATAGTGCGGGAACCAAGAAAGGGGTGGAGGGGGGCAGCGGGCAGGTGGGATAAGGAAAATAAGATAATGCTATACCTTAATTATAGCAAGGTCAGCTGCGGGAGGTTTCAAATCCAGGGCAATGCCAAAGCAAAATACAGCCTTGTCAAGAATGTTAATTTGCTTGTATATCTTTCCCATCAGTGCATACATACTACTCTCATGAGGTGCAATCCCCCTTAACCGCTCCAACTCATCCAGAGCTTCCGGATATTTTTGAAGACCAACAAGGATTAAAGCCTTCTGATACTTGGGAAGTGGATTCTTCTTATCAGCAAATATAGCTTTCTCCATCATTTCCAATGCATCCTCATTCCTCTGATAAGTTTGAATTCAGAAAGAAGGTTCATAGTTAAGCATTGTCCAGAAGAAGATGAAACTTCTAGTTTGGAGGGAAAGTGGAAACCAAAAACTAGTTTATGGTTGTCAATAAATGATATCAACCTTTAGAGCATGCAAGGCCATCCCATGATAGCACATAAGAACAGAAGAGCGAGGATTTATCTGAAATGCCCTTCTGAAATGATGCTCAGCAAACTCAAACTTTTCCTGGCGAAGGTACACAACTCCAAGGCCATACCAGGCATTGTAGTGCCTTTCATCTACCTGAAGTGCACATCTGTAGAATTTAATACTATTCTCATAATCCTCCAATGCAGAATACCTATAGTTCCAAGGAATGGCAGTAGGATTAGAAAATTTGACAGCTAGTCTCAAACATGAATACAGGATGAAATAGAAAGAGATAACCCAAGTGATTGTGTCCCAAGTGACTGTGTGACACGCCCGTACAAGTTTAGGGACCTATGGCGCACTTTACTCAAATAGACATATAAAAGCAATATTTATGGGAGCCAAAACATACTCGTGACCGCATAGAGTGTGAGCATATGCAACTCTTGAGTCAAGCCGCACAGCACGTTGGAAGTTCTTCAAAGCAGTCTCATGATCTTTCCGCAAGGCAAAGCAATTTCCCACTGCACACCTGTTGCACATTCAAAACAGATACATTAGAAAATGCAATATTATATCATGTAATGAGAGGTCAGCTTGAAAGCATTTCCACTAAAGATTTGCAATTGGCCCCTAGCCTTGACTCATCCAGCTGTTTTGCACTGCACTGAGACCAAGACCACATTAACATGGTTAAACCAAGATCGGTCCAACCAGATTTCTTTTTAATAATCCTCAACTTTAGTTTTTGTAAACCTCATGTTCAGGTTCAAACAAAAAGGAACCATCACAAGATGGAGAGGGGAAAAAAGAATAAAAAATTGAAATATTGGGAAAAGTAAAGGGCCCAACATGATTATTCACTTTTTGGGGATAAAAGACATACCATGTTTGAGGAGATAGTCGATCAATAGAAATAAGCTCTTGAGCAAGGTAACTTAGCCTCATTTCCTCATTCAAATGCTGAAAAAGAAGCATGTTAGCTTGGAGCTAAAGGTGGTAATAAAGTAGGCAAGTCCAACAGCAGTGCTGACTTACATATAGAACGGTGGAGTAGATGTCCATTCCCTCCAACGTGCATGGCGATAGTCGATGTGCTAACTCAAAGAAATGATCGGCTTCTAAATAATCGACCAATTCAAAATATGCCTTCCCAACCTGTGTAGTTGACCAAAATGAAAATGAGCTTTTCTTGCCAAAATAAACAAATTTACATACTATCGTTTATATCCATATAGAGTGCAAAATATGTTATAATATCGTTTTTATAAAGTAGAGACTGATCTTTTATTAAAGTGGCAATTAAATATCTACAATAAGGGATTCATGTGAGCATGAGCGCATCTATATTAACATGAAGTAGTCAGAAATTCCAACTCAAACAATCAGTATTTAAGCTCAACGCCCGAGCTGTAAGCTTACAAACTTCAAACCCCAAATTGACTCAAAACAACAGATCAACAAGAAGCATAGACTATTCACTATCATCTTACCCTCCCAATAAATAGACCGTCATGAATTCATCACGCCATCGGGTTGATTTAAGTCATTTTCAAGTTTAAACCAGAGGAAGCAAAAAAAGTTGTCATCCGAGCCACTCCTCAATACTCCCTCTGGTGATTTTTATAAGGCACGATTTGACTTGGCACGGTCTCCTAAATTGAATTTTGACCTTATAATTTCTTTTATGATATATTGTTAATAACTACAAAATCGTGATCAGATGAAAGTACTTTCAAATACAAATGTAATAGTACCACTTTTTGTGTCACTAAAACTATATATTGTTTGACTAAATGTTGGTCAGAGACATTATAAAGTTCGAATCTTGAAATATGTGGGCAACTTATAAAAATTAATGGAGGGAGTAGAGTACTACACCAACCCCATGTATCACCGCCATTAGATAACATAGAAATACAAAATTCCAAATTTTCATTACAAGAATCAAAAGCATGTAGGGAAATATCCAACCATCTTGCATGGGTTGTACCTGGCATAGAACCAATCCAGTATTAAATTGTGGTTCTGGGAGTTTTCTGTAGACTTCCAATGCTTCCTGACCATTAAGTGAATGAAATTAGCCACATCACTGGGCAGAACGTTAGCATTTGTAAAACAAACATCTTTAACATACCTGGCACTTAAATAAACAAGAAAGCCTATAGCCTTCCCCAAGTGTTCGTAAAAGCCCCAATAGCTCCCTGATACCAATGGCCAATTTGGAGTCTTGTGACAGAATTCGTTCAGCTTTATCTTGCTCAAAGCATCTTCCATCAGCTATAATTACAGATGATGAAGTTGCTGCTACATTATCTGTCCACATTTCCTCAACAGCTTCATACCTGCCTCCTAAGAATCAGAAAAATCACTTCCATCATTCATGACGATGGCTGAGCAGAACATGCTGCACCATCCATATAGCACAACCAAATGCAAAAAATTATATCTAGAAAATATAATTCGACAAAACTATGTAAATATTCTATAGCAAAAGCTAAGGTGAAAGAATGGTGATGATCCAGTAAAGGAGAAAAATATGGTTTCATTTAGCATTCTAAATGTTCTTGAAACAGGATTTCATGGAAAGAAATTGCTTTCAATATTTTATCTCAATAATTATCAGGAAGAATTTCCATATAGGAGTGAGGAGTTCAAACTAGCATAGAGTCAGAAAATATACGAATTTGGTGGTAACACTTTATTTATGTTCAAAGATATTTTTTCTAAAAATCAAACAAAGCTACATGCCACATCAAAGAAAAGAGAGAAGCAGTCCTGCTGTTCCTGTGCTATGTCAAAAAAGAAACTGAAAGTAAATAAAGACAGGCATACACTTGAAGAGAGAGAAGATAATGTTCTCGTAGTATTATAGACGCTTGCAATGTTGAACCAACATTAGGAAGTATATGGGCAGAAGAAACAACAAAATAATATAAAATTTGATGACTTAATGCAACTAATGCATACTCATAAACGAAACATAAACATCTAGGCAAATACGCAAATGGATCCAGATTGACATCTAGGCAAATACGCAGATGGATCCAGATTGAACAGGTACATAACAACATATCAACCGCATTTTGCTACTTAAGGTTTATATAATTGATGAATCATCCACATTGAAATGATAATCACCTTCATCAAAATTTTCTGTAGCTCGTGGTTTTCCTTTCCTAACTTGCACGGAACGTACGGCTGTTGAACACAATTTTGATGACGTGGACGAGTTTACTCGCAATTTACCTGACGAGTGATCTGTTCCATTCCCTCCAAACTGCGAGATATTTGAATTCGAATTTAGTATTGTATCTCTAGAAAGTCTTGCACTTCTTCGAGGTACTGAATCACTACTCTGGTTAAACAGCCTTCCAGAAACCTGAAAAGAGTTTTCGGTTTAATATCATCACAAGCAAAAATTTAAGCATAAACTGAAAAGAATATGCTAACTATCACCAGAAAGAATATGCTAATTATCAACAGCCAGACCTCAAAGTAACAGAATAATACATATAGATCATATATTAGATTACAGGGGGGTCATTCCAACAAAAGGCAATAAGCAAAAAAAGGTCACAGAGGAACTAAAGTAAAGATTAACCAGTTTCACATCCACTGAGTATCATATCATGGACAAACCTGTGACAACAAGATGAGAATGTTACAGAAAATATTTAGGAGTATAGCAATCTTTTCAGTTCCTACTTCCTAGTATCCCACAATTATTGTATACAACACTACTGGAATGTGAAGAGGATAAAAAAAGAATAGGCAAATAGAAAATGAGGCAACAATCTAGCAGTTAGATAAACATAATCAAAATAGTACTGCAAGACATTAGCAAACCAGCTAGAATCAAGCATACTACACCATGACATCATGGCTACGTGTTGGTACAAAATTGACTGGTACTGAAGAATGGAACTGCTTGCAGCCAATATGGTGATTAATAATTAATGAACAATACAAATCAGCATGTAATAGCAAACAAACTAAAACACATTACTGCGATCCAGGTACTGTGGACCACTAGGCAATAGCGCAGAACCGACATCCTGAATTCTGATATAAAGGACCGTGACTGCCTGACTGGAATTTTAGACTCAAACAGGCAGAAAGTTAAGGCTACCATCACAATCGATACTGAAGCATTACCAAGCAGCACTAGTACAAGCAACTGGAAAATATCAAACCAACGTGCATTTGACTCCAATCACAATATTCTTTTCAGCGAAGATTTAAGTAAAATACTAAAAAGAGTATGTGGTATCCACATTAAGAGAAGAAATAAGTACTACAATGACTTGACATAAAGGAAATACCCTAGAAGCTCCAAAGATAAGGCAATAGAAAAATATGGAAGTTACAAGAGAGCAGGTTTCAATTGATGAAAGAACAACCTTCTTTAGCCTTGCTTCATCCAGGTATTTTCTCCTAAGTGGTTGGTTTGCTGCATTAACCTTTGGTTTGGCAGGAGCATCGCCACTGGTTGTATTCTGATAAGCATGGACATTCCTAAAGAGTGGTGGTGGAACAATACCAGACGTCTGCAAAATTAATTAAATTAAGTAAAATGCAACTCTGCCATAGAGACAAGTCCGACAAGTTACAAACTAGATCTTGTAAATGAAGGAATGAGGTCTTCAAGAACTACTAACTTCAGATTCTTATAATGTTTCACTATTAACGTAATTATGATATGCCAAGCCTTACAGCTCTTTATCTTGCAAGCAAAAAAAAATCCAGATAGATCAAACATGCAGTTTCTGGGGAATTCCTGCCTGCTTAACATAAGCCATCTCTGCCAGTGCCACCAAATGTGAAACATAAGACATTCCTGGCTGCTTAACATGCTTCTAGCAACTGTTGATTATATCTAGTCCTACAAATCTACACTGAAAGACAATCCTACAGAGTCCTAGGGTCCTATTTTTATTAAAAAAAGATAATCCTACAGAGTGAAGAATCAAATAGGACTATAGGTTCTACTAACCTGTATTACAGTTGGTGATGGGGTGTCAAACTGTGCTCCATTAGATGGTACACTGTTCATTGATCTTACATGAGGATAACTAGGTACTTCTGCTGTGTTGTTAGCATGCAGCTGTTTGATTTGCTTAGGGCTAATATCCCCGAGGCCTGCTGACACACTGGAAGATAGAACCCGGTTTTCATTGAAAAAGTTCGACTTTTCCGGATTTGATGTGGCTGTGTGTTCCTGCTGGAGACGTAGAGCAGTTGCTTCACTAAAACACTCATTTGCATCTTCGGCGACGCCTACAAGATGGTGACACACTTTTAGGGTATGTTTATAACTTCCTGCTTTTTCAAAGTGTAATTTTAGCTTTTTAGTGAGGCTGAGCCCTTTCGTGCAAGGAATGATGAGCCACAGTGTAACTGCTACAGAAATGCAAGGATAATAATGAGTGTAGCACTCTAGGCATATCACTGAGTATAGTGGCAATGAACTGATGTTCTGCATAATGACTGAAAGAATATGCGTGTTCATTGATAACATCAAGCTAAAAAAGAATGGTTGCATGCAATACATGTTTGTATACATAATTTATTGCAGTTGCACTCAAATCTGCTGATATACAAAAGTCCCATATATCAAAATGTTAAGTAGACGCCAGACAGCCACAAACAAAGCAAAGCACATGAAGAACATATTCAAAATCCACTAAACATATTCAAAATCCACTGTAAGTCACATATTTCGGAAGGTGCATCCTGCAAAATATGCATTGTATTTTTCATTCTTTACAACTAAATCTTGCAAAAACTTTGATGTGAAGCAACACCTGATGCAAGTAATTCAGTGTATCAAAATTAAGTATAAACCTACTAGAAAACTTTAATTATGGGAGTATAATGCACCAACCTAGTATACACAATTCCTCATATGCTGTCCATAAAAGAGGATCTAGAGTCAAAGCTTGCATAAATTGCTCAGCTGCAGCTGACACTCTGCCAGTGTACCTACAGGCAGATGAGGTAAATATAATGAACTGTGCCACAAATCAAAACATGCTGCAAACACAGATTCAGTAATACCATGTATAACAAACCTGTAAATTAGTCCAAGAAGGTAATGTCCTGTTGCACCACTTGGAACCTGTACAAAGGATGAGAAACAACAGAAGTAACAAGCTGCCCAAAAAGAATAAAGCAGGCAAAGATGTAATAGATTTTTCTTTTCACTTGACTACTTCATCCCTGTAGAATCAAATAGTTGGTGGACAACCTTAGAAGAATGTCATGCTCTAGAAAAGAACAACAAAAAAGAATGTCTTCGCAGTTCACATCATTTCTGTCAATGTTTATCCGGTACACCACTTATCATAAATCCACAATTACCAAGAACTGAAGGGAATGCATACACATCTGATTTTCACTTCTATAACATAGTTGAGACAATGTCCTCAAAAGGCAAGATACATCAACCGGGTCTAATATTTTTCAACTAGTACTTTGAAATGTGCTTGTTGCTCCAGCTTTGGAATTCTTAGTTCATAAATCATCAAACATGCCAAAAGAACTGCTCTTTCTTAGAAAAAATGATGTTTTGCGGAACCCCTTGTCCACAACAAAACTCGAGTTTTTACACACTCGCTTATAACAAAATCTAAGGCTAGTGGATTAGATCTTTTCAGAAACACAGGAAACAAATCGTGTTTACAAACATGCTATATACCTCCATGTTTGGTTCATTGACTGGACACAGCGTTTCTTCAGCTTCCCGCAACAGGTTCATTCGAAAGCATGATATGGCAAACAAGTACCGGGACTCTGGCAGCTTCTTCCCTTCATAGCATATAGGGAACAAAATCATAAATCACTCAGAACCACTTTCATACCCAAAACAGGAAAAATAGTAAAATTTGCAAAACAGGAAAGAGAAATATGCCCAAACCGATGGACAAATAATATGCCTACATTCTTTTTTATTTTCAAAACATGTCATAGAATTTCTACACAATAGGTAGTGGTCACATGGTGAGCAGACGTTATTACCTTTCAAAATGTGGTATGCAGCATAGGGCTGGTTGTTGTGGAGGTAGCAAGTCGCTAGCAACTGCACATTGGTCTGTGCACAGGAGAAAGGGCTAGAACATTTAGTGCAGCACATAACCGAGGTCAAAAGTGATTTAGAAAAAGAGAAAAATCAAACTGCATGCTCTATTCAATAAGCGAAACTGAAAATGGTCTTGTTATAGCAAAACTGGCATTGGGTTCAGGATTTCAGGTTACTCACTATATAGCTTTAGCTTAATACCTGCTAAAAAAAATAAAACCATATACATTTGATCTGACCAAACCTAATCCTACATTCCTACTCGAATTCCTGGAAACTACAGAGAAAAAACCCAAATAAATAACTAAACCCACACTCTCCTGCTACTAAAAGAACAGGAGAAGATGGAAGGGGGTATGCCATATAATAACCTCTTATCTAAGCTACCGAATACCATAAAATGTCTACGGTTATAGCTACCCAGAGATTTAAATAAGGAAAAATCCCCTGTAGGATATAACGCATCGCTGTAGCCATTACTCGCTAAAATCTGTAAAATAAGCTGCAAAACTGTCCCCCGTTTTAGGCTGTAAAGCCCCGTCTCAACCTAAATTCTGCATAAACCCTAGAGAAATCATATGCACTAGTCCAGTTCCCTACGACCTAAAACCATTTCCCGAAATAGCTAGAGGAAGCCGTTGCTGTTCAAACTCCCCATAAACCCTACCCCAAATCCCACCGCTCAAGCTCCAAACGCGCCCCTAAACATTAAAATAAGCCCTACATTGAACCCCTCACCCCGCGGCCGAATCGCCGCCCCACGACGACCGAGCGCCCGATCTAAGCCTCCAGCCCCCACCGAATTATTCTCAGCACCAAATCAAGCCATCCTAGCCTCGTCGGGAGGCGGGGAAGGGGATGGGGGGCCAGTACCTCGGCGGGGAATTGGGCGCAGAGGCGCTCGCAGAGGAAGATGGCGTTGCGGTGCATGAAGAGGCGAAGGCTGCTGTGGACGCGGTCTACCATTAGGGTTTCCATCGCCGCCGCCCCGACGGCGAGGAGGGCGACGCGGCGAGCGCGATGCGAATGCAGAGGAGGGAGGGGAAGGAGACGCGGGGGCTCGTCTGAATCGCGACGGATGGATTGGATTCGAAGGTTTTTTTGGTTGCGATTTGGATCGGGGAGACGGGGATTCGAACGAATCGCGGTGTTTCTAGAGGTGGAGCCCCGGCGTTTGGATTTGGAATGGCTGGGGCTTCCGCTTCTCTGCCGAGCGGCGCTTGGGGTTGGCTACGGGTACAAAGAGGATTTATCTGCGACAGGTCTGTGACAGGTGGGGCCAGACCTTCATTTGAATTGTGCGACCGTGCCAGGTTGTGTGAAATGTGAACGTTGGATCGGTTGAGCTAGTGGCTTCTTGCAACTTCTGCCAAATAGAACAAATTAGCGCGCAACAGAAACCTGCTTCCCCGTTCCTGGCTGCGAATGCGAGAGCCAAAACGGGCTGGTTTTTGGTTTTTTTTTGTGTATATCATGACTGCAAAATCATTATAACAGCCGTTATGTTTTTATCTAAAATAATAAAAAAGTAAAATTTTAGAGAAATTAGAAAAACGCTACCAAATTTTAAGGATAATGTAAAGAATAGGAAGAAAAATCAAAAAACAAAAAACAAAAAAGTTGAATTTTAGAAGCCAAAAGGCTGAAGCTGTTTAGAGTAGCCCAAAATACTATGTTCTTTTTGGCTTTTGGTTTCGGTTTCTTCAGAAGCCGAAATAAAACGGGACAACTTCTCTAAACTGCTTTTTAAGTCTGTTTCTCTAAACGGTTTTCCGAATCCAAAACCACATGTGTTATTTGCGTCAATGTCTCCATCGTCTATCATCGTCTTAAAAAATATAAATAAAATATATCAATTATAAATAAAAACTATCAGTCTCTGCTCAAGAAACAGGACTAAGCTTTCGCATACCAACTCATGTTAAATTGATAGCACTGATGTTGGCCTCGTACTACTCGCTTCTATGTATAACAAGTTTTGAGTCTAACAAACACAATATTATAATATTATAGTTACACACGCAAAATAAATGGGCCATCATGGTGACCACATAAGAGTATTAGTGAGGTCATCATACTTTCTGAACACTAGTAGGGATCTAGACGGGACGGGGAGAGACGGGTTTTGGTTTACCCCGCATTGCCCCCTCTCTTATCGGGTCGATTTAGGGTAGCGTTAACTAGTCAACGGTGTTCTATCACATAGGGTGATTTTTAGTTTTATGTATTTTTAAAGTAAGAAACATATTATTTACTAAACTTAATTGACATATTATCATAAAAACATTGATATTTAAAGACCAACTTGTAACAATTGTAACAAATGCCTTTGAAATAGCAAACACTAGTTAATATTGCATTATAGTTTAGTGTATTTTAAAAATAAGAATCATATTATTTACTTGATAAGGATATAATAATCCTGTAATTATTACATCATTATATTATCCGAGTATATCCCTAATCAATAAGGGAGAGATTTCACAAGATAGTCGTAAGTCTTACTACGATTACTCAATGGTCATAAGTTTTTCTACAACTATATAGTCATATGTCTTACTATGACTACTATTTAGTCATAAGTCCTACTGCGGCTACTCCTTGATCGTAAGTCTTTTTACAATTAAATAGTCGTAAGTCTTACTGTGACTACTCCTTTATCGTAAGTCTTTTTACGACTAAATAGTCGTAAGTCTTACTGCGACTACTTCTTGGTCATATACGATCATATAGTCGTAAGATATCCTACGAACACCTCATGGTCGTGAGTCTTTCTGTAACTAACATATTCCCGACTAACTTGTTTACGATGACCTATTTCATCATAGAGCCATCTGATAATGCGGTTAGAATGTGCGTTTATTCCTAATAACCGCACATGATCTCTCTCTAACAACAACCATTGCACGGCAAACGGGCCACTACGTCTCTCTGACAGTAACTTCTGTTAGACAATTATCGCTCGAAGAGTTAAGGCGTATTTTGGCACGAGACAATAGCCATCGCTTCATCAATTATATAAATGTTGATGTCGGAGAGAAGGGATAGAAGACATTAGAGTAGGAGATAGTGTTAGGCATTTCACATTACTCTCAGTTGTAATTCTCTCTGAGCAATAGCTACACAGAACGTAGTGTTATTATTCTCTCAACAGAAGGCCCAAACCTGTATAAAAATTTCTGTTATCTATTTTACATGTGCATACACTGAGTCTTCTAGAGTTCTTTTGAATCCAAACAAATTATACATAAAAGCACTCGTGTCTATTCCTAGTGCTACACGAATATTACCGGGATCTCAAAGACTGCACCACAAGAAAGGCTGAGGAGGGAAACTAAAAGCACTCGTGTCTATTCCTAGTGCTACACGAATATTGACCACATTAGACAAGTGCTACAGGTTTTACGCAATGTTAGGTTGTTAGAGAATATAGCGAAGTGCACATTTTGCAAAGAATGTGTAATATTTTTGGGCTATGTGGTTTCTGCACAGAAAGTAGAGGTAGATGAGTCTAAAATTGAAGCAACTAAAAATTGGCATATACCTGTGAATGTTAGCCAAATTAGGAGCTTTTATGGACTCGTTGGTTTTTATTGGCGTTTCATTAAGGATTTTAGCACCATCGTTGCTCCATTGAATGAATTAACAAAAAAGGTGTTGAGTTTACATGGGGGTGGCACAACAAGATGCATTTGATGAATTGAAAAAGCGCTTAACTGAGGCAACGTTACTTATGTTTACCTGATTTCATTAAAAATTTTGAAATTGAATGTGATGTTAGTGGAATTGGTACTGGAGGTGTTTTGATTCAAGAGGATAGACCGGTTGCTTATTTTAGTAAGAAACTCAAAGGTGTACAATTGAATTATCCAGTCTATGATAAGGAGTTGTATGCTTCAGTGCAAGTTTTAGAACTTTGGCAACATTATTTATGGTCTAAAGAATTTATTATACATTCTGATCATGAGGTTTTAAAATATTTGCAAGGCCAAGCTAAGCTGAACAGTTAACATGCTAAATGGGTGGGATTTATTGAGTCATTTTCTTATATTGTGAAATATAAGAAGGGAAAGAAAAATGTAGTTGCTGATGCACTTTCTAGGAAACGTGTGCTTTTGAATCTCTTAGATGTGTAAGTTCCTGGTTTAGAGAGCTTACGTGATTTACATGCTAATGACCATGATTTTGCTTCACCTTATGCACATTGCAAAGATCATAAAGGCTAGGACAAATTTTACATTCATGATGGGTTTTTATTTCGTGCTAACAAACTATGTGTTCTAGAATCGTCCGTGCATTTGTTATTATTGTAAGAATCTCATGCAGGTGGATTGATGAGACATTTTGGATGTGAGAAGACATTGTCCATGCTGAGCGATCACTTTTATTGGTTCCCGGTGCAATTTGTACGAATTTTATTGCATTCCACAGCTGCATTATTAGAATTTAGAACCACTTCCCTTCAATTTGCTACTACACTTCTCTCAAATCCCAACTGCTCATTTCAGGATTCCAGCAGCCCTGTAGGACTCAACACTGTCCCGGATACACTCCTCCACCGTCCTGAACTTCCACCCCAGCATCTGCAGCTTCCTGGAGCCCATTATCTTCTCGTCTTCCCCTTGAACAAACCTGCCATTGATGACCACCAAAAGTTGCGAGGGTTTATATATCTTCACATGAACACATCAAGCACATGCAACTGTATTGTATAATCATGGATGTGTAAGCCATGCCATGTTGCTGGTTCACCGGTGAATTAATTGGACGTATTCTTACTTGGGGTACTTCAGATTTGGATAGAAGCCCCTTGCGATGCCAACCATCTCAGATACCTTCATTTCATACGCGCTGCAGATGTACCGCCCGTACGCCGCCGGGTTTTCATACGTCAGGATGAGAGCATCGGCGACATCACGAACATCGACCATGTTCCTCGTCTTGTCCTCGTCGGCGGTGTCGCGATCGCCTGCGCAAAGCAGAAGGTATATGACATCATGCCATGCATGCCACTTGTTGCCACCCATAAGCAACAACAATTGCTCGCGCCCTAGTTTGGATGGACGATCGATGCTTCTGAAATCTCAGGAAGTAGTAAAGGATTTACGATGCCCTGCGTCACATCTGAGTACTTAAGAAAGATGATATTTAGCAATGCAAGGCAGAATGAAAGACCTGCCTTTCAACAAGTTGATGAGGATCGAGGTGCTAAAGTTCACCATGGATTGCAGCAAAGGTCCAAGAACCAACGGCGGACAGACGGTCACGACATTCAGCCCGGCCTTGTCTGCGTAAGCCAGAGCCTCGCGCTCGGCTAGCGTCTTGGAGAGGTAATACCAGTTCTAACAAAATTAATGGCAATCGATAAGATAGTCAATGTTGAAAAATTCATTGCTGAATAATAACTTCGATCAGTATAGCAACAAGAGCAGTGCTAACTGCAAATATTAATTTTTAGAACCGAAAAGATCGAGTGCGTGTCACCTCAGTGGCTCTGCAGTAGTCCTCATCTGACCAAAAATCTTCATCAAGAACTGTGCCCTTGGGGTGGCTGGGGTTTACGATGACCGCGGCGGCCGACGACACCACGACGACGCGGCCTACCTTCGCCTCGTGGCAGGCCTTGAGCACGTTCTGCGTGCCCTTCACCGCCGGAGCCATGACCTCCACCTGCATACATATATATGCATGGATCAGGAGAGAAGTCAAGAAGGGAACAACTGAATCAGCAATTTCCCGGCGAATGTAGTATATGTTACGTTGGGGTTCTGGGGCTTGGTGGCGGGGACGGGGCTGGCGACGTGGAAGACTCCGTCGCAGCCGGCGACGGCGGACGCCACGCTCGCGTAGTCCAGCACGTCGGCCTTGAACAGCCGCAGCCGCTCCCCGGCGCCGTCCAGCACCTCGAGATGAGCGTTCTTGGGATCACCTGCATACACATTGCGTTCTTTGAACTGAACAACAGCAAATCAGCAAATGTACGTACATACTCTTTTTCCTTGAAAGAATCTACAAACTCTTTTGTGCAAGCGAAATCAAGGGGCCATTTCTCAAAAAAGAAAAGGAAATCAAGGGACCGGATCAGTGGTCTTACTTGGATCACGAACAGTGCCATGCACCACGTAGTCGCCCGTGAGGAGGAGGCGCTGCACGAGCCATGAGGCGACGAATCCCCCCGCGCCGGTCACGCACACCGTCTTCGTCGTCTTCTTCCCTACGCCGTCCATGGTTTCTCCTCGTCTTCTTGCCCTCGCTGACGCCTCTTTCCATCTATATATGCGTCTCCGGCGTTCGATCGATGGTGGCTGCGCCTGCCGTCTCGTGCAGGCTGCTCGTGCGGCAGCGGCAGCCGTGTGCCCGTGTGGCAGTAGGCAGGCAGCCAGGTAGGCCCCAGAGAAGTATACGTAAATCTTGACCGTCGATTTTATTCTTAAGGGCCTAGATAGAGTGTTGCACGGCTGGACACAGTTAGCCAGTGGCAGCACAAAAGGAAAGTGCATTTAATGGGATTAATTATGTCCATGTTTTAATATTGATCTTATGTATAATTTATTTGAATTCGAGAAAACTCTAGAAGACTCGGTGTATCAACATGCAGAATAGAGACATATGAATTTTTATACAGGTTCAGGTCTTCTCCTGAAAAAATAATAACTCTACGTCCTGTGTAGCTATTACTCAAAAAAATGTTTACAATTGAGAGTAATGCAAAAAGCCTAGCATTATCTCCTAATCTAATGTCATTTTATCCATTCCTCTCTGACATCAACCTTTATATAGTCGACGAAGCAGTAACCGTTGTTCCGTGCCAAAAGACACCTCAACAATTCAGCCGACAATTGTCTAATGGAAGTTACTGTCAAAGAGACGTAGTGGCCTGTTCGCCATGCGACGGTTGTTGGTAGAGAGATCATGTGTGGGTATTAAGAATAAATGCACGTTTTAACCGCCTTATCAGATGACCCTATGATGTAGTAGGATATCGTTAGAGTAGTCGTGGGAAGATCCACGGGCGCAAGGTGATTACAAGGTAACTTACAACTGTGTGGTCGTAGAAAGACTTACGACTATACGGTCGTAGGAGAACTTATGACCATGCGATCTAGGAGGACTTACGTCCATCCTGAGAAATCTCTCCCTTATTGATAAGGGGTATACTCGAAGGATGATGTAATAATTAGAGGATTATTATATCCTCGTCATCTAGCCCCCAACTTAAAGTGGAAATAATTTACTTGAGAAAGTGAGATTGTAGACAAATAGCAGTTAAAAGCAAGACCTTTTTGGCCCTCATCGACCAGAAATGATCTTGGACAATAAGGTAATTTTGCTTGAATTGTAAAGACAGATGGACTTCAAACAAAGGAATTAATGAATTCCAATCGATTTTCACCGATCTATCTGCCGGATCAGTTCCCGAGATAATCATTCGATTCCCGAGACAGATAACTCATACGATTATTAAAGCTTACCTTAGGGTAACTTTTGGTTTCCTTATTTTTCCCTTCTATTCCGATCTACTTCGAGCTTTCCGCGTTGACCATGTCACTTCTTCCTTCAATTTTGTCCGAATCTAAACCAATCAGTCAAGAAAATGACTAAGTCATCATCTAATTGGCCAGTGTCAGAGATGAACAATGCAAAATTGAGGGAGTTGGAGAGTGCTGAAAAGATTCCTCCACGGAAATTCGTTAGATGGATCGAAACTACCGGACAAAACTGGCCATCAGGAGAGATTAGACAAATCCTAGTGTTCTAGGCATACTATGACTGCGACCTTTATCTTCCAGCTCATCCTTTTCTTATAGTCATACTCGAATACTTCAGGGTCGAATTAGTGAACTTGGTTCCTAATTTAATTATCATGCTTAGTGTATTTGTGTATCTATGTGAGGCTTATCTAGGGATCCCTCTGGATCTCGAACTCTTTTGTTATTACTACGAAATGAGTCGATAGACCGGAATCGTTGGGAGCTGTGGTCTGAAGCTCTATGACAGCAAGATGGAGCAATACATCTAGATGTTTACTCGGTCTTCATGGTCATACTGGAAGAAGAAGTGGTTCTACTGAGAGATGACCAGTGAAGACAACATTTCCTTTATGGGGATAGGTGCTGAGAAGAACACTTCGTGGAACTCGATCCTAAAGGATATTACTCGGATAGCCCCTTACATCTCAGCAATCAAAGAGTTGAGGAACAAAGGGCTCATCGGCTGGCATGTGGTGAAGGACTTCATCACCCGTCGTATCAGCCCCCTGAAGTAACGAGCTCATCCCATGTGGATGTACTCGGGAGGCAAGGACATGACTAGAGACTACAAGAACGGTAAATAGCAATCGTATTCGTAATTAAATTTAAGTTTTGAGCTCTGGCCTCTTTATCTATATGAACAGATTTTGATTTGGGAGAAATTGATGGCCAGGTCAATCTTGTTTGCGAGAAGACTCCAACACTCAAAGTGGAGGCTCCTCGTATCCTGGTGGACGTATCGGCTGAAGAGAGAGAAGAATGCCTAAAGGTAATAGGAAAACTGATAGTGTCTTTAGGACTAGGTAGTCGTAAAGAATGACTAAACATTATTCTTCTTTCTGGTAGAATGTAGGCATGTATAACCGTCAGGAAAACCAAGGGGTTGAACTGATGGTCATCGGAGGGGAGATGGAGAAAGTTAAGGCTGCTCCGGCCGAGAGACATCAACTGAAAAGAGCCTCCTTTCTATTCTTCCTCCTGCTGCTCAAAGTGCCCCCGTCAAGCAATTCTTTGCTGATGTAAGTTTCACAAGTAAGATAGAGGCTATTGTATTTGAGCAATTGACTCCTAAGATTAAGGTACCTTTCTATTACGATATTGAAACCCACTTAGTAGGGGCTTCTCGAGGCTTTATCAAGCAACTCGAAAAAAAACTTGAAAAGTTTCATATTCTTTGTGAAGGAGACTGCTGCAAAAGTAAAACCTGTGATAAAAAAAAGAGACCGCCCTTCAGGTGGTCGAAACAGATTTCGACTACTAGGAGGGACAAGAGGGAGCAGTAACTCTTGCTCAAGACCTTCGACCTGATGTGGCCGAAGATATTCTCATTCCACCAGACATGGTCGAAGAGAAGAAGTCAAAGAAACTAATCTCCAGAAAAGTTTCTTCTAAATTCAAGATAAAGGGTGCGAAAGCAAGGTATGAAAAAGATAGGCTTAAACATAGTAGTTTTACCATTGTCTTCTTTAATACGAATTTACTTTTTGTGATTGTAGCTTGGCTCCTCCACTACTCAAGAATGCTTCTACTAAGGAGCCCCCCTGCGGCTTTTCCCACAACTGAAGACGCCGTGGAAAAGGTGGTCGAGGATATGACCATCGCAACAGCAGAGGTTACTGCCAAAGCTGTCAAGACTACGACCATGGAAGCGGTCGTAGCAACAAAAATTGAAGTGGCTAAAGACGAGGTAGAAATACTTGGTAAAAAAATTGAAAGCCCTTCCGACCGCTACAGCGAGGAGAAAACATCGAGAATGCTCCTCTTCACTCCCAAGAAGGTACAACCAGAGAAGGAGAAGAAAAAGAATAACCTAACTTCTTCTCTGCGTTCTTTAATCCTGCGTTTGTAGTAGGATCTTCTGCTAATCGAGTTCTAAGCCTAGTTCCACACCCAAAAGATCTTTCAAACAAAGGGAATATTTTTGATGACGAATTTCTTGAAAAGGTGTGGTGGAATAAGGTCGATGAGCTCAATCAACTTGGAGACACAACACAGGTAGACGCCAAGTTTGCTCGTGGGAGCATAAATGTAAGTATCGAGTACTTAGACATTTGCACATGGTTTTTTCTGATCTCTCACCGTCATTCTTTGTTTAGAGAGTGTTAGAAAACATAGCAACTATGGCAGAATACCATAGACAACTTATGCTCTTATGACAGGAAAACTCTGAACTCTCCAAGAAGGCAGTGGAATGGTAAGTCACTAGCTTTCGACCACTTGACCAGGACGAACTCGCGGGGAGCCCACCCATCATCTATGCATGGACAACAGGAGAGTTATGACCACCAGTTGGTGATGAATTCCCGGAATGATGGACTCAAGTGCCCGCTGAAACTGCTGGAGTGGTCGCTGGAGGACTCGAACACTTGAAGGCGAGCCTCTCGTCATGTTGCGAGTCCTACTCATGGTCGGATTAACTCTTTCCATTTGGGAAACTGGTTTCTCCATCTGGCGTACTGCTGCAGGGGATATGGATCCCTCCTTAGCCTTTCCTATGGCACAGTCTCCGAGATCCTGTGATGGATCTCCAGGGACAACCTCACCGTTGGAAGCAAGCATGACTTGCTCATAGTCGTAGTAGGCCTCCATGTCAATGGGCCTGTTCTTTTCGGCTGCGGCTTATGGCTTTTGGCTGAAATTTTTGAATTTTGGCTGTTTACGGTACAGATTACGGAGAGACAGATATTCACTTGCGATTTTGGCTGGTACAGATGTTGGGCTTTTAACGTGTAGATCGTTTAACTTGTAGACCCCGTTTTGAGAAAATATTCCGTTTAAAAGTTAGGTACTGTAGCAGAAGCCAAAAGCCACTTTTAAAAGCCCAAAAGAACATCCCCAATATCCTCATAGTCAGCTAAATCAAATCAGTTCTCCTCGTTCCAATCTCCTACCATGAGGACATCAAAAGAAAGAGAATTTACCAACAAGAAAATTACTGGAGTCTTGTAAGAAGAATATCCCCACAGACGGCGCCAACTATTGATATGCAAAATAGAGACATAGGAATTTTTATACAGGTTCGGACCTTCTCCTGAGAGAATAATAACCTTACGCCCTGTGTGGCTATTACTCGAAAAGATGTTTACAACTGAGAGTAATGTGAAAAGCCTAGCACTATCTCCTGATCTAATGTCCTTTCATCCCTTCCTCTCTAACATCAACCTTTATATAGTCGACGAAGCGGTAGCCATTGTCCCATGCCAAAAGATGTCTCAATGCTTTGGATGACAACCGTCTGACAGAAGTTACTATCAGAGAGACGTAGTGGCCCATTCGCCGTGCAACGGTTATTGTTAGAGAGATCGTTTGCGGTTATTAAGAATAAACACACGTTCTAACCACCTTGTCAGACGACCCTATGATGTAGTTGGACGTCGTTAGAGTAGTCGTAGGAAGGTTCATGACTGCAAGGTGGTTACAGTGTAACTTACAACTGTGTGGTCGTAGAAAAACTTACGACCATGCAGTCGTAGGAGGACTTACGACCATACGGTCGTATAAGGACTTACGACCATTATGAGAAATCTCTCCCTTATTGATAAAGGGTATACTCAGAGGATGATGTAATAATTAGAGAATTATTATATCCTTATCTATTCATTATCCCTAAACTTCAATCCATCTTATCCACAATTCTACACAAAGGAATGCACTATTTCTTACCGTGTATATCCTGTACCATAATCAATTAGAGACTGGTATGGTACACAACGGAGGTGACACATGAAACATTGGTGTTGTAGGATCGAATATGACGAGTCAGAGGGGATGAATGACTCTTTTAAAATCTTCCTCTAAATATCAACAACAACTGCAACAAAAAAAAACAAATTCATAACCTCATCGAAGCCCTAAGCCAAGGAAGTAAAACCCTGTAAAATCTCAGCCTTCACTAGTCAGACCAAAATTACCAACCGGTAAGACTGAAAATACCAACCAATTAGATCTCTGTTAGTGATATGCCCTAAAGGCAATCATAGAGATGATTGTATCACTTCTATATTTATGATCTTTTGAAAAATATATTATTTTATCTCTTGAATAAATATCTTCCATATTGATCAACAAGTATGTGACTTGTTCGTGGAACTCTTTATTCATATTTTAATGTTATTTTAAATTATCCTTAATCTTATGTTATTATATGGGATAATTATGATTTATAAATCAGAACATGTATTGATTGATGATCATGTTTCACAGATCATGGATATGGGATATCAAATCAATAATGTGAACACATGTTAGAGAACATGGTGTTGGATTGATCTACCATGAGACACTACAGGAATTATTATATTTCGAAGTATCATTAGTTGGTCATATACATATTGTATGTAGTATTTTTAGACCTGAGATCGTCATAGTTTCTACATGTGTAATAGTTTACTTAGGAGTTGCTAAACACTACTCTGTAACTGGGTGGTTATAAAAGTAGTTTTCGGGTTTACTGAAACATGCGGAGGAATGTGGGCGATCCAGATGGAATTTGCCCCTCCTATATAACGGGAGATATATCTCTAGGCTCCTCGATATGGTTGGATTAAAGAAGTGCATGGCCATGCCGAATGTGGTTGAGCAGTCAATCATAACTGAGTAACCCATTATAGGTTCAAGTGAAGGATCGAGATATCAAAGGATGGCATGCTTCTCATCTTATCGATCGGGTATCATGAGGCAAAGGAATCGGTACATAAGCACTATATAGATTTGTCTAATATGATCTTTATGCATATTTGTGAGTCGCTATATCCTGCTAGGGACCGCTATAAACTTATGGACCGAAAAAGGAGTTTTCGGCCCATGACCAAATATATATAATCCTACATGGTCACATACTTAACGGGCCAAAACGATAAGGGTTCGAACGATAGACTCTGAGTGGGGTACGGTCTCTACTCGTATTGGATTCGGTTGGAAGATAGTCTCTAAGTGTGATATGATCTCTACTCGTATTGGATAAAGATCCAGTCTGAGGCTTTCTTAGTTGGATACGATATATGCTCATATCAGATAAGGATCCAATTGAAAACTATATAAAGGGAGGTGCGGGGGCTGAGGGAGGGATCCTAAGACACACTTATCGAAACCCCAACCATTTCCTCTCATAACCCTTGTAAAGCACGCTAGTGTTAGCACATCGACGCACGATGTTCTATCCCTGAACGTGTAGACTTCAGTAGAGACGCTGCTGCGACTGCGGCGTTAATCGGGGCGATCACAAGGAGACGGTTGACCAAAGAACAACTGACTACTTCCACTACACCAACACGTGCTTCATTAACTAGCTGCTTCGACTCTATTTTTGCACTACGCGTCTAGTGGTAACGATTTATTATCTCTTACTTACATTGGTTCCTAGTTTACATGGTAGAAAATTTTAATCTACGGTAATGTAGCCTACCCATATCCGAACAACCTCTGGTGAGAGCGGTCAAACCTCTAGTTTAATGACGATCATACCAGAATAGTAAAATCAGTGGATGAACAGTAATTTCAGCTCCTCTTGCAACATGATATTAGGTGGACGTTCAGACCTCTAACTCTTTCATTACTCCCCCTTTTGAATTCAAAAGCAAAGAAGATGCCTACAACTCATGAAGATTTAAAAAGAATTGTGAAATCAAAATATCATTTTGTTGAGGATAATCTTGGCCTAATCGTGGACATCGTCTGGAATGAAAATTCTTATGCCTTTGAAAGAACAGCTGAGCAACTTAAGAAGGAACGGCTGGAACAGGTCAGTTAGGATGAACTCTGTGGATTGTATTTTTTTATTTTTTATTTTTATGTCGAGGCTGTATGATAGAATCACAGAATGCAACTACTTTTGTGCTGAGTATAGCATTGGTGCTTAAGGACTTCGTTTCAAACTAGTATCCGATCTTGTGCAGTTAGCAATGAAAAGTATACAGGCCACTGGTGATGATACTGAAAGGACTCCTTTGGATGCTGATAATGATAGGAGTAATTTTGATCCATCTGATCAATCTTCTGTAGCTCCTTTATCAATGAATAAGGAAGTGCTGAGCAATAATAGCCATCAGTAGGTAAGAAATACATTATAACATCTATAGTTTATTTTTTTCTGTAATAATATAGCTGCATTGTGCAGATAGCACAGGCTACTGTTCAAGAACTGAACAAACCTACGGCTTTTGGAGCTTTGATAGGAAATTCAACTTCTGGAAGACAATCATATATACTTGGAGGGTATAGGCAACTATTGCTCTGAAGAATAAATCATAAGACACTTTCAAAATTTGAACTCTTTTGAGTTCACCAATGTTGCTGCTAGCTTCCCGAGGGGCACTAGCTATCAACTTCCCAAGATCAAGCGGACGCGACGGCAATCCCTCCTCACACGTTGGTTAGATGACTTACGGCCGGAATTAGCAACAGTAAGGGAGCTATGAAGCACACTAGCATCACGAACGGTGATGCTGTTGGCATCTGAAGAAACAGTTTTGCGGGATCATCCAGAATCAGCTATTCCTTTGAACGGTGCAACTACCGTCAAAAGACTGAAGGTGACGCCAAAATTTTCACATCGACAATTGTAAAACCATCATCAGTGCGTTGCAGCATGCGACTAGTTATTGGTCCAAACACCCAGATACAAAAGGCTGAAAATATGGTGCTAAACCTCTGGTTCTCACATGATTCACCAATTTATTCCATCATCACCAACTTATTCTGTTTCACTGATTGCATGAATCAGAAAGAGGTTGCACGTAACAACGGCCAAAGCTGTCCCAGATGGATGCTCAATTCAGGATGCCAAATGCTCTGTAGGATTCAACGCTGCCTCGGAGGGTTTCCTCTACAGGCCTGAAGGTCCACCCTAGCTTCTGAAGTTTCTCGAAACTATATGTGATGTTCTCTTCCACTTCCACAAAGCTACAAAACCATTGGAAAAGAGAAGAATAACTTGCACCCAAGTTAAGCATAGTAAAACTGAAGGGAAGAACAAAGATGGAACATTCAGTGGTCCAGTGAAACATTGTTAAAATTTCACATTCCACATTGCAAACTACCTGCTAAATGGTGCGTGCAAGTATTACACTTGCATAAACATGACATCTACTATGCTCTTTTCAATTTGCCACTCCCCACTCTAGTACGTCGCAAGTGATGTGGATATATGCTCGTCTCAGGAAAATAAAATGGATTTTGAATTCTCTCAACCGAAGGTTATTTCTCCTTCCCTTTTAGGAGATGCCACTAATATATAGCTTATAAAATGCATAACTAAAATAACGACAACACAGGCAAGACACAACAAAGTTGCTTGCTGAGGAAGGGGCTTACCTTTTGGGATAAGGATAAGTTGGATATAATGTCTTCAATATGTTTATCATATCAGAGACTTTTATTGGAGGTGAACTGCAGATGTATCGTCCAGATGCCTCTGGATTTTCATATGCCAAAAGAAGAGCATCAGCAACATCACGAACATCCACTATATTTCTTAGTCTATTTTCAACAGTCTCATGATCTCCTGCAAAAGAAAAATATTTCATTTCAGCAGAAACAGAACTCAAAGCCTACATTAGTTTTGTGATTGAAACAGCCTGATTTAAAGATATGAAGGTCTTGCGTGCTATTGATTAATATGCTTTGTTTAATTGGAAAAAGCAACAAAGTGCAGACTTCATTTTTTATGCCCCAGTTTAAACAGAACAATGTCGAGTAAATTATCACTTTATTTATATAATTGCATGGAAACCAAGAGAAAACTCAGATAACAATGTAAAACCCCACCTTTGAAATAATTAATGAGGATTTTACTGCTCGAATTTACTGTACGCTGCATCAAGGGTCCAATTACCAATGATGGGCAAATAGTTACAATGTCCAGCCCAGTTTTTGCTGCATAAGCAAAAGCCTCACGCTCCGCCAGTGTTTTGGAAAGGTAATACCAATCCTGCCAGAATAACAGCGTAGATAATTTCTTTTAAGTAAATGATCTGGAACAAGGAGTTATCTATTACAAGAATAACAAGAGACCGGGAATAGTTTGTGTGGTTACCTGAAGAACGTTATATTATCAGAAAGCCATAAACCAACTGTTGGTGATGGCTTCACTTTGAAAAGGCAAAGTGAAAAATACAGACAGCGCATGAATAAAAAGTGACTTTGAGTCAACCTAATTTCAGCATGTCAAAATAATGACTTCAAGGGTTCCAAGCCATCTGGTGCAGATTAAGAGTGTAGTCCTAGATATAATGCTACGATAACCAATTTGTGAACATGTGCTGAAAAGGCATCTGAAATATTTGCTCCGTCATAAGGATATCTATTATATAACACAAAGCTGATGGTGTGTGGTTTAAATCTCTCGAAAAATAAAAATATGCTAGAAATTCTCACAAAAAGGAAAAACATCTAGCATTTAATTTACTGGGTCCATTGATGATGTGTGCCTAAAGGCTCTAAAAAATATGATAGAAATTCTCACAGAAAAAGGAAAAAAACATCTAGACCTTAATTTGGTGGGTCCTAAATTACGGCCAACCCACAACCATTAGATGTTAATTACTTAATTTACAACACATTTAAACTCAAATATATATAAAAGGGTTCTATCAACAACATATTTAAACTCAAAAGATAAACACTCAACCATAAAAACAACTCTTATTCATACATATTCCAAGTCAAATATTGAGTTGTGAAAAATTAGGAGTCTATGTAGTATACTAGATTGCATGGGCTAAACAATCTAATTACCACATAAAGATTTAGCAACTGTAAAGGCATTGCCTTACTTGAAGGGTTGAGTACATTACCTGATTCTTTCTGCAGATGTCCTCGTCTGACCAGCTGTCTTCATCAAAGACTTTACCCTTAGGCCAGTTAGGATTATTGAACACAGCAGCAATTGAAGACACCATGATAACTCGCTTGACTTTTGCCTCATAGCAAGCCTTCAACACATTCAGTGTGCCTGTTACAGCAGGAACTATGACCTCTGCCTGCAAAACAGTAATTTTTTAAAACACACACACAAAGGAACAGAACATCATAATATGTGCTTGTTTCTAGAAATTAACCAATATATACTTATGTCTATATAATAGCACTGGATAAAAGAAAAAGAAGGGTAATAAATGACAGGTATCATGAGCTTAGGACAAGATAGGCTGATGCTGCACAAAGCTTAAACCAGACAATAAACTATGTCTGCTGTCATTAACTATGTCTGTTGGAAAACACATATACCCTGAAAGGATGGTCAAAATATTGCACATTTCACGCTTATTTGCAGATAGTCGATGACTTCAGCACATCTCCTATAAATTAGAAATGGTCCTTTTAGGGGATTCTTGGACAAGATCCTTGAGAAAATTGCATTTAGGGTCAACTAAACTTTACATCTAGATCGGAAGCAAAGCCATACACAGTTACTAGCAATTTGCAGTCTCCTAAACCACCATGTTCAACCAGATATGTCCCCTTACTTCACCTCAAAACCCCACAAAATTATGAAATACATGTTCTTGATATATTCACCTCAGGGTTGGTTGATCGGCCGGAGGGGACAGGGCTAGCAACATGGAAGACGCCCTCACAGCCGGCAACCGCTGACGCGACACTGTTGTAATCCAACAGGTCAGCCTTGACCAGCTGAAACTTTTCCCCGGCACCTTCTAGCACCCTAAGATGAGCATTCTTGCCATCACCTACAGCGCATGGGCACGCACAAAACACATCACCACCACCATCATCATACATAACAAATTTCTTGGTCCATCATAGCATGTAGTATCCAAGTAATTTTCAAATTTCAAGAACTATAAAAGCTAGAATCTTCTAGTCTTGCGATTCCACCTCAACATCACACCTTTCGCTCCATGAGATCCAAAAAACATGTTAGATCATCAACATTTAGGATATCAAAAGCTTCTGCTGACCTCCAAGAACCACAGATGGGCCAGTTGGCCTGCTTTGCCTCTTCCCGTTTCAACAACTACATTATATTCCTACATACTCCTGCATACACATAAATCGTCGACGGCACGGCGAAGAAAACCTCTGGGAGAGACGAATCGAAGCAAGGTGGTGTCGTGAGGTGTGCTGCGCCGTACCAGGATCGCGCACGGTGCCGCGGACCGCGTAGTGGCCCCTGGAGAGGAGGAGCTTCACGAGCCACGAGGCGATGAAGCCCCCTGCGCCGGTCACGCACACGCCCTTCCTCGCCGCCTCCATGCCTTTCTCCCTCGAGCCCACGGATACACACCGGTCAACGTGCTCCCGGCGTACCTCGCTTTTGTGTGTACTCGATAGCTCGGTCTGTACACCACACGCATCCCGTAGAAAATACTTAAAATACAGATTGTTTCCTATTCCGCCCTCAAGGACAGCCCTACAGTGCGTAATCTGTCATGTCTTTTTCTTACGAAATAACATAATTTAATATCTCTTACATGGCAACCCAAGGAGATGACGGATTTAGGCTCCGCGCATTTCAATTTGAACTCCTGTTTTTGACTTATTTTTTACTATTTTTAAATTTTATCTTTTTTTTAGCTTTTTTGAGTTTTTTTGCAGGCTCTTTTTTTATTCGTTTGTGTTGTACGTGATGAGCTAACATATTTTTTCTATTTTAATTTTTTAAATTTTAGTTACGTCAAATAAGCCACCATCAACTACAGTGTAATTTCAGTCAGCTACAGTACAATTTCAGCTATAAGCTAGCTTATTTTAGCCCAACTCAGCGGCACCTTAACTTTCATCATTCCTCCCTATGCAACATCGTCGAATGGGTATTTGGCATGCATAAGATGAAGTAGTGTATTCTAGATAATATTACTAACTATAGCACACAAAACAGAAGGGCATAATTGTTGCTGCGATAGCATTAAACAACTTCATTCTGGATTGCGAATTGCATGCAGTAGACCTACCAGGGCAACATGAAGGGGATACGGGTCAAGCGTAAGGCCCTGCAAACCACGTTGCATATGGTGAAGCTGTGGATATGGACATGACACGTGACACGATTTCAGGGTCGTTGGTGGTGTGATGTACATGCCACACTGATTATGCATCTATGTACATTAGAAAATGCACTTGCCACGTCTATTTTTTGTAAGTTACTCTGTACGTGAACATGAGCACAGTGTTCTTCAATAATTTCTTACATGCAACCTCCTTAGCATCCAATACAACACTTCGAAAAAAACTCGGCAAAAAAGTTAAAAGCTCAATTGAATACCCCCAGCTTTAGCCACGGCTTCTTGCAGCTACTACAATGCCATTTTAGTTAAAAGGCATGGCCAAATTGTAACATCCCAAAAATTTGCTTTCTGAAAAATTTAATTTCAAATTAATTATTTTAAAGTATTTGAGTTTTATTTGGATTTCCCCTGAATTTCTGTTTTTGAAAAGCTAGATTTGAAAAGTATTTTAAGAAAAACCTAAAAATTATTATTAAATAAAAAGATATTTGGAATTTCTATAAAAATCCTAATTCAAATTAATTATTTGGAGTTATTTGGCTTTTATTTGGTTTCCTGGATTTTCTGGAGTTTAAAAATATATTTTTGAAATTAAAAAGTATTTCAAGTATGAAAATTAAATACCAACATTAGTTGTAAGCATTTTTTATTAAGTCCAAAACTTATCCAGGAACTTCTGTGAATTTTTCTGGAATTTTTGGAACTATTTTCATATTTTTCTGAGGCTAAATGAATTTCCAAGCATTTCTGAAAATCCTAAAACAAAAATCAAAATTTAAAAACCCCTCTCTTCTCCCCTCCGGCCACCACGTGGACGGCCAGATGCCGGCCACGTCGCCCCCGCTCAATCCCGCCTACCCTCTCCCGATCCACACCACGTCGCCCCCTCGCTTCATCCCCGCCGCCCGCCTTGCGCCCGCGCCCGCCGCACGATTCCCCCTCCCCGCCACGTGTCACCATCCGGTCGCCCTGCTCCCTTCCCTCCCTGCCGCCCGGGCCCGCCTGTCAGCGCGCCCTTCTTCCTCCCCACGCCTTCTTCCTCCTCCCGCGCGGACGCGCCATCACCGCCGCCATTTCCGCCGCCCAACGGACGCGCCGATCTCCTTCCTTTCTCTCCCTCTCCTCTTCCCCGACCCGATCCCGCCATCCCCGCGCCCGTTTCCCCTCTCCCCGCGCCGTGCCCCCCCCCTTAATTCCGCCATTACGCCGCCGCCTCGCGCCATCAACGGCGAGGGATCCTCGGTGCCTCCCCCTCCCCGACCCCTATTTAAGCCCCTCCCTGGCTCCGCCTCTCCTCGCCCATCCTCCCCCGCCACTCCTCCCTCTCTCCCGTGCGCCCCACCGCCCCCACGCCGTGACTCCTCTCCTCGGGTGCCGCCTCTCCTCCGGTGAGGAATTCCCGGCGCACCGCTGCTCCCCGAGCCCCGCCGACGTCGCCATCGCCTCCCCCGCCTCGCCACCGTGCCCGTGCACCCCTCCCCCGAGTCCGAACCCCGCCGGAAGGCCGTCGCCGCAGTTACCCGAGCGCCGCCGCCGCTTCTTCCTCGCCTCCGGTGCCCGCCGAGCCCCGCGACACGGTGAGCCCACCTCCTCTCGGCCCCCTCTCCCCTCCGCCGCCCTCGCCGCCGGCCGCCGTTCACCGGAGCTCCGGCGAGGCTCGCCTCCCGTACACTCCCCGGCCGGCTCGCCCGCGTCAGCCATGTGCCCACGTGGCCGCTGACGTGGCGCCCGGTGGCAGCCACCTCGGCGGTGTCCCTCCCCGTCAGCGCCACGCAAGCACGGGTCAACCCCCGTGCCACCTCAGATCCACCCCCGGTCCATGGACTTAGTCCACATGGACCAGGGCCCCACCTGTCAGTGCCTTCCCCGGGGCTGATGTCATTGCTGGCGTCATAATCCGGATTTTTCAGTTGGAAATCAATTCGGCCGAAAATAAATCCTCTGCTGACGTCATAATCCAGAATTTCCTTTAGGAAAATAATTCTAAAAATCCTGATTTTCCATTTTCTCTCTTTTCAAACTTCCCGGAGCCCGTTCTCCTTCATTTTAACTCCGTTTGAGCCCATTCAAATTTCTAAATTCATCAAAAATTCCAAACTATCCATTTATTCCATCCTTTAAAATATTTGAAATTTATTTGATATTTCAAATATTTAAATTTCAAATTCCAACACCTAGTTTAATTTCAAAGCCTCAGTTCCATTCCAAATTTCCTGTGCACTTCCAAAATTCAAATTCAAATCTTGCAAAGTCTCCATAAAATCCATTCTATCTTTCTTGGTCCAAATATTGTCTCAGTAATTTCTTTTCCCAACCGATCTTCCAGATATCCGTTCTCCCTCGTGTGAACCCCAAATCCGCTGAACCTTTCTCCTAAATTCGTCTAAAATCATAATCTATCCAACTATGGCCTCTATTTGAGTTTTTGAGTTTATTTGATTTGATTTGTATTTATTTGCTTTGTTTGCTTCGTCTTTTCCCGCGTAGATTCCAACGTTGTCGACGATCCCTCTTCACAGCAACAAGAAGACCTAGAAACCCTGCAAAAAGGCAAGTCTCCTTTGATCATCTTGAACCTATAATTTTGAAATGTTTTAATTATTTTAAATTATGTGCATTGCTATTTACATAAAATATTAGTTCAAATCTTAAGGTAATAATTAATCCAACCTTGTTATGCCCTCACTTGAAGTTGATTGCCATGTACCTTTGCAACCCTAGAAATTCCTTTGACTCATTAATGAGAGTAATATATTTAATTGTTGATATTAGAATGGTAGAACAATGCTTAGCCATGCTATTGAATACCTCATAAATCTTGCAAATGGGAAATTATGAATTATTGTAATACCCCTTGTTTTTATAAACTTAGTGGTAATTGGAGTTGACACTGTTCTTTTAAAATAAAATGAAATGTGGAAATGGGTTTAGATTAGGGTGGATGGTTGGTTTGGATTGGTGCAGGAAGCACGAGATCTTGTAAAGTGTATGTTCCACCCTAGTCAATTAAGGACCGACGCTTGTGTTTGTCCAGACTGAGCATTAACCGTACAACCACAAGTCTATATGGGTACGACCTAGCTGACTAACTTATGATAGTCTAGTTTAGGTGCCACCAATGGAAAGTGGGTGCCAGGGATGGACTGGTTATTCACAGTGAGGGACAGGGATTTACTGTACTCATATGGCGTAAGAGGGGGGCTTCGGTTCGGGCAGTTAGCCTACCTGCGGTGAAACCTCAGCGGGTGGTATCTAGCTAGATTAGAGTAAGGTAAAGGCTTTGTGATATTTTATCTGGGTCTCATGCCAAAGGAAGCGTGTTGACTTTTAGGATGAATTATCTCTTGTGGGTAAAGTTGTACAACCTCTGCAGAGTGTAAAACTATTCGAATAGCCATGCCCACGGTCAAGGGCGGGCAAGGAATGCATTCACATGGTAGATTTCTGGTTTTGGATTTAAAATCAAAAGTTTTGTATTCCGAGAGTGGAGGGAACTCTCGGAAGGGAATCCTGGCGGAGGAGCCAAAGAGGGTGGATGGAACCCGCAGTTTAAAACTTGACCAATGGTAATTGGTTAGCTAGTGTTGGTAGTTGGAACCTTCACTAGAAAGTTAATTCTGTTAAAACATTTACTTCATTAAACTAATGCCTTCGAAAATAATTAGTAGTAATTGAATTTTAAAATATTGCTTTGTGCAAAAGAACCATATAGCCTTCCTTTGTCAAGCCTTGCATCTATGCATTTTTTCCAAGACTTGCGGAGTACTTTATGTACTCACATGCTACACTCCAAAAATAATAAGCAGAGGAACACGAAGCTCAAGAAGGCGACTACGACTTCTTTGCGGGTGGATTGGACGAAGGATTCCAGGAGTTCTAGGTCGCGCTTCCCCAGTCAATTGCCTGTGGCGTATTGATGGGTCTTCACCGAGTTTATCTTTTGCTTCCGCTGTGTTTCGTGTGTGCGAGGTCTTGAAACCTCAATTGTAATAATGAGACCTTTCGGTCTGTACTCTTTAATATTGTAATAAAGCGTTGCTGGTTATGTATTCATTTCTGTTTAACTGTGTGCACTAGCTTTGATCTGGGACTAATGCAGTAATACACAGAGGGTCCGGGTTTGATAATCCGGGGTCCCGACACAAATTGAATAGGCCCCATATCCCATGCTATGCGCTTTCTTATAGTGCTAACTCTGTATTATCTAGATATAAAAATTTTCAAAAATTTCATAGGGATGGGCATATTTTACATCCATATAGAATTTCAAGGTCAAACTCGATTTTTTCTGAGAGGTTGAAAAAACATAAATTATACATGAATAGTGATTTTTGCAGTTCATCACTGTTCATTTTTGCCACTTGTTGCTTTCATAACTTCCAAATGCGATCGAGTTTGATGCTAAAATTGTACATGTATATAGAATATATCCTCCCTACATGTCTTAGTTTTTTAAGAGTTTTTGAAAACTTATATATATACACACACACACATAAACATATACATATAACACAATGGTAGTACTATAAGAGAGGGTAGGACAGGATTAGGGCTGAAAACGAAAACGGTAATTTTCGGTTACCGAAAATCGTTTTTGAGAAATTATCGATTTTTTCCCCTAAACGGAAACGGTGACGGTAACCGATAAAACGGAAACGAGAACGGTAAAAATATCCGATAACGAAAACGAAAACGATTTAGCTCCCTTCCGATCGTTTTCGAAAAATACCGTGTTTAATCGGTAATTACCGTCGGTAATTACCGATCAGAGCACCCAGGCCCAGCGGCCAGGCCCATTAGTGGAGGCCCATTCCGTCTCGGCGTCTCGGGCTCTTGGCCGACTCGGCGTCTCCGTCACTCCGTGAGACCGACACACCCCACCTCCTCCAGAGTCCAGACCTCCACGGCTTCACCCATCCATCCGACCATCCGCATCTCGCCATCTCCAGCCGCCGGCGCCGCCTCCATCCGGCCATCCCCACGCCTCCATGACAGTTGTTAACTAATGCTTGCGCGGTGGTGTGTGTTGGTCGGAGAAACAGGATGCGGCTGTACAACTGGGGTGTCGCAGAGGTGCTTCTCCGACTGCGTCACCTCCTTCTACCGCAAGGCCCTCGGCAAGCGCGAGGAGGACTGCGTCCGCGCCTACGTCCGCAATTTCCTCCTCCTCTCCTCCGCCTCCTCCGCCCGCTTCGCTGACCTCGCCGACCCCGGAGCCTCCGCCGCATTTGACGACTGATTCCGTAAGCCAGCCAGTCCACTCCACTGTAGGAGGAGTTTTGTTTGCTCTTGTTTGTCAGCAGTTTAGTTTGCTACGATTCTGCCTGCGATCTGAATTGAAAGAGAGGAGAGGGATGGATCATGGATGGGAATCGGGAAATAGATTATACGGACGGCCAAGTAACTAATTTGCGATTCAATGCAAATGTTGTTTCACTTGTTCTAGCGGCTGTATCCAATGACGAATCTGAAATTTGGATGGATACAGAAACGAATGAATTCTTCATGTCATGCTCTTTATCTTTTCTAGATCAAATTTCTTTTTATCTAGTCTAGATCAAACTTCTTTCTTCCAATTTTGAACACCATTTCATCTTGTGCCCCGTGATATGCAAACTTGAATTCTTCATATTGTGTGATGATTGATGTTCACCACTGTTTTTTGGCCTGCTCAACATCACTGCAATCAAGTTCACGTTTTTTGTTTCACACTAAACCTGGTACTCTGCAATTTGCCGATATCTCTTAAGCCTCAAAAGTCATAGCAATTTCAGGAGAATAGACATGAATGGTTCATAGAGAAAATGTGCTTGATCAGGATAATGCACCAAGCAGAAAATGAGCCTGAGACAACCACAACCAAGATACTGCATGCTCAAAGCCACAAACACACCAGTGCGCCCAAAAAGAGGGGAGGAAAGTCTCATGTATTGATTGATTTCACGTAGTCAAGCTGTTAAGCTAACAGTTTCTGTAACAACTAAAAATGGATTTGAGCCAAAAAGCCTACGAGGTAAACAAGACCTTAGACTATTCTGTTACAATTCAATGAAGACTGATTTTTGGGTGCCATTCTGATTTCTAAATGGCACGAACGCATAAAGCTTTACCAAAATCTAAGATGAATCATCATATTTCCCATGAGGTTCTCTTCTCAAGATTTGACCTCAAACAGTCAAACTCATCAAATATCTGTTCTAGTCTCCAAGACAAGACCATCACAAATTCGCATTAGTCTGCTAAGTATTATTGTATTAAGTCTATGATGTCACTTGTGGTTGTGGGCTTGTGGCTTTGTGCCGTGTCATTTTATTGCTATATAATATGTGTCTTGCTTCTTGTGCCATGGATCATTACTACAGTGTCTTTATGTGACCTGGGTCAATCTATACAGCTATTGTCATGCTGTGCAGATTGGTGTGTTTATTGTATTTTAGATATCGCTTTCATGATTTCCGATCGTTATCGATGCACTTTTGATCGAATAGTTTCGTTTCCGAATTTACCGGAATATCGATGTCGTTCTCGTTTCCGACAATATCGTATCGATTTCGTTTTCGAGAAAATAATATGAAATTGAAAGTGATTTGACCTCCTACCGATCATTTCCGACCGTTTTCAGCCCTAGACAGGATATCTACTACACATCCTAAATCTCCACTCTAAAAGGTCTAGAAAAAATCTTCACACTTAAACTATGAAGCTCCACTTGAAATGTAAGAATTTTGTGATATTTTTGTAAGAATCCTATATACATGTATATCTATGCAATTAATCCCTACGAACTACCATTATTGCTAATTATCTTCCACAATAGACCATGTCATCACAAAAGGTACGAGCCGTTCTATTGAAGTTTGTCATTGTAGATCAATTTCGCTCAATCCTACTTTCTACAGCCATCAGATCGCTTCGCTGCAGGCATATACTATCTTGGCCATAATTGTGATACCTTGCATCTTCACGACAGTCGCCGCCTCTGCTTCTCTTCTCCTGCTGTCTCCCTGTTCGGCTGGCCATAAGCCGGCCGACTTTTCGCAGCCGCTACAGTACCTAACTTTTAAACGGAGTATTTTTTCAAGACGAGACCTACAAGTTAAACGTAGTACACGTTAAAAGCCCAACATCTGTACTAGCCAAAATCGCAAGTGAGTATCGATCTCTCCATAATCTGTACCGTAAACAGCCAAAATTCAAAAATTTCAGCCAAAAAGAACAGGCCCGCCCCTTCCCACTCGGCTTCTCCCTATTTGTTTCCCTCGCCTTTCACAAATGTCACCTCCCGCTACATTGAGCCTCCCCTCTCTACATCCTTGCAAGGGTTTAAGATTGAAGTTTACTCAACCATTTTTGTGTTTGGTTGAGTGAATTGAACCATCTCATTTTGGATAGTGGATTCAAATTCTGGGAATACTAGAAAGATCAGTGGCGGAGCTAGAGCAAAACGGAGGGGGTGCAACGGGCCACGCGTGGGAGCATAGGACGGTGGGAGAATGGGCTAGACAGGGCGAGTGAGGGTGTTTGTTGTGCTAGGGGTACACCATATTAGACCAAGGGGGTGCACAAAGGGTGAATGTTTACTACTAATAACTAAAAAAAAATTTGGACCCGGGTTCCTGGGAACCCCCTCTGGTCCATTGGGCTCCGCCCCTGAGAAAGATACCATGTGTGTTGCAACCGAAATTTATAGGAATCAACTTGTTGGAGAGGGGGTGTTTAAACACAACAGCGTGAAACATGGTTACAAAAAATAGAAGACATTGCAAACAAGGGAACAACAATGATTATTTATAGATTTGAAGTTTGGAAGCTGATTGATGCATCATGGTGCATTTGTGGGAGAGGTACTAACGACGATTGTTGACATTAGAATCCTTCGTGGAGAGAATGGCATGAATGTGAGGTTGACCATTTGCTATGCATTGAAGATTGAGGACATGGTGACCGGATGGCAGTTCGTGCAGAATCTCTTCTTCGTGCGAGTTGTTTGCCCATGTTAACTAAAGTTTTGGTTTGGTTGGATCCTTCGGTACATCCATTGCATAAGTATTATCTTTTTTTTCAATCTCTCTTGAAGAACGAACGGAAGAAGCTAGAAGCATAGCATGAGAGGGGCCCGGTGAGAGCCTGAAGGAAAGTAAACATATGTGTTTGTAAATGAAGAATATTTTATGCTCATAGATGAAGAAGATTTTATGTTGCATGTAGAAAAATATAAATTGATCAGAGAGGAGGAAAGAGAGGACTTTTGGAGAAATAATGAGATATAGGGGGTGGATGTATGGGAGGGTGGAATAACCTGTTACACATTGTTTGAAGGGAGAGAGTGCGCCACCTAGATATAACCCTTTTCAAACCACCACCCACCACAATGCATGTTGGCTTCATTGGGTCCACAAGATTTTCTATATTTCAACCCCTGTGCATTTTGATTTATATATTTATTCAAAAGTTTTATAATAAAAACATTGAGAGCAAGAAAACTAATTACAAACAAATCCATGGTCCAATCGTCAGTCACCCATACCCTCTTTTCTTTTTCCCCTTCTCTCTCTCCTCCCTCTCATCACTTCCCCTTCCCCTTTGCTCTTCCCTCCTCATCTCACGCCCTTATGGTACCATCGGATGATGTTGCGGCCCGTCGATCTGGCGAGCGCAAGCACCAACGAGCGTCGACAACCTCCTATCACTCGTCTTCGCCTCATCTTGGCCCTTGCCCACCGCCGGTTTCTCTGCCCTCCACGCTCACTCCATTGCCGTCGAACCACAACTTGTCGCCGCCGCCCCATAGTTCTCCACTGCCACTCTCCAACTGAAGTGGTTGCTAGCGTCTAGATCCTGCCCGATTCGAACTTCAAAGGTCTGGATCAGGTCACTGTCAATAAAATCCTAGTGCCATCGCCACATGCGTAGAGCGCCACTGATGATCAACGTCTTCCTCAAGAACGGCGACAGCGGCCTACCGACATGCGGGTCAACAAGACGTAAATCTCTCCCAGGTGCCCTTCTCTCCCCAAACCACTGCCTCTTCTGTAGGTCTCTCTAACACACTGCAAGTCACCACTTTTCCTCCCTCCCTCCACCGTGGCTCAGCTCCGACGTGGACATGTGAGGCCACTGGCCACGGTGGAGCATTGTATATGCCCTAAGTAGTATGGTGTTAGTGGAAAAAACAATGGAAATGGTAGGAGGAAAGCACACATGACCCACTAACTCAACTGCAGGACGTTGAACCATTCTATTCGCTAAACTCAGTCAAACCACATGATACAGGGCTGCCTTGTCCGCTCGCATCGCGTATTCTCACTCCCTCATGAATAGAAACACTTCTCCTCCCCTCTGGACAGCGCCTATCCAGCTCAACACCGTTGGTGAGAAAAGCCAAAGAACCACATGTGCTACTTTCTTCCCTGTGCCTTCCTCCTCTCTTTCTCCATCTTGACGACTTCACCTCCTAGGCTCCTAGCTCTGGGGCGGAATATCTCCCACCATGGAAAAATTCTAATATGTAACGGTGACACCAACCAGGTTGTGTAACAAGCCAATAAAATTGCGACGCGTGGCAATACGCACTGTAGCAGGCATTAAAAAATATTTTCCCGTAAAATATGCACTGTAGCAGACATTTAAAAATAATTTTTTCGTACAGCTACAATATTGCTACAATATACTTGTACCCACGTGTCAACACTGAATTGGCTAGTGACACAAAATGGACTGTACAACGGTGACACAGTAAAATCTCTCCCCACCATGATACTTTGACGGTTGACACGAGGCCCAATCCTTCCCCTTCCAGCTCCCCCCTCAATTTTTCATTTTTTTTCCTGAACTGCCCCTGCTGCCCGCGCCAAACTACTCCCCCAGCCACGCTATCCTCCCCTTCCAAGATCCTTCCTTCCTCTTCGCCCAAGGGCACGCACCACAGCGTGCATCCTCGTCATCTTTGCCTGGACTGTCTCCTCTCTCGGGATAGCACGAGCGCCACCTCCACCTCCCGGCTGGACGCGAGAACTCCGAGTGGAAGCTGCAGATTAAGGTATCCACCCCCCCCCCCCCCCACGTTGTTGCCCCGATCTTTGATTGTTTCTTTCACGAGCAAGCGATCGCGGTTCTGGGTGTGGAATTGCGGATCTTGAATCCTTTCGGAGTCACGGCCTCTTCCTCTGCCGGGCAGGCCCCGATTCTTCTCTCCTCCCTGATGTTGTTTAGCGTGCGACAGATCCGTCTTCCTGTTTGATCGCGCCATATGCCCCCGATCTGATCTCATCTCGAGCCTAGATAGGTGGCCTTTTTGCTACGCAGCCTGAAGAGGATAAGGGGAATGTTGAAAGAACCTGTCTTGTGGAATCGAAGCAAGGATCATGGTGCAATAGATGCGCTTCTGGACATATTGTGCGTGCATCCTCAACCCGCCTTTGCTTTGCTCGCTCCCATGGAGATTTGGGTGATTGAGGCTCCGCCGACCGCCGCGCTCTCATGGGTGAGGACACTGGTTTCGACGGACCCATTAGGACTCCCAATCGCACCATGCTGGCTTGGTCAAATCTTTGTGTTTGAGCCTATCCGGTATGATTTGTAGGTCAGCGCGAGGATAATTGGCATGCTCTCCTTGTTTCGATAATTAGGATATTCCTGCTGCCAGTTGTCAAGCTGCATCGAAGCAGTGTAGGGCACCGTTCAAGATATGGAAGAATACTCTTGATTTTTTTTATAAGAAAATAGTGATGGGTGTGTCAAATGGTAGAGGAAACTGTAATATCCAAATTTTGTTATGAGCAGTATTGGTTCGCAAGACTAGGACATTTTGAAGCGGCAAGTACGAGTAGATTAGATTTACTCTAGTTTGCTGGATTGTTCGCACGTTAATAAAATAAACCTTTTCATTTGTCCATTTCAGCTAGCATGAACTGGGACTGGAACTTTACCATTGTACTTTCTTAGCAAAATAATAATAATAATGCTGTGTCCTAACTTATTTTTGTTTTTCTGTTACATCATTTCCACTTTCTGGTTTAATTATCTTATTCTACATCATTTTTATGGAGAATTTTTTTAATCCTTAGTAGCTTATTATTGTAACTTGAAATATCACCAACTTTCTGTTTTAGCTAATGGATCTTGTCCATTAGAGAAGTGATAGATATAATCATGGAGCTAAGAGTGCAGTCACTTTATTTGGGTCCCTGAGTGTTGTTGTGAATTTGCGATGTTACCTATCATGTCAGTCAATACATAGTGGAGTTCAGACAACAAAGCTCGAGAAAAGGATAAATGAACTCCTCAATTTATGTCAGTCTTTACGAGAGTTACCCCTATGCCAAGTAATACAAGCTAATAATGTTTACCTGAAACTTCCTTTATACCATGAAGTTACTGCTGGTTTCATTAAACATCAAAACACACATCTTTTTACACGTACCTTTTGTAAAATGGAAAGGACAGAAGATAAAAATGGGGAACATCAAGGTTTCTCAACTGCAAGTCCCATAAGTTGCATGTGGGCATGACATGCAGGACATCCATGATCCTATGTACTCCTCGGCTCTTCTCCCAATCTGTCATTCTATTGGTTTATCAGTTCTATCTTGGTGACTATAATTTATAGAAGCCATTCTCCTATATCAATCTAGATGCAATTATCAGACTCTATGGGGCCCCATTGTTTTTTGTTTGAGGCCACAAACGGCACTCAATCCGAACACAACATTTTCCTTACCCTATCATTTTATTTATGTTATGACATTGGGTGTGCCTCTGTTATAAATCCCTATTGTGTGCTCTACAACATTATCAGCTATTCAGCTTTGGATTCATAAGTTACTATCTGTTTCAAGATTATTTCCTAATAAATCATTTAACTAGTTGATGTAATGGCATGTAGTATGATTAAGGCATTTGGTTGTTTATCTATAAAGTGTTAGAAAGGTGAGTAGTACATTCTTGACACTTGAAAGATGCAATATAACCGCAATAACATGTTTATTTCTTCAATCTGATGCCTGTAGTTTTTACCCATTGATCCTAGAAATCCAGCTGTTTATAAGGTTATAACACAGTTTATTACAGATGAAGCAAAAAAATAAATGCTTTATAATTATTCAGAAAAAAATATAGTACCTTTATACTTTGTAAAACTTCTATATGCTGATTCCAGTCTTTTTTCTTGGCGTTATCTCAAGTGCACCATGGCGAAGATCAAGCCAAAGGCATTACTGGCACAAAGCAAACAGAAGAAGGGCCCTACTCAAATCGGTCCGACGACGATAATCACCTACATCGTCCTTGGTGTCCTAGTCGTGTATTCTGTTTATGCAGCTTACAAATATTGGCTGAGCAAAGGACCAGCAGGAGCAGAAGGTGTTGTTGGGAACTAAGCCCAAGTATGTAATTGATTTTGTTGTTGTATCACCCTGTTGGCTAATTTTTGTTGTTACAATCCAGTAAATGGAACATAGACAGAGTGTGACATGTTACATTTTTAGTTTTATCCCCCGGTACATTATATTAATATTTATGTTATATTTCTTCCTTTGACATGGATGGGTTTTTTTTTGGGGACGATCTTGTTGGAATGGTATCCATGACAGTTGAGGTTGTTTGATTGTTTGTTATGATACTATGATTTACTGCCATCGAAGTGCTCTTCTGCTCAGCGAATCACATCGAACAACCCAAAAATGATCGTCTTATCCTGACCCACGAGGATCCAGTCACCCTTACCAATGGATCGATCAACATTGACAGCATTGAGATGGCTGGCTCAAGTTACAGAAATTTAGAAATCAAATAAACAGATGCATCGGATCATGAATCCAATACTGAAGCTATCGTGTAGAAAAGAATTTGGAACATTCAAAGAACTTATTGGTCATATTACAAGAACAAATTCCATACTTTTTTTTGTTTACATTGTTCATCTCAAGTGCAGCGCAGCAACATTGATTTCTACCAACTACAAGATCAAGATATCGCTTGCTCAATCCAAGAGTCCAGCAGCCCTGTAGGATTCGACGTTGTCTCCCTGAGGGACTCCTCAAGTGGCCTGATTCTCCAGCCCAGCTTCTCTAGCTTCCTGGAGCTAAATAGAGGCTCATCGCTCACTTGGCCAAACCTGTGATCGGTTTGGAGCACAATGCACATCAGGTCACACTTGTCATGCAACTCGCCCTTAATTAGGGAATAGAATGGGACTAAATGTATTATGTATCGAAAGCATATCGATTATCGGGTAATTTCACAAGGCGCTATACAACATAGGAAATATATATACCCTTCTCAATCAGAGGTTCAGACGAATCATTTCAAGGCCCACCAAGTTGAACAACAAGATATGTGATGTAGCTGTGCATGCATCTATATTCTATACCGGTTTTGATAACCTTGAGACACGCAACGCACGAACAAGTTGTGCCATGAAAAATCAAACCTTTGATCAGCATCGATCACAGAAGTATCCTATGATTCTTCCAAGAATTCGTGAGAACTGAACTGAAGACGAAGGGAAGGTTTCGTTGCGATCTCAAGAACTCACCCGGATCACGGACGGCGCCATGGATGGTATAGCGGCCGCGGGAGAGGAGCAGCTTGACCAGCCACGAGGCCACGAAGCCGCCCGCGCCGGTCACGCACACCGTCTTCTCCCTCCTGGCGCCCTCCATTGCTATGGGACACTGAGGTGGTGGCCTCGTCTTCTCTTGTACCTGTGCTCTTGGATCAACAGAAGGGAAGGCCTTATGGCTGGTAGTGTCATTAATTAACTAGCTGATGCCATTGTTTAATGAGTGCAGTGATTTGGATCTCCCTATTGAGCTCGTGCAAATTCTGCGAGTTGACAAGCACTGTGGTGCGACTGGTGAATATTTACTGGAGATGGGTATGGAAGTCTGAACTCTTGCGAATTGCGCGAGTTGGCATCTTGTCTGAGGATAGCGATACTGGCCTACTGGGTAGGGCACTAGAGGCCAGGAGGGGATTGATGCTATGCACACCCTTATTTTGTGTGCAAAAATGCAACCTCTTCAATTCAAGCGCTGAGGCACTGTTTGAAACACGGGTAATTTTCTTGATTCCTGTGAAAATTGAACCGTCTCGTATGAATTTCGTACAAAATTACTTTGTTTATACAGACCCTAAGGTGATGCCAAAATATTCTGAAGGGTAAAATTTGAAAACTACATATTTATTATTAAAATTATCACAAAACTACACATTTAAGACAGACGTTTCACGGAACTACATGCGTTGACATTTCAGTCGTATGCTACACTATTCTAAAATTATTACTCGTAGACTAGGTGTGTGCGCGCCTTTTGACGGGGTGACACTTATCCGGGATTAAATAAATATCATTTGCAAAATTTGAAAGTAGGGCATTACTTCTTAAAAAATCATGTAAAGAGAAAAAAAAATAAAAATGCTCGGGAATTTCTAGTGGACTTTCCTCGTAATGCCAGGCTTTCCTAGTTTGCACTTTGCACTCGATCCCAAAGCTTCTGTTGCCTTGATTCCGCTAAACGGGCCTTGAAATCTAAGATGGCTCCTGTAAGTGCTAAGGAGTTGAGGGTTAGTTGTAACTAGTCGCTGAGCGCCCCTTCCTCTCCCCGACCCTTCCTCTCCAGCGACCCTTCCTCTCCAGCGCTGTCTCCCCTTCCTACCTCTCCCCTTCGCCTTGCCGCCGCTGGAGCACGCCGCCGGAGACTTGTGCGGGTGCTAGGAAGGCGGCGGCGGGGCTCTCTCGTCTGGATCTGGGCGGCGGCTTCTGGATCTGGGAGACGGGTAAGCGGCGGCCGGGTCCCCGTGGTGGTCGCCGGCGGAGGCAGCGCGGCGTAAGCGGCGGTCGGGGCCGGAGACGAGTGGGCGACCCTTTCTCTCCACAGCGTTCCAGCGCCGTCTCCCCCCTACCTCTCCCATTCGCCTCGCCGCCGCTGGAGCGTGCCGCCGGAGGCGTCCGGGCCCCTGTGGAGGTCGCCGGCGGAGGAAGCGCCCTGATGGGCGTCCGTGCTGCGGGATGAAGAGCCGGCGAGGCCCGAGGTCGCGGAGCTCGCAGTGCAGGGGCGTCACCTTCTACCGGAGGACTGGCCGCTGGGAGTCGCTCTTTGTTACTCCGCTGTCGCCGTCTCTCATGCGTGGGGGCAGCGTTGTCGCCCGCGTGGAGCGGCGTCAAGGAGGTGTGGCGGCGTGCTGCAGCCCGGCCTGGTGGCGGTCAGCCTCGTCCTCGCCGAGGTTGCCGGCCAACGGCATGTGGCTCCAGCGTGCTGGCGCCGGGATTTGGTAGAGCGCGGGTGCTGGTCGCCGGAGCTTTGCGTGGGTCTAGATGGAGGCCGGTTGCTGCGCCTGGCGATGGTGGTTGGCTGGTGGTCCTGTTGTGCGGCAGACGGTTTGGTTACTGGGTGCCTAAGGCATCCCGCGGTGACTGGTGAAGGATACGATGGGCTCCGGAGTGTTGGTGGAAGTCTTTTTTGCGTGTGGGTAGTACGTAGGGTGCTGTGGAGGTGCTGGCGAAAGCATTGCCGGTGTTCTTACCGGTCCTGACAACGATGACGCCTTCGGGCGCCATTTTCCTTCCTGGAGGTATTGTCTTGGCATTCCACAGCTCTCATGTGCTCTGATCTCCAGGTGAAAATCTTGCCTCGGTGAGGCGGGCGGCGTTGGCGATTCTGGTCGTCTCGTTGGAGGCGTCGCCTAGGAGGTCCTTCTTCGCACAAATTAGACCGAAGTTTGGATGGCGCAGTCGGTGGAGGATAGGGTCTTGGTTGAAAGCAAAGACGGAGAAGAAGCTCTGAAGCGTAGTCTTTCTAGTTTTTTTTCATAGTCCTTAAGCTCTCTTTCTTGTGGTTGTATGCTCCTCAGTTATGAGGTTTTGAGCCTAAGAGCTCGTGTAACCGTTGGCTGCATATATCCCTCGTGGATATAGAGGCCAGATTTTATGTCCTTTATCTAAAAAAATGCTAAGGAGTTTTGGGCCGTTCGGGGTCGTCGTGCGATGGGCCCTTCATATTTAGCAAAAACATTTTGGGCTTTTAGGCCATTTATTGGTTTTTTTTCCCTATGAACATTGACAGCAATGCTATTATGCTAGAATGACATCAAATGTAGTTTCAAAAAACATCAAAATTTTGCCGCTGAGGCGGAAGCCCTTCGTAATGGTGGTGTTCTTGCTTTACGTAGTGGATGTAATAGGATAAGCATCGAGTCTGATGCGTCATTGGTGATTGATGCAGTTTGCAACCCAGATAGCTCAAGATCCTCAGGAGCCGTCTCCGAGGTCGGGAACCACGCCGAGGGAGCTCGCGCGCGGACGCTTTGCCGGATGACACGGCGAAGTTGTCAAATCACGCTGCACGGGAGGCAGCGAGGTCATTAGCGCACTCAGCGACGGCCCTGTACCTCCGGCTGCGTCGGGAATCGACGCGCCCGGCTCACCGACCGGTCGCCCTTCGTCAACGTCACAGATATGCTCTGTCCATGAGGCTACCAGAAATGTCTAGCGCTATCTCTTACTTGGATCTCCTAAAGGGTTCAATTCTTTCCTTCTCTGACGTTTCCTAGAGGGTTCAATTCTTTCCTTCTTTGACGTTAACCCTTATATAGTTGGTGAAGCGGCGGCCGTTGTCCCGTACCAGAAGATGCCTTAACGCTTCGAATAATAACCGTCTGACGGAGGTTATTGTCAGAGAGACGTGGTAACCGTTCGCCGTGTAGTGGTTGTTGTCAGAGAGAGAGATCATGTGCAGTTATCAGGAATAAGTATACATTCTACGACCATAAGGTGATCGTAGGAAATTTTATGAGTACATGGTTTTAGAAGTAGTTATGACTATTTAGCCGTAGCAAAACTTACGACTAAGTGATCGTAGAAATATTTACGACTTATTTGGTTATAGCAGGGCTTACGACTAAGTGGTTGTAAAAGTACTTATGACTTATCAGGTCGTAGCAAGGCTTACGACCAAGTGGTCATAGAAGTACTTACAACTATCGGGTCATAGCAGAGCTTACGACTATGTAGTCGTAGAAGTACTTACGACTATGGGGTCATAGCAGGGCTTACAACTACGTGGCCATAGAAGTACTTATGACTATTAGGTCGTATCAAGACTTACGACTATGTGGTCGTAGAAGTACTTAAGACTTATCAGGTTGTAGTAGAACTAACGACTAAATAGTCGTAGAAGTATTTACGACTTACCTGATCATAGTAAGACTTATGACTATCTGGTTATAACAAGACTTGCGACTATGTGGTCGTAGAAGTACTTACGACTTACTTGTGAATTTCCCCCTTATCGATAAGGGGTATACTCGGATAATACAATGACGTAATAATTTGAGAATTACTCTATCCTCGTCAGAGCTAAAGAAAGAGGCACAGTCACAATAGCCGATGCTGAGCCCCTTCACTCCCCACGATCTTCGTGGCTGAAGGCACACTCGCCATCCTGGCCACTCGCATCACACCCGCAACCGGCGCCTAGGCCAGGCACAACATGCTCGGGCATGGCAATGCCAAGGGCATCGTAGACACAATTGTAATTTGGGCCGCCCCGGGTCACCGGGGCTCGAAGGCTATGCACCTTGGGGATATATAGCCCAAGGAACATGCAGGCAGCACGCTCCACCTTCGCCAGCGAAAGCACTGCAATCACACGCCATTAGCTAGAGGAAGCACAATGTGTATTAACAACGACTGCTAGGGCACAGGAATTACCAGGGCCCGAATGCTTCGCTAACGTTGTTATGGAGGGGCAGATACCATCCACCCGAGCAGCTCCCATCGGTGGCTAGTGGCAACATGTGAAGCACACAAAACTCGACGTAGCCGCGCATGTTCAGCTGGAGGGATAATGCGAGGAGCCTTTGGAGTCACCCCTCGTCATTGCGGTCGAGCGTCACATAGGGCGACATAACGAAATCCATGATGCGGCCGCTGAACCATTGATTGTCATCGTGCTTAATTTGGTGGTAGAACCATCGCTCTATCCAGTGTGACTCCCACTTCGTCCGAGTCAAGTTTGAGGGGAAGCCCTTCGATGTAGTGTTGCAAAGCTATAAACTAACACTACACAGGTTGGAATACTAACCATTCCCCACGCGCTTCATCCAGTAGCACACGTCATTCTGGGATGCGAAGATTGCCTCGCTGGAGAGGGTACCCTCCGAGCAGGCCACCCAAGTGCAGATGGTGAGGTGATCGATGGCGTTCAACGTCAACTGCTAGAGTATTAGCTTGTACAGTCATAGAAGGTTGCCAACAAAGGGTGTGGCAAGAATACAGAGTCTGGCGGCGAACACAAGCGTCTCGACCTCCTATGGCCACGGCTTAATCTCCTTGCTGGTAGGTAAGCGTACGGATTCACGTGAAGCAATCTTTCCGTCACGCACAAGAGACTCCAGAAACTCCTCCGTCATGATCGATGCCCCTGGCATGTTCACAAACACGCCATCGAATTTCGCAAATGCCTTCCACTACTTGCCGATGGGCACCTCTGAGTGATCATCCCTGCTAGCGCGAATGCTTGACAGAACCGAAGCCCCACCATGGCCATCACGATCGCTCGTCTGGACCATCTCAGTAAACAGGAGCGCAACAACGAGAGTGGGAGCAGAAGGAAGAACAGCGAGGTTGGAACAACGACAACCAAAGCAAGATGCGGTGAACTAAAGGCGCGAAGGAGATTTGGAAAGCAAGCAACCAAAAAGCAGCGATAGCCCCACACTTAAGTAGACGTGACAACGCCATTTAATGCTCAGGCAGTGGGCGCAAGAATCAAGGAGACATGCGCCGCGCCTTGACTAGCGCGATGTCTTGTCTCGCGTAAATCGAAAAGCCAATTGCCACCACGCGTGGCTCCATAAATGTCGCCATGTCCAACCCAGTCTCGAGGGTCACACGTGTGTCACCTAGTCGGCTCCATTTTGGCGGTAATTTAAAGAGACAGCTTTTCAGTGGGCCGAAGGGATGAAGAGGGCCAAGGAAAGCTAGGCATGGCTTTGGCCTACAAAAAGCAGGGCCCCTCAATCGTGAGAGACTACTATTAAAGGAGTGGCCCCATCTTGGTCCAATTGGCCCATCATGCCAATAGGCTAGTCGCCACGTCTGGCAAGGAGTATAGGCTAGGGAAATATTATATTTACCCCCGTATGTATAGATCCAGATAGAAGTATTCATGTAACTTCAGGTACAGGAAATGGCAGGTTTATCCTTGTAAGTGTAAACCCAGGTAGGGATAATTATGTAATAAGTCTCCCCGTGGCTGTAAATATACGCCTTAGGACGCCATGGGGAAGGCAGCGGCTTAGATTTTGGAAAAAGGTGCATATATTCTAGACAAGCATTCTATACGCATTTCCCACGACATCCACGGCTCAGGATAGCCCCTTTGAGACCTCCCCAGTAACTCTCTTATTCACTGTTTGATCTACAGCCACAACACCTACCATCAAAGATAACTCGTGGCCTGTTCCATCGCATAATCACGCACCTCAAGCTGCCAAATAGCCGAATCTGACGGGGCACGCAGAGACGCCAAATTCAGATGCCGCTATGTCATCTTATATACATACTAGCGGTCGGCACAACGGATGGGGCAGGCAGTAAACTAACCCCCAAATGACAGTAAGATTAGTCCTGATCATATGACTTAGGACGCTGTCCAAGGGCACGCCCTCGTCGGGGCGTGGTGCACGTAGACGGCTAAGGATCCTAGCTAGCCTCAGATCGGTGGCGCGCACGTGGGCTTCACCCCCGCGGCACGGCACGGCGCCGCTGCGGGCGCTTATAATACGCGGCCTAATCGGGACACGTAGGGAGGCTAGCCCGGATAATCAAAGCCTGACGAGCTAAAGATGAGCGGATTATTTTTGTTGGGTTCGAAGGGGACGATGATTAGCATGTCATGAGGCCTGTGATTCCACTGGCCGGGCACGGATTTAAAATCGCCTTGCACAGTTGTGATGCAGACGCTTTTGATCTCTCTCTCTCTCTCTCTCTCTTGAGGTCCGAACTGGAGATCGAAGTGGTGAGAACATGTGTGGGCTGATTGGCGAAAAGGTCGAAGCGCCTGAGCTGTGAATGTGGAAAAGGGTGTCTTTGGCGTGGTCCAAAAATGCGAGATAAGCCGGCTTCGAGGTACTTTAATGGCAGGATTACCTCGCTAGCTAGGTGGGCACTGCTAAGTACTGATGGATCGTCGTCAGGTCCCATTGGATTGGACTTGGATGGTATTCAATCGGCTAGGGTCGCTTACAACTTTTCGGGGTATCTATATATACACACACTATTATATAAAGAGGAGTTGGTGGATGGTGCGTTCTTCTTTTCTCTCTCTACAGCCATCCGATTTGATCTGGACCATTCATCTCTCTCCCCCCTCTCTCTTAGGATATAACCACCCATCCCCTCTAGTTTTCTCATCTCCTCGCGTATTTTGGCCACCTTTCTATCTCTGTCGCTTGCTCTCTAATGTTTGATGTGTGAAATTGACCATGCAGTAAGTTCTGTCTCATCATTTTTATGACTTCGTTGCAACGCACGTGTCTCTAACTAGTATACACACACATGTTCCTTACACACGCTAAAAATTTTAAACAGAGGCTCAAAAGCCTTCGAAGGGTGGACATACACGATGACACTGAAAGCGCACATGTGTATCCCTCTCTCGAGGTACTTTTCATATGAACGGTATCCTAAGATAATAAGGTTACCCGGGATAGCCTGGGCCGGCTGCTTACAACGTTTTGACAATGTATAAGTCTGATAGAATGATTTTTTCCTTAAATTTGTGTGGTTTTTCTCTGTCATTATATGCAAAGTGCTTTCTTGATGTGGTCGAATTTTGGAAATTCGAGATGAATCAACTTTAAAGCACTATGATAAGGCCCCATTAGGGAAACTAATTAAGCCCTTTATTTTTAGAGTAAGAAACCCTTATTAGAGCTACCATAAATCTGAAGAGTGCAGAGCATAGATATGTCAGGTCACAGCCCATATGTAGCATGCAGAATATACCGAATAGCGAACCACTGGACTACCATTTGGTTGGTGTATCTATAGGCTGTGGTGATCAATTTGGCTTCAGCTTTTAGCTTCTGGCTTATTTTTTACTATTCATAAATTTCGTCTTTTTCTGAACTTTTGGCTTTTTGTTGAGCTTTTTTGCCATTTCTTTTTTTCCTGTATTTGTTTGTATTATACGTAATGGGTTAACATATTTTTTACATTTTTTTAATTTTTTAAATTTAATTATGCTAAATAAGTCTCTATCAGCTACAGTGTTTTTTCGGCCAGCTACAATACTTTTCAGCCATAAACCACTCAAAATAAGTCAAAATAATCACACCCTTAGGCTAAACGCACACTTCTACTGTCGAACCATTTTTGCCATGTTTTGATGAACTAAACATGTTGGGGGAAAGGCAACAAGTTTTGCTATTGACGAATAAAACCGTCTGTTGTTGCGTTCCAATGTAAACTGCAATATGTGTTGGAGAGCAATTCTGCTAGTTCATCCTATGATCAAAATAGATACTAGAACTATGCATGCCCTAACCTCGGTCGAGAGGTGCACACAGCATAGTGTAAGTAGCTAGCTACCTTAATAAAAAAATGTATGGATCAATGAGTTGATTACAACTTGATCATGTATATATTAACGAGCAGGATAATCATATTTTAGAACTTGAGATTATTATAGGCCATAAACGATAGAATGCACGGTCAGATACAGTGGACTAGCATCATATCATTTGCAGCGAAGTTTTGTTTAGCTCTCCAGCTCAAATTGGTCTATCGTATCCATTAGTCATTTGAACCTATCCTAATGGATGTGCATTGTACGTACAACCTAGTTTTGATGCTTTGATTTTGTATATATGTCATCCAATTTTCATCCCTTGAAAAAACAAAGCAGTCCTCCAAAAAAAAAGAAGAAGCTTACACGGGAAGTAAAGTATATTAACGTTTCTTTATGCGCTAACATGCGAGAGATCCCACTATCAGCCCTAGATTTGATCCCGTACACGTTTTTTAAAAATCTATCTAGAGACACTTCATCACGTCCAATTTCATTCAATTTAGGTTTTATTCGTGTTGATTCCTCAAAATCGTTTTTCTACTGTACTTATTTTTAAACAGAGTATTTATTTAAGATAGAATTTATTGGTTAATTATAATATATACTACAAAATTTTATTTATATTATTTAAAATCGTACATAAATATTTTATTTATAATTTTTCTATAAATTATCATTATTTGTAAGTCAAAGTCAAAGAAATTATGCATGGACCATTAGCCTCGTTTTACGGAAATACGGTTGGACTCAAGGACTCTTCCGAGAAAACTCCGCTCTTCTAGAGCATCCCCGATCTACTCCGGCCCCCTCCCTCTCCACCTCCGGCGGTGAGAGGGAGTGGCCCCCGTTCCCTTGTAGTGTAGATTTAGCCTCCTATTACCCTTAGTGGTAGTATCTAGTGCCTACATGGCTAGTTCTCGGAGGCCGATTCTCCGACGTCTGACTCCTCTCGTCATTCTCGCCGTCGCCGCCGTGGGGTCGAAGCCATCGATGTTGACGCCGCCGTTCACCGGAAGGACGACAAGATGGGTGGCAGTAGGAAGCTAAAGCTCCAACGTGGGTCGTCGCTCCTCGCTGTTCTTACTGTTACCGTTGCCGTCGACATCACCGTCGTCGCTGCCGGCCTTTCATGGATTTCGTGCCTTCCTCGTTTTTCTTCGCACCTTCGCCGGATAGGATGTTGGGGATTAGATGGACACCACCTCACACCACGGATATGGTTAATCCCGTGTTGCCACCACCGGTCACTTCGCCGGTGATTTTGCTTGCACAAGAATCGTGGGATTCAACTCGGAAGCAAAAGGCTTGGGATTTCCTAAATCCTATTGGCAGCAAAGCTCGTGCCCATGTCTGGGTTGCTCCCGCACTCAGGCAAATCTACGGCTCAGCCAACTGCAATCTCAGATGCAATGACCGGACAGATCGTCGGAGGGGTCACCGGCGAGGCATTAACTGGTCGACATCGATGAGACCAGTGGCGATCTACTTGACTGTGGACACGGACAGCCCCTTAAAGCGCATCCACTACTGTTAGGTTTTGGCACTTCATCAGGATTTGAATGATAATCTTCTTGTTGTACCGACTCAAGGTGTGTACCAGTGCACAATGATACATACTCTGATTATATAAATAAACCCTTCAGTCTTAATTTTTTATTTTGGACTTATTAGTCAGAAGCAACTTGAACGCATTGGTTTTTAATTTTGATTTATTTTATTTTTTCTTTTTTTCTCTTATTTTTTATTGTCCGTAGCTACGTAATGGTTTTTTTTCAAAATATTCTTATTTTTTTGTCCTACTTTTCTATTTTTTCTCAAAAAAACTAACTGCTGCTACAGTGTAATTTCAGCTAAAAATATAGCCAAAAACTTAAGCTAGAGTGGGTTTTTAGACTAAATCTTATGGTTATGGTTTTTGAATTCTGATATATTCATGAGAGGCAGTACGCAAAGAAAGCAGTTATATATGATTTTAACTGGTATAGTTGAATTTGATATAATTCATCTATAGATCTGTTTTAAATATATATTATTTAACGATAAGTTACTGTATAAATATAAATCAAACGTCAAAAAAACTGAGCCATACGTTACTAGAGGGGTCCTCATTTCTGAAGTGAAACGTCACAGAAAACGCTGCGGACAGAAGGACGATGGATAGACGTTAGAGATTGGGCAGCGCAGCTGCGCTGCACCGCGACACGTATGGGTGTCGAGGATGGTTGCAGCTACACAATGCACACATGCCGCGCCTTCTCGTTGCTTTCCACCTGTCCGGCCGTCACAAGCCGCTCCACGCTCCCGAGCCGAACCTCCTCTGCAGATACAACTAGGCAAGACAACAAAGCAAGCGAAGCAGACGCACCAAAGTTGCAAAGCTCGCTCGCTCGCTCGCTCTCTCTCCCTCCCTCCCCCCTGGCTCCTGCTATCCTTAAGATCTGAGAGGAGGCAGGACACCAGAGCAGCAAGAAAGGAAGCCAACAGGCCGTGTAATTGTACTGTAGAGCCAGTGAGGTTGGAGGAGGCTACGTGCATGGCCAGCAACAAGTGGTGGCAAGCGGCGCTGGACTTCCCGCCGCCGCAACCGCCATCGCCACCGCCACCGCTGCAGCAGCATCAGCAGCAGCCGCCGGCGGTGACCACGGCGCCGGATCTGGCGGCCGCTGCCTCGCCGGAGAGCAAACAGCAGGCTCAGCCGGTCGCGGCGGCGCCGGGCGCTGCGGGGGCCATCGTGCCGCTGCGGAGGCCGCGGGGGCGGCCGCTGGGGTCCAAGAACAAGCCGAAGCCGCCCGTGATCATCACGCGCGACAGCCCCGACGCGCTCCACTCGCACGTCCTAGAGGTGGCCCCCGGCGCGGACGTGGCGGCCTGCGTCGCCGAGTACGCGCGCCGCCGCGGCCGCGGCGTCTGCGTGCTGGGCGCGTCCGGCACCGTCGCGGACGTCGCCGTGCGCGGCGCGGCCGCGCCGCTGCCCGGGCGCTTCGAGCTCCTCTCCGTGACCGGCACCGTGCTCCCGTCCCCGGCCCCGCCTGAGGCGTCCGGCCTCGCCGTGCTTCTCTCCGCGGGCCAGGGCCAGGTCGTCGGCGGCTGCGTCTTGGGGCCCCTCGTCGCCGCCGGGCCCGTCACGCTCTTTGCCGCCACCTTCGCCAACGCCGTCTACGAGCGCCTCCCCCTTCCCGACCCCGCCGACGTCGATGTCAAGCCCGATCTCTCCTCCGCCACCGCCACTTCGGCCTCGCAAGAAGTACAACCGCAGGTGCCATTAGCATCCTCTCAGCCTCTGGCCATGGGCGCGGGCTACCCCGACCACCGCTCGCCTCCGTATGCGTGGGGAGGTGGCGTCTGAGCAACCTATGGATCATTCTTGCTGCGTTCTTGGTCCTAGCATCCTCTAGAGAGCTAGGTTTTGGCAAGTTAATTGTTGGGCTAATACCACATGCATGATGCATGGAACTGATTAATGGCCGGAGTGCTCTTCTTGGGCTCTTATAATTTTCTTTCACCTTTCATTGTGTTTCTTTTTGTGGAAAATGGGGCATGATATTTGACCAGAAGGCGGCAGAAAATGTTGATGAAGTATACACATCAGGCAAGCCAAGTATTTCGTATGGTTAATTGAGGTGAGTGTTCTAGTTTTGCAAGCTTGCTTGGTACTTAGAGATTGGTTTTAGCTTAGGCTGAGTTGGTGCAAAACATTTTTCTTCTCTTCTATTTGGTAGCATTACCTACATGTGATTAATGACTGAGAAATTTGGAATCTCGTTGTTAAGCTGTGCCTGTCGCGCTAGTTCATGCCTAATTACCATTTGGGCTGTGTTTTATGCTTGCTGTTCTACTTGTTCTGGCTGGCTTTCTAAATCATGACGTGTTTAAATTCTCCTAGCTTTTCTTTGGTTCTTTGATTTGTTGTTTGATGTGCATCTCCTTCCATTTCCTGTGTTCTTTCCCTTGATACAGTGCACTTCAAACTGAAGGGTTAACCTTGGCAAAATGTATGCACTTACATAGTCCAAAGCCTAATTAGTGAATCAACTATGCTTTACATTTGAATCGTTCACTTTTCAGCTAGTGTTATATTCAATCAAATTTTAAAATTAGCTATAGGTGAGGTGATCAGAATCTGCAGCTACACAGTACAAGTCCATTGGTTAATGGTCAGTTCTACTGTTTGTCCCATGCAAAACGAAAGAAAATGTTATACCTCATTCAACTCTTCAGCTTGAACCATAGCGTTGCCCGGCGTTTTCTTTTCTTGACCATGATGTCCTGTGTTCAAAACCAGCAAAGTTTGATTCAGCATCATGCTTGTAGCAAAGCAACCGTAGTCTGGATGTTTTGTAAAGGAGAAACATCCTGCCATTGTAACTCCCAAAGGGTAGGCTTTTGCATGTGCATTATGGAACAGCGCATCCTTCCCTCATCTCGTCCCTTTTCGCTTTTGACACATCAGAGAAAGGATCACCTGTCAAGTGTAGTAGTAGAACTCCTTTTACCTTGGTCATCGTGAATGAAACTTGAGATAGCTCAACTGTTGGTCTTATCCTTCGGCTGGAGATAAACCACTCGAGACTCCGTTCAATCTCCCATCCACATAATGGCATCTCCGGTAAGCGCATGCATAATAGTGCCATCTCAATTATCTTTTAACTATATTAAATAAATAAAATTTTGCATAGAGAAAAGATAATATACTGTTTCTTATACAAGAGATGATTTAATATACAAATCAATGTAAATGTGAGGATGTGTAGACAGAAAATTATGGTAAAAATATTATAAAATAGTTAAAAAATAATTTATTATGGAAGGGTTTATCTTTACTTTGCCTTCAGACAAAGTGAAAACTTAGGCAACTTGAAAAATTAGACTATTATGGCCCGGCTCGGTAGGGCTGAAAAAGTGTCTTATGGCTAAAATTACTGTAGATGAAGGTGGATTATTTAGCGTAATTAAATTTACAAAAATTTAAAAATAGAAAAAATATGTTAGCTTATTACGGACAACGTAAATAAATACAGGAAAAAAGAACCGCTAAAAAAGCTCAAAAAGACAAAGGTTCAAAAAAAAGATAAAATTTATGTATAGTAAAAAATATGCCAAAATAAGCGGCGCATATATGACTTAATACGTGGCTTCAAATAGATTCACAAATAACTGCATTTCAGCCTTTTAGTTTTTACATTTTAGCTCCTGCTTTTTTATTTATTACTTTAGTTCGAAATTTTACATAAAAGAGCTCTAGAAGCAGAAAAGTTATTACATGTACATCCATACCCCTAAACCCTACTTTACACCGCCGCCGCATTCAACATCGACCGCCGCTGCCCTGGTCTCGCCTGAGCCCGTGCTTTATCCACGCCATGCGCCGCTGGCCGCGAGCTTCCTCTTCGTCATCCGCGGCTGCCCGTGGCGTTCTCCCTGTCCGCCGCGGCCCCGCGTCGTCTTCGTCAACACTGGCTGCCGCCGCCGCCAATTAGCCGTCGCCGTTGCCGCTCCGAGGCCAGATCTGGCCGGATTTGGTCGTCGCCGCCCTGTCGCGCTCGTCGTCGTCATCCTTGTCCCCGTGAAGCTCGTCGTCCTCCGCCGCTGGTCGCGCCCGTCGTCGCCATCCGCGTCGTCCTCCCCCGCCGGTCGTCCTCCGCCGTCGAATGCGCTTGGGCTACCAAGTGCTCTCCTCTCCCCTGGACCCTCTGCAGGGTGCTCTGACACCCTGCAATCACCCGCTTTGCCTCCATGCTGATGCTGGCATCCAAGCTGGCCTAGGAGGCACTCAGCCTGAGGATCGTGTTGTACATGCCCTGAGAGAGAGAGAGTTGTAACTTTACAGTACAGAGTCTAAAGTAACAGCAGAGTTGCTCCGAAGACGTCAAGAAGATCTAACCACCAAAAAGCCTAGGTTTTGAGTGTTTTAAGGAGGGTAAAAGAGAGGAGCAAGAAACTGGATAAAGAAGCTATTGGTGGGTCAAACCACAAAGAACAAAGTGTACCCTCCACACAAGAAAGGAAGCCGCAGCAGTCATGGTGTCTGTTTTTGTTTTCTCTATCTTTTCTTTGGCCTTTACAGAGAGGGGTCTCCTCTGATCATCTGACGAGGGAGGCTGAGCTAGTGCGAGCTAGCCAGCCATGCATGCATCAGGATTCAGAAGGAGAAAGAAGAGAAGGCAGTGGACTGGAGGGAGAAGTGTCCATAAGATTTGATCCTGCAGTGACCCAGATTGACTGCAAGATTCTGCAGCTTTATCTGTGGCTTCCATGTCCATCCATGCATGCTGGCCTCTTCTCTTGGTTGCATTGCTTCCTACAGTTCTGCACCTTGCTTGTTCCTTCTTTTCCCAAGTACAGCCATGCCTGCGCTCTCACTCTCTCTCTCTCTCTCTCTGCAGTGAGACTGATGAGAGATGATAGGCCAGCCATGGAGAAGTGTGATCCTGTCCAGGGCTTCTCTTCTGGTGTCAGTCAGTGTCGTCCAATATGATGACACAGCCAGGCCAACAGAAAAATGATGCTTTGACCATTGCGATGTGTGAGACTAGGCTGCACTGCTCCGTTCTTGTGATGTGATGCAGTGCAATGTTCACGCACCAAAAGCGTTTTTCTGTACTTGTTGAGGAGAGGAGATCGCCTATGTTGAGCTAGTGTTGACTGCAAGCAACAGCTAGTGCTTGACATGGCGAGGTGACTCGTGCAACCCTTTTTGGTTTGGTTCGTGCAGGTGGTATTGATGGAGTCTTTGACGACATAGATGGAGTACGTGAAGTGACCTCTTTCTTTAACCTGTGTTTAATAGTTGTACGTACTGTAGTATGCGGGGATTCTTTTATAATATATTCATTTGCTGATATTACATTAACGTATTATTGTTTAAAAAAATTACATAAATAACCTTTGTCGTCATTTAAAATGGTTCTGTCATCATTTGAATTTGGGACAAAACTTTTATCATCATTTATCGTCAAACGAATAGACGTCAGAGTGCGACGTTGGCGCCACGATATCCGTCGCCATTTCAATTAGTGATAAAGGTACCTATGGTTAGTTGAAATGACGAAGAGATGGATAGAGGTCAGGGTATTTAAGGGTCAAAAATAGCCAAAATTCATAACAATTCGGTAAAAAATAGAAAGAGGGGAGGAATGAAGAAAGGAGAGGAAAAGAGAAGAGAATGAGAGGATTGATTTTCACGTCGTAGAGGTGAGTTTTTGGTTTCTTTATATATTTTATTTTGAAACCATGGTAGGTTTCTTTCTATATTTTATTTTCTTTCTATATTTTTGGTTTTTTTCATTGTCTTCTATTTATAGTAAATAGTTCATTTCTTATCTATACTTCCACATATGCATCACTTATAATCACCTCGTATTCCTTGCAAACTGTGGATTGTAAGTTCATCGAGTGGGTGGATCAACTGTATCCAATACCTGTCCAGGTTTACATCCACACTCTTCACATTCGTCTAGATGAGTTGCAGGAGGAGCTCCAGACCGAGTCGATCAACAACAACGACCTCTACAAGCAGAGGATCAGCGAAAGGAACAACGAGGAGGTGGTCTACCTCAGCAGCGACTACCACCCATACTGCTGCTGTGCCAACCTGAGCTGCAATTGCTCCTATCACTACCGCGACAACTAACCACGTCCACACCGCCCTAACAATCGCTACTCTATGTGGGTGCCCTACAGTGTTCCATTTTCACCTTATGAGCATTCACCCACAAGCTCTATTAGATCTACAATCACTATATCATTTACATGTCATAAGACGCATGTGTATCTTACATATATATAGTTTGGGTTGACAGTTCGTGCATGTTGCTATTGTATCGTAGGAGTAGTGAGATAAACATATGCACCTAACCAATCTCTACGTGCCGTGTAATTCACACCTTTATTATGGAGTGTTATGTCGAGCTTTAAATTGTTTATTTTAACAAAAATCATTAATGCAACCTAATGCGCACTAGTCAAATTCTCTCTTTAATCGTTAGCCCAGGTTTACCCATAAGACTTCTCAAACTCGCAATGTCATACGATAGACACACAACATGTTAGCATGCGATTGAGTTGAGATAACAAGATTGTTCACTACTCCATTCGTTCTAACTTCTACCTGGTAGGCTCGGGACCAATCATCCATTATCGGGAATCCACAGGCCAATGCGCAAATCGTGACCCGATGTTGAGTGGACCTATTATTGTAATGAATGGCAAGTGACTTTATCGGTCCTACTTCCATTTCACCTCTTTTTTGCAGGTTATCCTAAAACTCTAGAATAGCAAACTTTTCTGTAGACATTTGATCGAATAGAGTAATGTACTAGACATGGTTTGACAAATCAAACTTGTGGTTGAGCGATTTATATGTCCTTTACTTAGCATAAATGTTTAGTCCTTGTTTTTCTCAAATGAGGCCATCATCTACATACTAGGTGCATTACAATACAGTACCACGAAATCATACCAAAGTCTCCACCCTATGATGAGGTCATGGGCTCCAATCGTCTTGTATCTTCCCACCAAGTAGCCTCAATCCTATTATCATTGAAAATCTATTGGTGTGAAGCCAAAATACTCTTAGTAGTTTAGATAAATCATTTGATTGCCCAATTCTAGTAATAATTAATTATATAGTGATTAATAACCAAAATTGTTAAGATGAATATGGCTTAAAAAAATTAAGGCATGGCTTTTTGTTCATAGGATGTAATTAATTCTCATGGCATTCCAAAATATTATTTTATGCAAATAAAAGTGTGTAAATAACATGAATGAAAATAAAACTATTTAAGTAATATCGTTTCAACATGATCAAAGACATGTTACTTTCCTTCTTGCTCATATTCTTTGACTGGGCCTACGTCTTCTGAGTCTTGATATGCTTTTACGATGGACTGTTCAATGAATTCATATGCTATTGCAAAGAAATAAACTAACAAGTCCAGGTTCAAAAGAAAATGAGCTGGGAATAAAAGAGAAATAAAATTTGGAAAAGAGTAAACATTGGTGGGTTTGAGTAGTTAGGGTTTAAATGAAGTTTGGATAGGTCGAATGGAGCTAAAAATAGTTTAGACGGGCTTGAGACGGTCAAAATAGATGTAAATAGGCTTAATGGGTTTTGGGTGAATAGTAACGGGTCTGATGAATAGTACCATATTGGCACTATTTCTAACGGGTCAGGTTGGATGAATAGTAATGGGCCTAGGCTGGTTTAGGTTGTGTTATGAACAGTGTTGGGCTGGTGTGTAAATAGTACTGGGTTTGAACACTAAGGCCTGGCCTGGTTGGTTGACTAGGCTGAAAGGTGGATTGGTCTGGCTTTGTCGACCCGTCTACACGATTTACTATACTCAAGGCGCAGCTCTCTTTCGAGCTGCGCTCATGGTCGATCGAACAGGGGAGACGACGACGAGCCAAATTGAGCAACGACAAAGATGATCGACGACGAGCGGTGGCACGGTGAGTGCAATTAGGACCTAAGCATTCTATTTTGGGTATGCATATGGTCGGAGATGGCCCGGATGAGGTTGGTGATGATGGCGCTTGGCCGGAACAAACCATGGCACGATGGTGCTATGACGCTATTCTGACCAAAATAAGGGTAGTTCGAGCATCTACAGTATGAATGGAGTCAAGCAGTGGCGATAGCTCAGCTCGGGAAAACTTATGCTGTGTTGGCAACGGTGGTCGTGCATGGCTAGGCCGTGGTGCATGGTGCTAGCCAGCTAGGGATGACAACATGGGTTGGCAGGCTGGGGATAGTTTTGTGGTGCTAAGGAGGTGCTATTGCACGATAAATTTTATCGGAGTTGAGGCTAAGGCTCACCGACAAGAGTTTGATGTCGACAGCAAGTCCTGGGCGGAGAGGTGAAGGAAAGGCTATGGCGATGAAATACGACTCAGATGGTGGTAACAGAATCACTTGGTTTGGCTTTATAGCCTAGTAAAGACAATGGAAATAGGGCAAGGCGATGACGTGATCAGCGTGTGGACGGTGGTGTAGATCACCGAGGTGCTTTGGCGGTGTAGAGGCAGAGCTCCTCACTAGTGCGGACGCATGAGTTAGAGTGGTTAGCAATAGCGTGATGCGCATGTCTAGCGGCTGGCGGCAGAGGTCGCAGCGATGAGGTCTCGAGGTAAGGCAGGCTGGCGCATGCTCCATGGTGGCTTAATGGTGAGGTACGATCGGTTGGCAAGGCGGCATGGATGTTGTGCTTCCGTTGAAGTTTGCAGCGACGAGCATGTGTGGGCAAGGTGGCAGAGTGTGAACGACGTGCTGGCACACGCGGAGAAATGTGTCATGCAAGCGTAGTGACCCTAGGAGATTGGAAGCGTATCCTCTGCCTTTGCAAAGGCAGAGAAGCACATGACATTGCTTTAGGGTATATCTGAACCGTTGGATCCTAAATGGACAACCAAGTTTTATTGCTACAGTACCCTATTCAATAGCACATTATTTTGCTAAAGTGATTTGGAACAGTATTCTACCTCTGCCCTCTCAGTTTTCCCTGTGCATCTTTGTCTTTGCTATGCAAAGGCTGATGATCCGCTTCCCAGGAGATTTAGGGTTGGTTCATATTAAGTATGGCTGATGGACTTGAGCTAAAAATGAATTGGCTGTGGTTGATGAATTTTGGCTGAAAATAAATAATAATGGCTAAAAGAAGTGGATTTTAGAAAGAGGGGGCGAGCGGTGAGGAAAATGAAGAAGAGATATGTGTATGAGACAGGAGCGAGAAGAGTAAGGTACATGATGCATCCGTAACCCCCATCTTTATCCCTGAAGTGAGACAGGAGGAGCGAGATGAGTGAGAAAAATCGTTTTAGAAAGTTAAGTATTCATATTAACTTCTGACTTCTTCAAATAAAAACCATAAATAGAAGTCAATATGAACAGACTCACATGCATCTGCTCCTCTAGAGAAAAAAAAAGAGACAAAACATAGCGAACCTATTTTGAAGATGGTTTTTCTGAATGATATTAAAGATGATTATTGGAGGCCTACTAGTCACTAGAGCAACATGCATAGGCATTTTAAAAATGGTTTACGGCGTACATATTGGCCCGGCCCATCTGTTGTAGTGTTGTTCCGTTGGAATAGCTCCCAGAGGTGTTTTGCAACATTGCAAGCCCGTGACCCATTTCAGAACCAGTTCAAAATTCTTCAGCTTAGCAAGAAACTAGACGGGATGAAGGTGCTGCTCGGTTAGACTAAAATAAACTGATTTATGATTAAAATTATACTATAGTTGGTTGAAATTACACTGTAGCTAATGGTGGCTTATTTGGCGTAACTAAATTTAAAAATTTTTAAAAAATAAAAAACATGTTAGCCCATCACGAACAAAGCAAGCGAATGCGGGAAAAAAAGAACTGGCAAAAAGTTCAAAAAACTAAAAAGTTAGAAAAGATGAAATTTATAAATAGTAAAAAAATAAATCAGAAGGTCAAATCAAAATAAGCATAACCTAAATTCATTTTAGCCTCTCTTGAAGCTTCATTCTGTTTTTCCCTTTGAAACGGAATTAATCATCGGTGGTTCACTTATGTCTGAAACGGAGTACTAACGAACAAAATGTACTATGTCACCTATGAGACTACACTTGTCATTATTTATTATGCCACACCTAACCACGTTGGCCCGAGACTGATGTGATGATGCATTTGAAAAAATGACGTTAAATTGGAAAAGTTCTCGCCTATCACGCCAAACATTTCTGCATCTTGAAAAATACTGGTCATTTCGTATTGCAGAATGCTACTCCATATTTGTAAATAATCCTATGCAGCTTGACATTATAGGTCTACATTTAAGAGCGTACCCTGCACAAATTCGTCTTGAAATGAGATAATGGGGACTTGCCATATGAGCCGTCCAATTATGGTGGTGATCTGTTGGGCTGTGGCTTATAGCTTATTTCACTGTAGCTGGCTGAAATTGCACTGTAGCTGAAGGTGACTTATTTGGTATAATTAAATTTAAAACATTTTAAAAATAGAAAAATGGGTTAGCCCATCACGTGTAATGCAAACGAATACAAAAAAAAAGAACCGATAAAAAAACTCAAAAATCCAAAAAATCAGAAAAAGACGAAATTTAGGAATAATAAAAAAAAGCCAGAAGCCGAAACGATTGGGGCCATGTGGTGTGGATTATGATCCGCTCATATACCACTTTAACCTGATATGGTTAGACAAGTTCACAATTTTAGGCTCCGTTTGGATGGGAGGAAGCATATGAATTAGTTTTGGACAAATTTTTCTGTAAAATTCCTACGTTCCAAATTAACAAGGCTCGCTTTTCTTTGTTCTCCCGGAAACGAAGTGTTTGGTTATTGAGGTGTTTATTATCTGTTCTAACCGCCTCCTAATTCAAATGTATGAAGAAAAGGACAGTACTTCCATCACTGGTAGTCCGTGTCGTTTAGTTTGTCTGTACCCTGTTAGTCTGTAGGGACTCACTGATCCGAAAAAACAAAGTTTGGATTCTCCAATAGTCACCATCAGTGACCGCAAGCTCACCTAACTACCTTGTTGAAATCTGAACAAATTTAACACCCTTGTGCAAAACATTAGCTAAGAGATAATGACCTCTCTCTCAATGACCATGGACACCACATTGCTTTTTTGAAGAACACAAAAACAGAAAAATCACACCCTAATTAAAGTTGCTTAACTAACATATGAATTATTTCATCTCTGATAACCTTATCATATAGTTTTTGAAAAGTAATAATCTAATAGAACATTGCTTAAAACTAATTGAAGAGCAAATTAGGCCATGTATGGAAACGTAGGAATTTTATAGGAAATACTATAATTACCGTCAGAATCCTATCAAATTCCCACGTCCCAAACGTGTCCTTAAAGTTACACCATGAAAAAGGCTATACAGCTAAAGCCATAGCTAATTCTAACTAACAATCTTATCATCCTTCGCAGGCAGGTAGGACGATCTACTCTTGATGAATTCCAAGCAGTCGGCGATGGCCTCCGCGTAGAAGGAGCTCTGGTCCCTCCTGGCCGGCGCGGGGCGGCGGCCGCGCCCGCCGTGGCACAGCGCCGGCCTGCGCGCTCTCGGCGCCGAGCAATCGATCCTGCCACCGGGACAGCACCTGAGCTCCTCCACGCTCCTGACGAGCAGGCCGACGAGGCTGGACAGCCGCACGCGCAGCCGGAGCAGCAAGCCCAGCCGGACGCCACCGCCGTAGCGCACACGCCGGCGCACACGCCGGCCGGGCTTGCCGCAGCTCGTCTGGTGGATCAGCATTGCTCGTTTCTTGCTGCTGCCTGCTGCGAAGTTTATTAGTGTGTAAAAGTTGTAGAAGGGGGCATGGTGAGCTAACCGTGTTGCTTGCTTATATAGAGCGATATTTCTTGATCACTGTTGTACTGTTGTTGAGCCGCTGAGGTGTGGTAGGCCAGGAGGTGCACCCGGACGTACACAGCATGTGGACCCATGTACGTAGTCACAGTTTCAATATGTAGTCATTTAGAGAAGTATGGGCAATTAAACATAAGATTTAAGGCCCTACTCAAAAGGACTTTTTTTAGTGATTTATGAATGAAAAGTACTGTAGTTGGCTGAAAAAACACTGTAACTGACGGTGGCTTATTTAGCGTAATTAAATTTAAAAATAGAAAAACATGTTAGCCCGTCACGGACAGTACAAACGAATACGGGAAAAAAGAACCGACAAAAAAAAGCTAAAAAACCCAAAAAAACCAAAAAAAGACGAAATTGTTAAATAGTGAAAAATAAGCCAGAAACCAGAAGCCTAAGGGCCAGTTCTTTTCTTCCAAAGCTAGCGGATTTTGACTTTTGCTACAGTATTTAACTTTCAAATGGGTTATTTTCTCAAGACGGGTCTATAAGTTAATTGTAGTATACGTTAAAAACCTAATATCTGTATTAATCAAAATCGCAAGCGAGTGTCTACCTCTCTGTAATCTCTGTCGTAAATAGTTAAAATTCAAAAATTTTAGCTAAAAATCATAAGTCGCATCTGCACCAAACAGGCCCTAAGCCGTTTTGAGTGGTCTAATCAGAATTTAACGCTCGCGAGTTGAGATGAAGTGGACGAGCTATTTGGGCTATTCAGATTTCCACCTTACGTTCGGAATTCGTTTTACACTTTCATCCTAGTCATCATGTCAAAACACATCTAGTTACTAGACTGTCCGAGCGTACCCTGTTCTATTTGCAAAAAAAAAATGTTAAGAGGATCTAAATCAATTTCTGCTGCGTCCATCGGATCGGCATGTACTACCAGAAGTAACATGCAGTGGGCGGCGTTTTCAGATAGGATTCTCGATCAAACAAAACTGAAATCCTCGTGCTCCGCTTGGTTTAGCCCGTCGTTACTTCGACCACGATTGCATAGAATACTACTAACCCTTACCAAACAATTTTTCTCCTTATAATAGAACATTTGACATGACCTGCCACCAGATATTGAAAAAAATATATTTCAGACGTAAACGCAACTTTTATACTCGAATAAACAAGCATATAGCACGATAGCAGGAATGGAATCTAGGACCCCCAACCCTAGAAACAAAAAACATTACCATTCTCTGTTCACTGTTGTAAGTTTGCTCATGTGAATTAGCGCACAGTTGCACTCCAAATTTCCAATCATTCGGCGACACACAGGCAGCCGGGACAAATGGTGAGTTAGTGTGGGGCCGTGAGATGTCTTGTGCGGATGCATCTGGAGGCAGCGCAGAGACACGACGGCGAAAGGCTCGTCCTCTTCTCCCGCAGCTTGTTTGCTCCCAAGGCTCCGAGCTGAGCCTGCAAAACTGCCCAACTCGTGTTGCACTCTCCACTTATGAGCGCGAAACTTAGTTGTGGTGTACCAAAATTAACCTTAGTGAGTCACCTGTTATATACTCTATTTCTTGAAGGAAATTGGACACAGTTACAGTAGCTCATGTGGCCGCGGCGGAAAAGGTTTGGTGTTGCAAGGAACCAAACAGCCTTAAGTCGCACATGGTGGCGACGTGTCGTGCAACCTCGGCGTGTTTCTCCTGGCTTGAGACGAAGGCACGCGGCAGGGCACCTGCGCTTGTCCGGTGTCTCTTGCTGGACGTCAGATCCTTTTGGGACCGGAGGTGGAAATCGGCGCGGGTTTGTCGATGTGGCGTCGCCGTCGTGCGCCCCCCGCGGTGGCCTACCTGTCGAGGGGCCGGGTTTTAGCGTCAGATCTCCGTGCCGATTGGCAATGGCAGCTGCGTGCGACCTCGTTGGTTTATGAAGTTACGGGAGTTGCTAACTTGTCATGACTGCCTACACTTCCATCTCCTGTTCTTACTTGATTTAAGTGCCAACTTGCGTGACAATTTCCATTCACTCCAGTTTTTCTGGCCGGATGAAATGGACGTCCATGATGCGTCGACAAAAAGCAAACATGACTGCAACAGGCTTGAAATCTGAAGCTATGCGGTTTTTACTGGTTGCTAGACATAGGTCCATTTTAGTGAGGCCAATTTCATATAATTCTAAAACATACATAGTTTAATACCATATTACTAATGTAAGGCGGAGGAGACCAATTTATAAACTGCAATCCTTGCCATTCCTTGAATCATATGACATATAGATGGGGATGGCATGAAGAAGGCTTTGGCTAATCACACGCACGCGCGTATTCGAGTATTTTCGCGTGAAAATCGTGTGACTTGTGACATCACCTGCTTTGTGTGCGGAAAAAACGGTCATATGGCGAAAGATTGTCGCTTCCACAAGATCAGAGATGGTGAACAGCCAAAGAAGAAGATCGCAAGATAAGAGATGGTGAACATCCAAATAAGAAAATTGTCAACGTGATCATAGGCGATGCCTAGGATATGGTAATTCAGCTGTTGTCTGTTCTGTATTAGAAGGATATAGTGACTCCAATTGGATCTCCAATGCGAATGAGATGAAACCTACAAGAGGTTATGTGTTTACTTTAGCTGCTGATGCAGTTTCATGGAGGTCTTGCAAAAAGACTATATTGACGAGGTCAACTATTGAAGCAGAACTTGTTAATACCATATTAGCAGTTTCATGACGAGTTTCATGGGACACATTTCGTATAATTCCAAAGCATGCATGGTTTAGTACCATATTGCTAATACAAGGTGGAGAAAACCAATTTATAAGATGGAGCCCTTGCCATTCCTTAAATCATGTGACACATGGATGAGGATGGCATAAGAAGGGCTTTGGCTAATCACACACGCGTGCACATGCGTATTCGCGTATTTTCATATGGAAATCACGTGACTTGTGATTTACAACGTGCAACCGTGCTGTGATGTGGCATGACACTTAGCAGACCAAGTCCAGCTTATTTTTTGCTGAACCATATATCATATCTCTCCTTTTAACTGATCATGAGACTGCTTATTTATCATTGTTTCGTTTAAATGTTATCAGTTACCAGTGAATAATGAGGCAGTTACCAGTGAGTTAACACTATTTAATATGTAATTTGATGAGGCAGTTACCAGTGAATAATTCTATTTTAATCGCAGCAGTTACTAGTGAATAATTGCGGCACCCTTATGAGGGCCTAGAGATGTAAGAAAAGAACAGAGCATCCCACCTTCATTCTCTTTATACTTTCTTTTCTGCAAACTTGTGTTGTTGTGCTGCGCCGTCTGAATCTCGTCGACCTTTCTTCTCGGCGTGCACCTGGAAGGAGGGAGAGTGGCTATCTCCGAATCATTACCACATAGAGTACCTGTACGGGGCGGCAATAAGATTTCTAGGAGTGCATTTGTGACCGCTCCTGCACTGCATTGTCTACGTTCTCTACTATATCAAGCCTGCATTGCTTCCAGTTCTTCGTCAAGCCCAATAGTAAATCGTTTGTGCGTTCGTTTGACTTTGATACTATACTTTTCTTATGTATATTCTGAAGTATGATGAGTAGGCTGCTATTAGTTGTGAGTTTTACATTACTAATTTATTATGTTTGTCTCCTAGTAAAATTTAGAATTAAAATATTATCCACATTTCTAACACCGGTCACTTCTAACTTCTAAGCTTCAGAACAGAAGTTAATGGAGGCAGTGTTCTACATTGGTTCATTTTAAAGAATTCCTCAAATTAAAGTCTTGGCTCAAAAAGTCAATGCTTTTAAGATGTCAAATGAGCACGACATGTATGCTCAGATTGCATCCTTCGTCAATCTATATGCTAAACTCAACTACCCGAGCTGACCGAAATGCAGCTCAAACTCCTGACTTGTGTGGGAATCCGTTCACACACAAAAGCAGCCTTTACTCGCCCCTTTTCCCCGAGACATGGCTCAATGGTGAGGTCCAGTTCCAAGAACTCCAGAATTCCAGTAGCTTCTCATGATACACTGCACGGTGCCCATTTCTTGTTCATCATGTCGTTTTCGTCGTTCCTATCTGGTCGTGTCCAGACTCCAGAGGGTGCTCCAGGCCTTATCTAGGGTTTGACGAGGTAAAGAGCTCACGTCTTTGCACACCGAAAACGGCATGTTAACATCAACTCCGCCTCTCCTAATCTGCAAACGTATGAAATATGAATATGGTCGGAGAGGCAGGTATCATTTTGCATCAATGACGTGAGCTTAAGCTCTGCAATTTGTCAACCTCTATATCTCAGGTTGGGCATGCAGGCACTACGAAAATGTTTTGATGCTTTAATCTTATGGTTTGTAGGTAGGATCTCATAGTTGTAGCATGCATGAGTAGCCGATATATTCTGCTTTCATAAAGAACACCAACGATAGGACGCTATGAAACGCTTAGCACTGCGACAAGGGTTTCTACTGCCAAGTTGGGTTAGGTATCCTTAGGCAAGAGGACATTCATTTCTCTGCATCTACTCGTTTTAGTATCAATCATGAGAAACTAACGAATCTCCCTTTCGTCGTAGAGGAGGAACCGGTGAATCACGTTTTCAACTGTCTAGCGAGGGCAGGTGAAGGCTCGTTCGAGGACATTCTTTGCATCTCCTACAAGAGATCGTACCATCCGGTCCTGCTCCTGTTACCTTCGTAGTGGGCACAGTGAGCCTGTTGTGCCATGTTTCCTGTCGCTTTTGTTCATCGAACTATCTTTTTTTTTGTTTGAAACAAGTTGTTCATCGAACTATCAGATTCACCGTAGTGTTTACTTTTGTTATCTTGCGACTTGCGAGCATGTGTCCTAATTAACCCTAGGGCAGAGCATGGCCTAGATGGTTCGGACCTTGAGTACTTGGTGGCCCACCGTGCAGCGTTAAGCCTAGGCGGAGTTGAGTAGATACGACAGCGGAGGCCTACGGCCCACTAAAATTGCACGAGGCCAAGTCAGTTAGCCTGAGGGGCACGGGCCATGAAGACGCCGAGCGCCCGAGCGGGCGGCCCACCAGTATTGCGTGGCCAACCCAACCGAGCAACACTGCGCTGCACTCGGCCGAGGCAGTTGTTGTGCCGCGCGGCGCGGCCCAGGAAGACGTGAAGCGCGTGCGGCCTAAGCGAACTCGGGCGGCCCAGTCGTACGAACCGGCAGTGGGCGCAAGGTCCAGCAGCTGTGGTGTTGTGGAGTGGGCGCGGCGCGGCGCGGGACACCACACCCAGTTTTAAGGCCTGTTTGGCAGAGCTTCATCAACTCTAGATCCACCAAAAACAGCTCCACTCTACGAATTTTTACCCAAACGCTCCAGCTCCACGAAATCTGGATCCACCAAAATACTGAATCTAGCTCCAGATTCATGAAATCCATGAAGCACCTCAAGGGGTGCTCCACGAAACCCTGTTTCGTACCTACTCGTGGAGTTGAGTGGTAATTACCCACCTTTTGCCACTGGTTACACACCCCATCCCATACCACCATAAAACCCATGAGCAAAACATGTTATTCCCACCAAAAACTCAGTTTCATGGATCTGGAGCTGCTGTGCAAGCTAAACAGTTTTGTCTAGCTCCATGGTGGGATCCCAGATTCACGGTGGAGCTGTTTTTTGGTGGATCTGTTGCTCCAGATTCATTTTTTCAGTGGTGAAGCTCTGCCAAACAGGCCCTTAACGTCCTGCTCAATTGGATTTCAACTTTTAGTTTTTAGCTTTTTAATTATATTTCTTCTAATTTTTTTAGTTTTTAAAACTTTTTATCTTTTTTCTTATATTCTTTTGCATTGTCTGTAACGAGAGAATCTATATTTTTATTTTTAAAATTTTTAATTTTAATTACGCCAAAAAAGCTTACAAATGCTACAGTACTAAACACAACTTAAGCTGAAACAGTACTAAACAGTGTAAAAAAAATCTAAAAACCTAAAGTTTAAGCCAACTTAAGCACTACATAAGCCGGGGCGTGCGCTCAATAAAGCAACCAGCGCGCTAAAATAATCCCTTCATGCGTGCATGCCTCTAATCTAGATTAGCGTATTCGGATTCATGAGACTGGACTAGAAGCGAGCTTTATGGAGATTGAGGCTAACAAAATCTTAAACCAAAAGGAAGCTCATTTATCAAGCTGAGCACCCAGGAAATGTGGCAGTCTGCGCCCCTGTTGCCTCACCATATGGTCAATGTGCCGCCGCTTTTCGATTACAACAAATAGTTCTTGCGAAGTACAACCAAAATAGTATTCAGTACCAGATCAGTACTCCTGCTTGTCTGCCAATATTTTCTGCAGAAGGAAAAGAAAACTAAGCGACACACACGATATGTGTGAAAATGCGGCCGTGATTCTCAATTTGCTATGTGCATGATGGCTGATGTTGCTTAAGTTTGTGACCAGTTTATCAGACAGAAATGCAGGTAAAGTATCAATCATTTAGGCAAATAATGGCATTCCTGTCTTCTTTCTATGCCCTCTTTCATCACGTAAATGCTCAGTTCAGCTGCCCTTGTCACATAATCAGCACATAGTTGGTTCCCATTCACCGAAAGTCATGTCGCCTTTGCATTTTTGCACCGATTGAAGTAAAACTCCATGACTAAACAATCTGAAGTGAAAGCTGTCATTACCAAAAGTACAAAAAAAAAAGTAGTATCAGCTGGGCTTTGTACGTGGGCGGTGGCACAAGTGCAATCCACGACGAGGTGCATGGGTACTAAGCACTGCCAAGTACGTTATTTTTATACGGATCACGACGCCCTGGATGGTGAATACACTATTTTTAGACGGATCGCGACGTCGCTCGATCTGAATGGTGAGCACAGCACAGCACAGCACTAGAGGCGACACGAGCACGACGACACGGAGACGGCAAAAATATTTATTGTCATTGGATGGGCCAGTGAGACTGAGGGCAACACTGAAAGGAACAGTGCCCGTGTTGGAGGCTGCACGTATTTTTCTATTGGGAAACATGCTCATCATCTTTCTAGTTTTTTTTAGAAAATCAACGGTATGAAATCATAAAGCAACATATTCTTTTACAAACCAAAAGGGGGGAAAAGAGAGAAGTGTATCTGACAACTAGATACTCCTCCCTGCATTCTTTTATTTTTTTTCCAAGGGAACATCTCCAAAAGCAGGCATTTGATCTGCATGTCATTCTATCTCCAATCCAAGGGCACACACCCACTTTGTCATGCTCTTACTAGCTGGCCTTGCGTGGTTCCAATACGGCATCGTGATGCTTGGAACACCCGTGTCTTCATTTATGCTTGTTGCCATCTTGGTTCCGTTTGCGAGTGGGAGGGAGGAGGAAAAGTGCAGTTAACGGCCAGGCAGCCAGCCAGCCAGCCAGTGTATTCCTCCGGGATTCATGCGCGACTCGGCAGTTCTAGGTGGTTGCAAAGTAGTAGTTCTGTAACTTGGCAGTTCCACGGAGCAGACTCTTCCATACAAAACTGGTCACACATGCTTGCAATCCAAACCCCAACACCTCCTCCTTCCCTTCTGTCTGTCTGCCTCTGTATGTGTGGGTATTTGTGATGGCTTCTTCTCAGGGCAGTGCCATGTTCTTCCTCTCTCTCTCTCTGGTGCTACCAGGAGAGCTCTGCCGCTGCTGCTCTTGCTCTCAGGTTGGTTTCAGTAATCCACCTCCTCTCATGCACAGCTCGGCTTTGTCAGATTCTCTCCGTGCTTGCTCATCTGTGTTTAGCGTCGTCGCAACGCTAGCACTTGCTTCTTGGGCTCTTCCAATGGTCTAACTCTTTCTAAATGGATGTCAATCTCAGGTGTATGTAGTCTACATGGGCAAAGGACTGCAGGGCAGCAGTGATGACCGTCATGACATTTTGAGGCTTCACCACCAGATGCTGACTGCTGTTCATGAAGGAAGGTTTGTAACAAGTTCATCCTCAGCTGTTGATGTCTATCCACCTTCTGGAGTTTTAATGCAGCTTGATTGGATGTTTGCTATCCACAGCTTGGAGAAGGCACATGCATCGCATGTCTACACTTATAGCAGCGGTTTCCAAGGATTCGCGGCGAAGCTGAACAAAGAGCAAGCCATGAAACTAGCCGGTAACTTCCCTATACATGGCTTCTGATGATATCTGTATCAGCCTGGCAGCAAGTCCAGCGGTGGTGCCAGTGAGACTGAAAGCTAACTCTGGTGCGCATTTCTCCAGAGATGCCCGGTGTCGTCTCGGTGTTCCTGAACACAAAGCGGAGCCTCCACACCACTCATTCGTGGGATTTCATGGGCTTGTCCACCAATGCAGCGGCTGAGGTCCCTGGATTCTCAACCAAGAACCAGGAGAATGTTATCGTTGGATTCATTGACACAGGTGAGGTAAACTGCAATTTGTATACTCTTCATTCTGCATTGTCTTCTTTTGGTTAGTGTGTAAGATTTGTTGTGTTCTTTCCCATTCTAAGCGTCATGTGACACCAGAAAGCTTTTTATAATGTAATCTCTCCCATCAATTATTCCAGTTGTCTATTTAGCCAGCAAACAGCCAAGACATGTCAACGTTGCAAGATTAGATTTAGATGGGTTTTGGATGCTACCAGTGTAGCATAAGCATGTCTACAGATGGTCTAATGGACCAGCATTTGTTTCTATCCTGAACTTGCATTCGGAATTTTCGGTCATGAGGTGTTTCCATCATCATGTTCACCTTACACATCAAATGATTGTTCAGGCAGAATGGCACCCCCAGAAATGATAAAGAAGCTGTCAGATTGACACATCAGAAAATCGTGATATTTTAATAAACTGTTTACTCAGTGTGTGTACCTCTTTATTTAGGAATATGGCCAGAATCCCCTAGTTTCAGTGATCACAGAATGCCTCCAGTTCCTTCAAGATGGAGAGGGCAATGCCAGGGAGGAGAGGCAAATTCACCATCAAATTTCACCTGTAACAGGTAATCGACACGCTTCTAAATTCACTCACATTATCCAGTATTGATTTGATAAATTCAGGCATCTGCCCTAATATGATAGGAAGATAATAGGAGGAAGGTATTACCTCAATGGATACCAAACGGAAGAAGGTGGCTCAAGTAAAAGCGCCATCAAGTTCATATCTCCAAGGGACAGCTCAGGGCACGGCAGTCACACTGCTTCAACAGCTGCTGGAAGGTTTGTCAGAAGCATGAATTACAGAGGTTTGGGCACCGGAGGAGGCCGGGGAGGAGCCCCAATGGCAAGGATTGCAGCCTACAAGGCCTGCTGGGCCTCAGGCTGTTACGATGCTGACATTCTTGCGGCATTTGACGATGCCATCAGTGATGGTGTTGACATTATTTCAGTGTCTCTAGGCGGAGACTATCCTCAGGGTGATTATTTCAGCGATGCCATATCCATCGGCTCGTTCCATGCAACAAGCAATGGAATACTTGTCGTTTCTTCTGCAGGGAATGCTGGGAGCCAAGGCTCAGCAACTAACCTTGCACCATGGATGCTGACAGTAGCAGCAGGAACAACCGATAGATCCTTTGCCTCCTATGTCAGACTAGCAAATCGTACCTTCATAATGGTAATTTTCGTTCTAAGATGACACTTCCACTCTTAATTTCTTATGCAATCTCAAGAGTACTTTCCTGAACATTGCGCCTTTGATGCAAAGGGTGAGAGCTTGAGCACATACCACATGAACACTTCAGTTAGCACAATTTCAGCTTCAGAAGCCAATGCAGGCTATTTCACTCCCTATCAATCCAGGTAAAGCAAAGAAGTACCTGGAATTAATATCTTGATTTGAATTACCAACAAACTGAATTTCCTTGTGGCTTGTTGTTAGCTTCTGTCTGGACAGCTCTTTAAACAGGACAAAGGCCAGGGGAAAGGTTCTTATTTGCCACCATACTGAAAGCTCTACAGAATCACGTGTATCAAAGAGTATGGTTGTGAAGAAAGCCGGTGCAGTTGGGATGATTCTCATCGACGAGATGGGGGATCATGTAGCTAATTGTTTTGCTCTTCCTGGCACTGCCGTTGGGAAAGCAATGGGTGATAGAATTCTTTCCTATATCAATAGTACAAGGTTGTATGTTAGATACTGCACTAATTGTCAAAAGGGCATTTTATTGGCATGTCAATCTTTTTCTAAATCAAATTCTACAGGCATGCCAGTACAATGATTTTGCCAGCAAAGACAATTTTAGGCTCCAGAGTTGCCCCTCGGGTGGCGGCATTCTCTTCAAGAGGTCCAAATTCATTGACACCAGAGATTCTGAAGGTAACCAGGCACTAAAGTTGAGGTAAGATTATTATCAGTGATAAATCAAATGACACATTCCTTCTTCATGTGGGTATCTTATAGCCAGACATCGCTGCTCCCGGGCTAAACATCTTGGCGGCATGGTCTCCTGCTAAGGAGAACATGCATTTCAACATCCTATCTGGAACTTCCATGGCATGCCCCCATGTTACAGGAATAGCAGCTCTTATCAAAGGCGCATATCCATCATGGTCTCCTTCAGCAATTAAATCAGCAATTATGACAACAGGTATCAGTTGATACCATATTCTGAAGATAAAATAGCGTTGTAAGTTGCTACCAATCTTATGCATCTTACTTGCAGCAACTGTACTGGACAGCAAACACAGCGCCATAACCACGGACCCTGAGGGGAGGACTGCAACCCCGTTTGACTTCGGCTCAGGCTTTATGGATCCCATCAGAGCTCTTAACCCAGGGATCATCTTTGATGCAAATCCTGAAGATTACAAGTCATTCCTATGTGCAATTGGCTATGATGAGCACTCCTTGCATCTAATAACTAGAGATAACAGTACATGCGCCGACAGAGCTCCTTCTTCTGCAACTGCTCTGAACTATCCATCAATTACCATACCACACCTGAAGAAGAGCTATTCAGTCACTCGAACTATGACGAACGTGGGGAGTCTAAGAAGTGCTTACCATGCTGTGGTGTCTGCTCCTCCAGGCATCAACGTGACAGTGACCCCAGAATTTCTAGTATTCGAGAGCTACGGTGTGAAGAAGACCTTCACAGTAAGCTTCCATGTGGATGTGCCTCCTAGACATTATGTCTTTGGTTCTTTATCGTGGCACGGAACAGATGCTAGCCTGATGATGCCATTGGTAGTAAAAGTCGAAACAGCTGACAAAGGCCTGCTTTGATGACCTGCACAGATACTTGATAGAGAGTGCCTTACAACGACACTGTAAAGAGGTAAAACAGATTAGGTATAAGTTACCTAGAGCTAGTTTCAGAAGAAGAAAAAAAGAGTTAACCACAACATTTGATTTGAAATTTGCTACCCTAATTTAATGAAACCACTCCCAGAAGATGCTTATTTTCTTACTGGAGTAGAATGCCTGGCAATCTTCTGAGTGTATTTTACTAGATGTAAATGTTAAGAATGAAGAAGTTGCTGTACAGTGTGAGCATGTTATGAGCTACTTCTTTTTCTTTTGGATTCATTTCTATACTTGTACATAGAAATAGTACAGAGCAAGCTTAGATCACTATAAACACAGAGAAACATTTCATATAAAAGGAAATGTCATTATAAGCACAAGGACGCACGAGGGCTATTATGTTAAATAACAAGTATATTGCTTTTGGAGTTCAAAGTTTAAGCCTTTCATTTTTCAGATAAGCAATATCTAGACTGTATTGCCAAAAACGAGCCAGCAGCAAAAATAACAAAGACTTATTTAGTACAAGAGTATGGTTATATCAAGCACTATGTCTCTGGTTAAGTGGCATTGTAAATCGGACGCGAAGTATTCAAGGAAATTATGGTTTCTTAAGTGTCAAGCGCCAAAAAAAAATAATAGCTCAAGAAATTTGACCATTATGTATAGGACAAGTGTTTCAAGCGCCTTAGTGCCTAGGCAGTAAGTATCCAAATCAATATCTGTTGATATGACATTTTAGATTATATCATTATAAGCACTGAAGGTCATAATTTCTGCACGTTTTAGTTATTTGTATCGTCACTACTCAGTACTGCGAACTCTAATGAAACAGGTTCTGTTTTTGTTCTATGAATCATTGTTATGTTACCCCTATACATACTCTTTAAATCATATGGGTGTAATACCAGTAGGAAAAGAGAAAGAAAAGCGAATAATAATGACAATCCAAAAGGAAATAAAGGATACAAAAGATTTTTCCGTTAGAACCCTTCCGTTAGAAAAGGTAGACTGAATCATCCTGGAGTAGGAAGGGGGAAGAAGCCGTCGGAGAAGAGCCGGGGGGATTCGGCCGAAGGAGCCAAGATAACCCTACTGGAGCCATAGTAGATGATAGGGACCTAGAAAAACTGAGGCCCATGGTGTTCGACCTTGGTGGGCCAAGCCGATGTCGATAACTTTTGCTTACTAGCTCGATGGTTTTGCCTCGGCAAGCTCCAACACACCTCGATGGTTTGGCCTCGATGTGGTTTACTTCAGCCTTGACGGCTTTTGCCTCAACTGAACATCACTTCGCCTCGATAGTGTCTCCTCTACTAGGGGCTCTCGCTAGCTCGATGGATTCGCCTTGGTGAGCTTTAACATATCTCAATGGCTTGGCCTCGGTGTAGGTCAACTCGGTCTCAACGGTTTTGCCTCGATCGAGCATCGCTTCGCCTCGATAGTATCTCCTTGACTAGGGGCTCCCCCTAGCTCGATGGATTTGCCTCAGTGAGCTCCAACACATCTTGATGGTTTGGCCTTAGTGTGGTTCAACTCAAACTCGATGGCTTTGTTTTGGCCGAACTTCGCTTCGTCTCGATGGTGTCTCCTGGACTAGGAAGTCCTCTAACTCAATGGATTCACCTTGATAAGCTCCAACACACCTTGATGGATTAGCCTCAGTGTGGTTCACTTCGGCCTCAACGGATTTTGCTTTGGCTGAACTTTACTTCGCCTCGATGGCATCTCCTCGACTGGAGGCTCCCCCTAGCTTGACAGAGTCACCTTGTCAAGCTCCAACATTCCTTGATGGATTGGTCTCGGTGTGGTTTAATTCGGCCTCGATAGCTTTGCCTCGACCAAACATCGCTTCGCTTCGACGACATCTCCTTAACTAGGGGCTCCTCCTAGCTCGATGGATTCACCTCGGCGAGCTTCAACATGGCTCGATAGCTTGGCCTCGGGGTGGTTCAACTTGGCCTTGATGGTTTTGCCTCTGCCGAGCATCGCTTCACCTCGATGGCATCTCCTCGACTAGGGGTCTCCTTAGCTCGATGGATTCACCTCGATGAGCTCAATATGCCTGAATAGCTTAGCCTCAGTGTGGTTCAACTCGACCTCGATGGCTTTACCTCGGTCGAACATCCTTTACCTAGACGGCGTCTCCTTGACTAGGGGCTCCCTCTAGCTCAATGGATTCGCCTCAGTGAGCTCCAACATGCCTTGATGGCTTAACCACGGTGTGGACACTACTCACCCTCTGGGTTAGGTCTGCGAGAACTCGCCCTCTGGGGTTGAGTCACCTAACACTCACCTTCCGGGTCGAGTCACCTAACACTCACCCTCTAGGGTCGGAGCTGCAACAACTCGCCCTCTAGGGTTGAGTCACCTATCACCCACCCTCCGAGGTCGAGTCACCTAACACTCACCTTCCTGGGTCAGGTCTACGACAACTTACCTTCTGAGATCGAGTCACCTATCACCCATCCTCTGGGGTCAGGTCTGCAACAACTTGCCCTCTGGGGTCAAGTCATCTATCACCCACCCTCTGAGGTCAGGTCTGTGATAACTCACTTTTCGAGGTCGAGTCGGCTAACATCCACCCTCCAGGTTGGGTCTATGACAACTCGCCCTCCAGGGGTCGAATCGCCTAACACTTACCCTTCGGTGACGGGTCTGTGACAACTCGCCCTCCGGGGTTGAGTAGCCTAACACTCACCCTCGGGGGTTGGGTCTGCGACAACTCTCCCTTGGGTCGAGTCGCGTATCACTCACTCTCTAGGGTCAGGTCTATGACAACTTGCACTTCAGGGTCGAGTTGCCTTACACCCACCCTCCGGTGTCGGGTTGATGACTACTCACCTCCTCTCCCCGATGGCGACATGCCTCCCTGACAGATAAGCCACTCACAAGTTTCATCTTGAGCACCAAGTTTTTTTCGATGAGCGACGACGACGTCCTCATTTCCCCGACGAATGAGCCACTCGTGAGTTTCGTTTCGAGTGCCAAGTTTTTCGATGGGAGACGGCGACATCCTCGCCTCCTTGATGGACCAGCCACTCACGAGCTTCATCATGAGCGCCAAGTTTTTTTTCCAATGGAAGACGGCGATATTCTCACCTCCCTGACGAACCAGTCGCTCATGAGTTTCGTCCTAAGCGCCAAGTTTTTTCTGATGGGGGGCGATGACATTCTCGTCTCCCTAAGTGATCAGCCGCTCATGAGCTTCGTCCCGAGCGCCAATTTTTTTTTTGTTATGGGGGGCGATGACGTTCTCACCTCACTAAGCGATCGGTTGCTTGTGAGATTCATCTCGAGTGCCAAGTTTTTTCCGATGGAAAATGGCAACGTCCCCGTCTCCCTGACTCATGAGCTTTGTTCCAAGCGCCAAGTTTTTTCGATAGGAGATGGTGACGTTCTTACTTCCTCGACGGACAAGCCACTCGCGAGCTTTGTCATGAACACCAAGTTTTTTCCCAGTGAGAGATGGCGACGTTCTCACCTTCTCGACGGATTAGCCGCTCATGAGCTTCATCACAAGCGCCAAGTTTTTTTTATAGCAGACGACAACGTTCCTGCCTCCCCAAGCGATTAGCCGTTGGTGAGCTCTGTCATGAACGCTAAGTTTTTTTTATAGGAGATGGGATAGTAGAATATCCCTAGTAAGAAGGTTTTTGAACTTTGTTTCAACATTAGATAAGTAGCAATAATACAAGCCTGGTAAATGACACAAGCAATTGTAATCCCTTAGCACCATTGCCGAAGAACATTGTGTGGACAAAACAAAAGCATCCCGACACTGTGCCACGCCGGTCGGTGTCCGAGCCAACATCATTTCTTGCGCAAAAATAAATTTCAAGCGTCAAGTTTTTACGATGAAAGTTGCGCATATGTGCCAAATTAGATTGTGGAGTACTAATGAGACATGATTTCTCGAGCTATTTCCTGGAGTGGATGGTGTGTCTCATCAGAACGAGCCAGAACAAGAAACGAAAGCAAAAGGTTATGTTTCGTTCAAAATGCTTAGAACGTCCTAATTAGGGGCAAATTGTCGTTTGTTGAAAAGCTTAATACTACTATAGAAAAGTAAACTAACCTTCAAATATCTCTTGTGCTACTGTTGAATGGTTGATCAGCATCGTTGAAGATGCATACTATATGAGTTGGCATTTCTTGCCCAGACCAATCAAGACAGTTGTTGGCCAACCAAACCCAGCTCGCGTACACCTGCGCTTCCGTTATTTCCAGACATAGGATCGTAGAAGAAGGATCAAGCGCTCACAGCTTAATTCATTCATCGAAACCTTCAATTATGAATGCTGAATAGAACTTGACGGTCGCAAGGCATAGGTTAGTTAATTAAACTTTCCGAAAGGATTACTTAGCTTTATCGGCTTCTTTGATTCTGCCGAAACGAAGTGAAAACAAAAGAAGAGACGGAGTGAAAAAAAAAAGAGAAAGAAAGCACTCCCTCCCAGCAAAATCACTCTCTTCCGCCGCTAAAGAAACGCAGCGAAAACGACCAGAGCAAAGCCAAAGCGTATCGACATTCCATTCCTGTTACTCCGGTCAGTGCACGCCAAGCGATGAGACGCTCGGGCAGGCCATGCCAACGCCCATGCGGCCGGGTACACCAAAACGGCGACCGCTACTTTTGACCCAACGAACGCTAGTAGCGTCGGCATATACACATGCACGCATCACCAATGAACACCAGCGGTGGGACGATCAGACGACGTCCGTCGCGGAAAAAGGCTTGGTTCGGAGGCTTGAGGCCGTAGCCAGTGGCGGAATCAGGATTTAATTATATGTCGGGTTTACTGATAGAATGATTTAGACTATTTAGATTGAAACATAAAAATATTACCCAATTGAATATATCCGAACTGTATACTAGATATTTTTCTATATTTTGAACTGAAGGTTACCCGGTCCGGTGTTTGGTTCTGCCCCTGACCGTAGCCTTCCCATCTCGTTTGCGCAACTACTCGCTCGTTTGGTACGTGTGCACCACCAGGCGCCGCGCCGCTCGGTGAGACGACGTCCGTCGCGGACAAGGCTCGTTTGCGCAACTCACCACCAGGCGCCGCGCCGCGCCGCTTGGCGAGAACTTGAGAACGGCGAGCTGCCGCACGCGCGCGCGCGGCGCTAGACGCGGTGACCGGCGCCGTTCGGCACGGCACGGCACCGCACCGCACGCTGTTGAGTTTGACCCGTTGCGGTGCGCACGGCTGGGGTGGTGGGACGCCTCTGTCGAATCCGCAGTGCCGAACCGTGTTGGTGTGAGCGGAGGGGGAGATGAGGACATCCCTTGGATGGATGGACGGGGTGCGGTGCCGTGCCGTGCGATACAGTGGTATCCACTGCGTCGTCCTTAATTGGGCATCGTGCGGTTGTGCGTGCCACCGAAAGATGGTTAGTTCGGCACGCACGACACGACGATAAGGTACTACCTAATGTGACTGGTAAGCCACATTAAAGACGGGATCTAAGATGTTTGAGGCGCTGCATCCGTGGTTAACTAGCTAGAATGTATCGCCCACCAACCTCCCCACGGTTGTACCGCTCGATTTCTGCCATGGACGATAGTAACTGAAAAAGAAGGAACGCTAGCAATCGAGCTCTGACAAACACAAACACATTGGATACAATGGCAGCATAAATTCCCTCCCACGGTTAACGTTCAGTTAAGTTGTCTTCGGATTCGTTTATATAGTTTTTTGATTTTTTACTTTTAGATAAAGAGATATTTATATATAGTTTTAATTGATATAAATAAAATTATTATAATTTATACTATAGTTAACTAGTAAACAACTTTAAAAACACTCAGTCAAAAAAAAAACTTTAGCTTTTCGGCAAAAAGAAAAAAAACTTTCACTTTTCGGCAAAAATCAGCGAATTAATCCACCAATGGAAAGGTAGCAGTCTCACCACTCTTAACGCACTCCCACTCACACTCCCAGCCGCCGTAGGGCGAGAGAGAGCAAGGCATGCGGAAGGACGCGGCCGCCGGAGGTGGCGTCCCCGGCATTGCCGCCGGCCCGTCCCCTGCGCTCCTCTGCTTCGACCTCAAGCCCTTCCTCGCCGCGCTCACCGTGCTCACGCTCCTCAGCGCCGCCTGGCAGCTCCGCCCCTACCACTCCCTCCTCTCCTCCCCATTCTCCGTCTGCCCCCACCCGGCCGCCGCCACTAACACCTCGCCGCCTCGCTCGCTCGCCGTGCACGCCAAGACCTCCAGCTCCAGCTCGAACGCATCCTCGTTGCCGAAACAAGAGCAGCACCCTGCGGCGCCCGACCCCAACAGGCGGGAGTTCCGCGCAGTGGGCAACGCCGCGGCGCTGTTCGTGCAGATGGGAGCGTACCGCGGCGGGCCGTACACCTTCGCGGTCATAGGGCTTGCGTCCAAGCCCACGCACGTCTACGGCAAGCCCTGGTTCCGCTGCGAGTGGGTGCCCAACAAGGGCGCGAGCGCGAACGCCTCCTCCTCCTCGTCGGCGGCGCCGGCGCGGCCGATGCGCGCGGCCAAGACGTACCACATGCTCCCGGACTGGGGCTACGGCCGGGTGTACACCGTCGTGGTGGTGAACTGCACGTTCGCGCGGGTGCCCAACGCCGACAACGCGGGGGGCAGGCTCGTGCTGAACGCCTACTATGGCCCGTCGACGGCGCGGTATGAGCGGATCGTGGCGCTGGAGGAGGCGCCCGGGGCGTACGACGAGGCCGCGTACCGGCCGCCGCACAGGTACGACTACCTCTACTGCGGCTCCTCGCTGTACGGCAATCTCAGCGCGGCGCGGGTGCGGGAGTGGATGGCGTACCACGCGCGCTTCTTCGGCCCTCGCTCACACTTCGTGTTCCACGACGCCGGCGGGGTGAGCCCCGCCGTGCGCGCCGCGCTGGAGCCATGGGTGCGCGCCGGCCGCGCCACACTTCAGGACGTGCGCGCCCAGGCGGAGTACGATGGGTGGTACTACAACCAGTTCCTTGTTGTCAACGACTGCCTGCACCGGTACCGGCACGCCGCGAAGTGGACCTTCTTCTTCGACGTCGACGAGTACATCTTCCTGCCCGACGGGCACACGCTCGAGGGCGTCCTCGCCGAGCTCGAGCCCTACACGCAGTTCACCATCGAGCAGAATCCCATGTCGAGCAGGTTGTGCGCGCGGGACCCCAGCGATCCCGAGACCGACTACTCCAAGTAGGCGACTGTTTCTTGGCCCAAATATGCTGGTTTGCTAGAGAGATTATTTGTTTTACGCACACAATTACTACATTATTGGAAAATTGGTATATTAGTGTGACCTTTTGAACTGGAATCACCGAATTAGGAATCTGGAATCACAATGTAGCTTGTTGTGTCATTTGTATTGACTGAAAGGGCCAATTTAGTTGTTAGTTTGCTTCTGATGTTGCTGCATTCTTGCAATGCCGCACTAATCTAAGTGAATTGGAGCTGGAGTTTTGCAATGCAGCCTGGTTTTCGTGTGTATTTTGTGTTTTCAGTTGCCCAACGAAAACAAAAGTGGTAATTGGAGATTTCGAGTCTCCAATTTATGAATCTAGGTTACTTTTGGCAATGCAATTGTTGAATCCTACCATGCCCTTCTTGCATTACTTCTGTTACATTTGGCTATGGTTATTTATAAAAGACTAATTTTTCTTACTGAAAACCTTTGCAGTCAATGGGGTTTTGAGAAGCTGGTTTTCCGGAATTCGATCACTGGGGTGAGGCGCGACAGGAAGTATGCGATCCAGGCCAAAAGTGCATATGCCACAGGTGTCCATATGTCGGAGAACGTTATTGGGAACACCACGCACAAGACGGAGCACCTCATCAGGTACTACCACTACCATAACACCATCAATGTGCTCGGTGAGGTGTGCCGTGAGTTTGTGCCCATACCACCGAAGGGTGACGTAACGTGGTCCGAGAAGACACCCTGGTATTTCGATGATAGCCTGAAGCGCCTGGCTGATGCTGTGCGGGAATTCGAGAGGAAGACCATTGGTGATGTGCGAGTGTGATTATGACATGACCACGAGAGAACGAACTGATGTATAGTATTGCTGTTGCCCACTCATGAGGCTTGGCAAGGGCCTCCCTGATGTGATCAACCGAACAAATAACTTACGATTTGGAGCTCTCTGAGCTGACAGAGAAGTGAAGAAAGCGAAGCTGCAACCCCAAAGGAATGGCAGATTGTGTGCCACTACAGCTCTGAATTTAATCTGCAAAGGTGAGGATTTTGTAAACAGACATCTCATCAGTGTAAATTTCATTGTTTTATTGCTCGGCCATATACAGTGTATTCCATTCACTTGAAGTTCCAATCTGATAAGACTGTGTGAGACCCTATGGAGGTTATTCCATGGTGTATGATGAGTATTTAATTTTGTTATGCAAATATTGTCGAAGTTTGAGTTTGGTTTCAGGAGTTTGCAATGTTCAGAGTTGTTGTTGGGCGTAAGGTGGTCTGACCGGCTTGTGGCCCACGGTCATGGTGCCAGCGATCAGACCGGCTTTTGGCGAATTGGTGTTGATGAACATAGGATACCGAGAATGTTTGCCAAGTGGGTTGTGCCTACATGTTGTGAGGTGCATGTGAAGACTATGTGTGATATGGTTGGTCAAATCATGATGGTCTTGAGTTTAACTTACAGCTTGGGAGCTATGAGGGGTTTGAGTGTGTGTGCACGGTGAGTGCCAGTGTTTTGTTGTGGTGTGTTGCATGATGCATTGCTTTGACTAACGTGGTGTATGGAACTGGTGCTTGAGGTGTTTGCTTGGTCTTTGAATGTACAGGTGGTTTGGAGAATATTAGCTGTCGACAACAAGGGACCAGAACTAGTTGGGAAAGCTAGGGTCCGTGCGGTCGGGTAAGTCTGATAGAAGCTATGTGGCTTAAGCAGGAAGCACAGAAAAGACAATGATCACGAAGAGGCAACTTGGTGCATATGGTACTTAAGTAACAAGGCCGATGCACGTAGAAATGGTTCAGAGGAGTTCGAATGCGTGAAGATGTGACGGGCTAGTTATTAGGCACACTGGGCTATGTGTCAAAGCATGTAGAGATGCTTTGAGGTGAATATAAGGATTCTTGGCTCATCCATTATGTTAATTGATGATTTTGTGTATTGTGCGGTGCTATGTGACAGTTTGCTTGTTGTTGGTTAGGACGCTGAAACTAGGTCATGGTAAGACGGACATGATCGAGACTAAGTTAGGAGAGCTTAGATCCAGGGCGGTCAAGGGATCAGGACTAAGCTAGGGGAGCTGAGGTCTAAAACGATCAAGGTGCCGTCGAAAGATGACTGAGGCTAGCGGAGTGATTACAAGCCGGAAGATAAGGAACTAGAGCCAGAGCTACCCATGGTGAATATGACGGGCAACAGCAGGGTGGATCTAAACTAAGCTCAGGGAGGAGCTAAGATCTAGAACAGTCAGGGAAGCAGGGTGACGTCATGGTGCATAGAGAGACATGTGGTGTGCCAATTGACTTGGGCTCGTTTGCATGTAAGGACGGTTCAGTGGGATTCCGACGCGTAAGAGACTTAGCAGCAAGTTGTTGAGTTCACATGGAGTTGAAGATGAAGCATGTGGTTACTTCAAGGTGAAGAAAGCGCGAAGCTTCGTGGAAGGTGGTTTGAGGGTAAAATGATATTTTGCCCTAAACTGAAAAGTTGAGACTTGATCAAACCACCGTGCGAGAATGCGCAAGAGAGGTGGTTTAGGTCAAGAATGTGCTGAAAATGTTAAATAGATCAATATTGATTCACTAGTGAGCTAATGGTTGTGTGTGCTTTGAGAAATGTGGATGTGTGAGTGTAAAACCTGGTATGGTGTTGAGTTAACGGGTTATTCTATATAAGTGGATGAAACATGACTAGAGGTGTTGGTTAGGGTTCGTTGTGAGCTTCTATATATAAGAAGGGAGAGAGGTGGTGGCTTAGAGTTAAGTTTTGAGGAAGCTTGTGCTAAGCAAAGTAGAGGAGATTAGAGTTCTTGGAGAGAACATTTGGGAGATGAGTTGTGTCTCTTTGTCTTGAGCTTTTTGCCATCCTTAGGCTTTATGAATGGTTAGGGAATGTTTATAAACATTCATATCTTAGTATAGATATCAAAATTCGTCTAAGTCTTTCTCCTCTTTGTTCAAATGTTGAAATCTTGGTTTAGTTTTGTTTTTGTTGTTTCATTCTTCTCTCTTGATCTTGCTATGATCCATGATGAGTAAAAAGTAGAAGATGACTCAATTGATCAATCTTCATCCATCTAGATCACTCATATAGCTAAATTCGATATCAACCCATTTTGCTTGTTTTTGGATCAAATTTGGGTTTTCGTGGTTAAGATAATTTTATCTTGAATTCATGCCTAGATTAGCTTGCTATGACATGTAGGAGTAGATCTAGATCATCCTCTTTATGAGAAACTCCTCGAGCAAGAATTAACTTGTATTTTAGTGTTTGGGGTGTTCCTGAGACCTAGATTTGATTTTCTTCAAATTAGTGAACCTGAGCCAAAAAACTTGTGATTCTTGATTGGTACACGTTGCTAATGTTTTGAACAAGTTTCATGCAAAATTTAGAGATGTTTGGATGACATTTGAGTAATTTCTTAAGAGTTGAGTTTTGACCTGAGAGGCCTTTTTAGTCTAGGAACAGGGGATTGGTCAGACCGACCTCAGAGCTGCGGTCAGACCACCCAGGCCTGGTCAGACCAGCCCTAGATCAGTGGTCAAACTGTCCAGGCTCAGTCAACCAATCTTAAGCCTGCGGTCAGATCGGCCTAGTGAGGTTTTGGCCCGCTCGTTGCTTGTTCTGTTCTCTTGCCTTATTGGCTTCCGTTTTGTCTTTGTTTCTGCTGTGTATATGATTTTATTAGGTTCCCATTGCTAATTGTGTGAAGAAGCCAAAGCGGGTTGGTTTTATTGAAGTAGAAAAGAGTTAAAGATCATTCACTCCTTTTGATCTCTTACATCGGTCCTACACTTTGTTTACAATGAACTTCGTTTATGATGCATTTCTAGAATAGAAAGAGATAGTTCCAACTTTTCCTATTTACTGAGTTGCGACAAAGTGTAAATGACACTGTTTTTATTTCCTTATTTTTGTTGGGCCCGTAAGTTAAGGCATGAACCTCTAGAAATCAGCTGTTTTTCGCCACATATTGGAATGATTTTAGGATAAAGTAATCAATCAGAATGATTTTGAAAATAGTCTTGTAGCTAGAAAGGCAGAGAGAAGTTGGGGGACCGGGGGATGGGCATGGGTTGTATGATTGGGGAAGGTGGCTGGCCTATAGTATGGGGGTGTGGTATTGTCTCCAGCTGCTGCCTTCTTTGTCATGGCATTTGATGTTTTGTTCATTGTTTGGTGGGCCAAATTCTTACGCCAGATCTGTCGATATGCCAATAGTGATTAAGAGTCTTCAGATCAAGCATTACGTCATTTTGGTCTAATGTCGCATCAGGTTTTAAGGGTCGGTTACTAATTTGAGCCCGTTTGCTCATAGATTTCTCTGCTGCATCTCCTTGTATCTGTCTCTCTTCTTTCAGTCCTAGTGGCATTCATCCGGTTGAAAATGAATAATTTTAGAACTTTCTTTTTTCTAGAATGCAATTTTAGAACTTTCTTCAATGGCTGATGAAGCTTTTGTACTGACTGCGGTATATAACTACAACTAGTGAGAAACTGAGAAAAATATATATGCTTTATATGGCAATCTCTACATTAATTGACACACCTGTTATCATGCAGAACAACCTAATACATCCATGTATCCAACAAGTAGGGCCCATGGCATGGCTGCTATAAATTTCCATATTTCCAGAAAGTAGTAATGCTCTGCAACTTGTGCAACCTTTGTTTTACTCTCTGCTCTGCAACTTGTGCAACATGAATGTTCAAGTGATATCATCCAATACAACCATATGAAATTACAGAGCAGTCAATCAGTCATCCACCTTGGCTGCCGATTGATGGAATTAGCTTTTCTTTTTTCAAGTTTCTTTTGCTAAAGAAAAATAATCCTTCTAACAAAATCAACCTTTTACAACCATGGAAGCTCAATTGCCGATCATGGGAACCACAGTTTAGCTTACAATCTGTGTTTACTGTGCGATCAATATAGCACCACCTCATCATCATAGTTGTTCACATCTGAAGAGCGAAGATGCCATCATATCAGGCCACAATCATACCCCTACTACCCCAGATCTGTCCTTGTTACTTCACATTGTGATGATAAGATTTTACTGTCATCTTTGGTATCTGTGTAGAATACACGTAGTAGCAGAAGACTGGCAGGTGCAATGGGTACCAGATACCAGCTAATGCCAAATACTCCCTGCTTTTGTTCTGTGTAACACCAAGCCTGGACTGGAAAGCCCTTTATCATACACCAAGAGATTGATTTTTTTTTTGTGCTAAACTTGTCAAGTGCTATCCACAAAAATACTGGTACTACACTGCTACTCTGCTAGCCCATATGAGTGTGTGAATACTAGATTGCCGCGATCCATCATTCCCTGTCCACAGGTGTATAAAACTATGGTCACTGAAGCATTATGTCCAGTACGTTGGATTTGGTTTGGTTTGGGACTTTTTTATCTGTTTGTATTGACTTCTAAAAACTATTTTTGTACAATATTTAATTTTTAAACAGAATATCTTTTAAAATAGGGTATACTAGTCGATTATGGTATGTATTATAGTAACTTCATTTATATCTATTAAAATCATATATGAGTATTTATCTCTTTACAAATTTGTCTATAAGCTGATATTTTTTATAATTTAAATTTAAAAGCTAAAACATATCTGAAGCGAAAAGGACAGGGGAACGCGCATAGCCCCTTGTGATTTGTGGGCCCCACCGGTGTGGTACCGCATGCCCGAGGCCGTTGTAGACTTGTAGTGCGTCAGAAACTTCCGGAAAACCGTTTCATGAAAGAAAGGGTGGCCATGAGCGATTCACAGGGTCCGAACATGGTTCGAGGTTCCCGTACCGCAGATGGTCCGTCTCTCCGGTGAACAGGGTGAACATGTTTCAGATCTAAAAATAACACACTTTTGAGAATTCCTAAAGAAAAAAATCTCACTTTGTGAAGCTATGGCATGCTCCTAAACGCTATGGCTTTTGATCAAAATATTACTATAGAAATTAACTTTTCTAAGGTATTTAATTAAAGAAAAATAGGAAAAAAAATAAAAACTAAAATACTATTGTAGCAATTGTTAGTTTTTCAAAAGATATTCAATTAAAAAATAAAAATATAAAAAACCATTATAACTTTACGGATAATTAAGCTTGTATTGAATAAAATGTGTGTAGACAAGATCAAGTGAAATCCAGGACCTCTGTTGATCACGAACTCCAGTGGATACTAGATCCCAATTCTATGATAATCTCTGGTGCAAGTTCGAGTGCCTCCCCGCCGATGATGATTGCAATGAATGATGCAGGAGGAGCATCCAACCTTAGCCCTTAGGTGATGCTTATCTTTCTCCTCCTTTTAGCAATAATAGTAAACACTAAGATAGTATAGCGATGGTGCACTGTTGGTCAAACTTTATCCTCTCTTTCTGTCCTTTCTGGGTCATGGCCGTAGGTTGGTAAAAAGCCATCCTTTCAAGCTTCAGCAAGGACGGCTCCGATGACAGGATAATAATATACTAACTGTTATGCATAAGAACATATCTTACCAGCCATATAACCGGAAGGATTCCGGGCAGCACGCGAGGCCACGTCGCCCCCAGCGCTCGGCCAGCCGGCGCGTGGCAAGGGAATTTGCGTACGGCCGGTCGAGCCACTTTCCTCGTATTTTCTGAAAATTACATAAAGGTCATTTTTCCTCGCGAATAGGTCCTTGCAAGTTTTTTCTTTAAAAAAATTTATTGGATGGCGCCCCGTGGGTTTCCAAAATTACGTATAGATCCTTATTTACTTACGTACAGGTCCTTACAAGTCCTCAGTTTTTTACAAAAAAACCCTTTGATTTTTCCGAAATTACGCATTTGTCCTTGATTTTTTTTTATGAAACTCCCTGTGAATTATCGTCTCTTTTACTTCGGTCCACACGGTAGCTAGCGCGACGCACGCCGCGCTTATGCAGCTAGTTCATACAAAATTAGGCAGCCTCCGCGGGTAAAATCATGCACTTTTTTTTAAAGAGTTCATACACAGCACGCATTCTAGACAGATTGCTTCATCACTACGGAGAAACAGAAATTGCTAGTATCATAACATTTCTAGAGAATTGTTTAAATAATACATTTGTAATTAATATTATATAAATATATCATTGCTAAAAATTACATAAATAACCTTTTGTCGCTAAATCAAATGGTTCAGACCTCTTTGTTGCCATTTGAAATGATAATAATCCTAAGTGGAGTCCTGTGTGACAGTTAACAGTCTTTGTCGCTAAATAAATTAACAACAAGACCTCTATAGCCAATTTAACCGACGACAAAGGCATGTCGTCAATCCAGTTGATGACAGAGCTTCCCATTTTAATTGGCGACAACAATTCTATCGCGTTTTTTTGGTTTTAGAATAAAATGAATTTCAGCCAGTTTTCTGGACCTTATATAGGTTTGCCTTCTGTCGCCATTTCAAATAGGGATAGAGGCATCTATCGCCATTTCAAATGACGATTGAAGCTGCAAGGGCTTCTGTCATCATTTCAATTGATGATTCGTCTCTCTATCGTCAATTGAAATAGCGACAGATGTCGTGGCGTCCATGTGGCACTATGTTGTCTATTGAAATGGTGCCAGAAGCTCTGTCCCAAGTGGCTACATATGGTTTTTTATGTAATTCTTAAGCGGTGATATGTTTATGCAATATTATAAAAATATATTAGTTTTAAAAAAGAAATCCACTTCTAGACATCACTATCCGGATAAGTCGACGGCTAATTCAACTGTGAAGCAACTATACAATGCTGGTGATAACTACTGCAAAATTTATATTTTCTTCAGATGAGAATTTTGGAGCTATTGAGGGATAGTAAGACTTGCCGTTATTAAGCTGACACACAGATAGAGATCGTTGCCAGGCAAGGTTTGACCTTTCTTTGATCGGTTTTTGTCTCTACTAACAGAAACTCACTAGAAAGGTTGAAAGAATAACACAACGTGGCAAGTTTGAGTTTTTGGTCGGCATTATGACTTGTCCTTCGAAAAATAGTTGCTCTGAATCTCTGATGACCTTTTCTGTTAAGAAAGGGTATCTTTGATCCTCTCTCTCTCTCTCTCTCTCTCTCTCTCTCTCTCTCTATGTAAAGAAGCTTGAGCCTCTCAAAGCTCATGACTTGGTTTCTATGCCTAAGCTTGGAAAATCAAAACCTTTGGGACACTGGGCCTTCACGCCATTGCCCTTTTCCATTCATTTTCTAAAGCAAGATATATTGATGTCAACATTATGGGCCCAACCATGGCCCATGTAGTTTCATTATCGACAACAAATTGAAATGAACCTTTTTTTCCTAGCAACAAATGCCTAAAAATGTGTTTTTTTTAAAAAAAATAACTCTAGAAATGTTTATACTAGCCGATCAGTCATGCAAATTGTATTTACATTTGTTTTAATTTTTTATGCATTTTATTTATGCTCGGTTCTCTGTAGTCTGCACTGACAGTTTTGATGTGCAGATTGAGGATCCACAGAAACATAAATGGGCACACAGAAAGGGAAAATTGAAGCTTTTTCCAAGTTCAGAGGAAAAAAAAAAAGCCTTGGGGCTTTAGACCAAAGGAAACGATGCTTTACCGCTGTGCTTCTGCAGCGACTTAGCTTCACCTTCACGGTCACGGCTAATCCGAGAGAAGCCGGCAGATAAGAGTTGCTTTCGCTGAGTTAAAAGAGTGTGCAATGCATGAGATGTTAAAGGCGAACCATCCACGCGACCCATGTCCTCAAGTATGTGTTTGGTTCATGGGACCATGGGGATGGGATGGGGCGGTCCTCGTTCCAGAGCTGTTTGGTTCAGAGTCAGGTGGGATGGGGGATATCCCTCTAGGGAATATTCTGTGGATATGCTCTCAAATTGGGGATGATCCTATCCCCCAAAAATGAGGGGATGGTGAGGGATGAAGTGGGACAAGTGGCTGACAGGTAGGCCCCGTCCCTAAAAAATGGGTTGGATCCATCCCGTCCCACCATGACTCTGAACCAAACAGAAAACAGGGACCGTCCCGTCCCGTCCCTAAAAAATGGGTTGGATCCATCCCGTCCCACCATGACTCTGAACCAAACACACCCATATCAGCAAGGTTGACGGGTCAGCGCTTACGATCTCCCAGTTAATGCCTTGTCCAGGAACAGTGTGGTCTTGACTCCTGTGTACCGCTAGCTCTTGCAATTTCTCAACTGGTTATATCTTGCGCTGCTTTATTTATTGGATGAATGGTCCATTCATGCTTGCGTGGGAAATGTGGGCACAAGCTGCAAAATAAATGTTTCGCCCGTTTCAGCCATAACTTCTGACTTCTACTTTTAATTTACTATTCCTTAATTTTGTTTTCTTCTAATTTTTGTTTTTTTTTGTTTTTTTGCCTTTTCTTTTTTTCTGTATTACTTTGCATTGTTCATGATGAGCTAACATGTTTTTTTTTCTATTTTTAAATTTAATTACGCCAAATAAACTACCTCAGCTACAGTGAAAAGTAAGTTAGCTACAGTAAAAAAAGTCATAAACTATCGCCAAATTGAACACCCCAAAACTTTGATTCTTATTAAAAAGAAGAATGTGCAAGTTTAAACAAAAGAAGAAAATTGTACAATCTATTCTATTGATTTCTTTCATTATACATGGCGTCATGTGCGACCAATAATGTAGGTTTGGACCCACGTATAATAAAATAATCAGTGAAAAATATAACTGCCCTGAAAGTCAGCGAGGGCATATACAAACTTTGACGTGTCCTTTCTTGTGTGGATATGACCATGTGGGAAGAGTTTACCTTCCGAAGTTACCTTCTTGCAAGGGCAATGGTTTGTGTTCTTTTTACGGCGAAATTGTACATTATTTTGACCTTCTCCATTCATTTCTTTTCCAGTGGAGAAATTGTACATTTCTAAAAGCACAAAATTAATTGAATCACTCTAAAGGCAACTATAGTTCTAGATTTCTCTAATGAAATTGATTAAGCTTACACATGGGATGTCTCCAGCATTTATAATTGCATATATAAGCTTTGTGGAAAAACCAAAAAAACTACGTTCTCAAGGAATACACACACATACGGTTGCGCTAACGAGCATGTGTGTACACGCTACGTGTGGTTGCTGGCTGGATTCCTGGTGCGGATAGTGCATACTCGGTTGGTGCGTAACTTCATGAATTATAGATGCTAACTTTTGTATGAGATAGTAACTTTGCAAATGTAAGTAACTTCATAAATTACCAATAATAATTTTATATTCAAGAGATAGTAACTTTCCATAGCATTGCAATGTGAAAGTTATCATATGAGAACTATAAGCAACTTCGTGAATTATAGATGATAACTTTTGTGCATGAGATAGTAACTACACGCACGGGTCTCTTGCACTGGGTGGTTATGGTCTGACGCATGCATATATGCAGCAGGAGAGAAGGGAATAAGTGTACTTGACGTGTGATTTTTTTATCTTGTTTACAAACTAAAAAATAAAATAACTCTTTCATCGAAAGTTTGATCTACGATCCATTTACATCATTGTGTTCGAAATTATGAGCTTAACAAAATAAGATACATGTAAAATATGTTTTGACATTGAGAAATTCATGTCATTTTTACTACCTGGCTTTCTAGTGCATGAAATAGTAACTTAATGAATTATAGATGATGATTTTTTGTGCACAAGATAGTAACTTTGCCAATTATAAGTAACTTCATGAATTATAGATGATAACTTTATGTGCATAAGATAGTAACACGTATAAGAACTGTAAGTAACTTCGTAAATTATAGATGATAACTTGATGTGCATACGATGGTAATTTATCATAATTAATAAACTCTAGTAACAGTCCGTGGGGTGGGATAGTGGGATGATTAGCTGGTTGGGTCAGTTAGGATCACGCGTTTATTCTACGTGTAGCTATTGAATAGTATATACATATACATATATACACACGCATACATGCATAGATATGTACATACATACATACGATTTTTTATCATCATGGATAATACAACTAGTATGGTATCTCTGTCATGTGGCTAACGGCTATGGTTTGAGTCCTGCTAACTACATGTTAGGTTGGTTTATTATGGAATTTCTAGAATTTAATTCCGCGGCCTTTCAATTTTTGAGCTTCAAGGATGTATATATATTTTTTTCAGAATTTTCTAGAATCAATTGCACCCTTTGCAGAAGAAAATGTATAAAGATTTTTTTTTTTGAAAAAAAACTCATATACCACTTAAAGACCAGTTATTCTATGCCGTGGAGAAATCGAGATCGATCTAGCTTGAAACAAAGCAGGGAAGAAAACAGACCGCAGATGACCTTTGCCTATCTTGGTGACGTCCAAGATAGTATAGCACATAGGTCAGAGATAGATTGGGGGAAATGCAAAAAAGAAAAGAAAAAGGAGAGAAATGGAGCATCACTCACGACAGGTGGTTGAGGGAGGGACATGTTACAAGACCTTTTCCAGTTTTGGCCTCATATGTCTGATACGGTGGAGATTCTTCGTCCCTTAATGCCCCTTCCTGTTTTGCTGTCAACAAAAAAAAGAGAGCAAGAGATTCCCAGCTTGTGCGTGGAAAATATTTCTTGTATTTGCGGTATCACTAGGTACACACCAAAACCACAAAACTTTTTCTAGACGCACAAAATTGTTGATCGTTTTCCTCTCGATCTTGCTAGCTTTTCAGACTGGATTGAGTAGTTTAACTTGATCAAAGACAAAATTGAGTTAATACGCCTTGCGCACATAGCTGTGGGTACATTCGATTTTCCCTTAATTAGAATGGTATATTTCTGCCTTCCTTTTTCACCTGAATTCTCAAAGAATAGTATGGTATATTTCTGCCTTCCTTTTTCACCTGAATTCTCAAAGAATAGTACTACCTTATGATGATTTTGGCATATAGAATATTGGGCTTGTTCTTTGCAGCTTTTAAAAGCGGTTTTTATCTTTTGCTATAGTATCTAACTTTCAAGCAGAATATTTTTTCAAGACAGAGTTTACAAGTTAATTGTTGTACACATTAAAAAACCCAACATCTGTCCTAGCCAAAATCGCAAGCGAGTATCTCTCTCCGTAATCTTTGTCATGAACAACCCAAAATTCAAAAAATTCAACTAAAAGTTATAAATCACAGCTATAAGTTAAAAAAAAGAACAGGCCCATATATACATTCAATTCAAGTCAAGAGGTAGGTGGTTTTGAACCCACTAAACACAAGTTAGGGAGGATTAACTTAATCTGATCAAAACCTTAAATTAGCCCACCAAAAAGGTGGAACAAGCTAACCTACTTTCCTAACCTTGGTGAGGTTTAGGGCCGAAGATACTTGGCTTACCAAGTTTGGTAAATAACTAAATACTTCCTCGTCGTATTAGAATACATGAAATCTATTAAAATTTTGATAGAAATATACATAAAAATATTTAGATTTCTAACATAAAAATTATACTATTAGATTTTTCATCAAAAGTACTTTGATGTCATTATATTTTAAACAAGTTCTAACATATAATTAGAAAAGTAATAGTCAAAGGAGTGTATTGACATCCAGAGAGACAAGTAAAAAAACAAAATTAGTTTGCATCCACACATAATGATAACACACATGTGCAACATTGGTCTTAGGGAACCGAAAATCCATACAAACAGAGAAAAGATAAAAGCTGGAGTAGGGAGGATGCAACTTAAAATCTACACTTGCCAGATTAATAAATTTATTGTTCTAGAAGAACATTTCAAATTGTTTGTTCTAGAAGGAGATGGCCATGCATGTCAACAAGCTTACTGTTTTCAAAGCACAGCTGGAATATTGGAAAATATTCTCCTTTTAGCCCTGCTTCCTTCTTAAATGATAAGGACTATATTAAGTACTATTTTGCAGGTACAATTGTTGAGTACATGCTAGAAATAGCCATAGGTACCGTCCATCCACTTGACCATGACCTGGGGCCCAAGATGCCTGAACGGTATTATTGTGGTAATAAATTGGGAGAGCTTATCCGAAGCAAAGAATACAAACAGAAGACAAGAGAAAAGAGGAAAAAAATATTACTCACATTATTATTTTGGAAAAAAGTTAAATTAATTAAATGAGCGCTATTGTCATCAAGCACTAAAGTCCACATCACCCTGGCGGCCATCTTCCACAAGACAGAGTCCCCATCGAACGGCCAATATTGCTCGGGTGGGAATCCCTTTCCCTCTTCTTTTTCTCCGCCATCGCCATGTCGTCTCTCTGTTTCTCCACTCACACCACAAAATCCTCATATTACAAAATGACCCTTCCCTATAGACTCTACAGGCACTCGACAAGATACAACCCATTTAACTTGCTTGCAGCAAAGTACTAAAGTATACAAGCCACATTCACATGATTAGTATTGTAGTACGATTTTTCCCATCAATATCTCAATGGGAATATTTCGTACTAATGATCAAAAATAAAGAAGTGAAATGCTACAAAATGGTATACCGTTTGTAGCCAATTAGACAGGAGCCGTTGGTGCTATCCTCCTTCTTCAACTCCGGCGCTGCCCCTCCACCTCCTTTAACTCTGGTGCCACCCTCTCCTACTCCTTCACCTCCAACTTCAGATCTACCGACGACGGATTTACCGTGGCCCTTCGGACATAGAGAGAGGCCAGAGAGGCGGTGGTCCAACGGTGGAGGGTGGTGGGTGGCGATGGAGGGAGGCACGGTGACAGCGGCATATTGAATATCAGGTTGTGCAGGGTGACAACGGTGGGGAGGGGGAGATGGTGGCGTGGCTAGACAGCGAGGTCGCTGTCAATGGAGGAGGGGGTAGGAGAGGCGGAGGAGGATTGCGGAGCTGCTTCGGCACTGAAGAAAAGAGTGGAAGGGAAGAGGAGCGGTGGTGCCAATTTGGGAGAAGAGGGAGGGAGGAGCGAGAGAGCAGCGACAAGTTGAGGTATGCCGTTGGGGTGTTCCCAACAATACACCAAGTGGTGGTAGTTCTCATTGAAGAAACGGGTGGAGGATTCACCAATTGCGTCAAAGGATGGGCGTGTAACCGGAAAAGGATTTCTTTTTGGGAGCTTCAGCTATCGCGTGAAAGAGACGTTGACACGTCTCCTATGCAAACCAAACCGCCTTGCACCTCCACTGTTCCATTTCGTTTTTCTTTCCCATCTCTCTCTCTCTCGTTGTCAAGAGAGGGGGAAAAAAGAAAGAAAAAGAAGCCATCGATATATATCTTCATCTATAATTATTTTTTCCCTTCCTGTGATATGACGATACCAATTCTTGGATTTCCAGAAGACCCGACCGAATTGAATCCCCTCCTCACCTCCATCCATCCATCCTCCTCTCCTCCCTAGCTTATCAATCCACTTCTTCGATTCTACCCCTCGAGAAGGTAACAATTAATTCGTTAATACTATTATTAACCGCGCCCCTTGGGCCATCACATCATATATGCTTCCTCTGTGTTTCTGCATTCGTCTCGCGTAGACCCGAGTTAGCAGTTTGATTCTTTCTTCTTGCTTTTGTGATTGCAATCTGAAGGTGTTGAGGTGCATCTGCTAGTCCTGGAAGAAAGGGCTTCATATATCATGGTAAGTTTCTCTTCTTGGCAATCTGTACAGACATGCATGTATCTGTGCAGATGTACATGTAGCTTCTAGTAGCTATAGAGAGTTGCATTGGGTTTGGAGGAGGAGATGATGATGATGGCGATGATGATTTTGTAATTGGTGTGCGTACGTGCATGGAGATGTGGTGCAGGTGATGGTGAGCGTGCAGAGCCCGAGCCCGATGGTGCGGTCGGAGGAGGACCTGGGCCCGCCGTGGCTGCGGCCGCTGCTGGGGACGAGCTTCTTTGTGCCGTGCCGCGCGCACCCGGACCTGAGCAAGAACGAGTGCAACCTCTTCTGCCTCGGCTGCACCGGCGACGCCATCTGCGCCTACTGCCTCCCCGCCCACCGCGACCACCACGTCGTCCAGGTACGTACCTACCGCTTCCTCTCTCTTTGTCGTTGCGCGCGCGGCGGTTGCTGATGACAACGTACGTGTGGTGGGGGTGCAATTACTTCATATATGGATGTGTGCTTGCAGATACGGCGGTCGTCGTACCACAACGTGATCCGGGTGTCGGAGGTGGGGAAGCTGATCGACATCTCGCACGTGCAGACGTACGTGATTAACAGCGCCAAGATCGTGTTCCTCAACGGCCGGCCGCAGGCCAGGCCGGGGAAGGGCGTCACCAACACCTGCGAGATCTGCTGCCGCAGCCTCCCGGACTCCTTCCGCTTCTGCTCCCTCGGCTGCAAGGTAATTCACGGGCTAGTGATTCTTCTTCTTCTCCTCCTCCTCCTTTTCTTCCTTCCCCTAGCTTCCAAGCTCCAACCAGCCACTTTCCCTTCTTTCTCTCTCTCTCCATCTCCATCTCTCTCTATCCTCTCTCTAAAGTTTGTGCAGTACCAGTAGTGCTTGCCTGAGGCTTGGCGTGGGGGCCACGCCCACCTGGGGGCAAATGCAATGTCTGCAGTATGTTGTGCACTGTAGTGTATGTGTCCACTTGAGGGTACAATAGCCGTATCCTATCGCGGAAAGCGTATGCAGTGGGAGAGGCATTTGCGCATACAAAGCAGCAGCAGCAGCAGCAACTCACGAATATAACTAATTAATTAATATTCTTCAGGGAATGGGGTCGCCGCACTTCCCATGGTTCCCTGCATGCTTTATACCTCGGATAACCACCAATGGCCAACTGCATTGGCCGGCACTGAACTGAAGAACCTGCATGCATGAACCCTGGTTGTCTCATACACTACCATGCAAGCACATTGGCCTAGCTATAGCTTGTTGTGCCTTTGAGAGAAGAATGCAGTGGTATGAGATGACTGGTGTTCTTGTTCTTCACATGCTCTTTGCGTCTGCACTCTACTAGAGTAATGGACTGGAATGTGTGTGCAAGCATAGGGTTGCCATGGATAGGACTTGGAGTTAGATGTCCTTAGCAAACAGGGAGCTAACAAGGAAAATTGAGGATTTCCAACCAAAAAAAAGAGGTGCACATACCTTCGTACCTTTTTTCCCCTGGGAAACCAGCTTATAAGTCTTCCTGGAGAAATTAATTAAGGCCCTCCAAGCATAGTTGTACATTGTGAATATTATCAGGTTCAGACCTCATTTGAAATGCAAAAATTTTTGTACGAAACAATTTAATTTCTATAATTTAATTTCTATAAGAACCGAGAAATATCGGCTATGTGCGGTTGCAGAGACCGGAATTTTTCCATTATCTAAAAAACAACCGAGAAATATCCCCGCCTTCCAATCGTGGCTTTAGTTATAGTATATACCAAGCTTGCACTGTGGGTTTGGGTCTTTCTTTTCTTTTTTCTTCTTTTTGTACTGCCAAGTGACATTCTAATCGGCAGGTCCCAATTATTGCCCTTTGAACTTTGGGCGCGTTGGTACGTGCGCAGCCGTCACATGTGCCTAAAATGGGTCCCCGTATCTATCTCGTATTGTAGGTTTGGGTCTTTCTTAATTATAAGCTACATGTCCATTTGATTGCAATTGCAATGAGCATTACATAAAAGTGTGGCCCAAGGAGTTGAAGCGAGAGTACTCGGCTGGGTTTAGTTGGGCTCAGGTTTTGAATTATTACTTTCTGCTACAGTAACTAACTTTTAAATATTATATTTTTTAAGCCGTAATTTATAGATATATTATAGTAAGACACTATACTGAATTTAGTTATACTAACCAAAATTACATGTGACTGTTTTCCTCTATGTATTATCTTTTACAAACAATTAGAATTTAAAAGTTATAAGTCAAAAACCACAACCACAGTCTAAAAGAATTCGTCCCTTATCTAGTTTAGGAGAAGGCAGCTTTCAGGTAGTAGGTAAACTTGAGACATCATCTCCCGATGCTCCGGTGATAGAACACTTCTTTTTTTCCCCTTTCTGTCAGAGAATGCATCATATATCCAGTTTACCCCCTTTCCTTCCGAAAAGAAAGGGTTTGCGTTATCAAGATAAAGTTGACTTCTCTGGAAGTGATGTTCTACCGAATCACCTTGTCGTGTGTTTGTCGGGTTCGGGTATGTATGTAGCTATGGATATGGTAATTGTTGCAAATTTTATGTAGCTATGGATATGGTAATTGTTGCAAATTTTGGTTTTCTTTGCAAGTTTACCTAAGGGGGGAGCGGTAATGACATCTCTTTGGATCAGATATCATTCATAATTAGAGGCTGCAATCGGAGCGGATACGAACGAATATTGCTTACTCTATATCTTATTCTATATTTTTTGGAGTCGGAGTCAGACACAGATAGTGTCAGATATTTATTTCTTCATTCCGTATTCGCTCCATAAACCTTCGAAAGGTTAGTCGGACAGAAATTATCTGCTTCTTTTGCACCCTATATGAGACTTTGAACAGTAGAGGTGTAATCATAGTGAATACGAAAAGATTAATCGTTGAGATGTCGAAGGAATATCACTTAGTATTCTCCATCTGTTTAGATGCGGCAATTCGACTATCTGTTATCTTGTTCTTAAGTGAATTCATTACAGATTTACTCATATTACTTGATATATGGATATATATGGACGGATATCACTCATCATGTATCATATTCCGTATTTTTTTCTTGAAATTAGACTCGGACACAGATAGTATCGGTTATCCATTTACCCCTTCCGTATTCTCACCATAAACTTTCGGTTAGTTGGTCAGACGGAAATTATCCGCTCCATTTGCGCCATCATCTTGTAGCGTATTATTTTCATTTTTGAAATTTCCCACATTTCACACCGATCAGATATCTTTTTGCAATTTTTTGTGCGTGACATTTAAGTAAAATTCTTGTGTTCCAAACAAACATTTTCATATTGAGGATTGCTGGTTAATGCTCATCTCAGCGTGTGTGACGTGATGGTTTCATGGCTAGAAATATGTAGCACTACTAGGTAGTAATTTTCATTTTGTCTTGTCAAAATTAAAGAGGGTCACCAGGCAGGCAGGTGCTTTTGCAAGCTCTAGAAAATTTACAAACGCTAATCGGTGTCAATGAGAACGATTTGATGTGCTCGGGGGCTGCAGTTAGTTCAAGGACGACAGATCGATAATAATACGCTGCATCATGAAATTTTTCACGTCGTCATGAGCTCACTTCACTGATTCCGTTACTCTTGTGGCCATGATACATTCAGAACCTACACCTTGCTCATCTTATTTGATTTTACATTGCAGTTAGTCACTGATGCATGCTTATCTCTGCCGTTTGATGCGATTTCAGCTCGGAGGAATGGAGTGGGACCCGAGCCTGACATTCGCCATCCGGCCGAAGCGCTGCCAGGACTCGGCCGGCGACGGGTCTGGCTCGGACGACTCGTTCAGTTCCAAGAAGCTCCGGAAGACCGGGTTCGAGCTCGGCCGGTTCGACCGGGGGATCCGGTGGTCCGACGACGAGGGCAGCAGGTCCAACACCGGCCCGATCACGCCGACGACACCGCCGATCAACCGGTGCCGGCCGTCCAGGAGGAAGGGCATCCCCCACCGCGCCCCATTCTACGGTTAGACACCAATGAAACCACTCAGCCAAAGTGACAATCCTACCACTACTGGTAAATACTATGTGCCAAGTCTGATGAGTAGTGAAGTGATGATCCAGTCAGCTACTGGTAGGTCACTAGCTAGATATTAGCTAGCCTGATATATATAGCTGTATACATATATACATACACACACAATAATATAGGTGAAGTATATGTGTACATATGGATATATCGACAAAGGTTGTCAAATTATAAGGCCAAGGCCATGGTGTGGTGGCCTGCTTCATGTAGACATTAAGTTAAAAGGAGGGATCAGAAACAGAGAATAGAAACATAGGTAGGGTTTTTAGTTTGGGTAGGTCGAGATTGATATGTGAAAAGGAATAATCATCATGTATTTATGTCGGTTTGTAGTATTTGGCTATTTGCCCCCCCACCCAATGCGTTTATTAGCGTTGTGGTGTGTAGTTTTCAAGTCTCAATCTCCTTTCAGGAACTTAATTTGTATAGACAGTGTGTGTTGTTTTACTGGGATAAAAAAAAGAAAAGAAGGAATGATGCCTGAAGCTTGTGCCATGCAACTAATTAACCTGTGTTCAACGTTTATCCTGCAACTCTGTAAATATGTAATGAGTGACGTTCTTTTCTTGATAACTGTAACCTTTCATGATCAAATCGGTTATGTGTCTCACGCTCACGCCTTCTGCTGGCAATGTACTACAAGTTCCTTGCTTCTGATAGGTAGCAGCTAGCATTGCACATCATCATCTAGACGAGTACGTGCTTCAAATGTATGTAATGAATCCTGAACAGCAGGGCAGAAAGCGATGCTAGAGCATTAACAAGGCAACGTTGCACAGTGGTGCTGGTATGTGCTCTTGTCACCGCCATTTCTGCAACAGCATTGACAAAAGTGAGACCTAAGGTTTGTCCCGGGCCGGCCGGTTGCCATTGCTCTCTCACATAACACATGGGCGATCGGGATTTGGGAGAGATGCTGCACGATAGTGTTAGTACTAGTGTACTACCATGACCTGTCCTGTCGGTGCCAGGGTCCTCCTCGTGACAAAAAGGCTTCATTGATTTAAGTATCCGGACGTTACCTTTTACTTATATTAAATAAGAAAAAAATTAGAATTTTTTTAAAAACTATTATATTATTACAGACAATATAAGGTGGTGATCAGTTTGGCTTTTTTTGGTGGATTATGGCTGAAAGTACTGTAGCTGACTGAAAAAAAACTGTAACTGATAGAGGCTTATTTAGCATAATTAAATTTAAAAAAATTAAAAATATAAAAAATATGTTAGCCTATTATGTACAATACAAACAAATACGAAAAAAGAACCGGCAAAAAAGCACAAAAAAGTCAAACATTCAGAAAAAGACGAAATTTGTGAATAGTGAAAAATAAGCCGGAAGCCAGAAGCTTAAGCCGAATTGATCAGGGTCTAAAAGAATAAAAAAAGATAAAAAAATTTAAAATTAGAAGGTGATGCTTCTACTTAAATAAATAAAAAATAACAAAAACCGAAGTACTTTGGAGCGGACCTAAGTCGAACAAAAACCGGAATAATTGAGCGATAGACTGATTGTTTGCTCGCATCGGAAAGCCGCCGGCGGGGCGGTTGGGTGGGCCATCACTGCGCACTGCAGGAGAAAATAGGAAGAGATGGGATGGGATTGCAACTATGCGATCTGGTCGAGCTGCATTAGATGACAAATATAACCGAACCAAACGTCGAGGTCATGGGCGACTCATTCGGCTAGCGATCAGAGAATCCTGACGCAAAAAAACTTGCTCCAGAATTCTTGCGTTGTGTGCGCATAGTAGTAATCTAAAGTGAAATTTACTCTTTTTTCGCCTTTGCTTATGATCAGACGACGATGCATGGATTTTTTAGGCTGTGATTTATGGTTTTAGTTTAAAATTTTAAATTTAACTGTTTGCACAGCCACACCTTATACCCCAAGGTAAAAAAATTTAAGAGCAATTTCTCACGTCCAGATGGCTTCACCAAGTCCGACGAAAATTGCCAAGAAGCTGGCGGCGGCGGCACGGCTGCCGCTGTGAAGGGCGCTCAGCACCATCTAAGAAGAAGCCGAGTGATAAAACGGCATGAAAAGATAGCGCAGGAAAGCATAAGCTTGATTAATAGGTTCTTTTTTTTATTCATTTCGTTTTTTGGATTAACCATTTTTTGAGATAGGGAGTTATGAGAAAACTGCTATAAAATCCAATCCGGCGTGAAGTCAAGATGGCCGAGTTGGTCTAAGGCGCCAGTTTCAGGTACTGGTCCGAAAGGGCATGGGTTCGAATCCCATTCTTGACATCTTCCTTTTTAGAACGTGCTCGATAATAGGTAGGAGGGGAGGCTGGCGCTCCGTGGTGAAGGTGTCCCCTAGAAATAATAGAGGCACTATAGCGCCTAGATCCTTTATAATTGAGATTTTTTATGCACGATTTAATTCAGCATAATAAATCAATAATTTTCTTTTGAAATTGATGCTTTTTTAAATTAATGAATGTAACGGATTTGCATGATATATTATATATCATTACCATGGTGCTATATTTCAACGTTAGAGCTCTTTTTCAGTTTCTAAAAAGTTTTTTTTGGTTTCCTACAGTAACTATTTTTTCAGCTTCTACAACTTATTTTTGGTTTGTCTACAGTAACTACTTTTCAAATGGAATATCTTTTTAAGACGGGATCGACAAGTTCATTGTAGTACACACTGTAGCGACTTCATTTATATCGACCAAAATCGCACGCAAATTTTTGTTACTTTATATTATCTCTCTCACGAACAGCCTAAAAATCATAAGTCGTAACCATAAGTCATAAGCCAAAACAAAAAAAAGGCCTTAGTATCATTTGTGGCATTCTCGATCTTTTGCTACGCTTTGCTGCCGACTACATGTACCTAGTAGTAAATAAAGGCAGATGGTGGAATACGAGCAGGACAAACAACGGGTATGTTTTTTTCAATTTTTAAAAGTTGTTTTTTGTACAGTAACTAGTTTTTAAATAGAGTGTCTTTTTAAGATGAATCTACAAGTTAATTGTAGTACACAATGTGATGACTTTATTTATATCAGCCAAAATCGTATACGAGTTTCTATTACTTCGTAGTCTCTCTTACGAACAGCTCAAAAATCATAAACCATAGTCAAAAGTCACAAGACAAAGGGGAAAAAACAGACCCAACAACGACGCTTGCGGAGGTGCTTCATGTATGATTTGATATGTTAATTCCGAAGTCGATTGGGTCGTCATTCTCCGGAACTGGTCACCTATTCGGTTATTCCGAGGTAAACTAATAATAAACTGCAAGAATTCAGATGCTCTCCACACTTCGCTTTGTGCAGTGCAGGCAATTCAAGGAGCCACGGAAGCCCAACATGTCTACAAAGTAAGGGCTTGTTTGGGAGAGCTCCACTAGTTTCAGATTCACGAAAAATAGATCTGGATCCACTTTTCCAAGCCAAACAGTTCTAGCTCCAACAGATCCACCGTGGATCTGCTCCACCAAAACCATGGATCTGGCTCCAGATCCACCAAATCCATGGAGCACCTCAAGGGTGCTCCACCAAACTCAAGTTGGTGGAGTTGGGAAAAATTACCCACCATGCCACTGATTACACACCAAAAAACGGTTCGTTCTTTTTATTTCCCGTCTTTCTCGTCGCTGCGCCGTCCTCCCCTGCGCCTTCGCCTCGCCTGCGCCTGCCGGCCGCCGGCCTCGCCTCTCCACCCCCGCCTCGCCTGCGCCTACCGGCCGCCGGCCGCCTCGCCCGCTGGCCGCTCCGCCTCCTCCTCTTCTCCGCCTCGCCTGCGCCTGCCGGCCGCCGGCCGCCTCGCCTGCCGACCGCTCTGCCTCCTCCTCTTCTCCGCCTCGCCTGCGCATGCCGGCCGCCTCGCCCGCCGGCCGCTCTGCCTCGCCTGCGCCTGCCGGCCGCCTCGCCCGCCGGGGCCGCGCCCGCCCCCCAGCCGCCGCTCCGCCTCGCCTGCGCCTGCGCCCGCCGGGATTTTTTTTCATTTTGCCCCCTGACGCGTGGGGCCCAGGTGGAAGTGAGATAGAGAGGGAGGTGGAGCTGTACCAAACACTTTAACGAATCCCAGATCCACGATGGAGCTGCTCAACAGTTTCAGAGGAACAAATGCTAGGCCGTGACTTGAGTGGCGTATAACATCTGTTCCTGCGAAATTGTAGCCACTTCCAGGCTCCAGCATCTAGGTCTACAGGAGGATGGTGCATGCAGGCTTGCAGCAGGGCGCACAAAGAGAACAGGCGGCTCTTCGACGGCCTATTCACCCTGGTCCGCCGGAGAAAAGGAGAGGAATGAAGAGTGTTGCAGAACAGGGAGCTTCGGCCGGAGCATCTATTCACTTCAGTCAAAGAAGTTTCGTTCTTGAGAGGTGGAAGGGGTGACATCAATAACACGGGAAGATGTAGCCACGGAAAAAGGCTCGTGTGTAGGGCAGCATGCTGCCTTCCAACATTGTCTAAAACCCATAAGGAATGACCTGAAGAATCCAAGTTACAACAACTGAGGAATCTGCAAGAATCAACCGTTCTTTACATGTGAACATGGCCTTCAATGAAACCTTTCAAGACCTTGCCGACAATCGACTCAATATTTCTGGAAGAAAGTGCAACAACCAAGCTTTCTGTTGCAGTGCGCAATGGAATAACAATGGACCCGATGCAATGCATCAATGTGTCCAGAAAACGACTGTCAACATGTTCTCTCCATAGGATCATACAACTCTCTTCAGGAGCTAGGGTGATCCCTGTAGTGTGCACCTCGGCAATTTAAAATTAGAAGAAATGCCTACAGGTTTGGCAAAAGCACTGTATGCAGAGCATTGAATATAAAACACCTTGCCTCCAAAAAATAACACACCTTGAAAGAGTTGGGGCATGAAAGGTGCAGAAAAATTATGCGGTTGGTCTGGCCATTGTTGATTGACCCCGGCCTCCGCTGGGAGCCATACCATGAAGCCCCATATCAGGCTCGTCATCTGCAGTTCAATTACATCATTAACATAACAAATAAATAAACCACAAAAAATAACGGATAAAATCACAAGTTCACAACATCGATAAATTACACTAGAGTCTAGACCATACTGCTGATGAACACATGTTTACAATCAATTGGATGATATACTGCATGACTGATAACTGAGACTAGTTTTATGTACTAATATTGCTCATGTTTGAAAACGTTTCAAAATAACTTGGGTAAACTATATGATCAGGAGCTCTTGTTAGCGGAAACCTGTAGAGTTCTTATCAAGTACCATTCATGTCTTCACTAGATTCGGCGCCAGCAATCCCAATGCAAGCAAATAAAGAAGAATCATCAACTTTCAAGTGTTCATATGCAAGATACGAGTCCTCAATTTTGGCACTTTCATACAACGTCGTCAATTCCTTGATACAGGATATGTCCTGCATTTAATCGGAACACATGAACGACAGTAACAGTGATACAACACCAAAAAAAAAGCAAATAAAACAAGTATGCAAATTAACAGTAATCAAATGAAGGATAAGATGTAGGCCAAGCTCCTACAACTAATATTGTATAATAAAAGTACAGCTTCTACAAATTTAAAATGTGATCATACATTTGCAGATTCGTGCTAACTGACTGTTGTTCAAGATTTCTTTTATAGACTATGGTCAAGAAAAGGCCCAGAACCAGAATTTAGATGGCGTTCTGGGCTTCTGGTCATCTGGACATGACTATATTTTTCCATGTTTATTCATTGTTTTCACTCATTTAAATTCATCTAAAATACCGGCTCTAGTCAGAGGTTGTTAACTATGTAGAGTTCACCATAGTATAACAAGGACAAGGTAAACGAAGTGCCTGTGCAATCAAGGCTGTTTCCTTTTTTTCTAGAGAATATGCAATAATAAATCCTATATACACTTCACCTTCTAGGTACAGATGAAGACTGGCGACTGCAGATGGGCTAGCAACCCAAGCCAATAGGCATTTGTCTTTGTCTCAGCCTCGTGTTTCATCAATAGTGTCCTCTTTGCCTGAAAGCGTGAAAAGTGCCATTAGCAATGAGAGCTAAAACAAATCCCTGTGGGCCTGTTCTTTTTTACTTTGACTTATGCCTTTTAGCTATGACTTATAGTTTTAGGTTATTTGTGTGAAAGAGTACAGAGTAACAGAAACTCGCGTGTAGTTTTGGGTTATTTGTGAGAGAGGGTACGGAGTAACAGAAAACTCGCGTGCGATTTCGGCTGATATTAATGAAGTCACTACAGTGTGCACTACAATCAACTTGTAAACCTCGCCATGAAAAGATACTTCATTTGAAAGTTAGTTAACTTTTAGAAGATGAAAAGAAGAGGCCTAGAAGACTATATGGTGCTTGCTACATAATGTTCTCATGATACTGAGGGTTTACATTTAGAACTGTAAAGTTGTGTTCTAAACTAAGTTTAATACATAATAAAACAAATACTACATCTTAATCAACAAGGATACACATTTTACTCAAAATTTTAAGATGTGCAATTTTGTTGAACTAATCTACACCATAATCACCATTGAAATGATTAGCAAGAACAGTGGCATTATCCATATGTTTAACCACAGAACAAAAATACTACAAAAGTTTGACTAACCTGGCCCAGCTCCCTTTCGACAATTCTGTTACTATGTAATCCTCTGAGAACACCTTTGCATGCATCAACAGCTTTATGGACCTGTCATCAAGGACCATAAAATGTTAAAATTACCAACAGAAGCACACAGAACAACAAGCTCAACATAACAATTAAAATACCTTGCTCGGAGTTGAAGTTACCGCGATCACATACCATCCAAGATCCAATTTGTCAAAAAGATTTAATTCAAAAGAAACATTATAGGTTATCCCATGGAATCTCGAACTGTTGTGAATAGCCTGAGGAAAAGACTGTTGTGAATAGCCTGAGGAAAAGAACAGTGCAGCACGTCATGTTAGTCCTGTCAGCTAAACACCAACATAATCATCCATTACCATGAAAATTATGATTATCCATATTATCGTTTTTCTGGTTAAGGATAGTGAAGCAGGGACATTAATCAGTCATGTGTAACCAAGTACCTCAATGGTGTACTAACATTAACTCAGGCACTCAGTTATCCAAAGGTGGCATAGGATGGCATGCACTCTGTAGCATGTGTCATGTTTGAAGCATCTTTTCAATAATGTACAAAAAAGAATAATATGCAGATATGCTTTACCTAGAATTAATAATTTCAGCCAACAAACCCAAAGTGATGCCAAAGAAAAGAGGATGGCTGCAAACATCAATATGCCTCTTCCCTATTAGATCCAAGTTTGCTGGTTCGGAGACTTCTGCTGTAATAGTACGACAAATATCAGTCCACATGTTCATAACACTGCTGTATAAGGTAGAGTAAGGCAAGTTACAGTGCAGCACATATAAAATAAGAATCACCATCTGCAGTAGAACTCCGAATGACATTAAAGAGGTCATTTCCTTCAGTAGCAAACCCCCATCGATTAGGTGCAGGGCCTGCAATGTACGCACAAGCTCTCTCATCCGTATCTGTTAGGAATAGTCACACATGGATTGTGGAAAAGGAGAAAGCACAACTTATAAGTGTGAGGGGGCCTTTACCAATTGGACTAGTCATTTGGGGAGAAGGCTCAATACCACTTATAACTTATAGGGTTGTCGGATTTAAATCATGGATTAAGTTGGGATGACCTGGGTCATTGGATTAAGGTTGCAAGATGCATGTCTCGACTAATTTAGGTCAAGTTGTGAAAAGCTTATGTCTGAAAACGATTTCTTTATCTTTAGATGTGCAGGGTCGCCTAGAGTCAACTATGGTCAACAGTGATGGCTATAAGAGGTTTGTGGCCCAGGCCACGGAAGTCATTGAGGCGCAGGAAGAGTAGAAGCTTGCCGCTGGCTGGTGGATTCGGTGAGATAGACAGGGTGACGGCCAGAGTTGGGGAATATATCTAGTGTAGTGACGACGATGATTTGGTGGCTGGAGCCCAAGTTAGGTAGGGGGTTTTGTAGAGAATGGTGAGAGGAGGCTTCAGGTCGAAAGTAATTGGCATAGAAGGTGGCAGTGATGGAAATCGTTGGCGGGTGCGGCTTGTTGCAGGTAGAGAAGACAACTAGAATATGGCCAAGATGGTGGGTGCGAGGGTGAGGGCTTCGCGTCGACAAGGGCACTAAACTGGTCTAAGACGACGGGGTTCGAGGCAGTTTTGAGCACAGGCAACGGTGAAAGTGAGAGGTTGTCGTTGGGCAGGTTGATGGTGGTGATGTCGTGGATGCTGGAGTGGTGTTTGTCCTTGTTGCTGGCTCATCATGAAGTTGCACCGCAGGGTCCTTGCATGGCTCCAATAGCCCCGATGTAAGATCGAGGAGGTCGATTAGAAGGAGGGTGAATAGGCAGTTTTAAAAATTTTCTTCTAAAATAAGCTAACAATTTAGCATTGCTCTATTTGCCTAAATCAAATAAGCAATGTAGTAACTAAATTCAAGTTGATTTAGCCCAAATGGCAACTAGAACAAATAAACTTCCCTAAGAGCAATAATATTTCTAGCCTAAGTCAAGGTTTGCCACTCTAGGAATACAAGCAATCAAATGATTCTAATAAAATAAATTGCTTGAAAGTAAATGAAGTACAAGAGAGCAAACCACAAATGACACGATCACTTTTTACCGTGGTGTTCGGAGACTTGCCAGTCTCCCCTAATCCACGTTGAGGTAAGCCCGAACAAATCGGACCGGCTCCACAAATTAAGCCGAATCACCTCGATCACTAGCGGTAGCTCTTCTCCTCTCCGGGTAAGCGAGCTCCAACCTTCACAATCTTGTCAGGTCTTCTCACAACCTTCTTGAGAAGATCACCGAACACTTCCGCCAAGTCGTCTAGGTGTCGGCAAACACCAAGAGTAATAAATCACAGCGTGCTTAACTACACTCAAGTGCAGAGGATCAATCTATGGATGAAATGCACTTGAATTCACTCAACTACCTCAATTTGAATGCACAAGAGATGAAATGAGGTGTGAGATGTTGCTCTATGCTCAAGGATGCTCAATAATGGTTCAACAACATGTCCTTGTGCTGGTGGGGTCGAATTTATACCCCCACCAAACAAAACTAGCCATTGCAATACTTAATCCTGAAAATTCAGGAAAATCGAAAGTTCCGCAGTGCAAAGGCCGGAACTTCCGTTTTTCTGCAGAAGCTTCAGAACGGCTATATCAGAGAGTCAGAAGTAACCGTTGATATTAAATGCAGTACTTCCGCCATTGAAAATGTGGTACTTCCGGTTTTTCAGAAGTTCTGATCGAGGCCCGGAACTTCCGATATCCACGAGGATAAGTTTGAAAAGGTTGCTCTCTGGAAAAACCGTTCCGCTCACATTTGCCGGAACTTTCGATTTTCGGAAGTTCCGCCGTTGAACTGGCGGTACTTCCGATTTCCGAGAGACTAAGTTTACTCGTAGTCGCTCTCTGGAAAAAACGTTCCGCTCTGAAAGCCGGTACTTCCGGCCAAACGGAAGTTCCGCGATTTTAACTCCGGTACTACCGACCGATCGGAAGTTCCGCTTTTTGAACACCGGTACTTCCAATTATTCTGACAATGCACAGTTTTAATTAAATTTTATTTCAAAGTGTATGCATGATCCTAAATTGATCCATAAGGCATAGAAACATGTAATCAAGCACTTAACCATGATCCCTCTTAATAGTACAGCATCTAACCTATAATCCGGTCTTCCAACATTTCTCCTAAGACCGGTAAAAGAAAAGAACCCTAAACTATTTACCTTGTTGTCTTGGAGTTCTTTGAATCTCATGAAAACTTTTGTGTACCTCTTACTTTGCTTTTGGGACTAATCTTTCCAAACACTTAACACACATATTAGTCCCATGTTCACATAATGTCATTAATTACCAAAATCAATCTTTTTAGGGGCCTAGATGCTTCCACCGGACTTGGACCAGGTTCTCGATTGGCCGTAATGGCGTCATGGATGAGCCCGCGACAGCCTTACCATTGTCACCGTCCATCTCACAAGGGAGGGAAGAATTTGGGGGTCACCGGCTTGGACAGTTTGGGGTGGATAGAGAGAGAAGGGGTGAGGAGGATGGGGATAGATGATGAAAGAGGGAAGAAGACGGGCAGTAGTGTCTTTTCCCATCCAAATTAACATCCAACTCATGGTCAAGGGTAGAGATGGCAATGGGTACCCGATACCCAAATACCCGACGGGTTTTACCCGATAAAAAGACGGGTATGGAAAATTTTATGTACTCATGGGTACGTTATTGGGCGAAATCCTCTACCCGCCGGGTAGGCGGGTGCGGGTGTGGGTATATACTACCCATACCCGCCTACCCGCGGGTAATGAATACCCGCATTAGACAACTAGACATCCCACTCAAATGTTAATTTTATTATCTACTTGTTGTTGATTGTTTATTTGTTTGTCATATGTTGATATGGTCATGTCAAGTATGTTTATGTGATGTACTAATTTTGATCATTAGACGCTTTTGTGCTTGACATGTATGATTAATGAATGTCTAAATTGATGATATTCTTATGTGTTGAACCGGGTATGCTTGCGGGTACGGGTTACCCGTCGGGTAGTAATACCCGCGCGGGTACGGGTATGGGTAAATTTTCCTACCCGCGTGCGGATACGGGTAACCCGACGGGTAAATTTACACCTAGCGGGTACGGGTATGGAATGGCAATACCCGATGGGTATTTACCCGTTGCCATCTCTAGTCAAGGGACTACAATGTCAAGAAAACGATAGAGAAAAATAAGACATTCACCGAAAGAAAGAGTAGCTTTTAAGTGACACATCAGGAGAACCAATAACTTTGCGTAGTAAATAATGGATTTTCTCTTCAAAATAAGACTGTTTGGATGAAGGGAAAGTTGATGGCTGAAATTTGCTTACCAAATTGCAAATTCCTAAAAGTTACTTCAGACTTTAGAATTCTAATTTTTTTTAGATAATGGTATAAAAGACAACCGGCTTCTCCCTTCAAGAAGGAATCAGGCCACAAGTTCCACACAAGATAACAGCACACACCAGCTGACCAACACAACCAAGTCAGCACAACTCCAGTTTTAACCCAAGACTAATCACTAAGTCTAAGGGCACAAGGCCAACCAAAAAAAAACAGAACACTGCAGAGCCGCAGACTCTAGTTTTCGACACCCTTGGAAAAGAAACTTCTTCATGTCTTCACTCCTTTGTAGCAGTCCCCACTGTCGCAGCCAATGCGTTACTCTGAACATGACCTGCGAAATAGATTTTAGACTGCATATGTCAAAAACCAGTTCATTCCTGGTAAGCCAAATCGACCAGCACAAAGCAACAGCTCCTGTAAGCAACAAGCTTCTAAATTCTCTCCCACTTTGTTTGTGCCAAGCACCAAAAATATTCTGAATACTAGTTGGCGGTTTTAACCCAAGCACCATGTGGATAACACGCCACAAGGCCTTAGCCATCACGCAGTCGAAAAAGAGATGCTGAATATTCTCTAGATTAGAGCAAAAACAGCAATTTGGATTGCCCCTCCAATTCCTTTTAGCTAAATTATCCTTTGTTAGAATCACCCCCCTCTTTAGAAACCACGAAAAGATCTTAACCTTTAGTGGAATTCTAAGCCGCCAAATGTCCAGGGACACTTTGATCCCATTGCTTATTAAGTACACATACATGGACTTGACCGAGAACATTCCATTAGGATGCAAGTCCCAGCAAAACGAGTCCCTGCCATCCTGAAGACTAATACTCGCAATCCTACCAATTAAGTCCTGCCAAGCAACCAAATTGTTACCCACTAACGCTCTTCTGAAGGCGATGTTAAATGGAACCGACCGAAGAACCTCACCTACCGAAGACTGCTTCCTACGAGCAATATTGTAAAGGGAAGGATAGACCTCTTTCAAGGGAACCCCCCTAACCAACGATCCTCCCAAAACCTGATTTGGGATCCATCCGAGACTTTGAATCTTCCTAATCTCAGAAACTGCTCTTTAACCCCCATAAGACCCAACCAGAAATGAGAGTCCCCCGGTTTCTTGGTCACTTGAGATAAAGTCTTATTTTTAATATACTTGTTTCTAATAAGATCTTGCCACATACCATCTTCATTCAAAAGCTTGAACAACCATTTACTAAGCAGACATTTATTTTGGATCTCCAGGTTCTGGATGCCAAGGCCCCCCTGTTCCTTAGGTTGGCAAATAATCGGCCATCTAACCAACCTATATTTTTTCCTGTGTTGATCATTCTGCCAGAAAAACCGAGATCTGAAAAAATCAAGCTTCTTTAAGACTCCTTTAGGTATCTCGAAGAAGGAGAGCATGAACATAGGGAGACTGGACAGAACAGAATTGATTAACACTAATCTACCGCCAACTGACAGCATCTTCCCCCTCCAGCAGCTGAGCTTTTTCTCAACTCTTTCCTCAATGATTTTCCAATCCTTGTTGCTCAACTTCTTGTAGTGCAAAGGGAGACCAAGGTAACGACACGGAAAAGAACCTAATTCACAACCAAATAATTGTGTATATAGGTTTTCCTCCTCTTTTGCCTTACCAAAACAAAAGATCTCACTTTTGTGGAAGTTAATCCTAAGTCCAGATAATTGCTCAAACAAACACAGAATTAGTTTCATGTTTTTCGCTTGCTCAATATCATGGTCCATGAAGATTATTGTATCATCCGCATATTGTAGAATAGATAGACCATCCTCCACAAGATGCGGAACTACCCCACAAATCTGCCCATTCGCTTTGGCTCTGGCAATTAAAATGGACAACATGTCCACCACTAAGTTAAACAAAACAGGTGACAAAGGGTCACCTTGTCTAAGACCCTTTCGGGTTTGAAAGAAAGGGCCCATCTGATCATTAATTTTTATACCCACATTTCCGCCCTGCACGAATGCTTTAATCCAATTACACCACGTTTCGGAAAAACCTTTCATGCGAAGAGATTGTTGCAAAAAACACCACTTGACTTTATCATACGCTTTCTCGAAGTCAATCTTGAATAAAACCCCATTTAGCTTCTTCCGATGCAACTCGTGGATAGTTTCATGAAGTATTATTGCCCCTTCCATGATATTTCTACCCGGAAGGAAAGCTGTCTGGGAAGGTCGAATGATTTTTTGGGCAACAAGAGCAATTCTATTTGAGGCAACTTTTGTAAAAATTTTGAAACTAACATTAAGCAAACAAATAGGTCTGTATTGCTCTATCCTGCAAGCTTCACTACCTTTTGGGATCAGGATTATAGTTCCAAAATTTATACTATGTAGAGGCAGGTCGCCCCTATGAAAGTCCTCAAATAACGCCATTAAGTCACCTTTGATCACCTCCCAGAACACTTGGTAGAATTCGATTGGAAAACCATCAGGCCCAGGGGCGGAATTATGCTTCATTTGGAAAATAGCCCTCTTGACTTCATCCTCGGAAAAGACCTCAGCCAGGATTTCATTTTCCAAATTTGAAACTTGAGGAATGTCATCAGTCCGTGACTCATCCAAGAACATGGAGGTTTCCTCAGGGGGACCAAAAAGGTTTTTGTAATAGTTGGTGATATACTTTTTTAGATTAGCATCACCACTAATTACCCCTTCGTCCTGTTCTAAACGGAAAATCCGAGTTTTCCTATACTTACCGGACGCCACCAAGTGAAAGTATTTGGTATTCGCATCCCCCTCAAGTAAATTCTTGACTTTAGCTCGTTGGTACCATCTGAGCTCTTCTTCTCTTAGGAGATCAGCAAGCCTACTTTTTAACACAAGTTTCAGATTTACTTCTTCTGCAGAGAGGAGTAATGACTCGGCTTTTTTGTCTAATTCATCTAGCTTGTCCAGCAACACTTTCTTCTCTTTTTTATAAGCCCCGCTAGTGTTCTTCGCCCACCCCCTTAAGTACTGTCGAAGCCGCCTAATTTTAGCTTGCCATCTTTCCAAAGGGGTGTTACCCATCTGCACGCTAGCCCAGATCTCCTTGACCATGTCCATGAAACCTTCTCTAAATAACCAACCAAGCTCGAATTTGAAGGAAGGTTGGGAGTTACTAGAGGAAGGATTTCCTGTATCCATAAATAACGGCGTATGGTTCGAGATTTCTCTGTTTAAAGCCTGAACAGACGATTTGGGGAACTTTACTTCCCACTCAGTGGACATTAAAATTCTGTCCAACTTTTCAAAAGTCGGGATTTGAAGGCTGTTTGCCCAAGTGAATTTCCTGCCCGAAAGCACTAGCTCCTTAAGATTGAAAGCTTCTATAATAGCATTGAAAAGAAATGGCCATCTGTCATTGTAATTAGAGTTCCTTTTCTCTCTTGGCCCCCTAATGATGTTAAAGTCACCCCCTAAAATCATAGGCAGCGATTCCTTAGCACAAAGGTGGGCTAGTTCAGTCAAAAAACTTTCTTTACGACTGGGTTGAGCAGCACCATACACAGAGACAAGTAACCATTGGAAGCCATCATCCTTGTTCCTGATTTTAAACTTAACAAAAAAAATCTCCTTCTTCTATTTCTCCAATATCAAAAGTGAGAAGATTAATCCCCAACAGCATACCTCCGGACCTGCCACACGGAGGCTTGACATGCCAAAGGAAGTCCTTCCCCCCGCACAGATTTTTGAGAAACATCTGTGCACACTCTCCCCTCCCCGTTTCAGACAGCGCAATAAAATCTAAATTCTTTTCAATCGACAAGTCCGAAAGAAATTTAAATTTCTTCGGATCACCTAAACCATTACAATTCCAAAAAACTCCTTTCATTTAGACTGAGAGAGATTTTTTCCTTAATTTCTGCTTTCTCTTCCTATTTTTCCCCCACTGATGCTTTGCACGGGTATCCTCCGAACCCCCGCAATCACCATCAGATGGACCCTCAGCCATCTCACCACAAAAATGGTTCAAAGCCAGGATATCCAGATCATCCCCCCCAAGTTCCTCAGACTGGTCTAGCAACGAAGCAGGTTCCCACGCTTTTCCTACTTCCGGCCTCTTGGCGCACCTAAGCCTATCCTTATCTACAGAATTAAGGAAATCTGATTGCTCCGACCATGAGCATTTAGCCTCATCCAAACAGATCCCCAGAGAATTACACTTAGCAGCGAGAACTGAACTATCTAAAGCTGAAAAAGAGATAGCGGAGGAGGACATACCTTGCGACGTAGACACCTCCAAATTCCTTTTAGCCTTCAGCTTAGCAGCTCGCTGCAGAGAGTCTTGGTCCCCCAAACCAGAATTTCTTTTGCTAGCTCGCGAAGGAGTAACTACAAGCTGAGTCCCCACTTTAACCGGAGTGATTGGGCCATCAACCAACATCGCCACTGGATTGGAACCTTGTGCTGAAATATTGGCCTGACCTGCAGCCGGTCCAATCGGAACCGTCATCCAGGCAGCATTTTTGCTATAACCAGATGACTGAAGCGCCACTATGGGCCTAACCTTCCCACTTACCACAGCACCACTATTAACCGTTACAGTAGACAGAGCAGCCTGGCGGCCCATTTTAGCAGGAGCCGAACCCGACTCAGCTCTGTTTTTCCCTTCCACCAAATCTTCCTTTTTGTTATCAATGTTGCTTTCTTTCCCTTCTTCTTCATTGTTTTCCTCTTCCTCAGCATCTTCAGTTGGATCAAAATCCAAGTCCATGTCAATTGGCCTCGGTGATGATTCAGGATCAGAGATCTCCACCCTGAATTGTAATTCATAAACGAAGTCCCCGATCACAATGTCTACTAGGTCAGGGACAAGACCAGCATCAAGAACTGCCACCTGAATCCTGCCCATCTCATATGCTTTCACAAACTTCATATCTACTTTCCTAGTCACTCCCAGTATGGAGCCAATCGCCCATACAATGGGGAATTCCAAGAGCTCCTCAGGTAGCCCCCTGAACTGAACCCAAACCTTGGAAATCTCATATTTAAACACATTAGGATTGCTTTTGAATTCAAATTCCATTTTCGCTACTGTGCATTTAGCTTCCACAGGCCCCACGCGCACTAATCGCTGAAGTTCATCTATGGATGGAAAATTGGCAGCAAAAGTGTTTACCCCTAATGCTTTCACCTCCCAATTCACAATGCCAGGTATGAGCCTCTCAAGTTCAGTACTGACCTGCAGATCAGTCATAGTACCTCCTGAGATTTTCACCTTAGCCATTTTTGATTCTCTCTTTTCCTTTTGCTTCCCAACATAATCTATGTAATAGAAACCCATTTTTTCCACCGCAAACCCATGTGGCACTGCAGTAGGTTTAGCACCCTTTGAAAAAGGGCAAGCTTTTGTGACATGAACATCACTGTCATAGATTTCACAGCACAACACATTTGAGCACTCGCTCAGGACATGCCCCTTGGTTAAGCAACGGAAGCAGTAGGGAGTTTTGTTCTTTCCTTTACCTACATTCTGCCTTGGCACTATATTATCATTCTGGATGTTGGCCCTTAAATTAGCTTCCTCCGAATTAATCTGCGAGTTCAGCACCGTACCTTCGGGGAGCGGATTTGTAGCAGAAGAAACTGAAGCTATTGCTGGAGGGGCATTCGAAGGCAACGATCGGGAAGCCAGTGAATTGGCGCTCCACTCCTGGCCACCGTGGCCACGGCCGACGCCGCGACCACCGCTCCCTCGTCCTGCACCGGAAAAGTTGAAGTTGCCGAAGGCGCCCCGTCCGGCAAAGCCGAGAGGGGCGTGACCACCACGAGCGCCTCGACGGCCGCGCCCTCCTCCCTGCCATCCCCGATTAGCGCCCGGGTGATGGCTGGGGTTGAAGCCCGGGTGATAACCCCCCCTGCCCGCCATCTGCCCCAAATTGGAGGCACCGATACCGCCTTGATGGGTGGGGGGATGCTGACTACCCTGCTAGCACTGGGATGTTGGTTTGCCATGCCGGATCCTTGAGGCGTCGAAACTCTGCGACCCTCCCTCACTACCTCCGCGAAAGACCGAGGCCTTCGCCGAGCAGAGAAACACTTTATTCGTGTTCCAACTCTGGAGAATAGCGCAACGAGGCCAGAGCACGGCCTGATCCTAACGCGAGAAGCGCCGCAGCCCGCCTCGTTTACTGTTGCCCGAGTAAAAGCAGTTAATACTTCTGGGCCCGAAGCGATCTCTCCGGAACTCGAGCCCACCGAAGCGCCAAACGCCGCACGGGGGCCTTTCAGTTCCGGGAAATCTGGGGACAATAATTGCAAATCTTTGGCTTTGTCAGCCAAATCTTCTTGTTTCAGCTTCGAACACTGTGAAACCAAAGCCGCAGGATCCGCTGAACGGCAGCCAACCTTCTTCCACTCACGATGCCCAACCTCCCGCGCTTTCTCCATCACGTCCCCTAGGGTTCGAAGAGGAGAGGAGCGAGGCGGACGCAGTGGACCTTTCCAGGCTTCGGGGTAAAGCTTCCTTTGAACCATCGACTCGATGATCCTATCTGCCAGCTGCGACTTCGGAAACTTCCTAGCATTGGCAACACTGCCAATGGAAGCAAGCTCCCTCTCCGCTCTGTAAAGATCACGACTCTCCACCCCGGCCGCCGCCGCTTCTGCGATGAACTCCGGAGTCGATAAGACCTCACCGGAATCGGAAGATCCATCTGCCTCAGATAGCTCATCCGAGACCCTTTCCCCATTAGCCACCGCCCAAAACCTCCCAAACTCCGGCCCATGCACCGGCTTTGGTCGAACAGACAAAGCTGCTACCATCTGGACAAAACAAGACAGCTCCAATCTACCTTTCGCACGCCTAGCTTCAGGATCGACCTCAAGAACTTTGGACGGAATGAGCCCGGGCCGTAAAGCACGCTTGGTCGCCGGTGCCAACGACAGCCGACGACCGCGACGCATCAGCCACGGAAGATCCAGCCCATCCAGGTGCTCAACTAGCTAAGAAACACAAACAAGAACGCACCTGTAATCCGAAGCTCCCCCCCTCTCTTGACTCTTGGCGACCGCGGCATTGTCGTAGACCTCCAGCCTCACTAAGAACTCCTTCTCCTCGTTGACGCTACCAAAGCCTCAGAATTCTAATTACATGTCTATATTTATGGACAAAACATTTTACATTGAATTAGCACATATCGAAATGCCAGTAGTGTAACCAACTAATCATTCTCAAAAAAGAAAAGTATTCTAAATGCATATTTTGGACCCAACACCTCCCAGAATGTTGGGCTTCCTGTCTCGCCCAGCCCAACAGCACGCAAAGCCGTTCACCTCACAATGCCATCCCCGAGTGTGTATACAATCAAAACCATGTAAATATTGTAAGTTCTTCAACTATACAAAATTTCAAGATCAAACTCAATCTCGTTCGCATGATATGAGAAAGATAAATTGTAGTGAACAGTGATTTGTTACTATTAATGTAGAACTTGTCTTTTTTTATATCTTGCATATAAATAAAGTTGATCTTCGTCCTGATATGGTTTTTTTAAAAAAAACAATTTGCAACATCTAGGCGTGTGTCCCCGCCGTGCCCCTCGCCCCCTCCACGGCTCCACCTCTCCACACATCGGCCGAATCCCGCAGTCGCTCTCCCATTCCAACCCAAATTCTCCAAACTTCTAGGGCTCACGCCTCCCAAAGTCAAACGGACAAAGCATTTCCTCAAACACCTCGCCTCCATGGCCACCTCCGCCCTCGCCGCCCTCTCAGCCACCGCCGCCGCCGCCGCGGGCAAGCGCCTCTTCCTGTCGCCCTCCTCTTTCTCCTCCCTCTCCTTCGCCTCCCGCCGCCTCGCTGCCGCGGGCCCCCTCCGCGCCGGCCTCCTCTGCGCGCCAAGGCGAGCCGCCTCGGCGTCCGCTCCCCCAGCCGCAGCCACCATCGCTGTCGGCGATCGGCTCCCGAACGCGACGCTCTCCTACTTCGACTCCCCCGACGGGGAGCTGAAGACGGTGACGGTCCGCGACCTGACCGCCGGCAAGAAGGTGGTCCTGTTCGCGGTCCCGGGCGCGTTCACTCCCACCTGCACCCAGAAGCACCTCCCGGGGTTCGTGGCCAAGGCCGGGGAGCTCCGCGCCAAGGGGGTGGACGCCGTGGCCTGCGTCTCCGTCAACGACGCGTTCGTGATGCGCGCGTGGAAGGAGAGCCTGGGCTTCGGCGACGAGGTGCTGCTGCTGTCGGACGGGAACGGGGAGCTGACGCGCGCCATGGGCGTGGAGCTAGATCTGTCGGACAAGCCGGCGGGGCTCGGCGTGCGGTCGCGGCGCTACGCGCTGCTGGCCGAGGACGGCGTGGTCAAGGTGCTCAACCTCGAGGAGGGAGGCGCGTTCACCAACAGCAGCGCCGAGGAGATGCTCAAATCGCTCTGAGCCGCGATCTGCTCCGCTCTCGCCATGTCTCCCGCTAGGTTCGTTCCCTCTTTCCCAAAGCGTTTGCTTTCTTTTCTGAATAATAATCGTTGCGGCGACGGTGGCTTGCGTTGCTGCTGTCACCGTGGACCGGTGGCGAGTACCGAGTAATGCAGTGTAGCGTCGAGTTGTTTTCTTGATGTGAAGTTTCTAGCGAACATGGCAGTAAGAGTGTTAAGACTTGTGGCCGTGCCCTGCTTGGCTACTTGGCATGCCATTTTGTTTGGGATTTGCATCGTACATGCGTGTCGTGATGGCACGGCTGTACTTAGCATACTAGCATGGCTGCGACTGATGCGCACCAGGTATAATTAGACGACGTTGTGATGGAGACTACGCGGTATTGGGGATCGAGTGCCTGCGCTGCTGTATCCTTAAGTTCTCTCTTGCTAGGTAGTTTGCGTGGTTTCATTCGCAGAGGCCGTTTTCTTGATGAATTCTCAAGCTACGGCCAGAGTCTTCGTGAAATCGTGTACAGATTCAGCAAAGCCAGGGGTCAGATGCCTCTTGGCATGAACAAGGGCTCTTCCGGTTCTTTTTAACCCATTATATGATATACTATGGGCAATCAAACCTATTTAAATTTGTTGGTGTGCCCATTTAATAAAATGAGAGTTCGAGAAGAACATTCAGAGCGACCTTAAGCTGCCTGTACATGTAGTCCCTGAAGTCTAAGAAACCGTCCACCGTTTGGGAGAGCTTAGGGTGTTATTGGTTGGGTGGACAGCCTTGGGCTTGGTTCAGGGTCAAGCCCCGTCAAGGATGAGTGGTGCAGGCCTTGGTTGATTGGTTGGCTGTTTTGGGGTGAGCCAGGTTTGGCAGGCATTTTGTAAGCATCAATTGCCTTCTTCGTTGGATAGCAGCAATTTTTGAAGCCAAGCGCTTGTTCATGGCAGCCTGACCAAGTGGGGTACACCCCACCAAGCCATGAAACCTTTCAAATAAGACAGCATAGTGATGTTAGGGCGACGACAAGACAAACCGCACATGCAAAAACGAATTGAAATAGAATGGTAATAGTTTCGGTTTTAGCCTCAAAATGTGACAGTATCCACGTCACTTGATCTTAGTTCTGCGAGTCTTGTCTAACGTTACAAGAACATCCAAATCGTTAATTATAATCAGTAGGCCTCACATTACGTCTTTGGACTCATCATTTGCAACCAGATGGTAGGTAATGCAAAGCATGAGGAAAAGTACAGTAAAGAGGGAGTACTAATTAAAACAAAATAGTGCCAAGCATGAGGAGTGAAATCAAAACAAGGTGTGATTGGTTGGCTGGATGGCCATGGGAGTAGCCATCACAAAAAAACTGCAGGAGATTGCAGAGTGGTTGCATCAGCATTTCACTTGTATGTCATTTGTCATGCAAATACAACATGTAACCCCAATTACATGTTCTGAAGCTCAGAAAACCAAGATCATCAGCTACAGTATTGTCATTTTCATCATTGGCTAGCCTAAGAATTATGCCTCAGTATCTGTCACATTTCAATTTGCACCATCTAATGTCTCATACCATTGGCAAAACTAACAAAAAGAGTGGTGCATCAGATGTTGTGACCTCATCATTGGCCAGAAAAAATATAATAGAACAGCAACACATCAGGTAAATTTAGCATGAAGCATGAACATTCATTGGCATCAAACCACAAACTTAAAAGGCGATCATCATGAAGCATTAACTTGTTTCTAGCATTGCATAATCCCACATCGCAGCAGTTGCATCATATCATTCCGGAAAAAAAGGTTTCCCACTACCACCTGGAGCATACTATGCAGCTATCACCTGTACCAAATCATTTAAAAAAAAAGGGTGTCCAGGTACCACCACATGGCTACTTAGATCATTACAAATTAAGGTGTCCAAGTATCACCAGGATGTTGGAGGGGTTTGTACTGCACCACCTCACAAGTAGACATCATCCACAGATAGGTGATCAGTGTGTCCATGCACCACAAAAAACCCCTAAGATCAGTAGGTCAGATGTTAATTTATGGTATTGCTTACCTAGGAAAGTCCTAAGCCAAAGCACACGATGTTCCTCAGCCATTTGCACAAATAGAAGCCCCTGGGCCTTGTGAAGTTGTGATACATAAGGTGGCCTAGTAGTGCAAACATTAGCCTCCTGACAGAACCCGTGCGAGGTCATGACAGCATAATAAACCCCAGGGTGGGCCTCGCAATGAATAGCGTTGCCGTCACGCAAAGCAAAGTATGGGCAACCTCGCGAACAGCCATGCCACACGTCAGCACTCCTTCCTCAGCAACGGAGTACCTCTTCGCTAGGACAGTAGCAGCCTCCTTTCCCTGAGCAGGTTCGTCACCTCAGCAGCATCGGCACCAGGTTCTAAGGTGGTGATCGGTTCGGCTGAAAAGCTCGTGGCTTATGGCTGAAAATACTGTAGCTAGCTGGAAAAAGCACTGTAGCTGACAGAGGTTTATTTAGCATAATTAAATTTAAAAAAATTTAAAAATAAAAAAATATGTTAGCCCATTACGTATAATACAAACAAATATGGGAAAAAAAGAACAGGCAAAAAAGCTCAACAAAAAGCCAAAAGTTCAGAAAAAGACAAAACTTATGAATAGTGAAAAATAAGCCAGAAGTCGAAGCCGAGTTGATCAGGGCCTAAATAGTGGATAGCGGATTTGTAGCATATTGGTTCTGGTGTAGTAGATAGCACACGCTATAGTATATTCTAATAGCGTATTATAAATAATAGTGATAATTTTGAGTTTTATGTGCATATTTAAATTATGTTTTATATTAAACTAACATGGAATGGATACCACGTACCAAATTATAAGCATAAAGAGTATATATATTGAAACAAATTTGTATTTAACCATATATGAGTTGAAACAATGTTAAAACCGCTATATCAGCCATTACAGCAGCTATACCCAACGTTGCAGCCTCTTAACCTCAAAACCCAAAGCCACCCCCAAACGTCCAGCCCACTCCTGCCCCTCGTCACTGACCTGCGGGCCCGATAGTTAAAAACCACCTGCCACCGACACCTTCCGCTGGGCCCCGCATCGTCCCCGCCAATGACGGGGTGCCACCGCCCGCCGCTACCGCGCCGTTAAATACCACTCTCTCCTCTATCCCCTGCGGCAGCCGACAAAACCCACCACACTGGCACACCCTCCCTTTTATCCCCCCCACCGCCAAGCTCCCTCCAGATCCCCCCCATGTACAACGAGCGCGAGGTGAGCACAGCCGCACTGCTGCTCGGAGCTAACGCCGCACAGCGCTAGTGTTTGCACTCTAGCTTGCTGCAGTAATTGCGCTTAGCTCTGTCACTGACAGTTGCAACTGCCCGGTGGGCCCGCGGCCCCGTGCATATATATGCACCAGGTGGCACTGCTGTGGCCGTTCGTCGTATTCTCCCTTCTATTAAAAAAGTATAAGCTTAATACAATTCCTGGGGAAAGGAAAGATCACATGTACTGATGTGAATGTTCTGTTCATAGCTTGGGTTTCGTTTTGCGCCTTCTTCATTTAAGTTATTTTGGAGGGCTTGATTATCTTCTGAAATTAACAATCGAACGAGGAGGAGCTTTTTTTTAATTTGTAATAGAGAGATGCTAGGAAACGCTGGAGGTATTTACTCCGTTATCTGGTGGTAATGGAATCCGGATGAGCCCAGTTGAAAAAAAAAAGATACCGTGTTGATTTTTACTGGTAAAAAGGAGTGACCGCGATCCGGCGAGGGCTCATGGTCTCATGGATTTCGCGGTCCAGCTCGAGGGAGAGACAGATGGCGCAGGGAGAATTTGCTGTAGAGAACCGTGAGAGTGAGAGTCCATCACTACCTGGAGGGATCGCAGATAATAACCGCGATCGTGGTGAGTTTACGCACCACCGTCCGACCAGGCTCAAACGGCCGAGATCGACGAGGAGAGAGTTCAGGCGGCGGCCGAGATCGGGTCATTTCCAACCCGCCTTCTACCGTCTGGGTGTCGTCGAGTTCGCACGCCCCCCCGGCGGCGGCGGCCATGTCACGCTGCTCCGGCGAGGCCAGATGGTGGCACAGACTTCGCGGCGCGCACGCCACGCGCTCGAGGAGACACGGAGGCGGCACAGCATCTCGCATGTTCTACAAGACTACAACCTACAGGCTCAACGATCATTGTAACATTGCAATTTGTGCAGGTTGCTTGCTTCAGAGTTCAGAGAAGTAACCAATGCTGAAAATACAATATCTACAAATCAGCAGTATTTGTTCACATCTCTGACCAGCTGCAACAGGCGATCTGGTAGATTCTGGAAGAGCTCGTAGGCGTCGTGGAGCCTGCCGACCCTGGCCAGCATGTCGACCGTCGCCGCGTAGTGCTCGCTCCTCGGGGTGAGGCCGTAGTCCGACGACATGGACGAGAAGTGCCTCAGCCCCTCGTCCGAATTTTTTCTATTTTAACCCTTTTTTTTGAAAAATATTCACATTTAAACCCCTGGTAGTTTTAATTCCGTTTTTGACCCAGAGGGTCGGAGCCGTGACCCACGGCGCCGAGGTAACACATCTCGGCGCCGAGGTGCCGAGCCCGCACCAGCGTGGTGGCCTGCGTGGCGCTGACGTGGCAGCACCTCGGCGCCATGGTCAGTGGCGCCGAGGTCGGAGCCATGGATCGTGGCGTCGAGCTCGGAGCCGTAGATCTTGGCGGCGAGCTCTGGCTACCACGCGGCCTTTTTCCCCTCTGTTGGCGCCGAGCTCTGGCTATCACATTTCGACTCGCACCTGCCTCCTCGCCGCCGCCCCCCGGTGTCGCCGCCTCCCGTCCGCCTCACGGTGCCGCCGCCTCCCGCCTCCCCGCCGCCGCCCCTGGTGCCGCCTGCCGTCCGCCTCCCCGCCGCGGCCACCCGCATCTCCAAGCCACGCCGCCGGCCTCCCCATCCACGCCGCCGGCCGTCTCCAAGCCCACCCGCCTCCCCTCCCCGCCCGCCCGCATCTCCGCTTCCACAGGTAAAACAACTCCCATTATTTTAACAAATCCTTCTCCTTTGGGTTGAATTTGGCAAGATGTGTGAATCAAAAGATAGCAGGAATGTAGAAATCCATGGTTTAATGTAATGTGAATTAAATGTTTATGCAGTCATGGTAATCACAATGGCTGAGGACTGAGGTTGTTAGGAGTTTGGGAGTTGTGCCCGTTGTTTTGTTGCAAGTCTGGAATAGTTGAGGGAACCTGTCCTAACAAATCTCATTTGAATAGAGTAGTTGATGTATGCATTATATGTTTTCGGTGACCTTTGGACGCTGTAGTTTTACATGATTATGGCAATATATGGTTTGCGTTATAGGAAGCTAATGTTTTGCGGGATTTGGCTTCACAACTTAATGGATAATAGATTGTTTACGCTGTTGTGGTAGCTATACGTAGTTCTTTGTGGACATTTTTATTGGGTTGGATTTGCTCTTATAGATTGTTAAGTGATGCTTCCATGTGCATAGAGAAACTTTGATGCCAGTGTTATATATGGCTCAGGGTGGTGTATTGTCCACGGGTTGTTTAGTTGAGGGTGAGCTGTTAGTGACTAGGGACTTATTAGTTACTATCTAGTATCCAATTTCGATTGAAGGTATTAAGTTTGGTTTTCTGTATGAACTAGATGGACAACCTAGTCACCCTATATCATGGAGGCAGTGTGACAAGTGATGATTATGGAAATATTCGATTTGTTAAAATGCAAAGGGTGCCTCTGATATTCAGTGATCGGCCGTCGTTTAGTGAGTTGGTTGCTAGGGCCCGGGAGGAGCTACATTGTCATGCAAACGAGGAGAGCATCACAGTTGAGGGGTTACTTCACTTCGGTTCGAAAGATACAATTCTAAGGCGATTGATCTTAATTGGTTGTGAGGATCAGTGGGACAAATATGTCAAATTGGTTATGAAGAATGAGTTCCAATGTTTGGACCTTGTTGTGCGGAAGGTGTCCATTGATCCCACCCCTCATGGTTATTCACCAGAACTAGGTGATCAGGCACCCTTTGACCTCCGTTACCGGACCTTGCGGTGGATGTGGAAGAAGTGCCTGAGGTGCCCGATGCTCTATCTACCCCGAACGAGGTTCAGATTTCTCAACCAGCTCGAGTCGAATGTCGGACTGATGATGTCGTGGCGGCCCCTCAGGATCATCCCAGTAAGTGTCGAGCAACTCTTTAGACTTTTCCCGTCATTCCATTCTTTTGTCTTAATCCCATCGTTTTCGTGCTTATGATGTAGGAGACATTCCTGATAATGTGGGTGCTCCTCCTGTTGCTCCATCTGGCAACGTTGAAGAAGTCTGTAGAGACTCCAACAGTGTGGATGTTCAAATTGTGGATGATCTGGAGCCTTACGAGATCGCTAGGGCCGTTGATTCTGATGATGACCGCCCTTTTGGAGAGCTGACCGAAAGTGATATTGAGCTGATCAGGCGTTATTGCCCTGGCTGGGATCCATCAGTTCATGAATTCAGCGATCTTAGACATTCCCATAAGGCTTATGCAGAAGGAAGGGATGACGAGTTGCTAGATGCTCCTAAGGCCGGGTCAAGCATGCAATTGAGAAGGGCGTGGTGTTTGAGGACTTGTCAGCATTGAAAAAGTGGCTGCAGGAGTATTCAGTGATTCGTAAAAGGCCATTCAAGGTGAGGCATTCTTATGTGGAGCGGAGGTACACAGTTGTGTGCGAGAAGGAAACATGTGAATGGAGGGTTTGTGCTAGGAAACAGAAGGACACGGGAAAGTTCAAGATCACAAGAATCGTTGGGCCACACACTTGTGCCGAAGCAGAGCTCAAACAGAAGTATCGGCAGTTGACCTCTACCATTATTGCCAAGTCACTGTGTCACATAGTAAAGGGAGAACCCAATATGAAGGTGAAGACACTTGTTGGGATTGTTAAGGAGAAATTTGGATACGAGATAAGGTATGGAAAAGCATGGAGGGCAAAGCAACGCATCTGGAAGATGATATATGGGGATTGGGAAGATGGGTACTTGTAGTTGCCAGCACTCTTCAATGCAATCAAAGCGGTTAATCCAGGCATGCATTATGAGTACGTCCCGAAACCAAACGAATGGACTCAAGATGGGATGCAGATATTCTTCCGTGCTTTCTGGTGCTTTGCTCAGTTCATCGAGGCCTTTCGGCATTGTCGTCCCGTCTTCTCCATTGACGGTACGTTTCTTCTTGGCAAGTATCAGGACACACTTCTGATAGCTATTTCCTGTGACGCAGACAACGCGTTGGTTCCTTTGGCGTTTGCTTTGGTTGAGAGGGAGAACAAAGACAACTGGAGATGGTTCTTGCGGCTCGTTCGGAGGCACGTGGTCGGCCCTGGTAGGGAGGTTGGTGTCATATCTGATAGACACTAGGGCATACTTGCTGCCGTACAGGAGCAGATACCAGGGTATCCAGCTTTGCACCACCGTTGGTGCACTCAGCATCTTGCCGAGAATCTACTCCGTAAGGATGGTACGAAGGATAACTTTCATCTGTTCGAGGAGGTCGCTCGAATACTTGAGGTCAGGTTCTTCCAGGAGAAGTTGGAGCAGCTTAGTACTGCAACAAACGCAGAAGGTAGACAGTGGTTGACGGGATTGATGAGAGATGTCGACAAATGGACAAGGGCTCATGACGATGGTGGCTGGAGGTACGAGTTTCAGACAAGCAACATGGCCGAATCCTTCAATAATTTGCTTAGGGGTATACGTGGTATGCCCGTCAATGCTATCGTATCCTTCACCTTTTACAAGCTTGTTGCATGGTTCAACGAAAGGCACGCACATGCAATGGCGCTACAGAGTAAACAAGTGAGATGGGCGCCAAAACCGAAGCGCCACCTTGAAAGGGCAAAGGCGAGGGCTGAGGCACATGAGGTACATTGTTTTGACAACGCCACGGGCACTTACGAGGTTGTAGAAAGGGGTGGTACAACCACCGATGAAGAGCTCCGGCCGACGAGGAGGCATAAGGTTGTCCTTATTGATTTCTCATGCACATGTGGTAAACCGAGGCAGTACCACTTTCCTTGTTCGCATTATGTGGCAGCAGCAAGGCATCACAACTTTGACTACGAGAGCAAGATACCTCGGGTGTTCAGTGTTGACAACCTTGTGCTTACGTGGTCTCCCCGTTTCGAGCCTTACCGGGATGAGGGAGAGTGGCCACCATACACCGGGCCCAAATACATTGCGGATCCGGGTAGCCGTTGGAACAAACGTGGAACCAGGAAGAGGACGAGACACAAGATGGTTATGGATCAGCTTCCAGGAAGAACGAGGCGAGGGAGAGCAACCCCCTTTCTTACTGACCCCAAGCAGAACCAATGTAGCAGATGTGGTAGACTTGGCCACAATTCACGCACATGCCATTGGCCACTTAGTCAGGTGCGAGTGCTTGTTGTTCGTTATGTTTCATAGTTCGTCTAGTTGTTTTCCCATATGTAATTTGCGTATTTTATGCATGTTCAAATTTTTGTTTACTTCTATGTTGGACTGACAAATATAATTTTTTTTGTAGGATGGCGCAATTGCACCTGCTAGACCCGTACTACGAGGAGAACCACCGAGGACGTCTCACCGCGGAGGGGAGGGTACTTCCTTCTTCACTACTTGTACAATTAATTATTTATATTGATGCATTAACTAAAAAAAATTGGTGTATTCTATACAGGAGCTGCCCATCCTTCGTCCTCGAACCCATGACGGGTTCCTGGACATGCGGTACGACGAGAGGTACACTCCCTTCCTGGAGAGGGCTGGCCTAGACGCCATCTCTTACCAGGTTCGCCGTGGGTTGCCCACCTTCAACCCCCCGGCCATCACTGCACTGGTTGACAGGTATTCTCCTAAACCATTGCTCTACTTGCATGTTCATTGTTTATCGGCTATGTGCGCCTCAAATTCTCTGACATGTAGTCCTCTTTTTTGTATCATGTAGGTGGAGGCCGGAGACTCACAGCTTCCACCTCCCTTTCGGGGAGATGACTATTACGCTGGAGGACACTCAGGAGATACTTGGTGTCGCCATTCACGGCCGTCCAGTGATCGGACCGTGCGTGCCTGCTGGTTGGAGAGCCCGAGTAGAGGCCTTCCTCGGGAGAGAGCTTCCTCCTGAGGCAGGCCATCGCACTTCTGGAGTTCCGATCACCTGGCTCCGGCAGACTTTCGCAGAGTGTCCTGCAGACGTGGACGAGCAGACAGTTGCCTACTACTGCAGGTAGGGGTGGATATCGAGTCAACTCGTCGTCTAATCGAGCTTTTTTGTAAAATTGACATAGTTTGATTTAATATCATTTTACATATAATTGCAGAGCATGGATCATGCACTTGTTTGGCTACGTTCTCTTCCCCGACGGAACGGGGGACAGCGCGTCGTGGATGTACATCCACTGCCTCACTGACTGGGACACGGCGGGGCAGTACAGCTAGGCTTCCGGGGTGTTGGCGTTCCTTTACCGCCACCTCTGCGAGGCGTGTCGTCGGAGTTCGGCGAACTCGACAGTCGGTGGTTGCCTCTACCTCCTCCAGCTGTGGATGTGGTGTCGTCTACCAGTTGGTCGTCCCACGGTTTCGCCTCCTCGTCCGTGGTTCGCAGAGGTTCCTCTTCGTCGACGTCCGACACTTGCATATCTTTGGGACCAGGTCTCAGTTCCCTACGCTAGGACGAAGAGGGCCTACCTAGAGTACACGAACGAACTAGATGCGCTCACGACCTCTAATGTAAGTTAATTCCATTTGGTATCGTGATTTTCATTTGTTAGTATATGATCTTTAACGTTAAATTGTTGCTATGCAGGTTAAGTGGGAGCCGTACGCCGAGCAAGAGGTGGAGGCCGTTCAGTTCAGCGCACTGTGCAGCATAGACGAGGCCCTCTACAGGATGAGGTGCCCCCTTATCTGTTTCTATGCTGATTATACCTCAACTTCGCAGATTATACCATGTTTCAGTTCAGAACAACAAGACATTAAACTATATCCTCAACTTCGCAGATTATACCATGTGATTTGAGGTAGCAACATAATTACTTATGGGCAATATAATGGAAAAGTCTAAGGCACATAGGTTCTTACCTTGCCCCATTTTAGCTCTTTTGAATTCCATGAATAAGCAACACCATTATCCCCTTCTCTAACAATTAGTGTTTGACCATCGGAGTTCCCTGCTTAGGAAAAAAGTTACAAACATTATTACCTTACTAGCACCCGAAATTTTCAGATTGAACACGACATCATCAAAAAATGTAGCAGGAAACAAAAATTGTGTTTCACACAGTTCATCAATTTTTTGAATGTTTGCAAAAGCTACGGATTATTTTGAAGGCACCGAGCAGGAGCGCCACCGGTCACGGCGGCTTTTCTGAATTTTCACAGCTTGGCGCCACGACCCACGGCTCCGAGCTCGGCGCCACGATTGACGGCTCCGAGGTCGGCGCCACTGACCCCGGCGCCGAGGTGCTGCCACGTCGGCGCCATGCAGGCCACCACGCTGGTGCGGGCCTGGCGCCTCGGCGCCGTGGGTCACGGCTCCGACCCCCTGGGTCCAAAATCGGAATTAAAACTACCAGAGGTCTAAATGTGAATATTTTTCAAAAAAGGGCTAAAATAGAAAAAATTCGGGCCCCTCGTCGACGAGCCCGCCGTTCGCGCAGGCCGAGAGCACGGCGAGGAACGTCACGTCGTTCGGCCGCAGCTCGTCCTGCGTCATCTGGTCGAAGAGCGCCAGCGCGTCCGCGACGTGCCCGTGCTGGCTGTGCCCGGAGATGACCGCGGTCCACATGGTGACGTTCCGCTCCGGCGCGGCTGCGAACTCCCGGCGCGCGTCCTCCGGGCTGCTGCACTTGATGTACATGTCCGATGAGCGCGCTGTTGGCGACGACGTTGCCGCCGACGACGTCCGACTTGACCATGACGCCGTGCACGCGCCGGCCGTGCTCCAGCGCGGCCAGCCTCGCGCACGCGCAGAGCACCGATGCGAACGTGAACTGGTCTGGTCTCAGCCCTCCCCCCGCACGGGGCCGAACATCTCCACCGCCCGCGCCTCCACGCCGCCGCGCACGCGCCCCGATATCACGGCGTTTTACGCCACGACGCTCCTCTGTGGCATTCCGTCGAACATGTTCCGTGCGATATCGAGCTCCCCAATCTTGGCATAGAAGATCAGCAGCTTGGATCCTCTTGACTAGCTTCGCGTCCCTCCCGTTCACGCATCATTGCAGCAGAAGCGCGTAGGTTCTTTGCGCCGGGGCACACGGTGCTCCGGTAGAGGAGACGCACGGCCTTGGATAGCTCTCAGGTAAGGCACAGCGACTTCAATATTCGTGCTAGGCTTGTCGAGCTCATGGTCAAAGGAAATGGCAGCTTCTAGATTTCGGCTGGTCTTTTCGTAGCAGAGGTTCTAATGGCGTCTTTCTACTACTCACTCCCAGAAAAAAAAAAAGGAAGCAAACAAGAGCGAGACACTAATACCTAATAAAATCAGGCTACATTTACAACAAAACTCATATCCAAATCTAGCATATACAACTGAGATTTTGTTTCATTTCCTCTTCTTTTCCTTTGGTTTTTTTTTTCTTCTTCTTCCTGTGCCTTCAGAGTTCAGACATAGTACATCATGCCGACCTCGAGCGTGGAGGCGTGCGGGATGGTTACGGCGTAGTTGGGCCCCCGGCTGTTCCTCCTCAGAAAGTCGTAGCAGAAGTTGATCGCCAGCCGCCGGAGGAAGCTCGACCCGCTCTTGGCCTTCACGTACGAGTTGCCGAGGATGAACGCCATGCCGGCCTCCCGCGCGTCCGTCAGCTCCTGCAGCTCCTCCTGCACGCTGGCGTTCAGTCGCGGGCTCGCCGCCGGCAGCACGAACCTCACCCTCTTCTTGGCGCCAACCACCGGCGACGGCGACCGTATCTCCCTGGCGCTCGAAGGGCCGACGTTGTTCTCCACCGTGCCGTCGTCCTCCTCCTCCAGCATGCGGATGCTGCCGGAGGCGACGACCGACATCCGCTCCTCGTCATTCTGGGGCTCCTCCCACATGCCGTTCGCCTTGGAGGGCCCCCCTGAGCGGATGAACTCCGCGATGCTGCAGACGAGGTCCTTCTCGAACTGCAGGTCGTCCATGTGCACGTCGTGGTACCCATACCGGACAATGCACCGGTAGAGTCTGTACTCTTTGGGGCCGATTCTTCCGACGAGGAACCGCTCTCCCGGCGAGACATGCGGTATCGGGACGTTCTTGATGCATAGGAAGATGAGCACCTGGCCATGACCAACATGAGGAATGATGACTGTAAACTACTTTTGAATGTTTGAACAACAATGCAATCCTTCAGAAGGACAGGAAGAATGATCAAATACCTGATGAAAGGCGGGTAGATTGGTGACAAAGTGCGAGAAAATTGCAGGGATACCACTGTCGAGCTCGGTGTGTACGAGGCCAATTCCACGGACACGGACAACGCCAAGGTTAGGGCTGAGACCAAGGAGCCAGTTGATGGAGACCTTGTTCTGAAGATCGAATTCATACTTCTTGATGGTGCCATAGTGCCAGATGCACATTATCGCCATGAAGATGAAGGCGAGGACAACTGGGACCCAGGCTCCCTCCCTGAACTTGATGAGTGATGCCGAGAAGTACAGCGCCTCAATGGTGCCGAAGAACACAATGAAGCCAATCGCAATAAAGATGCTCTTATGCCAGCACAAGACTATCACCAGGGACATCAGACATGTCGTGACCAGCATGACGGTTATAACTGCCAATCCTGTTTAAAGAACAACCATTGCGCATCAGATGAATTGTCCTCACCGCTAGTACACATAAGGTCAATTAACACAGGGGATAATCAGGTGGTATAAGGTGTCAAATATATTAACATGGCATACCTGATGCATTCCCCAAGTGTTTTGTGTCTCTGAAACCAATGGTTACAGCTAAGCACAGTATCATCAGGATCCAATTGATCTCAGGAATGTATATTTGCCCGTGTACCTTGGCGGATGTGTGAACTATCTTCACCCGAGGAAAGCAACCCAGAGCAGTGCACTGCTTGATCATTGAGAATGTACCGGTGATAACAGCTTGGCTCCCCACTACTGCTGCAAGAATGGCAATTGCCAGAACGGGCCACCTAATTGTCTCTGCAAATGGCAAAATTGAAAACATTAAAAAACAGCACTAGGAGCATAATACAGTATTATTACCGTTTCTGATGAAAGATCTGAAGAACATGACTTGCCAGGCACAGACACATAGAATCCGATCCTATAGTCACTTTCCATGATATGATGCTTAGACAGATAAGCAGCTTGGCCCATGTATGCAAGAATCAATGATGGATAAACCATGCAAGTAAAAGCAATCTGCACCCAGGAAAGTTTTATCAGAGACAGAATTTTTCACCATATATTAGTGAAACGTTGGAAAGAAAAAATTGAGTTTGCAGCAGCCATTTATTCACCTGTATCGACAACTGATTAAAATGCCCCAGATCTGCAAACATTGCTTCAGAACCTGAAAGAGTAATGCAGTCATATTAGAGTAAGACACACCACAGGTTAAGGCGCTGAGAATTGGTTGCTTAAAATAGTACCAGTAACGCATAACAGTATTCCTCCCAGGGACATCCAGCCTCCTCTCTGTGTCTTCCTCAAGAACTTGTACATGTAATACGGAGATAATGCTCGATATACATGGGGTTCCCAAAGCACAATATTGTAAACACCAATCATGCTTATACATAGAAGCCATGTAATCACAATTGGTGCGAAAAGGAAGCCCACCCGGTGTGTACCATAGTGCTGCAGTGCAAACAGGCAAACCAGTATGACACAAGCAACAGGTACCTCCACATCTGCAGAGTCATATTAGCAAAACTTCATACAGTTAGAAATGGGTTTAAAATAGAACATAACAAATCTACACGAAAAGAATCAGAATAAAATACCCTAGTACATGCATAAATTAAGTTGATAAAGGCAAAATTATCAGTGGAAAAGTAAAAAATAGTGTTCCTTTGCTCTCCATTTCGGAATACAGCAAATGTCAACTTTTGCACCATAGGTGGCCATTTTCCAGATTTCTGAACCTTACTACTTGGTACATATTTCTGCCCTTGCTCTGTCTTCTACCAACAGAACAAATTATGAACTTTAAGAACTTAACAAGCAACAGTGATTTAGATGATGGCTAGTATATCTTACATGAGAACCATTAAGATCTTCTCCACCTACAATTCCTTACCACACCGCACGAGTAGTTCCATTTATTGAAGACATCAATGATGAGGAAATTAATCTGTTTTCCTACTCATAGCTACTGTTAGGTGTACATTGACTATGACAGTAGTCTTACTATTTGATATCCAAACGTCCCTGTTCATGGTCATGCTGTCAAAGACCTTCCAAAATGAATTGCATACACTGCTACAGCTTGACACGTAATTGATCATCGGAGTTTAGTATGTCCATTCGTTAGTATACTCGGCTCCTCGCATTACCACTCCCCATGAAGCAAATTGTTCAGGTCACATCGCACCTGGTTTTACCACCTTTCCGACCACAAAAACCAGATTGCCACAGAATCCACTCCTTGCTTGACATCTTACAAGTAAAATTTATAGGTAAAAGGTAAAATCTAAAAAGCAATCGCTGGGATAAAACTAATAGTCTAATTGTGGGGCACTTCTATGGACTGTGATTGAATTGCACACCTGGGAGTGGACCCTGAATCATCTAGTTCAGAACATGAATCAAGAAACAGTGCCTAACAAGATATGGAAGACAAATCTGCACTCGTACGAAGACAAAGCCATGGAAAGGGCCGTGGCCATGATTGGATCGTTACATTTGTGCTGCTCCTTTTCCATGGACAGCTCCAGCCCGGACACCGCAGAGAACACTGCAACAACAGACCACCATCTCAAAATCAGCATTCCACAGCGTATCAACCAACCCAAAAACTAGCCACCAATCAAGAACAGCCGATCAGGCGATCTCAGACGAACCGGAGATGGCCGGCGTGAGCACGCCGTCCCCGATCACCATGCAGGTCCCCACCAGCGCCAGCACGAGCAGCACACGCTGCAGCACCTTGTGGCGCTCCAGCAGCCTCCTGGCGCTGGCCGCGGCGCCCCCGCTGCCCCCGCCCAGCGTCCTGGCATTGCCGTTCTCCACAGCTTTCTTGGAGCCGCCCAAATCCAAGAACTGGTCGTCGTCCCCGGCCGCGGCGCCGCGGCCTGGCGGGAGGAGCGCGGCGCGCGCGTGGCGGCAGAGGAGAGAGTAGAGCGCGAAGGTGCCGCCCTCGCCGTTGTCGTCGGCGCGGAGGACGACGCAGACGTACTTGAGAAGCGGCACAAGCGTGAGCGTCCAGAAGACGAAGGAAAGCACGCCCAGGATCTCTTCGTTGGTCTCCGAGTGCTGGATGTCCTCCGCAAACGCCGCCTTGTACACGTACAGCGGCGACGTGCTCAGGTCGCCGTACACCACCCCCAGGCTCTGGTACGCCAGGCTCAGTGTCATCCGCCATGGCAGCCCCTTGCCCCCCAGCCTCCCACCCTGCTTCTCCTGCAGAAAACAGAACACACAACACCCACACAAAAGAAATCACATCACATTCGCAAGAACCCAACCAAGATCGCAGGAAAGCGATGGACACTCCATTATTCAACTATTCAAGAACCATGATCACGGCAGCAAGAACCACACACAACAAGATTGAACCTCGAAGCCTCAAGGACCACACGATTCCCACCACCATACCTTGTTATCTGGAGGAGTGCCCGGCGGAGCCGGCGCCTCAGGATCCACGGGAGGTGGGCTCTTCATTCCCTTCCTCTACCCCACTAGCTGTTCCGGCCTGTGTGGTGAAGCAACAGAGGGAGTGCTACTACCGGGGGTAGTTGGGATTAGGCACCGGGTTCTTGCATTCTCGGGTGTTTTAGCAATATACAAGAGACGTGAATGAGATGGAATTAGGTGGGATATATTTGGAGTTCTTGAGGTTTTTGAGGGTCAAACGAGCGGAACAGGGGCAGGTTTGAAGGGAGGCAGCATTGCTCTGAGGCAGGCGGGGAGGAAGGAGATGAGCAGCAGCAGAAGCAAGGGAGACAGGATTAGAATACGAGGAAAAGCAGCGGTTTTTCTTTTGTAAAAGCCGAAAGGTACTTGTAGCAATTTGTTTTCGGTGTCGGCTCCTCTACAAATGCTCCTGTGGACTGTTGGGTTTTTTCTCCGCGGAAAACATACTGGTTTACACATATGAGAAGTTTTGTAATAGTAATATTCTCTGAGTACTGTGTTCGAATTGTAATTCCACCGGAATAAATATATACGGTTTTGCTATTGCATATACGACTGAAATTTTTTATCTCTCAGTCACTTGAAGTTGCACTCTCAATCAACTGAAGTTGCAGCCTTCCTAAAAAGCACCTGCAACTTTAGATGATTTAGAGTACAACTTCATTTGCATTCTCAATCACCTGAAGTTGTAGCTTCCTCTTCAAAAAAATTACTTACAACTTCAGGTGATTGAGGGTGCAACTTCAGGTAACTGAAAGATAAAAAAAATCAGTTGTCTGTGCAATAGTCACTATCAAATATATATGTTTTAGAGCAAGTTTAATAGTATAGATAGCTGCTACCTCCAATACATTTCCATGTCATCAAAAGGTAAGATGCAGCCAACTCATACAATAAACTGGCTATAAGTTGTCTCTACAAGAGCTCTCAATCATTTAATACATACATGGGTATTGGTCATTTAATACATGCATGAGTATAGCAGTTAGTTCTATTGGTACATGCATGGATAACACCTCTTTTCCTGTGCTATAGCCTGACTCTTGCATGGGAGCCGGCTTGGCTCTCTCTCTCCTTTTCTCTCCCCTCCACATAGGACTATGCTGACATGGATTCCCTTATAGCTAGCACAGTCAGCCTTATTAAACTTGCTCTTAGAGACATTTATTAGGTGAATTGATTTACTAGATGACAACGGTTTATTAGTTCGCTGTTTTAAATGTAGATGCTATAAGATTTGCATTTATACTATATTGTATGTTCTAATTAATTGTCGTGAAATTAATGGTTTTCGCGAGCTACGCCAGATAAGAAATTGGGAGACTACATGGTTGCTTTTGTTTATAGCTCGAAGCATGGACTTTGTCGTGTGAAGTAGATGTTTCCTTTGTAAATTAGTACTTTAAGTACAAGAACAGTCAATCATTTTGCTATTGGTGCATCAAAGTAAGATCAAAGTATTAGTTTATACTTAAGATGTTGGTACCTTCAAACTATCTACCTCTCAAGAGCATCCTTACGTATCCAGGCTCTATTCTTGAATATTGAAGCACAAAAACTTCACAGTTTTTTTTTTTGAAAAATGAAATATTTCATAAAAACTAATGAGATTATGAGGACAGGTAAAAAAGCCTAAGGTTGAGTAGTGAGTACTGGGTCTCTTCTTTATAACTTCTAATTCTATTTTTTGTCTTTATATGATAACTACCTTTTAAACAGAATCTACAAGTTAATTATATTACATACTATAACAACGTTATTTATATTAGTCAAAATCGTATGTAAATTTTTATTACTCTATACTTTCTTATAAATAGATCAAAAGTGAAAAGTCATAAATCGTAACCATAAACGGAAATGAAAAGGACCATCCGAGTATCTTCGCACATTGCAATGATGCAGTCACGCTCTTTGTTAGCTTTACTATTACAGCCGCCATTAATTCCTCGTCACCGAAGATGTCAACAGTGGTCAGTGGACGACTGTTTCCGGTTTCCAGCATTCTCCTACCCCAAACTAGCATGCCTTGAAGGCTCTCCACATAGAATCCACCCTCAAACCTGTGGGGGACCGTACGCACATTTTCCTACACTCACAAAAGCTAGCCCTTCCAAAAAACCATACGATCTCACGGGGGACCCTACCAAAACCCTACGTGGGCCCAACCTTAAGAGGACATAGGCTACCCGACACGTACGTGCGAAAAGTCACCCACGGGTTTGATGACGCGGCCGGCGTGCAGAACGGGAGCGCGACGAGATGGTGATATGCGCATGCGCTACTCAGGGCCGGCTCTAGGGGTAGGCCGGAGGGGCGCCGGCCTAGGGCCCCGGCCCAGGGAGGGCCCACCCCCCGGCGCGGCGCCAGACTACAGGCTACGGGCCCAGGGCGGATCAAAGGAACCTGCATTGGCGCATTGCTGCATGGCTGCATGACGAGCCCAGTTCCAATCCCAGAAGGCACTCCGCACCTGCATGGCTGCATGCATGCATGCGGGGCTGCGCCGCTGCGGTTCCCAGAAGGCAGAGCCCTGACTTCCCATAAGGCAGAAGCCAGAAGAACGCCGCACGCCCGCACGCGGCACGCCGCGCCGATTCGCCGATTTGCCGAAGTGGCGAAGTGCCGTCGCCCGTCGTGCTGAACGTGAAGACTCCTGCGGACCTGCGCGCTGCGCCGGAATCGTCAATCGTGGCCGGTGGCCGTGAGGCATGAGGCCGACAGGCCGTCCGCCGTCGCAGCCCGAGAGGCCGAGACAGGCGAGACTCCAATACGGGCGGCAAGTCGGCAATACTCCATCCGTGATCGCCATCGGATCCGTGACATCCGTAATCCGTTCTGCTTTGCTTCCTCGCGCGGTCGCGCCGATCAGGCGATTCACCTTGCCATCTGCATCCGTCGCCCCGCCTCCCGATTGCTTATTTGCTCGTCGCCTCTTGGATCTCAGTCGCTATCTGGTTTCTCTGAATTCTTGATTCCATCTGCATCCGTCGCATCGCCGTCTCGCCGAGGTCAGGCAAGTAGACAACAATTTACATCTAGTGATCTACTCATGTTAGAACTATTAGTTTATCATGTTAGAACTATTGATTTGTGTCACTTTAGACAATATAAAGTTTAAATTGTATATTTTATAAGTAGAAAAAAATTTATAGTAAAGGGCCCATAGAACCGAATTCGCCCTAGGGCCCTTGAAAACGTTGAGCCGGCCCTGGCGCTACTCACTCGCGGTGCAGTGCTCGTGTGGCGCCCGCGTCCGCGCAGCGCTCCATAAGGGCATGTCCAATGGTGGTTTATGAGCTAGCTCTAAATATATTATTTTATATTTTAATAGAAGAGAGAGAAAAGATAGCTCTTGATCAAGAGCTAGTCTCATACACACATTCCAAGATTATATGAGGATGTCATGTGGGACTATTCATGTTATGAGCTATGTGCTAAAAGTTAATATCATTGGAGAAGTTAGCTTAGAGCTAGTAACTAGCTCATACCATTGTACATGCCCTAAGTGGCAAGCTCGAGGTATCGCGACCGAAACAGTCTATAAGCCTATATTATTTAAGATTTTAGATGATCTAAAAAAAATAAAGAGGAGGAAAGAAAATATTGTTTAGTATTTATCATACGGTTTTCTACCATTTGTAGTATTGTATAGACAATTATATAAAAAAAACTATCAATTGTATAAGGCTATTGTTGATAACTACATAGATAATATATTGTATGAGTTATCTTTAAATCTATCTATAAATAATATGAAGGTGTATTATAGATAACACTATAAGAACCATTGTACATGTCCTACTTGCCCCGCACACACATTTTGTTTTACCTCGATAAGTCGACACCAGGACACGACGCAGCTCCTCGCCGCGTTAAAACCGGTTTTACTTTTACCATCTCATGCTTGGCACGTCGCCACATTGGTTTTTTCGTGTTTTTACCTCACTGTCCTGGTGATCCCGCATATAAATATTCGGTGACGTGGTGACCAATTTTGACGGCATTGGTTTGGAGCTTTGCTCCTCGGAGTTTACCGGGGCATCGAATTGTATGTGATGGAGATGCACAGTTGTGTGTATTTTTCTTAGGCGTTTCGATCATGTAGGGGTACTGATAGTTAGGGATGTAACCACCACCTGGGGTTTTGTTGGGCTTGAGCCCACTGTATACCAACGTTGGTAATTCTGTACGAGGTATCTTTGCTGTATCTTTTCTTTTAACTTTGTTTCTATTCTATTTATGTATAAATTTAAATTGTATAAAATTATATTTATTATGTTTGTCTCGATTTAACTGAGTTCTTTTTAATTTTTAGTTAAAATATAGCTTAGTCCTTTGAGACTGCTGCGATTGCTGTCTACTGACATGCTGACATGTATGCGGTATAGGCAAGTAAGCAACTTCAAGTCTTCAACGCGCTGGATGCGGAGCGAAAGGCCGAAGCAAAATTCAAAGTGGTAAAAAAGACAAATCTAATTATTTTGCTGGCGTTTCAAGATTAGCGCTCTAACTTTGTCAGTATATATGCAATTGTCTGGATTTTCGGCCACATGTTTTGGAGAAAGACATCGATATATTGGGGGCGTGAAACATTAGGTGGAATGGATAATAATGATTAATAGTCTACTCTAACAACAGATTTAACACATTTGGCTTGTTCTACAATGATTGTTCTTTCTTTTCCACCCTCAAAGCAGATTATAGTATCATAGTACTCTCTATTCCTGAAAAGCAAAGAAAAAAAGCATTGGTTAGTGTACCAACATCTTCACGTACCATATAACCCTATTTAGTGCCTTTAAGTTTTGGTTTTTTGCAAGGACAATTTCCTCTTGGCATAATTGGGTAGAGCACATCGAACTGTGGCATTTGTTTTAGGACACCGTTCTTTTTATCTTTGTCTAAATACATTAAAAAATCGTGGCTATTTGCTAAAAGACATTTTGACCATTAAAATTATATATTTGATCACGAGAGAAGAGAGTATTTTACACTTATCAGTTAGGGATAAAAAAATATGACCAAATTACCCCTTCCATTCTTCCTTCTAATCTCATGAAGGAGGCATCTCGATCGTATTTCACATTTTCTATCCCCAACTTAGGGCCTGTTTGGAACAGAGGAATTTCACAGGAATTTTGCAGGAAACAGTTCAATTCCCGCAGGAATCGGGAAAAATTCCCGCATTCCAAACAGGGCCTTACAGGGGCAAAATAGACTTTTCATCCACCTTCTCTCTCCTCTATTAGCGAAATAGATTATTTTAATGGTCTTTTCTGCCAAATAGCCAAGATTTTACAATGTGTTTAGGCAAATGCAAACAAACAAGTGTCCTAAAGCAAATGCTACAAAATTTCGATGTCTTATAGCCAAATTTACCTTTCCTTTGGCAAGCTCACATACACCTTTGTTCTCCAACCGAAATAATATTGCAAAACGATTTCTTCTTTATCAGCAGATATCTACGATGATGTCAATGGAGCTTCCTCCTAGATACGAAGCTTTGGTGTTCCACACAACCATAGCAACAAAGGAGTCATCAAAATTCCAAAGCAGCGGCTCCTGCCGCCATTGACGGCGAAATGGATGCTTCTCTTTCTGGTGTGACCTATAATTTGGTCCTTGCTCAACCATTTGTTTTCTCGCGGTTTGGCTGGGATGAGCATCGCATGTTGGCCGACCCGTGGGGTCACTTGGGACCAAACATTACGTGTACCTGGCCTTGAGGATAGACAACACCATTGCACCAGATACTAAATTTTTTGGTATTATTTGTTTCCTACCTACAATTATATAAGATGGGTATGTTAGGTATCATCCGGATATTTTCTTCCTAATAATCATCCAGATTTGAGACTGTTAGATTAGAGATCCAACAACCTTTTTTTGGATCATCCCTAGAATTTTTTGGAGGGGTGGAGGAGAATTCATAACTGTTGGATCTCTAATCTAATGGTTATAAATCTAGATGATATTTAAAGTTATTTGGCGCTCCTAGTGAGATTTGATTCACCACGTACTACCTCTTTGGTGTAAATAACAAACTATATGTACTAGTTAGGGTCTGTTTGGAATGCAGGTTTTATGTTTATCTTAAAAACTTGCATGTACTAATATGGTTGGTGACCCTACTAATCTCATGTTTCTGGTCAGGCCTTCCGCTGCTTTGGTCATCACATCATCATGCGACGCATACCGATTTCTTGACCAACCCCATTTGGATGCTCATGATGATGAGCAGATGCAGGTGGCTTCCGGGCTCACTTCCATCTGGGGTAGTCGAGTTGAGCCTGCAAGCAGTACCCAAGATTGAGGACAAAGGCGTAGGCCTCAAAGCATGCCCCCCAAAAGGTTTTTGTCCCTTTGGATTTAGCTGTGAAAAACTGATGCGAAATATTCTTGATTCACGCGCATGCTATAAAGGTGCAAGCGCACACTTGGTTACTGACAAATTAAAGGGAATTTCTATTCAGGTAATCACTCCGTTCTCTTTTGTTTACTTTATTTACTTTTTACGGTCTTTAAGATATAATTTGATCACTACATTTTATAATTTTACACTAAGATATACTAATAAAATTATAATATTATAAAATATTTTTGACAACAAATCTAATAATGTAATTTTCGTATAACCAATCTTATTTATTTTAAACTTATTAATGATAAAACTTTAGAAAATTTAACTGTACAAATTCTAAAAAGTTAAGTAAAAAAACGGAGAGTATATGCTTATCATGACTTTGCATTGCCCATACTTGATACTGTATTTTGATAGGGATTTCTAAGGAGAACATTGTTGGGCAATAATTTTTTGCTTTTTCCCCTTCCAGAAGAGCACATCAGGAGCCTAGAAGCAACCACTGAAATTAAGATCCACTTAGGAGACCTCACCCCTTTGGAATATATGGTAAGATCCACTTAGGAGACCTCACCCCTTTGGAATATATGGTACTTTTGATTCGCATTTGTTCATGTCCCCTTGCTAATGGAATCAAGTGCCTGCCTCTGTGCCTCAGGCTGCTGAAGGTTTTGTTGCTTTGCTCATGAACATCTGTGGTGAACTTTTTTCTAATAACAATCTGATGGTACATCGGTACTCTCCTAAATGCTGAAGCCAGGTGAACACTATTTCCGTTGTTATTTTTCTGTTGATTGTGACAATGTTTTTGGAGAAAAGCACTCAGGACGCGGAGATCTGTTTGTCCAACTGTTGGTTTATATGCATAATAAAGCTGTGTTTTAAGTATGAGGTACTGAGACTGAGAGGATATACTTGCTCCTTCACATGAGAAGTGCCGATATTAATCCTAGAGAGCATACATTTTTGTACTTGCAGGATTCTGATCTCTACGTCATTGAGTATGTAAGACGAAAATAACAGTAATTAGGGCACATCACTCACATCTAAACAGTAATTAGGGCAGGCAGTTTATAGCAGTTTTATGTGTGCACAGTGCAATTTTGGTCGCCAAATCGGGAACACTAGTATTTTTGGTCACACACAAGGCTTAGGTATATGGTTTTCAGAAATGTTCTATGCAATCCAACAATCTTGATGCGCTGCATGTCTTAACGTATAAAATTTGGGGGTGTTTAAGGATTTGCCACTTTTAAGATTGTATTTGATGATTTGTCACCCCTAAGAGAGAAATAGCTAAGATATGCCACTCTTCATGTATTCAGGTCATTTTTTAACTTTCTGGCTTGAAATTCAAATGTGAAAAGACAATTTTGCCTCTCCTTCCTCACCTGCACTGGCAACCTCCAATCCCCCTCTGTGCCACAACCGGCGACCACTCCAAGGTAGGGGTGAAAACGGATCGGATAGTTTCCGATCGATCCGGATGAAAATGAATACGGATTGTGTCGGATCGGATTTTCTTCGGATAATTCTCAGATCGGAAACAAATGCAGATTTTTTTTGTCGTAAACGAATACGAATACAGTAGGCCTGATATCCAACGAATACTGATACGAATACGGATTATCCGGATAATACGAATTCGGATATCCGAGATTTCAGCCCAACACTGCCCAGCCCAAGCCAGCCTCTTTTATCTTCTCTGCAACCAGCCCGCTAGCAAATATTTATGTTTATTAAAAATAAATTTAGTATTGTCGGTAAATTAAAATTTATATCAATTAAATTGATGCACTGTCATTTAAATCATTCTGATGCAAATTTAAATTCTTAATTAATTTATTAGTCACATGTAAATGGTAGAAATCCATTCAGAATTGTTTAGGACTTTAGAAAAAATTAACTGCCATTTGAAGATTTAAAATATGTACAATGGTATGACTATTGTAGATAAAAATACTTATGCTTGTTTAGATTTCATTAATGTTTTGACAAGATAAACTATTTATGTGTTTTCATTGATTTTGGATATATAGTTTAAGGGTTTTTTATGTTCTGATAAATATTCGTGACGCATTCATTTCGATTAGTATTTGCTCCATATCTGTATTTGATATTATTTGTATTTGTATTCGTATATAAGGTATCCGTATTCGTATCCGCATCTGAGAAAAACTATGAAAACAAATATGATAGAGGCATTATCCGTCCGTATTCGATCCGTTTGCATCCCTACTCCAAGGATGCCCACCTCTACTTGCCCCCAGTCGCCACTGATGCTAAACACCCTGTCATTATCTATGTCTATGGCAGCGGCACTAGTGCACGCAGGGGAAGAGAGCGAGGGGGGAGAGGAGATGCACCGGTGGAGGTGTGGAGGGGATTCGAGGGTGCAATAGCATGGGGGGGTTGGTCTGTGAGGCCCGAGGCTGGTGTTAGTGAGAAGTGCAGCTTGGTCGCCGGTCACATGTGGGCCTATTCTTTTGGCTGCGGCTTGTGGATTTTGGGCTGTTTATACAAGAGATTATAGAGTAACCGAAACTCACGTGCGGTTTTTGCCAATATAAATGAAGTCAGTAAAGCATGTACTACAATTAACTAGTAGACCCTATCTTGAAAAAATACTCTGTTTAAAAGCTAGTTGCTGTAGAAAAGCCGAAAAATAGCTTTTAGAAGCTAAAAAGAACAGGGATAGACTTGGCGTGGTCGACGCAGTCGCCGTGCCACATCACCACCGATTTGTGCATTGCAGTCCATCATTTTCAGGAACAAGAAGCGGATGGAAATCGATTCATATTCTTGCTGTTGTTGGCTTAGTTAATTCTATTGTGTTTTGGTGATGTTAGTTCATGCATTGTGGCCGTGGAGCACAGCACCACGTCTGTCGGGCGAAGAGCGGAGCAGGCGCCAGTGCCACCGTATGAGCAATGGGAGGAGGTGGCGTCAGGTAAGAGGCAAGGGAAGCAGGGAAGAAGAGGAAAAGGAAACAAGGGGAAAAGAAGAGGGGGCATTCCGGTCTTTTTATACACAATTTTGAAAAAAGAGGAAAATAACCCGTGAAGAGTAGAAAATCGTAGCTATTTCTTTTATAGAGGTGGCAAAATTCTCTTGGATTAATGTAGCAGTAGTTATAGTATAGAGTGATTAGGACTACTCTACTCCATCGGTATTCTTTTATAGGAGAGAGAAAACTTCCACTCTCCCATAAAAGAATACCGATGGAGTAGAGTAGTCCTAATGGTAGAGTAGTTATAGTAGTTATAGTATAGCTAATGGTGGTAGCTGGCTGGTTGCTATAATTAGGTGCGTTCAAAAGAATATAAGATTACAAGATTAAGGAAAACATAAAAAAAGAAAAGGAAAGGAAAAAATACAAAGCAATTTTTTGGTAGTGGCTAGGTCAGGTATTTAGCGAAAATCTGGTAAATCAAACCCAAGGAAAAGAAATGAAGGGAAGAAAGGAGGTTATAGAGTTGTTTGGTTGTCGTCCTAAGCTCTATGTTTTGAGAACATGAAAGCGTAAAAAGCGTGAAATGCACTTTCATAAGCACCCTTCTAAAAACCAGTCCTCATCCCCAAATCCATCTCCCTCCCTGGTCGCTTGCCTACGTCAATTCTGCCTCATCCCCAAATCATCCTCAGATCGGTGGAGCTCAGCGGCGGGAAGCGGTGTCACGGTGACGACGACGGCGACCGTAGCCAGGCGAGGAGGCGAGCGGCGGCCAAGAACTTGGGCTCTGTGATTAGGCTTGTGATTAGTAGAGGAGGAAGACAAGTAGACAACGCCTAGGCACCAGGCGCTCGATTTTGGTGAGCAACCAAACAGAGTTTCAGACCCAGGATGCGAAGCGAGCGCACCCATATTCTCTCTTTTTTTTTTACCATAGCAGCTGGCAATGTGTGCGCGTGTGCGTTGCAAAACTTGCTCGCATGCGTGCTCATGTACCCTTAAACCCATCACCAACTCTGATTAACAAATGAAGCCATGACGATCATATACCGAATCTCCAGCGTTTAGACAACGCCATAAAGGAAGAAGAAAAGGAAGAAACTAAATCTGATTTGCCACCATGTCTCTGTCCGTTGTTTTAGTCTTAGAAGAAACTAAAGGATAGGTTTTTTGGCTGTGGTTAATGGCTTTTGCCTTTAGCGTAAGTATTTATACGAATGAACCGAATGCTGAAAAATCAATAAATTTTTTGAAAAAACTATCCCGATAAATTACTTCAAAAAGACGACAGAGAAATCGCCTCATTTATTTATTAAAAAAACCTATATGCCATAAAACAAGAAAGCATCAGCAAATTCCCCCAAAATAGCTAACTAGACAAACAAACAATACATTTATGCAGGATGGTAGATTACCAGTTAAATTGCTGACATGAAACAGCAAAATGCAAGACGTATTCGTGCAAGCGAAACTGAAAAGCAAGAGGTAGCTTCTAATAATAGCCAAATGGAACAGGTAAACATATAGTAAACTCACGAAAAAACGATATTTGACCTGAACTCAAAAAAATATGACCACGACATCTGGTAGCTTGCGTCATGGTGAACATAACAAATCATGGGCGGTCACCGAATCTGATATCAACAAACAAATAAACAGGGTTACAGACACAGACAGTTGTATTTGACTTCGTGCAGTTAGAAAAACACGCGCATAACCTACCTTTCAATGGCATTGATCCACTCGACGAAGGGCAGGTACAATGATACTTGAAACAAGCCATATTTGACCCCGCCCATCCGAAATTCCGAGAATGACCCTTTCCATGATGGCATTTCGAAATTAGCGTAATTTGTGCATATTTTAGTTAATGCCCAATTGACTTAGTACCGTCATGTTAAAAATTGAATATTGTTGTCGTGGTTTGTTTATAAATATTATGCAGTACTGTTATGAGTAATTTTTGAGTTTTAGGGTGGTACATGTGTGGTATGTTAAGTTGTGCATAGTATAGGAACGTCAAAAGTAGTGCAAAATGATGTAACTCAATGCAGCACACTATGTGATTTTTTTACGTTTGTTTGGATGAAGTGGTAAACTGTGATAATTTTGGCATGCTCCTAAGATGTCACATAGCACAAAAAAAATTTATTTTGGTTTTTTTGTATATTGACTGCACGTGTTGTGCACTTGTTTTAGTTGTGCCATGTCGTAATGTCCTTCATTTTAGGAAAAAGCATAGGGCGCGTCGAGGGTGACGGCGTGGCTCCAGCGCACCGATTGGCAGCGCTTCTGCGCACTCGTGGCTAATAAAATGGCTATCACAAGTTAGATAAAGTTAGTCAAGAAATCGAGCCATATGATATATGCCCGATGGGCTAAAAAACCGTGACAAGCCAAACACATACATAAAAACCTTGGTGATCATTTGGGCTTTTTTTTTGTGGCTTATAGCTGAAAAGCACTGTAGCTGACAGAAGCTTATTTAACATAATTAAATTTAAAAAAATTTAAAAAATATAAAAAATATATGTTAGCCCATTATGTATAATACAAACAAATACGGGAAAAAAGAACCGACAAAAAAGCTCAACAAAAGCCAAAAGTCCAGAAAAAGACGAAATTTATAAATAGTAAAAAAATAAGTCGGAAGCTAAAAGCTGAAGCCAAAATGATCACTGCCTAAAGTTAAGCGTGGTAATACTAGGCATCTAAACTCCCGATCTATATCAACTACATTGTCCTACGCGCGACATGATCAAGAGGAGCGCAAAAACGAACGAGGAGGGAGCAAGTGAGATGCAAACACCCTGTAGTGTCGTCAAAAGCCCTTGTTTGCCGTAGCAGCTAATGCGGACGACATGAACTCAACTACCGTCTTATTGCTGCTGCAATTGTATATGAGGATCATGGTCATGGCTGTCGTGGAATTATTTGTTTAGTAGATCCATAGAGTTAAGTAGTGGAATTATTGGAGCTGAAATTCTGCCTGTAGGATTTCTCTATTGACCGAATCTTTATATTCCCTCCCGATTTTCCTACAAGGGACTACCTATACAATATTCTCGATAGACATGTTTTTTTCTTCTTATTTGTCATTGGGCCTAGAATTAGAAGTTCTACATCATTAGGAGATTTTCTTTGGGTTACAAATTATCTTATTATTCCAATGTATAGCATAATCTAAATCATGTCATAATTATTGCTCAATATCAACTTAGCAGATTTACCCGTGTAATTGTGTGGCTAAATATTATGATACAGGTTGTCTTTGGCATAATCTAAAACATGATGAATAGTAGATAGATGTTACTTAGCTCTTCATGTGTTTTGAGATTAGTGTTATTCTTGTTAGAGAGAAAATCACAGAGGCACTTCTCAAAATATAATTGTATTTGCTATACAACTCTAATATACACATACGATTAATCTGCACCGTTCTAATCTAGTCCCATCAAAATAAGTGATGGAAATACTTCTCTTTTTTTCAATTAGTGTGAGAATTCTAGGATTTTTATTTTAGGATTATTGTGGGGATTTTTTTGCTCTTAAAACGAAGGAGGTGACTTGAATCTCACCAGTTGTTTTTCATTTATATAGATTTTGCTCATAGTTACGCGAGAGATTATGGCAGCTGGGATGATTGGTAGGAGAGGGTGAAAAACATCCTTACTAAAATAACATTGGAGATTATGACATGTAGCCACAATTCATAGCTACCAAGCATCAACATTTTAGTTAAGCAATTTTCTGGAGAGAACTACCTACTAGAACAAGCTATCTAGCCCAACAAAAATTAAAAATGGTCCCATCTAGCTTACCCTAGATGCAATACATCATCATCTCCATCAGGAGGCCAAAATAAGATGCTTGTGTCACCGTCGATCTGTTCATATATACAAATGGAACCACGTTTTCAAGCCACGTTGAAAGCGTAGTGCATCGTCGTTCTCAGGAAACAAAGGAAAACGACGGCAGTGCCAAAATAGACGACGAAAAAAACTCTGCTTCTCTGGTATTTGGCATCTGCAGGTATGCACTTCGGATGGAGATGCCTCGGCTGTCAGAAGTTTTTGTCATGTAATTAAGGTCACGTCTTGGGGATCAACTACGGCATCTTATAATGTGAAGCGATCAAATCTTTTAGTTACGTGCAGGGTTCTCGAATTGCCTACCGACCTTACAAGTTTTGGAATCAACACAGTGACCTTACAAGTTTTGGAATCAACACAGTGGCTCAGTCTTTGATTGGTGCTATTTTTTTTAAAAAAATATATTTGCTTTGTGCTTTAATTTGATTCCAAGAAAGTGTAGCATCTTTTGTGGGTTTTTCCCTCGTGATCTGAAGATCCGCTAGTTCGTACTAGTGAGCTCTTTTTTATATCGCTGAAAGCTTTTAGCATTAGCGTGAGTGTTTGTATGAATAAACCGAATGTCGATAAACCATTTTGAAATGGCTGTTCCGATAAACCACTTTAAAATGATGATAAAAAAATCGTTCTATTTATTTATTCTGAGAAAGTTATAAATCATCAGATGATAAGAACGGAGCTAGATTGATGTTTTAAGCCCGCTAACAAGGTGTTTCATTTGGACTTAGCGGTAAAAGGAAAAAAAGCTAACAACCCTAGTAGTGTCTCTTTCCGAAAGCAAACAGCGGTAGTGTATTTGTTTTTGACTAGACGTGCGGTGCTCGTGGGTGAAATTTTGGTTGGAAAATTGACAACACAGTTGTCCTCTTTGTTGAGAAACCGTCGCTGGAGACCAGTCCGAGCGATTCCTCTGCTTAGAACAAGAACGAATCAATCACAGAATAATAGATTGAACACAGAGAGGTAGGGAGAACTCCTGGTCTTTCTTTATTGCTTTAGATTGCATCGGGGGTACATAATGAGGGGGGTCTAGGTCCCTATTTATAGTCTACGGTGGGGTGCCCAAATATGTCAGGACTCTTGGCCATGGGCCCAGTTTCCTAACACTCCCCCTTGGGCACTCACCCAACATGCTCATGCCTCGTCAAAACTCCATAAAAACCCAGTGGGAAAATTTGGAGAAAGAGTACATGATACATGTGATGCTGCGATGCACAAATTGCCTCATTAAAAACCTTGATCGAGAAACTTCATGGAAAACTCGTCAAGGGAAAAAGAGTACAACTCACCCAATTTCATTTGGTCTTCAGGACTTTATTCCTTTGGGTACTTAATCTTCATGATCAAGATTTAATAACGGGTTTGAGAGAATTCTCCCCCTGAATTCTGCACTTCTCTAAGTCTCATCATTCCAATCCCTCACACGCACCTTTCAAAGCTAGATGCGGGGAGTGACTTAGTGAATAAGTCTTCATGACTTAGTGTGCAGTACTTCAATTTTGTCCATCTTTGCAATTCATGAGCATAGAGGAACTTGGGGTTGATATGCTTACATAGCCCTTCTGCATTTGCGCAACGCAAGCTGCATTATCTTCTTGGATAATTGTGGGGGTTTGCACAATGTTCATTCCACATGACTGCTGGATGTGGTGATCCGTTCAGCGGAACCAAGCGCACTCTCGTGCGACTTCATACAGTGCTATAATTTCTGAGTGGTTCGTCGAAGTAGCTACCAGGCTTTGCTTAGACGATTTCCATGAAATTGCAGTTCCACCACACAGGAATACATAGCCTGTTTGTGACTTAGCGGTATGCGGGTCAGACAGATACCCAGCATCTGCATAGCCAATCAAGTTCAGATCTTGATTCTTTCTGTAGAACAATCCGAGGTCCTTGCTACCTTGGAGGTATCAGAAAATGTCCTTTATGCTCTGCCAATGCCTTTTGGTGGGCTCTGCACTGTTCCTTGCTAAGAGGTTCACGGCAAATGCAATGTCCGGTCTAGTGCAGTTTGCTAAGTACATGAGTGCTCCCACTGCACTCAAGTATGGGAATTCCGGTCCCAGGACTTCCTCCCCCTCTTCCCTAGGTCGGAAAGGATCTTTTTCTTGCTGTAAAGACCTACCGATCATCGGTACTTTCGAGGGAAATGCCTTCTCGAAGCCAAACCTTTCAAGCACCTTCTGGGTGTAGGTCGACTGATGTACCAAGACTCCTTCAAGGACATGATCAAGCTGCAGGCCTAAGCAAAGCTTGGTCTTGCCCAAATCTTTCATTTCAAATTCTGACTCCAAATAGGAGCTTGCTTCTTTTATGTCTTCGGCTGTCCCGATGATGTTCAGATCATCTACATACACAGATATTATACAGAACCCATTCTGGGATCGCCGTATAAATACACAAGGACAGTCTTCATTGTTCGTGTAGCATTTCTTGCAGAGAAAGTCGCTTAAGCGATTATACCACATTCTTCCAGATTGTTTCAGTCCATACAGTGACTTTCTGAGTTTCACACTGTACAGATTTCTATTTGCTATGTCTTGGTTTGGGAGAGGAATTCCTTCAGGGACTCTCATGTAAATCTCCGAATCCAAATTACCATAAAGGTATGCAGTCACAACATCCATCAATTTTATTTCTAAGTTCAAGTTCACTGCTATTGAGATCAAATATCTAAAGGTAATTCCACTCATGACTGGGGAGTAGGTTTCTTCATGATCAACTCCAAGACGTTGAGTGAAACCTTGGGCTACCAGCCTTGCTTTGTATCTCACTACTTCATTTCTTTCATTTCTCTTTCGAACAAATACCCACTTGTGCCCAACGGGGTGTATGTGGGGAGGTGTGTGGCATACGGGCCCAAACACCTCTCTTTTGTTCAGAGATAGCAATTCAGTTGCTATTGCCTTCTTCCAATCTTCCCAATCTGATCTTTTCTCATATTCAGCGAGCAATGCAGGCTCAGGATCAAGATTGATGATGGTGGTAATTTTTTTTGCGAAGTAGATATCGATATTAACTGTTGACCTATTCAGGGACTCTCCCGTGTGCACATAATTTATAGCTATTTCTTCATGAGTTGCTTCTTCTAGAGCGATTGCTTCTGCTGGAGCTTTACCTTGCACATCGCTTCTTTCAATTGCGGTAGCAAGTCCCTTTAGTTTTTCGGCTCCGATGTGTGCGCACACATCCATGCCGATGGGGATATTCAGATCCGGTATGCCCTTTTCGGAAGGTGTCATACTTGTGCCAGGTCTCAACTGGCTTCCCTTCTCATTCTGGGGAACTTCAATGATCGGCTGTGATAAATCCCTCTTATCCTTCTTCACCAGGCGTCTCCGGTTACTAAGGATTCGAGGAACCGGAGTTCTCGTCCTCATTTTTTTTTTCCTTTGAGGCCTCTGGACGAGATTAGGGATACCTTCTGCTTTCTTTGGTATTTCAACCCTCTCCGGTGCAGTGCGTGCAGGCACATGCAACTTAATCACGCTCTTCAAATCACTAAAGTGATTAGGCAGCTAATTTGCTAATCCTTGCAAATCTATTTTGTCTTCTGGACTTCTCTTGTCTCCTAGACTTTTCTAGTGCGCGGGTCATCTGCATGGATTCCCCAAGCTTGCCACGTAATTTCCCGACATTCTTCATCAAGGGGTTGATTTCCTCCCCCTAATGTTGGGAAATTTTCGGTGGTGACACTTGCGCTAATTGCATAGGTGAATGGATGTTGTAGGCCAAAAGTCTAAGGTTGATGAGATTCGCTGCATAAAGGATTGCGTGTCCCCAATATGTAGCTGCTAGATTTCAATTATGCAAAAGAGGTCAGGCAATAAATTTAATTCTCTTAATTAAAGCCTCTGCCAAACCATTCTGGGTATGGACATGCGGTACCGAGTGCTCAACTGCAATTCCCATCGCCATGCAATAATCATCAAATGCCTTCGAAGTAAATTCTCCGGCGTTGTCCATTCGGATGGACTTGATATGATGATCTGGAAACACATTTTCTGATGCGAATGATCTGCGAGATCAATTTTGCAAAGGCGTGGTTTCTTGTGGGCAACAAACCCACATATGACCACTTCGAAGAAGCGTCAATGAGCACCATGAAATACTTAAACGGCCTTGGGACGGGCTGAATGGAACCGCAAATATCTCCCTGGATGCGTTCCAGGAATGTAGGGACTTCATTCTTCACTTTCAGAGTGGAGGGTCTAGTAATTAGTTTCCCGGTGGCACATGCAGAGCACACAAAATCTTCATGATTCGGGAAATTATTCTCATTAATATTATGCCCATGCGAGTTATTGATTATGCTACTCATCATCCTAAGACCTGGGTGGCCTAATCTGTCATGCCAGAGACAGAAGAGTTCAGAGTTTCTAAACACTATTTTCAGAACAGTGTACGCTGCAGGCGCTTTAATGTTGGTATAATATAGCCCAGTGAAGGAAGTTTTTCTAATATTCTTTTGCCATTCTCTTCACGCTTTGTGATGAGCAGGAATTTCTTACCGTACTCTTCTTTAGTCTCAACGTGGAAACCGTTGGCGCAAAAATTCTTAAAACTTAGGAGAGTTCTAGTCGATTTTGGGTACAATAAGGCTTCTTCAATGACCAAAATTGTGCCCATTATGGCTCTTCCCGAACCAATTATACATGCATCGCTTCTGGCGATTGTCGTAAGGCTGCCAGTGCTCTTACGAATCGACTGAAAATACTCAATCTCTCTTAAGATGATATGTGTTGTGCCGCTGCTGGCTAAGCACACTTCCTTCATAGGGCGCTACACATGTTCTAATATAGGGTATTTATTAACATGTATGAGAAGGCAATCAACACATAAATAAGATACTCCAATAGCAGAACATATCATGCCATTATAAACTGAATAAATGAATGAATTCTTCCAAAAATCATCCAACCATCACAAGAAAGATAACAATTCTTAAGTACCATCCATGCAAATTCTAACATATTCTTCCACACAAAATAAATGACAATTAAAGTCTAAATGCATTCAGTGCACAAGACTTCTTCTGCTATTTTCTCGGGGTTGACATTCTCTTCAACAGAAATCAGGACGGTGGCTGCTTCTAGGTCGAGAGGGGTGCTGCTGTCGTAATGGTCTCAAACACCATCAGCGCAGGCAGCTGCTTAGAATGCTCCCCCTCAACCGATGCAGAGTGGGCTTCATGTGCCCTTTGCCATCCGTTTTGGCTTGCTAGCCTTATTCTCACGTGGAGCATCTAATTTGCCTTTCTGGGCTGCGGTCTTACCCTTCTTTCCCCTTTTCTCTATCAAGGGCTTTCGCACCTTGTTGCTCCCGGTGTTGGCTTCACGACCAACGGAGCTCCCAGGTGGCTAAGTGACGTAGTTCTTACAGAGAACTTTGTCTCGAGCCTCCGCAACTTGCATCATATCGGTCAATTCGGCGTATTCCTCATAACCATCTTGACGACAATTGCGTGCGGATTGTACTTCATTTGGGTGGAAGGATTTTCTCAATTTTCTGTATTGGGGTACAAATCCTGTGCAAGGCAGAATTGTATTCCCTGACCGTCTTAAAGTCGGCAAACCTTAGTCTGATCCACTCCTACTCTGCTTGAGGAAGAATGGTGTACTTTAGCCTCTCAAACCTGCTTCTTGGGTGCGGTCCAGAGTCCAGAGTGCTAGCGCATTATTCTCTACCATGTACTCATTCTTGAGAGTGAGGCAGAAGTGGTGCCTGAGAAAATGAAGTGCCTGATCATTCTCTTTAGGCGTGGGTTAGGCGTCATTCAGTCCGCCAATCCCAATAGTCGCGCGGAGCTTCCTGGCTCCAAGCACAATCTTGACATCGGATGCCTACAACAGATAGTTTTTGGCCATACTGGGCCAGCTCCTCGAACTTCTAGCTCGTGATGCTAGTCATTTAAATGTGTATAAGTCTACTGCTGGTAGACATGCACGGGATAATTCACTGCGGGTAAATAAATGGTACAAAAGGTTCTCGTAATGTTCCAGAATTTTCTATGCATTTTCTATAATTTTACTGCTAATTTCGGTGATTAAAAGCAATTTTAACAATTACAATTAACCAAAAACAGTAAATAAATACAGAAAATACAGAGAATAACAATGGCATAAATAAATAAGCTTCAAATACTAAAATAATGCAAAATTCGGATTCCCGAGGCCCTTTTATGCTAAAATATGAAATTTCAGCAAATTCTGCAATTCCAAGGGGTTTTTACGCAAAAATTTCAGTTCAGAGAAAAATTCGCGCAATTTTCTGATTTACAGAGGAGTTTTCTGCAAAATTCTGGACCCGCTCGTAAATTTGAGGGCTTATACATAATTTTCAGAATTACGAAGCCTTTTATGCAAAATCAGGACCTAAATGCGATTTTTAGGGCCTTTTCCGTAATACCCGAGAGATGGAGGGCTTTCTTGCCAAAACCGCCCCTTTACCCGGTTCGGGCCTCCCCTTCCTTTTTTTAATTTATTTTCCGGCCCATTCCGTTTGGCCTGGTTCAGCCCACAGCCTAGCCGGCCCATCCGGCCTCCTTGACCACCCCCTTTAGGGTTTCCCCTTGCCCCGTTTTTTTTTCATATGGCGGCGGCGGCTGTAGCAGCCCCGAGCTGCTAGCTCGGGCGGATCGGTGGGGGCCAGCGCGTGGCGGGCGGCGACCGGAGCGGGAGCGGTTCGCACGCCGGCGGCATGCGGCTCGGGCGGCTATGGGCCAAGGCGAGCGGGGAGGTCTGCTGCGGACCGGAGGCCGAGGAAGCGGCGGATGCGGGCCGCGGGCGCAGCTGCTGGCCGGCAAGCCGAGGCGGGAGGCCAGTGGCGGGTTCGTGCGACGACCGGCGGCGGTGCGCAGCTGCGGGCGCAGGAGGCCGCTCGGGCGAGGCCATGCGGGGGCCGACGAGGTTGGGCCATGCGGAGAGCCGGCGCAAGGCGGCGTGCCGGCAGCCGGTCGGTGCCCACACGCGGGGAGAGACAAGGCGGAGCCGCTACGGGCCGTCGGCCGGATGGTGCGGCTGCGGGCCGGAGCTGCACACGGCGGGGTCGGTTGCAAGCCAGAGCAAGCGGAGGTGGCCGTGATGCGGCTTGGCTACGGCAAGCGGCGGCGGCTTCGGGCCGGTGGCCGGATGGCGCGCGCATGCGGGCGGCGCGCCGCCGCGTGCGGGAGGCAAGCGAGAAAGCCGAGGCGTGACGACTTCGGGCCGGGTGCGGGGTTGAGGTGGCGGCGCAGTAAGCAACGGCCTTCGGTGGCCGTGCGTGGAGACCAGGGCGGACCGGACGACGCTTCGGGCGGCTGTCAGGCGCGGGGACCGAGGCGCACAAGGCGGCGCTTCGTCGGCCAATGGCAGCGATGCTTCATGCGGGAAGCTTCGGCCGGTCTACTGGGCAGTTCCAGCGGCGACGCCAGCTGCTGGCCGGCGGCCAGCGACGCGCATGCGGGTGTCTTTTTCTGTGTGATGCCATGGTCATGCTGGACCGAACAGAAAAAGGATGCAATTTTTCATGCAATAGCCAAACAGATCAATGCTCAAATTTGTCATGCAATGATCATGCAGAATCAAACAAATCAAGCAAAAATTTCGTTTACAATCTACGATGCAATCGACATCTACCCCGTTTCGCAATCTACCTATCGACATTGTGCCGGCGATTTCAGATCTGCTCGCGGTAGATTTAGGGCGGATTTGCATCGTTCTAATCTACAGTGCAATCAACATCTACCCTGTTTCGCAATCTACCGATCGGCATTGTGCCGGCGACTTCAAGTCTGCTCGCGGTAGATTAGGGCGGATTTGCACCATAGAATTTCAATCTAGAACGCGAAAAGAAAATACAATTCAAAAGCGATCTAGAAAATTCAATCTGTGCTTCGATGATTACCTCGTTCAGCGGAGCGAAGTCGTGCTGATAACGTGTTGAGAAACCGTCGCTGGAGACCAGTCCGAGCGATTCCTCTGCTTAGAACAAAACGAATCAATCACAAAATCACAGAATAATAGATTGAACACAGAGAGGTAGGGAGAACTCCTGGTCTTTCTTTATTGCTTTAGATTGCATCGGGGGTACATAATGAGGGGGGTCTAGGTCCCTATTTATAGTCTACGGTGGGGTGCCCAAATATGTCAGGACTCTTGGCCATGGGCCCAGTTTCCTAACACTCTTTTCTGAGAGGAGACCACAGTTTTCGTGAGGCAGAATTAAACCAGAAAACGCAGGCACGGTGGCCGGCGGGCGTGGCCATAGGGAGAAAGGGTTTTCTTGTTAGAATCTAAAAACTATTTTTTATATTAAATAGTTTTTTAAATTTATTATAGTACACATTGCATCGACTTTATTTATATTGGTTCAAATCGCATGTGAGTTTCTATTACTTTATAATCTCCCATAAATAGCATAAAAATTATAAGCCGCAGCCATAACTGAAGCCAGAAAGAATAGGCCCAAAGTGTTATGGCTGTTGGCTTTTCGCTGTAACTTTTGTTGTTTTACTAAAATGATATTTTAGTGGCGGTTAACTTTTTCTAAAATATTCAATAAAAATAAAAAAAATAAGAAAAATAAAAACACCTTACATGCAAAGGAAAAAAAACTCTATATTAGAAAGATAATACGTTAGACCGTTTTTGACTTCCAAACTTCACGGCTGTTCGGAAGGGGGCCTTGGATTCGTCGAACCGTCGCCAAACGCGACAAGCCAACGTTGGAACGGACGCTGATCCGCCCCGGGCCACCCGCAAGCGAGCGGGCCATTCCGCCGGCCCGCTCAGCCCAACCCGAACTCCCGCGCACGCACACGATCGACTCCGCGCTCCGCATTTGGGAGGGCTTCGCTCGGCCAGTGGGCGCACGGCCGGCGTGGCGCGGGCCTTGCTCGACCACGGGCGCCCGCCTGCGTTGCCGGTAGGTTGGTTGGCTCAAGTTCGTCCGGTTCCGGACTTTCAGGGTCTGTTTGGGACTGCTCTGCTCCAATTTTTCCAGCTCTGCTCCACCAACTCCACCATGGAGCAGCTCCACTGTGGAGTTTCTGGAGCAGGTGGTCCTGTTTGGCACACAACTAGCTCCAGCTCCAGGTATGTGAGGTTTCCCTGAGAAAGGTCCAATGTGCCCCTGAATGATGTTAGTGTATGTTTTGATGTCTGCGGAGCATATGTAACTGATTTTTTTTTGTTGCCAATTGAAATATGATGTAAAATATTATAATCGTAATTAATTTATTCGAGAAAACCAAAAAACCAACAAATCTTGCAACCACCCCATACAATCAAGTAGACAGCAGGATGGAACACATAAAAAAATCTAGTTCTTGGGGATGTTGTTGCCAACAATCTTGGCAGGTGCGATAGACTGGTCTGTCTGGTGCTCTTGAGCTCTCTGATTTCACTGTCCTCTCTACATACTCAACAAGTCCTGCATTCATCGGTAAAGTTTCAGAGCTTTTATCAGTCAGGGCCTAAAAATGTGTGGGAAATAGGCAGACTGGAATTGCAGGATTATTAACATGAAACTTCCTAAAGTACAAGCACATGAACATTTTCCTCGATTATTGAAGAATAAGGCACGACGTTTGTTTACTTCACTCTGAAAAATCCACATGAAAAACACGTACCGTCGAAGGACATACGGTCTTCGACAGGTATATGCAAGCACCACATCATAAGTTCCATCTAAAATTGCTTACTTTGCTAATCTCTCATGGTGCCGGATCAGTCCTAAACCAACTCCATCAATTCCTGCAAGATCCAAAAACTAAAAACAATTAGCTTTTTTTCAGATGACTGAAACCAAAGTAATTGAAGATACGAGCGTTTATATGTTCTCACGATCCAGCCCATAATGCATTTGGTAACAGCAAAACTACAGCTATGCACATGCACTTCAGAGCCGGACTATATTTGCAGTAATATATCTGAATCTGGCAAAAACCAAAGCTCTGTTACACTCATTCTACATCTGAATCCAGGTTTTTCACATATGTTAGCTGCATCCATCCAACAAAGACACAGTACGGAGGTCTCTGTCCATCTAATCCCGCCACTTCCAGTGGCCATCAAGGCAAAAGCTACACAGTGAATTGCTCAAGAGCAGCGTCGGCGTGCCGGGGACGCGACCGTCGGCGCCTCCGCACTCGAGCGGCGAGAACCACCGCGCGGGCCCGCCGTCTTGCTGCCGCGCCATCTCCCGCACCGCCTCCACGTACTCCCTCACCCCTTTCCTTGCCGCCGTCACCGTCGCGTCCACCGGGCATCTTCTTGCCATTGCAAAAATTAAGGACACTCGAATCTACTGACCTTGGAACCCCTTCCCGATGGAGTTGCCGGAGACGTCGACGAGGTCGCCCTTCTTGAAGAGCTCGGCGAAGTCGAGCAGCTGGCCAGGGGCGAAGGCGTCGACGGACTGGAGGCGGAACTCCTGCAGACGGCGGAGCGGCGGCGCGCCGGCCTTGCCGAGGAAGGGGCGGCGCGGAGAGGAAGGGGCGGCGCGGGAGGGGAGGAGCGGCGCGGGTGGGGGCGGAGGAGGAGGAGCGGCGCTGGTGGGGGCGGAGGGGAGGAGCGGCGCTGGTGGGGGGCGGAGAAGGAGGAGCGGCGCGGGAGGGGGCGGAGGGAAGGAGCGGCGCTGGTGGGGGCGGGGGGGGGGGGGGCGGAGGCGGAGAGGATGGGGGACGCGCGGGTAGGGGGAGCCGGAGAAGATGGGGGGCGGAGGCGGAGACGATGGGGGGCGCGGGTGGGGGGAGCCGGAGAAGTGGGGGGCGGGGGGCGGAGCGGGGAGGATGGGGGACGCGCGGGGGGAGCCAGATGCGAACCGGTACGAGGATCAGTAATGACAATGGTGGGTAATTTCTTCACAACTTCATGAGGAGATACAAAAGTTCAAATCCTGAGTACCTCTTGAGGTGCTCCACAAAAAACGTGGAGTTGGTCCCTAACTCCACTTTTTTCTCGGAGCGGAGTTTTAGGAGCTGGAGGTGTTTGGCAAGACAAAGTTAGAGCAGAGCTGCAAAATCTGGAGTGGAGCAGTCACTCTCACGTACGTTTCTACGAGCTTTTTTTTTGTCGGTTTTCTCAGTGCGATTGCCGTGCTAAGCTATAGAATGCGTCAGCCACCTTTCACCACAGACACCCGGTGTTAGATCCCGCTTAAAACGGCTTAGGTTTCTAGTTTATTTTTTTACTATTCGATAATTTCGTCTTTTTCTAGTTTTTTTTGTTTTTTGAGATTTTTATCTGTTCTTTTTTTCGTATTCGTTTGTACTGTCTATGATAGGCTAACCTGTTTTTTATTTTTTAAATTTTTTAAATTTAACTACGCCAAATAAATCAGCATCAGTTACAGTACAATTTCAATCAACTACAATGCTTTTCAGCCATAAACCACTCAAAAAAACCATTTTGAGCACCCTTAAACGTCGTAATCTTCTGGCTGGGTTCGAGATCATTGATTTGGGGGGCGGACGGGCGGTGTACCTCTCAATGTTCAAGCATGGGACGTAACTGGACATCAAGAAATGACACGTACAATTCTGCTTCTCCCCAGGAACAATAGCAGAATTGAGTGTCCAGGCTTCGCCGTTATGGGCTGGAAATTGTGGTCTAGGCTAACACCGATACATGAGGCCCAGCCCAGACCTGCAGATAATCGGGAAAGCTTCCGTCTCCGAATTCCGGAAGAAGGCGGCTTGGAAGCTTTAACCTGGCCTGATCATTCTGGACGCTGCCAACCAAATTGGACATCTTTAACTCCAGTCTCCAGTCCATGATCTTGACGCCACTCTACTTACAAGAAAACGACGATTACATGCAAACAAGCTAAGATAGATAATGATCAAATAACAAGCTCTGAAATGTTTTTTCCCTCTGTCAGAAGAAAACGCAGCTGAAACGTATGCAGTTAAACATGTTGCAGCCTTTCTCAAACGGCGGAAAATCACAGCGACTCCAAATTTGAAAAAAAAATAAATACCGTAACATATTCAAATAGATAAAACCATAAATGCTCCCATATGAAACGAGATTCTTGCATGTCATATCTTGGCTACAGCCTTGATGAAATACTGCAACAATTAAACCAGGGTAACTCGATTTGGCTGGATCAAAACCACAGCTGGAGATTCAGGAGACTGTAGGACCGGATAGGGCAACAGAGGGGGTGAATGATGCCTACAAATTTTTTTTCTAAATATTCACAAATACTTTAGTCCAATAGCTATAAAGATTGTGATATGAAGTCTACTTGAAAAACAGAATAATACAAGGCTCAGTATGACCATATCAGAGTACTACATGGTCGAGTTATGACCACTCGTCGGAAAAACAGCGTAGTCATATCAAACAGAAGCCAACGTACATAGTCGGAGCTTAACTGTTAAACGGAAATCACTGTGGTCAGAGATTGATTGCCAGTCGGATACCAACGTAGTTGAAAATCAACGTGGTCGAAACTGACATGGTTGAAACTAGCATGGTCGAAACCGGCGTGATCGAAACCAACGCTATCGAACCCCACGTGGTCGAAATCAACGTGGTTGAAACCAACGTGATCGAAACCAGCATGGTCGAAACTAACATGGTCGAAACCAATGTTGTCAAAAAGCGACGTGGTCGATGTCCAATGTGTGGTCGAAAGCCCAGCATAGTTAAGGACCAATGAGTGGTCGAAAACCAACACGGACAAGACTGACATGATCGTAACCTTCGTGGTCGAGGACCAATGAATGGTCGACACATCCGTAGTCGATGTCCAAAGTGCGGTCAGAAAACACATGTTGTTGAAGACCAGTGTGTGGCCATAACATTTTGGAATATGATCAGAGTGGTCTACGACCATTGAGTAATTGAAACCAAGGTGGTCGAACTAAGCAAAACTTCAACCAGTGAGGTCGACGATCAATGAACGAACAAAAATCGAAAATATGACTAGCGTAGCCAAAGACCATTGAGCAGTCGTAACCAGATACAGTCGTATGCAACTCGGAAAGGTAGTGAAGGTGCACGACCAAAAGATCTAAGATCATTGAACTGTCGAAATCAGATGGTTGTAATCGACTAGAAGTATCAGAGAAGGAGCACAACCATCAGATCTAAAATCCTTAAAATCTTTGGATTAAGAGATCAAATAGCTATTAAGGGGAGGGATCAAGGGGCGGCGCGGCGAGGCGGCGATGATGCCGCCGACCGTGGGTCGTGGTGGAGGGGGTAGGGGTGGCGATGGAGACGCGCGGAGCTGTCCAAGACGGTGCGATGACGGCGGTCGGCGATGAGGTATTCCTCTTTTTCTTCCTATATCGTTAGAATCATTTCTAACGGTATACCGTGAGCTAGCACCACTCTATATTAATGTGCTTTGCGTTTCGTTCATAAATATTTAGTCATGCAAGAATGCTGTCGAAGCAGAAAGTGCAGGAGCTGCTGCTCGCCTCTTCACGTAGTTTACCGGCTTGCATGGACGCATGGTCCGTTTAGCTCTCTCAGGTAAGCGTCAACGGCATGATAGAAAGGCTGGGTTATTGAAATGCCCATGACAGCCCGGAAATTGACAGTGCCGAATTGAACGTACCCAATTAGCACGGGAGCACAAGGAAGCTTGCTTTGCTCACGTTCTCGCTTGCCGGGCGCCGCCGTCGCCGGCGAAACGAGGGCTTTAAAATTTCAGTCGCCTGTGCAATAGCAAAACTGTTTTATTAAATACCATGCCATGCAGACATAATACCTCCAATGGAGTTTAACAGATACATGCCACTATTACAGTTTCCTCATGGGGCGCATCTAGCTTTATTTTACATCTGGAGGGATGCAGCATCCGTTAACTCACGTAGATACATTAATCCAAAAGTCAAGTACTCATCACAACTATTAGGTGACCTCCATATGGTCTCACATTAAGTCTTACGGGAGAAGATGAATAAAAGGATCAATCAATAGACGAAGACACCTAAGATCAAGTGCTAAACAACAGAGGTAGGAAATAGCAAAGCTAGTGCTAGCAATATCCCCTTTTAATCGCTCTACTAGAGCATGTTGTGATCCTAAGATAGCAATAAAGATAGTCTCCTTTCTCTTTACCAAATCCTTATATAAGGCTTGGTTTTTTTTTCTGTAATTGGTAAGATCAACGATTTTATCGTCGACACATAGCCTATGGTAAGAAGATTTGATAGCATTACTGAGTTATCACTCCGGCAAGAGGCCGGTGTTTGTAGCTGCGCCATTTATGTTGAACAGTGATTAATAATACCAAGAAGATCATCCAGTTTATGCCATGTTCATGCATATCCTAACGTACTTTCACATTTCGCTCGAGTCCTTTCGGCAACCAACGAAGGAAGTTGCGTGATTCCATCCGAAAGGATGCGTGCCTCTTCATACGGTTCTGGGAGCAGCGGAGTATTGCTCTCATCTCATGCTGTTTCCGCCGGGTTTTGCCGGCTGAATCACGGATGACACATGTGACACCCTGACTCATGTTGGTCTATGTGTACATGAATTTTTGGGTTAGTCTTATCTTGTTAGCTTACCTTGAGAAGCACTTACATATAAGTTTAGGAGTTTCAATAGTAGCACCTCTGGTTAACCGTTTTGTGTGAAACGAGGACGAAAATACAGCAGGTTGCTACGTGTACATGGCCTATCCAGAATATGGTTAGGTCTGAACCGGTTTAGACCTAGGGCGTTACAACACATGGGATGCCCATCACTGCTCAAAATGTCATCGGGCCAGAGATCTCGGTGGAGACTTCCAAGGCTGGGCTATTAGGCTGATTGGGCAAAACTTAGGCCGCTTGCGGTATGAAGCTTCCGCAGGCTGGTTGAAGTTTTCTGGCCTAGTCTGAATTTTCTGGGAACACATGCATGACGCTGCGTTGTTCACCGACAATAATCTTAGAATGTGCGATCTTTGGACCAGCTTTTTAGTTCTAAAATGAGTTAGCACATATGCAGTTTAATTATGGGGTGATATCCCCGCAGTCAGCACAAGCTGCCATCTGACTAGCAGGCACTGTTGGGAATTGGGATACACGAAGTCTTCTGCACCCTGCATATGAAGCTAAAATCGCAGTTTCTTAAATGAAGTCGTCCACACTGCTGCTGATCATGTACTCGTAGTAACCTCTAAGAAATTGTGAAGAGGCAAAATGGAAAGTACGACGCAAACAATTTGAAGCAGCTGTTTATATATAGCATCCAACATTCTAACCAGTGGATATAGCATGGTCTAGCTAATGGACATATATTGGTCTAGCTAATGGCCACAATTGAACTACTAAGTCGAATGCATTGATATGTACATGTGTGTATATGACGAGGCCGTAGAGGTCTGGAAGTAATATCCCGAAGCTTGGTGAGCTGCAGCTTAATTTGTGCCGATGGAGATTGACCTTCTCGCGTAGATTTCTTCGCAACCTTGCCCTGGTGTGAATGGCCTGGACGTCTCCTGTCACACGATCAACGTCCGCCCCGTCCACGACGGTGAACAGCGAGCCGCTCGCCTCCGTCGCCAGCGCCATCCCCACCTTGCTACTCATATAGAAGTATCTTAATTATTTGGCTTACTCCAGTATCTCATGACAACAAGTCAGCTTAAAAAATCACACCATACATTTTTACAGAACTCCTTGACAACTATGATTCCAAAAGTAAAAGGACTCGAGAGCATTAGCGAATTATCACTCGCACAGTCGCACAACAAGGTATGTTCATAGCTACAACACTTATATAGAGAAACGACTAGCGCATGCATTCGGATAGCATGCAGCAGGTCATCCAGTTTTTGCCCTGCTCTCGTGTGTCCGTTACCCTTCTTGCCAGGTTGCCAACCGATTTTGCAAAAGAGAAGCACAACTTGTGTCTTTTTTGAAAGAAAGATCCTCTAACTTGTATTTATAACTCAATGAATAAAGTACATAAGTACCAAATTTTTACATTGAAGATTGCAGACAAACAATATGTCACCATCAAATCTTTAGGTCAATGAATGTGTTGAACTTTTTTTATCTTCTTCACCATCGACGCCATATCTTGGAACAGTGTCTTGATTGCTGACAAACACAATGGTGAGAAGTAGATTATCAATGATCTCCATTCATGTGTAAGAGCTACGTCTCAGTAGTGGTGTTGTTCGTCGGAAGAAAATCAAAGGTGATTTATTTACATCCATCTTGACCTAGTGTCGATTTTCAACGTAGGCGTCGTCATCGTCATCCAGGTAAGTTGGTTCGATAAAACCCATCGTGGAAAATAAAATTCAGCTATGAACTCATTTAGAGAAGAACAAAACTGAAATTTTACTCTAAGAAGAAAAACAATAGAAAATAAAGATATTTAAATTAACTTTTGGAAAAACAATGAATCCACCCCTGTCAACACCAGCAAGAAGCCAGAGAAGAGATGGGTCGACAGAAGGATGACGGAGTTGCGCAATGCGCAGGCAGCTAGGGTCCTAGCGGCGGCTCCGTGGTACCTGTGCCTATGCAGCTGTGCTTGTAGAAATAATGCACCTCTTCAGTAGGAGTGAAAAGTGGATACAAATTATCCGTATTATCCGGTTACTCTATTCGACAGGATGCGAATATGGTATAGATTTTTTCCATCTGATTAACAATTTCTATCGTATTCGTATTCACATAAAAACTATGGATATGGATATGGTATAGACTTTTACCATCCGAAATGTTATTTTATTCAGACTATCTGTTGCCGTATATATATTCATATTCGATGAATTAATATACATATTTTATTACAATACGACTAATTAGTCGGACAAGTTTTTTAATTGAACGTGAATTTATGTTTCTTTAAGTGAAGTAAATAAATTAGAACGATTAACCGTAATTGTACAAGGATAAAATATCATTAATATCTTCATACTACGTAAATTATGAGGATATCTGGATCCGACCAAATTGAGTAGATATTCAATTCAAATTCGTATTCGTTACAATATTCAATTTGTATTCATATTTAAAAATATTTAGATCATATTTAATTATAAATATGAATATAGTTTAAGTATTATCCGAACCGTTTACACTTGTACTCTTCAGTCTTGATGCGATTGGTTTGGCTGTCCATCCTTTGGTTTGGTTGAGGGATGAGTTGCGGTGCGGTTGAGCTCAATTGGGTGACTTGGTTGTGAACTTGAGTGTTGCGCCGAGCTCTCAGCGAATACAACTGCACTAAAAAGGGGGAGAAAGGAGGTGGGAGCAGTAGGTCAGTTTCGGCGTCGCCTGCGCGCGAAAGGAGAGAGAGCAGAGCTCTACCGATGGAGAGGGCACGTAGGTGAGGTGGCGTACGACGCCTGCAGGAGTTGGCGAAACATGATGCAATTGGTATGGCGAGGGTGCGCGTGTTGGCTGGGGAGAGCAACGAGCTGCGATGGGAGATGGTGTAGCTAGGTCAATCAGGCGCGCCAAGCGAGGGGAGGGAGTAGGTCGGCCAGGGCGATGAGCTACTGGAGGGTGGGTCCAGCTGACATGTTTGGCAAGGGAGGTGTGAACGCCTAGAGCGAGCTCGGCCAAAAATTTGAGCGGCGACGGCGAGCCACGTGGAGGGGGAACACAGGGAGGCGGTGGAGAGATGGGTTGGCGAGAGGCGCCAATGGAAGAGGAAGTCAGGAAGGTGGAAAGTAAAAGAAGAAAGACTCGAACTCAAGGGAAATTACCAAATTTGGAAATGATCAAGAATTCAAACAAAATATAAAAAAGAAATTAAAATGGGTTTGAATTTTTAAGGTGTTTCATTCATCAGCCACCCCGTCGAATCCCTCGTGGCCGTAACCTGCTCGTGCTGAGATCTTTGATAGTTCATGCTACTATCAGTGAGATATATGTCTGCGGTAATCTGGCCGAAGCGGAGCGGCACGCCATCGGCCTCCGCGGCTATCACCGTCGTCTCGCCGCCGGCTGGCCCGACAAGCATCAACCCTACCCCAAGGATCTTCCGTGCTCGGCCCATCTAATGCTAATGCCACAACTGAGGGAGACCTGGACGATCGAATCGCACGAAGAGGATGGCAAGCGCACACAAATTCTGCCTCTCTTTTGCAACAAAAAAAAAAGGTTGGTGAAAAGGGTAATTGTACGCATGAGAACAGAGACAGAAACTGGATGAGCCGGCGGTATTCGAATGCACTAGTCACCTTCGCCATATAAATGTTGCGCGGAACATGTCCTGTTGTCCGAGTGATAGCCCAAATGCTCTCAAATCTTTTTCCTTTCAAATCGCAGTTGAAATAGAGCATTTAGAAATTAAACATGTGGTTCTAGTTTTTTGTTTTAAAAAAAAGGACTCGTTGTCGTTGTTATGAGATACTGCACACCGCGCTGCAGACTCCCAACTCGTATACGGCTGAGAATTACGTATACGATAGAGAATTATAGATTGCTTTACGATTCATGTTGTATTCATCGAACACTCTTGTGTATGACTGATCAACGTAAATCGATCGAGGTGTCGCGGTTAATTTGCACCCTCGTTTACACGGACTGCCGATTATTACATGGGGCTAATGCGGGTTGGCCCCGGCGACGTCCCGCTTTTTGACAGCAGCATTTGCCAGCTTCACTTATGGTATGAGTCTGTGATTACTGATATTACTATCATTTTTCACAACGCCAATTTTGCGCGGTTGTCGTTTGCATCTATGTTTAACACCTCTCTCTCTCTCTCTGCACACTCCTTGATGCAAAAGGCAAACTCTTTACAAACTGAAATCTGTAAGAAAATGCACCGACACATTCCAAACATTCTTTCACTTTTGTTTTGAGACGGTTACAAGTGAAAAATAGCCCCAATAGTGCTGGGTTTTTAAGAAAAGGTAAATAGGAGTTGGATTTTGAACAGTATATCAGGGGCACACAGTGTGCCGCACACTCGGGTAATTAAGACGTGTGTTGATACAGCAACAGTTCATCATCATCCAGCTGAGGAATGTGGCACGTGCAGCCGTGCAGGTGCGGCACTTCTTCGACAGCACGGTGGGAAATAGCAGAACAAACTCTTGCCGGCGCCGTGACGACCTCCAGCTCCAGCTCCGGCCATGGTTGCCGTGGCGTATATCTCACATCCTAAATTCATATGTACATACAGATATATCATATCGTAAATTCCACTATTAAACAGTCTAAGGACTAAACCTAATGTAATTTACGAAAAATCGTAATCATTCCTAAAAAAATTCCAAGGAAGACGATTCCAGGGACCCCAGCCACAGCACAATGTCCTCCGTCTCCAAGACCTCGCTGAGCGTCATCCACACGGGACCCCTCAGCTCCTGCAGCACCTCGCCGTCGCCGGAGAGCCTCAGCGCGACAATCCCGCCGTCCTCGTAGGAGCGGAAGGCATCAGTCGCCACCAGTACCCTCCCCTACAGTCGGGCTTGACGTTGTCCGGGAACTCCGGCAGGTCCAGGAACTCGCCGGCGTTGCGCCCCGAGAGCCAGTATCAGTAAGCACCGTTATTGTCAAGGTTTAAGAAATCGCTAGGCGTTAGACGGACGGTGGTCCAGCGCCTAGCGGACTAGGCGGTGACCAAACGGCCGATTTAGATACAGTGTAGATAAACTCAGAACGGGAATAATATGATGAATTGAACATGCATCAGACATTAAATTAAGCAAGATAGAAGGATAATTACCTAAAAAAAGCAAGACATAGGCAAATTGAGTAAGATAGAAAAATAATTACCTGAAGAAACATTCGGTAGGCTTAGCATTAAATATTCATGATGAATAATTTTATTTCGCTCGTTTATTCTCTATCTTTTTCTTTCTCTCTAGTAGTCTCTCTTCCTCCCCTATTACTGTTCAGGCCAATGCCCCAAGCCACTCGTTTTCTTTTCTCCCCTTCTTCCTACCTTATCTCTTCCTCCTCCTATCTTTCTTGCCTTTCCCCGTTTCTCCTAGCTCCTTGCGACGGCAAGCCCTCTCTCTGGCTCCGGTTCACGCTGCCAGCCGCTCCCTGTGCCGCCTCAGCTCTCTGCGCTCAACCGGCCTCCTGCGTCTTCAGCCACCTCCTTCGCCTCCAGTCTCCTGCGCCTCCAGACGTCTTCTCCCCCAGCTCGGCCCAACTCGGCTCTCCCTCTCCCGGCCCTCACCACCATGGCTCGACCTCTCCTCCAACTTCCTCTACTGGGATCCGGCCGGATCCATGGCTGGCCCACCCCTCTACAGCTCGGCCATGGCCTCCCAATGCCACCCCTTTGGCTTGGCCCCAGGCCGCAGCTCCTCTAGCCCGGCTTCAGCTCCTGTCCCTCTGGCTGTTGCACCCGTGCCTCCAATCCTCCTCCTTATCTCCTGCCTCGGCGCTTGCCTCACGCTGCCTCGCGTATAGCCGCCGAGCGCCAGCTTTGACCGCCCAGTCAGTCCAAGGCGGCCATCCCACCTAACTCACCACCTGGGTGGAAATCACAGCGTAAGTACTGCAACTAGCGCCTGCGCCTAGCTCCGATTTCTTGAACCTTGGTTACTGTACATTTGCAAAAAAAAAAAAAAGAAAAGAGCACAAAGTTGCTTCTCTAGTTACCAACAGAGATGGACTTGCGAGTAAGCAATTGGTAAGTCCAAACTGAAGTTACTGAACCCAACTGAACCAGCACAAAGCCAGATATGGTAACAGAGGAATAAGCAAGCCCCACCGACCCAGAAGTCACCTTAGCGGCAACATCACAACAGCAAATGCACAAAATAATGACGATGAAAGCTAAAACCAAGGACTAATCCACTGTGGACACACAAGTTCCGAATACCATCAGGTATCAAAGCCAGAGTAGACGCCACTCCCCCTAAGGAGCCGCTTCTCCTCCTCGACGTAGTTCTTCCCCCTGCTGGCCTGACCACGGTCTCTCTTCCGCTTCTCCTTCTGCGAGAAGGAAGCCTCTTTCTTCTCTTTGTCTGTCTGCCTTGGCTGGGGGTTGTGCACACCGATGAGCTTCTCTCCTTCAGTTACCGCAGCCCTTGTGCGCTCCCGTTCTTCATAAGACTCAGTTACATCTTCTTTGGTATCGCGATCTTTCCCGGTGGACCAAGAATAGTCAGGTTCGACCTTTGGAGGGGCCATTGTCAAGACAGATGGGCCGCCACGGTACCCATGCCGGCTCAAAGCACTGAAATCCACACCACCAGGCTTCTTCTTCTTTGACATGGATGCTGTTCATAGAGCTAAAACCAATGTTAAAGGAAACCCTGACAACAAGATAACACACTTGGAACATGGACAGCTGGAGTTCAATATTACTTCATTCGCATTTAGCAGACCAAACCATGCAGGTTTACAACAGGAAAAAACCCAAACAGACAAAATAAGAAGGCCCAATTTGTAATGTTTGTTAATCCAACTTTATGGGAGGGAACACTGGATCTATGTAAGCATGATACATGGGATCTGAGGCCCAAAGTCTAGCTAAGTGGTGGCTAGAGGTGGTCAACCTATGGACTTCTTCAGTGTCCCAAATGAGGGCCTCGGCTTTCATAGGATGGATGATAGCATCCAGAGGTCGGTGCTCATCATCGCTCCCGACCCTCTGCTGATCCCACTGTTTCAAGAGGGCATTGGTGAGGTAATGCAAGGGCTGCTCATATAACTGCTTCACCGATCTGCCGAGTCCCAACCATGATGTGGATGGGATTACGGAACCACGGTGAGCAGGAACTGGGATGTGCTTCATGTACTCTTGATACATTTCAGCCCTCTTGATCAGTGCACCTGCAGGATCCCATTATAGTAAGAGTAGAAATATGTAATTTTATGCAGGCAGGAAAATATTCTTAAAACTACAGGTGCTAATCCAATGCAGATTCCTAGTATCCATGGTTGGAGGGTGCAAAATACAGCATAAGGCCTCAATCAGAGACAAGAGTTTGAGGACTGATACTGGACTTGTTAACTCCTGTTGCTGAGACTACTTTTTGGCTGGCCCCATTGGTTTCAGGAAAGGCATGGCGCTGAAGGTCAAGGCTAGCCTGCAAGCTCAATCCCCATCTTGGAGCAATCCAGTTTAATAAAAAACCAAGTTTCTTTCCCTAATTATGAATAATACAACATTACATGCTTAGTTGCAAGAAATGAATTAAGACTTAGCTAGAATTATCATAAAGCACATTAATTTGCACAAATTTATCATAAACAAATCTAAAAGCATATTCACCTAAATCAGCCGGTTTACCAGATATAGGTCCTTGCCAGTAAAACCAGTTACAGTGGCAACCAGAGACTGTGGGAGTCAGGCACTGTGAGTCTGTAGCAAGTATCATGGTGTGCAACAGCATGCTTTTATCTCCGAGAAAATCGTGGCTTTTCGTCTTATAATAATGGTAAATAAACCAGTCAACAACCAGCAGTTTCGAAACTTAAACCTCAACTATCTAAATAATTCATGGACAGGATTAGCATACAGGGCAAACAGGTAATTCCTCAATGACAATTGCGAGAATACTGCAGAACGTTGTAAGTTAACTCAAGCACATGAACTCTATACAAAGTACTCAAATACGTATAACATGTATGAAGGGAATTTTATATACTGTGATACGTTGCTTAGGTAGGTCGCTCAGCTTCGTGGGGAGAAACATGCTGGTCTGTTTACGGCAAAACAACTTATACTAGACAAACTAACATCTAAGCAAGTTCCTTCAACATCTTGCTGTATTCTTCCACTAACACAAACAACAATAACAAGATACGATCAATTCCAAACCATCTTCCAACAAGTTTGAAAGATGGTTGGGGAAAAATATCTCTGTAGATTGTTGGTGAATATAAAACAATGTTGCTTGCTTCTTCCAGAGGGCGAAAAGGAGAGAGTCCCTGAACACTAAGATTAGTAGCCTAAATTGATCAGTTCTGCATGCCAAATTTACAAGGAAATAAAGCCTACATACTCATGATAAGCAGTTCATCTTAGAGCTCATGGACAACGTACACACTTCAAAAATTACACAAAATTACCAATTTTAGATCCTCACAGCAAGTGAACCATGCACAGAGAGTCGTAAGGTAGCCAATTAACGGAGTAGCTCTCACCTTCTGCTGCCGCAGCGGCTGTAAACGAGTTGGGCAGCCCAAAGGCGTTGTCTCCTTTCCCCTTCCCGGCCTCATCGTCGGAATCCGAGCTCAGGGAATCGTCGGACGAGACGTCCTGCGGCTCCTCCCACGGCGCCGCCCTCTTCATATCTAGCCCAAAACGAGGACAACGTCACTCCATTCGGAAAACCGTGTAGACACTAAAAGAGCAAGGGGTTGGGCCCTCACCTAGTTCACGGCGAGGGAAACGGCGCAAGAGGAAGAAGCGGCCGACGAGAGGGCGGAGGTGGAGGTCGCGGTCGCACGTCGCCGGCGTCGGAGACGTCGAGAGACTCGAGCCGAAACCCTCGAGCGCTCCGCTTGGTCTCCCCACTTGGGCTTGGATGAGAGTAGAGACGGAAAGATTCTTGTTTGCTCGTTACCCAATCTGTAGTAAAAGCTCGGCCCATGTATGGCCCAGATCTATTAACGATAGGCCTAATCGATTACCCCCGTTCACTGAGCAGTCAAACAATTTCGGATTCATCAAATTTCAACTAAAAATAAAAAATCCAAAATTTTCGTCCAAAATTTTCCAAAAACTCAGGTAACTGGCGTTTACTCGTCGTATCGCTGTCCTCTGATAAAATTTTTGAACCGATACATTTCCCCCTCACTGAGCAAGATCATGCAATGGTCCAAAGCGCATCAAACATTGTTCAATGTTCACAAGTACTCCGTAGGGGGAAAATCATTTATTGATCAAATTTATTTTGGACAATGTATCACGAAATCCACAGCAGATGGATGGGATGCAACATCACTAGATGCAAAAACGAAATATTACATATTTTATTTGTTCCCATGCTGTTCTGTTGTAACAAGTATATTAACTTTCCAACATCAGATTTTGGGAATGGCGGCCAGAGCCGCCTCCAGCTTGTCATCGGAGTGGGAGAGATCAATCATGTCGCCTCTCAGGTACCTCTCGTACGCGGCGAGGTCGAAATGGCCGTGGCCGCACATCGCCATGAGGATGACCTTCTTCTCCCCGGTCCTCTTGCACTCCAGCGCTTCCCTGATGGCCGCCGCGATCGCGTGCGTCGGCTCCGGCGCCGGGATGATGCCCTCCGTCCGTGCGAATTGCAAGGCAGCTGCAATTCAGCCAAAAAAAAAAAAGAGACGCCATTGTCATGCAGTTGTTCCACTGCCACTACATTAGATTTTGTTTCAGGAAAAAAGTAGTTGCCATATTAGAGTAGGTAATTTGCCCTCAAAATTCAGATGGATGATCAAGAGGCAAGAAATCAACTGCAAAATTCAGATATGCTGTTTCATTTCCTACAGAAAAGTTGCTTACTGATTAGAACAAATCAACAAAGTGAGTAGCACCTTGAAAGCATTCAGTTTGCTGTATGGCAACAGCTTCCATGAACCCCAGCTCATACACATGGGAGATCAGAGGTGCCATTCCATGGTAGCGAAGCCCGCCTGCAAAATGACTAGCATTAGCAAACAAGAACGTGCAAATCAAAACAAGAAGTATTCAAAACCTGCAATGATCAGCACCTGCATGGATCGGGTCCGGGACAAAGCCGTGCCCGAGGGTGTGCATCTTCATCAGCGGCGTCAGCCCCGCCGTGTCGCCGAAGTCGTAGGCGTAGACGCCCTTGGTGAGCGTCGGGCACGCTGCGGGCTCCACGGCCTTGAACGCCGGGTTCATCCTGCCCTGCAGCTTCTCGCGCATGAACGGGAACACGAGCCCGCCGAAGTTGGACCCGCCGCCGGTGCAGCCGATGACGACGTCCGGGGTGTCACCGATGGCCGCCAGCTGCTCCAGGCACTCCTCGCCGATGACAGTCTGGTGCAGCAGGACGTGGTTCAGCACGCTGCCAAGGCAGTACTTGGTGTCGGCGTTGGTGGCCGCGACCTCCACCGCCTCGGAAATGGCCATCCCGAGGCTGCCTGGGCTGGAAGGGTCGGCCTCCAGCATCTTCCTGCCCGACTCCGTCACTGCGGACGGCGACGGATGCACCTTGGCACCCCAGGTCTCCATCATCAGCCTCCTGTACGGCTTCTGATCATATGACGCGCGCACTTGCCACACCTGTACGCACCATCACAAATTCAGCAAATCAAATGATCATACTAGCAATCAAGAACACCAAGCTCCAATCCTGAAACAAAATCTATGATCAAATTTGCACTCTTTACCTCACAGTTGAGGCCGAAGAGGCTGCTTGCAAAGGACAACGCGCTGCCCCATTGGCCCGCGCCGGTTTCAGTGACCACGCTCTTGACCCCTGCCGTGGCATTGTACCACGCTTGTGGCACGGCGGTGTTTGGCTTGTGCGACCCCGCTGGACTAGTCCCTTCATACTTGTAGTAGATCTTCGCCGGCGTGCCGAGCAGCTTCTCCAACCTCCTGGCCCTGTTGTCTCAACATTGCAAGAACTTACTCCACACACTTCTGAATTCCGATGTGACGCAGCAACAGCGATTGATCACTCAAGTGATAAAGAGACACATGGTTTACCTGATCAATGGCGTCGGACGCCAGAGCTTGTAAACGTCGATGACCTCGTCAGGTATGTTGATGAACCGCTCTTCGGTCAACTCTTGCCTGATCAGCTCGTCAGGGAACAGAGGGGACAGGTCACCAGGGCTCAGCGGCTGGTGCGTCTGCGGGTGCAATGGTGGTGGTGGCTTCACCGGCAGGTCAGCGACAAGGTTGTACCATTGCTTCGGGATGCTCACGTTGGCGCCTGGATTCGAGCTGGCCCTAGTGGTGATGAAGCCTCTTCTCGCACTGACAGAAACTCTGTGCTTTGGTGTGCAAGGGAGTGAAGCTCTCTCTGGTCCTGCTGCAATGTAGGTAGCTGTGTTCATCAGCTTGATGTTTGCAGCGTCAGGATTCAGAAATGAGAATGGACAAAAATCAACTAACTAAAGTCATCAGTGGGGACTAGTTGTTACTCCATTGCTACTAAGTCTAGATTCTCGATTCTGAAGTTCTGAATTAAATAATATTAAAAAGATTGCATCAAATCAAATCTGAGATAAGGTAGTACCAATTAAGCTTAACCATCTACAACCCAACCAACTTGGACCAAAATGATGCCTAGCCCTCACTGCTAACAAAAGATTCTTTTTTGTCTATCCAACTCCGCAATTAACCCCTAATTGATGCGTTCTGCAATTTGGTTTAAGATTTCCAGTTCTACCAAAGAATTACCTCACACTGTTACACACGCTGCAGAAAATGGGGAACATTAGTAAACTTCGATACTCATGCTCACCACCAAGGCAACAACTAACAATTTGGACAAGTACATATTCTAGAGAAACATAAATCAGAGCTAGTCAACTGGGCTATGCTATTGTTCAGGGGTTGGGACTGCTAACACAACAACACAGCTGGAATCAAATGATAACACAATAAACTCTCTTGAGATCCAAGTACACAGAAAATAAAGTAAAAGAAATGTTTAAGGGCCCTGACTCCCCATGCTCTCTCTACATAACCAATCCAATCCAAGCACAGATGAACAGGTTCTTGCTCCTAGCTAGTGGATCAGACCAATCTAATTATCTGAAACTAGTAGTACCGAGCACAGACCATGAGACCAATCTAAAGAATCGATCGGGAGACAAGAACGAATCAACGAGAGACTGAATGGGGGACTCAGGGCCGTGCGCACCTTGGAGCATGGGAGGGCGGAGGGAGGTGGAGGCGGCCATTTTCTTGCGCCCTTCTTGGATCGCTCTTCGAGTAGTGAACACAACTGTGAGGGTGAGGCGGCTCTTGTGAAGGCGGTTGTCAGCTGTGATGCTGCTCGAGTAGTTTACAGCTACTCGTGTAACGGATGCAGCAATTTCTACGTGGTTTCCTCGCTGGGGGAAGGGGGGTTGGGGTTGGTGGGGCGAGAAGAGATGCACCAACTTCGCTTTGACCATTGAACAGCTGAATAGTGAATACCACTGCTATCCCGGCATGTAGTAGCCTTCCCTTTCTGTTTAAAAATTTAAAATCTAACATAAAAAAAATCTAATTTTTCAAAATGATTTTTACTCGTCTCACTTCCATCTCGCTTTGAGAATAAAATAAAAAATTACAGACGCATCACACACCATACTTCTCTCGCTTCAGTCTCACACACGTATGTTTCTTTCACTTTCTTTACTGCTCGCACTCCATTCTTAAAATTATTTTTTCGGCTACTACTAATTATTTTAATAAAAAGTCATCAACCGCAGCTAATAGAACATCCCTATTTTTCAGGTACCACGACAATAATCTTAGAATCTAGGTTTATGGTTAAATCATTTGTAAAATATAATATAATTTATTTAGCTTTCTATGAATAGTAGAAACCATTTCTCATGGCTGATCTCCGCTGTCGATTCCCGTCAGTCGGATGCGGCACGTTATACAGTTGGGTCTCAGCGGCGTCATCTCGAATTCAACGAGCCCTAGGCCTTCCAATCAGAATCCAGACGCCAGGTGAACACAAGCGAGAAATTAACCAAGTTGCGCTTTCAATATATAGAATGAGATCTCTATTAAACTGTAGTTTTTTGTTTTTGAATGTTGACTATTTACAAAAGAGATTACGAAGAAAAATAATTACTTGTGATTTTGACGGATATAGCTGAAGTTAATATAATATCTATTATAATTAATTCATAGATTTCACTAAAAAACTTTGTTTGAAAACTAATACTATATTAAGATACAAAAGCTAAAAGCATTAAGCCGTTTCGACCACGGCTCTTCTCAAAAACCAACATTTTCTTCCTTGTGGCGAGTCCAACGAGAAGTTTTCCAAGCGACGAGGCGACGTCGCAACAAATCGGCGCACCGTTTGACCCAGAAAGTCCATCACCTTAAAGCCCCGATCAACTCGGCTTCGGCTTCTGGCTTATTTTTCACTATTCATAAGTTTCGTCTTTTTCTGAACTTTTGGCTTTTTGTTGAGCTTTTTTGCCGGTTCTTTTTTTCCCGTATTTGTTTGTATTATACGTAATGGGCTAACATATTTTTTTATTTTTAAATTTAATTATGCTAAATAAGCCTCTGTCAGCTACAGTGCTTTTTCCAGCCAGCTGCAGTGTTTTCAGCCATAAGCCACGAGCTTTTCAGCCGAACCGATCACCACCTTTGACTGTTCTCACCGTGCTGAGCCAACACCAGCTGCAGCTGCTGCGCCGACGGCAGAGGGTACAAATCCTACCGGTATACAAAGCCGGGGGGGTTCCGCGCAGGAGAGCCCCCCACGTCACTGCCCGGCGCTCCCTCGGCCGGCGCGTGGCGGGGGATTCCGCGTACGGCCGGGGGAGGCGATTTCCCTGAGTTTTCCAGAAATTACGTAGAGGTCCTTTTTTCTCGCGAATCCTACCGGTATACAAAGCCGGGGGGTTCCGCGCAGGAGAGCCCCCCACGTCACCGCCCGGCGCTCCCTCGGCCGGCGCGTGGCGGGGGATTCCGCGTACGGCCGGGGGAGGCGATTTCCCTGAGTTTTCCAGAAATTACGTAGAGGTCCTTTTTTCTCGCGAAAAGGTCCTTTTTTTCTCACGAAAAGGTCCCTGGCAGGTTTTTATGCGGTGCTTTTTTCTGAAAACCCCCCTCCAATTTGCAGGATTGCACCCCGAGGTTTTGCAAATTGCGTACGGGTCCTCGATTTTTTACGAAAAAACCCTTTATCTTTTCCGAAAATACGCATGTGCCCTCGGTTTTTTAAAGAGCTCCTCGCAGATCGTCGGCTCTTTTACTTCGGTACACACGATGGCTGGCGCGGCGTGTCGCCGCGCCTATGAGGCTAGTACGAAGTACGTTGCGACAGATTAAACTAACAAGCAGCCGTTTGTTTGTTACTTTGTTTAGGTAACCTTTGGTTGATTAGGTAGAAACAGATGATAAGGTAACCTTAGATAGATTAGGTAGATACAGAATGATTCTGCGTTTTAGTTCTTTTCAACTTATGATTTTTTTTGTGCTTGTGGTTTATCTTTTTTACAGTAATTAGTTAAGTGTTCATGCGTTCCAACGTATCTCAAATAATTGATAACGCAAATTCTAAACTCTCAAACAAATGCAGGAGAACTAGTGTAATTTACAAAAATATGGGGAAAAATAAATAAAAAATAATTAGGTTGAGATAAGCACCTCGAGTACTTTTTGTACTTGCTTTTACGTTTTGAGCTAATCATCTAAATTCTTCATATATTCTTTTGACAATTTCAAATATATTATCAGTTCTTGCTCTTTCACCAGCGAGTTCCCTGAATCAATGCATCCAATGTGTGGCTGATTAAACAAAATAAAAATATGAGGATATTAGACAAAGTATTGGTTCCTCAAATAGAAGAAAGAAAACCAGTCCAACTAATTTGATATTGAAAGAACTGCTGGCAAAATGACAAAGATTTTTTTTTGAATGGGAAGGGCAGGAGCTCTGCATTCAAAAGAAATTCTAGTAGAGCGCGCATAGGTTGCTTGAGAATTTGAATACCTTTGGAAGAATAAATGTTGGAAGCTTCTCTCTTTTCTTTTGCTTGAGAAGCTTGTCACTTAGTTGTTCATAACCACCAATTTCATCTACCCACTGCAACACAAGAAAAACCCGATATATTAATTTCACATTGTCTAAAGACCATTTTTCAAAAGGCACATTGGAAAATTTTCAATTTCCAGAAAATTAGGATTATGGTAATACTATCATCTCCATATTTGCGGATCAACAATCAGCTAATACCAAGGAATAACAAAACACAATGTTTCACCCTCCAGATTCTAGACTAATATATAGAACTAACAAAAAAAACTTTTGTATTTGAAATTGTTATGGAAATAACCAAGAGCAGGCTAACAACTACCTCTCTTATAAGATGAGACTCTTCATCCCAACTAGCTAAATAGATAGGCAACCAGCACATATCTAACTCTAATATACAAACTAATATATAGAGCTTGGTAAAGTTGACTAATATGAGGAAAGAACATTTAAATTGATCTAGAAAAGCAGGGCATAACTTGATAAATGAGTTATAATTATTTTTCAAACTTCATGAATTTGAAGAATAAAATGCTAATAAGAATAATATGGTTGTATTGGTCGACCGATTATACGCCCACACAGAAGTTCTCTTTCCCTAGGGGCACCTTCCCTGCACATATATGTTGTGGGGATAACACCTTGAGCGTATTGTTTCTCTTGATAATCAACCTACAGCCATAAAAAATGTGCAACATATTCATTTGAGCAAAGAAGCGCCTAAATAGTTCTAAAAAGATGCACATAGCAGACACAAGTGTTGCATTAAAAATGTGCATGCATATTCAATTTTCCTTTTTGGATTCATCATTTCCTCAAATGAGTTAAATTGATAATTAAAATTATTGCAACATATCAGCAGCTATAAGAAATAGATCGAGAATAATCCAATGAAGCTTTTGCATTCCATTTACACCTCGAGACCCTTCCAACCAACCTCAAGCATGACAATTGGCAATTAGCACCAGATTTCAATTTTAGCAATCTCTTAGTGAAAGAACAATTTGGTTCCCATTAGCACAAATCAACAGCAGAATAACCGGTACTACTGCAATCCAAAACATACTTGTGAACCAAATCATATAACCTCATATCCAAAGATGAAAAGGGGGCAAAATTTTGGCTGTAAAGCTCCTCATACCATATCATCTTCCACAAATCTGCCTAACACAAGACAAAAATTATAAGAAGCTAAACTAGCTTGTAATTTGCAAAAGCAGCTAGTACCAAGGAATAATAAAATAACAAAACATTGACAAGAAAAGCACCCAAAATTCTCCTATTCCATCTAATTAACCATCTCTAAAGGGAACAACCTAGCAAATTAACCAATGACAACACAACGAGAATATCGAAGGCTCGTAGTATCAGAGGACACCTAAGGGCTGCGGCGCCCCATCCCTGAGCAGCTTCCCGTCATAGTCCCCGGCTTTCCAAATCTACTTTGTTGCCCACATCGCCGGCGGGCGGCGGGAGTGGGTCAAGAAAACCCGAGGGCACATCCAAGGCGGCCATCGCCACTGAAACCCAAGCTTGCTTCCCCGTCGTGCGATCCCCTCCCGCCCCGCGCAACCTCTTCGCGTTGCCACTGCCACCGCCTCCCTCGCCGTCGGAGTCGGAGTTGCTGCTACTTAGTTCTATCAATACTAAGGGCGCGTGTTCCAACGCCATCCCGGGCTGCCGCCAACCGCAGGAGGCGCTCCTCCGCCACTTCGGTTTTCACCACGCACCAGTTCATGAGCGAACTCAAGGGATCGATCTGTAAATCTGGTCCCTTTTTTGCTCCTTGACTTTGCCCTCCATCAGGGGATGCAGGGGTGGGGGAAGAGGTGTTGGGCGGCGGTGTTCCTCTGGGGGAGCGGGGGGTGGGGGTGGGGGGAGAGGAATTGGTGGTAGAGGTCGGTGGAAGAAGAAGCGGAGGAGAGTGGGGCGAAGGATGAGCACGCAGTGGGGATGGTGAGTGCAGCTGTTGTGGGAGAGGACATGTGTGAGGGTCTTCTTCGATGGAGTGGAGATGAGGAAGGCCTGGATCTGATATCTGAGGAGGTGACGACCGCATGGGGGAGGGGGAGACGACGACGCGTGACACGGGGAGAGGCAGGCTGGGAGGCTGGCTAGAAGACCTAGATCCTCCACTGCTCGCCGCCGCAGCCACCCAGGCTCGTCGGGCAAGACATATATTCATTTACACAAATATTTATTCTAGAGATAAAAACCATCGTCACATATATACGGCACCAGCCCATACCCTAATTTAAGCTACGCCCATGTCTGTGTCAAGGGTCTGTTGAATTGGGGTGAACTTGTTGGTCCAGTGGTCCCTGGACAGTGGATATGCTGGCATGGTGTACAGGTAGGGCTGGCAAAAAAGCTCAGGCTCGGCTCGGGCTCGTGAATGAAACGAGCCGAGCCGAACCAGCAAAAAAGCTCGGGATCTAAACGAGCCGAGCCCGAGCCAGCTCGTGAGCGGCTCGGTTGGCTCGGCCCAATAGGCCCAACTCGCCGCGGTGTTCCCTCGCGCCGCAGCTTCCTCCACTCCACTCCTTTCCCTCCCCAAGCCAAGAGCCGGAACCACGGCATGAAAAATCCACGGAATTAGATTAAGCCGGCGAGAAAGAGGGGAAGGGGAAGATGAGAGGGAGCCCAGGCGGCCCTCGCCGCCACGCGCGCCTGATCCGTACCGGCGGGGGGGGGGGGGACACGAGGGGGATCCATCCGGGCGGCCGGCACATGACGAGCGCCTCCGAGCTGTTCACCGCCCGCCGCGCCCGTGCGCCCCGCCTCTCCGACCCCGACCCGGATCCGCACGCGAACACTGCCCTCCGTGACCCGCATGGCCTCGGCGGACGCCGACGCCGCCGGGGGTGCCGCTCGCGCCGCTAGCTCGACGCCGCCAGGGACGTGCGGCAGCACCTCCACACCGCGCCCTCGCCCCCGCGCCGCCGCGGCTCCTACATGGTGAGAGCCCCGCACCTCCTTCCCCACCCACTGGATCGGTGCAAATTTTTTTGGTGTGCTGTGGTCAGATCGGAGCATTTCGGGTGTTAGCTCGTAAAATCTGTGCGAGGATTAGGGTTCGTGATTCGTCTCGTGCATGGTCGGACTCGGCCTCGTCCAAGGGAGGCAGCCCGGGGAGCGGCGGCGGCGGGGCCAAGGCGGGCGGCCTCGCGGCGACCGTCGGGGAGCTGATGCGGGTGCAAATTCGTGTGTCGGCACTGTTGGCTCGCGAGCCCTCACGAGCTGGCTCGAGCCGCACCACGAGCCGAACCGAGCCCACAAAAAAGCTTGATACCCTAACCAAGCCGAGCCGAACCGAGCCTTCATTCTACCAAGCTTTCACGAGCCGAGCCGGCTCGTTGCCACCCCTATGTACAGGGTTCAAGCTGTGGGGCCACGCACGTTTCTTGCCTCCTTGCTTGTCGCGTGCAAATATGTGATGTTGGCCACAGGCCCACAGATGGCCCTAAGTGGGCTACGGGGAGCCCAGGACCGGAGCAAATGTTGATTAGACCCAAAGGCCCAGCCCAGTGGATAACATATTTTGTAAGATGACGTACGTGGTCCACGTACATCTTAGCAAGAAAACAAAGGCGATGGACCCAGCTTCGCTTATTTGCTGCGAAGTTCAAAAAAGAAAAATACTTTGCACATTTGCTGTCAATTCTCTCTTCCTTTTTCCAACTAGGCACGTGAACTTTTCGTATTATCTACTTGGGTATTAGACCTTGTTTAATTCAGCCCTTTTTTTATGGTATTTCATTTTTAATTGAAATAGCACTGCAGCAACTATTAATTTTTCAGAGACATTGAATTAAACGGAAACGAAGAAAAAAGAGGAAAAAAAATAAAAAACACCGTTATATTTTCACAGACAATGCAAAGGGAAAAAAGAAAAACAGAAAAATCACATTAAGAAGACAATACATTCTAAATGGTTTATAGTTTCTAGAAGCTAAAAGACAAAAATCAAAAGTTGTTTAGAACGGGACCTTAATATTGTGCTCACTGGTTTTTGCAGGTAGTGAGTGAAAAATAGTGCTAGTCGTTTGTACGCAACACCAAGTTTTTTTTTTTTTGCGAGGGAAAAGAGAGATTTTATCAGTTAAGCTTGGTAGCATTACAATCTTGAAGCACCAAGTGCTCGAGGAAGGAGCTCCCGCTAACCAAGCAGCTGACATACCAACCTTTCTAGCATATGCGCTAGTTCATGAGCTACCCTATTTTCATCTCTCTTTACCCTGATGAATTTGACTTCGCCCAACAACTCCTCGAGGACCTTCGCATCCCTGATATAAAGCAGCATACTCGGATCTGTCCGCCGGCATCGACACAAGGGAGGGCGGGCAATGCACGCCGCGTAGTCTGCTTCCATGACGGCTGGCCCTTGGAGCCATTGCTGCAGAAGAGATGATCCTTGGCAACAGGCGGCGTATTCCACCTCCTCTGCAGAATGCAACACTCGCCAGGAGGACAAAAGAACTTGGCCTGTATGATCACGAATCACCACCCCCGCGCTGGCAACTGCAGAATTTTCAATAAAGCTTCTGTCAAGGTTTAGTCAGATCCACCCTTCATCGGGAGGCTTCCATTTCTCCCCAGGGGCCGACTGCAGAGCAATCTGGTGTGCCTCACCTTCTCCTGCTTGCCTTACTTCACCCTGAACACGTTTGCCCTTCAGATCAGCATACTCCGGTTGTCGGATATGCAACAGGGATTTATGCATGGCTTCAAGAACTCTGACCGACCGCTCGGCAGAGAAATTTCCCCAGCATGAGGGAATGGCATTCCTATCATTCCAATTTTTCCACAGAAGTATAAGCACCGGGATACGATCCTCTTTTGACAGCTTCTCCAGGAGAAACAAAAACCAAAAACCAGTCCAGCCCTTTGGCTTCGGTTCGACAGATCTCCGGAAGACTGCAGTACCTGCGCATACCATCAGAAGTGACGCGCGCATGAAGGCACTCAATTACTGGATGGTAGCTGTCCTCCGGTGCTGCACCACAAATATCAATAAGTACGCAACACCGTACTTGGTATGAGCCAGCCTTAAATTAATGCAGGAGAATGCGAACTGGTCAATGCTCATGCAGTTGGATGTAATGGCGGACCAGGACTAAAACCCAGACCATGTCATCAGACTTCATCCACGGTTGTTACCGCCCTAACCCTGACTTGTCATGCAGAATAAATCCATAGCCTTTCCATAAAGCAGAAGATGAAAGACCACGCAGTGTCCAAAGTTCAAACTCTATACTAGATGGGAATATCGGCCCTATATCATCCCCTTGGCTTAAACATTAACCCATCGATCAGTGTAAGTAAAGAAAGATGTCAAGAGCAAACAAGGCGATGATTAAAGAACTGAAAAGGAAAGCATCTTTTAGGGCATGCAGTTTAGTTAGGAGCGAAACTCGTCAGGTAATTGGAACCTGGAAAAGCTCTGTCTAAAATCTCTTTTGTCCCAGGTGTTGCTTTATATTTTAAAAACAAAATCTAGGTGTTGCTTTATTCGTAGTGTAAAGGCTATTCTGCAATGTACATGGTCTGTCTCTGTCTCTGTCTCTGTCTCTGTCTCTGTGGTTTGATAAGGAAGAATGTACAGTGCTCCTAGGCTAGCTAGTGTTCGTCTCGTCAACATTCTCTCTCACCGACCGTAATATTGATCGAAAAGCACAGAGACATGCTGTCCCCTTACTAGCTAGACTGCTTACGCGGCAGCTAATATAATTGACATATCATGCCCTCGTCCAGTGCAATCGGGTGCTTTACTGGTTTCCGACTCTGAATATAGGCTTGGCTGTCAAGGACTTGGCGATGCAAAACTAGGGCAACGCCATCCTTACTTCAATTGCCGGAAAACACAGGGCTCGTTATATCCAAAAATTAAAAAAAGGAAACCCTGTTGTCAACCATTTACGCACCCGATTGGAGGAGGATTTTATTAGGATTTGGTTGAAATTTGACCTAAATCCTAACCAAATCTAAAAGGCTGTAGTTTCAAATCCTCCCAAACGGGCTACTCCAAACGGCTTTTAAACCCTGGCTTCTAGCTTTGGCTGTTGTCTTTTGACTGCAAATGCATTGTAGCGAGCATTAGCTTTTCTCGGAATCAAAAAAATAAGAAAAATAAAAATCGTTATATTGTCACAAACAATGCAAAGGATTAAAAGAAAAGGCAAAAAAATCCGAAAAAGCAAAAAAAAAATATACCAAAATTAAGAAGCCAACCTATTCTAAGTAGCTTCTGAACCAGAGGTTTGAGTTTGCTCTCCTATCTCCCAACCAACTTGTGTGAGAAGCTAGCTTTTGGAAAAAGATAAGCCCTCCGACCGTCCCACAGGGCATTTGCTCCATTATTTGTCGTATATCTAGTCAAATACATATTAGGCGTACCACCACGACAAGGGTAGAAGGGAACTTATAACCTAACATAAATTCCTTTTTAAGTTTATGGTTTCTTTCGAACAAACAAACATAATAGATTTTCTGTCTTGTTTCGAAGCTACTTATCAGGATAGTTTTTTCGAAGCAGCTTATTAATATTCGGTTTATTCATACAAATATTGGTGTTAGAACCAAAACAAATTAGCCACAGTCGAAAAAACACCTTAAAATTGATTGAAGTTGGCTGGTTAGCTCTTGTGACTTTGTGAGTACTACGTAGATCTGAGCGCAAAAACCGACCGGGTTTCGGGTTCATTTTAGATCAATGGGCTCGGCCACTAGGGCAAGTTGGCTCCATTTTGAAGTCCATCTCGGTCCCAAACCTGGGTTCGGGCCATACCAAAATTGGTCAGGTTTACTTTTTAGTTGATTTTTTTTCCGTTTCAAATATTCTCGTCGCATTTTATACCATTTACCTAAAATGATTATGTAAAGAAAACCACCAGATTAAGTAAAACTGATTCATAACTCGGACTAATGCATCGTAAATCTTTAAAAACTGTTCCCTAAGTTGGATCTGGTTGATAAAGCCGGTGTCAAATTAAGTTCTCAACTGGTAAATTTTTTTACTAGCTAGCTAGCGGTGGTGCCCTATATGCACCAACACACACAAAAATTTCCAAAACCAGCAGAGAGTATATATATTATGGCCAAATTGTTTCTCCTTGAAACTTGGTGATGATTATTATACAAGACTTATGTGAAGTGTATATCTTGATTGAAAATTTTCTAGCTCCACCACTACTATGATCGGGCCCATTCCTGCATGTGTTAACTATGGTCTTCATAGACTTGTTCCCTGTATTATTCTACCTCCTTTTGACGCTCTAGCTTATCTTTGGACGGGATCTGTTCTCTTTTGGTTAAAAGTAAAAAAGGAGTAGTAGATGGTGTGATTTAACTAGTAGCACCATTTCGATAGAAACAGCCAAACAGGTGAAGCCTTTGCCACGTAGAAATCTTACTCGGAGAGACATATCTCCTCTCCTTAATTGAATTATTTCTGTCATTTTTCTTGGATGAGAGATTTCATCTGTTGCGAGTAATCTTTTCCTAACGACCGCTGGAGAGATCAACAGACACACAATCGGTGCAACTTTACTAGCTGCAAGAAGAATATATAGATAAAAGCGATCAAGGTAGGTATAATTATATCCACTGTATATATCCATCGAAACGCATAACTCTCGATTAACAACTATATATAGACCTCTGACCAAGTGATCATCATCATAGGATTCTGCCCAAAAGCTGATTATGGTAAGCATTGTGGTTACACAATTACAGCATGCAAGCATTACATGCACCGATATGATGCCAATAAACTACGGGGAGAGAGAGCGAGCGAGAGAGAGAGAGAGAGAGAGAGAGAGAGAGATCAGACTGCATTTTTGGCGTCTGGCCAAACCTTCCAACTCTTTCTGGAAAGGCATCGAAAGTTATAGCTAGGTACAATCTTCTTTTCGACTGGTCCTACCTTATATCCTGTCGTTAATCCTTTTATTTGAGACTGCATTTTTGGCGTCTAGGACGGGCCAAACCGTGCAACTCTTTCTGAAAAGGCCGTGAAAGTTCTAGCTAGATACAATCCTCTTTTTGACTAGTCCTACCTTATTACCTGTGGTTAATCCTTTTATTTTACTTGCATTGACCTGTTGCATGCTGTGGGATACATGTGCAATAATGCAAGTCAAAAGGAGTAACAATTTGCTGAAACTTTGGCATATGTTTGTTAGGCACCGAATATGGTAAAGAATTAAGAGAGCTATACGAATGCTGTTTTTTTCTTTGAAGTATGAACAGTTCATTTGTTCAATGTAAAGCTGTAGTCGTTGACTTGGTTTAAGCTGTAAGGAATGACACTGTTTATACTTGTACATGTCGCTTTACTTGTAGACTCGATTAGATCTAAGACGTGGACTCAACCTACTACAAAGCTCAATAATCCATGAGATTGGCTCTCACCCGCAGACTCTTAATTATTTTGAGGTAGATTAGGGCTGCAAGCAGGTGCAGAGCCAAGAATTAAGGACAACAGGATCAAATGAGTCATATGATACAATAATATTCGATAAGAAGAGCCAAATTGTACTAATACTACCAAATTTTATTAAAATATAAATAGATAAATAGCCCGCTTAGTTGGACTGAAAAAAGTGGCTTATAGCTGAAATTACATTATAACTGGCTGAAATTACATTGTAGCTGATGGTGACTTATTTTGCGTAATTAAATTTAAAAACTTTTAAAATAAAAAACAGATTAGCCTATTACAGACAATACAAATGAATACGGGAAAAAACCTACAAAAAGCTCAAAAAAGCCAAAAAAAGTTAGAAAATGACGAAATTTAAAAATAATGAAAAATAAACTAGAACTCAAAAACTCAAGTCGGAATAAACGAGGCCAAAATGTAGACCTTGGAATCACAAAGGGACTATGGCCATACCAGCATCCCCTCCCTCAGCCATTGGCTGCAAGAGACCACAAATAAGTGCATGCTTGCAAATCAAGCAGCTGGCTAGCAAGTTGCACTATTGGTTATGAGGCAGTGATCACCACATAGCTAGACCAAATCTTGATGAACACTAATTATAAAAAATGGCCCTGAAATGACCAAACGTATTAGTGACTCAGATGCTGGCTTATCGCCATAAACTTTTCTTATCTGAACAGTCGCTCCCTTGTCTGAATTACACGCTTTCAGAAAAAGAAAATTACGTTCTACCTTAAATGCACGGCTAGCTTCATGTGAATCGGAACCAAAATACTATTTGTCCGCCATTATTACCATAATCTATTCATGGCATTTCAAATCGAACTATCCAATGCATGCATCACGCCATCACCACTGCATTGTTCGTAACAATATTACCTGTTCAAACCTTCAGGCTTTCAGGATTTAGAGAAAAACAACTAGCTTGCTGGGGAAGTCTGAAGAAAGAATCTATCATCCTTCAGTCGCGCTACGTGCACCGTCGTCTGAAGAATCTCAGGTGGTTCCCCTTGCGCTACGTGCACAACACGTTGTTCGCACGTTCTGCGCATCGATCTCCGCCGTCGGATCGCGCCGCGGGAGCCGCGGTAGTGATTGGGGGAATCCTGTCCGCTTGGTGAGAGCATGAGGGGTGCCTGCCCTCCCCTATAAATTGGGGAGGAATACTTGCCCTCTGAACCTAAGCAAGCAAGCAGCTTCCCAGTGAGCACTACTTGACAAGTGTGTTCCAAGAAGCAGCCTAGGTAGCTAGGAAGAAGCCACAAGTGATCGCAAGAATGGGAGGAAGCCTGTCTTGCTTCGGGTCAGGAGGGTACCGGGACGACGAGCCGGCGTGCGAGCAGCCGCGCTCGTCGAGGAAGGTGCGGCCGAGCGACGAGGACGGGCTGGGGTACGTCGGCGAGCGGGACATCGACAGGAAGGCGACGGAGTTCATAGCCAAGTTCCATGCGTCCGTCCACTAGGTTCTTGGAGGCTTGGGCTATGAATTTACAGGAAACTTGTGTAATCTTTGCTTTATCGTCTCTACTGCTTCGATCTGCTGCTGGTCTGTGGCTCGAGGTGGCTGATCTACTTGGTTCATTCGCCATTTGTTCTCTCCTGCTTCCTTTTGTTTAAGTAGTCCCGTGCATGGCTATCTACATTAATCTATGTAACTATGTAAGGATGTGTAAACCTATATTCCCTAAATAAGAGCATCGCTGAACGAGTTTCCGTATATACATCAACACTGCCAAGAAGTTGGTCTTTGAAATGCAAATGCTTAGTTTTTGTTAGAAATAGTCTTATGAAAAAAATCACAATTTATAATTACGAAGAAGATCTTATTTATTGGACTAGTCTTTTAGAGAGATAAAGACCAATACTACTTATAAGTCTGTTATTCTGTGGGCTTAGTTATGTTTTGCCCATTCGGATCTATGTCTCGGAGAGTAAATCCGGCTGGACCTAGTCATGTAGCCAGAGTCCGATCTAACAATTGGCATCAGAGTCTAGACGTCTAACATCTCCTTGGATCTCACTAATCGGACTAGTCTTTTTGGGGGAGAAGACCCAATACCACTTATAAGTCTATTGCTCTATGAGCTTAATTGTGTTCAGCCCATTTGGGCATAGTTGTGTTCAGCTCATTTGAACATGTGGCCTGGGAAGTAAACCCGATTTGACTCAGGCATACAGTCAGGGTCCGATCTAACAATTGGTATTAGAGTCCAGACACCTAAAATCTCCTTGAACTTCATGGTTGTCAGGGCAAAAGTGCACATCCGATGTGTGAGGAGGAGAATGTTGAGAATAGACCTACATCAGTTGTGGGATGAAAAAAACATAAGTTATAAGTATAAGAGAGATCTCACCCATTAGACTAGTCTTTTAGAGAGAGAATGCCTAATACTACTTATAAGTCTGTTGCTCTATAAGCTTAGTTGTATTAAGCATATTTAGACCTGTAACCCGAGAAATAAATCTAGTTGAATCTAGGCATACAACCAGATCCGATCTAACAGTTGTATCATCTTCTCCTGAGATGCTGTTATGTAACTCTGCATAGACATCAGCCATGCTGGATGAATGCTAATTATATTTGAGACAGAGCCGAGGGATTACTTTACATAGGGAGAACAGAAACTTCAGGAAGGATCCATTGATCCGTAATATTGAGCACTGAGAAAAGACATGTGTTTCATCAGTTAAACTTATTTGGCAATCTTGATGTCAAGAGACGAACTACTGATTCAGATAGGCTTCCTCGTTAGGCATATCAGAAATGTTGTTGTCCTTTTTTCAGTTTATTACCAAGAAAATTCTGAGCGTATCTTATTTTATCCTGAACAGGGATGCTTATAGACAATAGTTACCATTAACGACAAAAATAGTACAATCTCATTGAGTCCGTAACACAACCATATTCAATACATTCGTATGGTCACTTGTATGTGATTCTCATTGAGTCCTCTTTTTGCATCCTCAATAGTCCACAAATCCGATTGAGGACGCCTATAAGCTTACTGTCTGATCTTATATCGACGACAACTATATATTGCTTGCTATTTTCTTAGTACCATGAAATTTTGTCCTACACAAATTAGCATATTTTTCTACCCATAAATGGAGTGCCATTTTTTGTCGTATGGTCTTTTTAGTGCAAGGAACATATTCTACTGCTACACACCACTGACCATTTAAGCTCCTAACCACAAAATGAAGGGAAATTTTACCATCCTTGAGGGGGAAGAGGTACCAAATTTGAGCCGTTGATCACACTGATCGAACGGCTGAGATTTGGCAGTACCTAGTGGTACCGGACGCGAGGTACCAAGAGGTACAAGATACCAAGAGGTATCAAATTTTGAGCCGTTGATCACACTGATTGAACGGCTGGATCTAATTTGGTACCTCTTGGTACCTTGTACCTCTTGGTACCTCCTCAAGGATAGGAAAACTGCTCCAAAATGAAACATTAAAAAAAACAAAAAAAAGAATGGTACGACGATCTTCTCCGACAAAAGTTGGATCATAAACATACTTGAAACGTTAAATTGTCTCCATTTCATGTATAGAGGGATCTCATAGGGCAGAACCATGTTCTAGCCTAGCAATGTAACAATGTTCCTGCCTAGCAATGTGTCACATTAAATCATTAATCAAGTTTCCAATAGTCACTTCGTGTTTTCACCCATGACATTTCCTTCATGCCATCGCAAATTGGCAATTTGATTCTAAGTTCTGACCACACCCACTGTGATGTGTTGCCTGGCAATTTGTTTACTTTTGCATATGTTCGATCATAATCTAAATCCATAACAACAAGAACCAAATTAGAATTACCACAAAAAAAAATCTTCTTTGCACTGAAACTGCAAATTTTCCACTAGAATTGGCCCGCCATCTTTCTTTCGCGCACGTTATTCTTTGCGATAAAAATACATTCGACAAGGATAATCTGCAATCTAGGCTCCCAAGAACCTTTGACGCAAACTTTTCCGGCAAAAGTTTCGATCCAACTTAGAGGGATCACATGAATTTGTCTCCGAGCTCTCATCCTTTCTTTCCCTTAACGTCTGAAATTCCCCCTCTAGCCAATGATCTTTAGGGGTATCGAATCCTCCCATGGCAAATGTCGCTTGGTAGATAAGAACGAACCAATGACTTGTGACAATTCATTGGACCTTGTGTTCGAAAATGAGCAGAAAAGATCATTGCTTTACACCAGTGGCCCCAAATCATCGGCCCCGGGATCGCTTTATACCACTAACATTCTCCAATCTCCACTTCCTGGAGATACAGTGTCTCCAAAGTTCACATTTGTCAAGGGACACTTTTTCCACGTCTTAGCTAGAAATAGCCTCTGCAACGTTCTTTTGTGGTTTTTTTTAATGAAAATAGTAGGATTTTCATATTTTGGGTACAGGAGCGAATTCAACCCAAGGTGGAGATGTTAAAGTGTGATCCAAATTCGTCATCATATATGTACTAGACACCGTGCATGTGCCAAGTTGTGTCAGTCGTGACACCGATCAGCGCATCCAACTTTGATTCGATTTACTTCACCGTTAAGGCTTTGATCTCTAGCCTATATATGTCTCCTACAGTCGCACGGTTTAGATGCGCTGATGTTTCTTATGCTTGTATTCTATCCTTATATAGTGAATTCCGTCTTCTTGTATCCGTGATTTTTTCAAAAGGGTTTTCTATATTAAATTTGTGCCACTACATTCTTTTGTTTATCTATTTTTGTGGTGTGTTTTATAACAGTGTTATACAGCTGTGAGCCAGTGAAGTGTGAGGAAGCCATCAAAGAGGGCCATTCTGTACTTTGGAAGTACCGGTTCTTCTGGAAAAGTACACCAGTTTTCTGGAAAAATTAACCATTGTGAATGTCATTCTTGTTAGAACAATTTTTCAGTTTTTACTAACCTAGTTGTTCTGGTAGTACAAGTATGATCGAATGGACCTTTCTACCTAATAAAGGTTTTCTTTTTCCTGTTTTTGAATGATTCCGCTAGCACCTTGAAGCTAACAAATTATGTTTGTTGATTTTGTCATCATAGGCATTATGCAGTGCTCAGTGAACCAAACATGAGAACCTAATTCTCATCTAATTCAGATAGCCCCTCAGTGGCACAATCTTTATTGAAATCTTCACATAAATACTATTATCTGACAAGTGAGTGAGTGAGTGACAAGTTTGCATCGATCTCTTTGCCAAGCTGTATCCCACAGAATCTGGGGAAAAAAAATAAAAAAGGTAGTCTTGCTGTAGGGCAATTACCAATATTGGTAAGTATGTCAGAGCGTGGTCATGCTTATCTGAAAAGTTTGTAATTCCATTCCCTAATGACAAAATTTAGATAGCGGAGTTTGCGTTGGTTGATGAAGAGCAAGTTTCACTTCGAAGTCGCACCCTTGAATTTTGCTTTCAAACAGCAGAAAAGGCTGCCCAGAGAATCAATTCTCTGCTACGCAGCAAGCTCATGTAGCATTTGCATAGCTCTCTTCTCTCTTCTGAAGTCTGAACCTCTCGTTCTTATTATCCATTATAATTTCTACATAGGCTTTACCATGTTGTAAATAATACGGTCTTAACAAATATTTAGATTTAATTCTAGCATATTTAATAAAGACACAAGCAAAATATAAAAAGGCATATAAATGACTTAGTTAACATATAAACATATGAACTTTCTAAGTCATTGAAGCAGAAGCTTATGCCTAGCATAAACATAACATGTATGACCAAATTCGATATGTTATCAAGATTTTAAATGACATATAATGATCTTAGAAGGCTAGTTGCATAAGATTTGTTTTTGGCCATCTCCGCCATGACAAACATTAATTTTGATTATATATGACAGTTATAGATTAGATTTTGAGCTCTAAATCAAGCTTTGCTATTAAAAAAACTATCAGATCATGATCCAATGATGCTTGACAGTATAAAGGGATAGTATAATCAATCTAACATTCAAATAATATGGATACTATTGATTATAACAGGGCAATAGAGTTCGGCTATAGCAAGAACAACCGAAACTTTACCATTGAATTGAGATAGCATCAAGCCAAGTATAGCAAATGCAATGATCAGAGTATACAAATAGTAAAGCTAGCTAAAAACTCAAGATCTATCTACCCTCACATTCATATATAATCTCAGGAATATGTCATTTCATCACCGAGCAAATGAACCTAGTACTTTGCAATTTCCAACCAGTGATATCTCACAAATATCAGAAATATATCTTGAAATTGCAAAGAACAAACAACAGACAAACTCACAGTACCGGTGATACTCAAAATCACCAAGAAGCAGTTGAAGAAGGCAAGGCACGTAGGTTGCGTTGTCCCAGAAAACCAAGCGCCTCGCTATGCTGCGCAAGGAGACGATGGCAATCGGAGATACAATACCACACTCCAACCTTGGGTAACTGAAGTAGAAATCGAAGGTCAAAGGTAGATGCCACACAACTACACAAGACTGATGAGAGCTTCAGCCAAAGTACACCCGTGAACACCAAGAACAAGTCATCGATTCTCCTTCAAACACTTGGCAAAACACCGAGCCAAATCTACCTTCTAAAGGTAAATCCCCAACTATTCCCTCACTGCTAGATCCAAAGGAAACGGTCTAGGAAACCACACGGCGTAAACCTAAAGAACGGCTATTCGAGATGCCTGGCCGCCGGCGACAGAGAAGAACCAAACCGGCGGCCCTCAAAGCTCAAAACCGAAGCACTGCCAAGGAAGATGGGAGATCGGAGGGGAGAGAAGTAAACTCACTGCTTTTGGGTATGCAAGAGAGAAGGGGAAGGCCGCCTTTTAAAGGGAACCGGGGAGGAGGGCAGCGGGCTACAGCTGAACGGCCAGTGCCGAAGTGCCCGGCCGATGGCATCTCCATCGCCGCTGTCACACTCGTAGGACCCGGTCGTCCAGGAGAACCGGTCAGGCCGAACGCTTCTCCCATCTGCACACGTGAGGAGGAGGCCAACAGCCTTATCTCTTCACTGTCACACCGACAGGTGGGACCCCTCTTCTTTCTCTCCTTTTTTTTCTTCATCAAATTGGAAAATTTCCTAATTGCCCTCAGGAGTTCAACATATCATGCATACACACTGATAAGTTGGCATTTTAACATTAGCAGAAACAGAAGGTCGTTACCGGACAGGAAAGGAGATCAGTACATGTACTAAGATACATCGACTAATCTACCAACATTCAACAAACACCGATGTTTCAGTGGCCCAATCATAGATTGACTTGTCTACTAGACTACCTAAATACCACTTATTTTCACATGAAAATCACTGACCAAGAACTGAAATTGGCAAGTGGCATTGGCATTGGTAGGCACAATACTGGGACTAGTTTTTTGCTTGTATTAGCTGGGCATAATCACAACATGCCAGACCGTTGTTTTGATGACTTCGAAGGTGCAGCGTTTTGATGACTTTGAAGGCGCAGCGGTCGCCTTTTTTACCTTGTTGTCCCGGCAAAACCTTCTCCAACCTGGTCCATTAATGTAGCCGTAGGTGTTGGCAGCTTTGAAAGCTAGTGGCCAAGATCATGTGCTTTCCATGGATGTCTTCAGTGTGATTGTACATGCTTCTAGAAGACCAACTGGAGCAAAAGGTCCCTTTCACAGCCTGCATTGTTAGCACAATTTGCAGAAGTTTTATTGAGGTGCTTATGAATTTTTCTAAAAAACTAAACATTCTATATAGAGCATATCATTTCTAATAAGCTAGGCTCAATGCACCAGTGCTCTAGGAATAAGAAATTGCTTCCTCTAGGATCAAGAAATTGCTTCAGAAAGAACAGGTACAATGTGTGAGCAACTATGAACTGCAAACAAACTAATGCTGCAAAGTTCCAAGTGCTCTGAAAAACGAATTTCAAGTTATGTATTTCTTTGCCTTGCTTGAGATGAGAAGGCAGCCATATAGAAGCAAGGAAAGGGAAAGAGAGAACAAACTGGATAGCAGTACATCGCAGACTTTCAAGGCTTCCCCAATGGTGTCCCTTACAATGTTTAATTTACGAACTGAATGTCGTTAGCCTAAGCAAAGGAGCAAATACAGAGCAATTTAAAGCTAATATCAACGACTAGAGCATACATCACAGGCTATCCAACGATAGCAGCACTCGCATTGCAAGGAACAGCAAGAGCAACTCTCTATCTTAATGTACATTGGAGGACTGAACCGATGGGTAGACTATGTGCTGATAGGAACTTTACAAGTTGCTTTGTTGTGACCATAGCCCTTACACCTGCTGCAGCGCACCGCCCTTTTAATTGTGATCCGTGGATCAGCTGGCTTCTCTTTTGGCCTGCCAACCCGTCGGCGGGTTCGTATTGGGCATGGATATATCACTGCGCTCTGAGATGGATCAGTTAATGTAGCAGGAGGCAGAATAACATCAGGTATTGGATTTATCGACATTGAGTAGGTCAAGCGGTAGCATTCCGTCGTGAAATACTTCACACAGTAGTCATATGCATATTGTCCAGTGCGCTCAAATACTGCGATTGCATGCATGCACGGCAACCCAGAAACATGCCACTTACGGCAGGTGCATTCCCATGTGTCGATGTTGACAACATTAACCGAGTTATCGCACACCTTAAACACATTACCATTTCCATCACTTTCTGTGGGAATGACGTTGAGCGTGTGGGCTTTGCTCACTTCTTCCTGCAATTTCTGATTAGCTGCAGGTGTTAATACCTCAGTCCATGCATTGGAAGACTCCCTGCGTGTGTACATCATCTCCATGAGCTTGCATCTTATCGTGTCAACCAACTGCACAACTGAAAGCTCATATCTGGCGGGGATCCACTCAACAACAATGCTATAAATATTACATGAATACTGGCCATGCCGTGACCCCTTGAAAAAGGCATCTGACCACCGCTCAGGTTTCATCTCCAAAAGCCATTCAGCGAGCTTGTCAGATTCACCTTTGATTAGTTCAATATACTGATTGAACTCATCAACTGTGCATGAATATATGGCCTTCTTAAGATGCTCAACCATGGCATCTCTTGCTTCTTCAGTCCATGTGTCGTCCAATTGCGTCTTAAATTCTTCAATAAGATACTCGGCACAGTATCCCTGATGACTGTCAGGAAAAACCAAAGGTACTTCATCCCATAGTCCATTTTCTCCATTCGATATGAATGTTATGGCACGAGATGATGACAACGAAGATTTTAGTTGCTCGAGAAAACAATGCCAATTGTCACTGCTCTCGTCATCCACTACAGCGAATGCAACTGGGAACACATCGCCTTCCCCATCAACCGAAGTAGCAGCCAGTAGCTTCCAGTGCTTATTTGGTTTTGCATATATTACATCAAGAAAAAGGAGTGGCCGGCACCCATGCTCAAAACCATGAAGCAATGCGTGGAATGCAACAAAGAAACGGAATTTTGAATCTTCCAAAGCCACTACTGTTGCCACACTTCCAGGGTTTGTCTCTACAATCCTTTCACAAAACCAAGGTAGCTGAGTACATGCCTCATCATGTGAGCTACAAAGTTCTTTTTGGGCAATTGATCTTCCACGCCAAGCCTGTGAGTAGTTCAGGCATAAACCATACTCCCGTTGGAGATCATTTGCAATATCTCTTGGTCTGTAGTTTGGGCTATCACGTAACTTTTCTTTTATAACACTAGCAACCCATCTTTGAGATGCCAAACGATGACTTTTGACTGTTTCTGATTCACAGGTGTGGCTTTCAGATATTTTCTTGATCATGAATTCTTTCTTGGCAGGTGACTTGGAAGCATGTATTCGCCATGGGCAATCTTCACCAGTACATTCCGCAGTCACACGAGATGAGTCATTTTTGATAAATCTGTAATGGAATCTATGTGCAATGGCATACTTATGCAAGGCATCACGGAAATCCTTAGGACCTTCAAACACTTGACCGACACCAGTGATCACATTCTTCCAACTGGCACAGACCTTTTGTCTCTTAGACCCATCCTGAGTCATTGGCACAATGGCAGTGGCATCTACAGGAGTGCCCGAGTCAGCAACAACACTCTTTGCCCTGCATAGATGTCTTGTGTCAATTTGGTAATGTAATGACAAGGAATTTATGACAGTCAGACAAATACCTATTGTCAACCTTCTTCATGACATAAATGTATGTAGTCTCCGACTCTGCATGGAATTCAACCATGCGATGCAGGTCCTTGTCATTGGAAATAGAAATCAAGGTTTTGTTATTTTTTGGAAGGAAATACTTGAATACGAACTGGTCGAGCTTGAGATTGTTAAGCGTTGAAGATATCTCGTGCTTAAATGCACTAAAAGTCCAATCACTTTTGACAAGCATTGCATGTGCCTCTCCACCAGAATAGGACATATGCCCATCAGCATCTGTGGTGAATTCTCCACCTAGTTGAAGAACAACCACAATTTGTCCCTTCCCCATGAGTGTCTGCTTCATAACAAGATGAAATGAATCCAACAGTTAGGCTACTTGTAAGAACTTGTGCAGAATTTTCAAGAAAGTGAATTCAAATGAATTAAAATAGGTAGAAAGGCAAAGTTTACTCAGCAATTAGTTATTTGAGCATTTTAAAGATTATAGGACTTTTCCGACAAAGCAACCTACCACAAGGCTTTGATGATCAGGCCCTCGTTTTTTTTGTTGGAAAATCCATACGAGGGCCAGACCATATGAAAAAAAAATACAAGGCTGTAAATGGTAGACCTGTCAGTCTGGAATCCAACCCGATTAAGTGATGTTAAAAGGTCGATTTAGCTGGTCAGATGTATACAAGTATGATCAAGTTGGTGGGTGATCTGAAACTCAGGGCTGTACACAAGGTTTAAGAACCCTAATTGGGTTGTTAATTTCTAGTTCCATGACGCAGGCAGTGTGTGAATTGCTTAGGCCTGTATTCAGGCATAGTAGTTGAACTAGTAGAATGCAGTCCTGCTCCTTTTTTTTAATTATGGAAAGAAGGATACGTACCATGAGTCTATGTTAGTTCACTTTGTGAAATTAAATAGCAGAAATTAGCTGAATTCAGGGCAGGGCAAATCATATAGTTCCTGCTAGACTACAGAATTCACAGCTCAACTAGGGGCGGCATCAAAAGATGCCAGGCCATCTGTGCTGAGCAAGAAAATCGCCCGTCCACGGAGCACCAAAACACCCATCAAATCAAAAGGGAAAAACACAAATGCGATGAGCCATAGAGTGGAACAATGATAATAAATGGCAAAAACAAATATTTCTGGTGTTCAGTTCCACAATTTCGTCTTGCCTGATTTTTAGATTAACCAAGACACCAGCATGCAAATGGAGCAAAAAAAAATCTAAATAATAACCAATTCAATTCGTTTCTGCAAAGCAGACACTTCGATTATTACCTGGTAGCGTCGTTGGATCTGCAATTCACGATCGTCAAACCTTCTAGACGGCGGCGGCAGCATGAGGCGAGGGTGGCAATCGGTGACAGGGCTCCCAGCAACAAAAGCCGCGGCGGGCACCTGACCAGTGGCGAGGGCGACAGTCTCTATCCCAGTGAAGGGCGACTCGCGGCTGTGCGCGAGGGGAGTAGGGGGAGGATGGCCGACGACAGGGCTCCCAGCAACCGTTGGTACAACACAAGACATAAGGTGTGCGTGTGCGAGTGTTTGCGGCCTTGGATCTAGGGTTTGCGTACTGGCCCTACGTGTCATACGCCGATAGACCGCAGTACACTTACGCGCACGGTAATCGCGCATGTGCTGCAGTTTGGCCAATCTGATGGTCGCTATTGGATCGGAACGACAACGATTACTATCACCGGTTCCCTCGCTCGATGGGCTAAGGGCCAGTTGCGCGCAGGCACGTGGCTCGAAAAGGGCGTGTACACGCACACAACCCAAAACAAAAGCGTCGTGCCGTGCCGCACTGCAGCGTGATGAGCCAACCAAGCTCACCACAGTGTGTCCTCACGGCACCAAGGAAAGAGGCGTTGGCTCAGCCCAGTAGGAGGTCACGGCATCTTCTGGGCTGAACCGCGCGGTTGGTACAGGAGAACAAGCCGAGGCGTGGTTTCTTGGGCTTGACGCCGTCGCCAACCATCCTCCCCCTACTCCCCTCGTGCACAACCGCGAGTCACCCCTCACTGGGACAGAGACTATCGCCCTCGCCACTGGTCGTGGGCCCACCATGGCTTCCGCTGCTGGGAGCCCTGCCACCGGTCGCCACCCTTGCCTCGCGCCACCGCAACCGGGAAGGTTCGACAACCACGAATCGCAGATCCAACGACTCTATCAGGTAATAATCAAAGTGCCTGTTTTGAATAAACGAATTAATGCAGTTATTATTTAGTTTTTTTAGCTCCATCTGTATGTTGGTGTCTTGGTTAATCCAAAAATCAGGCAAGACCAAATAGTGGAACTAAATACCAGAAAGATTCGGTTTTTACCAATTGTTATCACTATTCCACTCTATGGCTCATCGCCTTCATGTTCTGTCCTTTTGATTTGACGAGTGTTTTGGTGCTCCGCAAACGGTGCAGATGGGCGATTTTCTTGCTCGACACAGATGGCCTGGCATCTTTTGATGCCGAAGATGCCGCCCCTAGTTGAGCTGTAGCAGGAACTATATGATTTGCTCTCTGCCCTGAAGTCAGCTAATTTCTACCATTTGCTTCCACAAAGTGAACTAACATAGACTCATGGTACATATCCTACTTTCTATGATTGAAAAAAGGGAGCAGGACTACACTCTACCACTTCAGCAACTATGCCTGAATACAGGCCTAAGCAAATTGCACACTGCGTACGTCATGGAACTAGAAATTAACAACCTAATTAGGTAAAAGGTGATCCATGGATTGTTTCTTCAATCTAATCAGAGGAAACACGAAAACAGAAAAGGTAAACGATAATTCATGGATTGTTTCTTCATTATAATCAGAAGACAAAGCAAATAAAAGATGATCCATGGATTGTTCCTAATTTCAGTTCAAAACAAAAACATGACTAGCCCCAAGTAGAATATGCATTCAATAGATCGCATGTAAGCACTGGAAAAGTGGTTTTCATCCCAAATTTCCCATGTGTACCGAAACAATACCACAGCATAACGTTGTTTCCTTTTTTTGAGGGATCAATGATAACATGCAGATCAACAAATAGTTGCTACTAGTCTACACATCAGATCTGATGCTAGAAAAGTGTTCCTGATCAAATTAAGTGCCGCTGCTACTAATATTGGAGGGGGGAACCTGCAGGCTGCAGTTAACCGTCGTCGACGATGAGACGGGGCGGGCCTGGACGAGGCGCGTCGCAAAAGGGGCCGCGGGCGGAGCCGGTGGAGGCGCGAGGGAGCCGGCTGAGGCGCGGGGGGGGGGGGGGGGGGGGGGGGGAGGACGGTGAGGTGACCGGCGGTGAGGCGAGGTGGCCACGAGGGGGATCCGGCGGAGGCGCAGGGGAGCCCGCGGAGGCAGGCGAGACCGCGAGATGCCGCAGGGGAACCGGCGGAGGCGGGCGAGATGGCCGGCGGAGGCCGGTGAGGTGGCCGGCGGCGAGGCGAGGGCGGCCTGAAGCCACGCGGCTTGACCGCTTGAGGAACGACCGAACGAATCGTGAGTGACGGCGCCTGGCTGTGTGGACGAGGAAGTAGGAACCCTAATTGGAGGCATCGTCGCATACTCGCATGAAATGATGGAACGGACTGATAGCAGTGATGAGTGACGGGCCGGTGGGCTGTCTCGGCTATTGGGCTGAAATTTTGGCTATCCAGCCTTCATATTATCTGTATAATATAATCTATACTAGTTGAATATCCGTGTGTTGCTATGAATTTTTAAAATTTATTATACTATATGTTTTAAAACTCACGGGTGGTAAATTTTTTGAAAATATACATACAAACATGTTCTAAAAGTTTTTAAATCCGTCAAGTAAGCCAGAAAACATCGATCACACCTCGTGGTCATAAGTCGGAAGATATCGAACACACCTCATAGTCATAGGTCGAGAGCCCTCAAGCACTCCTCGTTGTCGTAATTCGGAAGCCGTCGACTATATCACACGTGATCGTAGGTCGGGAACGGACGACCATCGCTGGTGATCATAAGTTGGCAGCGGTCGATGATCGATCATGGTCTTAAATCGGGAGCCTTCAATAATGGCTCATGGTCATACGTCGGAAGCCGATGACCATCGTTCATGGTCTAATTCATAAGTCATCGATGACACCTCGTGGTCGTAAGTCAGAACACATCGACCAGTGCTCGTGATCGTAAATCGGAAGACATCAACCACACCTCGTGGTCATAAGTCGAAACACATCGACCAGTGCTCGTAGTCGTAAATCGGAAGCCGTCGATCACACCTTGTAGTTGTAAGTTAGAATTCGTCGACCATCGCGCGCGATTGTAGGTTGGGAGCGATCGACCATCGCTAATGGTTGTACGTTGGCAGGCCTCCAGTGCGCTTATGCCCTGTCGCCCAACTACCTGCGCCAGCCCCCCCCCCCCCCCGACCTGCTTGGCCCTAAATTCGACCACGACCCTTCAACATCTACCACAGCCCCCTTCGACCAAGGCCCCCTTCGACCACAGCCTCGACTTTCGACCATGGCGTCGACTTCGACCATGGCCCTGACTTCGACCACAGCCCCCGACTTCAACCACTGCTCCCTTCAACCACTATCCCCTTCGACCATGTGACATCCCAATTAGGGAGCTAGTGTAATTTTAAAAATTTTAAAATCTTTTAATCGTTTCTTCCGTGTTTCTCAAAAGCGTTACGTTATTCGAAATTCTTAGTTTGGTTTCGCTGCCAAAAAGCCTGACTAATAAAAGTCCAAACCTTGGAATCAAGAATCAAAATCTAAAAATTTAGAAAAATCAAAATTTACCAAAAGTCTTAATTTCAAATTTAAATCGAAATCGGGAGATTCGAAAATAAGATTAGGAATTGGCAATCAAACAAAATCCTTCCATCCAATTCTCGTATCTAGAAATTCAAATTCAAAAAAAATTAAAATTTATTTCTCCAAAACTCGGCAATCTTAAAATTTAATTTGCTGGATTCAAAAATTTGAACTGAGATTTCAGATTCAAATCTGCTCACAAATCCAATTTCTGAAATTTCAAAAATCCCAAAATTCCTTTTTAGGGCCCGGCCCATTTCTTCTTTTTCCCCTGGCCCACTCTCCTTTCCCACCCGGCCGCCCAACATTTTATTTCCTCTGGCCCAGCCGACGTCTGCTTTCTTGTTCCCCAGCTTCTCCCTTCTCCTTCCTCCTCCCTCGTTCCCCATTTGCGCCGAGCCGACCCGCCCCCGCGCCTCTGTTCCTCGCGCCGGCCCAGCTCGCCCGCCCCCGGTTTCGCGCCGCACCCGGTTTTCCCCGTCACCTCTGCACCAGCACCGGCCTACCCCCGGGTGCCATACCCCTACTCCATGCCGTCGCCCATGCCGGCCGTACCCCGCGGCCATGCCGGCGGTACTCGCCCGTGCCCTCCACCGAGCACATGACTGCCTTCCCCCCCCCCTCGGCTATAAGAAGACTGGAACCCCGGTGCCTTCTCCCCATTCCCCACTTCCTCCTCTTGAGCTCACTGCCGCCACCGCCAGCTCCCTGTGACCGCCTTCGCTGGCAACGCCATTCCGGTGAGTCCCCAGCCGTGCTGAGCCTCTCCGTGAGTTCGCCTTGTCTCCCTCCTACTCTCATCCGGCGCGATTGCTGTCCCAGGTGCTGTAGGCCGCCAGTAGCCGTCGTCTTCCCCAATCCCGGTGCCCGGCCTCCCCGACAAATCGTCGAGCCCCGAATCAATTCGCGGCGCCCGGAGCTCCTCCATCCGCTGCGGAAGCCATCCCCGACGCCACCTTGGGCCCTCCTCCCCCACGGCGAGCCGTCCACAGGAGCCCTCCAGTGCCGCACTTGCGCACGTCGCCGGCCCGTCTTGGCGTCCCTCCGGCCACTTCAACCCTTCCGGTGAGATCCCCATGCCTCCCTCATGCTTACACGTACCTCACCTCCTCCCCCCTCTCCTCCGGCCGCTAGCGCCCCATTTCCTCCTCATCGTCAGCCGCCTAGACCTATCGCCCGCCCGCCTTGGCGCCACCCCGGCCGAAGCTACTACATCCCGGAGCTCCTCGTCACTTGGGGGTCCCGATTTGCCGGTCGTCGTCGCCCCCCTGGCCGATCCCCGCCGTCGACGCCGCCTAGCCCCTGCGCCACCCTGCCTCCCCTGTTCAGCTCTGTCTTCAGTTCAGCTGAAGACAAACTCCCTCTACCGTCTCCTTCTCTCCTGTCAGGTGGGTCCAAACTGGATAGAGTGCAAAACAGTTCCACCTTTTTGCTAAATGATCAATTCTTGTGTGTAAATTTTCATGCATACAAATAATAATAATAATATAGAATAAATTGTGAATAATAATAATAAAAGTAAGAAAGTACTTATGGGTTCACAATGAAAGGATTTATGTAAATGAGCTAAAAACTTAACATTGGTCAAACAGATTAATGACCAAAACAAGATTGTGTATGATCCATTTTCAGATGACAAGAAAATTTACATGGATTCTATGGGTATTGATGTTAAAAATCAAATATGTGAAACTAAGTAAAAGATTATCTTTTATAAATCAAAGGTACCAGAAGTTATTAATTCAAAAAAAAGTTCAAGATGCATGTTTGAAGCCTTATAAAGATAATTTCAATCTTTTCAAACTTTACTCTGGAAACCCAAATAATAACTTTAATCCTATCTCGAGTGATCGAGATGCTATCTTTCATCCGCCGATCTAAATCTATTTATGCAAACTCAATAAATCAATTTAACAAGATTTTTCCACATAAAATATTAACCATGAATTGCTCATCTCTCTTATTAGTGCTTAAAATAATCTTTGGCAAGGCACATAAAATATCAAGTGTGATTTGCTCATCTCTACTGCCATGGAAACTCTCCTTCCAAAAATGCTTAAAATATTGGAAGTAAAGACTTTAACATTATCTTAAAATACTGAGATTAAGATGATAAATAAAATACGATTAAGAAAGTCCTAAACAAGAAAGAGCAATCCTTAGTCTTTGTCTCGCACCCAAATCCCCAATCATTATCTCGGGATTTAACTTTAATGATCGAAATTAAAAAATAATAATAATAATAATAAAAGGAATAGCTTTATTAAGAAGATCCCTATAAAGTAATAGCATCTCTTTTAGTAAAACATAATCGTTGGCCATATCTAATAATAATTGTTAATAAGCCGGTTGATTAACTTTGCTCCTATTAACGACTAGACTGAAATGGATAACCCCATCATTTGATTAAGCCATTAACATAATGATTTGTTAAGCTGGCCACTGCAATCTCAGATAAATATCGCCTCATGAAATATCAAATTTTATTAAATAATTAAAATTACTCATCTCCTGTAAAGCTCCCGCATCCTAAAAATACAGAGTTCAATTCCTCCTTACTATCTTCGCTAACCCCTTTTATCTGTCCGTAAGTCTTGCCTGACTCACGGGACTTCCTTGATAAATATAAAATTAATAATGAGAAAGTTATCAAATAAATGGTTGAACCTCGCATTGCCCCGATCAGCTATGTTTTGACCTCTACCTTTTCAAAAGGGGGTATATTCCTGTAGATACTTCTTCATTTTGGCCCCTCCTTATTCTAAATTTTCCCTCACGGTAAAGCTATTCTGCCACCTCATTCCTTCGCCCAAATCATCTACCGCTGTGCTTACGGCACACTAACCCGAATCATCCTTCTATTCTCAAATCGTAATAAATGTATAATTTAAATTAACTTGGCCATTTAAAGTGTTTGGATTTATTTGGTCTTTCTTTTCTTTGCCGCGTATTAGAATCTGAAGACTCAACAGGACGACAGATTCGAACAAGACCAAGACTCGGGTAAAAGCGAGGACTAGTAAAATTAAGATCAATGATTGAGAAGGCTTTGAATTAGAGCAATCAAGGCCGTGGTACACCAAGCAAGGCAAGTCATCACTTTGATCATATTGATCCTACATTTTATGCAAAATTATGTTCTTTTAAACTACCAACTTGCATGCCTAATTTGTTAAGCAAATATATGTCAAATCTTAAGGTAGCTACATGCCCACTTGATGTTGTATTAATTTATTATGCCATCCCTTGATACTTGAATCACCTTATCCTTGTCACCATAGATTTTAATGATAACTTTACTAGCTATAAGTCGAATTAAAATGCCATGCTAGTCTTGTCAAAGTTCAGGGCACTAGTTGCCCTGATCATCAACCTTTAAAACATAAGAATTTGTTTTGGGACAGACATGGGATGTACGTGGCTGAGTATTTTGCTACAACTGTTTTATGCTTCTTGAAACCCTAAAAATCTGCTTTACCTGTCTGGGCGGTTGGTGAGAGTGGATGGTGCTGATGTTGCACGAGAACCTGTAGTTTGTGGTAAGAACCACCTGGACAAATTAAAGACTGAATCTTGTACTGACCTCCTGGTGTAAAACAGTACAACCACAAGTCTATATGGGTACGACCTAGCTGATTAACTTGCAAAGGTTTAGTTTAGATATCATCACGAAAGATGGGTGCCAGAGCACTGGTTTACTCATACGGCGCAAGAGGGGGTTTCTGACTGTGGCAGATGTAACCCTTCAGCGGTGAAACCTCAGCGGGGTGGTATCTAGCTAAATCGGAGTAAGGTAAAGGCTTTGTGATAAACCATCTGGGTCTCATGCCTAAGGAAGCATGTTGGCTATTAAGATGACTTATCTCTTGTGGTGAAAGTGTATAACCTCTGCAGAGTGTAAAACTGTTCGAGCAGCCGTGCCCACGGTCAAGGGCGGACACGGGAACCTACTCGAGTTAGTTCTATTTCCAAAAACATTTGTGGGTGGGATAAAACCTATTAGAGAGATGTACTCTGACCATGAACTTTTCCTGGAGAGATGTACTCCAGCGGCGAAAACTAGCATTGGTGGAGGTAACCATGCACTGTAAAAATGTGGATGTAACCTACACTACAATTATTATCGCATTCTCACAATCAATTTCATAAAAACATGTTTCAGTTAAAATTGCTACGTCTCAGGAGATTTTTCTTACTTATTGTAATTCCAAAACCATGCTTTTAGCAAATAAAAGAAACTCAAGCCTCTCTTGACAACTTTGCATCTATTATTACTGCATCTTGTGTGGTGGCTTGCTGAGTATCATCGTACTCATTCTTGCTTAACTACCATCGCTCAGTCAGAGAGAACAGGAATGCTAAACACTGCGACGCTAAAAAGGGGTCGACAGAGCTGGAAGACGAAGAGGCCATGGACTAGGTTGCGAACTGCAGTTGGCTGCCTGTGGGCAAGTCCTGCGGGTCCCACCCGTGTAAAGTTTTCGCTGCTGCATTTTATTGTTTTCGGCCCAATCGGCCCATGAGTAAGTATTACTGTATTATTTACACTTTCTCATGGTATGTTTTTGATATACAGTAATGTATCTGTGAGCACTATCTACTGATCCAGGGAATAGTGCGGTGGAATCACAGAGGATCTGGGTTTGCTAACCCGAGGTCCGACAGACCACGACCCTTCGACGACCACTTCCCCTATCAACCACGGTTTCTACTTTAACTACGGATCTTCGACTTCAACCAGCGTTTGTGATTGTAAGTCAGAAGACATCAACCACACCTCGTGGTCATAAGTCAAAACACATCGACCAGTGCTCGTGGTCGTAAATCGGAAGCCGTCGATCACACCTTGTGGCCAAAAGCATGTTACAATCCATAGGGAGTACGAGACCTTGTGGGTCTTGCCGTCAAGGGTGGGAAGCTGATCCCAAGGGTGACCTAGGGGTGCCGCCCTACAACCATGACCGCGATTTTGACCACTGCTCCCTTCGACTTCGAGCACTGCCCTCTTCGACTTCGATCATTGCCCCCTTCAAACATTGTCCCCTTCGACCACAACCCTTCGACGTTGACCACTTCCCTCTTTCGACCACGGCTTTGACGACAACCACGGATCTTCGACTTCAACCACTGTCCCCTTCGACCACGATCCTTTGATGACCATGACCCTTCGACACCGACCACTTCCCCCTTCAACCACGGTCCCCTTCGACCACGGCTTCAACTTCGACCAAGGATCTTCGACTTTGATCATGGATCTTCAACTTCGACCACAACCCCCTTTGACCATGGCCCTTTGACGTCGACCACTTTCCCCTTCGACCACGACCCCCTTTGATCACGGCTTCGACTTCGACCACGGATCTTCGACTTCAACCACGGATCTACGATTTCGACCACTGCCCCCTTCGACCACGACCCTTCGACATTGATCACTTCCCCCTTCGACCACCGCCCCTTCAATCACTGCCCCTTCAACCACGGCCCTTCGACGTCGACTACTTCCCCTTTCGACTATAGCCCCCTTCGACCACAGTTTCAATTTTGACCACAGATCTTCGACTTCGACCACTATCTCCTTCGATCACTGTCCCCTTCGACTATGGCCCTTTGACGTCGACCACTTCTCCCTTTGACCACCGTCTCCTTCGACTATCGTCCCTTTCGACCATTGTCTCCTTCGACCACGGCCCTTCGACGTCGACCATTGTCCCCTTCGACCACGGCCCTTGGACATCGACCACGGCTTCGACTTTGACCACGACCCTTCGATGACCATGCCCTTTCGATGTCGACCACTTTCCCCTTCAACCATGGCTTCGACTTCGACCACGGATCTTCAACTTAGGCCACGGCCCCTCAACGACGACCCTCTTCGACCACGGCCCTGACGTCGACCACGGCTCTTCGACTTCGACTGTGAACCGACTTCGTCCACGGCCCTTCGACTTTGACTACTGCCCCTTCGATCATAGCTTGGACTTTGACCATGACCCTTCAACCACACCCCCTTCGATCATGGCTTGGACTTTGACCATGACCCTTCGACTTCGACCACAGCCTGACTTTGACCACGGCGCTTTGACTTCAGCTGCGAACCGGCTTTGTCCACAGCCATTCGACTTCGATACTGCCCCTTTGACCACCGTCCCCTTCGACTATGGCTTGGACTTCGATCATGACCCTTTGACTTCGACCATCACCCCTTCGACCACAACTTCAACTTCGACCACTGATCTTTGACTTCGGTCACAGCCTCATTCGACCATGGCTTCGACTTCGACCACTGCCCCTCGACTTCGGCCACGACCCCTCGACCACGGTCCCCTTTGACCATGGCACTGACTTAGACGACCAGCTTGGGAGTCCAAAATCGCTAGACAGCACGACGGTCTCCAAGAGAAAAAGCAGGAAGAAGTAGAGAGGCTCACTGGGTGAGCGACCGCTGGGCGGTAGCTGCGGGGGAGAGCCACGTGGGCGGGTGTAGGAAGAGAAAGCCACCGTCGCCATCATCAAGCGCCCTTCTCTCTGATCCACAGGCCTCGATCGATCCACCGGCCGCTGTCGCCAAGCATCGTACCACTAGTTAGAGGGGCGATGGGAGATGGAATTAGTAACGGCACCGAGGAGGAGGAGGTGCGGCACGAGGGTGTGGGGGAGAGAAGGAGGCGGCGGTTATGGGAGGTGGAGGTGGGGAGGCGGCGGTGGGTAGATGGGGAGAGGAGGCGGTGGACGAATGCGTTGGGGAGGCGGTGATGGGGAGATGCAGTGCTGCTGGGGGACTGTGACCTGCCACGCGAGGAAGGAATTGGTGGCGGCGCCGAGGAGGAGGAGGCACGGCACGTAGGTTCGGGGGAGAGAAGGAGGTGGCGGTTGCAGGAGGTGGAGGTAGGAAGGCGGCGATAGGCAGATGGGGAAAGGAGGCGGCTGGCGAATGCGTTGGGGAGGCTGCGACGGAGGAATGTGGTGTTGCTGGAGGAAGTTGGGGGACTGTGACCAGATGTTGCCGTGCGGGAAAGGAATTGGTGGCGACACTAAGGTGGAGGAGGAGGCGTGGCAGGAGGGTTCGGGGGAGAGAAGGAGGTGACGGTTGCAGGAGGTGGCGTGGTTGTAGGAGGCAGAGGATGCGGGGGAAGAGAAGAGGAGCGCGGTCCACGCGTCGGCCCGACCTTTTCTACAAGGAGCGGAAGAACTACCTACATGCAGATCTGGACGGCTGAGAATAGAGGAGGGAGAACAAACCGATGACCACCAACTCACATTTTTAAGTAGTCGAGATTTGTATTCGATGAATACCAGGTCTATTATATTCGTATTCATTTTCAATAAAAAATCATATTCATTTTCGATCCGAGAATTATTTGAAAAAATCTGATACGAGACAATCCGAATTCGTTTTCGTCCGGAACGATTAAAAACTATCCGATTCGTTTTTACTCCTACGTATGACCCGTTCTTTTTTGTTTTTTTAGTTGGTGTAATTAGATTAATAAATCATAGTAAAAAAGCATGAATCGCAATCCAAAAGAATATGACTATGGCTTTATTCGATTTAGCTTGTGCTTATTGGCTTTTGTACTTTGCTATTGTAATTCGCTTTTAAAGGTGTATCTTTTTAAGACGGGGTCTATAAGTTGATTGTAGCTAATATTATACCGACTTTAGTTGTATCGATCAAAATCGTATGTACCTATCTTTTTCTTTATAATCTCTCTTCTAGACAGACAGAATTTAAAAATTATAAACTAAAAATCACAAAGAGAATTAGGCACAGCGGTAGAGTGAGTGTGACTGCCAGATAAATGCTTGCTTTTGACATCGCACAAAAGCTGCAGTTATGTACGCGGCGACAACATGATGAACGCACGGGCAGGCGCATAGATGCAAGGGGCTCGATCGAATCGGCGAGGCGATCAGATAGCACGACGCGGAGGTCAAAAGGAAGAGGAAATCTTGAGCTTGATGCTTGACACTTACTTTTCCTACTGATGCGGCCCGACTAATATATTAGTGGACGCGTGTACGAATGGTTCGATCATTTGCGGTACAACAATGAACAGCCACGCTTTCTTCTTGTACGCGCGCCACCAAACAGCAATAACAGCCGTGTTCTCCCAAGCGGCAGTCAGGTAATCAGCCGGAAATCAGGGTGGCTAATCAGAGGACGAGTAATTCTCACCAACAGAATAGCAGCACAATCTTTCTACTTCTCTCGATAGAAACAACCAGCAGTAATCTCTACTATTTAAAAAACAAATCAAAATGATTTACCATCACTTATTGATTCAATCTTCGGTACAAACAACTAGCAGTAATCTCTACTATTTAAAAGCAAATCAAAGATGATTTATCATCACTTAATGATTTAATCCGTCTCTCTCTCTCGATTATAGCATCAAAGATTAGCCATCTAGATCGAACAGAGGCTGCCCCACCTGCCCTCACTTAAAAAACCGCGTCGAGATCCTCCAAATCAGCTCATCTCTCCCGTCCGTTCTCTTCGCATGCCTCCTCTTGTCAGTATAGAGTACAGTAGCAGGGCAAAAATCTGGTGGAAATCCGAATCGAGTGTAAATTCCATGGAAACCAGGTGTAAAAGTTTAAAAAATCCCCCAAAATTTTGCAGATGCAGGGGAGGGGTATTTCTATAGTTAGGTGCTCAAATATCTTTAATGACTGAATAATAAAAATTTTTTCCAGCTATTGCCTCCTAGCATTGAGTGCAGATATTGTCTCTGATGCACTGTTTGATGTTAATGTTATGTGCCTTAATTTTCCTAGCAATTGTAACATGAATACATGATCCACTCATGCAGGCAAAGGAAGTAACCCTGAATGGAACGAAAGCTTTTTCTTCATCGTGTCTGACCGAGCTACAGAACTGTTGATCAAGCTTTTGGACAGTGATACAGGCACAACAGACGACTTCGTCGGTGAAGCAACGTATGTACATCTTGTTGTTCATGTGTACAATCCTACAATTACTATTGTTATATTAAACTCTTCAAAATCGTTGCAGAGAACATCTGTCTTGAAGTTACTATTACTTCTGGCCCTTGGTTTTTTGTTACAATGCTGCAATGATGTTATGGGATTCAAAGTTTACAGTGCCCAACTAAACTAGCTCTTGCAGAATTCCTTTGGAAGCAGTGTACTGTACACGGAAGGGAGCATTCCACCAACAGCATATAATGTTGTGAAAGGTGAACAGTACTGTGGAGAAATCAAAGTTGGTCTCACATTCACTTTTGAGGTAGTTTCTAAAAAGCTGCCTTTACATTTATATTTTTATTGAATCCTTGAATCTGGTCTCAACTCTTAACATTTTTTTGTTCTACATGTATCTCTACTATTTTTTTTATAAAAAAAAGAGTTGGTGGTGGTTGCTTGACAGCGCCAGTGGGGCGATGGATTTCTCATTTCTCCGGGTTGGATACCATCGTGGTGAGGAACACAAAATATTCCATGTTTCGCAATATACGCTATATGCTTACGGAAGTTGCTATTTCTGTAAGGTTATGTAGCTGCCTACTAAAGTTCTTACTAACATTCGTAGAAAGAAACAATGGAATTGAACTAATAGTCTAATACATCGTTTCCCTGTGATTGGCATACTGATTAAGGTATATAGTGTGATGTGTTTTTTACTGGCGTTTTACTATTTTTTTTGTCCAACGTAAGTTTTTCTACATCTCTAATGTTCAGGGCACTATGATAACTGTGCTATGCGCATATGCCTACATGAAGTAAATTCCAGTACTAAATCATACATGTGTGCAAAATAATGACCAAAGCACACATGTTCCATTATCTGTTTGTCGATCTTAATAATTGATCACCATGTCTGTATACCATTGCTATTCGTATCTCATTTTGCTGTACCTACTTAAATGGCAAATGTTCAGTTATGCCAGTATCAGGAATACATTCTTGAATCTAGTTTTCTCGGTTTAACTAAAGGTAGAGTCAGCAATACGTTGTGTCTCTGGAGATGCCGTGATAAAAGGCCAGGAAGCAATGGCTGTTGTTAACCTGATGCAATTTGTTGAATCCTTGCAAGTAGCTATCAAAGCTGCTATGAAGCAAGACGAAGACCGGCATAATCGATTAATGCCTCTTACAGAAATAGTAAGCATCTCTTGATTTTTGATATATTGCATTTTTTTTATCATCTATAACACATATTTATGGGCTGGCAGTGCATGCTGAATGTTCTTCTTCTGACCTGTAGATGTTGTGTTTTGCAACGGAGCAGTTTTTCACTTTATTGGTAAAGATTAAATTGTGGTGTCAATCTTTAGATTATAAAACTCGACCTGCGGGGGGAAGAAACCCCCCGGGCATCATGCTTAAGAAGAAGGTCTTCTCACGCAGACCGAGAAAACCCCCGAACCCCTGCTCCACCCTTACACAGCGGCACCAACGCCCGACCTTTATGAGACGACCGGCGGATCCTTTGGACCTGTGCTTTGGTGTGGTAGCAGGCGAGGGGATTTTTTTCCCCCAAGCCTGAAATTCGCTCCCACTGGGAGTCGAACCCAGGACCTGGGGGGTGCTACTGAGGCGCTCTAACCACTAGGCTAGAGTCCCTTTCGCTCAATCTTTAGATTATCAAATAGTTATTTATTCCACATAAAGACTAAGGAAATAATCTTTTCAGAGTTGACTTCCTATCTTTGAGATTGCTATTTTTGCATGATATGTTCAGCATAGTAAAAATTAAGAGGTGACATACATGAACATATTCCTTTTGACCGGAGATCAAGCATATATATTTTCTTTTCCTTTCCCTAATTGATAACATAATTCAGTGAATTTTCGTGCATTCAATAGGATACAAGCATGCTTGATTACATTAGTTTGCTGTTTTACTCCATCTAGAAATCGGCTACTATCATGCTTGTTTCTTTTGTTAGTTGCACGATTATACCAGGTCATAATCTGTATGTGCTGCTTAAGTGCTTAGAAATTTTTTTAGGTGCTTAATTCTTATAGATAGTTTGTCTTCTTTTTTATTTAGTAAATAGAAATTGATGGGTTTGTTTATGTTCTTCATACCCAGTGAGATGTAAGATATGATTGAATTTACGAGGAACAAAAATGACTCTACAGACTTCAAGAGAGCTATATCTAAATTCAAGTTGCAAAAGGGAGCCAATCTCCAACATTTTAGTTTATCTCTTTTACAATCTGAAGACAACAGGCTGTTCACTTATCAAGGGGCATTTTTGTTTTTGGAAACTATGCTCCACACAGATTGGTCATGTTTACATTTGTGAGATGATTGCGTCAATGGCATTATTTCTTCCCTCTCAAACTGTCTTGATGAGTGATTATTAAACCGGCAGTTAGCTTTCCAAATGTGAAGAGATTGACTACAATAATATGATTTTTTTGTCCATAAACAGTGGTGCCTACATGTTAAACAAAAATTTGGTTTTTTTCTGTATGAATGCATCGATGTGAGATCTAACGAGTCATGTCAAAATAAAATTTGTGTTTACTATCATTGTGAATAAAGCAAGCATCATCTTTTTGTGATTTTGTATGAAGTCTTAACTTTTGCGATTTGATATGAGATCATAACATTTTGTCAACATGCACATCCGACTAAGCTTGGTAAAACCATTCACTATATCCATCAACAGTGAGCAACACTCATGGCGCATGCTTGATCCTATCTTGTTCATTTATACGGTGTACTAAAGTATACTATCTATAAAATATTGTTTGCTATTTGTTCATTACATGTATCACATGGAGTACTTGTTTTATCATATTGTTCTAATGTGATGTTCGTAAATATATGTATCACCCTCTTTTAATTGAATGATTATCTTTTAGTATGATAGAAAAAAATGCTATTTTACGTATGGACACAAGACTAATTAAGATAGAGTATTAGGTTGGAAGCAATCAAACCCTGTCGATCCTTCAACCCCCGAGCACAACAACTCACGAAACAAAAGGAAGGGACACCGGTGATCCGACTTGCAAGCTCCACCAGCACCACCTCAGACAGAGGCCCACGCGCTCTCGACGAAAATCTAGAAGGGAATTTGCAAGAACAAAGAACACGACATGACCGGCCAAACCTTAGCGGTTTTCTTGTATCTTTTTCTCAATGCAAAAAAGTCTACCCGTACATGTGCGTCGGCCTAACCTTTTTATACGGCTGTACAACCCACTCAGCACCAACTCCGACTCCAACCTGATCTGCAATTTGGGACTTGGGAGTAGAAACCGACGCCGTGGTAGCTCTTGGTGCCGTATCACTTAATCACTTATTGTCGTGGTGTCAAGTGCCAACGATCGAGACTGCCCCTTTCCACCAAAATCACTAGCCTCATAGGCGTGGCGCCACGCCGCGCCAGCCACCGTGTGCACCGAAGTAAAAGAGGCGATAATTCGTGAGGAGTTTTCTAAAAAAAATTGAGGGCACATGCGTATTTTACAAAAATTCAAAGGGTTTTTTCGTAAAAAATTGAGGATCTATACGTAAATAAACGAGGACCCGTGTGTAATTTAGAAAACTGCGGGGGGCTATCCTGCAAAGTGGAGGGGCTAAAAAACTGGCAGGGACCTTTTCGCGAGAACCGAGGACTTTTACGTAATTTCCGAAAAGCGCAGGGACTTTTTCGCAAAAATGCTCACCAGACCGTACCAAAATTCCGAAGCCACGCGCCGGGCGAAGCGATCGCAGGGGCGACGTGGCCCTTCCTCCGCGCGGAAATTCCCCCGGGTATATGGCTGTTATTATGCATGACCTCTGTTGATGGGTCTTGCACGATAAATTGAAAGAAAAAAAAAGTTGATTTCTCACTACTCAGTGCTCCCCATTTAGGTGTAGTAAGTACGTTTAATAATTTATACACGTTAAATTTAATTTTCAATGGTCCTAATCTCGCTGTATCAAAAGAAAGGCACTCAATTTAGGTGTAGTAGTAACGAAATTGAACAATTTCCACACCTTTTATTTTTAGTCTTAAAAACGCCTTTTAGTTTTTGAAAAAAAATATATTTAAACGTACAGCCTTTTTAACTTATTAAAACGTACAACTTGCTTATACTACCAACAAATTAAGTAGTACTACCTGCTAAGCAAACAAGAGGACAAGAACACCTTTTTTAGCAAAGCCATTCGCACAATAGCACGTCTAGAAGCCACTCTCCTCGGCCAGATTGGGACATGCAACATGAAAGATTTAGGCAATACACACGTGTGCTAAGAAGCATTCCGTATGTGCGTATAGTGTGCATACATAATAATATTTGTGCGTGTGCGTTTTTTTTTGTTATCTTAGAAAAAAATTCTGGTGGTCCATCGCACACAACCATAAGATTTTGATGCTACTCGATTGGGCTAAAATAAGCTAATTTACGGTTAAAATTATATTGTAGCTAGCTGAAATTACACTGTATCTGATGATAACTTATTTGGTGTAACTAAATTTAAAAAACTTTAAAAATAAAAAAACAGGTTAGCCCATTACAAATAATGTAAATAAATACAAAAAAACCAATAGAAAAAGATAAAAATCAGAAAAAGATAAAATTTTAATAAAATAATAAATAAAATCATAAGCAAAGTCAAAACGAACACCAATGCCTTTTTCGTCTCCCTTTCGTGGAAGACGCGATGGCCGGGCCACTACATCACACATCACCAGCCACATAAGCCAATCGTCACCGAAGTGCCGCACCTGATACAGCGATGGCCGGGCACATTTATCACGTCAAAATTCTGCCGCGGATTGAACGAAACGATCTCGCGAGATGGCACGCACCAGCTGAAGCCATCGTCCTGCTAAATGTTGACCTCAGAGCATCTCCAATGGGTCCATAGCAGCTATCTACAAGAGAGTCCATGTCATCAACTGTCCTACGTGGAAGATATTAAATGAAGAAAGAGAACGCAGCTCTCTACAGCTCTAGAGATAGTCTATAGCGCCAAACGAGGCAGCCTCCATAAATTCTGTGTGTGCATGTAAGCATCAAATAGCTATCCTTATAGATAGTTCTTTAGAATGCTAACTTTAGTGTGTACTATATAGATGATGTGGAAGTCTTATAGTTAGTTGCTATCTATGACCATTGGAGATGCCCTCATCATATCCGCGCGCGGCGCAGTCGGTCGGTCGGTCGAACGTGACAGGAATTGTATCGTGTGATCGATTGTTGTGCGTGCGTAGTGCTGCCGGTCGATCGAGCCACCGCATCGCAGCGACCGATCGAATCGTCCTGAAAGTGATGCTGCTTCGATTTTGTCAAAAGGTCGGGCACCGAGAGCTGCTTTTCGCCGTACGAAACAAACCCATGGAATTGTTTTTAATTATCGCCACTAGCCACCCTGGGCAGGAACATGATGCGGGTTGCCAAGTGATGTGCGTGCGTGTTTCGACAGGAGCACACGGTGGTGTGTACCACGTGCATCTGTTGAGTTTTGATCTAACAATTCCTTTTCAGATTCAACAATCTTTGACTGGGTACATGGAATTGTATTAGTTAGCATTCACCTCATATTTTCTTCTGCACTACACTTATGCACTTGTGGAGAGGTGTTCATAGTATTTAATCCTAATACGAACGCTTAGATAAACGGATCAAATACCAATAATCTATTTTGAAAAGATTACCTTATAAATACATTTTTTCTGAAACAACTTAGAAGACATCTCATTTATTTGTTTGAAATATGTCGTAAACTATAACATGGAAAAAAACACCCATTAATTCGTTACTTTCGGTTGAACTCAGGAGCTACTAGTTTTCTCTCTCTAAAAAAAGAGCCGCTAGTAGTGTTAAGCATCCGGATTATGCTTGCTCTTCCATGATGGTTAGGCTAAACTTGAGCATCCGGTTTAACTTTAATAAACCATTAGCGGCAGCCAATTGATCAGTGCGCCCGTGCAGTGGAATCTTCCCAAAGAAGCGAACCCCCAAACACGTACCGATGCCGCTCGGCCCTCGCGAGTGGATATGTGTTCGTGATGTCGGTCGAAAGCTCGAAACTACAACTCCACAAATTGACGACGGCGTCTTCGCTCTCTTCGGTAGTGTTTGGTTTGGGGTATATCCTGGGATGGGAGGGGATCAACCCATTTTTGGTGGTGTTTGGATTGGGGACTTGGTGGGATGGGTTGGACCCAAAAGAGAATATTCTGTTGAAATCTGGGTTGAGCAGGTACCTCAAAAACGAGCGAACCGAGCCAACCCATCTTCCCCATCGCGAGCCAACCGGCGCGTCCTCCATCGCCCGCACTCGCTGCCGCTCCCCCATCTCCCCCGTCGCCCGCGCCGCTCCCCCCATCGCTCGCGCCGCCTGCCGCTCCCCCATCTTCCCCATCGCCCGCGCTGCTCCCCCATCGCCCGCGCCGCCCCCCATCGCCCGCGCCGCCCTGCCGCTCCCCCATCGCCCCCATCGCCCGCGCCGCTCCCCCATCTCCCCGCGCCGCTCCCCCATCTCCCGCGTCGCTCCCCCGTCTCCCCGCGCCGCTCCCCCATCTCCCGGGTCTGCTCGGGTCTCCGCTCCGGGTCTGCTCGGGTCGCCGTCGTCGTCGCCGTGCTCCGGTCGTCGTCGCCGTGCTCCGGTCATCCTCTCCAGCCTCCGCCCCGGCGCGTCCTCCCCGCCGTTCTCTCCACTGCCGGCTTCCTCTCCGGTGAGTATATGCAGCTATCCCACTCCATTCCTCCATCCAAACAAGAGGTGGGATCACTAGATCCCATTCTATCCCTTCATCCAAACAAAAAAAAAGTGGGATTATCCCATCCCATATACCTGGGATGGAGCTATCCCATCCCACCAAATCTCCAATCCAAACACCACCTTCTTGTCCGCATGTGTGGAAGGAATGCATGTATCGTTTCTGACTTGACCTTAACAAATGGCGACGACTGAGCACGATCGATCGACGCCACCAGGTCGTGCAATGCAATATTGACGGTCGTTTTGTGCGCTCGCTCACTTTTTTTTCCCTTCTCTTTCTGTTTTGTTCATCAGTTGAATCCACTGAGAATATACACAGGGCCTGTTTGGCAACCGGTGCGGTTTATAGCTTTTGGCTGTTTACGGTACAGATTACGAAGAGAGATACTCACTTACGATTTTGGCTGATACAGATGTTGGGATTTTAACGTGTACATCGTTTAACTTATAGACCTCGTCTTAAAAAAATACTCCGTTTGAAAGTTAGGTACTGTAGCAAAAATCAAAAATCGCCAGTTTCGAAAGAAAAGAACAAGCCCACAGCAAGCCAAGAGAGGAGGTCCCAGGGCAGCAACGGTGGCAGCATGACCCTATTGATCTCCCCAGCTGGAGATGAAATTCCAGCTGTGGATGGCGAAATAATCGATCGAGCGGCTTACGATAGAAGCTCACACGCGCTTGCTTGCCGCGAGACGCACGCATGTACGTGCAGGCGCGTACATACACGGGGAGCTTGCGTCCAGGCCTGTGCTGCTTTGCATGCTCGACGGTCTAGCTAGTCCGAGAGAGAGAACTTTCACGCTACGTATCCAAGTATTATAGCCCCCTACGTATCCAAGTATTATAGCCCCTCCTAGCTTTAGGAATGAATGCGGCGGCTCGGAAACGGGACCAGCCAGCTCATTCCCACGCTGCTGACGCATAGGAAGCTCGGCGGTCGTGTGTCTGAAGACTTAAGTTTGATTTATCTGTCTTGGATTCGTATAGGCACGACTCTTTTAAACATGGTTCGGTTGGCCCGATTAACTAAATGAGTCATGTTGTGTCGGTCCACGTGCTCGGCCTCCGATCCAGATGCAGATCAAGAAGACTACGGATCATGTCGTGCGGCTTAGTCATCTGTAGCACGACGGACTAAAGATGACATATTTAGCATGCAAAGCCTGCACCGACTTTGCTATTCATTCCCTGGTACCCACACCGCCGGCATCAGGCCTCCCACCATATGATTCCTAGCGCTTGCGCCACCACCGCCGATGCCGACGCTGGTGACAGGGAGAGAGTGGAACTGGGAGTCCGAACTATGAGAGGAGGACGCAACAGCCAAGTGGCGGAGCATGAGAGGGAGCAGGCACCGGGAGGGAGGAGGCGACGGATGGGCTAGGGAGAGAGGAGGTGGTGGCCGAGCGGCGGAGCACGAGAGGGAGCATGCACTAGGGATGTGGAGAATGGAGATGAAGCCATGCTAGGACATACCGTGCCCTAGGCCATGCCCGGTTGAGCACGATACTGTTCGTACTTTACCGGGCTATGTCACTATACTGAGATGCTAGCCCATGCACAACACGGCTGGTCCGGCAAGGCCTATTTAACTATGGGTCATTCCATGTTTGGAACAGGTCAGCAGATTGTGCTTCGAATCGACATGGTTGGCTTGTCGCATTTGGACAGCTCTATGTGGAGTAGTGTGGTTTACTACTGCTAGTGAGACTGTTCTTTTTGGTTCCGATTTATGGTTTTTAGCTACGACTTTATGGTTTTTAGGATGGTCGTGAGAGAGAGTATGAAGTAACAGAAACTCGCGTACGGTTTTAGCCAATATAAATGTAGTCACTACAGTGTGTATTACAATCAACTTATAGACTCCTACTTTAAAAACACAATTTGTTTAAAATAGTTACTGTAAAAAAAATTGAAAAGCGGTTTTTAGAAGATCGCTTGTGTGCTGTATCGATCGGAGCATGCATACATGCATGCAACCAGCAGTGGATTTATGTGTGTGTGGTTGGTGTTGCCATCGATGGATCGGAAGGCTAACGTGCTGGGTGGCTGTTCATCGAGACGCAAGGATGATGGATTCATACAAATTGGTCGGTACCTCTAGTGTACGTTTGATACTAGTACCAACAAGATGGCAACTCAAAGAGCGGGTAAAGAGAATTGCAGCGTACGTACCAACGATCACGACAAGTACGCACTACACCAGTAACACCACACAATTAACCACAGCCAGGGCACGGGTCGATCGTTTAAAAAAAACTAGTAGTAGCAGCTAGCCTGTAATCACACGGCTACGTCCACCGAACCCCACATTCCATTCCCATCTACGCACCGGTGACTGTACACTCTCTCCCCCGCCCCTATATATGCCTGTGCCTCCCCCTCTTCCCTCCTCTCAGCCGCAACACCAACCAAGAACACACACAGCCACGGTGACCAGAGAGCGAGAGAGAGAGGGAGGGAGGGAGATGAGGCCGGCGAGGGGAGGGGTGGCGCTGACGGGGGGTGTTGGCGGAGGCGTGGTGCCGCGCGGGCACCCGCGGCTGTGGAGGACCCCGACGCCGTTCCTGTTCCTGGGGTTCGCGGTGATGATGGGGCTCATCGCGGTGGCGCTGCTCGTGCTCGTCTGCATGAGCCGCAAGCCGGGATCCGGGTCGTCACGGCGGGGGAGCAGCGGCGCGGAGGAGGCGTCGGTGCGGGTGCTCGTGCCGCTCGACAGGGAGCCCAAGGTCGCCGTCATCATGGCCGGCGACGACATGCCCTCCTTCCTCGCCAGCGCCAAGCCGCTCGCCTTCGCACCTGCCGCCCCGGACGCCGGCGACGCCGGCAAGTTGGACGCGGCGTAGGCGCGCCGCACGCGCACCCGTGTGGGTGAGGAAGCGGCGACGCGGGGCCAATTTTGTTCGTGAGATTTCTAGGTTTTTCCCTGTGCTTTTTGGCTGTGAGCAGCAGAGAGGAGTTCCTTGGTCAGGTAGCAAGCGTGAGAGCCCGGGGCTTCGAAATCTGTAAGGCGAACGATGCTTGGCTTGTTTTGGCAAAGCTTCAATAAATGCACGAGGCTTTGGCTGCCTTCAATTCGATTCGATCGATTTCGCCTGTTACTTTTCACGCAGTTTTTTTTTTTGTAGATTTCCGTTCTCTGAAATACGTGTCCTATCTGAGATCACACATCGATGACAACTCTCTCTCTCTCTCCGTCAAGTCTCAACAATGAGCCACAAAGCAAGTGATGTAGGTCATTTTCTTTTTCTTTTATTAACATGAAAATTTCTAGTCCTCCGTCTCATATCTCATATTACAATAACCAAACATAGACCTCTATACAACAAAAACACATATCTTTAGTAGGCATTCCTAGCCTACTAAGCAAACACCATTCTCCCCACCAATCCGTCCCATTCTATCCACCCCCTCACTTTGCCGGCAATGTGATATACCAGTGCCATTTCCACCAACCGCCTCATTCTTAAACACTAGGTGCGTTTTTTTAGCTTATGGTTTGGTTTTTCTATCATAACTAGTTTTTAAACGAAATATCTTTTTAAAGCGGAGTCTACAAGTTGATTATAGTAGACACTATCCTAACTTCATCTATATTGGTCAAAATTGATGTGAGTATTTCTCTTCATACTCTCTCTCGCAAACAGTCGGAATTCAAAATTAATTTTAAATCAAAAGCCATAAAACACAGCCCCAAAAAAATCCACCCAATACCTTTACATTCTCAATTGTTCCTTCCTCAACTATCGACAACGATGGCCATTGATAGTACTACCTTTATCCACCATCTACGCCTCCCACCACCCTCTCCACCATGTTGTCGCCCTATCCAAGCCATCATCTTTGGATTTGCCAAATTGGTTGTTAGATCTATGACCTGTTGGGTTGGCTGTTGCCAACCTCGCCTTTGTCGCCACTGCTCTCCTTCAAGATTGTGGCTGCTCTGCCTCGAAGTGTCATCGCCGCAAGGAGGGATGTAATCATAGTAAATGGATGGTAAACTCTATTTTGCCTGCGAACAAATATAAAGAAATTAGATCCTTCTCTTTTCTACTGATATATGAGTAATTTTTAGTTTTTCCCTTTTTTATTATTGTGAAAAAATTAGATCTCAGAACAAATATGACTTTATTTACCGTTATTTGTATTTATATGGATTTGTTCATTCTTTTCAGGAAGATGACTTGACTTTACCCGTCGCGTATACAAAATTACAAATTCATCGCGGCTTGCACACCAGAAGGCGGCCTCATCCTTCCCTTCCCCGTGCACGCCGAGAAGAAAGACCGACGTGATTGAGCAGCTTGATACTACAGCACAACTATCCAGAGAGGAGGTAGAAGAATAGAGGATTTCTTTTTTTGGACATCTCCAGGCTCTTTTAAGGGCGCTGCAATCACTCACTAGTAACAACCACCATTAAACAGAATCAACTCACTGGTAACTGTCTAATCAAACTACATAATGACATTTATGTTGTGGTTATCAGCTCCAGAACAGGTCAAAAAGCAGAGAGAAATGCACAGTTCGCAAAAAGAAAGGTTGACTTGGTCTGTCAAGTCACAAGTCATACGATTTTCTACACAAATACGGTTGTACGTGTGTTTGGCCAAAGTTCTCACCATGCCATCCATGTGTCACATGTTTCAAGAAGTAGTAAAGATTTCATCTTATAAATTACGTTTTCTCTATTTGGCTAGATAATATGGTACTAAATTATACATACTTGAAATCTTGAAATTATAGAAAATTAGCCTCACACTCATATGAGCCTTTTTTCTAACGTAAACATGTCGAACTACATGCACATGTTGTTTCAGTTAGCCATATTATATCAACTTGAGCCATGCTTGCATAGGGGACGGATTTTAACCTCCCTACAAGCAAAGAACAAATCATATTGTCACTTTGCAATTGAGATATGGTGGTAAACACTGAAATCGTACGTGCTATGGTCAGGGGCGGAACTAGAACAAAAATAACCGGGGTTCACCACTTCATCATATATATAACAATATATATAATTTTCAATCAATATTATGCCTAATAGTAATATGTCCGATAATTTTTAGCATCAATACTTCAATATGATCGATAGCAGTATATGATAATAAAGAAATAACGATCGAAATACTTACCAAAATAAATAAACCTGATAATAATATTGGTTAGTTGCAGCAAACTGAATTAACTAAGTACGAAATCACATACAAAAAGTTGTTCAGCATTAGTAAAATACATCATCCGATCTCATTGGCCTATAAAAAAGAAAAAGTTTTTAAGTAAAAAAAAGAATGATCAAATATAAGTAAAAACATTACTTTTTAGTATTTGTGTTCTTTCAAATTCATAAAGCGATGAACCACAATATCATTGGTAATTTTCTATAATTCTTATTTTTTTCCACATAACAAATAAGTCTATCATTTATGGAATAATCATCAAATAATTGAAAAGGTCAATTAGATATTTGTATGTTCAACAATTCAAGATGGCAACAAGGGCCAAGCGGCACTGTAGCCAGATGGCAAACGAGGCCCACCGGTGGCATCGATTTCTCATGTTTTCTTGTGAATATTTGCTGCCTGATTGGGTGTGGTTGTAGCGGGCGTGATGCACATCTTCTGCATGACTTTATGAGATGAACAGGTGTAGAGGGTTGTGCGAAGTGACATGCTTCAGGATTGATCAAATAGACACCAAGACCTATTGCGATCCTCTCTCTTGGGCTGGTTGTTACAGTGACCTCGTGTGTTGCGGGACAGTGAAGACTCCTCATGGACTACTGCTAGCTACTAAAAATTTAGGTTGCTAGTATTCCTTTTGTTTGGCTTCAAAAAAATACCGGATGCACTAAGTTTATATTAGGGGGTTCACGTATGGAATAGAGATATTAATATCTGTAGAAAAAACTTTTGGACCCGGTGTCCTGTGACACCGGGCCCAACCACGTAGCTCCGCCCGTGGCTATGGTGGTAAAGCACTTAATTCGTGGTATTGAGTCGTTGAGGTCGCTAAGTTTAGGTTCTGCTCTAAATGACTTGAGTTTTTGACTTCTTAAGTTTGTCTTTTCTGTCTTTTTGGTTTTTTAGGTTTTTTTACCTTTTTTTATTATGTTGTATTGTCTGTGATGATATAATTTTTTATTTTTTAAAAATTTAGTAACGTAGAAAAAAAACTAACAATAATTACCGTGTAGAAAGACAAAATTCTAAATTTATAAGCATTTTGAAGCACTACCTTAGATGTCGTCTAGGTATAGTTCCTCCCGTGCCTCCCTCTAGCTCGAACACAAAGCAAACAGGAAGCGCGAAGGCATTCCAATTTTGGTGGGATAACGTACATGGCACTCTATTTGCTAGTGGAAGCGGCGCATCGTAAGTGCAGCAACTTTAGAGGAAGTCTACGAACGGTGGGGCCTGGTCAGAAACCAAAGGCAGAGGCAGGGGGCAGCTTCTAACCCGGCCATGTTTGCCTCCACCGACGGAGGTTTCCTTCCCTTTTTTTTTTCTCTTGCCGTGCAGAATATCCTGCAGCATATGACTCTTCCATGCTTCAACTCGCCGAAACCCGACCCACTATCATCATCATCATGCCTACGGAGAAAAATATTTAGACCCTGATTAGTTCGTGTTTCTCAGAAGAGTCGATCAGAGATGCTGCACTGCTGGGAAAAATAGTACTAGTAGCTGCTTGTTACCTGTTGGGAGCGGTCGGAACGTGACTACGTGAGCATCTGTTCCTCAACCGAAAAATTATGGTCCAAGAGTGGATGCATCCTTGTGTGAGCTTTTTTGCTAGCTCACATCAAACGGAAGTAGTGAGAATTGAGAGAGAATTGCAGCGTACGTACCAACGGGCGCGACAAGTACGTACTACACCACACAATTAACCACAGCCAGGGCACGGGTCGATCGTTAACAAAAAAAAACTAGTACTAGCAGCTAGCCCACACGGCTACGTCCACCGAACCCCACATTCCATTCCCATCTACGCACCGGTGACTGTACACTGTATAGTAGCACTACTCTCTCCCCCGCCCCTATATATGCCTCCCCCTCTTCCCTCCTCTCAGCCGCAACACCAACCACACTCACAGGCACGGTGATAAGAGAGAGAGAGGGAGGGAGATGAGGCCGGCGAGGGGAGGGGTGGCGCTGACGGGGGGTGGTGGCGGGGGCGTGGTGCCGAGCGGGCACCCGCGGCTGTGGAGGACTCCGACGCCGTACCTGTTCCTGGGGTTAGCGGTGATGATGGGGCTCATCGCGGTGGCGCTGCTCGTGCTTGTCTGCATGAGCCGCAAGCCGGGATCCGGGTCGTCACGGCGGGGGAGCAGCGGCGCGGAGGAGGCGTCGGTGCGGGTGCTCGTGCCGCTCGACAGGGAGCCCAAGTTCGCCGTCATCATGGCCGGCGACGACATGCCCTCCTTACTCGCCAGCGCCAAGCCGCTCGCCTTCGCACCTGCCGCCCCGGGCGCCGGCAAGGTGGACGCGGCGTAGGCGCGCCGCACGCGCACTCGTGTGGGGAGGAAGCGGCGATGCGGGGCCAATTTTGTTCGTGAGATTTCTAGGTTTTTCCCTGTGCTTTTCGGCGGTGAGCAGCAGAGAGGGGTTTCTTGGTCAGGTAGCAAGCGTGAGCGCCCGGGGCTTCGAAATCTGTAAGGTGAACGATGCTTGTTTGTTTTGGCAAAGCTTCAATAAATGAACGAGGCTTTGGCTGCCTTCAATTCGATTCGATCGATTTCGCCTGTTACTTTTCACGCAGTTTTTTGTGTGTGTAGATTTCCGTTCTCTGAAATACGTGTCCTATCTGAGATCACACATCGCTGACAATTCTCTCTCTCTCTCTCTCTCTCTCTCTCTCTCTCTCTCTCTCTCTCTCTCTCTCAAGTCTCAACTATGAGCCACAAAGCACTCACTATCCAATACTGATCCAAACTTGCTCAAAGTAATAACAAATGTGCTTTTTGCAGTAGTACAGAATTAATCCATGCATTTCGAGAGGGGTTTGATGTAAAAGTTTGTGGCCCAGGGTTAACTTTTACGTGACTGGTCCTGTTAGTGTAATTGAAACGTGTACAGTGAACTTTTGTTTGCTCTTAAATTAAAGAGATGTAAATATAAAACAAGGAACAGAACAGATAAGATAGTGCAGAAGTACACTAGAATGTTTGTGTGGTAGTACAACTTTATCAACTAGCAGAAACTAGCGGTGAAGCCGAACGGTTCGGGCAAATACTATATAAAAAATCATATCTTAAGTATAATTGTATTTGTCTTGTGAAATTCTAATATCGAACTTACATCTTATTAACGTTTATAATCTAGATCTATCAAACAAGTGGATGTAGATCTTTTTCTTTGATTAACAGAGAAATTTCTAGTCCATCTCATATCTCATGTTATAATAACCAAATATAGACCTCTATGCAACAAAAGTATATATTTTTAGTAGGCATTTCTAGCCTACTAAGCAAACACCATTCCCTCCCTCCAATCCGTCCCGTTCTCTCCAATCCCCCCCCCCCCCTCACTTGCCGGCAATGTGATGTATCGGTGCTATTTTCACTAACCGCCTCATTCTCAAACATTGGGTGCATTCTTTTAGGTTTATGGTTTGATTTCATAATTAGCTTTGAAATGTAAACTCTATTTTGCCTGTGAACAAATATAAAGAAATTAGATCCTTCTCTTTTCTATTTATCTATGAGTAATTTTTAGTTTTTCCTTTTTTATTATTGTGAAAATTTTAGATCTCAGAACAAATAGGACTTTATTTACCCGTTATTTGTATTTATATGGATTTGTTCATTCTTTTTCAGGAAGGTGACTTGACTTTACCCGTCGCGTATACACTAGAAGGCGGCCTCATCCTTTCCTTCGGTTCTTCCTCTTTTTTTTCGAAGACTATCTTCTTTTTTAGAGACGGCCGCATCCATTCCTAAGCACATGAAAACAGGTTAATTAGTACAGCGCGTCGCAACACGTTTCGTAGAATCTAGCGCAACGGATCGACAGTCCACTCTGTACTTTAGCAAACCAAGGGGCCACGACCTTTATTTGGCAATTAATCTTATTTTTAAGGGGCAAATAAAGCTAGTCTCTTATTTTTCCCACTTGAACGACCAAGTGCCTCCATTTGTTTGTACGTCCTTTGTCTCAAAAAAAGTGGCACTACTGCTTCTTCTCGGATTGTGCTTTTTTTTTGACCTGAGTACAACAAGAATGCACTTACACGCGCGCATACACGATACCATACACATACACTCACACATTCATATAGGTACATCCAATACATACACTGAGACAAGCCAAAGACTCTAGAGTCTCACGTAGCGCGGGTACGTACTTTGACCAATGAATGCATTCACGTGCGTGTGTACTCCGAAGGAACTGTTAACATAAACAGTACCTAGAGAGTACTATTCATATAAACCGTACCTCTGAAATTGAGGCAGCCACGGGCTCGAGCCTAGGTGGGTGGTCTGCTCACCTAGCAGTCGCACCAACTGAGCTACCTCGGTCCTCTTCTCCGGTTGTGCTTCTTGCTACACCCGCACATGAGTAATTCTTTTCTACAGTAACTAGCTTTTAAACGGAGTATTTTTTGAAAATAGGGTTTACTAGTTAATTGTAGTACATATTGTACCGACTTCATTTATATCTGCAAAAACCGCATGCGAGTTTTTGTTACTATGTAATCTCTCGAACAAATAGCTCAAAAGTTAAAAGCCGCAGCTAAAAGCCGTAAGCCGTAACAAAAAAAGAACTGACCCATAGTTCCTCTCGTGCATCCCTCTAGCTCGAACACAAAGCAAACGGGAAGCGTGAAGGCATTCCAATTTTGGTGGGATAACGTACATGGCACTCTATTTGCTAGTGGAAGTGGCGCATCGTAAGAGCTGCAACTTTAGAGGAAGTCTACGAACGATGGGAGCCTTTAGCAGTGGGGGCCTAGTCACAAACCAAAGGCAGAGGCAGGGAGCAGCTTGTACCCGGCCATGTTTTGCCTCCACCAACGGAGGTTTCCTTCCCCTTTTTTCTCTTGCCGTGCAGGATATCCTGAAGCATATGACTCTTCCATGCCGTGCAGTCGCAGAATATCCTGCAGCATATGACTCCTCCATGCTTCAACTCGCCGAAACCCGACCCACTATCATCATCATCATCATGCCTACGGAGAAAAATATTTAGACCCTGATTAGTTCGTGTCTCTCAGAGTCGATCAGAGATGCTGCACTGCTGGGTAAAATAGTACTAGTAGCTGCTTGTTACTTGTTGGGAGCGGTCCGAACGTGACTACTACGTGAGCATCTGTTCCTCAACCGAAAACTTATGGTCCAAGAGTGGATGCATCCTGTCTCTGTAAAAGTTAGCTTTTTTGCTAGCTCACATCGAACTGATGTAGTGAGAATTGAGAGAGAATGTATTTGTGCAAGCTGCGTTCATTGACGGAAAAACGGCTGTTAGACCGAACCCGCACTTGTTCCTCCAAAATTCTTGCAATTGTAAATAAGGCCTTAAAGAAATGACAAAAAGCGGATCCACTAGCAGCATACAATAGTTGGTGATCCTTTCGATGAGCCAATGACAGTGCTATCTATGCCTGGTACATTCTTTTTTTAAGCGTACGAGGCAGGCGCGCATACATAACTCACACACCACACGCATCAACACATCACCATAACTAATTCATTTTAACTCCGAATTAAATGAAACAAATTTCTAAATTTTTTTAAAATCAAAATCTAACCAATGGAAACCAAAATCATGTATTTTGAGTTCATTTGAGTTTTTCTATTTGATTGCTTTGCTGATTTTTATTCGAATTTTTATCTTATTTTGTATTTTACCGTAGCGTTAGCACGGGCACACTACTAGTATATATGTGTTCTCTAACGCTCGTTTCAAAATTTTTGCAAAAAATACCAGATCTTACGAAGTATAGATACGTGCTTTCTCATTAAACATATACGTATGTAAATCATCCTAAAGACGAGCACTGGCGCCAAGCTCAAGGCTCAAACGCTGGCGGGCTGAGAGCGCCACCAGCGTTCGTAGCCAAATGATTAGCGGTGGAGGAATAGGATGAGAACGATGAGTATGTTGTGCGTCAGATCAGAACCAGATCACCACCACGCATGCAGTAACCAGCCTGTAGCTTTTGCCCTTTTTCTTTTTCCAAGTGATCAAAGCAACGGCACTCGGTTGGCTGGCTGTCATTGCACCGAAGTTCCTACCCTCGATCGCCCGTATATTTCAGACAAAGTTAAAGCCATCGATCGACGACGTCTGCTAGGGAGTTTAGTTATCTTTTCCTTCTGCGTCACCCGGTCTTTTCACTTTGGAAAATATCTTTTCTACGTTGACAAGCCGGTTTACATGCCAATTCTTCATCCGTCTTAGCGTCCCTTGAACACATTTTTTTGAACGTCTCCTAAAGTGAACAAGTGACCATGCAATGCAGAGTCAGGCTCGATCCCTCGATCACTTGACTTGGACTGCGCATCGATCCATACATATCATTCGAGTGGTGCTCAGTTAGGCTGAATTTTAGTGGCTTATGACTGAATTTTCACTATAGCTGACTAAAATTACAATATAGCTAATGATAGCTTATTTGGCACAATTAAATTTTTAAAAAAATTAAAAATAGAAAAAAATGGGTTAACCCATCACATATAATACAAAACAAATATAAGAAAAAAGAACACAAAAAAGTTCAAAATAAATCGAAAAAATTAAATTTAGAAATAGTGAAAAATAAACTGAAAATCAGAAACCCAAGCGGAAATAAACAGGACCTCCCTGCCAGGGCATTTCCTGCAGTACAGAGAGGTGCATGTCGTCACACACACATGATGTCGACACTTGCAAGTTATCCCCGGCATTACATCGACCGTACGTTCCATTTTGCCCGGCCCGGCTGATCGAGCACTCGATCGGAATTGAAGATCTTTTTTTTTTTGAAAAAAAGTAAGACCTAGATGGTCCGACTATATATTAATTTATTAAAAAGCAAGGTTTTAATATGTACAAAGTCAAAAAAGGAAAAGAATGTACAAGAAAGATATTAGAAGAGATTATCTAGCCAATCCTGAATAAGAGGGATCCAAGTATCCAAAGAGGGATCGATCAGTGTACTCAACAACGACATGGAAGATCTGGACGGCCGAATCCAATCGTTCGGCCAGCTGCAGTGGATACACGATACACAGTGGCGGATCCAGGATTTTTAGAATATGTGTTCGGATTTCGGAGCTAAGTTGCTCGAATACGTCGATACCGCAGCGCATCGCCCCAAAAAAAACACCGATACAACGATACGTGTATGTAGATATAATAAAAATACATAAATTATAGAAATTAATGATTTCTTACGAGGAAATGAGCGATATAAGGCGAGCATAATTATATAAATTAAGCAACAAATTATAGAGATAAATGAGAGTTGTATATTTTGTTGATCTTGCCTTTTTTGCTATTTCTTCATCAGCAAGAACTGTCCATCTAAAATGAAATTGTATGTTCCTTCCATGAAGCAAAAAAGACCAAGAAAGGAAATAAGTGGAGTGTGGTGGAGTACATCTAGATCTGATGAGAGGACGATGACAATAAGTTGGATGTGCTACTCACTTCCCAATGCCACGCTTCCTCCCGGCTACCGCGCTACTCCCTACCTCCGTGTTCGTTGTGCCACTGCCCGCTTACCCGTGACACCTCTTTGCTCGCCCATACTGCCACACGCTCACCTTGCACCACGGGCCGCCTCACGTATGATTGTTGTCACATCATGGCACCACGTTCGCGTCCACCGGTCGTCACTCGTCTCTAGCCTGCACCTCCGCCCGCTCGTCACTCGAAGGCCGAAACCGCTCCCACACAGACAACCACAAGATGAGAAATAGAACAAATGTTAGGATTTTGTTTATATCTTTACCTCTTTTGACGTGAGAAGGGCTGAGGTGGAAAGAAAAATGGGTCTAATGTATTACATGGGCTACGCGCAAGATACGAGAAGTGCGGGCTGAATTTATTTGTAAATATAAAATATAGTTTTAATATAACTAATATATATATATAAATATATAATATACCTATTATATACCTGATATTTTATAACAATTTTTAGGTGTTCAGCTGAACACCCGTGACCCATGCTACATCCGCCACTCTCGATACATCGATGGAGTGGACGTGTGCAAGCTGCTGTTCCTTGGTCAATAATGCAGGTAGCCCTCTCCGATTCGACTCGTGCGTCGACCATGATCCATGAGCTAACTCGATCATCCGCGCATGCGTTTACGTGTTGGGTCTCTGCGATGAAAAAAGTTGGCAACACGATGGAAGAGTTGTCCTTTCCCCTGTTCGATCGACTTGTCACTTCTCGCAAAACGGCCAACAGATAAATTGCATGGAATCACACGCGTCAGATCCAACGAGCTAGCTTGCTTGCTTGTTGATGACTTGTAGTGGAGAATATATTATCTCATCTGAGTTGCTCTAGAATGACAACTGGTTGATCAAATTAACGGTGGTGCGCGCTTACCTATTGGCTGTCCACATGAGGCTCTGTAGCGAGAATTGAATGACTCATGGATGAGAGATGATCATGACCGAGAAGCCGTCAGATAACTAGTGAGCCTTCTAGGCTGGAATTGTGGCGTGCGGTCAAATATACTAGTCTCATAGGCGCGGCGGTACGCCGCGTCAGCCACCGTGTGTACCGAAGTAAAAGAGGCGAAAATTCGTAGCTAAAGGAAAGCGTAGTTTTTTTTTAAAAAAAAGCGAGGGGCTTTTCGCAATAAAAGGAGACCAGATGGGTTTTTTCGTAAAAATCAGGGGTTGTTTTGAAAGAACCGAGGGCCTGTACGTAATTTCGGAAACTGCGGATCGTTATCAACAAAAAATAAGTATGCGCAGGGTCTTTTTTGAAAAATCCAGGGACCTTCTTGCGATAACAGAGGACATTTACGTAATTTCGAGAAAATATAGGGATTTTTTTGCAAAAAAACGGCACCTGACCGTACGGGAATTCGGCCGCCACGCGCCGGCCAGAGCGCGCGCAGGGGGTGACGTGGGAGCTCTCTCCGCGCGGGCATTCCCCGGGAAATAGTAGGGGATGATTAGTTTTTCTTTTCATGGATCAAATTAAATCTGTTAGTCCAAGTATTGCCTGGAACATGTAATTCGGTAAACTTTTCATAAAAGCTATGATAATAAAATTTTGCGCCCTAAGTGCAATATTATTGATTTTGAAAAGTAAAACACATCAATTTATATGATAATAAGTGATCGGTTCGGCTTAAAAGCTCATGGCTTATGGCTGAAAACACTGTAGCTGGCTGAAAAAAAAGCACTGTAGCTAACAGAGGCTTATTTAGCATAATTAAATTTAAAAAATATGTTAGCCCATTACGTATAATACAAACAAATACGGGAAAAAAAAGAACCGGCAAAAAAGCTCAATAAAAAGCCAAAAGTTCAGAAAAAAAGATGAAATTTATGAATAGTGAAAAATAAGCCAGAAGCCGAAGCCGAAGCCGAATTGATCAGGGTAAGTTACTTTTCAAATATATGATGATGAATTTAATTAGCTCCCCAAGTGCAATCTTATTGATTTTGAAAAATAAAAAATACCACCCTATTGGTAGATTCTTTTGGGCTGAAGTTTATGACTTATGGATGTGGTTTTTGAATTCTAGTCTGTTTGTGAAAGGCAGTACACAGAGAGAAATAGTAACATATAATTTTGACCAATACAGCTGAACTCAGTACAGTTTATACTACAATGTATCTATAGACTCCATCTTAAAAAAATGCAATGTTTAACGATATGTTACTGTTCACTTGTACATAAGACGTAAATCATAAGCACTAAGGAATCCAGCCTATATTGTGACTGGCGGGACAAGTTTGATTCTCTAGAACCCACAGAAATGACGATAGTTCAATATGAGCCGTCGGATTGCCAACGGAAAGACAGTACAATATTTCAATGTGAGCCATCTGATCACCGTCGGGCACGCGTCGATGGCTGGGACGACCAAAAAGAGTTGCTTGAATTTTTTTTGCAATATGGTATAATTCATGGAGACCCGTTCATATTGGCTTTTACTGATGGTGTCGTTATCTTATAAATAGTAACAGTTTGTAGAGAGCTATATGAAGAACAAGAAACGTGCAATTTTAGCCGATATAAATGACGTCACTACAGTGTATATTATAATCAACTAGTAAACTCTGTCTTAAAAAGATAGTCCGTTTGAAAGTTAGGTATTGTAGAAAAGTTATTTATTATAGAAAAATTAAAATTAGAAGTTAATATAAATATGACCAAAGATAAGACGAGTTTCCGCAGCCTATACTTATAAACCATTGAGTTAGGAGCAAAGAGCTGCAAATATCAACAACAACTCTTTGTCACCGGCAAGGATGGCTGTTCGCTCCGCCCGGGCATCTGGAACAACACGACAGACCTACGTACAGGATCTCTCCTATTGTTTTCACAAATATTTCTCTCGGTAAACAAAAACAACAAGTAGTTGCACACTAGGTAGGAGGCGAAAATTCAGAATTTATCACCCCCCATCGTTTTGGCGAATTAACTCTTGTGCAGCATATAGGCAGGCACCGCACCACGCGTTCTCCTCAAAATAAGAAAGAAAATACACACTCGCTGAATATTGTAGAAAGGGAAAAGGTCATGTAACGTCCCTGTTTTTAGAAACAGGGGTGCTGATACCTTTCATAATAACTTAGGAATTTAGTTACGGATAAAAAGAGTATCATACCTACTCATAAATATTTAAAATAGTTAATTTGATTAAAATATGATTTAGCTGTCAACTTTAATAATGTAAGGGTGACCAAGCCCAAATCTTCAACTTACATTAAAAAAATTGAAGAAACTTTCCACAGAAACGCTTGAGTGCGATCGTAACCCTAACATAAAAAATTTAAAGTATTAATCCTATGGTGACAAGAGTAAGGTAATATCAGAAGGGAATAGAAGAGGTATTATTGTATGGTGTAGCTAGGTAATCTATACACACAATAAGGGCAAGTATGCATTTGTAACTGAAATCAAAATATTGCGTTTGAAAACTAAGCTCAATATGATCAATATAAGGACCGACCTCCTTTTATAATATCTTTGGTCTTGTCTTGTAGGCTTCAGGCTTGCTTCAATTGTAATTCTTCGGTTGACCAACTCGCTGGGTCCGAATACTAACATGAGAAAACGAATGCAAATAAGTTTCTACTTTGCAGAGTGCAAGTTAGGAATAAAATACAATAAAATAACTAAAAGACACAAAGAAAGGGGTTTAGGTGGTATTTGATTTGATTGAACGGAGTTGGGATTAGGCTAGATGGGGTTCGAGATGGTTAAAGAAGTATATAGGTGTTATATGGATTTATGCAAATGATTATAGGTATGGACGATGTTGGGTTTAGGGTTGGAATATCATCTAGATGGTTTGAAGTTTTATCGGAGTGTATTTAGGCTAAACAAGGTTGAATATGAACTTCACGACTCAAAATAGTTAAGGCAAGTATGTGTAGGTTTTGACGAATAGTGGAGGTTTGGACTGTGTCAGGTTTAGGGTTTGAAGCGATGTTTTAGTGGTTTTACGTTTTATTGGTGTCTGATATGAAAAAACGAAGTTGAAAAATGGGTAGACATGCTTGAAACAGAAAAAATGGACATATGTATGCGTTTTAGGTTTAGTGAACAGTAACGAGTAAGGCTACTGTTCATACCGGGTCTACTACAGCAACAGTTCAGGCTATACTATTCGCTAACAGGTCGAATCGGTGATGAACAGTGCCAGATACCATTGTTCATCTTCTCTATTGAATTGCTACAGTAGTCGAAGAACAGGGGAGAAGAAAATCGTTTGATTCTTGAGCTGAGGTAATTTGTAATGGAAATCGAGGATATGGATGGACTCCTGGGAACAAGGGGGTTCCATTTTTGGCCTTAGGCATGGTCGGGGACGGCCAGAGCTTTGCCGGCGGTGGGGTGTCTTCACGACGGTTTTTAATGGCAACGGTGAGCTTCAAGGGCTAAGAGGACAAAATCATTGGTGTTTGAGCATCCTTGGGAGTAGGGGAAGCTTTGGGAAGTGACGGCTTGGGTTGAAGATGGCTATGAAAGGCTGTCCACAGGGACCTCTATTGGCTAAACGGTAGGCATGGGCGTCAGAGAAGAAGGGGGCATGGGAGGGTATAGCGGTACTTCGGTGGTGTTATTGGGACACAAGGGGCTACAGACCAAAGAAATTGTAAGGAAATGAACTATACCAGAAGAATTGAAATTGCGGCTTGGTGAATTTCAGTGATCGCCGGTGATGTGGTAGTCGCCGGAGCAATTGGGGTGGGGCTAGGCTCACTAGGCACCGGTGCCTTGCTCTGAAGGGACTTGAGGCTTTAAATAGCGTTGGAAGGCGGTTTGGCACAGGGCAGCTTCGGCTGGGAGGTGGCGCGTGGATGCGCGAGGGGGTGCGAGAAGGCTCGACTTGGTTCGGGAGAGGTAGCAAAGAGGTCAGCATGTGCGCTGGCACATTGGGCTCGGTGAATTCTTGAATGCTGGTCAATGATTTCAGCGTGGTATTGTCGGCTGCGTGGGAGAGGTAAGGCGGTGGCGAATTTTGGTTTTGCCTTGTCTGACGCTGGTCAAGGACCATTAAGGGGTGGTATCAAGGCTCGAGGTAAGAGGGTACGGTCGGCTGACTCAATTGCTAGGGCGTGACCGATGAGAGAATCGATCGAGAAGGTGTGGCGACAAGGAAAATCAGGCCGACACGATTTTTGTGTCGGACCTTGAACAGGGCCTCCGGTTGCATTACGTGGAAAAGGGTGAAGGAGATGGAATGACAAGGGAATTGAAGCACAGATGAAGGTGAAAGGTAGAGGTTAGAGCTAAGAATTAAATGAAATCAAAACTCAAAACAATTTAATTCATTTTTGAATCTTTGGATTGTTTCAGGTTGGCTAAATTACAAGGATTCTGAGTACTACTACCATCGAACTACGTACGATGGCTGGCTGAAACACTGTTTTATCCGGACAGCACTACTTAATTATACACCGCGCCACTGACCACACGCACTTCTAAACATAACAGGCGAGGGGATTAGTTTGCGGATTAATTCTAATTCCAACCAAATCCCAAACTAATCCCTCTTATCCCAAATGGACAAAAGGATGCCAAGAAACTAATCATGAGCTAATTGATCATAATTTATGGGTGCTTGACATCCTGGGTGTAGATGTAATCCGTGTGGATCTCTTCCCATTTCGCCGGATCATCACACTGCAGCTGGCCCTTGTTGCTGGCGCCTGTTCTGCTCCCTCCTTCGCCACTGCATGGCTCCTGCTTAATCATCAACAGCATATAGACCGGTTAAGAAGCATCTCAAGAATAATCCCATAAAGTACAGCTCGAGAGGTCACATGCATGCATGCTCATGCTTAGCTTGGATCAAGTCATCAAGAGTGGTGCGTGCTGCTCGTGCCACTGAGTTGGGTGGGTTCCATGCTATTGTCCTCTGAGCTCAACAAAGGCCAAAATTAACTACGAAGAGAGCACCAGCTTAACGATGTGTACCTCTCATTTTTACTCCCTCCGTTAGCTATGACCTAAGCAAGCATGGAAGCACTCCGTCTCCGAAGGTACAAAAGAATATACTCCCTTAGGTCACGAATTAATACATATGGTTTTAGACATTAATACGGTTTCTAAAATATAATTTTGATCACTAATTTCTATTGTAATATAGTTTAGCATCTAATAAAATTATAATATTGTAAAAATAATTTTTGAGACAAATCTATATACACAATTTTCATGTATGTAATGCAAATATTTTAAAAGATATCAATAGTTAAAGTTTTAAAAGTTTAACTTGCATATATCCTAAAATGGCATGTATTTGTGATTGGATTGAGTAATATATATGGTCAAATACATGAAAAAAATATGCATTTGCTTTGTTTGGATCCGTGCATGCAGTTTCAGAGAGAAATATCAAAACAGTACTTACTACTTACATAGCTAGGTATATTTAGAGAGAGACGCTAGCTCACCGGAGTGGTAGCGCCATGGCCATGGCTCTGCTTCTCCTGCACTGCCCATGAGAGCTTCCTGGAATGGACATCTTGGGCGAGCAGCAGGAGAGCAAGGCATAGAAGACAGAGTGCCATGGTCGTTCTTCTTGCATCCATCATTCTCTCTCACCAAAGAAAGGTTTAACACTCGATGAGTTGCTAGCTGCTGGTTGCCCTTCTTCTCCCTTTCTTCTCTCACTCGCTTTGCTACCTTGATCGACATAGGCAAGAAGAGCGTATTTATAAGCAGTGGAGATCGGAGAGGCATCGCGTTTCTTGGGAAAATAGCTACATGCGCAGTGCGCATGCACCGGCTCCGATGAGATAGTAGTAAAACCAAAATTTGGTACGTGTGCCTAACCTCGGGGCGTTGAAATGATCCTATAGCCCGGTTACCCGGCAAAACTAGGTGCGCTCAATTCGTTGTACTTACACATTGACTATGCGATATTAATGGTCCTGTTCTTTTTAACTTCTAAAAACTGTTTTTTGATTTTTTTTTACAGTAACTAGCTTTTAAACGGAGTATCTTTTCAAGATAGGGTCTACTACTTAATTGTAGTACATACTTTACCGACTTCATTTATATTGACAAAAATCACACGTGAGTTTATGTTACTCTGTAATCTCTCGCATAAACAGCCCAAAAGTTAAAAGCCGCAGCCATAAGCTTCAACAAAAAGAACAGGCCCATTCACAGCTGGTAAGTTAGTATACTTATGAAAAACATGTTTAGAACCTGAGAAGTTAGCTCGACTCTTATAAATTATACTGTTTTTTTTGTTGTAAAACTCCTATGTCTCAAATAGGGTCTAACAATGTACAATTACCGCAAACCTAACCTTAAGGGTTAACCCGATAACCCAGTTACCCGATGCAGAGTAATGTAAAATTGTAAATGCTGACTTTGCAGCGGCTACACCGGGTTCTATACAAACAACGTACATTACCCGGTAGGAGGCCTACACGCACGCTCCAAGCCCCTTGCACATTACCAAGGGGAAAACTTAATGTATACGGGTCTGTTTGATATGGCTGTAGTTTATGGTTTTTAATTAATTTTTTTGAATTTTAGCTATTTGCAATAGGGATTACAGAGAGAGATACTTACTTGCGATTTTGATTTATACAGATGTTGGGCTTTTAACATGTACTATAATTAACTTGTAAACTTCGTCTTGAAAAAATATTTCGTTTGAAAGTTAAATACTAGTAAAAATGTAAAGTTATTTTTAAAAACCGCAAAGAACACGACTATAGTTGACCAAGAACAAGGGGAGACACGAGCAAGGAAGACAGTGTTATCAGTAAATGGGCACTGCAGGCATCGGATTTTGCAAGAGACCTTTGCGTCGGGAGTGTTGGATGGCGTGGCTAATCAATGATGCCCATCCAAAGTCAAATCTATGATGTACAGGCTTCTATTCCCTTCTCGCAGGGTTGGGAGTTCGGGAGCCGTCCTACATGCCCTCCCACAGGAAACCAAATTGACACGTGTCTATTCATCCATGCTTGTCAGGTGTAGTACATGGTTATATAATGTTGCTCTGGGATTTTGTATTGGAGGATTGGGAGAGGTAGTGATATATACCATATTACCATGTGCTACACACTCGTATCAGATTGTTAAACTCCAAAGTACAATACTTCTATTGTTTATTTACGACAAATTGCGGTGGAAATTGGTAACTGTGGTCCTGTTCTTTTTTAGCTTTTGGTTTATACTTTTGACTTTTCTACAATAACTAGCTTTTAAACAGAGTATTTTTTAGGATATGATCTATTAGTTAATTGTAGTACATATTGTGCCGACTTCATTTATATCGACAAAAACCGCACGTGAATTTTTGTTACTATGTAATCTCCCGCATAAACAGTCCAAAAGCTACAAGCCGCAGCTAAAAACCATAAACCTCTGCCAAAAAGTTGACAAATAACTTTTGCTTGGAAACGGAGAGAGTACTACGGTCATGTATGCTGGCTGCTTCAGATTGAGGTTATATTCGCATTGGTTTCTACTTCTAGTTTCTGTTTAGAGAAATCAGAAGCCAATATAAATGCTTGGCTTCTCGAAATGGCTTCTCCAATCCTGTTGCTCCTGTCTCGTTCCAAGAATAAGTCAGAGGTCACAAGCGCATCACATACCTTATATCTCTCTCTAATCTCCCGTATGCATCTCTCCTTCATTTTTTGCATCACTTGACTTCTAAAAATAACTTCTTTTAGCTGTTACTATTCATTTTAATTTAGCCAAAAGTCAGCCAAAAATCATTAGCAGAAGCCAATACGAACGCACCAGTTGCGAGCGAGAGCAGTTCTTTGGCTCAAAATTTGTGTCTTTTCACGCTTTATTACTGAGGCATGTAGTTCCTCCTACATGTGTTTGTTTTTCCCCCCTTTTGGCGAAGTAAGGAGATATTACTTAGCTACCTGAAGAAAACTGCGGTCGTGTACGCTGCTTTACATTTTATTAATTTACATATGCAATATCTATTTAGATATGACCTTCCTTTTCTTTTGCAAATGGACTGCTTTAACTCGCCACACTTATCATGTTATGCCACAACGGGATTGCCTATCGCAATCCTGGATAGGTTATTCTACTTTGATTTCCCTAATTAGTATTCTTAAGGAGCAAAACCATTCTTAACTTTGCTATCACATTGCTTTTGCTTGGTGAGATGACGTTTCTCCACATTGTTTTGATATTGCAAACGTAACAAGAAAACATGGGTGGATTGAAAGTTGAAGCCACTAACAATTGTGGATGATAAAGGCATTTAGCTCATATCTTCTCCATTTGTATAATGGAAAGGTTCTCAACTAGACGGAATAAATTAAGCCATTTGCGTCATCGAGACCGCGTTAATTACTTAACCATCCACATTTCAGCTGATATAGATGTCAAGTTTAGGGTGTGACAAATCGAAAGCTAAGTTCCATAGTACTATCGCACAAATGCTTAATATTGCAGTTGTGATCTTGTGTCAAACCAATGCAAGAAACCTAAATCAGGATCACGAGTTAGGTTTTTATTTCAGCAAAAGTTGCTTTCATTGCGAAGTGCACATCCTCAGGGCCAAAGAAGTTGTTGGTGAGCAGAACTGAATGTCTTTAGACATCAGTAACTAGCGCATCTGAGTAAGAAGCAGTTCTGCTAGAAAGCACAAAAGTTAAGAGCCATTTCTTTCATATTGGCACCAAAGCAAAGTTTGGCTAATACCTTCGAATGCTGTGTTTATCTTTCTTGAGAAAATTAGGAGGAAGAAAGGTTGGTGCTCCAGGTCAATAAGAGTCACCATAAACAATTATTGCCGTCTGATTAGTAACATCAGCTTTAGACATATACTACTAAACTTCTTTGTTACTCCATAAGCTTCGGCTTTAGACATGCACAATTGTCCTAGTCTCTTAGAAATAGCGTACACACTAATGGCCTTGGTAGGTAAACAAATAAAAACTTGAAAAGACCAATTAAGCCTAGGAGACCTAAAACCTAAAGACAATATCATATGCATGAGGTTATGTCATGTCTGGAATCAAGTTAAATATTTTGCCTAACTCCACTGTTCAGATCATGTAGTGTTGCAAGTTGCAACCATCATCTATCCATCTGATGATGTTTGTTCATGTCAGGGTATTCACATATGCCACCACATTTCCCTTGAGTTTGTAGGTAAAACTAGCTATCTGTGAACCTGAACAGAAGATATCAAATCAAAGTAGAGGGTCTCTATACAAGGCCTAAGGGATTGACCAAACAGTACCAGAAACCTCACTCGCATGCAACACGCACCAAACTGACCCAAGTGGACCAAACAGTTGGGGTACAGGCATTTGGCCTAGCTTGTTTATAATTCATTGTGGCGTCTATGCTTTTCTTTCTAACAAAAGCATTACTAGTCTCAAAGTAAATAAAGAAGTAAGTAATATTTATTTATCATTTATCTTTCTTTAAAAATTATGCAAATCACTGTTAAGGAAAGTATAGAATCACATCCTACAGTATACATGCTGTCATATCTTGGCCCAAAAAAGGCCTAAAAGGCATTACTTTGCCAGTTGCAACAACAAAAAAGTTTGGCCGAAACCTAATACATGACTCTGGTTTTTGTGTACATTTTAAACTGCTGTAAAAATCTGTCAGATGAGAGTTAGCTCAACAAGGAAAGAAGGCAAGATCTTTCAAGTGCATTTTTCTACATGACTCGATGCGTGATTTGCAATTTTCCCTGAAAAAGAGGAAGAGTTGTGACTTCTTGGCAGGATTTTCCGCAGGAGAAGAACATTTCTGAAAAAAAGCCTAAGGACAATGGCAGATCCCAGAAATCAACAGGATAATCCCAAATGCAGACGCAATAAGCTGCAAAAGGCAAGTTTACTTACAACATATGCCTACAACTTTAGGGGGCTCTTTTTTGCAGTTTAAAGGTACAATCTCGTCTCAATCTTTTCCCTCCATACATTCAAGAGGCTCTTTTATATAGAGTGGTTGTGCTTCTCCATCTTCTCCTCCACGTTGCAAGCTTGCTTGCAACAACTTCCAATCATGCAGCGAGACATCGCAGGGTTGGCAATGGCGTACCACTCGGCTGGTGCGGTAGACTTCGCAGGCTTCTTCTCGCCGCAGCCGGCTAGCTCGCACGTCGTCGTCCATGAGTCGTTGTTGGGCAGTGGCAGCGCGGCAGCTGGTCACCCGCCGTGCAGCTCGTGCTGCCATGGAGCCGGAGCCGGCGTGGGCGAGCGAGATGAGAGGCGCTGCGACGAGGTGACCAGGAAGGAGAGGCGGCTAGCGTCGAACCGCGAGTCGGCGAGGCGGTCGCGGATGCGGCGGCGGAGGCAGCTGGACGAGCTGTCGTCGCATGTCGCGGAGCTCGGCGCCGCGAACCAGCGGCTGGCCGTGGAGCTGAATCGCGCGGCGGCTAGGCACGCGCAGGTGGCGCGGGAGAACGCGCGGCTCAGGGAGGAGGCCCGCCGCTTGCGGGAGAGGCTCGGCGAGGCGGCGGATCAAGCGGAAGAAGCGGGAGGAGGCAGTGATGAAGCTGCAACACCACCAGAGGATTTATAAACAAGCATCTGTATCTCTTCGTGTCTACTAGGAGGAGGAGGACTACAGCAATCGATTATATGTTGTAATCCAGCTCTCAGGTTTTGTTCACTCTGATTCTCTGAAATCTCTCTAGCTACAAAATCGTTCACAAATCACAGGGGTAGAGTGACTCGAATGGTTGATGGTTTGGAGTTGGGTGAAACGCGTTAGCTAGCTGCTTGCGTAGGATGATGCATGGGAGGCAACACCATCAGTGTCACCGCCGGCGACGTCGAACGCCACCAGCGCCGGCGGCCGGCCACCGTCCCAAGCTGTGGAGCACAGGGCGGCCAACTTATCAGTAGGCCACCGGATATTGGGCTTTTGTGAGACAAACGAAACGAACACAGTTAGGTTGAACTCACTATTGGGCTTCAGCTTTGCGAAGGCCTAGAAAGGCCAATAAATGTATAGAGATGCTTCTTTATCGAATTTTGTTTATGAATAATCTATTTTTATTTTAAATAACAGAAATGTACTCGGCCAAAATTTTTTTTTATAAAAATAGGCTCCAGTCGCCAAATCATCAGGGCGACTGGAGCCTGTCACCCAATGGTTACGCGACAAGCAAACAATTCGCCGAGACGCCGACCGTTGGGCGAATTTATTGCAGTCGCTGAACGGTCAGGCGACTACATGCAGTCGCCCATCGGTCAGACGATTGCGCTTCCAGTCGCTAAAGGGTTGGGCGACTGGAAGTACAGATAAAAGAACTGTGCGGTCGAGCGGCCGAAGCCGCTCAACCGCACGGTGAACAAAAGAAACAGACGAGAGAAAGGAAGACAGGGGAGGAGAGGAGGAGAGGAAAAAGGAGAGGAAAGAAAAGACAGGAGAGAAGATGAGAGGGAGGAGGGGAGGAGAGGAAGGAGAGGAAGGAAGTTAGCTTCCCGCAATGACGTCACTTATAGCAATAACCCCATTTTGAACGTTCCTACAGAGCATTCGTCGCAACACCCACCAAAGGAGGAGATGCCTCCCTTTGTTGGTACTGGGACCCGTGCAAATTCTTCAAATCTAACCACCGCCTAAGCCTAGGTATGTGTTATTGGGGTTACGCAAACTACTCCAATAACTATCCCAACCACCGTCTAAACACCGCCACCTATCGGCAGCCAGTAAGGACCAGGTACACTATGTTCCACCTACTTTTTTTTCTTTAAAGTACGCACTAACAATCTCTTCCGTGTATCCACAGTCCCCGGAACCCCTATGTGGCTACCAAAAATAGATCGATATATTCACCCAAAGGATTAGTGGGCCCTCGACTTCGAGGAGTGGAGCATCAAAAGGTTCTGCGAGATCTGGGAGGAGGAGCGCTGCAAGTACGAGCAAACTGAGCGTATACATTAGGAGACGAAAACCTATCTCAAGGCGTGCATGCGCAGGGAGCGCGAGGCTTGCGAGAGGGAGCACGAGAAAAAGAGGAAAATGGCAACCAAGACAAAAGAGACCGCTGAGGAGTTCAATGCCGAGCTCGTAAGGAAGGGAAAATGACCTCGATCCACGCAATAGGTCGTACAAGCAGTTGGGTTAGTTAGTCGCACATGATGTTCTACGTTATGCATGTAATGAAATCCTACGCGGCATGTTACTCCCAACTGTATTATGAAGTTTATTTTAACTCAGACAAGCTTATTTTCTCGTCTTTACGCATTCAATTATTCACATAATAAGTCATCTAACAATATTAATATAACAGTTATCCTTCGTGTACGAATTCTCGGTAACATTACAATATCACTTATCCTCGTACTTACCTATCATTCTTACCTCAATCGTTCTTTAAAAAAAATTCAAGATTTTTTTGCACTACAACAACATGCAACGATCATAAACTCTTATTAAGAATACAATAGATTATCTCCCGATCGTAATTTACAAAAATCACAAAATGAATTCCACCCTTCCATCCTGTTTGCAGTCGTTGTACAACCTAGCAACTACAATTGCTATCGTCTAGCCACAAGGCGACTGGAATCTGTCGCCCAACTGTTAGACGACTGGAATCTGTCACCCAACGGCTTACAAACAGCTTTATTGTAGCACGACCGTTGGGCGACAGGCTCCAGTCACCCGATGGTTGTGCGACTGAAGCCTATTTCTGTAAAAAAAATATTGGCGTGAGTATATTTCTATTATTTCGAATAAAAAATTAGATTATTCATAAAAAATTCCTTCTTTATCACCACCTTCCAGCTTACTCACCGGCAGGCAGTAACTACATCATTGTCAGACACAAGTGGCCATCTCCTCTGCTCTCTGTACAGTACAGGGATAAGTACACACTCGTGTAGTCGTGTACACATCGAGGAACACGTGCCAAGGAAAAGGGAATTTACGTGGCCAGAGATAGGTAGCAGCAGCCAGCAGTAAGCCCAAGTCAACAGGTACAGTAACCTGTCTCAAACAGAAGATGTTGTATGGACAACGACACCTCTGTTCTCAAAGAAATGAAAATGGTGGCTGTCAAGTGTAAACCATCAGGGTTCAGGAGCAGCAGTACTGAATAATGGGGCAGGCTGCAGTACATGATGCATGATGCGCCAGTTTTCCGCGTGCTAAACAACTGGTGATACATACTGTGGTACTAGCTAAACTCCTTCCTGATTGGAGCCTTCGAGGAACAATTTTGTTAGACATGGTACAACTATACAAGAGACTAGCTGATCACCAGTGGCTACTGCTGCTGCTAACATTCCTGATGTGCTAGTAGCCTAGTACTATAGGAAGTGAAAAGCTACGGCAGCAAGTCCCAGAATTTCAGTGCAACCATGATGTGTTCTGTAGCCCGAACCATAAAACTGGGTAAATGATGATTGTAACCTTGACACACAATTAAAAATGGCAAGGCAAGCTGCAAGCTGCAACCCATGCCAATCTGACCAAGGAAAAGCAAAATTCGTATTTTTTTTCAAGGCAAATATATCATATCTGACTTGAGGCACGAAACATGTACCAGAGACTTAATAGTCATCTTCTGCGGAGATCACAGGCATTTGTGCAATATCAAAAATCATCAGCACAATAAGATCAACCTTCGGATTTAGTTCAAGCAGAGCTTACGAACAAGGTAAAATAAAGAGTGCCAGGGCAAGTGCAAAACTGAGAGAACTAAATTATGGAAAGCATTCAATGCCATCTATATTCCGCATCTTGCAAATAATTTGTCACAAACCATGACATCACACACTAGCTATGTTTCTAAGCCTAAGGTATGCAGTTTCCTGAGCAAAATAATATGAGCAAATAAATGAAGATAGGAGCATCTGTTGGTCTCAATGAATAATTAGTGACTATAAATATAAATTTTGACACCTATGCTATGCCATTTCTTTTTCGTCCTTTGAACAAGCAATTTCAGTAAGCTTCATCCCATATTTTTGACAAAAGATACTTTATCCAGGATGTTCCCTGTAGGTGGATCTAGCTGTAGTTTGCCTCCCACTGTAATGGAAATTGGATGGCTTATCTGTTAGTGAACATATATGAGAATAAGATTCAATAACCAAGTCTTCCATTTTTGAAGGGCCGTGTCGATTTTCAGCACAATCATCTATTGACTACTGCTTACCTAGCAGTTGCATGCTGCAATTGTCTTTCAAAGAACCTATAAACTGGTTTCTGGATTTCTGCTTAATATTTTAGGGAGACTGAAATCCCAGATGAGATAAAGTACAGCAACAGGTATTGTGTGCTAACTGCAAAACTACCATACTTATAGTGCAGCGGAAAAGCTCACATAAGTAGCATAACTACACATAAATATGATTAATCATAAATAGCACCTTATATCGAACTTTAGAAATGATGTGCACTGCCACACTAGTGTTTAATTAAAGCAAATAGCCATGACTAGATTGGTATTTCTAACATCTATAACAATGTTTCTGAAATTATGATGGCAGTCACTCAAGGAGAAAGCAAAGAAGTAGCCCGGTACAAAGAAAAAATATTAACAATTCTGTGACAAACAATACAAGTAAATCAACCATTGAATGAGTAAAACAGTTTTCTATATTATTAAAGCAGCACAACGTATTTACAGAAGTTCTAACAATTTTTCTTACCATTCAATCGCAAGCAGCACAGCTACATCCTGAAACATTTCCAGATCAAAGAAGTATGACTCTAGCGACCTCCAAGCATCCTAATGAGCAGTCAGTGAGTGAGGTTTCTCACTTCCATGGAATTGCAACCAAGACATATCACCAAGCAACCCTAGCTCAAATTTGCATAGGAGTACCCAACTGCGCCGTGGAGCCACCAGCAGAACGCTGCCTCGCCCGTCGTCGCTCGTACTCGGGGTCGTCAGTGGGAAGCTCGTAACGGCACACTGGGCACGAGTTCCGGATGGCGAGCCATGGCCCTATGCACGCCCCGTGGTAGAAGTGTGCGCACGGCAGCCGCGTGGCGAGTTCCCCCTGCGCGATCCCGTCCTTGCACACGGCGCACCCCCGCGCAGCCTCCTCCACGCCGATCGCCACAACCTGGAGCCTCTCCACGGCCGTGCGCGCCGCCGGCGGCGCGCCGCCCGCCGCCGCGTCCGCGACATGCCCTGGCAGCACCTCGAAGTCGTCCTCGTCCAGCGGCACCGCGAGCACCTCCCACCCCACGCTCCGGAACATGTCGTCGATCTCCTGGCCGTCGTCAAAGTCGAATGGCGGCTCGTCGGAGAAGCCCGACTCGTCCCCACTATCGATACCCTCCATCACGCCCAGAATCTCCCTCTCGTCGAGGAACCCGAAAACGTCAGCATCGCCTCCGCCTCCTCCTGGTCCACCTCCACGGCCGGCAGCGGCGGCGGTGGTGGCGGCGTCGGTGATCTCCTCCCACTCGAAGCCGTCGGCGAGGTCGTCCTCGAGGCAGTCCCAGAAGGGCGGGGAAGGGGATATGCGGCGGACGTCGGGGTCGGAATCGAAGGAGAAGGGGGAGCCCGGGGTGAGGGTTAGGGTTTCGGGATCGAAGTCGGCGGAGAAGGGGGTTAGGGGGTGAGGGCACTCGTGCTCCTCCACGAAGGTCTCGGAGAAGGAGAGGTAGGAGGCCTCGCCAAGGGCTCTGGGGCCGTGGCCCTCGTCGACGTCGAGGAAGAGCTCGTCGGCGATTCCCTCCATGGGGACGTCGGCGAGGAGGGGAACGGGATAGGGTGGGTGGTGGTGCGTCTCGCGACGCGTCGTGTGAGGCGTCGCGTCCCCGTCTCGAGCTGTTGGGCCTGGTCGATTTTGAGTCCTCACGCCATCACGCCACCTGAGGTGTTTCCGCCTTCGAGGCGCCCACAGAATACGCCTTCATGAAGCGCTTACGTAATATCGGGCGCGTAACTCGTTTCTGCGTACACGAGTTCTCCAAAGATTACGCCCTTTGGTCAGCGAAAAGTAGCGCGTTAACTGGAGTTCATGAGTAACACGAGATTTGATTAAACGAAGGTCCCGGTAAAGACTTAAAAGAGGAAGAAGTTAAGCAGGCACTATCATGCTCGGTGTCACGGAAATGAGATTTTTAAATCAATAATCAAATCAATCATCTCGATTACCAAATCAATAATCACATGGATTATCTCGACTAACATTGTTGTAGGTCGTTAAGTTACCATTGTTGTAGGTCGTTAAGTTTCTTCTTAAATATCATGTTAAGAGGTGCTCATTTGAGGTTAAAGTCTTAGCTTTTGGTTTTTTTACACTATTTGAAGTTTTTCGTATTGTAATTGTTGTTAAGTTTTTTAGCGTAATTAAATTTAAAAGTAAAAAAGATTACGTCATTATAAACAGCTCAAAAGATGAAGGAAAAAGAAAAGAAAAGAATCTAAAAAACCAAGAAAATAAAAAAAGATAAAATTATATAGTCGGAAGCTCAAAACTTAAGCTAAAACTCACTTAAGCATGACTAAAGTTTGTTCACCGACACTACTAGAGAACTTGGTCCGTGCATTCTCTCAATCTCTCTCATCATATGTTACGGGGCTATTTGGTACTTTGGTTCATGCGTGCGAACCTTATCAATGTGTGCCAAATTTCGAAATTACCTAGCCCAAGTTTTTAACAAGAAGACGAAGTAACGGTATCAAAATTTAGTAACAAATTGATACTTTTTTAACAGTGAACCAAATGGATGCAAAAATTAACAAAGTTACCTAATTTTGGTTTATTGTGCCTAAAAAAACTTGCGATTCTTTTATCACACCACCGTCTATGTGCACCATGCCTCGTCCAAATCTAGCCGGATGGGCCACCTAGCATGGGCTGACATGGGACCGTGTAGGCCTGGTTAACTAAACGAGTTGTGTCTTGCTGTAAGGTCGAGAAGACTGACTAAAGGAGGGTGATAGGCACTTTTAAAATCTCTTTGATTAAAACCGAGTTTATACACGGAAATATAAATCAAATCGGTTTTATATAATTAAGACCTAAAACATCTAGTTTCACCTAAGTACATCAATACCCTAAGTCTATCTTAAGATTTGCGATTCTACGGTGACAATCAATCAATTCAATTATACGAATATAAATTAAGTACGAGAAAGTAAACCACAATTGACACACGATGTTTTATCGTGGTGTTAAGAAACTTATCGGTTTTTCCTAATCACATTGATGTAAGTTCAAACGAATTGAACCGGCTCCATGAATTAAGTAAATCACCTTAATTTTCACTAGTGGGAGTTATTTTCCTCTTCAGGTAGGTGAGCTCTAATCGTCACAACACTCAAGACCTTCTCACAAACTTCTTTGAGAATATTACTAGGCCTGGTGCCTCCAAGGTTGGCTAAAAGTCAGCAACCTCCAAGAGTAACAAGTCAAGCACCTTACTTGACTTTCACCACGTGCAACGAATGTACAAACTCAATATAAATACAAAATACATCTCTAGAGGCAACACATGCAATTAGAGACCTCTCTCATTACTCGTAAGATGTAACAAATACACAATTGAGTGGAGAGCCTTACATTAGCTCAAGAATGCAGAATGGGGGCATCAACAGCATTCTCCAATCACCCACATGGGGGTATTTATATCCCACACAAAGAAACTAGCCATTGAGAACACAACCCATGAAACGCGGTAGTATCGCAAGCTATCGGTCGATACTACTGCTCCCCTCACAACGGCTAAAACTAGTCATTACAAATTTCGAGCAATTTGACCACCCTCACAAGGGCCGGTCAGACCTCACACCAGTCGGACTGCCACATAGGTCGACCAGACCGCACCAATCGAGGCATGATTCACAACAAGTTACAAAATATATTTGCACACTTTAGAATCATGACATAAGAATTAGGTACATGGACTCAACTCGTTTGCAAAAAATATTCACAAACCTAAGTTATATACTACAAGGATCGTGCATAAGCTTCAACTATTTGCAAAACACATTCGCAAATCCTAAACATTATACCACACGTAGTAGGAAATATAGACTTCAATCATTTGCAAAACAAATTTGTAAATCTAAGTCACATGTCACAAGGATTATACATGAGTTATAATTATTTGCAAAACACATTAGCACATTCTAGCATCATGCTAAAGAGAGCTAGAGCAAGTGATTGATCTATCAACATAAGATGAGACTTAAGCTGCTAGATATAACTACTCTTGATAGTATGATAACCTATACTACCAATCCGGTTTTTCAACCAAACAACAAGACTAGTAAAAGACCAGAAACGCATACTTATCCTATATAGTTATACTTTTGCCTTAATGTCAGACCCAGATTTTACAATCCGGAATCTACTGTGTTTAACTGCACTATTCCCTGGATTAGTAGATAGTGCACACAGTTACAGTTCTGAATATCAAAGTACATATCATGCGGAAACGTAAATATAATAGTAGACTTACTCATGGGCCGATTAGGCTGAAATCAATAAATTGCAGCAGCGGAAGAACGAAGCACACAGGTGGGACCTTCAGGACGTGCCCACAGGCAGCCAACTGGAGGTACGCGACCTAGTTCTCGACATCTTCATCCTCTTCACCATCGTGATCCAAAAATATTATTGAAGCGTAGTGATCCAATTCCTGCTTCTGAATTTGTCGCAAAAGCGAGCGTGAGCACTCCGACCCCGTGCTCCGCGAGCCAACACACAGAATGCAATATTTAACATGTATGGCTAATCAAATGAAGGTTGGGGCTCATTTTATTTTTGCGTAGAGTGCTTTTGAATACAATTACTTAAAAATTCCTGAGACCTAGCATTTTGAACAAAAGCATAATGTTCAGAATATGCAATAATAATAGCGATCCAGATTCCATCCACCGTTACATGGCATCTGCACCATATAGCAATTCTTCAGCGTTATAGCCGCTTAACTTACCACTGGGACGACACCCAGGACAATTCCAAACTAGGGCCTTACACTGCCCTTCCACTTTTCCAACCCATCATAAAGCATTTTGAAATAGAACTATATCTGGTTAAGTTCCCATGTCCGCCCTTGACCGTGGGCACGGCTATTCGAATAGTTTTGACTCTGCAGAGCTTGTACACTTTCACCACAAGAGATAATCAACCCATTGCCCCACATGATACCTTAGACATGTGGTTGAGCAGACCATCACAGTGACTTTTCAAATTATCAAAGTCCTTTTGTCATCTCATCTTATGGGAAACTGCCCACTTGCGGTGGGTCCCATCTATGCGCGGGATGTTTCCCACAGCTACTAGCGTACGGGCTCCACTCCCCTCTGCGCTAGCACGACTGGGAAACTTCACCCTCCACTGGTGTCCCTTCAGGCCTCCCTTGCCATAGCGTAGTCCCTTCACACCCCCTACCAGTGAGATGAGTCTGGGATTTCGACAAATTTACTTAGCCAAGTCGTACTTTACGGACTTGTGGTTGTACGGTTTTACACGGGGTGACATGACAAGATTCAGTCCTTAGTGGCATCTGGGCGGTCTTATCACTAACCCACTTTGTGCATCCACTGCACCACACATACACACCCTCGAACCAATCCGCCCAGATATTTAAGCAAGTTGGGGATATTGGGGTGTGTAAAATAGTCATAACAAATATACCAGTCATTATCGCCATGACTGCCCAAACCAGTTTCTCACGATTAAAAGTGACAATGAAACTTGGGGCATTTCAGCGCCCCGTGTATAACTATGCAGTACTAAGCGTAGCATATCATTAGGGACTTATTTTCGAAATGTTACTGGTATAATTTTTCTAGGGCGACAAGGTTCATACATTCAATCATTTCAATGGAAGGGGTATTATTATTCAAGGTAAACCACGGCATATAACTAGAGTATTAAATTAAACATGTATTTGTATAAAGATAACAGCATGCAATTTGTTAATTTAAAACAAAGTAATTTGCACGAAAAGTAGGTTCAACATGATCAAAGTATTGACTCGCCTTGGTCACAGTGATCTGGTGCTTGATTATCCGGAGCTTCTAGGGCTGCTGCCTCGAGCTCTTCTTCTTGAGCCTCGTAAGCTATTTTAATCGCGCGCGAAAATTTGGATAAAAAGAAAACATCAAATCAACAAAATATCATCAGAAATTCAAATGAACTCTAAAAATTATGATTTTAGTTCCATTGGACAGATCTTGATTTTAGATGAATTTAGAAATTTGTCTCACTCAATTTGGAGTTAAAATGAGAAAGTTATGATTATTTGAAGTTCTCAGGTGAAATTAATTCCAGAAAATATGAATTATCTGACATGTGGGACCCACTGGTTATTTAAATCTTTTAATCTTTTTATTATATTCTCTAATATGTGTGTATGACATGTGGGACCCACCAGTCAGTGATTCATTGAAATCCAGCGGCTGACATGTGGGACCCAGGGGTCCTGGACCCATCTGTCAGCGGGCGGCGCCGACAGGCGGGGCCCGGAAGTCAGTCGGCCCACCGGCCGACAGCGGCTGACGGGCGGGGTCCAGCTGTCAGCGGGGGATTTTAAAAGAAATGCTCGACCGCAACGCGCGGAGCTGGGGTTCGAACGCGCGCCGCGGGAGCAGGGGGAGGGAGAGACGAGCGGCGATAACCAAGTGAGCGGGGAGGCATTGCCTACCCCATAAGGGTGGTCAAACCTTTTGAGGTATGTCGCGGAGGAGGCCGGGCAGAGGAAGTCGAGGGCGACGGTGGCCAGCGGCGAGGGCTGCCAGGGAGGTCCTGGGGTTGCGTGGAATACAACCCCTGGGCGATGGGGAAGCTGCTGGCGAGGTCGGTGGAGACGGAGGGGCACGGTGGCGGGCCGGCGGCGTGCGACGGCGGCGGTTCAGGGAGGTGATCGACGCCGGCGATGCTCGGGCGATGGGAGACCTGAGGGAGGAGGGGGTCGGCTTCGCCTTGCTTCCGCGAAGCTCTGGGAGCAAAGGATTGCTTTGGGGGCGGCCGGAATCGGCGGCAGCTCGGTCGTCGGCCGCGAGGAAGAAGATGTCGCCGGCGGGGATTGAGGGCACTACTGTTCGATTTCTTGCAGGGGAGGGGAGAGTGAAGCATTGCGGCGCAATTTCGACTCCCGGGAGGGGCTTTTATAGCCGGAGAGAGGCGCGCGGCGAGGGCGGCATCTGGCGCACCTCTGTTCACGCGGGGAAGGGGAGAAGAACGAGATCTCCTCCGGGATTTCGTAGGAGAGAGGTGGAGGGAGAGGTGCGTTCCCCCTCCTGTTGGTGCTTTGAACTTGCTCGCGAGGTGAGAGAGGGAGAGCGGAGGATTTGCTGCGGCAGAGGAACAAACGCGAGGGGGAGCTGCGTCGCGGGCGCGTGGAGGGGAGGGGAGGAAGAAGAGCCTGACGGCTCGGGCCCACCGGCCAGCGGGAGACGTCGCGCGCGAGGCAGCGGGTCCGCTCGTTAGCGGAAGCGGGCGCGCGGGGGAGATGGGCTGCAGAGCGCTGGCGCACTGGGCCGCGCGTGCGCGCTGACCGCGTGCGGAGAGAGGGCTGGGCCGGGGTGACGGCCGGCCTGGCTTCCTTTATCCTATTTCTTTTCTTTTACTTTTAGTTTAGACACTTGTGTGTATTATCTATGTATATCTTCATATAATTTCAATTATATTTACCCTCTTTCTTGCTCCTCTAAATCTCTGTACTTTTTATTTAGCATAAATTTCATAGATTTCATATTTTATTAAGTGCACGTGTATTTATTTATTTATGCACATATCCATAGTTGATGACTTTCTTATTATATTTATTTCCTCGTTATTTATTATTTTTTATTATTTTTATAATCATTTACAGGTTGAGGGTTTTAAGCCAAATCTCTCCCCTTCCTTTTCTGGATCACCTTTTCAGATTCTTAACTTAAAATTTTAGCCTTCTAGTGTTTTAGACATGTTTATTTCTTCTTTAACTTTTTGGAACCTTCACCAAATCTTTTTTTTTCAGAAAAATCCCATAAACTCCAAATTCAAATAAAAAGCAAATAAAATAATCCAAAAGCTCCGCAATTTAATATTTATATTTTTCAGGATGTTACACTTAAGCACCCTTTTGAAACTTGATGACGAGCATCTCCACTTGAAGTCTGGGTCTTGTTTTGATATGCATCAACTCATGATGCATCCTTCACTTTTCCTCCATCAACACATGATGAATTTTTTTCTTGATTTGATGATCAACGCATGATCATCTTTTCTTTGAAATCTTGACTTGATGGTCATCAACCCATACCACCATCCTTTATCTCGGACCTTAACTTGATGATAATCAACTCATGTACCATCCAAAATCTTTATCATCATGGGTACCTATTAATCCAACTCATGAAAAATATCAGTCTCATAATATGATTATCATTAATTACCAAAATATACCATTAACTTATAATGACGAGTCTAGATTCTTCACTTACTGGCTCATGAGCTTAGCCTCAGACCTAGGCTCTGCCCAATGAGATCACGACGGCACAACCCAGGCACGTGTAGCACAACAGGCCAAGGATGGTTCATTTAGCACGCCCTCTGAATTGTTTCTTGAGAAGAAATGATCATTCATTCCCAACCCCTTCGAGTTTTTGAAGTCATCATTTGTTAAATGAAAAATGCGGCCCCTGCAGAGCATTAAGGAGCACCATTCTTACATACGTGTACATATACTGTTGTATCACTACACTGTCCTGGTTTTCTTTTCCGTAGAAACATTTCATAGTTGCGATGAAACTAAACTGGAACTTTGTTTTACCTATTTGGAAAGTTATTTTCTCTTGAAATATGGTTTTGTGTTGTTTGATCGTGTACCTCCGAAGCAAGCAGGCTTCATCGCCACTTTGACATGGAGTTTGAGGCTTTGAGCTTGAAATGGATCATGATTCATGAATGATGGAATGGCGTCAATTTAAACATTACCTTTGCTCGGTTTAATCCTTCTACTTGTTTCTATTCCATTTCTGCAATTACTGTGCTAATATTGTATTCATCAACCGTGGATCATACAAGACCGGGTTGACATTATCTTGTTAAAGAAGTATCGTTCCTACTTTGGAATTAGCTGACTACGGCTCTAAGAACTGTTACCAACGACTGGCTGGGAACCACTGGTAGCGGTTATGCTGCAGCAATTGGTACCTGGTGACCCAGCCAGTTCAGGCAATCAGTTTAATGCTACTTGTGCTGAGTTTTTTTTTTTGAAAAGGAAAACAAAGTCTTCCATTAACCATTGGCTCTAGGCGAGTCGCCAGAGACCAGATCAGTTACAAAGGCGGGGACTTGGTTCATGAACAGCTCTGAACCCGAGCAAACAACGCTCGCCCCATACCAAGCTAGGCTATCAGCCACCTTGTTGCATGATCTCGAACAAGCCCGGATCACACATTGCACAAACGACATCGAAATGAAGCTTCTAATCTGACGAAACAAACACCCCTCAGTGCTTCTATCCAACTCCGTTGAGGTCAGCCCTTTCTACAGGTTTGTTGCATCTGTTTCGAGTAAAATTCGGCTCATTCCCAACTCAGCAACTCGACGAAGACTCATCAGAGCAGCTTGTGCTTCGGCCTGCAAGGGGCTCGAAACTCTTTCCAGCCTCCCACAACCCCCTTCCAGAAATTCACCATTGTTATTGCGAGCAACAAATCCCCATCCACCATCTTGTGTATTGGCCCTAAAAGATGCGTCTACGTTGATCTTGTACATGTCCATCGGTGGAGGTTCCCACCTCAACTTTTCCTTTGCTCCCTTCTGGCCCTTTGGTTTTTTGAGCTTTTCAAACTCCTTCACATGATAGTCAACTGATGAACAAATTTCTGGGCCGAAGCTCTTCTTTCCCCTGCATTGACTTTATTTCTTGCTGACCACCATCTCCAAAATAGCACCCTGACCTGCATCTGAATCCCTGCATCTAGTCTCCAGATTGCCCTCACTGTTTCCTTCGCCGTGTTGCAGCTCACCAACCTAACTCGCACGTCCTCCAGGTTCATTAATCTCCAGCATTCCTTTACACCTTTGCATTTCAAAAACAGATGGCCGCCGTCCTCATCAGTTCTATTACACATCGGGCAAATTGTGTCACGCTTAATGCCCCTTCGTGCTAAATTCCTCCTAACTGCCAAGCTGTTATGAGCAAACCTCCACACAAACATCCTGACCTTATTTGGTGCTTCGAGCTACCATATTCTCTTCCAGTCAAAACCGGCGTCGTCTCTCATTCCCATCTCCGACCCCGAGGCGTCTCTTGCTTGTTCATGATCCCTTTTCCTTACTGCCACCTTGTAAGCTGATTTCACCGAGAAGGCTCCTTTTGAATCAAACTGCCAAGCTGGCCGGTCATCTATATCTGCATCCGTCTGTAAAGCTAGAATGGTGTTCATTTTTTTCCCTCGAGAACTAGTAACGTGCAAGTTTGAACGGCTACTGAACTACGCAGTTTTCTTTCTTGCTACTAGCAAGCTAGGGAATTCTCGACGTAATTCCACTGTAGTAGCCGGCTATGATTTATGGAGTCGTAGCGGCTGGCTGGACGGGGGCGGCCAAGCCGGAGAAAACTCCGGTGCGAAGGCGGCAGCGCGGGCGATTTTGGACGGCCAAGCCGCGAGGCCGCCGATATGTCGAGAGAACGGCGGCACCCGCACGGACAGCGGTGCCACGCCCGAGGTCTGCCAGCTCGTGCACCCTGCATGCGCTCGGCCGGGGGCAAGGTGGCTCGCGCAGTGGGATGGTTGTGCTGCCGGCGGGGCACCGACGAGGCCTGTTGGTTTCTAAAAATTATTATTTTTACAGTAAATAAATTTTCTATAGTATCTAATTTTGGAGTTTCTTTTGAAGATGGTATTTACTAGTTAATAGTTAATTGTAGTATATACTATAGTGATTTTTATATCAATTAAAATTACCCATGAATGTTTGTACAAGTTATTACTGTTGGTGACTACACGCCGTTCTTTCTACCAGCCTGACTAGTGATTTTCTGGCCGACAGCCGCGGCCCAGCTTAGGGCCAGCGTTTCCAACCTGACCACCTTGTTAGGCCAGGATTGGTTGGAGGTCTAGTGGCCCGAAAGGAACCGGGCTGTGCACTGTCCTAGCCCGCATTTTGCTCTGGTCCGAACCCATTTTTTTTTTACGAATTTGCCTGGCCTAGACAGCTAGACTATCATCATTTTTTTAAGGGCTCTAGACTATCATCAATTGATTGGCTAGCCGCTAATGGTGGTAACGTATGTAGCTCTATTTACGAAGACAAATTAGTAGTACTCCAAACGAAGCTCCTACGTCAACAGAAACTTGAGACTCGCAACTCTCAGATTGGGCTGCTGCCGCAAGGAAGAAAATCTGTCGCTGCCACGGTGCCGCCAGGAGCGCGCGAGCTGGGACTCGGAGGAGGGCACGCCCTCGTGTTCCGGCCGCCTCCGACTCCGAGTGCGCCGTGAGTGCAAGTGATGCGGTCACCGGAGCCCGAGGCAGCGTCGCACGTTCGCCCAGTTCCATGCTCTCGCTCGGTTTCCTTCCTTGCCGGTTCTGGCGGGTGGGCCCAAACCGGCGTGGGGAGCTGCGAGGCGGCCTTGGCACGCACCCGGTGTCCCGGCCGCCGACTCCGCCGCGCGGTCCAAGAGCGCGGCGCGTACGTCGCAACTCAGCCCGCACGTAAAAACGTTGTCCCATGCCGGCAGCACACGGACGCACGGCGCTTGGCGGCCACGCGCTCGGCAAGTTAACTACGAATGATCGTTTTTATCTTTGTGATGACTGACACTGGCTGCACATCTGGATCTGGAGATCACCGTGCGGGACATGGCATCCACGCATCAGCCATCTGGTTGTGCCAATTCAGACGGCCCAAATTGATCCCACATTGATAATCGGGTCTCACAAGTCAGATTCCCTTATGCATGATGGCACCGGTGATAACATATCCCTCCCTCTCGCTAATCTGCTTGTCCATGATGGCACAGGGACTTTGTCAGTGCGCATTAGAATATGCAACATAACTGTAGGATCGTTGATAGCAATCAGAGGAGGGGTGAATGATTGCAACGCACAACGGAAATCATTTTTTTATTTTCTACCTTTTAATATGCAAAAACCAGAAATAACAAAAGGAACCTAAAAATATTTTTTCCCTGAATTACTGTAGCAATCACTGTAGCATACTGTAGCAAATTACTGTAGCAAGGTACTGTAGCAAAACACTGTATCGATTTACTGTAGCAGCGAACTTCCGATGGATCAGCTAGCGTGCTCATTTTTTTTAAATCTTCTAATCAATTTATTAATTAAAACTAATTCATGTATGCAAGCAACAAAAATACCTAGACATAGATCAATGCATGCAGAATTTATAGGAATCAAAAAACCAAGAAAAAGGATAATAGATACGAATTAAAAAACTTACAAACTTTTATTCAAAAAGATGAACACTGTTCATCCATCAATCTCCTCAATTCATATACGTGAATCCGCCGCAAACTCTTTTATTCGCTCGTACCGCGCGTCTTCAAAACAACGCCTTCTCTTTTTCCCTCACGCGTATTTTTCCTCCACGGCTCCTCGGTACAACTCTTGCCATGCCACCGCATGCATATATATACACACACAGCCCAACTCCAACTAGGCCTTAAAATCCTAATCCAACTCCAACTAGGACTTAGAATCCTAATCCAACTCCAACTAGGACATAGAATCCTAATCCAACTCCAACTAGGACTTAGAATCCTAATCCAACTCCAACTAGGACTTCGAATCCTAATCCAACTCCAACTAGGACTTCGAATCCTAATCCAACTCCAACTAGGTCTGGGCCTTTTTACCTCAACTAGACTTTTGGCCCACTAATTTTCAAGGGACCCGAAACCCTTCCTAACACAGGTTTTTCACACTCACGACTTTTCTAACACGTCACGTGTCGAAGCCTCCAGGACCGCACCTCCCGTAGCTTCTCCACGTATCATCCACCTTCGATCTCCATGCGCCCCAAGCATGAGCCCGATCATCTCGTGACCTCCTTGACCGTCTGAACCTCAGATCTCCCCATCCTAGTTCCGGTCCACCTCGTCACCGACCATGATCGCCTCCATGCTCAACCTGCACATGCAAAGACCAAAGAACATTCTTCCGGCACAAGTTCGTCTCAACTTGGCCAACATCAGTCCGCACACACGCAACACAACTCGCATAACACCGCTAAACGAAATCACCAATTATTCATCATAACAAATTAACCATTGTCAATTATTCATCACCAAAATATCCTAAACCTAGCCACATGGTCTAACAATCTCCCCCTTGATGAATACATTGACAACACCACAAAATTGTATGATGAATTAGCTTCAAATAGATATAAGTGAAGAACTAAAGCCGAAAAACAGTTTAAACCATAAGTCTCAAATCTCTCCCCCTCAACACAAGAGAGGTAATTTTATTCTCCCCAAATTCTCTTTAATTTCTTGCAAAGCACACAAAATCTCTCCCCCTTTGGCAATGTAATCATCAAGAAAATTTAAAGAAAAAATAATTCTAAGACGGAGCAATGAAAGTAAAAATCAAGAAGCTTTGTAGATTATCCAAGTTATTGTGCATTTATTTAATAAAGCAACCAAGACATATTTTTGAGTAGAGTTATCTAGATCATATTAAGCCATATATCACATAGCAATGTTAAAACAAATTTTCAATATGATTAAGCAATTTATATCAATGACAGACATCTCAACAATGACCAAACCAATTATAGAGAGCACAATGAGATATCACAACGCAAAGTCAAAACCTAAAAGGGAGGCAAATTTTAACTCTAGACGGGCTAGCAGTCTCATGTAACAACTTATTGCTTCACACTCAAATTTTAGGCATGTGGCATGCTTGTAGCATACTTCTTTTCATAATGACATACTTTTCTTCTTCTTCCTTTTTTTTTGATGGTGGCATGCTTGAAGCATACTTCTTTTTATTTTGCGCACTTTTGTGTCTTTTTTTTTGTTCACCATGGCATGCTTGAAGCATACATCTTTTCAATTTTTTCTTTATATACTCTCTTTTTTTAATAACATGCCAAATTGAGTGATCATAAGAATTGGAACATGAAACATGCGGGCCTCATAATCAAGAGTTAAAATAAGACTCACAATCAAGCTAATCCTTTTCGATGGACATCGCAAAGTAATAACTATAATTAATCTAGTCAAAGTATTTCCGCCATGTCATATTTTTAATTCAAATGTAGCAATTTAATTATAAACAATCCTGATCAAAGCTACACAACATATGAATAGATATGATAAAGAGAGCTCTACTACTCAATTGATTTCAATGACTTGGATTTGATGAGTTATTTGACAAGGATAATAAACAAAGCTTCCAAAATTTTTAAACAACAAGCTCCCCCTCAGAATAATCCCATAAGATGTAATACTCCCAACTTACTTCGCAATTGAGGGAAACGAGAAGTATCAAACGATTTCATGTGCAAATTAGCAACTTGAGAATTTAACAAGATGTAAGACAACATTACCTTTTCCACATGGTCTTTCAAACAGTGAAATCTCTTGCAAACCATCAAAGGAGTGAAGAACCATCAAGTGTTCCAATCAAGCGATGATAAAAAAACGGAACCCAATTTAGCTCATCTTCTCCATCCTTGTCAGCTGTTCTTACATGACAGGAAACATCGGTCTCACAGTATTGGGGTTAGTAAAATAAGATTTAGGAATCCAGTACTGTGACACACGACGAACAGGAGCAACAAAGCTAGAACCAAAATCACGTGCATGTGGATGATTAGAATGCCGAAAAGAACATGAATCATTTGAATTAAATCCCAATCTAGCATGTGAAGCAGATTTAAAGCCATCATGAAAGTTCTCAAAAAACATAGCTTTCACATTAGTTCTAGGAACAAAAGACATTGCATGTTTTTGTCTCAAAGCATTCAATCTTTCCTTTCTCTCTTTCTTGACACGTCTAAAGCAAAATTCATTCAAGTGTCCATCTCTTCCACAATAGGTGCAATGAAATTTAACATAACCAGAATTCTTTTGAGATGATGAGCTAGCACCTACATTATTATTTGATGAACTTTGCACAAAGCCAGCTAATTTAAACACAGTTTGAATTGGTTCAAGTTTCACTTCAATTTTTCCAGGTTCAAGAGACTTAATAATCTTAGGAGGATTATTCTTGGCATGCTCAACAAAATTAAATCATAAACCATGATTTTTCACACTTATTTTTGACTTGTCTAGAATCATATTCAAATTTTTCTTGCCAAAAGAAAATCTCCCTAAAGTGTCTTTTAGGTACTCATTCTCTTTAGCTAGAGTGGGACAAGTTGTGCATTTATTAGATTCATTCACAAGATTTTTAGAAGCACTAGACTGAGCTAATCTTTCTTCTTCAGTAAAATCATTAAGTTGTCTAGTCAAAACTTCTATTTCAGTGTTAAGCTTAGGACAATTTGAGCAAGAAGAAATCTCATGATAAAGCATCTGTTGAATTGTTTCCTGAGAGGAACTAAGTCTAGCTTCTAACAAATCACATTTAGAGCAAGCGATTGAGCATTTAAAATACTTGATTCTAAATATGAGGAAGAACTAAACTTGAGCTTTCCAATTTCATCATTAGCACATTTCAATTTTTCATCACAAGAGTCATGTGCCAATCTTAATTCATCAAATTTAGTAGTTACATCTCTAAGTTGATCCATGTTTAAAGCATTCAGTGACCTAGCATTCTCTAACTCAGAATGTAAAATTTGACAGGACTCACAAGATTCATCATCAGGAATTAAAACTCTAAGTCTTGCAATTTCAGAATTTAGAGATTCAATCAAAGTATCGTATTTCTTAATCTTTTTATTTTTCTTTTCTAGCAAAGTACCAAGTTTAGCAACAGCTTTAGCTAAATCATCATAAGAAGGTTCTACCTCATTGTAGTTGTCGCTGTCAAGATCATCATTGTCGGTGGAGCTTTTGCTACTTGCCATTAGACACAACCTAGTTAAATCTTTCTTGCCTTTGGGAGTATCATCCTCGCTGTCCGTGTCCACATCACTCAAATTAATTTGCTCAAGAGCTGCAAGAACACGATGCACCACCTTGCGATTTATATAGCCATTCTTTTTATTCTTCCTTTTTTCCTTCTCCATCTCTTCTTTCTTCTCATTTTCTTCCCTTGCAAATTTTGCTAGAAACTTTGGACATTTAGGACGAATATGATTGAGATCACCACATTCATAGCACCTTTGAGGACCAAAATTTCCTCTCTTTCTTGATCTCACATTCTGTAAGGCTCTTGTGAAGCGTGTAGAGAGGAGTTCCAAAACATCTTCCGGGAGTTGCTCTAGCTGTTCATCGGTTAGTGAAGACAAAGAAGACAAAGCATAGCTAGTAGAAGAATTATCACCATTAGACTTGCTAGATTGTGAAGCTAAAGCAATTGATTTATTACCATTATTTTTTCTAGCAAAAACATCTAATTCATGAGTTTTCAATTTAGAATAAAGTACATCTAATGTAAGTGTACTCATGACAGTAGATTCTCTAATGGATGTAACCTTCATCTCCCATATCGACATATCTAATGCTCCAAGTAATTGACGTGCATTTTCAGCATCAGTATAAGTAACATTAACAGCACGTAGGTTACTAAGAATTTTATTAAAGCGGGCAAAGAGATCATCTATTGATTCACCAGGTTTCATCTCAAAACGCATTTAATCCTTTTTGTACATGTCTTGACGTACCTCTTTAATAGTAGATGAACCCTCATGATAATCACACAATGCTTTCCATACCTCATATGCGGATTTAAGATGCACAACACGATCAAAATCACTCCTTCCTAGTCCTTGAATTATCAGGTTCCTTGCCTTGCTATTTGTCTCCACTTGTGCCATGTTCGCCGCTGTCACATCATCGTTCTCGGGCACTTGATAAGGCTTGTAGACCATCTCTCATATTGCAAAGCCTTGAGCTTGAATATATGCTTCCATCTTTGCTTTCCAATATTGAAAATCAACACCATCGAAAACACAAGGTTTTGTGGAATACCTATCCGTCGACATGTTTTCTAATCACCGGTTAAGATCAATTAGAAAAATAAACCTGCTCTGATACCACTTGTAGGATCGTTGATAGCAATCAGAGGGGGGTGAATGATTGCAACGCACAGCGGAAACCCTTTTTTTATTTTCTACCTTTTAATATGCAAAAACCAGAAATAACAAAAGGAACTTAAAAATATTTTTTTCCTGAATTACTGTAGCAATCACTGTAGCATACTGCAGCAAATTACTGTAGCGAGGTACTGTAGCAAAACACTGTAGCGATTTACTGTAGCAGCGAACTTCCGATCGATCAGCTAGCGTGCTCATTTTTTTTAAATCTTCTAATCAATTTATTAATTAAAACTAATTCATGTATGCAAGCAACAAAAATACCTAGACATAGATCAATGCATGCAGAATTTATAGGAATCAAAAAACCAAGAAAAAGGATAATAGATACGAATTAAAAAACTTACAAACTTTTATTCAAAAAGATGAACACTGTTCATCCATCAATCTCCTCAATTCATATACGTGAATCCGCCGCAAACTCTTTTATTCGCTCGTACCGCGCGTCTTCAAAACAACGCCTTCTCTTTTTCCCTCACGCGTATTTTTCCTCCACGGCTCCTCGGTACAACTCTTGCCATGCCACCGCATGCATATATATACACACACAGCCCAACTCCAACTAGGCCTTAAAATCCTAATCCAACTCCAACTAGGACTTAGAATCCTAATCCAACTCCAACTAGGACATAGAATCCTAATCCAACTCCAACTAGGACTTAGAATCCTAATCCAACTCCAACTAGGACTTCGAATCCTAATCCAACTCCAACTAGGACTTCGAATCCTAATCCAACTCCAACTAGGTCTGGGCCTTTTTACCTCAACTAGACTTTTGGCCCACTAATTTTCAAGGGACCCGAAACCCTTCCTAACACAGGTTTTTCACACTCACGACTTTTCTAACACGTCACGTGTCGAAGCCTCCAGGACCGCACCTCCCGTAGCTTCTCCACGTATCATCCACCTTCGATCTCCATGCGCCCCAAGCATGAGCCCGATCATCTCGTGACCTCCTTGACCGTCTGAACCTCAGATCTCCCCATCCTAGTTCCGGTCCACCTCGTCACCGACCATGATCGCCTCCATGCTCAACCTGCACATGCAAAGACCAAAGAACATTCTTCCGGCACAAGTTCGTCTCAACTTGGCCAACATCAGTCCGCACACACGCAACACAACTCGCATAACACCGCTAAACGAAATCACCAATTATTCATCATAACAAATTAACCATTGTCAATTATTCATCACCAAAATATCCTAAACCTAGCCACATGGTCTAACAATCTCCCCCTTGATGAATACATTGACAACACCACAAAATTGTATGATGAATTAGCTTCAAATAGATATAAGTGAAGAACTAAAGCCGAAAAACAGTTTAAACCATAAGTCTCAAATCTCTCCCCCTCAACACAAGAGAGGTAATTTTATTCTCCCCAAATTCTCTTTAATTTCTTGCAAAGCACACAAAATCTCTCCCCCTTTGGCAATGTAATCATCAAGAAAATTTAAAGAAAAAATAATTCTAAGACGGAGCAATGAAAGTAAAAATCAAGAAGCTTTGTAGATTATCCAAGTTATTGTGCATTTATTTAATAAAGCAACCAAGACATATTTTTGAGTAGAGTTATCTAGATCATATTAAGCCATATATCACATAGCAATGTTAAAACAAATTTTCAATATGATTAAGCAATTTATATCAATGACAGACATCTCAACAATGACCAAACCAATTATAGAGAGCACAATGAGATATCACAACGCAAAGTCAAAACCTAAAAGGGAGGCAAATTTTAACTCTAGACGGGCTAGCAGTCTCATGTAACAACTTATTGCTTCACACTCAAATTTTAGGCATGTGGCATGCTTGTAGCATACTTCTTTTCATAATGACATACTTTTCTTCTTCTTCCTTTTTTTTTGATGGTGGCATGCTTGAAGCATACTTCTTTTTATTTTGCGCACTTTTGTGTCTTTTTTTTTGTTCACCATGGCATGCTTGAAGCATACATCTTTTCAATTTTTTCTTTATATACTCTCTTTTTTTAATAACATGCCAAATTGAGTGATCATAAGAATTGGAACATGAAACATGCGGGCCTCATAATCAAGAGTTAAAATAAGACTCACAATCAAGCTAATCCTTTTCGATGGACATCGCAAAGTAATAACTATAATTAATCTAGTCAAAGTATTTCCGCCATGTCATATTTTTAATTCAAATGTAGCAATTTAATTATAAACAATCCTGATCAAAGCTACACAACATATGAATAGATATGATAAAGAGAGCTCTACTACTCAATTGATTTCAATGACTTGGATTTGATGAGTTATTTGACAAGGATAATAAACAAAGCTTCCAAAATTTTTAAACAACAAGCTCCCCCTCAGAATAATCCCATAAGATGTAATACTCCCAACTTACTTCGCAATTGAGGGAAACGAGAAGTATCAAACGATTTCATGTGCAAATTAGCAACTTGAGAATTTAACAAGATGTAAGACAACATTACCTTTTCCACATGGTCTTTCAAACAGTGAAATCTCTTGCAAACCATCAAAGGAGTGAAGAACCATCAAGTGTTCCAATCAAGCGATGATAAAAAAACGGAACCCAATTTAGCTCATCTTCTCCATCCTTGTCAGCTGTTCTTACATGACAGGAAACATCGGTCTCACAGTATTGGGGTTAGTAAAATAAGATTTAGGAATCCAGTACTGTGACACACGACGAACAGGAGCAACAAAGCTAGAACCAAAATCACGTGCATGTGGATGATTAGAATGCCGAAAAGAACATGAATCATTTGAATTAAATCCCAATCTAGCATGTGAAGCAGATTTAAAGCCATCATGAAAGTTCTCAAAAAACATAGCTTTCACATTAGTTCTAGGAACAAAAGACATTGCATGTTTTTGTCTCAAAGCATTCAATCTTTCCTTTCTCTCTTTCTTGACACGTCTAAAGCAAAATTCATTCAAGTGTCCATCTCTTCCACAATAGGTGCAATGAAATTTAACATAACCAGAATTCTTTTGAGATGATGAGCTAGCACCTACATTATTATTTGATGAACTTTGCACAAAGCCAGCTAATTTAAACACAGTTTGAATTGGTTCAAGTTTCACTTCAATTTTTCCAGGTTCAAGAGACTTAATAATCTTAGGAGGATTATTCTTGGCATGCTCAACAAAATTAAATCATAAACCATGATTTTTCACACTTATTTTTGACTTGTCTAGAATCATATTCAAATTTTTCTTGCCAAAAGAAAATCTCCCTAAAGTGTCTTTTAGGTACTCATTCTCTTTAGCTAGAGTGGGACAAGTTGTGCATTTATTAGATTCATTCACAAGATTTTTAGAAGCACTAGACTGAGCTAATCTTTCTTCTTCAGTAAAATCATTAAGTTGTCTAGTCAAAACTTCTATTTCAGTGTTAAGCTTAGGACAATTTGAGCAAGAAGAAATCTCATGATAAAGCATCTGTTGAATTGTTTCCTGAGAGGAACTAAGTCTAGCTTCTAACAAATCACATTTAGAGCAAGCGATTGAGCATTTAAAATACTTGATTCTAAATATGAGGAAGAACTAAACTTGAGCTTTCCAATTTCATCATTAGCACATTTCAATTTTTCATCACAAGAGTCATGTGCCAATCTTAATTCATCAAATTTAGTAGTTACATCTCTAAGTTGATCCATGTTTAAAGCATTCAGTGACCTAGCATTCTCTAACTCAGAATGTAAAATTTGACAGGACTCACAAGATTCATCATCAGGAATTAAAACTCTAAGTCTTGCAATTTCAGAATTTAGAGATTCAATCAAAGTATCGTATTTCTTAATCTTTTTATTTTTCTTTTCTAGCAAAGTACCAAGTTTAGCAACAGCTTTAGCTAAATCATCATAAGAAGGTTCTACCTCATTGTAGTTGTCGCTGTCAAGATCATCATTGTCGGTGGAGCTTTTGCTACTTGCCATTAGACACAACCTAGTTAAATCTTTCTTGCCTTTGGGAGTATCATCCTCGCTGTCCGTGTCCACATCACTCAAATTAATTTGCTCAAGAGCTGCAAGAACACGATGCACCACCTTGCGATTTATATAGCCATTCTTTTTATTCTTCCTTTTTTCCTTCTCCATCTCTTCTTTCTTCTCATTTTCTTCCCTTGCAAATTTTGCTAGAAACTTTGGACATTTAGGACGAATATGATTGAGATCACCACATTCATAGCACCTTTGAGGACCAAAATTTCCTCTCTTTCTTGATCTCACATTCTGTAAGGCTCTTGTGAAGCGTGTAGAGAGGAGTTCCAAAACATCTTCCGGGAGTTGCTCTAGCTGTTCATCGGTTAGTGAAGACAAAGAAGACAAAGCATAGCTAGTAGAAGAATTATCACCATTAGACTTGCTAGATTGTGAAGCTAAAGCAATTGATTTATTACCATTATTTTTTCTAGCAAAAACATCTAATTCATGAGTTTTCAATTTAGAATAAAGTACATCTAATGTAAGTGTACTCATGACAGTAGATTCTCTAATGGATGTAACCTTCATCTCCCATATCGACATATCTAATGCTCCAAGTAATTGACGTGCATTTTCAGCATCAGTATAAGTAACATTAACAGCACGTAGGTTACTAAGAATTTTATTAAAGCGGGCAAAGAGATCATCTATTGATTCACCAGGTTTCATCTCAAAACGCATTTAATCCTTTTTGTACATGTCTTGACGTACCTCTTTAATAGTAGATGAACCCTCATGATAATCACACAATGCTTTCCATACCTCATATGCGGATTTAAGATGCACAACACGATCAAAATCACTCCTTCCTAGTCCTTGAATTATCAGGTTCCTTGCCTTGCTATTTGTCTCCACTTGTGCCATGTTCGCCGCTGTCACATCATCGTTCTCGGGCACTTGATAAGGCTTGTAGACCATCTCTCATATTGCAAAGCCTTGAGCTTGAATATATGCTTCCATCTTTGCTTTCCAATATTGAAAATCAACACCATCGAAAACACAAGGTTTTGTGGAATACCTATCCGTCGACATGTTTTCTAATCACCGGTTAAGATCAATTAGAAAAATAAACCTGCTCTGATACCACTTGTAGGATCGTTGATAGCAATCAGAGGGGGGTGAATGATTGCAACGCACAGCGGAAACCCTTTTTTTATTTTCTACCTTTTAATATGCAAAAACCAGAAATAACAAAAGGAACTTAAAAATATTTTTTTCCTGAATTACTGTAGCAATCACTGTAGCATACTGCAGCAAATTACTGTAGCGAGGTACTGTAGCAAAACACTGTAGCGATTTACTGTAGCAGCGAACTTCCGATCGATCAGCTAGCGTGCTCATTTTTTTTAAATCTTCTAATCAATTTATTAATTAAAACTAATTCATGTATGCAAGCAACAAAAATACCTAGACATAGATCAATGCATGCAGAATTTATAGGAATCAAAAAACCAAGAAAAAGGATAATAGATACGAATTAAAAAACTTACAAACTTTTATTCAAAAAGATGAACACTGTTCATCCATCAATCTCCTCAATTCATATACGTGAATCCGCCGCAAACTCTTTTATTCGCTCGTACCGCGCGTCTTCAAAACAACGCCTTCTCTTTTTCCCTCACGCGTATTTTTCCTCCACGGCTCCTCGGTACAACTCTTGCCATGCCACCGCATGCATATATATACACACACAGCCCAACTCCAACTAGGCCTTAAAATCCTAATCCAACTCCAACTAGGACTTAGAATCCTAATCCAACTCCAACTAGGACATAGAATCCTAATCCAACTCCAACTAGGACTTAGAATCCTAATCCAACTCCAACTAGGACTTCGAATCCTAATCCAACTCCAACTAGGACTTCGAATCCTAATCCAACTCCAACTAGGTCTGGGCCTTTTTACCTCAACTAGACTTTTGGCCCACTAATTTTCAAGGGACCCGAAACCCTTCCTAACACAGGTTTTTCACACTCACGACTTTTCTAACACGTCACGTGTCGAAGCCTCCAGGACCGCACCTCCCGTAGCTTCTCCACGTATCATCCACCTTCGATCTCCATGCGCCCCAAGCATGAGCCCGATCATCTCGTGACCTCCTTGACCGTCTGAACCTCAGATCTCCCCATCCTAGTTCCGGTCCACCTCGTCACCGACCATGATCGCCTCCATGCCCAACCTGCACATGCAAAGACCAAAGAACATTCTTCCGGCACAAGTTCGTCTCAACTTGGCCAACATCAGTCCGCACACACGCAACACAACTCGCATAACACCGCTAAACGAAATCACCAATTATTCATCATAACAAATTAACCATTGTCAATTATTCATCACCAAAATATCCTAAACCTAGCCACATGGTCTAACAATAACAACCCAACCCACGCCGTCAAAGGCCCTACGCCCCCCTCTCGCCACTGTCACCGCCAATGCAGCGACAACGACGGGCCCCTTAGTTGCAGCTCCATTCCAGATCTATATCGAGTGTGGCCTCGACTCCGGAGCTACATCGAGCATGGTGTCATGAAGCCTAGCAATAGGAGGTGACGTAGGGGGAGCCGTAGACGGCCGGATCTACTCGTCTCCGGGCTGGATCCAGGGTTGGTAGCCAGCCTGTGCCACCAAAGACCCTCCTCGCCGACGTTCCCTCTCGCCGCCATCGCCACCGGTGGGGCAACGGCGGGGGCCCCCTCAGCTGCAGCTCTGTTCCAGATCTATGTCGAGCGCGGGGGGAGCCGGAGGCAGCCGGATTTGAACATTTTTGGGTCAGATCCGGGCTTGGCGGGGGCCTCTCTCTTGCCCCCCTCTGCACGTTATCGCCTCTCGCGCTGCCGCCACCAACCACCAACGCCATACAACCAATGGCCGTGGCGCAAAGGCATCAGCTCGGGTGGCCGCTGGCGTCAAGGGTTCGGGCGGCCGCTGCCTCCGGCTCGGGCGCAGAGGTCGTTGGTCGGGCAGTCGTTGGCACAGGCGAGCATGCGGAAGAAGGCGAGCGTTGGAGTTTGCCGGGAGCAGCCGTCTAAATTGTGTTGGAGGCGTCAAGGTCGCAGCTGCATGCGATGGTGCGTCGGGGTGAAAACCTCAGGTCCGATTCTTGCCGGATCGGACGACTGCGACTCCTTCGATGTCGTTCCCTCCTTAGAGGCATTGCCTTAAGCCACCTGACCCCACCCTCTTCGCCTTTCCGTGTGTGCATTGGCTAGTATTAGTACTTCGGTGGTGGTAGTCCGCTCATTGTCAGGGGTTGTTCACCACAGATGTTTTTCTTGTCAAGCTGATCAGAATCGTGTTCTTTGTAACCCGTCTTTTTTTGCCTTTAATTCGGGCTTTCGGCCATTGATGTACTACACTTCTTCTTAATGAATGAAACACAATTCTTTTGCTTTTTCGAGAGAAAAAAAGTTGCCAACTTGCTGATCTATACAAGCATAACCCTCCAGCATTGAAATCCAGCAGATACTGCAATGCAAATCTCTGCCTTTCTCAGTAATGATTCATGAATTTCTATTAGTGGAAAACTTAAATCTGCTTCATTGTGTTTAAAAAAGACCTCATCACTTCATTGTGTTTAAAAAAGGCATCGTCACCTCAGTGATTCGATCACACATACAATGTGTTAAACAAACATCCCCAATTTGACTCTACCTAACCTGAATGTACAGATTTTGTAAGCTCAGCGAATAGACAAACGGAAAGCGATTCAGTTCTCTAAACCTTTTCGCGCGAATACACGATGAACACGCAGCTGGTACAACTTGAATCCCAGAAGACCGAGTTGACTGTCTGAGAGAGTACATTCCAGGTACAGCATGAATCTTCAAACCAGGACCAGGGGCCTAGGGCCTGTTCCCCCAACCCATGCCCTCAAGCAGCAGTACCGAAGCTCAAGCTGGCATCCTGCCCATGCTTTTCAAGTCATTTGCCATGATCAACACCTGAAAAGAGGAACCGTCAAGTTAGTCCATGCTCGAATCATGTATTCATAACTCTGAAAACAGACCAAATTCAACCAACTGCAAAATGGATTTGCCGTGCGTTCACTCCTAAGCCCCACAATTCATTGCTACCGACAACAGCGGTACCGAGGGCGTCTGATTCACCCCCCCCCCCCCCAGTTATTTTTAGGTTATCACCTAGAAGCCTGATGCATCAATATGGTTACATGTGGGGGGCATCGAAAGCATTACTTTAGATCAAAGGGAGGTGAAACTCAAAGATCAAAAACCCGGAACTGAAGGGAATCCCGACGGACGGGCGGTACCGGTAACCGACCGGTTACAGGAAAAATTCATGAATCAAAAATTGAATTTGGGTGGTTTGAAAATCGGTAACTGTTCCGGTAACCAGAAAACCGCTAAAAAAGGCCAAAATTTTGAATTTGAGTTGGGAGTACAATAATTAAAGCATATTTAGCTCATATAATAGGTAATCTCGTACCAAAATGCCTAAACCAACCTAGAAAATATATTAGGCCTAAAATTTGTTAGACATGTAGAGGTTGCAGAGTTATCACATTGTATACGGGCTCATTGCATATTGTCTCATGTATATATTTGGCCTCTTGGCCCCGTTGGAATACTAAGCCTACACTTCAACATGGTATTAGAGCAGGAGAGGGCTACGGTTAGGGTTTCCCAACCCTAGCCGCCGGCCGTCGCCGTCGCCGCATCTCCACCTCTGCTTCACCCGCGCGCCTCGGCCGCGCCTCTGCCGGATCGGAGCTCCCCACCGCCGGATCGGGGCTCCCCACCACCGGATCTGTCCGGACTCCGGATCTGGTCTCCCCGACGCCACCCGAGCTTTGTTGTTCTTCCACTACCTCTTCTATTGAGGTCGTCCCTCATTTCCCGCTGCACTACTCTCAACGTCCTCACCCTGACACACCCTCAGGTGTGCCTTCTTCGACCCCTTCCCCTCTTCCATACCTGCTAGGTCCTGCTCTAGTCTCTACTCCCCGGTATGATCTTTGTGATCGTAGTTCAATTAGGCCTCCTAAGTGCTATGGTTTTACGGCCACTGCTCTTGCTGAGCCTACGACTTACCATGAGGCTGTTGCTCATTTGGAGTGGCAGCACGCGATGGCAGAGGAGATTGCTGCTTTGAAGCATACTGGTACTTGGGATCTTGTTCCCCTACTTACTCGTGCCACTCCTATCACGTGTAAGTGGGTGTACAAGATTAAGACTCGCTCGGATGGTTCCCTTGAGCGCTACAAGACTCGTCTTGTGGTGCGTAGTTTTCAGCAGGAGTATGGTCGTGACTATGATGAGATATTTGCTCCTGTTGCTCATATGACCACTGTTCACACTCTCTTTGTTATGGCTTTTGTTCGTCAATGGTCCATCTCTCAGTTGGACATCAAGAATGCTTTTCTCTATGGTGAGCTGCGTGAGGTCTATATGCAGCCACCTCCTGGGTATTCTATCCCTGATGGGATGGTTTGTCGTCTTCGTCGCTCTCTCTATGGGCTCAAGCAAGCTCCTCGTGCTTGGTTTGTGAGCTTTTCTTCTGTCGTCACTGCTGCCGGTTTCATCGCTAGCAATCACAACCCTGCTCTTTTTGTTCACACTTCTTTTCATGGTCGTAAGCTTCTTCTTGTCTATGTGGATGATATGATTATCATTGGGGATGATCCACACCATATTGCATATATGTGAAGAAGTGTCTTGGTGAGCACTTCTTGATGTCTGACGTTGGTCCCCTTCGTTATTTCCTTGGGATTGAGTTTTGTTGTACGCCTGAGGACTACTACCTCTTCCAAGAGAAGTATATTCAGGATCTTCTTGCTCGTGCTAGTCTCACTGATCAGCGCATGGTGGATACTCCTATGGAGCTTGGAGTCCATCTTCGATCCACTGGTGGTGAGCCTTATAAGGACCCCACTCGATACCGTCACCTTGTTGGTAGTCTGGTCTATCTTGGGATCACTAGACCGGATATTTCTCACTCTGTCCACATCTTGAGTCAGTTTGTTTCAGCTCCCACTCAGGTCCACTATAGCCACCTTCTTCGTGTTCTGCGATATCTTCGTGGGATCATCTCTCGTTGTCTTTTCTTTCCTAGTTCTAGCTCCTTATAGCTTCAGGCCTACTCTGATGCGACCTAGGCTAGTGATCATTCTGATCGCCGGTCTCTTTTTGCCTACTGTGTCTTTCTTGGTTCCTTTCTTATTGCATGGAAGACTAAGAAGCAGACTGCAGTTTCTTGTTCGAGTGCTGAGGCTGAGTTGAGCGCTATGGCGTTGTTGATTGCTAAGATTACTTGGTTACGGTGGCTCCTCGTGAACTTTGGTGTTTCTGTTTCTGCACCGATTCCTCTCTTGTCAGATAGCACGGGTGCAATCAGTATTGCTCGTGATCCAGTGAAGCATGAGCTCACAAAATATATTGGTGTTGATGCTTCTTACATGAGATCGCAAGTGCAGGCACAGGTAGTTGCTCTTCAGTATGTGCCTTCTGAGATTCAGCTGGCAGATTTCTTCACTAAGGCATAAACAAGCTCTCATCACAGTTTTTATCTCTCTAAACTCGGTGTTTTTGATCCACCATGAGTTTGAGGGAGGTGTTAGACATGTAGAGGTTACAGGGTTATCACATTATATAAGGGCTCATTACATATTATATATATATACACACACACACACTAAGCCTACACTTCAACAAAAGTAAACCGGCCAGTGTTTTTTACCGATCCCACCAGTAAATCCGGCCGCTAACCACCGGGTTTTGTTCCCTGGGGTGAAACCCTAGGATCTGTCCTTGCTCACCGAAAATCTTTCTAGTTGGCCACTAAACTTTGCCTCTTCACCCTCCTTGCATGCATGCGCAGCGAAGGAGGGCAGAATGGCCAAGGCACTCAAAATCTTCTATCCCAAGCAATGGCACATCCTTGGAGCACTTTCACAATTCATGCGATCTTTGGAAAGTACTGCTTGGCAAATGACAAGGGACAAACTTTGAGTACTCCCAAGTACATGAATATACTCAAGCCGATAAGAAAAGGTTTTATTGATCATATACCCTCCCCTTAGATGAAAATTCAGAATTTACCCTCCTGGCACACGCGTCAGTGACTTATGATGACCCCACATATCATTGAGGTGGGAGGGTAAATCCTGAATTTCCCAACTAAGGGGAGGGTATATGATCCAATCCCCCATAAGAAAATGTTGAGGCCTCAGACTATTAAATGGATTAAAAGTACAGGTAGTGCAGCATTCTATGCACAGGAGATACCGCGACTCTAACTTTGACCAATGGAGTGGGTCTATGGACCTATAAATCGACCCATCCTGTGTTCTGCTTTCTCCTTCCCTTTCCTGTTAGTTACATGACAGACATACCCACAGCAGGGCCAGACAGTTAGTTATGCAGCCGTTAAACTGTGTAAGCTTCATGCTTGGGTTGGCCATCTTATCAGCCACCCTTGGGCCCTTCGTCGCCATTGCACAGAGAGGTAGGCACTGATACTTTTCTTTTTTGCATGTGCATACTAGAGCCAAGGCTTTTCATTCAAGTTCATTTCCTTCTTGGTGTAAATATGCATGTGCAACACACTGACATACGTTTTTTTGGATGAGAAACACACCGACATACGTTTTTTGATGGGAAACACACTGACATACTTACTGTCTGTTCTCAGAATTGCTGATGGTAACTAGCAGTGAGAGTGGACTAGAAACCAAGCTGGTAAGAACTGTAAGCACTGCCAAAACTTGTAACTATTTTTATGAAATGCACTATCCAGGACTCATGTCTAACTAAAGTTTCTCCTGATATGTAGGAGCTCAGTGTTGATAAGAGCAGCACAGATGAGGAAATCAGAAGCAATGTATTGACAGGACGAAAGATGGCTTTTGGAGATGCAGTCATGGAGAAGGACGCAAAGAATGCTGGAAGCAAACCTAGGTCAGGTGCAAACCATTCTGTTGGAAACTGTGGGCACGGAGGAAGGAAGGATTTGAGTATGAACTGCTATTTTAAAAGTAGAAAAATTCCTCCAGGGGTTAACTTTGATGGTCACATACCCTTCACTGCTGATTACCGTACACCCCGGAACCACCAGCCCAAGAACAACTAGAAGTAGATAGGGTATAGCCACATAACTACAGCTAGCTTGTTCTCCTTAGTTTCCTTTCTCCTTTGGTTGGCCATTCTATTTGTCACCTATGACCTTCCTTCTTGTTAGATAGAGGTTTTTTAGTCATGGTATAACAGTAATCTTTGTGTTTTTCCTTGTGCCATGATAATGTTAATGTGCCTTCTCAATAAAGGGCAGCACTTATTCTTCAACTGTATTCAATATATACTCATATATTTATATCTTTCTAGTTCTTATAAGCTTGATGTCACAACCAAAAAAAAAACTAAACAAAGAAAAAGAATAAAATTCTAAGGAAACTTATGAATTGGTATATTGACATTTTGTGATCGATTTGAATTCTCTCGTTCTTAACGCAGGAGAGATTAAGAATTACTCAACTAATCCACATACACCTTCAAGACTAAAGGTGATCTCTTCCTCCTTCCTGGACACCCTGCATGTTTTCTCTTCGTCAAAGGCTGGCATAAGTTTATCTTTTATCATAATTACCTAGGACTAAGAGATGAAACTGCAAATTCATACTTCTAACTTTGGTGCTATCAGAGTGCTGTTACCAGCAATACATGAACATGCACATGCTACAGAGAAAAAAATCCAAGTATTTGGTAGGTCAAAATTCTTTCTACACAATATTGTTAAATAATATATTGGGAAAGGCACTTTGTGCTACAACCAACGAACCATACTCTTAACAACCTTTGAAATTCGAGGACACTAGCACACACGTGCACACCCATTCTATATTTGGCCAATGCTTCCCTAGGAACTACCCTTTCCAAATATAGAAAATCTGTCAAAGAAAGTCATCATGCCCATCATTCTTTTAATTTCCGATGTTCTTTTATGTTGAATAATTCATGGATTAGCGGTCACTACTAATTTCCTAACAAAATCGCTCAGGATAGTAGTAGCTCCAGGATGATGGCAGGACCATCCATGGACAGCATAAAACTAGAAGGGAGCACATCAGAGCTAGTACTGAACAGTCCAAAACCTCAACATATCAGAACACTGCCATCCAAGCCTTCTTCCAAGAATCCAAATTCAGTCTCCAAAAAAGAACTGAAAGATTCGATTGCTCGCAGCACATTATATCTCTAAAAAATACGAGTTGGTGGCGGTCTATTCTCCCTCCTCTCTACACAGTCGTCCGATCTAGCTACAAGATAGGACCTAGGACATCCAACCCGCGCACGTCCCCACCCCTTGAAATTGAAGATAATTACCTGCAAAATACCATCCACCTACCCCTATCATTTGTGCAAAGCTCCTCTGGAACACACAAGCGCCAATGGGTGGCCGGCTACTGTCCAAATTTGTCGGGCCCTTTCCCATGATCTTTGAAGTAAAATGAAAGCAAAAATCACATAACATCTCCCATGATCTCCTCTTTTCTAATCTTGGGCTGCTTCCAACCGCTGCCTTGTTCCTCTCTCTCTCTCCTCACCAACAATGGCGACTCTCGTCCAGGAAAAGAAGAAACACTGGTAGCATACTAGCATATCAGGGCCTCAAGGGCTAAGCGGTGGGCACTGACCACAAAACCACACAACAACAATGGCTCGGTGACGCTGATTGGGTTCAACGTCATGGTTCCACAATAGGAGCAGGTGAACAAATTTGCAGTGCCCCGCCAGCCACGTTGAACAGTGAGTTCCGGCCTTCTGGGTGCCATGACAACCTGCCAATATGGTTGTGATGGTTGGTCGCACGCGTCCTGCTCGCCCTGACCCGAGTCATGAAGCCTAATCCCTCAACTTGCAGGCGCATCCTCTATAGCAGAAGTCACAAACCATGTCTATATGCTCGAGCAGTGTATCCCCAACATCCTCACCTCCATCCCTATCATCTTTGTCACCCCGTCCTCCACCTTTCCCCGCAACGCTTGCCCCAGTGACCACATCTGAGTGTTGTTGTTTTGGCAGCACAGATGCACGTTGGTGAGGAGTGACACCAATGGGTGCCGCAATGGCATGCCATAGGTGGAGAACAAGGAGATGGAGCTGCTCTGGCTCAGTGTGTGGTTGTAGTTGGAAGCGAATAGGGAGGTGGCTAGTGGGTTCTTGTCGGCAACAAGAACCACGGAGACACTTGGGGATTCCACGATGGCGAGCAGTGAATTGGGGAGGCAACGACACTCATGTGTGCGAGTGCGAGAGGACGCCACCTAGACCGGTATGTCGCCACCACCTTCTTTGCCTGCTCCCCTACGCCAAGGAGGATGATGACACCCTCAACGTCATCTTCCGCTCTTCGACGAGCTCCACACGAGCTACGTAACTGCTCTTCTCTAAATATATACGTAGCTTTCACTTCTTTTGTGTCTCCATGTGCATGTCTGCAGTGCATTTGTCAATCTTGGATAGGGAGGCATTCCTGCATGGTGGTGTTACTCGTTAAGGCAGAGGAGTTGACGTAGCAGGGCCAAAACATGCCCGCGCGGAGTTGATGGCACAAGCCTCGTTGTCGTCACGACACTGGCCAGTTCAAGCGTGGACAACTTGTTGCTGGAGTTAGTAAAGCCATCATCCACCTCATGGCTGCACAACGAGCCATCATCCGGAGTTAGCAGCAATACCAGCCGAGCCTCCAATACGATCTCATCGGCTCATAGCTGCCCACACCCTCAGCCGCTTGGTATGAATAGAAGGTACTACCTAGTAGAAGCTAGACACATGGAATGGTTCTATGTTGAGATGATTCCTATCCTACCATGAACTCCACACAACAAAAGGTAGGTATTCCAGAGCCATGCATGCATGGTAGCAAGGGCCATGGTGCAATTCTTTTATAATATTATTCAGTAATTAACAACATCCGTTGTCCAATGTACAACAAGAGCAGTTTCTTGATATAGGTGAAATATGCACAACCTGTAACTCAAACACAGAAACAACTGGTGCCCTAATACTGGGGTAAATGATATACAAGTATGGATCGAGTACTGAGGCACATGACAACAAACGTAGCATCACAAGTACTAATGAAAAAGAACAAATGAGAACACACCCCCCACACAATCTCAATCTAGCCCTCATCAAAGCATCTAGAACAACAAAGCCTAGTGCAAACCAAATCTAGAAAAAACTTGTGGACTAACCAAAATTCTCATGATATCTAGGCATAAGAACAATCTAAAACTACCAAGATATCATACAGACTATTTTCACGCCAGAACAGAAATGAATAGGTTTAATATATACATGCATCTCAATGAATCACAACCAAACACACATAGTAGGTGACAAGAAAAATTCATAAAAGCATATGCTAGCATGGATACAAGTATAAGCATACACACATGAACCAAAACGACAAGAAAGCATGAATAAATATAGCATCATGACATAGAAAACTATCCATGATATAATCAAGCTCAAAATGTTTATAATCAAACATGCATCACGTAGACATATATCATGACAAACAAAAATCATGGAAAGTACGTTAACATGTGTAAATAATGATGAATGAACATAAGGAGCAAGATATAAGCAATAAAACAGGATAGATACAATAAGGCACAAAGTCATGATGATACTTGGCTCTTTAAATATACAATCAACAAGTAACTCATGCTCATTAAAACAAAACAGATATATCCACAAAAGATGAATAATTAGCTAGCATATGAATATACAATCAAAATACACATAAAGACATGATAAAAATGTAACAAAAGTAATAGATACCAATATGGTACAAATGAGCACATAGACAAGCACAACATGCCAATTATGATTAAACATGAATATAAGAGTATGAAGATATAGGATAGCTCACCAAGTAGGTGGAAATACCAAACGTGAAAGCATATGCCTCTTGGAGGCTATCAAAAGGAGCAAAGAATCAACAAGTATTCTAATCACATGATGAAGCAAAAGACTAGAACCCAATCAAGCACATATTCTCCATCCTGCGTCCTAGCACCTACACATGAGAAGAACAAGGTGCCCGAGTCTTGGATTCCAAAGGGTTAGTAAACTCCAAGAATTCCATGGAACAACTTCAGACCACCGAGAGATGCCAGTCTAACCGCCGGCTAGTCTGACACGAATACTCGGGTGCTCAAGAAATGAGGCACTCGAAACCAACGAGTACTTACCAGAAACCTACGACCATCAATCACAAAGGTTACGACTATCACAACAGATCGCTATGATCACCACTGATAAAGACTATTACTATCGATCGTTACGGCTTACGACTACCGATCGCAAAGGCTTACGACTATCGATCAACGACCATCGACCATCCCTGGTCGTTCAGGCACTGACACTTTCGACCACCCCGTGGTTGTTCTGCTGATCTCGTACAATTGCCGAACAGACCTACCAATCGGGCCAATCAACACAAGTCATAAACAGCGAATACTTTAGTAGTCAGTCGTAGGCCAGACTAACTCGTAAACCAAAAAGCGATCTTTTGCAAACTCATCAAAAATCAAACTCACTCTCCGCATATACTCTAATCTAAACGTCAATTACTCATCACAACCATAGAGTGATCTTCACATGATCTCACAAATAAACTGAAAGCTAAAAAAATAGAAACTAAAGCCATTTAAAGCGGAGCCTAAAGCAAAAGCCTGAAAGATAAACTCCCAAAAGCCTGAAGATAAACTCCCACGAAAAGATGACAAAACATTCGACATCAGTGAATCACTATCTCACGTTTGACATTAGCACGCAGTTCAGACGCCACAGCCTCCGGGTAGAGAGTTGCCGATGTGTTGCAGGCGACGAGCTAGATGCGTTCGCTTTGATGCAAATAAAAGAAACTTGCCTGTCTGACAAGGCACACAGGTCACTGTCTGCAATCTCTTCAGCATTTAAGGCCGGGGAATTTTTGGTGATTCCTACGGGAATTAAACCGTTTCATGTGAAATTACTGTAAAATTCATGCATTCCAAATGGAGCTTAACAGGGCACAAATCCATAAATCCATTTTCTTTTCCTTTCTTTATATACTACCAATGACCAGAACACTGTACAGTCCATTCACAAAGTCCCAGTAGAGGTCCAAAATCTAAATAGTATACAAGCTGATGGATAAACACTAGACAGATAACAGAGTAAAACTGAACAAATGCAGTACTCAACAGGTGATCCGACCCAGTTTTGGAGGTCCTGGGGTGTTGTGATGTTTGTCCCAGTCCCAGCTTGCTTTCTCCCAAACTGCATTATCACTTGTATAGTTGAAAGGAGCTTGATCTCAGAAGACGTCGCCTGTGCCTCCTTCGTGCTCGGGGGCCCTGTATGAAAACCCTAGATCTTCTCCTGATTGTCGCCTTACTATGCTAGCCCTCTGCATTAGGCGCACCAGTTGCTGCACGACTTCGGACATTGGTGGACGGAACTCTGGTTCCGGCTACAAACATTGACGACAGAAGGGCACAGACAGAAAATGATGATCTTAGTCTACTTCTGGAGGGAATAATTTTGTTCGAATGTTAACCAAAATCAACTTTAAGATTGGCAGGAAATAACGAATTGCTAACGAAGGGTTTCATATTTAGATGCAAGAACAATGCTTGAACAAGAGATGGAAATATGCAGCACAACCAATTTGAGCAAAAAAAAAGTGAGAATGTACCTGGACACACAATGCAATTATGTCAGCAAAACGGGAGAGAGATTTTGCAGGGTACAGCCCATCCATTGCTGGATCAACCATCTTGGCAAGCGCATCAATGTCATGAAGCTGAGGGGTAGCCCACCTGACAAGAGACTGTTCCGACCTCTCTCTAGAGCTGTAAAACACATTGGTCCACATTACAACAAAAGAATGGGTGGTTGTCATGGTTTAAAAATTACAGCAACACACTTTACCAGGTCAGAAATGATAAGGTAGGGTACCTGTCTAGTGGCTTTCGGCCTGTCAAAAGCTCTAACATCACTACTCCAAAACTGTACACGTCACTCTTTACAGTATATGTCCCTGACATGGCGACTTCAGGGGCACTATATCCAAAAGAGCCAACCACATCAGCTGAAACCTGGCATAACATAATAATACCTGGTTCAGCCCAACTAACAACCACTACAAATGCTAAAGATGAAAGTTTGGTAATAACTACCATTGATAGATGTGCCATTACATTACTTACCTCTCTCTCCGGATTTGGTGACAGAGCAGCAAGCCCAGAGTCAGACAGATGTGGACTGTACTCTTCATCAAGCAGGATATTTGATGACTTGAAGTCTCTATGTACAACAGGGGGCAGGCAAACCTCATGCAGGTACCTAAACAAAGTTTGGAATTACATGGTAGTATTATACCAGAATAACATAGCCTTCTCATAGAGTGAAAAAAAAATACTAGATTGCTCAAATGACATACTCTAAAGCTCGAGCGGTGCCTAGTGCTATCCTCACACGGCTGTTCCATGTAAGGTTCTTGCTTGCTTCATCAGAGAAGTGCAATGTATAATGCAGTGTTCCATTTCCAATGTACTCATACACAAGAAGCCTTTGCCCATGTTCAACACAATAGCCCGTAAGCGGCACAATGTTCGGGTGCCTAAGTCGAGAAATGCTTGATACAACCTCAAGAAAATTATCTTCTTCATACAAGGAAAGTGCAGCACTGTCTATCTTCTTCACAGCAAGTACCTGTGATTGCGCACACAATTCAGTTCCGGTATCATGATGATTTCTTTAAAAAAAACACTGAAGTATACAAAACCAAAGGTGCTGACTATGTAAAGTTGTAAATAACTTCATGCTATGTAAAAAGTAAAAGTATTTTGTGTTGACTGTATGTAACTAATAATCCATAAAATGATTCCATGATCCAAACAGCCAAATATGGAAACTAAACCTGATCAAGCCACCGCAAATCTTGATTGTACAGAGGTATAACCAAGAAAGGGTTGTCAGTAATTACACAGATCACAAATTTCATTTAAGTCAAATTTCTAAAAAATACTTTTACCTTTCCATTGGGGAAATCAGCCTTGTAAACACGACCAAGTGAACCCTCGCCTAGGAGTGAATCTTGGCAGAAGCTGTTTGTGGCAACTTGGAGAGAAGCAACAGTATAAGAAGTTACCGTGATGGGGACCTTTATCTTTTTTGCTGGAGAACCATTTGTACCACAAACCCTCTCAGGAGTCATTTTCCCCGTAGACGGGAGCACTGAAGTTGCTACAGGAGCATCTTGATGGCTGCTGTCCCAGATTTCCCTGTTCGAAACTGCAAAAGAAAAGCACCAAGAGGGGAGTAAATATTTGAATTACCAACCAGCCACAATTTTTTTTGGAGAATACCAGCCAGTCACAATTTAGTATTTTAAAGTTGGGGAAATGAACACTTGGGCCTTCCACAGCTGTTTCATTTTTACCTTTTGATTATCTCTTGATAACAGCAAAATCACAAATTTCTGTTGTACTTTACCTCAAACAGGTCTTTGGATCTACCGATATAATGATATTAGTATATTACCATCAATCCTAGGTTTTCACAACCAGATTTAGGCAATCAAATTGCAGAGTTGCACTGATCCTGACTCCTGAGATTTAGACTGTGTGCACTATGCAGTGGCAACAAATGCCATGAAAGTGCCCTAGATTGGAGGCCACACATAGTAAGTGTAAGAGTTGAGTTGACCTTTATCTGTTGGTCACATTATGATACATGTTCTTCCTAATGCCTGCTCATTGTCATCTAATCTAAGTCAACCAGTGGTCCAAATTCCAAATTTAACACATCAACCAATGATAAGAGAATAATGTTATGATTCTTATCTGACAAAAATTATAAACCACTATATGACGACTATGCTGGTATGATAAAGGAATAATATCATGCACAGAGGAATAGGAGCATACCTCTGTCTATGTTTACTGCAAGAGAACCTACAAAATCTTTAGATTCACTGCTCCCACCATCCTTTCTTTTCTGGACATTGTGAAGGAAGAATACCAATGCGAAAAGTACACACAAAGCAGTAGCTATTGAGCCAACAACTACCCCTATAAGCAGACCTGTTTGCAGACCTTGCTTCTTGTCACCTTCATCAATAGGAATCTCAGGATGATTTGGAGCACTTGTTGGTCCATGAGGATAGTTTGGCTGATCATGTGGACTCCGAGGTGGTGGCATGAGAGTTGGTGGTGGAGAGGCAGGTGCATTGACAAATGAGTTTCCTCCAAGTCTATGGTTCCAATTGCACTAACCCATCAGCACGTAGAAATGATGCTTTCCATATAAAAAGAGCAGTAAGACATGTTGGTGCATACATCAAATTTGGAATTGAGCTGAATTCTTGTGGTATCAAGCCGCTGAAATTGTTGTTTGCTATATTTCTGTTTAAAGGCACAAGATCATATGTAATCAGATAATAAAAAAAAACAGGTAAGAAATATTAGCAGCCATATTGACGTGTGGAAAGTCACTTACAATGTAGTGAGGCTTAGGTTACTGAGGACATTGACTGTGCCCGATAGTTGATTATTTTGCATATGACTATACAATTGGTTAAAATAACTGTCAGAATGATGAAATTGAAATACAAAAATGAGAAGTTTGCATTGAAGACTATTGAATACGTACAGGCTAGAAAGATTTGACAGAGAGGCAAGAGAAGATGGAAGATTCCCTGACAGGTTGTTGAAAGATAAATCTCTGCAATGATTTTAGATAGCATAAGATGAAGTCATGAAACCAGGGGAAAGGCCGAAAGGGCACACAATATAGTATTCTACTGCATACACTCTACTAGCATTCATACAGTGCTCTGCCAACAATCATCAGTGCATCACACATTTCACAGGTAAAACTGGATAGTTAAATACAGTTTCACTCAAGTTGAGATGTTACTTCCGGAGATCAATTTTATTCATGTGAGAATTGGTGCATGCTTTGCATCAAGATTGGAAAGTACTACACTTGAGGTAAGTAAATAGCCTGCAGTACTTGATAAACCCTCCTTAACCTTTTATCTACTTAGCCAATTTAAAGGTTTCATAGACATGAATGCAGTTTAACTATTTTTCCAATGATCATGCTGATTGAAGAGAGAACAGCAGTTGGACAACACAAAAGGAACAAAATTCGTAGTTAATTCCTGAATCTTACATCTCCATCTAGACCATGATTTTCTAGTCTGTCAGTTTGGACAGTTTGCGTGTCTTTGCATTACATTTCTCTGAACGGTAAAGAGCCAGATGGTACTTGGAATCCCTAGATATTGTAAGATATTCGAAAAATACTGTGTGATTTCAAGTTGTCAGCCACACATGATTCAAGACATCAAGCCTTGCAAAGAACAAAGGTTCAGGGATCCGGCCTGTGGCCAGATGGTAAAGAGTGTCAATTGTGCCCTCGTCCACCTGAGTTTGAGTCGTAGGACCGACTTGGGTGTCTCTCCTTATTTAGTCAATGCCAAAGCTTCTAGCCATTTTTTTTTTAAAAAAAAGGAACAAAGATTCAGTAGGCCTTACAATTCAGAAAGCGAATTGAGGTTTCCAAACAGGTCACCAATTTCATGAAACAACGAGTTGTAGCTGAGATTGCTGCATGTAGAGGTTATTTGCAGTTAGACTATGTCAACAAAAGGAAAAAAACACCACTAAATGAATTACATATTTGCAATTGTGAGCAACTTACAGGTAGTCAAGCGAGACCATGTTGGCTATAGAGTATGGAAGGTCACCAGAAAAGCTATTTCTCGCCAAATTCCTGCATCATCACTTCATCAGTATGAATGAAGCTGCAAGCACCAATTACTAGGAATCAACATGTGCAAGGTGGGAGGCATTACAGATATGTAAGATTTGGTGGCAACTGATAAGGAATTGCATCATGCAAGTTGTTGCTACTCAAGTCCCTGTAAGTAAAGAAATGAACGATATCAATTATGAAGAGCATAAAACAATGAAGATTTGTATTCAAATGTTAGCTCATACATCGTTTTTAACGCCAGTAGACTGGACAGTTGGTAACCAAGAGTACCATTCAACCCCATACCAGAAAGCTTGCTACAAAATAGGGGAAGAAACAGGATATTTCAGCGTTGAATATCTTCATTTAAGGTAATTTCAAATAACTACAAAGGCATGGTGTTAAGGTCTTAAGGATCACATACACTCTCTTCTGTCCAATTATTTATATTTTACACCAGATTTGCATAGGAAAAGAACAAATGCATAAGATTTCTCCAAATTTTGGTACCAAAAGGTTAGTCAAACAACAGTAATCAGTTTCAGAGCAGAATTACATCAATCTCAAATTCTCACAGCATGCATGCAAAAAAATAAACTTTTTAACTGTAGTATCCCAGAAATCAACAGATATTTTTTGGCCAGCTTGTATAGTAATTATTCTTACAAACTTTTCCAATCTCCAAATTTAGCTCAAAATAGCAGCATTAACAACTGCAAAGGATGCAAATGCTAACAGAAATTTCCCTGCGAATATGTGAAAATCAGCAGACTGCAGGATTTCACCAGCGGCTTTCCATGTCCACAGCAAGAAACTATTATGTCAAAAAAATTCATGTAACCGAAATGTGGTGAAGAAAAAACAAGCACCAACTTTTGTTTCTTTCCATAAACATGCAAGGCATCAACGCACAATGTGGCAAATTGCCTTGCCCTTTTCACCACTTAATAATTTAGGACTACATGAGAGGTCTTTACATTGAGGTGATGGCAGAGCCTGAGCAGGAGACGCCCATCCACGCGGCGCCGCAAGGGTCGCCGCCGCCCGCCGACCAACCGGTGAGCTGAGCCGGGCTGTTCCAGGAGGTGTAGAGATCCCCCAAAGCCGAAACTGCAAGAATCAATTCACCGATCATTCGTGCACACACACACACCGACATGCATCGCAAACATCAGGTAGTGAAACCACAGAGTGCATTTCAAGAAACCAAGAACTCGGAGTTGGGGAATGAATGCAGCCTCCCAGAGGCGGCATTACCATCCACGGCGTCGGTGTCGGCACCCACCACCGTCACAAGGGCGAGGAGGAGGCCGGCCAAAGCGGCAGCCGTTGCCGCCATTCTTAACCTCTCCCTCTTCCCCCTCCCGTCTCTCCCTCCTCTCCTTTCTTCCGTCCCTGCTCTCTCTCTCTAAGAAAAATCTCTTCTAGTGCTCCTTACTGGGCTATATTTATTTCTTTTTCTCTAGGACATCCCATGACCGTGATTACCATGGCCAATGCCCCATGCTTCCCCCTCTCTCTCTCCCCTCTATGGCTCTCGTCTATCTAGGACGGCTAATATAAGGAAGTGTTCGATGCCATGCTTGCTTCAGCTAGGAGATGCAGTGTGGTGTCGGCAAAGATTAATTCCTCTTCTCATTCTCTCTCTGTCTAGCTATATTAATTAGTTTTTAAATAAAATATTATTTTAAAATAAAATTTATAAGTAAATTATAATAGATATTATCTTAATTTTTTATATCGATAAAAATTAGAATTTAAAATTTTTAAGACAAAAATCTAAGCTCCATCGAAAAGAATGGTCTCTCTTCTCTGTTCTGCTCTCCGCAGTGGGGTGGGGTGCCGCCGCGGTGAGCTTTTGGCGTGATAAATGCGGAGAGAACGAACAGTTGGAGGGGAAGGCTTCATTGATAAATGTGGAGTGTGACTCGAGTCTCTCGCACCGATCGATGAGGTGCTTCCTCTCTCTCCGTTTTTAATCTCTACTAGTATCAAGTAACGGCAAACCACCCTTGCTGATGAAGAATGCGAATGCGAATGCGATTGTAAACTCTAAACAATTGAAATGAAAATATTGGAAGCAAGAACATGTATTGCCATGATATACACCAATCAAACATTATAAACTTTAACCACCTGTATGTATAAAACTGTCCAAAATTGTCGCAGAAAAATAGTATATGAGTGTGCTTATTTGTGTTTAAATTTGTGGCTTTTGGTTTTTTACTCTAACTATTGGTAACTTTTTCAATGTAATTAAATTTAAAAAATAAAAAATAGGTTATACCATCATAGACAATACAAAAGGAATACGAAAAAAGAAAAGACAAAAAGTCTAAAAAACTAAAAAACCATAAAATGATGAAATTAAGAAACTAGAAATTAAAATCTAAAAGCTAAATTCGAAATGAGTGGAACCGTACGTTATAATTTTTGCAACTTTAACCAACTTTGATTGCCACGAGGCTCAAATTTAGAAAATCGTAAGAAGTCATCAAGGGTCTGTATTTGGAATCAAAGATCAACAAAAGGAGAAAGATTAGTTTCCACGTATGCAAATTCGACCTTCGGAAGTGTATATTGGTTTGGTAGAGTTACTCCGAAATGTAGGTAGCTGATTAGTTAGAGCATTAGGAGACCATTAGTCAGAACACACCGGATCTACTCCACCCCCAAAATCTGTGACGTGCGACCAAACTGAATAATGTTCCCAGTAAGACAACAGTTGAGAGGACACAAAAACTGTTGGACAGCTTGGTAGCTGTATAACTGTGTTTGACAACCCTCTAGAAATCAAAAAATTTTATTATGTAACAGTTACGCAATCTGATTTATGTAACTAGTCAATTAGATATGAATACGTGGCGCGGATCACCGTAGCAAACACTTTACTGGCATTACAGCGTGATCAAGCCTCCAATAATTAACCACCCAACCTGCAAGAATCAAGAATCACCTCAGCCAAACACGTCCTTTTATGCCGGATCTGATCTCGCGGCCATGCAACCTAGCGCCACAACGCGTCGGGTTTGGCGTTGTCACCTCCCATTCGGCACCGATCATTAGCACGCATTTACAGTTAAAACCGCACATCTAAGCCTGTGATCGTTTTGACTTCAACGTTTAGCTTTCCACTTATTTTTCACTATTCATAAATTTCATCTTTTTTGAATTTTTTGCTTTTTGTTGAGCTTTTTTGCCGGTTCTTTTTTCCATATTTGTTTGTATTATATGTAGTAGGTTAACATATTTTTAAAATTTTTAAATTTAATTATGCTAAATAAGTCTGTGTCAGTTACAGTGTTTTTTTCAATCAGTTACAGTGCTTTTCAGCCATAAGCCAAAAAAAAACCAAATAAACACCACCTAATTTGTCGGCGAGCTCCGGCCTCAGTGTCGACGAGCGCAGACGACGGAACGGAAGGAATTCTTCGCGATCGATGGAATCATGGGGGCGAATGGACCATTAATCCGTGATTCGGATGGCGCTGGTCGATGGGAAGAAGAACCATAATCATTGGGTTTTGTGGAGAAAGGACGGGACGGCAGGCAGGCAGCTGATGCTGCTCACCTACTTGTTGGATTGGATGGATGGACCAACCGGTCGATGTGGTTCCTGCGTTGCGATCACTGCCATTCATACCTGTACGGGCCAGGTGGCGCGCGTTACAACGAAACTCGAAATATATCTAATTATATGTTATGAAACTCTTTGAAAGCAATCTATAGTTATTTTTCTCTGTGTACATAATGTAAATCTCAAATCAAAGTACTAATACACGTCTTTTTTTCCTAAAACATGCATTCCTCAGACCTATAAAATATGTTGTAATCAAGCAATATGATATTGAACAAATTCATGTCCTCTACAAAATTAAATATTAAACTTTTTTAAAGAGGTGAACGCCCAAATCCACTCAGTATTAGGAGTTATTATAGTTAGAATTCATGGAAAATATTTAAAAAAACATAACTTCAAATGAAAAGCACCTAGGTAATCAAATGCACAAGGACTCTTACAAATATACCATTATTAAAAGAGCTCGCAAAAAAGACTAATTATCCATTCTTCACAAAATGAAATTCATGTTCTAGCAATACAGCCGAGGTGCCGTTACTTCCTGGTGCCCTCCTTTGAGGTGCCATTACTCTCTGATGCTCGTTTTCAATGGTTGCCGCAGCTGCTTAAAGTTGGATTGCTACAGCTACCATACATTTCTGAAGCTCCTTCTTTAGCTAATATGCCCAATATTTTAGAAAGATACAAGCGCAATGTAGCTTCTACACTACCCACCAAAATGCAGCCAAACCAACAATATGAAACTGAAAATAATTAGGCAAAATAACTCTGAATCAAGTAGCAATATGGTCCGAGAGAAATTGCAGACTGCAAACAACACCAAAGGATTGCCTTACAATCCTCTAAGCTGCAAGCATCACAAGAAGGCCAAGAGGTTTGTTCTGTTGTCATTGTTGGTGGTGCCTAGCATAGGAGGTTACATTAAATTGGTCCTTATTTGGTTCAAAAATTCAACCCTAAATCACCAAAACACTTAATCACTGCCCTTATTAATCTACTCTAAAATGAAGAATAGATGTCTTGAGCTTCTAGTTAAAACCAAAGCAAAAATGCTTAACATTATGTGGCGTTACTTTTAAATTAAAGCTTCAAGTTTACATGAATAAAACAAAATACAAGAGCAGAGCAAAAACAAACAATAATCTACAGGGAAAAGAAAAGCGATAGCCACAACACTAATCTACACATGTTTCATCAGCAATGTTGCAACAAATTAAGTAGAATAATGAACAATTGAGAACAATGATGAAAAAAAATATAAATTCTCTCTTTAATTATTGGAATGGGTGTTTTTAGTTTTTCACCTTCTCAACCAGCCACTTGCACCATCTAACTCAAACTTTGACCCTTCGCATCAACCACCACCTCTCACTTTGCCAATGCAAGTTTGACAACGTTGGAAAGTGAAGCATGAAGGACAGTATGATACAACCCTGTATGCAAAAGGTAAAAATGATAGCTCATGTAAAAATGTAAATATTTACTCGAAATGCACAAACATATAAGCATCATACAAAGATGGTTAGAAAAACAAACATAAATCGTCAATTTGATCCCTAAGAAATTAATATGAGAATGATCCCATGTGGATCTTAGTTTGCCACTCATTAAAAGAGAAATTTATACATTATATATGGTTATAAGATGGCAAAGTGAGACTTGATACACCAAGAAATAGTTAATCAACCTTTGCACCGAGCCATATAAATTCAGAAATATAGCCATGATTGACAATGACCTCATGTTGTTAGACAACCAATTCCATTTGCATGGCCAACTGTTCATCTTGTCACCCAGCAAGCATGAACTAAGAAAAGACTTACGCCGAATGACAAGAGAAGGGAAAATGTGACCCACCACCGATATTGCTGGTCAACACCACCTCAACCACCATGAATATGCTGCTCCACTGCTATTGCCGGACATTATCGTTACTCGTTTGTGTTCACCGTGGACACAAGGAGTTGCTACTTATAGAGGAAGTCACTATAAGGAATAACCCATAAATTATTACCCTTTTGATAGGTAAAAACCTTCACTTTTAAGATAAAATGGCACAATATCAATTACACACAAAAAAACACCAATTGATTATTCATTCAGTTTATTCCATTCATAACACATGAACAACAAAAGCATATACTACAAGCTTAAAGGAGTCATACATGCAATTGTCACAGAGCACAGGGAGGACGTCGCGTTGCAGCGGCCACTTCTTCTTCCATTGGGGTGATGCTCATGCGGCGGAGCAAAGGAGGGGACAAGTAGATGGTACCGCAAAGGAAGGCACAGAGCATAGTCGGTCAAATTTGAATCCTCGTCACCAAATCAATAAAGGCACAGGGGGATTAGGAGCGTTGAGCTTACCCTAGATGGCGGGAGGGAGGATGACCGCTGAGTGGCTGTTGTGGCGTCAAGAGAGGGAGGCGGCAACATCGACCGGGATGGATGGGGGGTCGACGGGATAGATGGAGAAGTGGATGGAGTCGGCAGAGAGGACCCCGTAGATCTAGTTTCGCACGCATGTCGTCGAGTTGCCGTGCCCTATCCCCACTTCTTCCTTGGCGCCAGTCACTCACTACCTCACTCGACTACCACATCACTATTGTGTGCTAGGGTTTCAAGGGGTGGCACAGCTAGGACGAAGAGGAAAGGATAAGCGACTGGGCGAGGATGGACTAGAGACGAGGGGGGTTCGGGAGGAGGAAAATGTAGGGAGGGGCACAAATGCGGATGTGAGGAGTCGTAGAGGCAGCGTGAGATACTGCGGGAGGGAACAGCGGTGTCACGAGACTACGGAAGGGGTAGAGCAGCGACAGCACGAGATGCTGGGGCGATGGCGTCGGTGGTAGTGTGGTGGAGGGGCGACAGCAGCACGAGAGGTTGGGGGAGGGGGCGGCGATGGCATGAGATTTGGGGAGGGAGCGGCGGCGGCAACATGTGGGGAGGAGGTGCAGGACAAGAGTAGAATGTAGCGGCGATGACTGGGTTTGTTAGGGATTTCGGTTTTGGGGAAGATCGGAAACGCAAAAGGGGAAGCACAAGCCGCGTGACTTGGCGGGTCCACATGTTGGTGCATTGCTTTCTAGAGAGAAGGGTAAATAAATAATTACCACCATTAAAAAGTAGTAGAGAAAAAATATAGCCACTTTGCAACTTGCAGCAACCGGGAGGGAAAGAAAAGAAACCAGGAATGAGGCCGTGATGATGTGCAACTAGGTGTCAATTTTTCATCATTCAATTCAGAGAGCAACACGGAACTAGAAAGGGGACGCTGTTCTTCTGCTCGTACTTTTGACCCAGAGCCGAAACCTTGGCATTACGCTCTTCTGAGAAGCACGCAGTTGAATTTGGCCGGTGCTATACATCCCTCGCTGCATCTGACATCCACCACGAACAGAAGAAATCCAGAGTCGTTTTGGCGCCACTAAAGACATCCGTGGTTTATGGCTTGATCAGATAATGTCAGCACAACAATGTTACGCAACATTGGAAAAGACTGTAGAGGAAGGTGAGATTTGCCCGAACAGGAATGTCATAAACAATCAACCTTGTAAATCAGTCTGCAAATTGGAACCAAAACTCACCTCGGTCGTTTGCCAATTGCAATCAGCTTCAGGACATCGATTTGATGATAACAGCAATGAGCATCCGTTGCAACCAACCTTGTCCATAAGTGCCGACGTTCTACCAAACATGGCGTTAGATAAGAACAAAACGGCAGTTTAAAACACCAAACTTGATGTGGACATGCAAGCCAAGTATACACTAGATGAATAAGATGGAGATACCAAAATCTCACTGTTTACACTCTTAATATCGGAAGCAGCTAGTGAAGGAGGCCATGGAAGGCTGAAAAGCTAAATTCAATAAAACTTTGGAAAAGATAAGGAAATTTGCACACTTCAGATGGATAGTGTGTTTAATTAAGAGGGTCAACAACTGTTCTGTTGACTAGACTTTCTGAATGATCACCGAGTTGGCCACACCGGCTTCCTTGATAGTCTTGGTCACATCATCGAGCGGCTTAGGGGGGAACCCGACCTGCAGTGTGTAATCACTGGCTTCTCCTGGCCTTGTTGCATCAATGAATGCCCGCACATCACCGATTGTGTGGCTTGTGTTGAAACGTGCAACCACGCGACTGCCATCCGCAAACCTGATCTGGAGAGAGGTTGATGGCAACGAGTGATCCACTGTGAGTGTCATAGTGGCAGTCGCTGTACTGGAAGCAGCAGCCAAAGAATTAATATCTGAAGGTGTAGAGTTATCAGAAGGTGTCCCCAGAGTTCTTCCTCCTTGAAATGGAGCAGCGAGCTTGACTGGCTCCTGTATCAAAAGGCAGTGAAGGAGATTGTCAAGGCCAAGTATTTCAGAAACAATTGAAACAGTACAACAATTTAGGCTGAATATACTTACAGGACATTTTTCTTCCTTCCGAACAAGATTCACATTCACCTTAGACCTCCCATCAGCCGGCTCAAGCTCAGTAGGGCATTCAGAATTCTTGATGCTCTAGTGAAAAGCAAAAGGAAAGGGCAGATAAATTGATTATTTACATACAATTCAGCAAATATATAACACAGCCATATATAATGCAAGAAACGAACTAACATGCATTGCAACAAACTTAATAATAAAGTTGAACGGAAAGGCCAGTAATATCCACAGATCAAGTGAGGGAGTACGCATACAAGAATAAATGATAACACTAAACAGAAGTGTTCCAACAAAATATAGAAGAATAAGCCATCGCATTCCTTTGATGTTGAAATTAGGTAGAGGGGTTTTACTGAAAAACTACTGCAACAAAATGTGAAACATGATTTACTGGGAAAACAGGTTTCTCACACAAAAAATCTCTGTTCCCTAGTGGCAAAATTGGGGCAACCGGGCAATTGACCACTAAAACATCAACCCTTCTTATCAAAACAGCTCCTACCCTACATTTAATTAACTAGGACCAGCACAAAAATGACACAGAGTTGTGAGACACTATGATGGAAGCCAGATGAGCTTTTTTTTTAAAAAAAACATTGCCAGCTGAGAAACATTAATGCCTATTCAAAGTGAAAGAGAGGCCATTCCACAGCCACATGATCTCTTTTCGCTCAGGAATTTATTTTAACTAACCATTATGTTATATTGCAAGCATAATCATGGGCAATGTAATCATAAAATATTGAAACAAAATACCACTCCAGGTTGGAAACAAAAAGGTAAACTAAGACATTCTCAAATAAATGAAAAAAGAGAGTAAAATCTAACATATACCAGCGCATAAGACAGATATAGTAAGAAGAAATATGTATACATACAGTTGCTTGCACACACCAGAGTTGTTTACCTCTAAAAAGGATGCATTTTCTGGATCATCAAAACTTCTGAGTGGCCCATCATCTACTGTGAACCCATTGCTCCAGAAGTAGATGTTGTGAACAATGTTTTCTGGTGGCTGTGGCGCATCAGGCTGCACAGTTTCACCTGTTAGAAGTCTGCCAGTCCCAGAAAAGCTCCTTGAACTAGAAGATTGCCGGCGAGCCTCAAATGGGCCTTGCTTAGCTCCCTTCCTCTTAGCTTGCTTAAAAATCTCATCCGCGTTATTTTTACGTTTGGATTGATCTCTAACAACCATTCCGCTGAACATAGTAATACAAAAAATATAAGCATATCAATGATATCATATATATGAAAACACAGAAGTAGAAAGGCTGCACAGCGTACAATTTATAAGATCTTTTACTGCAAAACGTTGGTATCTAGTGAACTATCATCCTACAGACTACAGACCATGCTGTCACAGATTTTACAATTTCTATATTTGTACTATGCAATTACCATCCCAAGGCCAGTCAGGATTAACGTCCTGGTCAGTTCAGGGATGAGGGAAGTGACCAAGTCAGGCCAATTTTAAATGTGTTCCTGATGTAATGACGATTTTCCATAATATTCTTGCAAAAGACATAAAAATACATATTTGATTTCTTGTTCCCCAGTTCACCGCAATTTGGCTAAAATCATGCAGTTTAAGCAGTTCTCTTGGCTGGTTCCTGGATGTTTTTTGCCTATGTTTTTCTGTAGGTTTGGGCTAGAATATAATCCATATTGCTCACCACTCAAAATTAGCATGTAACCTCTAACAATGCCTGATGAGAAGCGACTATGGTAGTGCTCCAAACGACTTAAAAGCCATGACTTTTGGCTTCTGTTGTAGGCTTTTAGTTGCAATTGCACTATAGCGGTTATTAGTTTTTTTCTGAGTCAAAAAATGAGAAAAAGTAATTACAAATGAGAAAAATTGAAAAACACCACTATATCTTTTGGAACAATGCAAAGGAATAAGGGGGGAAAAGAAAAACAAAATACAAAAAAGGGCCAAAAAACAAAAAAAAAACCGAAATTAAGAAGCCGACGAGTTCCAAGTGGCTTCTGACTTCTGGAAGCTAGAAGCTGAAGTTGTTTAGAGCGGGGCCAACCTTGATACATCACCCATGCTTGCAATCTGATTGCACTATTGCAGACAGGGGGAGTTTGTTGCAAAAGGTCTAGTTACAAACAGAAAAAGGCCAAATAGGATATAGGTGAAAATCAGTGATATTTTTTATCATGGCATCAGTTTTTTTACTTTTTATGCTCACCCGTGCCAGAGTCATTGCCAGCATAACCTAATAGCAGCAGCTTTTGCCTCTCTTGTGATCTCACATGGCCAGCCAAGATACGCTTGGGGATGGCTTATGGTATTTTGTCTTTCTGTGGGTTTTGTCAGGGGGACACGAGTTGGCCCATGGTGAAAATGTAAGAAACATTAGATACAATGGTAGCTAACATATGATGGGAAGTTCCTTTACTATATAGCCAGACAGCCCAGTCATCTGTTCCTCCCTAACAATACAGCACAACATATGGAAATGTGACTCTCCCATAACAGTCAAACAAAACCCAAAAAAGTATCATGGGGGATGGGGGGTGAATGCAGCTATAGCTTGTTTCAGAAAACAGCACAGTACACACACTAAAGTTTCCAGCTAGTTACCTACATTAACCAGTCCAGAATCAGCCAGGTTCCACTTGGTGCTATAAATTATCTGCTTACATAATCACCATGAACCAGCCAAAACCTGTGTGTGTGTGTGGGTGGGGGGGGGGGGGGGGGTGTTATCTATTTGCCTTGCTAATATAGGAGAAAACACTGAAATGATGGACTTAAATATCATACCTAACAAAACTAATCCAAAATCACCCAAATCTAGTATGAACATGATAACTCACCGGTCACCAATAACACAAACAAAATACTCCCTCCGTTCTTTTTTTACTTAACTTCCTAGAATCCGTGCCGTCAAACTTTCTAAAGTTTGACTACCAATAAGTTTAAAACTATCTAAATTGACTATACGAAAATTATATCATTAGATTTGTCGTTAAAAATACTTTCATAATATTATAATTTTATTTGTATATCTTAGTATAAAGTTATAAAAAGTAGCAATCAAAATTGTATTTTGAAAACTATGAAAAGTCAAAAACATTAAGTCAAAAAGAATGGAGGGAGTAGCTAGTAACCAACGAGTTTACCAAGTACTGCGGCTCACACAATTGACTTGCTAACACCAGTAACTAGCAGACACCCTAAGAATTTCCAGAGATCTGGCTCTGACCATTAAATTAACAAGGCAAGCATTTCAAAACTCTCCACATCATAATTTCCTTCTTAATTACACATAGTCCTTACTATCAGAACTTTGTGAACAGATCATATTAGGAAATAACTAATTCTCAGTTCTGGAAATTAGCCTGGCAATTCATATAACAAGAACAACACATGCATTATTTTAGTACAGCTACGAACCACAAAACCACAATGTTGACATTTAAGTTAGATGCCATGAAATTTCTCAAATGTTGTATAGATCTACTAAGTAAATCGATCCTCACCATTTTCTAGCTATAGAGTATACAGGCTAGATACAAGCAATTTATGAACCTTTCCACTCATGATTAAACTTCACAATCAACTCATGAGTCTCCAGAAATGCCAACTTGCCAAGCATAAACCTGTAACAACAAATAATAAACTCCTAATCTATGCATGGACATTGCATCATTATCGCAAGGATTGCAACATAGATCAACAATTTGTGGCTATTAATACTAAGGAACAAATCAGGCACTCTAGAAGAACAATATCTAACTATCACATCATCCAATGACCAATGCTTAACATTTGTTCAAACTTCATCATCGTATCCGTACCAGACCTAGGCATACGATGTGAACTTAACACCAAAACAATTTTACTGAACGCCTGAACCGAGCGCCATCCAGAAATTCACCAAAGTCGATACTAATCAGTAAGCATGAAAGCACCCAGCATTTTTGAACACATTTGACAAAAGTTCCATCACACCATAAGTCCAACGCCCATCAAATCTGAGCATGCAAGTCCACTAGCTCACAAAATTTAGCCAAAAACAAGCAAAGCAATCTAAAGCCTTTGAAAGGAGTTCGTCTACGGTCTAGCTACAAATGAAGCAGGCATCCCAAAACCCTAACATACAAGTAGCACTGACCTCTTTTCGCCGCCGGTGTATAACTCGGGCGGCGGCGCCCACTCCTCGTCCTCGTCAGCGTCGGACCCCGCGCCCGTCCTGCCACCGCCGAGGTCGGAGAGCGTTCTCACATTTCCCCTCCCACTCGCACCCCCGCTCCCGCTACCACCCTGCGCGCTGTCGCTCCTCTTCAGCCTCTTCGCTGGCCTCCTCCTGTCGTCTGCCGCCGCAGCCGCACCGGCGAGGGCAGCGTCCTCCTCGTCGTCGTCCCCAACGTAGTCCTCGTCCTTGTCGCCGCCGCCCACGTAGTCCTCGTCATCGGATTCGGCGCCATCGTCGGCGGCCGGGGGAGGCGGATCGGGCCCGTCGGCGTCGGCGTCTGCGGAGTCGTAGAAGGAGTGGACGGCGGACTCGAGGGCCCAGTTGTGGCTCTCGAGGAAGAAGGCGGCTTCCTCGGGGGTCGCCGAGGTCACGGCGCAGAAGGACTCCACCAGCGACTGCGCCGCCGCGGCCGGCGGCGCGCGGCCGGCGTCTCCGGCAGCCATCTCGGCTGCGGCGGCCGCGTACGTGTCGGGGTTGGGGGGGTTTGGCCTTCCCTTCGGTTTGTTTCTCCTCCTTCGGACCGACTCGGAGTTTGGGCCGTGACGTAAAAAATGGCTATTGGAGTGGGGTTGGAGAAGAAGCCTTGGGCCGAAACAGTTGGCCTTTCCGCTTTGAGATTTTTAGGCTGTGATCTTGAGAAGCCTTGGGCTCGGCTTTGTTGGCCCGTTAGTGCATTGGGTGAGTACAGGACTACGGGTGTGCTCGGCTAGGTTGAAAAATAGTGGTTTATAGCTGAAATTGTATTATAGTCGACTGAAATTATACTGTAACTGAAGATGGCTTATTTAATGTAATTAAATTAAAAAAATTAAAATAGAAAAATATGTTAACTCATCATAGATAATATAAGCGAATACGGAAAAAAGTACCGGTAAAAACGCTTAAAAAACTAAAATTTTAAAAAAAGATAAAATTTATAAATAGTATAAAATAAACTAGAAATCAGAAAAGACGAAGGAAGCGGGGCATACATGTCGTATACCTGGCTGCATACAAAATTTGTTTCGCATTCACTCTTTTTTGAGAGGTTACAAGCCAGACCGGCGCAGGTCCAAGAGCTCAAGTAGCACGGATACATGTGTTTTCTGTGTACGTGTACTCTATTCTAATAATTGAGACGAGGCGCGTTAGGGTTTGCTCCTGCTTCGCATTCTACGCAGAGGATAAGTTCAGATGCAACATCGGGAAAATGCAGTGTGCTCTCGGTGGGCACCACTGTTGGCCAGTCTCGTGGTCGTGGAGCAGTACCCATCTCCGTACTGTTTTCAAGTGCCTGGTACCGGAACGGATTAGAGCAAGCCTAATAATACAGCCCTCAGCTAGCTGTATAGATAATTACATCCTACTTATCAGCCTATTCATATAGTAGTTTACAGCCAGCTGAAGGCTGTATGACCCACCCCTTTCTCTCACAAAGTTTCTTGGTTCTTGTGCTTCAGCTGGCTGTAAACTTAATAGCCCACCTCTCTTCTCTCTCCTCCATCTCAACATACAACCTACTAACAGCCTCTTATTATACTTGCTCTTACGGATGTGATCGTTAGCTTTGGCCATCGAGTGTCCAATCGCTAACTTCTCCCTACTTCCTGCCGACTACCCATCATAAATTCTAAATTAATCTAATAAAAAAACTCTATATAACCTGCACTAAAATTAACGTATGAGAGAAAAAAAAGGAAGATATTGATGTGCAAAATAAATAAGTAAAAGTCATGCATAAAAAAATAAGAAAGAATGGCACTCGGCAAAAAAAGAGAAATAAAAAAGACAAGTTTTATTCTATATGCACATTTACCAACAATATGTATTTCACAACTTTAATCCTAAGTCCACCACTGGCCTAGGCCCTAAACAGGAATCCCGGCCGACAGAATGGCTAGTCGATCGCGCAGCCGCAGCCGCAGACACACTCGCTAGTGGGGCGGCCGCGTGCCGTGTACCTTCAGTTCATCTATCCAGCTCCGCGATTGAGCTGGGTAGGGTAGGAGACCGAAAGGGCAAGGCAAAGCAAGCCAACCCGGCCGTCTGCGTGCGTGCTCCGATCCTTCTCCCGACCGCACATGCGCAGTCACGCACAGGACGAGGGATCTCCCTGCGGCTGGCTAACGACGGCGACAGGACGACGAGACCGACGGACAAGCCGGCCGGTCGCATGCCGGAGTGTCCAGTGTCTTCGATCGATCTCGAATTCTCGATCGTATGTGTGCGGTGGCTGGCGCGACGTGGCCAAAAAACGGCAGCTTTTGGCCACCCGTGGGAATTTGCGGTCTGACGGGACGAAAAGCTCCTTTTGTTTGTGCTATCTCCGTCCATTGCATGCTGATGTGACATCGACTCTCCCAATCGCGCGACGACAGAAACCAGCACGCGTTCCCAAGGTTGGCCGCGGAGATGAGTGCTCTTCGACGTGTAAAAATGGTCCGTGGAGCGTACTTGAAGCTCAAAAGTTTAATGCCTGCATGTACAAATAGGAGCAACAAGTAAGAACTGTCATAAAGTTCTTTTAAAGCACATAGTAGTTCTGGCTTGCTTGCAGCTGATAAATCAAAACCAAAACCAAAATGAAACGACAATGTTCTCTCTCCTGTCACTTGTTGAAAGGCCAAGATAAGAGAATGGTATATAATTTCAATGATTATTTCACCCGGCATATATCAACATGATTCGCAGCCAAACTTTGTGAAATGATATTTTACGCCACTGTTCTTAACATGCTATCTCTTTTGTTTTCGTTTCTTCAAAGCCGAGGATGAAGCAAATCACAATTTTTAGGAGGCAAACTTTCACTCACTCCCTGTTATGCTCACTATAATCTTGTTTTTCCGTAAAAATCACTATCAGACCAGAGAATATCATCACTTGCCTTGGCTTTTCTTATTCTCTTCCATCCAAAGTTCCGAACGAAAGACACATCCTTTACCAGCTAACTTCCACCCCACTAGCCTCTGATTGCATCTGTCATATTCCAAAGAATTCCATCATACAAGAGCAAAAAGAATGGAATGTGCTCTGTATGGATAAAAGTTGACCATCTGATAATGAGTGCAAACATGTTTGGGCCACTCGGATTAGGACTAACTACAATAATTTTTTTGGTAGAACTGCTCACAAGACAGTCTTGTAAGATCTCAATCATGTTTTGGAAATATCTGCCATTCCATAATCTATGAGGCAATAGGGCTGATAACAATGCACATCATCACTTCAGGGCTCAACATTTATGCCCGTGGCAAAGTTGCATTGCAAATAATGTAGTGCCAGTTAACAAACAGAACCTACATCACCAGAATGTGTGCCCACAAGGCCACAACTGCATATGTCGCATGCACAAAAATCGTATTAAAATGAAACCACAATTTTCTAGCAATCCTAAAGCATATTTCATTGGTAGGAAAATATCTTACCGTCAATGGCCGGTATTGATTATTGTTGACCATGAAAAGCTCCAATCAACTGTGAGAATAACATTAGTAAGAAAGAGTTTTAAAAGGGCAAGATAGAATGGACAATTCAAAATTTCGAGCAACCTGATAATTCAATTGATTTTTGTAAGTAAAACAAACACATTATCAAATCTGAAATGAAAAAATTATGTCCCCAGTCCTCAGTCACAACTAGACACTCATGTCAGCCATCAATATTGGCAAACATACAGACAGAAAACATTAGTAGAAGGGTATAGTTCTTTAAGTAAATCTTACCATATAGTGTCATTTTAGTTCAGTATTGAAAATTCTATGCCGGCTAGTCCCCATGTTAACTATTGTCAACCATGAGCAGCTTCCATTGGTTGCAGTTTGCGGATAACCATTGTAGGCGACTAGCAACATGAAAAAGTACAATATGTCAGTTCTGAGAATCAGATAATGCACAGAGTGATGCATATAAGGACCAATGCGTAGTAAAAATGTGATGTGACAAACTGTAACTTTATAAGGACAATTCTTTGGTATCATACTTTGCTACTGAAGGCTTTCCTTTCATTTTGATCCACAGATTGAAACCAAACCTCGGTTCCTAAGGATATATGGAACCACCACAAAGTGTACATTGATCTTACTGCTTACACTTCATGCCATCATTCTGTAAGAATCACATAAACATTAAATGCATAAATGCTTAAAAATACAGAAATTTCTAGAAATTCTGTATGGGGTATTAGCTAATCAACCACAATGCTGAACATCACTGGCCAGTGGCAGCTCCTATCAGTCACAGAGCAAAGGCAGCTCAACTTACTTGATAGGGTGGATGATCACTCAAACAGTCCAACAAAGCATTGATCTTTCTACTGAAAACATAATTAAACAAAAGATTAGTTTGCAATGATAAAAAGTACATTTATAACAGGATGATGCTAGTGTGGTGTTCTGTAACCCAATATTCATGGCAGCGATTTTTATGTATGGCTCAAAAATTGTAGGTGTATGATTAAAATGATGACAAACAACCTAGCAATCAACCCTACCCTATCAGAAGATGGGCCACCTTATCCTCCATGAATGAACATCTTCATTGGCAATTGCCAGTTCCCATCAGTCATGGCACCATTAATGGGGAAGGGCCGGAGGGGGTCAAGTTAGGACATGATAAAGTTCAATGGGCAGGCAATGAAATAATGAGCTAATTGCTAAATGCTAACTTATACAACTATGGTCCGAGTGCTCTGCTGAACATAAACAGAAATTTGACTCCAAAATGCCAAAAACAAATCAGTGTAGCGTGTCTTAACAACTGAACATTCTTTTGGTAAACATCATAAAGATTCTATTCAAAATACAAGAAAAAGAATGTAATAGATAATACCCCATTACATAAGAACAAATATGATAGGTTCCCATCAGTAGGGAGGGGTGATCAAAGGATATGAATTTCACTTAAAACATTAGAATACAGGAATAATCTGCTAGATGTTTAAAGAGATGAAATGGTAGCATTCAAGTCTGAGATAGCAAGGCTACATCAGGCCAACGGATGCCTGTCTTACAATGTTTCACATGGTTGAACATTCATTCCAAGATCTCATAATTATGCGATAAACAGCACAGAAATATTTTTCTGCATGTGAAAGGATAGCTGATCTCTAGGAACAATAAAATAACAAAGTAGAACTAGAAGTTTGAGAAGAAGAAAAAAAAGGAGATTTGTGTAAAGGAAAAGTTCGTATATGCAACTCTTGCTCAAATTCTGTGCTTGGCAAAGCAATCAAAGATTATATAGCTGTACACAAAAATTAAGGAGGGTTACAAATATTTGAGTGTCAATAACACCACAGTATACATGAGAGTTACCTTGTTCAAAACTCCAAATCAATGTTCTGGAAACTGGGAATAACTCCCTTTTCTCAAGAGAAATTAACTATGTTCTTGACCTGATAATTACAATGTATATGTCTCCTCAATAAAAACAGATGGGTGAGCGTGGTGTCCACATGTCCGGAGGGCAGAAGCAGAGGATTGCAATTGCAAGAGCAATCCTGAAGTCACCCAAGATCCTACCCCTTGACGAGGCAACCAGTGCGCTGGACACCGAGTCAGAGCGTGTTGTGCAGGAGGCACTTGACATGGCTGCCATGGGCCGGACTACTATTGTCGTTGCTCATCACCTCTCTACCATCCATAATGCAGACATCATTGCTGTCATGCAATCTGGCGAGTTCAAGGAGCTTGGTTCCCATGACAAGCTCATTTCCAATGAGAATGACATCTACTCATCTCTTGTCCGGCTTCAACAGACCAGGGATTCACATGAGGCTGATGTGATTGCTAACACTGGCAGAATGTCTGCGCCAATCTTGCAGCCACAGCACGAGCAGGAGGTTGTCTGCAGCCAGTAGGTCAAGCTCAGCCCAATCTTTTGGCAATGCAGGGGATGCTGATAACACCGAGAAGCAAACTGTCTGTGCCATCTTTTATGAGGCTGCACATGCTCAATGCACCAGAATGGAAGCAAGCATTGCTCGGGACTTCAGTGCAATCATGTTTGGAGGTATCCAACCTATGTATGCCTATGCCATGGGAAGTATGCTGTCCGTCTACTTCTTGACAGATCACACAGAGATCAAGGAGAAGACAAGGACATATGCGCTCGTCTTCATTGCCCTTACAGTGCTTCCGTTTTGATCAACATTGTGGAGTATTACTACTTGAGTTCCATGAGGGAATACCTCACTAAGAGGGTCCGGGAACAGATGCTTGCAAAGATCCTCACATTTGAGATTGGGTGGTTTGATCGTGATGAGAACTCAAGTGGTGCCATTTGCTCACAGCTTGCCAAGGATGCCAGTGTTGTAAGTTCCCATACAGAAGTATGCATGTTAATTCCAAAAAGCAATTCTTAGTTCACTCAGCATACTGTTGTTGTTGTAGGCGAACGGATGGTTCTGGTGATCCAAACAATATCTGCAGTCCTCATCACTTTCACCATGGGTTTGATCATTGCTTGGCGGTTGGCCCTTGTCATGATTTCCCTCCAGCCACTCATAGGGCTGATAGAGCTGTTCTACGACCCACTTAAGGGGTCAGTGAAGATTGATGACAGGGAAATCAAGGCATACGATACAATCTCAGATCCCTCCGAATGCACGCTGGGCTGGTCAGCCAAGAGCCAGCATTGTTTGCAGGAACCATTGGGGAGAACATCATGTATGGCTTGCAAACTGCAACGGAGGTAGAAATTGAGAATGCAGCAAGGTCTGCCAATGCACATGACTTCATCAGCAACCTCAAGGATGATTATGGCACATGGTGCAGTGAGCGGGGTGTTCAGCTTTCAGGAGGACTGAAGCAGCGTGTCGCAATCACTCGCGCCATGTGCCACAAAATTGAGAATGCAGCAAGGTCTGCCAATGCACATGACTTCATCAGGCAAGTTGACAGCAGCTTTGGGCTAGAATATAATCCATATTGCTCACCACTCAAAATTAGCATGTAACCTCTAACAATGCCTGATGAGAAGCGACTATGGTAGTGCTCCAAACGACTTAAAAGCCATGACTTTTGGCTTCTGTTGTAGGCTTTTAGTTGCAATTGCACTATAGCGGTTATTAGTTTTTTTCTGAGTCAAAAAATGAGAAAAAGTAATTACAAATGAGAAAAATTGAAAAACACCACTATATCTTTTGGAACAATGCAAAGGAATAAGGGGGGAAAAGAAAAACAAAATACAAAAAAGGGCCAAAAAAAAACGAAATTAAGAAGCCGACGAGTTCCAAGTGGCTTCTGACTTCTGGAAGCTAGAAGCTGAAGTTGTTTAGAGCGGGGCCAACCTTGATACATCACCCATGCTTGCAATCTGATAGCACTATTGCAGACAGGGGGAGTTTGTTGCAAAAGGTCTAGTTACAAACAGAAAAAGGCCAAATAGGATATAGGTGAAAATCAGTGATATTTTTTATCATGGCATCAGTTTTTTTACTTTTTATGCTCACCCGTGCCAGAGTCATTGCCAGCATAACCTAATAGCAGCAGCTTTTGCCTCTCTTGTGATCTCACATGGCCAGCCAAGATACGCTTGGGGATGGCTTATGGTATTTTGTCTTTCTGTGGGTTTTGTCAGGGGGACACGAGTTGGCCCATGGTGAAAATGTAAGAAACATTAGATACAATGGTAGCTAACATATGATGGGAAGTTCCTTTACTATATAGCCAGACAGCCCAGTCATCTGTTCCTCCCTAACAATACAGCACAACATATGGAAATGTGACTCTCCCATAACAGTCAAACAAAACCCAAAAAAGTATCATGGGGGATGGGGGGTGAATGCAGCTATAGCTTGTTTCAGAAAACAGCACAGTACACACACTAAAGTTTCCAGCTAGTTACCTACATTAACCAGTCCAGAATCAGCCAGGTTCCACTTGGTGCTATAAATTATCTGCTTACATAATCACCATGAACCAGCCAAAACCTGTGTGTGTGTGTGGGTGGGTGGGGGGGGGGTGTTATCTATTTGCCTTGCTAATATAGGAGAAAACACTGAAATGATGGACTTAAATATCATACCTAACAAAACTAATCCAAAATCACCCAAATCTAGTATGAACATGATAACTCACCGGTCACCAATAACACAAACAAAATACTCCCTCCGTTCTTTTTTTACTTAACTTCCTAGAATCCGTGCCGTCAAACTTTCTAAAGTTTGACTACCAATAAGTTTAAAACTATCTAAATTGACTATACGAAAATTATATCATTAGATTTGTCGTTAAAAATACTTTCATAATATTATAATTTTATTTGTATATCTTAGTATAAAGTTATAAAAAGTAGCAATCAAAATTGTATTTTGAAAACTATGAAAAGTCAAAAACATTAAGTCAAAAAGAATGGAGGGAGTAGCTAGTAACCAACGAGTTTACCAAGTACTGCGGCTCACACAATTGACTTGCTAACACCAGTAACTAGCAGACACCCTAAGAATTTCCAGAGATCTGGCTCTGACCATTAAATTAACAAGGCAAGCATTTCAAAACTCTCCACATCATAATTTCCTTCTTAATTACACATAGTCCTTACTATCAGAACTTTGTGAACAGATCATATTAGGAAATAACTAATTCTCAGTTCTGGAAATTAGCCTGGCAATTCATATAACAAGAACAACACATGCATTATTTTAGTACAGCTACGAACCACAAAACCACAATGTTGACATTTAAGTTAGATGCCATGAAATTTCTCAAATGTTGTATAGATCTACTAAGTAAATCGATCCTCACCATTTTCTAGCTATAGAGTATACAGGCTAGATACAAGCAATTTATGAACCTTTCCACTCATGATTAAACTTCACAATCAACTCATGAGTCTCCAGAAATGCCAACTTGCCAAGCATAAACCTGTAACAACAAATAATAAACTCCTAATCTATGCATGGACATTGCATCATTATCGCAAGGATTGCAACATAGATCAACAATTTGTGGCTATTAATACTAAGGAACAAATCAGGCACTCTAGAAGAACAATATCTAACTATCACATCATCCAATGACCAATGCTTAACATTTGTTCAAACTTCATCATCGTATCCGTACCAGACCTAGGCATACGATGTGAACTTAACACCAAAACAATTTTACTGAACGCCTGAACCGAGCGCCATCCAGAAATTCACCAAAGTCGATACTAATCAGTAAGCATGAAAGCACCCAGCATTTTTGAACACATTTGACAAAAGTTCCATCACACCATAAGTCCAACGCCCATCAAATCTGAGCATGCAAGTCCACTAGCTCACAAAATTTAGCCAAAAACAAGCAAAGCAATCTAAAGCCTTTGAAAGGAGTTCGTCTACGGTCTAGCTACAAATGAAGCAGGCATCCCAAAACCCTAACATACAAGTAGCACTGACCTCTTTTCGCCGCCGGTGTATAACTCGGGCGGCGGCGCCCACTCCTCGTCCTCGTCAGCGTCGGACCCCGCGCCCGTCCTGCCACCGCCGAGGTCGGAGAGCGTTCTCACATTTCCCCTCCCACTCGCACCCCCGCTCCCGCTACCACCCTGCGCGCTGTCGCTCCTCTTCAGCCTCTTCGCTGGCCTCCTCCTGTCGTCTGCCGCCGCAGCCGCACCGGCGAGGGCAGCGTCCTCCTCGTCGTCGTCCCCAACGTAGTCCTCGTCCTTGTCGCCGCCGCCCACGTAGTCCTCGTCATCGGATTCGGCGCCATCGTCGGCGGCCGGGGGAGGCGGATCGGGCCCGTCGGCGTCGGCGTCTGCGGAGTCGTAGAAGGAGTGGACGGCGGACTCGAGGGCCCAGTTGTGGCTCTCGAGGAAGAAGGCGGCTTCCTCGGGGGTCGCCGAGGTCACGGCGCAGAAGGACTCCACCAGCGACTGCGCCGCCGCGGCCGGCGGCGCGCGGCCGGCGTCTCCGGCAGCCATCTCGGCTGCGGCGGCCGCGTACGTGTCGGGGTTGGGGGGGTTTGGCCTTCCCTTCGGTTTGTTTCTCCTCCTTCGGACCGACTCGGAGTTTGGGCCGTGACGTAAAAAATGGCTATTGGAGTGGGGTTGGAGAAGAAGCCTTGGGCCGAAACAGTTGGCCTTTCCGCTTTGAGATTTTTAGGCTGTGATCTTGAGAAGCCTTGGGCTCGGCTTTGTTGGCCCGTTAGTGCATTGGGTGAGTACAGGACTACGGGTGTGCTCGGCTAGGTTGAAAAATAGTGGTTTATAGCTGAAATTGTATTATAGTCGACTGAAATTATACTGTAACTGAAGATGGCTTATTTAATGTAATTAAATTAAAAAAATTAAAATAGAAAAATATGTTAACTCATCATAGATAATATAAGCGAATACGGAAAAAAGTACCGGTAAAAACGCTTAAAAAACTAAAATTTTAAAAAAAGATAAAATTTATAAATAGTATAAAATAAACTAGAAATCAGAAAAGACGAAGGAAGCGGGGCATACATGTCGTATACCTGGCTGCATACAAAATTTGTTTCGCATTCACTCTTTTTTGAGAGGTTACAAGCCAGACCGGCGCAGGTCCAAGAGCTCAAGTAGCACGGATACATGTGTTTTCTGTGTACGTGTACTCTATTCTAATAATTGAGACGAGGCGCGTTAGGGTTTGCTCCTGCTTCGCATTCTACGCAGAGGATAAGTTCAGATGCAACATCGGGAAAATGCAGTGTGCTCTCGGTGGGCACCACTGTTGGCCAGTCTCGTGGTCGTGGAGCAGTACCCATCTCCGTACTGTTTTCAAGTGCCTGGTACCGGAACGGATTAGAGCAAGCCTAATAATACAGCCCTCAGCTAGCTGTATAGATAATTACATCCTACTTATCAGCCTATTCATATAGTAGTTTACAGCCAGCTGAAGGCTGTATGACCCACCCCTTTCTCTCACAAAGTTTCTTGGTTCTTGTGCTTCAGCTGGCTGTAAACTTAATAGCCCACCTCTCTTCTCTCTCCTCCATCTCAACATACAACCTACTAACAGCCTCTTATTATACTTGCTCTTACGGATGTGATCGTTAGCTTTGGCCATCGAGTGTCCAATCGCTAACTTCTCCCTACTTCCTGCCGACTACCCATCATAAATTCTAAATTAATCTAATAAAAAAACTCTATATAACCTGCACTAAAATTAACGTATGAGAGAAAAAAAAGGAAGATATTGATGTGCAAAATAAATAAGTAAAAGTCATGCATAAAAAAATAAGAAAGAATGGCACTCGGCAAAAAAAGAGAAATAAAAAAGACAAGTTTTATTCTATATGCACATTTACCAACAATATGTATTTCACAACTTTAATCCTAAGTCCACCACTGGCCTAGGCCCTAAACAGGAATCCCGGCCGACAGAATGGCTAGTCGATCGCGCAGCCGCAGCCGCAGACACACTCGCTAGTGGGGCGGCCGCGTGCCGTGTACCTTCAGTTCATCTATCCAGCTCCGCGATTGAGCTGGGTAGGGTAGGAGACCGAAAGGGCAAGGCAAAGCAAGCCAACCCGGCCGTCTGCGTGCGTGCTCCGATCCTTCTCCCGACCGCACATGCGCAGTCACGCACAGGACGAGGGATCTCCCTGCGGCTGGCTAACGACGGCGACAGGACGACGAGACCGACGGACAAGCCGGCCGGTCGCATGCCGGAGTGTCCAGTGTCTTCGATCGATCTCGAATTCTCGATCGTATGTGTGCGGTGGCTGGCGCGACGTGGCCAAAAAACGGCAGCTTTTGGCCACCCGTGGGAATTTGCGGTCTGACGGGACGAAAAGCTCCTTTTGTTTGTGCTATCTCCGTCCATTGCATGCTGATGTGACATCGACTCTCCCAATCGCGCGACGACAGAAACCAGCACGCGTTCCCAAGGTTGGCCGCGGAGATGAGTGCTCTTCGACGTGTAAAAATGGTCCGTGGAGCGTACTTGAAGCTCAAAAGTTTAATGCCTGCATGTACAAATAGGAGCAACAAGTAAGAACTGTCATAAAGTTCTTTTAAAGCACATAGTAGTTCTGGCTTGCTTGCAGCTGATAAATCAAAACCAAAACCAAAATGAAACGACAATGTTCTCTCTCCTGTCACTTGTTGAAAGGCCAAGATAAGAGAATGGTATATAATTTCAATGATTATTTCACCCGGCATATATCAACATGATTCGCAGCCAAACTTTGTGAAATGATATTTTACGCCACTGTTCTTAACATGCTATCTCTTTTGTTTTCGTTTCTTCAAAGCCGAGGATGAAGCAAATCACAATTTTTAGGAGGCAAACTTTCACTCACTCCCTGTTATGCTCACTATAATCTTGTTTTTCCGTAAAAATCACTATCAGACCAGAGAATATCATCACTTGCCTTGGCTTTTCTTATTCTCTTCCATCCAAAGTTCCGAACGAAAGACACATCCTTTACCAGCTAACTTCCACCCCACTAGCCTCTGATTGCATCTGTCATATTCCAAAGAATTCCATCATACAAGAGCAAAAAGAATGGAATGTGCTCTGTATGGATAAAAGTTGACCATCTGATAATGAGTGCAAACATGTTTGGGCCACTCGGATTAGGACTAACTACAATAATTTTTTTGGTAGAACTGCTCACAAGACAGTCTTGTAAGATCTCAATCATGTTTTGGAAATATCTGCCATTCCATAATCTATGAGGCAATAGGGCTGATAACAATGCACATCATCACTTCAGGGCTCAACATTTATGCCCGTGGCAAAGTTGCATTGCAAATAATGTAGTGCCAGTTAACAAACAGAACCTACATCACCAGAATGTGTGCCCACAAGGCCACAACTGCATATGTAGCATGCACAAAAATCGTATTAAAATGAAACCACAATTTTCTAGCAATCCTAAAGCATACTTCATTGGTAGGAAAATATCTTATTGTCAATGGCCGGTATTGATTATTGTTGACCATGAAAAGCTCCAATCAACTGTGAGAATAACATTAGTAAGAAAGAGTTTTAAAAGGGCAAGATAGAATGGACAATTCAAAATTTCGAGCAACCTGATAATTCAATTGATTTTTGTAAGTAAAACACATTATCAAATCTGAAATGAAAAAATTATGTCCCCAGTCCTCAGTCACAACTAAACACTCATGTCAGCCATCAATATTGGCAAACATACAGACAGAAAACATTAGTAGAAGGGTATAGTTCTTTAAGTAAATCTTACCATATAGTGTCATTTGAGTTCAGTATTGAAAATACTATGCCAGTTAGTCCCCATGTTAACTATTGTCAACCATGAACAGCTTCCATGGGTTGCAGTTTGCGGATAACCATTGTAGGCAACTAGCAACATGAAAAATGTACAATATGTCAGTTCTGAGAATCAGATAATGCACAGAGTGATGCATATAAGGACCAATGCGTAGTAAAAATGTGATGTGACAAACTGTAACTTTATAAGGACAATTCTTTGGTATCATACTTTGCTACTGAAGACTTTCCTTTCATTTTGATCCACAGATTGAAACCAAACCTCGGTTCCTAAGGATATATGGAACCACCACAAAGTGTACATTGATCTTACTGCTTACACTTCATGCCATCATTCTGTAAGAATCACATAAACATTACATGCATAAATGCTTAAAAATACAGAAATTTCTAGAAATTCTGTATGGGGTATTAGCTAATCAACCACAATGCTGAACATCACTGGCCAGTGGCAGCTCCTATCAGTCACAGAGCAAAGGCAGCTCAACTTACTTGATAGGGTGGATGATCACTCAAACAGTCCAACAAAGCATTGATCTTTCTACTGAAAACATAATTAAACAAAAGATTAGTTTGCAATGATAAAAAGTACATTTATAACAGGATGATGCTAGTGTGGTGTTCTGTAACCCAATATTCATGGCAGCGATTTTTATGTATGGCTCAAAAATTGTAGGTGTATGATTAAAATGATGACAAACAACCTAGCAATCAACCCTACCCTATCAGAAGATGGGCCACCTTATCCTCCATGAATGAACATCTTCATTGGCAATTGCCAGTTCCCATCAGTCATGGCACCATTAATGGGGAAGGGCCGGAGGTGGTCAAGTTAGGACATGATAAAGTTCAATGGGCAGGCAATGAAATAATGAGCTAATTGCTAAATGCTAACTTATACAACTATGGTCCGAGTGCTCTGCTGAACATAAACAGAAATTTGACTCCAAAATGCCAAAAACAAATCAGTGTAGCGTGTCTTAACAACTGAACATTCTTTTGGTAAACATCATAAAGATTCTATTCAAAATACAAGAAAAAGAATGTAATAGATAATACCCCATTACATAAGAACAAATATGATAGGTTCCCATCAGTAGGGAGGGGTGATCAAAGGATATGAATTTCACTTAAAACATTAGAATACAGGAATAATCTGCTAGATGTTTAAAGAGATGAAATGGTAGCATTCAAGTCTGAGATAGCAAGGCTACATCAGGCCAACGGATGCCTGTCTTACAATGTTTCACATGGTTGAACATTCATTCCAAGATCTCATAATTATGCGATAAACAGCACAGAAATATTTTTCTGCATGTGAAAGGATAGCTGATCTCTAGGAACAATAAAATAACAAAGTAGAACTAGAAGTTTGAGAAGAAGAAAAAAAAGGAGATTTGTGTAAAGGAAAAGTTCGTATATGCAACTCTTGCTCAAATTCTGTTCTTGGCAAAGCAATCAAAGATTATATAGCTGTACACAAAAATTAAGGAGGGTTACAAATATTTGCGTGTCAATAACACCACAGTATACATGAGAGTTACCTTGTTCAAAACTCCAAATCAATGTTCTGGAAACTGGGAATAACTCCCTTTTCTCAAGAGAAATTAACTATGTTCTTGACCTGATAATTACAATGTATATGTCTCCTCAATAAAAACAGATGGGTGAGCGTGGTGTCCACATGTCCGGAGGGCAGAAGCAGAGGATTGCAATTGCAAGAGCAATCCTGAAGTCACCCAAGATCCTACCCCTTGACGAGGCAACCAGTGCGCTGGACACCGAGTCAGAGCGTGTTGTGCAGGAGGCACTTGACATGGCTGCCATGGGCCGGACTACTATTGTCGTTGCTCATCACCTCTCTACCATCCATAATGCAGACATCATTGCTGTCATGCAGTCTGGCGAGTTCAAGGAGCTTGGTTCCCATGACAAGCTCATTTCCAATGAGAATGACATCTACTCATCTCTTGTCCGGCTTCAACAGACCAGGGATTCACATGAGGCTGATGTGATTGCTAACACTGGCAGAATGTCTGCGCCAATCTTGCAGCCACAGCACGAGCAGGAGGTTGTCTGCAGCCAGTAGGTCAAGCTCAGCCCAATCTTTTGGCAATGCAGGGGATGCTGATAACACCGAGAAGCAAACTGTCTGTGCCATCTTTTATGAGGCTGCACATGCTCAATGCACCAGAATGGAAGCAAGCATTGCTCGGGACTTCAGTGCAATCATGTTTGGAGGTATCCAACCTATGTATGCCTATGCCATGGGAAGTATGCTGTCCGTCTACTTCTTGACAGATCACACAGAGATCAAGGAGAAGACAAGGACATATGCGCTCGTCTTCATTGCCCTTACAGTGCTTCCGTTTTGATCAACATTGTGGAGTATTACTACTTGAGTTCCATGAGGGAATACCTCACTAAGAGGGTCCGGGAACAGATGCTTGCAAAGATCCTCACATTTGAGATTGGGTGGTTTGATCGTGATGAGAACTCAAGTGGTGCCATTTGCTCACAGCTTGCCAAGGATGGCAGTGTTGTAAGTTCCCATACAGAAGTATGCATGTTAATTCCAAAAAGCAATTCTTAGTTCACTCAGCATACTGTTGTTGTTGTAGGCGAACGGATGGTTCTGGTGATCCAAACAATATCTGCAGTCCTCATCACTTTCACCATGGGTTTGATCATTGCTTGGCGGTTGGCCCTTGTCATGATTTCCCTCCAGCCACTCATCATCATCTGCTACTATGTCCACCGTGTATTGTTCAAGAGCATGTCCAAAAAATCAACGCAAGCACAAGCTACAAGCAGTAAGCTGGCTGCTGAGGCTGTCTCCAATCTTCGTACCATTGCAGCTTTCTCGTCCCAGGATCACATCCTCCGCCTCTTCAACCAAGCACAAGACAAGCCATGCAAAGAGAGCATCTGGCAATCATGGTTTGCAGGCCTTGGTCTTGGAACCTCCATGTGCCTCATGACATGCACATGGGCCCTAAACTTCTGGTATGGTGGGCAGCTCATGGCTGAACATCACATTACTGCCGAGGCACTTTTCCAGACTTTAATGATTCTAGTAAGCACAGGGCGTGTCATTGCTGACGCAGGCAGTATGACAAGGGACCTGGCTAAGGGTGCTGATGCAGTCACTTCAGTGTTCTCCATTCTCGACAGGGTAGCACTAATCGAACCTGACAACCCTGAGGGCTACAAGCAAGAGAAGCTAGAAGGTGAGGTAGACATCAGCGGAGTTGACTTTGCATACCCATTAAGGCCAGCCGTGATCATCTTCAAAGGATTCTTATTGAGCATACAACCAGGCAAGTTGACAGCGCTGGTCGGGCAAAGTGGTTCTGGCAAATCGACCATCGTAGGGCTGATAGAGCTGTTCTACGACCCACTTAAGGGGTCAGTGAAGATTGATGACAGGGAAATCAAGGCATACGATACAATCTCAGATCCCTCCGAATGCACGCTGGGCTGGTCAGCCAAGAGCCAGCATTGTTTGCAGGAACCATTCGGGAGAACATCATGTATGGCTTGCAAACTGCAACGGAGGTAGAAATTGAGAATGCAGCAAGGTCTGCCAATGCACATGACTTCATCAGCAACCTCAAGGATGATTATGGCACATGGTGCAGTGAGCGGGGTGTTCAGCTTTCAGGAGGACAGAAGCAGCGTGTCGCAATCACTCGCGCCATTCTGAAGAATCCTGCCATACTGCTGATGGACGAGGCAACAAGCGCACTGGACAGTCAGTCCAAGAACACAGTGCAAGAGGCGCTGGACCGGGTGATGGTTGGAAGGACGAGCGTCATGGTGGCGCACAGGCTCAGCACCATCCAGAACTGCCATACAATCACTGTGCTGGAGAAAGGCGTCGTGGAGAAGGGCACGCACGCGTCCCTCATGGCCAAGGGTCACACCGGGACATACTTTGCCTTGGTCAGCTTGCAGCAAGGTGGCAACCAGCACTGAGTTTTGCGATGATAATTCACAGAAATGCAGTTTGGAGCTTTCGCAAGATCAGTGCAAGTGTGTAATGGATGATGGTGATTTGTAAAGAAATTCAAGAAACTGGATTGTATTAGTAGTACTTCTTGATGTTTTCCTTTCTTGATGATTGTAGAACAAAGGATAAACTGCTCACTCAATAAAGTACTGACTTGTTGTGTTCTTTGAGCTTAACCATCCCTCTGAACGACAAATCATTTCAACACAGTACTAATTTAGCAGTCAATACTCAACAGCTTCCTCCTGATTCTAAGAATTTGCATAGGGTACAAGTGGTTCTTGTCCTGAAACAAGAAAGGAGAAGGCGGAAATCACCTGAGAGGAGAAGACGTCGGGTTGGGGTTGCGCTCGCGATTTCGGCGGTGGCGCCGAAGAGGGTCGGCGAGGGAGGCGGCGGGGGTGGGGGAGGTTGTGCGCGGGTTGTCGGGGTTGGGTCTTGTGGTGGACTTGTAACACCCGACGGACGGGCATCCTTTGTGGAGGAGAAAGTACGCCTCGGCACCAGGGCGCGCCGGCGTCTGACACCGCCTCCTGCAAGCGCCGCCCCGGCGAGGAATCCCGGCGACGAGGCCATAGGCTGCGACGAGGCCGAGAGGGAGAGGCCCATCACAAAAATTGGAAAGGGGAGGACAGCCGTCCGTGCCGTGCGCACACGAGCTCCAACCTGGGCCTACTCGGCCCAGCGTGCGGGCGTGAGGCCCATGCCCATCTATCTTCGCCCGCGGCATGGCCACCTCCGCCCGTGTCCTGGCCAGGCCCATCCGTCTGAGATCGCGGCGCAGTAAAATTTCGACTTTTCACGTGGTCCACTTCCGGGCACGGCTCGCCTCTCTCCGACCTCAGGAATTGGTGAGAGCGGGGTCCATCTAAATGATTCGGCCCAGATCGCCGCGCGCGCCGGACGCCCTGCACTGCCGAAGCGTCCGAACGGGCCATGGCTGAAGGCTCGCCTCCGAAGAATCTTGCCACAAGGCCCGTGCCCAACAGCCCAACGTGCTTGGTTCTGGGAAACAACGCTTTTGGGCCCTGTTTTTTTTTTCGGTTTTTAAAAGCAATTTTTCAGCTTTTTCTACAGTAACTAGCTTTTAAACGGAGTATCTTTTTGAAATAGGATCTACTAGTTAATTGTAATATATACTGTAACGACTTCATTTATGTCGGCAAAAACCTCACGTGAGTTTCTATTACTCTGTAATCTGTTACATAAACAGCCTAAAAACCAAAAGCCACAGCCAAAAAGAACATGCCACACCACATGCGTGGCTTCTGACATGAAGTTATGATCCAATGTTGTCAGCTACACAACACGAATTGAACTCTAGATTACACGGTGACAAAAACTCACGATTTTCAAGTGCACCTCAAGTTCAAATTTTTAGTTATGCTACGAATTTATAGACACCCTCTATCTATCATGGTGCGCTGGAAGTGTCTAGTGAAACAAAAACATCTATCTTTAGTATGTTTTTTTTATGAAACCATTCTGGCCAGTCGATTTTACTGCATGTTTAACGGGTTTCTATATGAACCCTTTTTTGAGCAAAAAAAATATCGATTTTTTTTCGAAGGACAAAGGTGGTGATCGGTTCGGCTGAAAGCCTCATGGCTTTTGGCTGAAAACACTGTAGCTGGCTGAAAAAAGCACTGTAGCTGACAGAGGCTTATTTACCATAATTAAATTTAAAAAAATTTAAAAATAGAAAAAACATATTAGCTCATCACGTATAATGTAAACAAATACGAGGAAAAAAAGAACCGGTAAAAAAACTCAAAAAAGCCAAAAGTTCAGAAAAAGACGAAATTTATGAATAATGCAAAAATAAGCTGAAGCCAGAAGCTGAAGCCATATTGATCAGGGCCAAAAAATATCTAACTTTGGACCAAAGGAACACCCTAAACCGTTACTCCGCCTTCTTCTCCACTGTTGACAACTTGACATCCCCTATTGTTAACCACCACCTCCTTCGTAGACTGCAGAGTGCAGACTGCCTGTCCTTGTTTGGATCACAGCCTGCCTTCGTGGACAAATGAGAAGATGCTACTATTTCCTTTGTTCTGGAACCAAACTAACCTTTAAATTTCATATATCCCAAACAATTCATACCGAAATACAAGACAGGAAACTCTTCTAAGAAAAGCCAATGAAGTACAAAAACAAAAGGTATACATCATAAAAATTTGCTCTACAACTTTTGTCGGTTTACTTGCACCATATTATGGGCATGTTTCTTTAACAGCTTTTAAAAGCGGCTTTTAACTTTTGCTACAGTACCTAATTTTTAAACGGGGTATTTTTCTCAAAACGGTGTCTACAAGTTAATTGTAGTACATGTTAAAAGCTCAATATCTGTATCAATCAAAATCACATGCGAGTATCTCTCTTCGTAATCTCTGTCGTAAATAGCTAAATTTCAAAATTTTAAGTTAAAAGTTATAAACTACAGCCATATCAAACAGACCCTATAAGCCTGCAATAGCATTAGCAACACCAAGCTTCACTCATGCGATCTGCAAACCAACTCTACAACGCGCATTTACAACTTACAATGCCGGGTGTCACGACTCACGAGCAACCAACTCATAATTTACAAGCCATAATACAAATCTCTAACGTACAATCACGCACAAGTGTACAACGCTCACGTGCCACCCGCCGCACGCACACACACACACACAAAAACGCCTCCTTTCACAAGGATCAGATGCACAACCGCCAAAAAATGCAACGAAATCGAACCACGTGTGAAGAACCACCACCTGCAATGGGATACGTTTCTTCACGAGAAACCGATCGTCTTGCCAAGCAGCCACAGGAACAGCGTCCACTCGAGCATGAAAATCGTGTGGAGGTACGACCGGTCCAGCGTGAACCCGAACACGGTGATGCCGGCTCTGTTGTTCTCCAGGTAGGTCACTGCGCGAGCGGTTTTGATCAGCCAAGGGGTTAGTGAGTTCTGTATCAAGAACAACTCAAGGAAATTGGATGAATTGTAAAGAAGAAATGGTATCTGGAAATTACCTAATGCCTGTCTCTTTTGGAAGGAGATCAAGTGTGCGTGTGGAAGCATGATCTTGGTGTTCTCCAGCAGGTCCTCGTCCCCAGTCTCTTCGCTGGATTCGCACTCGCTGTCGCTCTCGGGGTCCTCTTCGAGCATGGAGCTCTGGTTTGATCCGGGCTCTCCTTCTTCGTCCGGGACTGGCTCGATGGTGCAGCAGGCGTGCCATTTGGTGGTCTGGCCTGTGAGGGCCTGCGCCTGGTGAGTGATCTTGGCGGCGCTGCTCAGGATTATGATGAGCCCGGACATGAGCACAACTGAACATAGCTGCAGAATTTCAACATGAAGAAACATTAGAACCAGGATCTGGAAGGAAATGTTGTTCGAGTCAGCACGGGTGACAAAATGCAGGAACTGTCCCAAAATGCGAGGACCAGGAATTGCGAAAAGAGCTGAAGTAACAATGAAACTGATCATCAGTTTGTTTTGGTAGCTCAGCGTGATTAGCCGTTTGAGCACGCATGATCTCAAGCTGTAGGAGCTTCGCACCGTAGCTGCACTGTTCCAATCCCTTTCTGTTTGTGATGTCAATACGGTACTATCATTGTCCTTTTGGTTTGACACACTGCGTTCAGAAACGAAGGAATAGATGCGCAAGAGGACATCTTGCCCTTTTCAGATGCGGAAAAAGATCGATCGCCAGCTGAGTAAATCACATCACACCTTAGCCTTGCTGTTTCTCACACCAAACTACTAGTACCAAACCAGCTAGGTTGAGCCCAATCATTGAAAACTTCCTCTACTTTACAGGCCAATGTGTACCTATGCAGGCAACGCAATACAGTCAAATTCAGCATTCAAACTGTTTGTTTTCCCCATTTGCTTAGATCCAATTCTTGATCCCCTCGTATAGGCAAGCAATCCATCAGTTCATCGATTCTACTATGCTGTTCTAATTGCGCTTAAATTTAACATACCACATCAATAATTATTGGTTCCGTCTAAATTAAGATAAGATGATGTAAAAATTCCTCCTTGATCAGGGATTGCCATTTCCAATTGTGCCTAATTGAACACACGCAGCAGATCAAGAATCGAACTAAATAACTGGGGCAATTAAGCAATCGAGGCTCACCGTGAGCTCGCCGGTGTTGAGGAGGTCGTCGACCGTGTCGCGACGCGTGATGAGGAGCACGGAGGCGAACTGGCTGGCGGTGCCGATGAGCAGCGCGGCGACGATGAACCTGCGGAAGCGGTGGCTGATGACCTTGAGCTGCTTGCGGATGTCGAGGTGCTCTCGGAGCACGCGTTCGACCCCGGTCCTCCCCTCCTCGACCTCGACGAGTAGCGAGCCGGCGAAGTCCTCGAGCCTGAGCCCCTGGAGGTGGCAGATGAGGCGGAAGAGGACGCAGGTGAGGAGGTAGATGGCGCTGCGGTACATCCACGAGGACATCTCGAGGGAGCACGCGAGGACGTCGCTGAGGACGTCGTTGGCGAAGAAGGGGACGCGGTCGGCCGAGGTGGCGTACCACCAGGCCTTGTAGGCGGCCTCGAAGGCGAAGCAGGGCGTGACGAGGGAGGCGAGGAGGCGGAAGGAGAAGGAGAGGCGCGCGGTGTAGTTGAGCCTGACGCGGTCGCTTTTGGTGCGGAGCTTGTCGAGGTAGAGCAGCCTGCGGAGGCCGATGCGGCGGAAGCAGGAGGAGAGGCAGAGGAAGCCTGCCGCGGAGGCGGCGGAGAGCGAGAGCTGGACGACGGCGGAGAAGGGCCGCCGCGAGGAGCGGAAGACGAGGAGGAAGTGCGCGGCGGCCGGGACGACGACGGCGAGGAGGAGGAAGAGCAGCCACGACAGGGCGGCGCGGCCCGATCCCGACTGGTCCATGCACACCCACCGCAGGCACGACCGGAACCACTGCAGCTCATCGTCCGCCCGCGACGCGCACCGCTGCATCATCGATGCCGCCCGGCCGCCGCCCTTCAGCGCCGCCGGCAGCAGCGGCTCCGCCGCCCCCACCGACGACCCGCTCGACCGCCGCCCCATCGGATCAAATCAACCAATCTTGTTGCTTCGCGCGCGCTCTGCCTCCCTCTGCTTCTTCTCCCTTGGCCCCTTGGGCGTGGCGTTTCTTGGGTGGTGGAGTCCAAGCGGAATCCGGGGGAGGAGAGAGAGAGACTTATATGGCGGTGGGAATTGGGATTGCGTGTACTTGGGGTCGTGGTATCGCGCGTCGCGCGTAGGTGTGTGTGGTGGCGGCAATGGAAGTGGAGGAGTTCGATGCTTCCATTCCATGGGTGAAAGCGAGGTGGTGCGGAAGGGAATTCGTGGGGCAAAAATTGTATGTTCTTTTTCCCTGTAATTTATTGTTTTTGTTTAATTTTTTAAATTCTAAAATTTAAATTCTAACTATTTTTTAGAGAGATCCTCACGTATGATTTTAGCCGATATAGATGAAGTTGGGATAATATTTACTATAATAAACTTATAGACTCATGTTAAAAAGACACTTCGTTTAAAAGATGTTTACTGTAGAAAATAAAGTCATAAGTCCAAAAGAATCCACCAACATCATTTTGATTATTTTTTATGGCACAAAAATGAAAGATTTCTACTCTACCATACACGGAACAATGGATTTCAGATTAGTAGCAAAAAATCAATTGTCTATCCGTAAGGTCACTGAAATTTTCTTAAGTATAAATCACATTTTTTTATTCGTTAGATTAGCATCAAATCATATGGCACATCAATCTCTACATAAATTCAATTGACCTAAACTTCGAAACTTCCAGACGGCTTAAAAATAGCAAATCCAATTTAGGTCTATTCGAATTGGTGATTCAGCGTGTCTATTTCAGATTGCGCATATGAATAAGAATCTACTGTTCTAATGTAAAACGAGTACAAAGATACTTGAGTTTAAAGTGGCACATAAGAAATAAAGCCCTATTTGGCACAGAGAAGTTTAGCATAATTTCATAGGAAACCGGCCGATCGGTCGATAATAGCAGTAGCAGCAAGTACAAACTAGAGAGAATCTCCAGCTGCTCTAGCCCGTCATTTTCGTCACAGAACCTGGGGCAGAAGCAGCAGCCGCTTCGAATTCCGGCCTGCATCTCCGACATCTGCCAACAACGACAACATTTTAGGGCATCTGTAGTGTATATAACCCAAAGGGTCTTAAGGTGGGTCCCATCTAAACCTTAAAACCAACTCTATGGTGTATATAACCCAAGGGGCCTTAAGACGGTCCCACATGGCAGATAAAGAAAAATTGTATTTTAATGCTTATGGCCAGGTCTTTAGCTTGAGGACCAGCCTTAAGCTTTTTTTGCTTAGGGTCTGCTTAAGGTCACCCCTGTAATGTATAAGGTTGACCTTAAGGTGCCTTAAGACCTCCTCTTTTCATACACTACAGATGCCCTTATTTAGGTTATATCTGTATGGACTTATAAAAACTGTTTTTTATAGTTAATGACTTATCTATAGTATTTAGCTTCTAAATAAAATGTCTTTAGATTAATCAGAATCTACAAACTTCCCTATAAATTATTGATATTTATAAGCTAAAGTCAACATCAGAAGTAAATATAAATGGCGTCAAGCTCTTAACGCAGAGCACACAAGAAAGTCAGCTTTCTCGGAATTATTGCAGCCGTAGCTTAATGCTAGATCGTTGTAGCCGTGGCGCGCTACACCACACGCCGGCCGGACTGATCAACCGGCGTCCCGGACAGGGCGGAGGGCAAAAGATCGCACACAGCTTTCCTCTCCCCGTCACGCTCAGGGCGTCGTCGTGGCAGTGGCATCGCCTTGCCCTTGCGCGGTTGGCCATCTCCAACAAGGAGCCTGTCCACGTCTGGAGTGGCCAGTGCGTGTGCGGTGTGCCTGATCGAATGGGGGTGTGTTGATTTAGGGCCTGTTTGGAACAGAGGAATTTCACAGGAATTTTGCAGAAAACAGTTCAATTCCCGCAGGAATCGGGAAAAATTTCCGCATTTCAAACAGGGCCTTAGGGGTGTTCTGAAGGATCTGTGCGCACAGAGCAGAAATGATAAGTTATACTTATACCGGGAGTCTGGGATCAGGAGACTCTGGGAGAGGATGATAGCTTGGAGCAACTATGGAGTTCCTTTCGTTTTCAGGAGGTCCAAGAATCCATTGAACAAGTCCGAGAGGGATGGCTGACTCGTTCTCGTTTGGAAAAGAGAGAACTTGTGCCATTTGCTCGAGATTGGATTCGATCGGTGACAGGAGAACGTGCCGCATCTAGGTGAACAAAACATGCTACTATGCTGCGTGTTCTTCTCAGCTGCGACTTATGGCTACGGCTGATGGCTTTTGATTCTAATATAAGCACTTGTACGAATGAACTGAATGCTGATAAGCCGCTTCGAAAAGGCTATCATGATAAACCGCTTCGAAAAGGTTATTCCAATAAACCGCTTCGAAAATGTGGCGAAGAGGCCGTTCTATTTATTTGTTTGGAGAAAACCGAAAAGAACTTATGATCGGTATACCTACTTAGGCTACCAATAAAGACCAAGCAATTTGATAGTTTCAAATAATATGTTGGTGTTGGTGACTTTGATGTATCCTCTTCAAAACCGGTGTATTTTTTCTTCTCTTGAAAATAAATGACATAGCTCCTATACTTGGTTTTTTTAAAAAAGAGAGTATCAAATAGTATCTTGTTCTCGGCAAATCTCATTACTCTTGGAAGCTAGTATTTGACCAAACGGCTAGGCATACAGGTGTGCACCTAGCCCACCATATGTAAGGTCGAGGAGACCGACTAGAGAGGGTGAATAGGTAATTTTAAAATTATCTTTGGCTAAAACTGATTTTATATACGAAAGCACAAATCAAATTAATTTTGCACAATTAAATCCTAAATCAAATAGTCTTACTAGGTATACCAACAACCTAAGTCTAGATCAATGTTTGCAATTTTAGAATGACAAGCAATAAAATTCAATTCTTGAAATATAAATTGCAAGAATATAAATGAGCACAAGAAAGCAAACCACAATGATCAATGATCTTTTACTGTAGTGTTTAGATACTTTCCGGTCTCCTCTAATTTACATTGAGGTAAATCCAAATGAATTGTACTGGCTTCATAAATTAAGCCAAATACCTTAATTTACTGGTGATAACACTTTCCCCCCTCTAAATAGGTGAGCTCCAATCTTCATAACATGTCGGGTCTTCTCACATGCTTCATGAGAACATCATCGGACCACGATACCTCCACACTGTCTAGGTGTCAGTAAACATCAGGAGTAATAAGTGAAGCCCATTGCTTGACTCTCATTAAGTGCTCATGCAACTAGAGATATCTCTTCTTGCTCACAAGGTGCAACACATATATAATTAAGAGGAGAAATTTACACTAACTCAAGAGAGTAAAATAGGATGCCAAAAAACTGAATAGAGAGACTCATGCCAAGTTTATATATCCCCATGAAAGAAACTAGCTATTACTCACAAATTTAGCAAAATCGCAAATAACCCAGACATGTATAGGAGCACCCCAGACATCTCTGGGCTCAACAACAAACAATGGCTAGTTGAGCACACATGGCAAAGAGCCATTGGGCTAAGTCATTAAAGCCATATACGGACACCCTTGGGAGCTCTCTGGAACCTCAGTGCCTTATGCTAAGAACTTGAGATCAACTAAAATTTTGATATCTAATCCAAAAATATACGAACTTCAACTATTTGTAAAATATATTTATAAATTACAGCCCCATGCCACGAAGATTAGATGCATAAACCTCAACTATTTGCAAAACACATTCGTAACTTCAGTACCATTCTATAAGAAGTAGGTGCGCATAATTCAACCATTTGTAAACATATTTACAAATTATAGTATCATGGTACAAAGAGTAAATGTATAAACTTCAACTATTTACAAAATATATTTGCAAGCAATAGCATCATGCCACAAGGAGTAGGTTCATGAACTTCAATCATTTGCCAATTATAGCCTCAAGCTACAAAGAGTAATGCATGAACTTTAACTATTTGTAAAACATGCTCGCAAGCAATAGCATCATGCCTAGAAAAGCTAGAGCAAGCGGGATTAATCTATTAACATATGATGAAACTCAAGGTACTAGACAAGATTCCTCTTAATAGTATGTCAACATATACTAGTAATCTGGTCTCTCAACCAAACACTAAGATTGGTAAAATAATATAAACACATCCTTATCCTATGCCAGTTATACCTTTACCTTGCAAATCCTCTTGAAGCCTTAAGTTGATGACGCACATCGCTTCTCCAAGTCTGAGTTATTGTCCTGATATGCATCAACATACGATACCATCCTTCACTTCAAAATCTTCACTTGAGGACTGTAAACACATGATGTTGTCCTTTGCTTCGGGATCTTAACCTTGTGGTCATCAACACACATGATGCCACATCAACCTTGTGGTCAATGTCCTTCCTGTTATGTGCACGCATATCTTGTCTGGAAGCCGTACACAACCATCCTCATTGGCCTCCTCAGTGCCATTCCCAACCCAAAGTAGGAACACTGCTAACTCAGGATCGCTCTAGGCCCTCATGTTACAGATGAGCCTAAGTTGACACATGTATTCCCATAGGTATGACTTACGCAGCATTGCATTGGTTATCTATGGCCTCCTGCCCTTGTGAACAACCAAAAGCACCTGCCGAAAGTCTCCACCTAACACGACCGTCTCCCCCACCGAACGGTCGGTCACGTCGGCCTGTGATGTCCCGCATGCTATTGCCTGTCGCTTCATCATTGAGGCTTCATCCCATATGATCAGTGATGCTCGCTGAAGAAGTTTAGTGGTCTTGATCTGCTTCGTGAAGCTACAAGCTGCCCCATCATCAATGTTGAGTTCGTGAAGCTACAAGCTGCCCCATCATCAATGTTGAGTGGGATCTTAAACCTTGAGTGCGTTGTCTTACCCCAGGCATAATGGAGGCAATGACGCCGAACGCCGCGATTCCACTACTATCCTGCCCTCGCCTCAGACCATTGCAAGCAATGCTTTATACAGGAATGTCTTTCCCATACCACCTGGGTCATCTACGGAGAAGACGCCTCCATCGCTGATGTCAACCGTAGATAATATCTCGTCATACACGATCGTCTACTCAGGGTTGATGGTGAATGATAGAGATGCATGCTCGTGGTCTACCTCCATCGTTGACTCCTCGAAGATCTCCCTAGCTTCTCCGCCAGCACTATCATGCGACTCATCGATAGAGGGGAAAGGGAACGGTGTTAGGTTCTTATTATAAAAGAACCTGGTGGTGGTGGTCTGTCTGCCATCATCACTAACCTGACATGTGGGACCATAAAGTTAGGCACCCACCCAATTCCTCTTGCAATTATGCCTTCTTCCTGTAGACTCTTGTCTCAATTTGGTGGTGGTGTATGGTGGCGGTAGTTGTCGGCAACCATCGGCGAGGCCTAGCTCGGACATCGCTGGCGCTAGAGTAGATGAAGTGAGCCGCAAAGGTGAACAGGTAAAGGGGCTCGAGTGAAACGCAACAGGGTTTTGGCCTGAGGACGACAACGCCGTGGTGCACCCTGACCTATGTCACTGGCTGCTGGCCCGAGTGGGAAGGGAGAGGATTTCCCCTGCGCTCCTTCCCTCACTGGGTACGACACCGCCTCCTCCCCTCACCGGAGGCCGCACAGTCTATTTCCCTCACCAGCATCCAGATCTAGGCCTTGTATGGCTCAATTTGGAATCGCGCCACCACCTGTGCCACCGGAGGGTAGGGAGACAACTAATCTGACAGACCTAGCTGGCAAAGGGGAGGAAGATGGGGTATCCTGCTGCCTCCCCAGTCACAGTGCCGCCACACATCATCGGTCCCTGCAACGTGGCACCACCGCCTAGCTAGGGAGATCGAAGATCGGTGATGGCGACGTTAGGTGGCGACGACGCTTGGGCACAGAGAGAGAGAAAGGAGGCTGGGTCGGTTGCATGCAGGAGAGAGCGGAGCCAGTCCGGGAGTCGGGTTGGAAAAACAAAGTTGGATGGTTTCTCTTTTTCTGTGAGGATGAGAGTAGATGAACTACCATCACCAACTTTATTTGTCTTGTACTCTCAAAAAAAATCTCACTACTCCGCCGGTAAGCGGGAGCCGGTCGGTTTCTGGGATTTTTTTTCCCGGCTGTTCTCTCACGAAATTCATTTTCCTTTGTGTTTTTTGTGCCATACGTAAGTAATCGCCATTATTCATTCATCACCAATCAGTACGATTCTAGTCACTCGAGATGATCTTTGGAACCCTGGTTGCCACGATCATGGTGCGCGACACCTCCAACGCGTCTCTAGCTAGCTCAGAAACCTCACACCTCCAACACGATTTCGGGATCTTGCAAGTTCGTCGAACATGCTCTAGTACCAGACGGGTGGTACCGCAAAAGGCAATGATTTGCGGGCATTAAGCGAAATCAAGGACCCGCAGAACGTGCGGCGAGGAACGCGGCCAGCCAGTGATTAGCAGTAAATCACCGCGAACACGACCAATCCAATCATTCGTTCGTTCGTTCATGTAATCCAGCCGGGCTGGCTGTTAGCCATTCCCCACCCGCATCTCGTCTGCTCCATTCTTAGTTCACTCGCGGATCTAACTCGGTTTTCGTAGCACTAATTAATCAAGAAATCAGAAAGCGACCCAGATAAAAAACAAAGCGAAAACAGCAGGCTGGTTGCGAGCTGCAGGTACAAGGTTCTGGATCCGGCGCGACGCGTCGTCGCAGACCGCGGTTGATCCAGGTAGACAGCGCGTACACAGCGTGCGCCTCCAGGTTCTTAAATTAGTGATTAATTAGTCGGAGAAGTTGTGTGTCCTTGGCTAGTGTTCGCTTCGGAGTTCTAATAAGCGACGCTTTGATTCCGGAAGGGACAATGAAACAAACCAGATTTTGAAAATAATCTGGATTTCTTTGAAATTCATTTTCATTTGATTCCCTGCTCAATTCAGTACCTTTCTCCGTCGTTCAAGCCTCCCAATCTCTAGTCGCGGCATCCTCTCTATCCATTTGTCTGCAGCACAGTGGGGCGACACTGTTTACGGTCTGAAAATATCACCTCCCACCTGGCTGCCGTTCATACGCCGCCGCCACCACTTCGCCCACCACTACCACACCTCTGCTACCTCATCAATAGCCGTCGTACCCTCATTCCCTAAGCCCCTGACACCCCATTCAACCCTCATTCCCTGAACCCCTGACACCCCCATTCAACCCTGCCTAGACCTTGAGCTGGAGCTCCCGGGCCAGACTTGGCCGCCTCCCACCCCTGTCTCAGTCGATTTTCCCCAAGCCACAATTCTTGACTCTTGTAGCTTGTCGCCTGAGATATTGCCAAGCATGAGGTGCCATGTCCCGTGCTGACCTCCTTGTCGCCTCTACCGAACCTCACCGAGCCTTCTTGCGCCCTTCCCTCGGCCACGTGCTGATCGGCCGAATGGCAAGGCCATTGCTTCGAACCGCCATAGCCCATCTATAAAACGCCCGAGCGCTCCATTGAGTTGCAACAATGACCAGGTAGCCCTATGTACACCCCAATCCCCTCATCAGCTATCGCATTCGCCATCGATGCTGGAGACACCTAAAGTAAGCCCAAATCGAGATTATTTCTATTCAGTCTATTTCAATTCAATTGCTTCTGCCCATAGCTTCTTCATGCTCCTAGTAGCACCCTTGAAGCATTGCCTTAGAACCCCGAGCCTTCTAGTTCACTAGCGGCTAGCACCGTCGCTCAGCCATGAAGCCCCACTGTGGACAGCCCAACCCAGTGATCCCCGACCCAAGCCATCACTTCTTTAAGTCTCCCCTACTCCCAGTGATGCACAAACGCTAATGCTATTGTCCTAATAGCCTAGCTACATCCCCTGTGCCATTCAAACATCCTGAGAAGAAACCTCCTCACCGCCGGCCAACCATAGCCCACTGATTGCTACTGAGCCCTAAAACGGAACCCCTCGTCCTTAGGAGTCCATTCATATCCTCAGTATCCTTTGCAAAGCACCATAGCTTAAGAATTGCTTGCACTTCTTTCCTCTATTTCCAACTCACTGTAGCACCACGAGAAGAAGATGAATAGTGTCGGGTTAGGTCGAACACTTTTCATCGCTATTCATTCTGATTTTCACTGTAGCAACCCTACCCGCCATGAACAGTGGCAGACCTAGCATGAACAGTGAAAATCCACAATGAATAGTAGGTACCTATTACTATTCATCCATTCCCAAAAATACAAAATATATCTATTTCGTCCGTTTCGAGTCCGTCTATCTCATTCTCAGCTCCGTTTTCCTATATCAGATACAGATAAAACTCTAACCCACCTAAACACTATATCAAATCCTAAATTCAATATGATCCAAAGCATCCATTTTTCACTGAAACCAATATGCTCGCCGTGACCGTTTTGAGCCATAAAGTCCATTCTCAAACTCTATTTAGCCCGAATACACTCCGAAGAAACCCTAGCCAACCTAGATATTATTTCAAACTTAGACCCAATACTGTCCAGATATTCACTGAAAACCTAAAAACATATTATTCCGACCGTCTTGGAACCATCTAACCCAATTCTAACTCAGATCAGCCAAACCACACACCACCTAAGCCATGATCACCCAAACATATTTTCTTTGTCTTTTGTTCCTAGCTTGCATTCTGCAAAGTAAGAACTTATTATATTCGTCTTCCGCACTAGTATATGGACCTAACGAGCCGGTCATCGGAAGATCTAGAAAAGCAATTAAAGAAGTCAGTGTCCTATGGACAAGTAGGCAAGTCACATGTTTTTATCATATTGAACCTACATTCCTTTAATTATTTATTTATCAGTATTTTCATTATCTTTTTTACGCAATTTTATTTCTTGTATAATAAAAATTTAGAATGACATGATATTTAATTATGTCCTACCACCTGAAAAGGTCACATTTAATTTGATGGCCATATTCATCTTAACAAGCCCTAGTAATGATAAATTACTATAAAATATATTATGGTAATTTATAAAATTCAACTGTTATACACTACTAGTGGCAATGCCGCGGTGCACTAGATTATTAATTTATGAATAGTTATCTTGTTGATGAAAAGTAAACACTAGAATCTTATGCTAAGTAAAGAATATAATGATCGCTTAACCACGAGCTTTAACTTGTCAAACCTGGTCTAGTAGTTACTCATATCGATTGAATCTCTACAACAAAAGAAAAGAAAAAAGAAGACTTGGTATAGGAGAGGGTTAACCATATTGAAAAGAAGAGTTGGTATAGGAGGGGGTTAACCATACTGAAAAGGAATGTTGGTATGGGAAGAGGATAACCATACTTAACAATAATAGATCCGTTTCAAATCGGGCAAGGCCATGGGCCACTCGAGTTTGTTGGGAAACAACACCTACTAGGTAGAGCCTATATAAAGAGATGAGCAGTGAAACAATTTTGCTTTCTTAACTCAATCATGAGGGTTAAGAAATCTTGTAGGTAAAACTGGCCAACTCTGCAGAGTCAATTATAAATGGTATTCAAATACGTCGTGCTTCTGGTAAATAAAGTTATGTTTAATGGGTGATTCCAATAACAAAGTATAAGTAGATTTATAAATATTGAAGTCTGGTAATCAAGTTTTGAAACCCCAATTTCTTAAAAAGTTATTATTCTTTTGTGTTTAAAATGTTTACAAATAAAATTGCATCCACCTAAAATGTTAAAACCCGTATGTCCCCATATCGTGGAAATCCTGGCATGTAATTAAATAGTGTTTCCGCATGTGACTTGTTGAGTACAGTTGGTTGTACTCAGTCTTGCTTTATTTTCTACCAACATAAAGATCATAAAAAGAAATGATGTTACAAGTTTTCTTGTTAAGGTTACGATTGCACTCAAACGTTCATGTAGGAGTTTTCTTCGGATCTTCTGATTATAAGTTAAGTTTTGAGTTCGGACATCCTTAAAGTTGTTAAAACTGACCTTAGGTCTTATTTTAATTAAACTAACTTTTAAAATGTTCGTAAGCAGACGTGATATTTTTCTATTCATAACTGAACTTCTCAACTGTTGTAGGATGTACAAAGACCCTATTTCTAAAAACGGGAACACAGACAAAAACTGATGCTGAGTCACACATGGTTGAGTAAAGAATCGGCAAGCTGTTTTCTTTTCCTTCGTGATGTCTGATTGATGAAACATGGATGCCAAGTCACCTCAGGTGTGTGTCAATGTGTCTTCTAGTGCGTTTGTTCGCCTATCAGGCCTGTACATGACTACACATAGGCTATGCTGATCCACTTATCAGATAAACAACTTGCTAATACTCTTTTTTTTGTCAGAATTGATAATGCTTGTTTCTTTCCCACTGAGTTTCGTAGAATACTTCAGGAGAAATTGTTAGAACGGCCCTTTTCTTTGAAGGGAAGAGAGCCCAAAAGGATTGTCAGGAGCAAGGCACTGAGTTTCGTCAATAATTGAAATACTCTAATCAAATTAGTCCGGCCAAAACCAATTGACTAGAGCATTATTGGGGAAAGACAATTAAGGTCAATACCGAGAACTAGGCTTGATTCTTTTTTACCGCGGCTTATGGCTGTAATATATGCTTTTTGACCTTAATGCGAACACTCGTGTGAATGAACCGAATACCAATAAGGCACTTTAAAATGACTGTCCTGATAAATTGCTTTGAAATAATGATGAAGAAGTCGTCTCATTTATTTATTTGACAAAAATAATAAATCATAAGCCGTAAAGAACTGAGCTCTAAGAGACAAACAAGGAGAGCCACATATAAACACTCAGCTCTTAGAGGCAAACAAGGAGAGCCACATATGAACATCTGGCTCAGTATGCAGCCAAAATTCAGCGCACCTCTTGGCGACACAAAAGGAGGAAATGAATTTTTAAACCTGGAAAGGATTCGATCTTTCTTTACAACTTGAAAAGAAAAACAGTGGTTCTTTTCTTTCTCTCGTGTTTCCCCCATAAAATACAAGGTGAACAAAAAATCCTGAACAGATGACGATTACCATCTGTATAAGTACTACGTGATCTAAGCAAGAGTATACTTAATGCCACCCACCAATGAAAATCAGCGCATACATGTTTGAACTTTGAACTGACCAGGAATCACGCCACATATACATCGTGCAAATAAATGTTAAACACCATTGTTAGTTGTCGACATCGAATCGATCTTATAAATAATAAAAAATGTAAGCCTCACAAAAGAATGAATAGATAAAATGGAATGATCTTTATTGCTCTAATGTGACTACAACTGCTCTTGACGAGCGATTACTGAGAAAATGCAACATGCACTAAAGTGGAATGAACTTGTTGTTTTCGTTCTTTTGTTCGTCGTGTGTTTAAGTAGCATCACAGAGGCGTTAGTTGTTTATATGAATATGTGCCTTGTTGATTCCTTTCGTCCGCATATGTAGGCAATTATTGGTGGTGAGAGAAGCCTGGCAATAACCGTTATTGTCAGTGAGGGTTTCTTGTGGTCCAACCACTTGCAAGGGAAAAGTGCAGAACAACATTACACACGATCTAAGAAAAAGCCAACTCTCAAACCACTTATCCAAATGCAGTAAAACTTGATACAAACTCTCTCTAAGATGTCAGAAATCTATTTCACTCATGGATCATGAAGATTGATGCCAAAGTTCTAACCTTTATCCAAAAACAAAAAGAGTTGTACTAAAACCAAGTAAAAAAGGAAAGTGTGTTCTACTCTTACTCGTGAGTTCTAGATGATCTAGATGCCTTTGGATGTGTTTTTATCATAGTACAAATTCAAGCCAAATCACTCACAAGAGTATAACCCTAAAATCACCTCTCTTGAGAAAAACCAGGCAAACTCAAGAACTCTCCCTAAGATGCACCTAGATGGATGGAATCCGATGTCATCTTCACCTCTTACAAGTCTTTACCACCAGGAAAGATCAAGAAGGAAGAAATTCAAATAAGAAAACAAAGTAAATTAAAAGCACAAGGAAGGATCCATGTCACAACTCATTTGGTCAAACTTTAGATATTCATTTCATTTGAAGAGAAATATTTTACAGCTACTCCTTCAGGATGGCAGAGCTCTAAGCCTAGAACACACACAAGGCTCCTCACAAAGGAAACCCTAAACTCTTTCTTCACACACAAGGGCTTATCTAGTGGAGGCTTCCACCTCACACCAAATCCTAACACTAACAACACTTAGTGGATCACACTACTTATAATTAAGAAAATTCAGTAACCCACATACAAACGAGTTTTATACTTCACACACTTGCACATTTTTCAAAACACGACTTCCACATGGCTCCAATAGCTCGATAAGGCACTCCATCCTCAAAGACGTGACTTAAATCACATAGGCCAGCGCTGGGATTTTGCAAACCATCAATCTATCTGGTATTGGATAATTTTCTCAATTGTCACCCATCAGTCTTCATGAAGATCGATGCTCAATGTCTCATCGCCAAGATCGTACACCTATTCTAAAGCCATCACCACTTGAAACGTTCGAATCCTATGGCATACCATATCACACCATAGTCTGTGATGCCCAATTACTTGCCAACAAGATCGTATGTTTGCTCTAAGAACCGTTACCACTTGAAATACATAAGTCTAATTGGCACACCGCATGCACACACTTGCCTCCTCATGATCTTTGTCTTTTCTTCTTTGCTTCTCTGCTTGAGATGAACTCCACCGAACTTATGCAACACGCCATGGTCTCAGGACCCCTTCCGTAGCCTCAGTCTTGCTGCTGGCCGCAATAATTATCAAAGCACTTGTACATCAAATAACAAATAATCAAATTGAGCACAAATGGCGTACACTCTGTTGGGTTGATCTCGGCTAACAGAGCCCGAGATTTCAGGGAGGCACGCCTCCACCTTGCGCCTTGATCGGAGGCGGTTACCAACAGACTTGGTCTCGATCCTGGTCACCTAGCGCAATATAAAAGTTCTAGGGATTCGGCAGGGCTACTCACGGCAGTTGAGCTAGACCACGAAAAAACCCTAACAAGACTCGATCTCTTAGAGCGCTGTGGTGAACGAAGACTGACGCCCTGCTTCATCCACGGCGATAACAGCAACCCGGCCGACCACCGCTTCACGCCGTCGGCCACCTCTACATCAACAGAACCGACCTCTTCTCCATGGCTTCATCCAGTTCTGGTACGCTTCCGCTTATCTTGTATTAGGTGTTCAAGTATTTGGTCTAGGGTTAATGATTAATGTTTACGCTTAGACTTAGTTTAAATCTATCACACTCGACTCTCATTAGTAAATCAAATGCATGGACACACCATGACTCATACTTGCATGAATGCTCCATGACTAATATTTGCATAAACACTACTATGACTTACAACCAAAACCAACTCAACTTGGCACATGAACCGGTCTGATCGTGGCCACCAAACCGATACAGGCTACAACTCAAGCTTATTTTTGATGGAATGCATCTCAAACCTTTTTGCTGCTTTGTTGCTTGCTCTATTTTGTTTCACTCTCGTTTGCTTGGGTTGTTTTTTCACATATAAAGGCTGAGTTTTGTAGGTTTCGTGTGGTGTCGACGAATTTTAGCGCCGTGAGATTGCTTTTGTGTTTAATCACCAAATAAAATCTTAAAATTAATGTCCCAATTTTTCATCCACAAAAAAGGATTTGGTTATTTGTTCCTCGTTTGGTGGATCTATACTCTAATATATTTTAGTTTGATTATTATAAAGCAATGCGTGTATATCTTTAGCTACATTATAATAAATCTATGACCCCTACCCAAAAAAAACATAACCGTTTGAATTTGTAAGTCATCAATATATACATTCTGGTAGAATAATAAATGCCTATACTGAATGTACGTATCTTGCAACCTACATCCCATGTGGAATTATTCAATAAAGGCACAACCTTTGGAGCCATTTGATTGAGAATCGGTTTGGAGATCAGAGCGAGGGATAAACTGAGGGTTTGGGAATATCTCACGAGAAATCCAAAGCATCTTGTCCAAGAACCATCCAAGGCTTGATCCAACATCTTCGAAGTGAGGAATGACGCAATGTTATGCTTCTATGATCCTATCTCAGGTGTGCTATGCTGCAAAAGGGTTCTCACCCTACTCGAAATCGATTGCCCCATATAATAAGGGACTGTAGAGAGATTGCAAAAATACCTTGGTGCTTGCCCTAGCCTAACCAAGAGCGGCAAGCATCAAACCCATATGCGCAAGAGGTCAGAATGTACAACCCTTTTCGATTTACTTGTTTCAGGAAGTAATGATTTCTACGCCTGGTATTGGTTGATCAATTGATGGATTGTCACGATTATTGACCAAATAAAAAAATTAGTCATAGCCCATTCTTTCATCGATAAACAAATATAGGATTTGGTTTTTCGTGTTGTCCTTTTCTTGACTTTTACTCCAATATATTTCAATTATTATGGCTACCAATCTGGCACTCAACCATGTTATAAATAAGAGTAAACTTATTACTCCCTGTCTCATGCACGTATCTCTCTCATTTTTTCCAACCGTTCGCCCTCTTCTTGTAAAAGCTACTTCTATTCATTTTCAGTAAAAACTATCAGTCGCGGCCAATATAAACACCTCCCTAAAGCTATTCCCAATTGTACCAATTTTCGATTGCACCATTTTTCAGGCCCCAAGATTACACCTCAAGCTTACTTTCAACGAAATACAACTCAAACCTTTTCGTTCTTTTGTTGTTTACTCTGTTTTGTTTCACTTCCTTTCCCCCTCCCTCCTGCTTGTTGGATCGTTTCTTCTCGTATAAAGGCCGAGTTTTCTAGGGTTTCGTGGGGGTTAGGAGACGGGCCGCGCATGCCCCCCAGCGTGAGCCAACGCGTCCGGCGATCGCAGAAGCTTGCCGCCTAGGCGCCGTGCCGTGTGACTGGTGTACCTTGGATCCATCCTGTTCTGGCCAAGCTAGCCGACGAGGTAATCCTATGGCTGCGTACGCATTTGCACCGTATGGCACACGCCAAAAGAGGCGTGCCATTGCACGCGCACGGGTTAATCTTGTCGCGTGGCTCACTCAACTGGAGCCGTGGCTCGTGCTGGCCTTTCATGCGTTGCTATTGCAACGGAATTGTACTAGAAGGAACTTGATGAAGATTATCATGACCCAGCAATGGCGTGGCTTGTGTTGTGATAAAAAGCGACGAACTTTTTGGTGGTTGGCTGTCCTGATCGGTTCGGCTTGAGCTTCTGACTTGTTTTCCACTATTCATAAATTTCGTTTTTTTCTGAGCTTTTGATTTTTTGTTGAGCTTTTTTGCTGGTTCTTTTTTCCCGTATTCGTTTGTATTATACATATTGGGCTAACATATTTTTAAATATTTTTAAATTTAATTGTGCTAAATAAGTCTCTGTCAGCTACAGTGTTTTTTTCAACCAGCTACAGTGTTTTCAGCCATAAGCCATGAGCTTTTAAGCCCAACTGATCACCAGCTACAGGCTTAGTCCATCCTTTCAATCCATTAGATAAGTAACAAAGGTTGTTTGAGTAAAACCAATTGCTCCTTACAAAACATGGATGTATACATGCATAGAACCATGCGCTAATTTCAGGGTCTTGATATTTTTTACTGTGGCTTTTGGGTTTTGGCTGAAATTTTTGAATTTTAACTGTTTGTGACAAATATTACTAAAAGAGAGATACTCGCACGTGATTTTGACCGATACAAGTGATAGAATTTTAACGTGTACTATAATTAATTTATAAATCCCGTCTTAAAAATACCCCGTTTAAAAGTTAGATACTATAATAAAAATAAAAAACCGTCCACAAAAATCGAAAAGAACATAGCCTCAGTTTGTCATCGGAAAGGAGGTTTGAGCTTACCGGACGACGATCCTAACTAACCTCCTAATTTCGATTCCTAATAGAGTAATAAGCCTTGTGAACCTACGGTCTGTGCATGCTAACTCTTGATACCTGGTACACATGTACACAACGCTGTCGTCAACATGCAACAATCTCGCATACACGCACACTTCCATGTGGGTCCAAGTGACCCAGTGGAGAACGCATAAACTTGTTTGCACGGCCACAACAAAGATACTTTTCTTGCGGCTTACGGGTAAGTTTACCCATGCGTCCTCTACCAGGCCATTTGAGCCCATATGGAAGTGTGGACATATGTGAGATAGTGTTGCTTGTTGATGATAATATAGGTTTAGTAGGCTTATAAACTAAAGTTAGTGTAGTAGCTACTAGGATCATCACCCGATAAGCTCAAGTCCACTTTCCCATGGCAAGCTGAAACTAGCGGGGGGTTTCATGTACTAGCTTCGAAAATGTGGCGCACACCGCGCTAGCTACAGTGTGGACCGAGGTAAAAGAGCCGACAATTCATGGGGATGCTTTTCTGGAAAAAATCAAAGATCTATACGTAATTCAGAAAAAGCGAAATTTTCCCGTACATAATTCTCAAAAAACCGTGAAGCTTTATCACGTAAAAAGAGGACCTCTCCAAGAAAACCAAGAACCTATATGTAATTTTAAAAAAGCGAAGACGAATAACCAAAGATCTGTACATAATTTTAAAAAAAACCATAGGGCTTTATCGTGTAAATAGAGGGCCTATCTGAAAAATAAAAAACCTATATACAATTTCGAAAAAACGGTGGGCTTTTCCATGAAAATACTGGTATGGTGAGGTCTTTATGTAAAAATCAAGAATCCACACGTGATTTTGTAAAAACTGAAGGTCTGTTTCATATTTTTGGTGATGTGGAGGGCCTCACCAGGGACGAATCCCCCAGCTTGCAATATACGAAGTATGCCAATATGTTTGTAAGGACTCCTGACTGATCGCCTTCACCCAAGCAACTTTTTTTTTTTTTTTTTGCTTATTATCTCATGGATCGCCAAATCATGGGCCGTATCTAAATCAGCAGAAGCCAGCCACCGAAAAGCTCGCCCAAATTCCCAACAAACTCTTCATGCCATTGGTGAGTGTGTCCTGACAAAAATATTTTCCAACTTCCTACACAATTGCTGAATTGCAACGCCAACTCATAGAGAGGCCGGCACGTGTCCACCAGTTGGCTGAGCCATGCGCCAAGAGCTGTGCACGTGAAATGGCAAGTGCCGTGGCGCAGACGCGGCTGCCGTTACCTCGCCAGTTTTCGGCTGAAGCAGATGGACATGTCAGTGCACCAGCCACGCGGACGCGGTGCGGCGAGTAGGTGGGCGGCTTTTGAACGGTTGGGCCAACGCACCCATCAGCTCACGCCGAGTAAGCAAGCTTGGCCTGTCGGCCTCCTCCACCCACGGAAGTGAACCACCCCCCCCAAAAGACTCGGGCTTTACACAAGAAACGTTCCACGCAAAAGGGAACTGGTAAAAGGGAGTGAGACAATTCCCCTAAAAAAGAGAGTGAGACAAAGGAAAAGAAACAACAAAACGTAGAAAAAAACGAGTTGTGCTTCTTTGAAAAGGCTCATGCTTGGTAGAAACAATAGTGTTTGCTGAGATTTGTGTTGACAATTGTCAGTATTTTAGAAGCATCTCATACAGTGAGGAGCGCCCCCTAAAAGTTCGTTCCTTCTCTTCATGCCTGAGCTATGATGTAATAGTTTTGGAATGTGGAAGGCGTGTGCATTTAATAGTTGTATTTACTGTTAATTCCATAGCTTATGGTGTGATGTTTGTAAGTTCAAATGGATGTGCTTTAGTTTTTCCTGCTAGGGAGTAATATGTTCACTCTTAGAGCAAGGCTAATAATACAGCCTTCAGCTGGCTGTATTGACACTTACAGCCCACTTATCAGCCCATTCATATAGTAGTTTACAGCCAGCTGAAGGCTGTATGACCCACCCCTTTCTCTCACAAAGTTTCTTGGTTCTTGTGCTTCAGCTGGCTGTAAACTTAGAGCAAGTATAATAAGAGGTTGTTAGTAGGTTGTATGCTGAGGTGGAGGAAAGAGAAGAGAGGTGGGCTGTAAGTTTACAGTCAGCTGAAGCACAAGAACCAAGAAACTTTGTGAGAGAAAGGGGTGGGTCATACAGCCTTCAGCTGGCTGTAAACTACTATATGAATGGGCTGATAAGTGGGCTGTAAGTGTCCATACAGCCAACTGAAGGCTGTATTATTAGCCTTACTCTTACAGCCCACCTCTTTTCTCTCTCTTCCTCTCTCTCCTCCATCTCAGCATACAGCCTACTAACAGCCTCTTATTATACTTGCTCTTATTCTTAACATGGTTGAGTGCTAGATTGGTCGCTATAATCGAGTAAAAGTCAAGAAAAATAAAGCACAAAAAACAAATCCTATATTTTGTACATTCAATAGGGTATTTAGTATTCTACCACAATGTGTATATTGATGACTTACAAATTCAAACAATTGTGCTTTTATTTTATTTTATTGGTAGGGAGTAATTGACTTACACCTAGTATAACGTAGATATACACGTGATGCCTGATAATAATCAAACCGAAATATATCGGAGTATAGGTCTGCCAAATGAAGAATAAAGGACAAAATATTTTTTATGGATGAAAAATTGAGACATTTTTTAAAGATCCAATTTGGTGATTAAACACAAAAATCAATTGAATAATCGATACCAAATAAAAAAATTCTTCTTTGCTAAAACAAGTAATTCGGGGAAAAAAATTAGACAACGTTCTTACTAGATGCGTAGATGGGTTTGATGTGCTTGCCACCGTCGGTGATGCTATGGAGGTAAGTTTTTGCAACATCCTTGCGGTCGCTACCTTGTGGTCTCGATGAATTTGAGCGTCATGAGATTCCTTTTGTAGCAGAGCACACCCCCAAGATGCTATTGCCACCGTTGTATCACAAATAGGATGAGATCCTTTTTGCAGCATAGGACACCCTGAGATGGAAGCATAGAAGCACAATATTGTGTCACTCTTCACTTCAAAGATGTTGGATCATGCCTTAGATGGTTCTGGTCGAGATGAATGAGATGCTTTGGATTTCTCGTGAGATATTTCCAAAACCCTCAGTTTATCTCTCACTTTGATCTTGAAAGTCGATTCACAATCGAATGGCTCCCAAGATTGTGCCTTTGGTGGTTTTATTGAATAATTCCCCCTAGGATGTTGGTTGGAAGATGTGCATATTTAGTAGGGGTATTTATTATTCTACCTGAATGTGTATATTGATTACTTCCAAATTCAAACGTTTAAGCTTTAATTTTGGTAGGGAGTCATATATTTATACTTGTTATAGCATAATTAAAAATATACACGCGATGCTTGATAATAATCAAACTAAAATATATCGGAGCATAGATCTACCAAATGAGGGAACAAATGAGAAAATCTTTTCTTATGGATGAAAAATGGGACATTAATGTGAAAGATTTTATTTGGTGATTAAACACAAAAAAATCAATTGATTAATTGATACCAGATAATGAATTTCTTCCTTGCTAAAACAAGTAATTCAAAAAAAGGATTAGACAACGTTCTTACCAGATGTGTAGACATGTATGATGTGCTTGCCGCCATCAAGGATGCTAGGGAGTAAGTATTTGCAACATCCTTGCAATATGCTACCTTGTGGTGCCAACAGATTTGAGCGTCGTGAGATTCCTTTTGTAGCAGAGCACACCCTGAGATGTTGCCACCGCTATATCACCGATAGGGATGATGGATATGGTGTCGACGAGAGAGCTCACTAGGGCGATGAAATACCATGGAGAAGATGAGGAAAAGGAGGTATTTGATCGATTTTGGGTTAGGGTTTAGGGGCAAGGGGTGGAAGAAGAGGGGAGAAATAAGGAGTTGATGGACCCCGTTTGGAGTTGATATTGCATATATATAGGCAGCCGAGGTCATATATGGACATAATTTAAAAGCATCATGAGCGTGAGTCGTTGAAAAAGTGAGCTCCCGTTTCTACGTAGGGACGGATCTAGGCCCAGAGCTACCTGAGCTTTAGCCCTGAGCCAAGGACCAAAAGCCCACAAAACTCCATAGAGAAATTATAAGAATTTAAGGTAAGAAGGGCACCCCAAAGGACACACTGGCAGCCTAGGGCGTGGGCCAGTTCTGGCTCCGCCCTTGTTTTCACGTAGCGAACCATGCAACTCTACTTAGACAGTGACATTTCAACGATGGCGAATCAACTTACAAAAGTCCCCTACCCGCATTTCTCTCATTTCTCAACCCTAGCACGCTGCACACATAAACAATCTCTCATTTCTCAACCCTAGCACGCTGCACACATAAACAATCTCTCGTACTCTCTCTGTCCACAAATATAGGTCGCCATAAGTTCCGTGCGGTCAAACTTTTAAGTTTTGATCATTAATATATGTTAATATATATAATAACTACATGAAAATAATACCATTGGATTTGTCTTACAAAATACTTTCATTATATATATTATTCTGTTAGTATATTATGATAATAAATTATAGTAATGTCTTGCATTGGAGACCATAAAAGGTAAAAGATGATCTATATTTGTGAACGGATGAAATACTAGTCACGTACACAAACAACAGTGTGCCATTCAAATCTCAACCATTGATGAGTTAGTGTACAGTTATTCATGAAAGCTATCATGTGACCAGATGGCTAGGTATGTGGGTATGCACGTAACCCACCAGGGTTCAGTCTTGGACTTGGCATTGGTGTCTACCGATTTTAGAGTACTTACATGCGTCTGTTCTCAATAGGAAAGTCTGTGCCACGGGCTCTGTGAGGCATTTAGTGCCTCCAATCAGCTGCAGACACTAACTAGTGACCACCACGCGACTACGAGAGCAGTTAAATTTGTTTCTGATAATGAAAATACTTACCGACGGGGACACGCTCGCCGGCGCGCGCTTGCGCCTACAGAAGCATTTGCACAAACACATGGCGTGCGTCCGCGTCAGAGACATGGAGGGCGTCTCGTTGGTTCCCTCCAATTCCAATGCCGCTCCCGTGCCCGCCGACTGCCGTGCCCGCGGAGCATTCGTCGGTCTAGGCACCCGTCGGCGGCTTGCTCACCAGCGCGCGCGGTCGGCCTTGGTCGCGGGCGCCGACACAGGCGGCACGCGACGGAACTGCGATGGCCGTGAGCGCAGTGGCCGGCCATATCGAGAATTTATGGGAAATCCAGCCTAAACGGGCCATGTTAGCATCCTGCTAGTGGGCCTTACTAGAGCTGGATCAAACTGAGCCCAAACTTCCGGTTCTTAATGGGATTTCTCGCCGAGAGGCCCTATGCAACGATTCGCTTTGTTGTGATATAAACCAGAGTAACGTTTTTTTTTCAAAAAAAAAAGAAACTTATGGTTTTTTATTATGATTTATGGTTTTAGGCTATTTGTGTAAGAGTTACAGAGTAATAGAAATTCACATATGGTTTTTGCCGATATAAATGAAGTCGGTACAGTATATACTACAATTAACTAGTAGATCCTATTTTGAAAAGATATTTCATTTGAAAACTAGTTACTATAGAAAAATTAAAAAATAATTTTTAAAAGTTGAAAATAACAGACTCTAAACTTATTGCCCCCTTCCAACGAAAAAGCTAATTTTCTACTCTCACAGCGTGCCACATCACCCGAAAATTTCGCTGTTAGATGAAGCATTAGCGCCACTGTTTATCAATCTAGCTCATATTTTGTATCCTCTATTGCAGGAGATTTTTATACATGAAAAGGAAGGTGCTACTTTTTTTTATCTTTTCACCTATATTAATTCAAATTTTATTTTTTCTTCAAAGTTCACTGGAATCTTAATAGATAAATGACATTTTTTGACCAACAAATATGTGATGTTAATATGTTTGCTCTCAAATGAATACAGTAAGCCCTGCTGAATTTGTACTATGATCATTTGAAAGCCTGAACCTATTGATTCATTCTCCCACCATGTTTCATTAAAAGAACCTACCGATTCCATGGTTGGTATCTTCAGAGTATTTTCCTTCAGTTTGTCATGGTTAATGGTTGAATTTCAATGGATCTCTTTAATTGTGAGTAGTGTGGCTGCATTGAAGCATACAAGATGGAATTATTTCTGAAATGTCCCTGTGATGTATAAACTTCAACATCCAACAAGATGTTTTATGCACTTTTTTTTGCCACTGCCTTCATAGATGAAGCGTACGGTTTACATAATAATTTCTTGGTGTCGCCATGTTCACTGATCATTAATATTTACGCTTTCTGTGTTCGGTTTCTTGGGTTTTCCATGTAGTACAAGGTGTTCTCGACTTCTGTTTTCCCCAGCTAAAAGCCTAAACCTAACAACGAGCAGCAGGAGAAGCTAATAGTATGAGAGAAGCATGCGTGGTGCCTATGCAAGTACGTATTCCACTGGCTTATCGTCCAAGCTTTTGCGTTGCAATTAACTGAGATAATTTCTCCCTTTCCATGGTGTGTCTTTGTTGGAGTATGTAAATGAATGGGCTGCCTTCAATGTTCATTTATCGACGAAGATTGAGCCAAGATCAAACAGGAACGCTATTTCAGTTTCCCAATCGCTTCTATCCCACTTGCACAATTTCTGTTAAACACAATCTTTCTATTGTACTTTTGAAGACTATAGTATTTGATTGTCGTCTTGAGTTCGTACTAAGAAGCATCGTGATTTCGTAAGATACTTTGACGGTTGTCTTTCAGGCTTAGGCAGTTCTTTATCAATTTAAGGATGTTTTGTATAAGAATATGCTAACTGTAAATGGTGGTCCTGCTGCTGCTATCAACCTTATTTGAGTTCATCTTTTCTCCAATAATACTTAGAATTTAACTTTTCATCAAATTTCCTTTAAATCAATAAGTTGCTAATCATCAATAATGCAATTTTTAATTGTCTGATACGCTGTAACAAGATTTCATAACAAAATACTGTGCAAGAAAATGTTAAACACCATTATTAAATGGATTTATTCATCATATACCCTCCTCTTAGATGGAAATTTAGGATTTACCCTCCTGACCCACATGTCAGTGACTTATGATAACCCCACATGTCATTGAGGTAGGAGGGTAAATCCTGAATTCCCAAAATAAAGGGAGGGTATATGATCAACTTTCCCTTATTAAATACACGCAGCTAGTAAGCCCCTGGATTCTGAAGCTAGTCCCCGTGGTACAGTTTCCAATTGCACTGTTGTTCAGGCACCGCAAGTATACACGCTACACGCCAGTGCATGATCTTCGAAACACGATCACGGTGCAAATGGTCATGAATAATTCTAAAAGTATTTGGTTAGATAAGACATGATGCGATCAAGCATTATGCAAACATTCAACTTAAAATGAGAGTATATTAGAGAAACAAAAAGGACAAAGTGTAGTGAACAGTGATAGTTCTATTCTTTTCTCTTTGGGGAAACTAGATCCGAGGGAGGGAGAGGAAGAGGTAGGGGCAGTACTAACCGTCGGTAGCATTGGATGAAGAGCCGGCCATTGCTGGTTCGTCGGTGTAGTCTGCGCACGGGCAGCGACGGTCGGGGAAGAGGACGGTGGGGCGGCGGTGTAGATCCGGCGACGTCGACGGCGATGGTGCTTCCCGCCGCTTGCTGCGCCCCTCTAGATCGGTTAGGGTTTTGTCGGGTGGGGTTGTACGGCTCAGGCGAACCTCGTAACGCGAGCCGCCGGCCCCCACCCTCTATTTATAGCGCAGCGCGACGGGGGCCCATCAGCCAGTTGTTGGGCTGAGCGCCCCCGATCAGGGCGCGTGATCAAGGTCCAGATTAGCCGTTGGGCTAATCTGGGAGAGATCAATCTAACATTCTCCCCCTTGATCTCCTTTATGCTTTAACTTTAATTACTTTTGACTTTACACATTCCATCACAGATCAGTGCATAGAACATGTCTCATCGTCACGGTCAATCGCCGATAAATTCAACAGCTACAATACACCTCTCTTGTTCTGAAATAGTTACTTTAATCTTTTAGGCCATCTTTTAGTTCAGGAATCATAGGCTTTCCCTTAAACCCATGCCGGCTACATGTTCTCTGAACACGTTGGGTGGTAAGCCTTTAGTAAGCGGATCCGCTAACATCTTTGCGGTACTTATATGCTCTAGACTTATAATTTGATCCCCAACTTTATCTTTCACAACATAGTACTTTATGTCAATGTGTTTGGCAGCACCACTTGACTTATTGTTGTGGGCATACGTTACTGCGGGTTCATTATCGCAGTACAACTTAAGTGGTCTATTGATGTCGTCAACCACTTTTAAACCGGGTATGAACTTCTTTAGCCAGTTCACCTGCCCCGTAGCCTCGTAACATGCTACAAACTCGGTATACATTGTGGACGATGTAGTGACGGTTTGCTTTGAGCTTTTCCACGATATAGCTCCTTCTGCGAGAGTGAATACATATCCGGATGTAGACTTTCTATCATCTCCCGCAAAATCAGAATCTGTATACCCCACTATATGGAGTAAATCTGATTTTCTGTATGTCATCATGAGGCCTTTTGTTCCTTGCAAATAACGCAAGACTTTCTTTATCAATTTCCAATGTTCTATTCTAGGATTGCTCTGGAATCTGCCAACTAACCCAGTAACAAATGCTAAGTCAGGGCGTGTGCACACTTGAGCATACTGTAAGCTTCCGACAGCTGAAGCATATGGAACCGCTTTCATTTGATCGATCTCATACTGGTTCCTGGGGCATTGAAAATCCCCATATCTGTCGCCCTTGACTATAGGTGCAGGTGAAGGACTACTTTTATGCATACCAAATTTCTTTAAGACTTTCTCTATGTATGCCTTTTGTGACAGTCCCAATACCTCTTTGTTTCTATCTCGGTGAATTTCGATCCCTAGAACGAATGAAGCTTCACCAAGATCTTTCATATCGAAGTTTGAGGACAAAAACTTCTTTGTCTCCAGTAGTAGACTAACATCACTACTAGCTAGTAGGATATCATCCACATACAGGATTAGGAAAATAAACTTCCCATCTTTAAACTTTGCATAAACACAGTTGTCCTCAACATTCTCTTTAAACCCAAATTTTCTTATTGTACTGTCAAACTTCAAGTACCACTGTCTTGAAGCTTGCTTTAACCCATAAATCGATTTCTTTAGGCGGCATCCCATTCTTTCATTTCCTTCCACGACAAAACCTTTCGGTTGTGCCATGTAAATATTTTCCTCCAAGTCCCCATTAAGAAATGCCGTCTTTACATCCATCTGATTTAACTCTAAATCATAATGTGCTACTAATGCCATTATGATTCTGAAGGAATCTTTACATGAGACTGGAGAAAAGGTCTCATTGTAATCAATCCCTTCTCTTTGCGTAAATCCTTTTGCCACAAGTCGCGCTTTGTATCTTTCTACATTCCCTTGGGAGTCATGCTTTGTCTTGTAGACCCATTTACAGCCTACTGTTTTGGCTCCTTTAGGAATAATTTCCAAGTCCCAGACTTTATTAGTCTTCATGGACCTCATCTCCTCTTCCATGGCCTCAAGCCATTTTGAGGAATTTTCGCTTCTCATGGCTTCTTCAAATGAGGTGGGATCATCCTCCATTTGAAATTTCTCTGTATGATAAATCTGATAATCATCAGAAATAGCTGATCTTCTTACTCTTTGAGACCTCCTCGGGGCCTCCTCATTTGGTACATCTTCTGTTTGAGGCTGCTGTTGCTCCCCCTCATCTGTGGCAATAGGTTCTATAGGATCCTGAAGAACAGGTTCCTCATTATCATTCATTGTTGCCACAGGAGGAACAATAACAGGTGCTGGCACCACAGTGTCTTGCACCGTCGGTGCAGCGACAGCAGGTAGTGTGAAGAATGGCTCTTGAATCATCGGAGTGGGCGCATACACCCGCTTCTCTTCAAGGTCAATCTCACGAGCTACCATGCTCCCCCTCATCATTTCATCCTCTAAGAAGACAGCGTGTCTCGTTTCTACAAACTTTGTATATCTGTCTGGACAGTAGAAACGATAACCTTTTGACTTTTCAGGGTAGCCAATGAAATGGTAACTTACTGTTTTGGGATCAAGTTTCCCAAGGTTTGGGTTAAATACTTTAGCCTCAGTAGGACTCCCCCATACACGTAAGTGGTTTAGTGAGGGAACTCTTCCTGTCCACAACTCGTACGGTGTTTTGGGCACCGACTTACTAGGCACTCTGTTGAGAATATGAATGACGGTTTTCAACGCCTCCATCCATAAACTCAATGGGAGTGTGGAGTAGCTCATCATACTTCGCACCATATCCATCAGGGTACAGTTGCGTCTTTCAGCTACTCCATTTTGCTGAGGTTCGCCCGGCATAGAATACTGGGCCACTATGCCATTTTCCTGTAAAAACCTTGCAAAAGGTCCAGGAACTTGTCCATATGGGGTATGTCGACCGTAGTACTCCCCCCACGATCAGATCGGACTATCTTAATCTTTAAATCGTGTTGGTTTTCAATTTCAGCCTTAAATATCTTGAATTTATCCAAGGCTTCATTTCTTTCTTTGATTGGATAAATATATCCATAACGGGAGTAATCATCCGTGAATGTTATGAACGAGTCATAACCATCCACACTTTTCACAGGAAAAGGACCACAAATGTCTGTGTGAACAATTTGTAGAACTCCTGTGCTTCTTTTAGCGTCTTTTTTAATTTTCTTTACATATTTTCCTTTAATGCATTCTCTGCATTGTTCTAAGTCTGAGAACTCTAATGGAGGAAGAATATCATTCTTAACTAGTCTTTCTATTCTCCCCCTCGAAATATGGCCTAAACGACAATGCCATAATTTCGACGACTTATCTAGAGTTCTCTTTCGTTTTCTGTTTACATTCGTAGACGAGGATTCAATCACTTTCTCGCACGCAACGTTCTCATTATCGCATACGACATTCACATCATCACATAATGATAACAAATAAAGCTCATTCTGTAAGATGGCAAGACCAACACATTCTTTATTAAACATTATTTCACACTTGCCATTTCCAAAATTACAATCATAACCATCTTTGTCCAATTTTGAAACACTAATCAAATTCCTCTGTAAAGAGGGAACAAAAAGGACATCTCTAAGTAAAAGATTGGAGCCATTAGCTAACTCTAATGAAAGATCGCCAACGGCTTCAACTTCAGCTTGGACTCCATTTGCAACTTTAATGCATCTTTCGTTTCTTTGCGTAGTCCTCGTCGAACGGAATCCCTGTAATGAATTAGCAACATGAACAGTTGCTCCTGAGTCAATCCACCAAGTGGATTTCGAATATTTCACATACAGGCATTCATTAATAAAGGTAATAATGTTCTCACCTTTCTTTGCCATTATCATCTTTAAATAATCAGGACAGTTCTTCTTGTAGTGTCCTGTCTTCTTGCAGTGAAGACACTGGTCTTTGTCTACAGCAAATTTATTCTGTTGAGGCTGATGTACAGAGGCTTTGACCTTGTTCTTTGAGAAGGAGTTACTGTTGTAATTCTTTTTCTTGTTATCCTTCACATAGTTGATAGAACCACCATGTGAGGATTTGATTCTTTCCTCCTCTTGCACGCACATGGCTATGCACTTTTCCATGTCCGATTTCTCGGGCTGCATATTATAGTTGACAACAAAAGTGTCAAACTCTTTTGGCAAAGAAGCAAAAACCAAATGAATAAGGAACTCATTCTTGAGAGCCAAATCCATCGGTTTAAGTTTAGATGCCAAGTTGCTCATTCTAAGAATGTGCTCTCTTATGCCATTGCCACTGCCAGAATACCTTTCTGTTACCAGCTGCTTAATCAGCTGTGTAGCATAACTCTTTGAAGAGCCAGTGAACTGACTCTTTATTTTATCAAGGTATTCAGTGACAGTGTCACACTCTGCAATTGAGCCCACAATCGCAGGCTCAATTGTGTTTTTTATCACAGCCATACATTTCTTGTTGGCTGTGGTCCATTTCTTATGATCAAGGTCATAAGACATCTGTAAGGGAGCATGATCCCTCTGTCTTTTCTGCCATGCAGTGTCATCCTCATTCTGTTCCCTCACTGGCGCCAAAGGCTCAGTGGGACGTGCTGTAGTGAGGACCCAGTCCACCTCAGCCAAGATAAACGCTAAGTCTATCTTTTTCTTCCACTCTCCATAATTATCACCTTTGAGAGTGGGGATCTCTCTGATACAACTCATCAAGTTGTATCCTCCTGAAAAATATTTCAAATAAAGTGAGAACGTAACAGCAAAATCATATGCCTTATTTCCAACGTTGGTCAAAAATACGACATACAATTTAAATCATTTTATCTATACATTAAATCTACATCACCGTTGGGCAGAAATAGAAATAATGCATAAAATCATCAATTAAAAATTATAATATTGTTATTATCAACGTTGGTCAGAAAATAACAATATCATAATTATCTGGGATTTATCTCTATTTTTCCAAAATTAAATTCTTCCGTTGGTTCGAATTTAATAATGAAAATCAATCAACATTAATTTTTTGCAGCGGAAACTATAATTATTCTAAAATAATTCATTATACAGAAGCATTATACTGTATACTTTTAATCTCTGAAAAATTAACACGTTGGTGCAAAATTTACAGAGATTTTAAATCAAATTTCAATCAAATTGCTTCTGAAAAACAATAACATTTCATTTTCGGGGTTTACTGTGCAAAATTTCAATTCGGCCTGTTCCACGCGGCCGCGGCCCACGGCGGCCCGCTCAGCCCAGCCGAGCGTGCGCGCAGCCACGGCCCAACAGGACGCAGGCGGCCCAACTGGCCCCCCTCATCCTTAGCCGTTGATCGAAATCGGACGGCCGGGAGGGTTTTTCGCCCGATCAAAACCCCCCCCACTCCCGTAACCCTAACCCTAAGGGCATTTCCACCGGCCCAACCCAAAAAAATCGGATCGCCGGCGCGGGGCGGCGGACTCCCGCGGAGCGGCGGCGTCACCGGGACGCGGAGCAGCGGCAGCGCGGGCCCGCGCGGAGGCGCCCCATCGGCGGGAGGCGGCAGCGCGCTGGGCAGCTGCGCGGCGGTTCCGGCGGCGCCAAGGCGGGGCAGCGGCCCGGAGCGGCGGCGCACGACCCGCGCGGAGGCGCTCCATCGGCGGGAGGCGGCGCGTCGCGGGAGGCGGCGGCCCCAGCGGCTCCCTGGGAGGCGGCAGCGGCGGCCACGGGGCGGCGGCCCGGCGCGCAACGACGGCGGCCCGAGCCGGCGCAGAGCGGCGGCGGCGCCCACGGTTAGCCCAAACCCCTCCCCTTTTCCTCTTTTTTTTTTGTTTGCCGATCCAACATTTGGGGATACATTAGGGTTCGGGATCATGGGACTCTTCCCGCTCTGATACCATTGATAGTTCTATTCTTTTCTCTTTGGGGGAAACTAGATCTGAGGGAGAGAGAGGAAGAGGTAGGGGCAGTACTAACCGTCGGTAGCATTGGATGAAGAGCCGGCCATCGCTGGTTCGTCGGTGTAGTCTGCGCACGGGCAGCGACGGTCGGGGAAGAGGACGGTGGGGCGGCGGTGTAGATCCGGCGACGTCGACGGCGATGGTGCTTCCCGCCGCTTGCTGCGCCCCTCTAGATCGGTTAGGGTTTTGTCGGGTGGGGTTGTACGGCTCAGGCGAACCTCGTAACGCGAGCCGCCGGCCCCCACCCTCTATTTATAGCGCAGCGCGACGGGGGCCCATCAGCCAGTTGTTGGGCTGAGCGCCCCCGATCAGGGCGCGTGATCAAGGTCCAGATTAGCCGTTGGGCTAATCTGGGAGAGACCAATCTAACAAACAGTAGCTTTATATTTTTTTCTTTTTAGTGTATTTGTTTTTTTTTTGTTTCTTCATGTGTACATCAAATTTAAATTTGAAATTTTGTAGTGTAATAGATTAATTTTGAGTCAATGTTGTCAAAAAAATTTAAATTTTTTCATGATCATTCACATCCTGTTTTAAAAAGGATGAGCAAGGATGCACCAAAAGTTAGGATACATTCGATATGTCCTCGCTGCTGCTGCATCGTCAAGCTTATTTTTGACAAATATATCTAAAACTTTTTGTTGTTTTGTTGCTTGCTATGTCCTGTTTCACTCCCTTTTACCCTGCTTTCGTTTGGATCATTTTTTTCTCGTGTAAAGGCCGAGTTTTTTTTTAGAGTTTTGTGGGGATGAACCAACGCGTCTGGCGATCGAGCAATTTAGAAGTTTGCCGCCTAGGCGCCGTGCCGTGGGGCTGGTGTCCCTCGTATCCATCCTGTTCAGGCAAAGCTAGCTAGCCGACGAGGTAATCCGTTGACTGCGTCTGCGTCTGCACGGTGTGGCAGACCTCACTCCTCAGTCCTCACGCTGCTGGTTGCGAGAGGAGTGGCGTTTGCCGGGTTGGTCGGCCTGCGCCGAGGGGTGTCCTTGGGCGACCGCATGCGTGCGTACGTCCACGTGTGCCGCGCGCTGGGCTGCATGGCTGCGTGCGTGCCTTGGCGCCGCACTTTCCTGCAAGTCAATCCTCACCAAGAACGAGCTGGGTGTGCATGGTGTGATGCGGTGCATGGATGAACAGCTGTACAGTAATAGCTTAGCAATAGGTCTGTTCTTTTTTGGTGTAGCTTATAGCATTTAGTTGTGCCTTTTAGGCTGTTTAGGGCATGTACAAAGGCAATTAAGAGCTGGCCCATAGGAGTGCCAACTAGACAACCTTGCTGATGTGGATGAGAGAGGAATGGAGGAGAGAGAAACAACGTCTCCTCGTGAGACATCGACTCTTGCAGCAAGAACGAGGCGGAAGAGCTCCTGAGAATGGATCCTAGCACAAAAAGGTCACATGCATTAAGTGCTTAGAGCAAGTACAATAGTATAGCCAACTAGTTGCTATAACACTTGTCCATTTCATCTATAGCCTTCAAAAAAATAGTTCATACAATAAGGTAGCTATTACAATAACTATTTGGTCCCATGTGTAAGAGAGTGAAATGCATATTTTTACGTGCTACAGCTAGCTGTAATTTAGTAGCCAGCTTCCTTCTCTCTCTTCCTTTCTCTCTCTGCCACGTAAGACTTTGTTGATATTATATTTGCTATAGCCTGCTGACTAAGCCTTATTGTACCTGCTCTTAGGAGCTTGTGTAGGGCTCAACCCTTGTACTTAGTATGAATTAAGTGTTGTCTCTTGATGATGTGGAGTGCTTAGGAGTTTGTGTCGGGCTCAACCCTTGTACTTGCCCTTATGAAAGAGATTACAGAGTACTCACGTGCGGTTTTTGCCGATATAAATGAAGTTGGTAAAATATGTACTACAATTAACTAGTAGACCCTATCTTGGAAAGATACTCCGTTAAAAGCTAATTACTGTAGAAAAACCGAAAAACAACTTTTAGAAGTTAAAAAGAACAGGGCCAATGGTTGAAATCTGAATGACTACGAGAGTGGCTATTTCTGTGTGCAGTGTACGTGCTAGGGTTGTGGGGAACTTCTGTAAGTTGCTTCGCAATTGCGGAAATGTCGTTATCCGAGTAGAGTTGCATGGTTCTAGTACGTGGAAACGGGCGCTCATCTTTCGGTTCGATGACTCACGTGTATGACATTCTTAAATATGTCCATATATGACCTTGACTGCCTATTTATATGCAATATCGTCTCCGAACGGGTCCATCGACTCCTCATTTCTCCCCTCTCATTCCGCCGCCTCGCCCCCAGTTCCTCCTCCCTGCAAACCCTAACCTAAAATCGACCAAATCCCTTATTTTGATCATCCTTCTCCATGGTAGCTCATCGCCCTAGCGAGCACTTTGCCGACACCATATCCATCATTCATATCTGTGATGTAGCGGTGGCAACAACATCTCAGGTTGTGCTATACAACAAAAGGAATCTCACGGTGCTTAAATTCGTAGGCACCCCAAGGTAGCAGATTGCAAGGATGTTGCAAATACTTACCTCCCTAGCATCTACGACGACGGCAAGCACATCAAACCCGTCTATGCATCTAGTAAGAACATTGTCTAATCCTTTTGTGAATTACTTGTTTTAGCAAGGAAGAATTTCTTTATGTGGTATTGATTAATCGATTTATTTTTTTTTGTTTAATTACCAAATAAATATTTCAATTTAATGTCCCAATTTTCCAACCATAAAAAAGATTTGGCCCTCTTTCCCCTTATTTGGTAGATCTGTACTCCAATATATTTGAGTTTGATTATTATCAAGCATCATGTGTATATCTTTAGCAACGTTATAGTAAGCATAAATCTGTGACTCCCAACCAAAAAATGAAAGCACAACCGTTTGAATTTGTAGGCCATCAATATATACATTCGGAAAAATAATAAATGCCCCTATTGAATGTACTGTATATATCCAAACCTGCATCCTAAGGGAAGTTATTCAATAAAGGCATAAAATGCACAACCATAGGAACCGTTCGATTGAGGATCAGATTTCGAGATAAAAGCAAGGGATAAACTGAGGGTTTGGGAATATCTCGCAAGAAATCCAAAGCATTTTGTTAACCTCTTTCACTTCGATGTTTTTCAATTAATATTTCTTTTTGAGGAAATAGGAGGGGATGCACCTACTGAAATTTTATAAAATAATAGAGATGTTGTTTACAAGCAAAGAGATAGGAATAGGCTGTACATGCTGGCAAAAATCGAAAGAAGAAAAAAAACTAAACCAGACTACTCAACCAATTTTGCATTTCCACTTGCAGAGTAGGCTTTACTATAAGGAAACCAACCTGGCACTCAGCCATGTTATGAATAAGAGTGAACTTATTACTCCCTAGCAAGAAAAACTAAAGCACATCCATTTGATCTTACAAGCCATCACACCATATATTGTGGAAATTAATACTAAATACAACTATTAAATGCACACATCTTCCAACAAATTTTCTACTCGCAATCCAAAATTAGTCCTCAAGGGACCAAGATGCAATTGCATCATATGTCAGGTACGAAGAGAAGGAAGTAACTACTAATTAGGTGACGCTCCTCACTCTACATCGGTGGGGATGCTTCTAAAATATTGATAGCTGCCAACACCACTACACCAGTCTCAACAAAACACTCTTGTTTCTACCAAGCATGACCCAAGCCATTTTCAGAGAAGCATAGCTCACATATTTTTTTTTTCTATGTTTTGTTGATTCCTTTCTTTTGTCTCAGTCCCTTTTACTAGTTCCCTTTTTGCATGGAGCGTTTCTGGTTTAAAAGCCGAGCCTTTTGGGGAGGTTCGGTTCTGTGGGTAGAGGGCCAGAGGCCACTGGGCGAGGCCTGCTTCCTGGGCATGAGCCGATGCGCCGCACGGTGTGTCGGCCAAACCGCTCAAAAGTTGCTCGTCTACGCGCTGGTGTGCTAACTGTTGAGGAACCGTTGTTGGCAACCAGTCCGATCGATTCCTCTGTTTAGAACAAAACGAATCAATCACAGAAGACAGAATAATAAATTGAACACATAGAGAGTTTGAGAAAACTCCTGGTCTTTCTTTATTGCTTTCAATTGCATTGGTGTACATAATATGCTGGTATGACTTTCTATTTATAGTCTACGGTGGGGTATCCATAATGGGCCCTGGTTTCCTAACACTAACATGTCCATCCGCTTTGCCCAAAAACTGGTGAGGTAACGGCAGCCGCGTCTGCACCGTGGCACTCGGCAATGGCGTAAAGGGTTTATTGGGAACTTGGGATGAAGCGCTGCGAGCTTTTCGGTGGCTAGCTTGTGCGGATTTAGATACGGCTCACGATTTGGCGATCCATGAGATAATCAATAAAAATTGCTTGAGTGAAGCCGATTTAGGAGTACTTGAAAACATAGATGCATGCACGAAACCCTCCGCTAATTCCAGTTTGACATGGGGAAGGGGTCTTGAGCTTACCGGGTGATGGTCCTAGTGGACAGTACCCTAACTTCAGTTTATAAGCCTACTAAACCTGAATTACCATCAACATGCAACACTACCTGACATATGTCCGCACTTGCATATGGGCTCAAATGTCTGGTAGAGGGGACATGCATGAACTTACCCGCAAGCCACAAGAAAGTAATTAACTTTGTTGTGGCCCTGCAAATAAGTTTGTACTTATGCATGGGTCCTCCGGTGGGGTCACTTGGACCTACATGGAAGCGTTCGTGTATGTGTGATTGTTGCATGTTGACAGTGGCGTGCATGTGTGCGCAGGTATTAAGACTTAAAAGAGTGTTAGCATGCACAAACTCAAGGTTCACAAGGCTTATCACTTTATTAGGAATCAAAGCTCAGACCCCCCTTTCCGATGCCGAACTGAAATTAGCGCATGCATGGTTACATCCATGTTTTGTAAGGGCTTTGGTTTTACTCAAACAACATTTGTTACTTATCTAATGGATCGAAAGGATGGATTAAGCCTAAATCAGAACAAGCCAACAACCAAAAAGTTCATCGCTTTTTATCCCAAGTTCCTTCGAGCATCACTCTATTGCACTAGCAACGCACGAAAGGACAGCACGAGTCACGGCTTCAGTTGAGTGAGCCACACTGTGAGGACAAGCGATCCAAAGGCGGAAAAGCCGAAGGAAAACAGGGCAACCGCGAGGGGTGGACGGCCGCCGGGCGGGTGATGACGCGAGCGCGGCGTGACGCGCTGGGTAGGTGGGTGCGTGGGCGGTGGCGCCACGACAAGCGGACGCTGCCCTTAAATCCCACCCCTCTCTCCCCCGGGCTTCACACAACACTCGCATCACATCGCGGACTGATACCTATCCGTCCACCTGTGCGCTCCGGTTACGAGAATGCAAGGGGTGAAGGCGCTGGCGAAGGAGGCGGTGGCTGCGGCGAGGGCCGATGGGGAGGCGGCGAGGGCGAGGGCGAGGGCCGGGACTGGGAAGGGAGGGGTGCAGGAGGCGCCGAAGAAGTACCGCGGGGTGAGGCCGCGGCTGCGGGGGAAGTTCGCGGCGGAGATCCGGAACCCAGTGGAGAAGTCGCGGATGTGGCTGGGGACGTTCGACACCGCGGAGGAGGCTGCGTGGGCCTACGACACGGCGGCGAGGACGATACAGGGGCACAGGGCCAGGCCCAACTTCTCCCAGCCTCTGCCGCTGGCGCCGACGTCCGCGGCGGCGCCTGTGCTCATTCACTTCCCATCTTTCCACCGCGCGCACGCACGCCGTGCGGGTGCCGGTGGCACAAGCGGACGCGGACGCGCAGCACCTGCAGTCGTGCCAGCGCCGGCGCCTGAGGCGTTTCGCTTCCAGGGCGCGCCCGCACCCGCTCAGCCCTCCTTCAGGCCAGCATCTGCACCCTCGCCGGTGCCTGCTTATCCGTTCCAGATCTCAACCGCACCCTTCTCTTTACAACGTGCATCTGCACCAGCGCCCGCGCCTTCTTCTCCCTTTCAGCGGGCAGCTGCACCAAAGCCCAACCCGTTCTTCTTCCAAGCAGCTCCCGCACCTTGCACCTGCTACCGGCCGATCGAGCTTTCCGTCCCATCCACCTACGTCGCGCCCGAGTGGATGCTTGCCGCGCCAACGAGCAGCAACCTCAGCTCCACAACGGAGTCCCTGGAGGCCTCCAGCAGGCGCGGCCCGCTGCCCAAGAAGCCGAAGCTCCTTGGCGTGCGCTACCCCGGGGAGTATGGGTCCATGGTGTCCGTGGTCGATGATAACTTCATGGACGTCACCTCGTCTCGCCCTGCTGGGGTGCCGTTCGACCTGAACGAGCCGTCAGACCGTGGTGCTGGGATGCAGTAGGCGCCAAAAGCGGTGGAGGGGACAGTGCTGCAGACTGCACTGCGCTGTGATGATGAAGAGGGAAAGGAAGAGGCGGCTCTACCCTTCTCGTCCCCCATGGTTTTGCCAAGATCCTGTGAAGTGTTATCTGATCTATCTATCTATCTACCGATTTACCTGCCTAGATTCGTGTTGTGGATGATCGTGGACTTGTGTTGTCCTGTAATATGTTTACTGCATGTTACTCTTGGTTTCATTGTGAGCAAAGAACCTATAAGACAGCTTAAGTAAGTTATTATGAGATCTTTCATTCAAAAAGAATGATCAGCAGTGACGGATTTAGGATTTGAATAATAGGGATATAAAACTGTAAATTTAAAAATTCAAAGTATATAATATAAAAGTTTAAATGTAATATATTACAACTTTGTAAAGTACAATCAAAATACAAAATACTTTAGCAAAAAATTTTATATATATATATATATATTACTTCTTATATATTTGTTTTTTTCTAAAAATTTAGAGATGCAGCAGCACCCCTCCAAATCCACCCCTGATGATCAGAGCTCATAGCTGTGATAAAATAGGCATTTTGTTATGGGAATAGAACGAGCTATTTTGATCTAGCTCCTGGAACTGTGTTAGCCTATCCTTATTGTTTTCTGATGTACTGGTAAAATCAAAAGAACAACTAGCTATTAATTTATAATGCTTATCCTGTTTGGTGCTTAAAAGGGTTGGCCGATGATCACAAACTATGTCCTTTGTTCGAATACCACTCACTTCTAGATGTCTTTTGTACGACATAATGGTGTAACGGGCGTCTAAACTAAGTGTAGAGAACATCCGACAATGTGTTTGAAAGGTGACGTCCCTTAAGTATGGAGAACTTTGCTAATTAAGTGTACAAGAAAATATCTATCTATCTATTATATTATTAAACCGATAGAAAAAGAATAGAAAAAGAAGCTACTATATTTCCTCTCAAGGCTTTGACGTTTCCATGCTAATCGAAGAAAAAAGATGTACACCATCGCTTACGGTAGGTCCAGGTTACAAGGTCATATCAATACTCATAAGGTCATCTATTACAAAACTGATTGAATCCCACATTCTTATTACTTTCACTTTGATATTCCATGTTTGTCCTCTTATTGTCAACTCACTTAGCTTCTTGTATGCCATGGTGCTACTACCTTCAAAAAACTTAAAAACAAATATGACACGTGAGGGAGTGGACTGGACACAGGAGGCAATGAAGAATAATAGCAAACCTGAAGTAGTTGACTTCACGTTGGCACGATTGATAGACGTGAAGAAGTTCAATCCAGAAAGTGAGGAGCCAGAGGTAACCTCCTGGCTGAGCTTGCTTCCCGAGACGCAACAAAGGGCTGCCAAGCAGGTGTTCCGCATACTGGCCAAGCCGTGATCAATGGCTTCGTAGAGATCCTATGCAACAAAGGGCTAGTCAAGGCCATTGTTCTACCTGGGACACTGTATTTGTAGGCTATATGTACTCGTATTCCGGACTGGATTGTGCTTTATCTCTAGATTGGATTATGTTTTGTCTGCTAGTGTGTATTGTGTTCTATCTAAACACGGTTTCCTTGATTTTACTAGTCTATCCCGAACGGGTGCTCCTTGTATATAGTTCGGATTGTTGATTTTCCTACTGTCCTGAACGGGAGCTCCTCGTATACAGTTCAAATTGTTTACAATTGTTTTGTAAAATGATTTCCCTTTATTTTCCTATTCTATCTCGAATGACTTCTTTTGTACTCTATTCCGAATGGGAGCTCCTCGTATACAGTTCAGATTGTTTTGTACAGTTTTTCCCCTTGATTTTCCTATTCTATTTCGAACGCCTTCTTTTTTCCTTTGCTACTCTAGATACATCTCAACCATTATAATTTGGACCCACATCAATTGACGGTATAGATCTTTTTTCTTTTTTCTCCGATTAATGTTGTAATCTTTACTCCTTGAGAATGAATGTAGTAGCTTCTTTGGCTTCTACTTTAATAATATAGTAGATTTTGTACTAAAACCGCTAGCTCTGTTTTGTACAATGCATGGGCAGAGCTCCTGCCATCCTTTTCAGAACAAAAGGAGATATGGGCTAGATCATGCCCTACTTGAGATTGATGGGTGGGTTCTTGTTCGCGAGAAATAGTACGAAGGGAGGAAAATTGCATGTGATTTTAGCCGGTACAGCTGAATTCAGTACAATGTGTACTATAATCTATGTGTAGACTCGTCTTAAGAAGACACAATGTGTAAAAGCTAGTTATTGTAACAATGGAAGCCAAAACCAAAGTGTAAAATATGTGTCTTCAATGAGTATACTAAATATATTTCAACTCATACTTAATTTCTTAGGAAAGTGGGTTATATACATTCACTTAGAAAATGCAAACATACTTGTTACTTCCTTAGTATGTTTAGAAATTTTTGTTCGTATTTAAGAATGTGCTTCATGGACCTTTTATCGTAGAAGATTTTTCTCCAATGAGAGTGGCTTTTGACAAACGTCAGACTAGTTTGTTGTAAACTTGTAATATGTTTGGATTGATATCTCTGTTCTTTACAGGGTGCATGCTGCCATGTCAGTCCACTGGATCCTGTGGCAAATTAATCAAGATGTAACAATTGTGTGCTAGTTGTTAGTCTTCTTTTACCACCTTCTATCGAAAGAGCATTTTGTAACATTCAGAATATTTTTGTGTCATTCAGGGAAAAAAGTTAGGAACCATTTTTTTCAATTTTTCAGTCGGTTTTTAGCTTCGATTTCATTCAGCAATTACTATTTATTATAATAATAAACATTAACCAAAAGTTATAAGCCGTAGCCTAAAAGAACATGGCTTTTTAGTCGTTCCGTGCTTCAGTACAGACTGAATGTTCTTGCAAGAAAATTATGCAGTAGACATCAAAAAATGCCAGAAATTTTGCGTACCAAACGGCTATTTTCTACGATGGCGTGGATATATGCTTGTTGAAAATTGGCGATGCAAAGCCAGCGTGACAGAGGTATGTTGACGTTGCATTGTATTTGTATCATCCGGTCTGCGCCATGGCCGCAACTAAACTACGATGATTCTGTGATTACGCGCGTGATTCTGACAGAGGTCTTGCTCTGCAGTTTTTTACAGCTGAACAACGTGCAGGGCAAAGGAAGCAGGAGCTTCATGGAAGTCGATAGTGGGGTATTTTGATAAATTGCCCAATACTGAAAAAGTGGTGGTGTGTAAAAGCGTGTCGTTGGTCTAAGTAATTTAGGTCTTGTATGTGTTGAAAATATGATGTGGATCAAGTGTTAATTCACTAATGGGTTAATGGTTGTAAGTCGCTTTGAGAAACGTGTGTAAGAGTAAAACTCAGTGTTCGGTGGGGTTAACAGGTTATCCCCAGTTTGGCTTGATAGGTGCATCCATTAAGTTTTAGTTCAGATCCTATAGCCTATGTAAGGGGAGGAGAGGCAAGAGTTAGAGTTTGAGAAGATTTGCTAAGCCTTTTAGTGGCTAGCTACTCCTCTCTCCCTGGAAGATAGGTTAGACAGTGTATGTGAGCTTTAGGCTTAGAGCTCTGTCCTCCTGAGTGGAGTAGTTATAAAACTGATCATCGAGCAATACATCAATCTTTTTCATCTTCTTGAATTCATCTTGTTTATTGAGTTGCTTTTGTTTCGGTTGGTTTAATCTCTCTTTTGTCCCTCTCTTGATCTTACTATGCCAAGGATATGGACGATATGAAGATAACTTTTTGAAATCAATCTCTAATCAATTAGGCACTTTAATAGCAAGATTCTGAAGAAATGTTGTTTTTGCTTGTTCTTGGCCTAATCGTGTGGTTTCTTGATCTGAGAGTTTTTAGGTTGATTCCTTTGGTGATCTTGTTTGTTGTGACATGGGAACGTGTTCAAAGTCATCTTGGCTATCTTCTACTCATGAGCAAGATTTGATTATCGATTTTGTTTTTATTTCACGGTTGTTGTGCGCTGCTTTAAATTGCAAAAAGGTCTCAAATTTGTCATAGATTTTTCGATTCGGGAATGGAATAGCTTTCTAAGACCTTAAGAAACATGCGTACAAACTTCCGACAACATAGTCGAAGTTTGACTACGTTGTTTTCTGACTGGTTTTGCTCAGTTATGAGTCTCTGGTTTTCCATAGTAGTACAGCTCCGTAGTTCTCTAGATTTTAAGTAAGGTTTCTATCCGAATTTTCATAACTTTATAACTATCAGAACAAAGGATAAGTGAATACTTGAAAGAAACTTTTAAGCCACCATGTATTTTTTTTCTATTGTCATCTTTGGTCCTACACATCACCCCGCTGCTCTTACCCTTGCCATCTTCTATATAAGTACAGGGCTCAATTGGGGTGCCACTATTTTGCAGCTGGGCTCTCCTTTTATTAGAAGCTTGTCAAATTTAAGCTCCTCCCTCCCCTGCCTTGGTCCTGCCATTGCCTCTTTTTTCTCTCTCTCCTCTCTGCAGGGGAAGGAGAGAGAAGAGGATAGAGAGGGAGAGAGAGAGAGAGCTAGGGCTCGCCGTCTCCCGGCCGGTCGATTCCTCTTCAGGCGTATGGCTGTGAGTGCTTCTTCCTTGTCTGGTTTGCTTTGATGCATAATCTTGTTCTTGATTTGCTTACTTTTCACCTTTTTTATATTCCTTACATAGATTGCTGTGTTACCTATTTGCTCTGCACGTAAGATGTAACCGATCAAATTGGCATATCTATCTTTTGTCCATGGTACACCTTCCATTAGGATCATTTCTAGGCGTAAGATAGCTTCCTGAACCCAAATTGTAGTATGCAAGGCGATGTTAGGATCATGGAAAAGACTAGGAGCATGCCAGAAATCGTTTCGTCGAAAACGATGGCGTTATTCATGTGTAGAGTCATTTCGCCTAAAGGAAGGTGGTAGAGAAGGTTTATCCTTGTTAAGCAGGAGAGGAGAAGCGTTCAAAAAGAATCGCTCCTCTTTGAAGATTTGTCCACGTTCAGGGCAAGCCACCAAGATGAGAAACGAGTCTACTCTTCTTCTTTTTTGAGACGGAATTCCATGATTCCATTAGACCGAAGGACCAGCTAAATCGCTGGCCACCAGGGTCTATAGCTAAGCAAGTTCAGAAGAAGAAATCTCTTAAGATCATGATACAGAACGAGTCTACTCTTGACAACACGAACCTCTTGATCGAAGACAGCGAAGAAGCTATTTTTTGCTCTTTTGTTTACCCATTCAATCGCTTTCTGAAAACATGTATACAAGCACACGGTTCACGTATAAGAGACACGATCGCACGAAGTAGCAGCAATTAGCCAACCACTTGCCAGTCGCAATACTATACTATTGCAGATTTAAGAGTGGACCCCAAATACGATATACATCAGCTCTTAGCTGGGGTTCGCTAAGGTAAGTCAAATAAACATGGAATTTCATTTCTGTTGGAACTGTTTGACTTTCTTTAGGCTTAGAATATTATTTTACTATTTCTGCCTATCTTCATTGCTCTCTTCTCTGCTTCTAAATAGATGTTGTTTTATTGCGTTGGGTCATACTTTAGAAACTTTGGCCGGCAAAAGCACAGAAAAAGTTTTGAATTATCACGTAGAAATGATATTAACATATTTATCATCAAAAGTCATATCAAATAAAAAAGAACGGATGTGGTATCAATTTGAAACCACATCACACGGTGAGTGCCTCACATCAACAAGTTCCAAGGACCAAGGATAGATCTTAGAGCAAGTACAATTGTATAGCCAACTAGTGGCTATAACACTTGTCCATTTCATCTATAGCCTTCAAAAAAATAGTCCATACAATAAGGTAGCTATTACAATAACTATTTGGCCCCACGTGTAAGAGAGTGAAATGCATATTTTTACGTGCTATAGCTAGCTGTAATTTAGTAGCCAACTTCCTTCTCTCTCTTCCTTTCTCTCTCTGCCACGTAAGATTTGGTTGATATTATATTTGCTATAGCCTGCTGACTAAGCCTTATTGTACCTGCTCTTAGAGCAAGTACAATAGTATAGCCAACTAGTGGTTATAACACTTGTCCATTTCATCTATAGCTTTCAAAAAAATAGTTCATACAATAAGGTAGCTATTACAATAACTATTTGGCCCCACGTGTAAGAGAGTGAAATGCATATTTTTACGTGCTATAGCTAGCTGTAATTTAGTAGCCAGCTTCTTTCTCTCTCTTCCTTTCTCTCTCTGCCACATAAGATTTGGTTGATATTATATTTGCTATAGCCTGCTGACTAAGCCTTATTGTACCTGCTCTTATGCCATTTGCACCTGAAATTCTTCCTCAGATTTCCACAAAAAGGCATAAGTGTGACACATGGATTGATTTGTCCACGTGCAGAAACGCCCCGGCGTGCCCAAGTTCGGCGCCTGGGACAGCGAGAATGTCGGGTACACGGTCTACTTCGACAAGGTGCGCGAGAACAAGGGCGCCACCGCGCCGCCGCTGCACCGGCCGTACAACCCCAACGACCCTGAGGACAGCCCAAGAATGAGCGCCCCTCCGTCGAGGCCGGTGACCTCGAGCGGCCACCGCGAGCCGCAGAGGCGGCCGCCGAACGGGCAGCACCGGCCAGCCGGGAGCAACAGCAGCGCGGCGTCCGACCCGGGCGGCAGGGGCGCTGAGCGGAGCAAGTTCGCGCCGCCGCCGCAGTACCACCCTCGGCCGGGCCCCAACCACCGCCAACCCCCGGCCGGGCACGGCGGCGGCGGCTACCGCGCGCCGCAGGCGCCGAGGCACCAGCAGGTGGCGCCGCGGGCGCGGTCCGCCTCGCCGCAGAACAACGCGCCGGTGAGTGGCTGGCTAACTACTACTACGAACTACGTTTCTCTGTGTGCTGCATGAATCCATACATGCAAGATTGCAAGTTTGTGACTCGCGTGCTTTGGTCGTGTTGCGTGGCAGAATCGCCAGAGGCCGTCGGCCGTGCCCAAGTTCGGCGTGTGGGACGAGCAGAACGCCGCGGCCGCGCAGGGGTTCACGGTGCAGTTCGAGAACTTGAAGCGGCACCGGGAGGTGGCCAGGGCGGCGGTGCCCGACGTCCCGCGCGTACCGTCGCCGGAGAGCGCCGCCGCGGCGAGGCGCTCTCGGGACACCCCCTTCCTATCAAAGGCACAGTGATCACTGTTCAGTACCTGGCTCTGGCTATTATTATACCGTGTGAACCGGCCCTACGTACGATGAATCTTCTCATGGTTTTCTCTTTTTGTGCTGAAATTTGGTAGTTTTTTCTTTTCTGTGTACGTGCAGATGTTTGGGTGTTTCCTTCCTACCACCAGAGACTGAGAACGATGAATGTGAATTCGACCTTGACCTTACTCATGTACGTTGGGCAGGTGCTGTATGATGTATCTTTCCTATTCATCTTCTTTTTCTATGCGGACCTTGAGATGATTGTTTTATTGGGCTAGTATATTAATTCTTTCTCCCTCTCTGTATTTCATTGAATTGCTTGCTGACCGAAGAAAAGGAGAGAAAAAAAGACGATTGGCATGTACACATGTTTATAATTATGTGCATATTGTTCTGTTGTTTATTTGGGTCATTATGTTGTCTTCGATTCACTTTTGGCTTTTACATGGATGTATTTCACTTTCCTAAAAGAAACACGTGAGCATTTATGTCAACTTTATCATCCACTCCGTTGTTCATTGGGAATTGATCTTGCTCATTTCATCCACAAAGCACATGACATTACTCCCAGACAGAGTCACAGACTAGAGAGCATAAAGACTAAACGTAGGTAAATAATTAAGGGATGGCAGAAACTTTAATCTCACAAAAAAGTTATGGAAAATCCTAGCGTTCCAAGCTTTTTTAGGGGTAAAGACAAACACACACTATACACATCTATTCACACCATCCGTATACATATACATGTGCGTGTCTCCTAGCGTTCAGGGGCGGATCCACATCCTGATCAGCCTAAGCTTCAGCATAGAACGTGCGATATTTATCAGTGCAAAATCCAAGTAAGTTCAAGTAAACCAAGTACATAATTTTCTCTTTTAGCTTAAATAATAGTGATCTCAGGCCCTCTCTAGCTTAAGGCGTAACAAAATTCTAGATCCGATAACGTTCCTATTGCAAGAGGATGACACAAGTGTTTGAGAATAAAACTGTTGCTTATCATATATCATTCTGATTATGTACATTGCTTTATAGATGATGATGGGGTGGCAAGAAAGGTGTCTGTTTGGAACAGACATCTGTACATTGTGTAACTGCACATTGGTTAATTTCTGGTTTGTAACACCCCCCTTGACCAATGTGTCTTCATATGATCACCTTGATTCATCATCTTGGAAAAACTCCTCCAAAACCCTGTAGGAAAAATATGAGAAGAACCGATAGAGTAGATATGCATGAAAAACTCCTTTAAAACCCGGTGGGAAAATTTAAGGAGAAAATGATATGGCATATATTTGATTATATCTCTTTAAAAACCCTTGTGGGAAAATAGAGATATATTTATGATTACGTTGTCATATTGCCTCATTAAAAACCTTGATGAGAAACCTTAGAGGGAAAACTCATAAAGGAAAAAGAGTACAATATTTGTATTGAACGGGTTAAGTCTTAGGAGATTTCTCCCCCTGACATCTGCAAATCACGTAGTCTTCGCATACCAATTCCATGAACACATTTTTGGAATGTGGAGGTTGGTAATGACTTGGTGAATAAGTCTGCGAGATTATCACAAGACTTAGTTTGCAGAATATTTATTTCTCCACTCTCTTGCAATTTATGTGGGTAAAATAGTTTAGGTGCAATATGTTTTGTGATATTGCTCTTTATGTAACCGGTTTGCATTTGAACAACGCAAGCAGCATTATCTTCGTAGATAATGGTAGGTGATGTAATAGCACCTATACCACATGATTGTTGTATGCGGTTAATCATTCTGCGAAGCCATACACATTCACGTGATGCTTCATATAATGAAATTATTTCAGAATGATTAGTGGATGTAGCCACTAGAGTATGTTTCGAAGACTTCCAAGAGATGGTTGTTCCACCGTGTAAAAATACAAAGCATGCTTGAGATCTGGCATTATGAGGATCTGATAAATAGCCAGCATCTGTATATCCTATTAAATCCACATTTTTATTCTTTTGGAAGAATAGACCGAGATCTTTAGTGCCTTGAAGATATCTAAGGATATTCTTCACTCCTACCAATGTCTTTTGGTTGGAGCAGCGCTATATCTAGGCAAGTAGATTTACCGCAAATGCAATATCCGGTCGGGTGCAATTTGCAAGGTACATAAGCGCTCCGATGGCACTGAGATATGGAACCTCGGGTCCCAATAACTCTTCATTGTCATCTCGGGGTCTAAATGGATCTTTATCCCTGTCTAGAGATCGAACAACCATGGGGGTTTTCGATGGATATGCTTTTGTCCATATTGAATTTCTCCAATATTTTCTGGACATAGGCTGATTGATGCACTAGGATGTCTGTATGAAGGTGCTCAAGTTGTATACCTAAGCAAAATTTGGTTTTACCCAAATCCTTCATTTCAAATTCCGTCATAAGATGATTACGTGCTTCATTTACATCCTGTGTATTACCAATGATATTAAGATCATCAACATACACAGATATAATACAAAATCCTGTTGAGGATCTTTTGACGAATACGCATGTGCAATCATCATTGTTAGAGTATCCCTTTTTGGTTAGGAACTCACTTAGTCGGTTGTACCACATTCTACCCGACTGTTTCAAGCCGTATAAAGACTTGTTCAATTTTACACAATACATATTGCGATTTGCGTTCGGATTCGGAATTAAAATTCCATCGGGAACTTTCATGTATATTTCCGAATCAAGTGACCCATAAAGATATGTAGTCACTACATCCATCAACTGAAAAGATAGATGATTTTTAACTGCCAATGAGATTAAGTATCGGAATGTTATTCCACTCATTACTGGAGAATAAGTTTCATTGTAATCAATGCCGGGTCTCTGTGTGAACCCTTGTGATACAAGCCTTGCTTTGTATCTCACCACCTTATTGTTTTCATTCCGTTTGCGGACGAAAACCCATTTGAAACCGACAGGGAATACTTTGGGAGGTGTATGTATCACATTGGTGAATACATTTCTTTTCTTGAGCGAGGCTAACTCCGCTTGAATTGCATCCTTCCATTTATTCCTGTCCGAGCGATGTTTGCACTCTGCCATGGTCTTAGGATCTGGATCATTTTGAAGGTTATTTGCAATTGTTGTGGAGAAATAAATGTCGATAAGTGTAGTCTTACGATCATATGATTCTCCAGAATCAGTATAATTAGTGGAAATTTCTTGGAACCCTGGTGACTTAATGTTATTTCTCAAAACATTTGAGTCGGGGTATTCCGATGTCCCAGGATCAGAATTTGAGTGCACTGTTGATCTGGGTTAAAGGATTCTTTGGTGTCTATCAACTTGAGGTTGATCTGCATTTACATTCTTTTTGTTTCCTTTGTCGCTTGTTAGAAGCTGTATCCGCCATTTGTACCGTACTTCTCCCCCTCTTATTTTAAACTGGGAGTTGAGTGGTATTTTGCGGTACCTCCACTCTTTCAGGTACATTTCTGGCAGGATTATAGGATTTTGTGACACCCTTATAATCAGTAAATGCATCTGGCAGATTATTTGCAATGTTTTGCAAATGAATGATTTTCTGAACTTGAAGTTCAGTCTCTCTGGTACGTGGGTCTGAGGCAGGAATGCCTTGTACATTCCAATCAATTTCCTGGTATTTAGTTTGGTACTTGTTGTCTCCCCTAATGCCGGGAAATGTTCCTCATTGAATATGCAATCAGCATACCGGGCCGTAAACAGGTCCCCTGTGAGGGGCTCGAGGTATTTTATAATTGACGGAGATTTATACCCAACATAGATCCTAAGTTTCCTGTGCGGTCTCATTGAGGTACGCTGCGGTGGTGAGATCGGTACGTATGTAGCGCAACCGAACTTTCGCAGATGGGAAATATCTGGTGGATTTTCACGTACTAATTGTAGCGGGGAAGTGCTATGATATGCAGTTGAACGCAATTGGATTAAGTCAGCAGCGTATAAAACTGCATGACCCAAACATGATGTTGGTAAGTTGCAATTTTGTAGTAATGGTCTTGCAATGAGCTTTATTCTCTTGATAAGAGATTCGGCCAAACCATTTTGTGTGTGGACATATGGAACAGAGTGTTGAACTTGTATCCCAAGAGCCATACAATAGTCATTGAAGGCATGTGATGTAAATTCAGCAGCATTGTCCATTCGAATTGATTGAATTCGATATTCAGGATAATGTGCTCGTAATTGGATAATTTGACCAATTAACTTAGCAAATATATGGTTTCGTGTGGATAAAAGACACACATGTGACCATCTAGTAGATACGTCAATGAGAACCATGAAATATCTGAACGGTCCACATAATGGTTGTATAGGACCACATATATCTCCTTGAATGCGTTCAAGGAATTTAAGTGGTTCAGCTCTGATTTTAAGATAAGAGGGTCTTAAAATCAATTTTTCGGTGGCACAGGAAGTGCACACAAAATATGAGGGTTCCGGAAATTTTGTTTTGTGATATGTATGACCAATTGAATTGCTAATAATTTTTCTCATCATTCCAATGCCTGGGTGGCCAAGGCGATCATGCCATGTTTGGAATGTGTTAGTGTTTTGGAAAATTACTTTGTACGCAATATGTTGAACGGGTTTGATGTATGTATAGTACAATCTGGAGTTTAAAGATGCAATTTTTTCTAGTACTTGTTTGTCATATCCGTTGTGTTTGGTTAAGATGGAACGTATTGCAAGAGGATGACACAAGTGTTTGAGAATAAAACTGTTGCTTATCATATATCATTCTGATTATATACATTGCTTTATAGATGATGATGGGGTGGCAAGAAAGGTGTCTGTTTGGAACAGATATCTGTACATTGTGTAACTGTACATTAGTTACTTTCTGGTTTGTAACAGTTCCAAGTAGACCACAGAACTTCGACGTGATTATTGTTAGAAATCAGTTACAAGACTGAAAGATGCCCAATGTACAGTTACTCAATGTACAGATGTCTGTTCCAAACAGACACCTTTCTTCTACCCCTATCATCATCTATAAAGCATTGTACAGTCCTCATAATCAATAATGAAAAAGCATCAATAGTTCATTTCAAACACTTGTCTCAATAGTTTTACAACACGTTATCAGCACACGCTCAATCCATCCACACAGAGACAACAGAGACAAGAAGACAAGGTGAGAACCACGCCGATTACACATTCGCGCATGGATGTCTGCACACTGCGTGTGCCTTGCTTACCCTCTTCACGGTGTGATCGGCGCACGGCCAGGGGCATGAGTCTGCAGCGGCAGGCGGCCGGCTAGCCACGGTCCAGCGCGGCCGGCGAGGCGGCACCCGAGCCCGACGCGGCCGGTGCGGCCGGCGCTCGGCGCGGCCCGGCGGACGGTGCGGCGCCCGCGGCTGGCAGCGCGCCCGAGCCCGAGGTGGCGGCGCGGCCGACGAAGCCCGCTCGGTGCGGTCCGGCGGCCGGCGCGGCAAGGCGGTGGATCCCGAGCGCGAGGCCGGCGCGGCGACCGGAGCGGCCGGCGACGCGACGAGGCTGGCGTGGAGGCGCGCGATGCCCACGGCGAGGCGGCTCCAGAGGCCGACGTGGCCACGCCCGTGGCGGCGCTCGCGGCCGGCGGCCAGCACGGCCGGCGCTCGGCAAAGCGGAGTGGAGCGGCAACGTCCGAGGTGGCGACGGCGCCAGGCCGGCGGCGACGGCGCCCGGCCGGTTGGAGGCGGCGACGCCCGGACCGGGGCGGCCCTTGCGGCCGGCGACCGCCCGCGGCTCCCCACCAGGCGGCAGCGCCCATGGCCGGCGGCGGCGCGTGGCGGCACAGCCCGACCCGAGGCGAGAAGCGGCACCACGGGCCGGCGGCGTCGGAGGCCGCACCAAGGCCGGCGGTGCCCGAGCCGGGGGTGGAAGGCGGCGCCCGGGGCGGCCCTTGCGGCCGGCGGCGGCTCCCCACGAGGCGGCTTCCCGAGGCGGCGCCCGAAGAACCGGCGGCGCTGACGCCCGCAAGCGGAGGGTGGTGCCCGTGGCCGGCGACGGCATGCCCGGCGGCCCGAGGAGGCGCCCGAGCCCCGCGGCGCCCACATGGCGCGGCCGGCGGCACGCGGCGGCGCAGCCCGGCCCGAGGAGGCGGCCGGAGGTGGAAGCGGCCGGCGGCGGCTTGCCCGGAGGAGGTGGCGCCCGGAGCGGTGTCGCGGGAGAGGAAGCGGCACCCACGGCCAGCGGCGGCGGCGGCCGGCGGCGGTGGCGCCCGTCGGCCGGCGGCGGCGGCGGCGCCCCATGGGCAGGCCGGCGGCTTGGGTTAGGGTTTGGGAACCCTAACCTCCCCCATTCCCTTTTATATGGCTGCCACTTAAATGGGCTTTGGCCCAATATCTCCCACCTCCCCACATGGGCCAAATGGCCGAATGGGCTTTAGCCCAGGTTTTCGCATATTTGCAAAACCCCCCCTCCATTTCATGATAATGCAGAATTTCATGTTAAAATAAATTCCTATTGTACATATTTTGCAGTATAATCCTTATGCTGAAATAAATTAGCATTTCAGTCCCTACAGGAATTGAAAATTATGTAATTGTTCAAATAAATGTGCATGCACATTTCTATAACTTTTACATATTTAGGATTATTTTATTGCAATTTATTTACAACATGAATTGCGATCATATTTAAATTTGCTATCTTTTGCAAATTTAAAATTTAAAATTCCCATTTAGTAAGTACCATTGTACTTAATAATTTGGAATTTTTTTTGCAAAATATTATACCTACCATAAATATCATAAAATCACAATTTATGGCACTTTGCTTGTACGCTATGTCATACAATAAATTGGTGTTCACCACCAATATTGTGATTTATACGGTATTATAAATATAACCTCATGTTATATTTAATTTGGATATATATTCATTCGGATTACAATACTCATATTGTTTTCCACATATTTTGCATTTTATTACAACATTACCATACACATTAATTTACCTCATGTAAATTAATTATTTATGGTGTACTTTTTATGTAAGTTTTTAAATAGCTTACCAAGCACTTAATATTTTTTTATGCAAATGCTTTAGGTTGATTTTCTCTCGTTTTGGAATAACACAAAGTTTCTTAACTTTGATTTTGGCCATACACAAGGTAGTACCATAGTACTACTGCGGGATTTATTCCTCAACGTGTGTACCCAATATCAAGTTTTGAAACAATTTGGTCTACACTTTTGGGTGACTGCCTTTATTTATTTTCAAATTGGCCATACACAAGGTAGTATCATAATACTACTGTGGAATTTTCATTCTCAACGTGCGTACCCAATTTGATTATAAATTATTCAAGGTCTACACCTAAGTGATTACCATGGTTCTTTTTCACATTTGCCAAACACCAGGTAGTACCATAGTACTACTGTGGGATTATCATCCTCAAAGTGCGTACCCAATGTTGAAAAAATGAATTAAATACAGTTAACACCATTGGTGATTAACTATGTTATTCCACAATAGGAGAATGTCCCTTTATGTATGTCAAGTTTACCTTGATTACTTGCATTTCGCATTACTTATTTAACATTGCCAAAGATTTTAACAAATCTGTGGTCCTACATAGGTAGGCACAATGGCTGCTAAAGAGTTTGAGGCTCTCGCTCTTGACGGCCACAACTTCCCCACATAGGCGATTGATCTCAAAGTGAGTCTATCGTTGCGCGGAATGTACCAGGCAATTGCAGCCCTCCAAGAGGGCATAGCTCCTTTGGTTGAGCCTCTCAAGTACAATGCCTTATTTATCATAAGGAACCACATCCATCTTGATCTCAAGGCTGAGTATCTGATGGAAGAAGACCCACGCGCTCTGTGGCTTGCTCTTCAAACACGGTATGAACAGCAGAAAGCAGTCATCCTACCGGAGGCTGTCAATGAGTGGAACCACCTCCGCATACAGATTTTAAATCTGTGGGAGAGTTCAACCATGCTGTTCATATCGAACATATTTGGTATTGAAAATGAAGTTTGTATGTATTCTATATACTACTATAAGAATTTCATTAAATTCTTCTTTGTGTATATAGATTTTTGGAGTTAATCCAATGGAGGAGGAATTATGCCTTGTGGATAGTGGTACCACAAACTCTATACATAGGGACACAAAATATTTCCTAACTCTTACTAGGAGGAAAGGAAATGTTTTAACAATCGCTGGACGCGATGCAACGATAGTAGGCTCTGGTCGCGCCTCTATCACTCTCCCTATGGGTACACAATTAGAAATTGAGGATGCACTTTTGTATCCCGATTCAACACGTACCCTACTTAGTTATAGAGATATCCGTCAAAATGGTTTCCATGTTAAAACCCAAAATGACAACAAAGAGGAATATCTCCTCTTAACCAAAAATAACGGATATGGCAAACAAGTACTAGAGAAAATTCCATCTTTAAACTCCGGATTGTACTATACATACATCAAACCCGTTTAACATATTGCGTACTAAGTAATTTTCTAAAACACTAACACATTCCAAACATGGCATTATCGCCTTGGCCATCCAGGCATTGGAATGATGAGGAAAATTATTAGCAATTCAATTGGTCATACATACTTCAAAACAAAATTTCCGGAATCCTCAGATTTTGTGTGTACTTCATGTGCCACCAGAAAATTGATTTTAAGACCCTCTTATCTTAAAATCAGAGCTGAACCACTTAAATTCCTTGAACGCATTCAAGGAGATATATGTGGTCCTATACAACCATTGTGTGGACCGTTCAGGTATTTCATGGTTCTCATTGACGCATCTACTAGATGGTCACATGTGTGTCTTTTATCCACACGAAACCATGCATTTGCTTGGTCAAATTATCCAATTACGAGCATATTACCCTGAATATCGAATTCAATCAATTCGAATGGACAATGCTGCTGAATTTTCATACCATGCCTTCAATGACGATTGTATGGCTCTTGGTATACAAGTTCAACACTCTGTTCCATATATCCATACACCAAATGGTTTAGCCGAATCTCTTATCAAGAGAATCAAGCTCATTGCAAGACCATTACTATAGAATTGCAACTTACCAACATCATGTTGGGGTCATGCAATTTTACACGCTGCTGACTTACTCCAATTGCGTCCAACTGCTTATCATAGCACTTCCCCGCTACAATTACTACGTGGAAATCCATCAGATATTTCCCATCTGCGAAAGTTCGGTTGCGCTACATACGTACCGATCTCACCACCGCAGCGTACCTCAATGGGACCGCACAGGAAACTTGGGATCTATGTTGGGTATAAATCTCCGTCAATCATAAAATACCTCGAGCCCCTCACAGGGGACCTGTTTACGGCCCGGTACGCTGATTGCATATTCAATGAGGAACATTTCCCGGCATTAGGGGGAGACAACAAGTACCAAACTGAATGCCAGGAAATTAATTGGAATGTACAAAGCATTCCTACCTCAGACCCACATACCAGAGAGACTGAACTTCAAGTTCAGAAACTCATTCATTTGCAAAACATTGCAAATAACCTGCCAGATGCATTTACTGATTATAAGGGTGTCACAAAATCCTATAATCCTGCCAGAAATGTACCTGAAAGAGTGGAGGTACCGCAAAATACCACTCAACTCCCAGTTCAAAATAAGAGGGGGAGAAGTACGGTACAAACGACGGATACAGCTTCTAACAAGCGACAAAGGAAACAAAAAAAAATGTAAATGCAGATCAACCTCAAGTTGATAGACACCAAAGGATCCTTGTACCCAGATCAACAGTGCACTCAATATCTGATCCTGGGACATCGGAATACCCCGACTCAAATGTTTTGGGAAATAACATTGAGTCATCAGGGGTCCAAGAAATTTCCACAAACTATACTGATTCTGGAGAATCATACGATCGTAAGACTACATTTGTCGACATTTATTTCTCCACAACAATTGCAAACAACCTTCAAAATGATCCAGATACTAAGACCATGGCAGAGTGCAAACAGTGCTCGGACTGGATTCAATGGAAGGATGCAATTCAGGAGTTAGCCTCGCTCAAGAAAAGACATGTATTCACCAATGTGATACATACACCTCCCAAAGTATTCCCTGTCGGTTTCAAATGGGTTTTCGTCCGCAAACGGAATGAAAACAATGAGGTGGTGAGATACAAAGCAAGGCTTGTAGCACAAGGGTTCACGCAGAGACCCGTCATTGATTTCAATGAAACTTATTCTCCAGTAATGAGTGGAACAACATTCCGATACTTAATCTCATTGGCAGTACAAAATCATCTATCTTTTCAGTTGATGGATGTAGTGACCGCATATCTTTATGGGTCATTTGATTCGGATATATACATGAAAGTTCCCAATGGAATTTCAATTCCGAATCCGAACGCAAATCGCAATATGTGTTGTGTAAAATTAAACAAGTCTTTATACGGATTTAAACAGTCGGGAAGAATTTGGTACAACCGACTAAGTGAGTTCCTAACCAAAAAGGGATACTCCAACAATGATGATTGTCCATGCGTATTCATCAAAAGATCCTCAACACACAGGATATAGATGAAGCACGTAATCATCTTATGACGGAATATTGAAATGAAGGATTTGGGTAAAACCAAATTTTGCTTAGGTATACAACTTGAGCACCTTCATACATGCATCATAATGCATCAATCAGCCTATGTCCAGAAAATATTGGAGAAATTCAATATGGACAAAGCATATCCATCGAAAACCCCCATGGTTGTTCGAACTCTCGACAGGGACAAAAATCCATTTAGACCCCGAGATGACAATGAAGAGCTATTGGGACCCGATGTTCCATATCTCAGTGCCATCGGAGCGCTAATGTACCTTGCAAATTGCACCCGGCCGGATATCGCATTTGCAGTAAATCTACTTGCTAGATATAGCGCTGCTCCAACCAAAAGACATTGGTTAGGAGTAAAGAATATCCTTAAATATCTTCAAGGCACTTAAGATCTCGGTCTATTCTTCCAGAAGAATAAAAATGTGGATTTAATAGGATATACTGATGCTGGCTATTTATCAGATCCCCATAATGCCAGATCTCAAACAGGCTTTGTATTTTTACATGGTGGAACAGCCATCTCTTGGAAGTCTTCAAAACAGACACTAGTGGCTACATCCACTAATCATTCTGAAATAATTGCATTATATGAAGCATCACGTGAATGTGTATGGCTTCGCAGAATGATTAACCACATACAACAATCATGTGGTATAGGTGCTATCGCATCACCTACCATTATCTACGAAGATAATGCTGCTTGCGTTGTCCAAATGCAAACGGGTTACATAAAAAGCAATATCACAAAACATATTGCTCCTAAACTATTTTACCCACATGAATTGCAAGAGAGTGGGGAAATAAATATTCTGCAAACTAAGTCTTGTGATAATCTCGCAGACTTATTCACCAAGTCATTACCAACCTCCACATTCCAAAAATGTGTTCATGGAATTGGTATGCGAAGACTACGTGATTTGCAGATGTCAGGGGGAGAAATCTCCTAAGACTTAACCCGTTCAATACAAATATTGTACTCTTTTCCCCTTATGAGTTTTTCCTCTAAGGTTTCTCATCAAGGTTTTTAATGAGGCAATATAACAACGTAATCATAAATATATCTCTCTTTTCCCCACAGGGGTTTTTAGGAGATATAATCAAATATATGCCATATCAATTTTCTCCTTAAAATTTTCCCATTGGGTTTAAAGGAGTTTTTCATGGCATATCCACTCTATCAGTTCTCCTCATATTTTTCCCTACAGGGTTTTGGAGGAGTTTTTCAAGATGATGAATCAAGGTGATCATATGAAGATACATTGGTCAAGGGGGAGTGTTAGAAATCAGTTACAAGACTGAAAGATGCCCAATGTACAGTTACTCAATGTACAGATGTCTGTTCCAAACAGACACCTTTCTTCTACCCCTATCATCATCTATAAAGCATTGTACAGTCCTCATAATCAATAATGAAAAAGCATCAATAGTTCATTTCAAACACTTGTCTCAATAGTTTTACAACAATTATCTATCTCACCACGTTGTTCTTATCTGTACTCGGCAGCCCAGGCCACCGTGGCAGATGACCTGGCCCGTGGCCTGCCTCCGAACCCAACCGAGCCGGGCTAACTCCGCACCGGCCGCTCCACTTGCGGCTCCGCGCGGGCCTCGGAGAAAACGTCCGCTAGGCCGCGCTGACCGCCGGAACACAAAGCCTCGGCCCTTCCCTCTCGGGCGTCTCCTTTCACTCGCCGTTCTGCGCGGGCCGCCGGAATTCATCGCCTCGGCCCTTCCCACGCCGCGCGAGGGAAAACACCCGGGCAGATGGGCCCCAAAAGCGTGTCTGTGCTGCTTGACCCGGACACATGGGCCGCGCAGTCTGCCGACTAGAGAGAGAGAGAGCGTGCTGCGCGCCGGCCGCCGTGGCCGCCCGTGCGCTCCCTTCGGAGGAATCGGCCCACCTGCCCGGCCCTTGCATAGTTCCACGCGTCGGGTTAGCTGGGCCGCTACCCGCCTCTGCCTGTGCACTGTACCTGCGCTGCACATTGTTCTCATGGTAATGCAATGAAGCCTTACTGATGAAATGCCATGCGAGAGCATATCTTTCATGGCATCTTAATTTTACAGGGAGGAGAAAGCATGAGTTTTCATATCTCTAGCACTATAGATTCAGGCAGCTTTTGCCGGTGGACGGGCGAATACGGCATGAGAAACAATATAAGAGAGGAAACCATGGACAGTGAGATATACGAGGAAACCAATTTAGCACTTGTACTGGGTTGTCATCCAACTTGATCTGTCAAACAGTATCATTTCAGATATCAAAAGAGGTAAGAGGCTAAGAATTCGCGCTGGCGGTCGCCCGATAGAGTTCTGAATAGACAGTATCTTCTAATGTAATTGAAGGGATACGGCTTTCAACAAGGTGACAAATTTGAGAGTTGAGAAGTAGAAACACTAGATGAATGTCCTCTTTAAACAGGAGTGGACTAGCGGTGCTCGCTGATGAAGGACATCAGAGTTACTAGCAGGGTTGTACTCACATGTACCACTACAACGATGGAATGCCAAATACCATTCCATTTCCGCATGAAAAGTAGAAAGTGTGTCCCTGCATCTGAAAGATCGTAATGGTTCGAGCACAATGCGATCACCAGGCTAGACTTCAGAAGAAGTACGGCAAACATAGCTTCCAACCTTTGCCAACAAACAATTGAAGTCTCCCATTAAAAAAAAGTTTGCAAGCCTATAAATACCACTTTAATTTACATCATTCCATTTCCAACAACTAAGTACTAGTTTTTTCTGATCAGAAAGCCTAAGGCTCCATTTGGAACGCGGGAAAAATTCCTGATTGAACTGTTTCATGTGATATTCCCGCATTCCAAACGCAGAATAAAATGCGAGGTACTAAAACATCCTCTTTCCCTAAAATCAACATTGAAACTGTCAAAAGCAGAACATATTGCATAGCAGAAGTTCTCCATCAGCTGGAGGTCAGTCGTTGCAATTTGCGAGGCAGCAGCTAGACCGTATATACAGCCTCGTCAGGGTCTTCGTTTCCGATCAGTATCAGCCCCTCGACGAGGACGGGGAACATGCACCTCATCGGCTGGCAGCTAGTGGCGACCACGCCGGTCGGCTCGTCGATGAAGTCGTAGGCGTGGTGCTTCTTCAGAACACCGATCACACTTGCAGTGTCCCCCTCTCTGATGAACCTACCAATTTTTTTGTAGTCCCGGTGAACAGGGTGTGTTTTAACCGGGGATGCAAGGGAACAATGGGTGTTTTTTGCAGGAAAGTTTTATAATACCTTCTACTAGTAAGGGCGGTAGTAAAAATTAAATCTAGCCATTGATTTGTTCAGAGTATAATAGACTTTTCTCTATAACTATTTTCGTAAAAGTATTATAGACTTTTCACTAAACCTATTACTAGTCCGTCCATGCATGTTTATTTCAAACTCAGTTAGGCAATTATAGTTGAATTATTTTGCTCGGTAGCATTGCAAATATCATAGAGTTAAAACAATATCATCGCTTGTAAGAATGACATTTGGGGCTCGGGACCACCTGTTAGTGACACATTGGATGATATTTTTTAATCCCGTGATCTTTGCAATGGTACTGAGCAATATTACCCATTATAATTTTACCCTTCACGGGATTTGTACTGGTAGTATATCAAGGGAAGTATAACTTAATCCTAACTAATCCGATCCATTGAATCAAAAACATTGGACAGCTCATATCAATTTAAAGGTACCGTAAAAAGTTATTATTCTAGTAATGCAATGATCATGACAGTTCATGTGGCCGCATATCTTTATTGTGTTCTGAACTTGGACACGAAGTGCAGTACTTCTGTTATCCAGGTGAAGTCTCACAGCACTACTGTGATCTCCAGTTCTCAGTTATAAATGCTTGAGGTTGTTGTTCTTCTGAACGAGTAGTAGGCTGCATGCTATTTAGACCATTGCAAAATTGAATATCATTGCATCGAGGTTAATCATGGCAACTTATCATACTAAGTTCAGTAAGATATTTGAGGGAACCAAATTAGTGTGTTGTACAAATTGCGATTGCTGCTAGGAATTGCCTTGTCATGTGCTAACATTTTGCTTCCATGCACTCTTCAGTCCAGTGATTAAGTCTACGTGCATGTTATGGGTGAAGCGAAAAATTAATAAATCTTTGAGAGCAGAGTTGGAGTCAGAAGTCAAATCAATGCGTTGGTTAATTTGGTGTTAGATTTCAGTTTCACACAAACATATCACTACCAGTTATACACGAGGAAATTCGGTGTTCATTTGCTACCATGGAACATTCTTAAATTCAGATAGAGTTTGCACTGTTGGCATTCTTGATTGTTCTAACTTAGAAGTGAGTATTTGGTCAGATTCTGTCATTGTAAAGTGGACATGATACTAAAAAAAGTATTACTAGGAGATTACCAAATTTTGCTGCATAACCTGATGTCGAATATAATTTATTGTCCCTCTGTTCTTTTTTCTTTAGTTAGTGTTATTCTAACCAAGTGGATTTTTTTTCATTCCGTAAGATCTCCAAAAGGTGTGCTCCTTCAAGGCCCATCCGAGCAAATTTTTTTAGGACGCATAAATTTTGAGATTTAGCCATGATTTGAAATTCTTCTCCCCACTGTGCATTGTGGTGGTTTCACCGTATCAGTGTGTGGAGGATCTTACCCTTCTTTCAGGCGCATAACGCCATCGCAGGATAGATCGTTGTTCGCTAGCCAGCTCTTCAGGTTTCGTGATGCGCCCTTGCCATCGCCATCGAAGCTGATCGTTTTCTGCTTTATCATCCAAGTGATCTTGGCACCTTCCCCTGCACGCACGTAGAATCTCTTTCCAGAATTCCTGTCAGAGATGTAGAAGTTTGCCACACGTGCCTGCCAGAGAAAATGGCAAAGCCAAGAATGGAACACATGGCACTTCAGTGCAGTTTGAGAGATTTGAGTTCCGATATTCAGCGGGGTGCCATAACGGTTGGACTGTATCGGTTACTGACTATTGGGACGCGAACTGTGTGTGATTAGGGAAGTTGTATATATAGAAGATAGAGGCTGACCTCGGAGATTTTCTGATGCCATCGGGAGCAGCAGCCGGGCCATGGACGGTGCTTGTACAGCTGAATGGACGTGAACACGCACCGTGCTGCGTCGTGGAAGTAGGCTCCGAGAGGGAGGCGACCGCAGGTGACTTGCTGCAGGACACGGCGATCATGTATTATTAAAGGCTTACAAACAATATACCGTTACTTTCTTCGCAGATGGCATAGCACAACCTCCCCTTCCTCCTCTTCCCCCCTGTCTTCGGCTCCGGATTTGGCGAAGCGCTGCCGCAACGATAGATTCACCATTCCCCTGGATGTCAAGGGAGGCAAGGAAGACAGTGGCGAAGGGCATCGGGTGGTGGCGGAGAGTGATAGACGATGGTAGAGATACGAACAAGTGAGATGACGACGCTGTAAATATTATGTTGGACGAGGTAATAGCGCCGAGGGAGGGGGAGACGGCAGTGCAATGAGGCAGCGAGATCGCTACCGACCACCGGTGGTGAAGAAGGGGGTGAGAGAAGAAGGTGGAGCTACTTACCGAAAAAAGAAAAAAAGGAGGGGGGAGAGAGTGCGGCAGCGGGGAACGACTGGGGAGCGGCGGAGAGGAAGGCCATAGAGTCAGATAGATAGCGTTCGGTAATAGCCCTCATATTATTAACAGAGCATGCCAACAAGCCTCAAAATAACTCCGGGATAGACTATTGCACAGGCGACTGAAATTTTTTTATCTTTCAGTCACCTAAAGTTGCACTTTGAATCACCTGAAGTTGCACATGTTTTTTTTTGGAGGGGGCTGCAATTTTAGTTGATTGAGAGTGCAATTTCAGGTCACCTGAAGTTGCACTCTGAATCACCTAAAGTTGCAGCTGTTTTTTTGGAGGGGGGCTGCAATTTTAATTCATTGAGAGTGCAATTCAGGTAGTTGAAATATAAAAAAATTTCAGTCGCTTGTGTAATAGCAAAACTGAATAACTCCAGTCTCCAGTGCGTATGCAGTGTACTTTCAGGTTTATCTTTCTAGCCATTGCTTGCACAGTTATGCAAGTTAGCAACGCAATGCATGCCTTGCGAAGCAAAAGTGGCTTGGTAGGTTTTCTTCTGCAAGGAAGCCATTGACCACCACATGCGACTTAACCGACGTTTTTGACATTCTCTGACGCATAGCCAAATGCAAGCAACAATTTGGACCTGCGAATTAAGCTATGTATCCACACAACACGGCCTTAGCAACGTTGCCCTGCATGGCTTGCTACCGAGCTAAGCTTCCAAAGCATGGGGCAATCTTGTGATACGCTCTAGCCTCTAACTATGATGCTAATAGCTTGACAAGAATACTATAGCTGATTTCCTGGCAACATGAGCGAAGAACAGAGGCGCGTCTGAGATGTAACAATCAAGATGATATGGTAAACAGACGTAAGCAAAACAATAGCTGATTTGAGTCTGATGAGGAGATAGAAAGACGCAGCTCACCCCGGTGATCTTGACGAGCTCGCCGACGGGCATGTCCCCCTGGTCGAACACCGTGTCGGGGAACCGCCGGAAGAACCTCTCCGCCTCCGCGGCCCTCCGCCGCACGTTCCACGCGAGCACCGCCGCGGCGGCCGCCACCGCGCCGCACGCCGCCGCGAGCACCTCCCACCGGCGCCGCGCCACGAGGAAGAACAACCCGGTGCCGACCCCGGCCGCGGCGGCCACGGCCACGGTCATGTAGCACGCGAACGGGACCCCGAGCTTCGCCCGCCCGCGTGCGACGACGGCCGCCTCGACCTCCCCCCCGGCGCTCCTCTTGCTCGCCTTCCTCCACGACCCGCCGCGCGCCGGCGACGGCGATGGTCCGACGAGGAGCCCCGAGTGCGAGAGCTGCGACAGCGGCCCGGAGGCCGGCGACGGCGAGGGCCGGGGCAGCGGGCCCGAGCTGCGGCGTGACGAGGCCGGGGACGGCGCCTGCGACGCGGAGATGTCGAACATCCGGCCGAGCTCGCCGGACCGCGACACGTCCCCGCCGGTGTACGGCGGCGTGGCCACCGACCCCGACGACAGCCGCCGCTCCCTCTTCCTGTCCGGCGCCGGGCCGGACACGTACATGCCGCTCCCTATCTGGTGCATCTCCCGACGATCCCCGATGTGACGCAAGCGCGCGCGATCAAAAGCGAGCTCAAGAAGTGGAAGCAGCAAGGAGACAACGTGATGCGAGGCTACTGCTGCTTTAGGTTGACGTCGCGATCATCTTATCAAGAACAGAGTAGGATGCACTGCGCTGCAGCGGGGGGCTCCGAGTTTATTCTGCGTGTTGCGTAGTCGCGAATTAATTCGGGGTCGGCATGACTGGATGCTATCAGTACTTTGTTAACCATATAAGTACTAATTTTATTTAGTTTGGTCTTAGTGGCTTCCTTTGCATTTGATTATGAGCAGCTATTGGAACGTGAAATAGTAGCACGGACGGAAGTGGCGGTAATACTAAGGAGCCACGCGCGTTTTAGGGTGGGCTCTTCGGCTGATCATTTTTATCGAGAAGTTTATTATGTAAATAAATTAAATATTGATAGATATTTTTAAATACAAATAAACTAAATATCTATAAACTATTTTAAAAAACAACGTACGAAATATTTCGTTTGTTTGTACCATAGTCTACAAGGCGAAAATAAGGTACCTTACTCTCGTGCCGGCATGCACTATGGACGTGTACGTGGCGTGGTAGTATGCCGTTTTGTACGTACGTCTTTGTCGCAACACCAGAAAGTTTCTGTGCGAGGACACAGCCGGCACAGCACGCTTCAGCAGCCGAGAAGTGAACGGCTAGGCTTGTAAGATTCCGCAGCCGAGAATATGACGAGATCAAATCTTAGAAGATCCAACAATAAACCCACGTAATGTGTATACAGTGGGAAACAAAGCGTGGCCTTTTCACCACACCAATTGGACTAGCCACGGTCGGCCGAATGTGTTGTGTTTGATGTTTGTACAGAAGAAACCATCGATCAGAGACCAATCGATAGTACGCGACTATTTCCCCGCACTTAATTAATTATATCAATCGTTGATTTCATATCAGAATGGTTCTCAGTAAAGTGGATTTCTTAATTACATCAAATCAGCATAACAGTGAGTTCTTTAAAACGATAAGATAGAATAAATCACGGCCGCTATTTCAAGATCCCCAGGACAATTTGATTTGGTCGGTCACCCAGTTGCCTTCTTGATTTCCATGAGAAAGCGATATTTAAGCACTCGCACAATTGTGCACATTAATCAATCGAGTATCACTCCTCTATATTCTGCAATCTGCACAAGTGGAGAGCGAGATAATGACAACATTAGAAGCAAAGCAATCTCGCGCATATGCTAACGAGGGTAATTAGGCGCCCACACGACACGGCCACACCACACCACACCACATGCTCCCTGCCACGTGTAGCCGCCAGATAAGGCTGCGGAGGCGCACGTGGACTCCTCCGGCGGTAGTGGCACGCGATGTGGCCGGCGGTCGCAGCTGCCGACGGTTGTGTGGCGGACGAAGCGAGGGACACGTGGACGGTGCAGGATGGTCACGGGGGCCTAGCGGACGGTCTGGGTGCGCGGGGGGGGTCTGTGGGCCCATGCAGTCGGAATGTGCGTCTGGTCACCTCGCGACGCGTAACTGGTTCTCGTTTCGTCGTTTTCGGAGTCACAGGTGCCTTGTGTGGGGCCGCTCTCGTTTCGGAATCTGAACTCTTTTGAGGTCTGAACACGACTGGCGGAGTGACAATAGGACCGGATTGGCATTTGCTTCTCTGTCTGCGGTTAATCAAAACATTTTCGCTGCAAAACGGAAGCAAACGTAAATCCACCACGTGTCCTTCGCTTCTTACTATACCAGTAGTGTTATTTACGCAAAAGTTACGACATCTAGCATGGCGGCCTATTTACCAGCACGAGTATCATTTTAAAAAGAACCATATACGAAAAATAAAGAGTTATATATCACTAAAAAATTCAAATATTAGAATTTTAGAATACTATTAATTCGAGTTTACTTATATCTTTATCTTGAGCCACATTGATCTTCATGTTGATCCTTATCATGCATCTCACAATCATTATAGGGACTACACCTTTTAATCACTCAGTAAACATATTAGTCTTATATTCACATAATGTCATTAATTACTAAAACCATTTTTAGAGAACTAGATGATTTCACCGTCCATGCCATCATTCACGTGACAAGCACTCTCCCGCGCTGCTATTGACGCCACCACCTTCGCCACATATATGACTAAGCTCTGCGGCTCCCTCATCCACTTTTCACACCACCCCACACCCACCGTGCCATCGAGATCGATGCCCAAATCGCCATTGGTGAGCTCAACTTCAATATATTGCCTCCGCCCCTTTTCTAGTCCAATTGCTCATGTTCATAGTTTTGCCCTACTACCACGAAGCTAACCCCTAGCTTCCCGGCTAACCTCGTCGCCCTTAGCTCGTTGTTGCCATGCACCATTGCTCCACGGTCCACGGCCCCATCGCCAGACCCCTTTAGACCATCCTGAGCCAAGCCATCACCACTACAGAGCTACCATAACCTCCTAGAAGCTCAAGTTGCCGCCAATTTGGTCAAAGCTCAACTGCAACTTTACCGTGTCGTTCCCATGTTCTAGTCAAGCTCTGCCGCCGCCAACCACCTCCAAGATACCACAACCTGCGTGTGCCTAAAATGGGTTGCTCACGTATTATTGTTGCTCATCGCATCACCGTTCACACCATCTAATATTGCCATCATCGAATTTGGTGCCACCATCATTTCCTTTGTCCCGGCTGCCAGGGGAGCGAGCTCAAGATCACTTTGATGCAAGCTAGGCCACGAGATCCCTGGGACACCATGGTGGGCTGGCAAAGCGAGCCCGAGCAGACTTTTGGGCCAATCCGCCAAACTAGGCCAGCCCTTTTTGTACAACTCAATACTATTCACTGGCAGCCCAACACTATGCAGCCTGTTAATCCTAATCCAAACCAATTACTATCCATCAAACTCGACCTACTAGGAATAGTACCAAACCTAGTACCGTGCACTTGACTAGTTACGATTCACCAAAACCCATTAAGTTTGTTTAAACTCATTTTGACCGTTTCGAGCCTATCTAATCCATTTTTAACCCTGTTCAACCTAACCAAGCTTAGTTTAAACCCTACCCACCTAAACTCACCTTCTTTTATATCTTTTTTTGGTTTTTATTTTATTTTATTTTGTTCTCAGTTTACATTCTGTAAAGCACAGATTTACTTGTATTTGTTCTTTTACACCAGTATTCAGATTCGACTAGTTAGCCAATAGAGGAACTACTGGAATAACTAAAGTTGATGGTATCAAAACTAAAGCCTACGAAGAAATGATCAAAGACCCTAGATAAGAAGGCAAGTCATATGTCCTTGCTCATGTTGATCCCATATTATTTAATTATTATTATTTTCATTTATGTTAGTTGTGCACTATTATTTACATAAAATAATAATTACAATGATATGTAAATAGTTAGCTCCAACCATTGCAAAGCCCAGTCATACTCTCATAAACCATATTCACCTTGACAACCATAAACTGTTGTTATAATATGAAACCAACCCATCGGTAATTAATAGGTAGGTTAGAAAATATAAATGCTTTACAAATAATGTTAAGAATTATCTGGTCTTGTGCCGGCAGACTTTGAAAGAAGGCTGGAAGTTGAGACTTCTTGATGTGCAATCGCTAGATGGTTGGAGCCTATAACCTTATCCAAAGGTTGAGTCTCTGGTTTGGATATGGTGGTGTAGTGCTAGTGTGCACATGATATGTGAATGATAGCCTCATCTGTGGCAAATAAGAACTAGACACTTGTGTCAAGTAAATAACCATAAGCTTGATTTGTCAACCTGGTCTAGTACATTGCTCGATCTGATCAAATATTTATAGGAGAGACCATTATCCCAGGGCTTCTGGATGGCCCACGAAAAAGGGTGAGATGAAAGTTGAGCTTGTTTTTTCCACTTGCCAATCTTCACAATGGTAAGTCCACTCAACGTCGAGCCATGATTTTCGCATTGGCCAGTGGATACCCGATGATGGTTGAATGGTTCTGAGTGTACCGGGTAGAAGCTAGAATGAAAAGAGCATTTAAATGATCTTGTTATCTCAGCTCAATTGCACATTATCATATTGCGTGTCTACAGCTTAACATTATGAGCTTGAGATATCTTATGGATAAAGTTGACAACTTTGTAGAGTATAATTAATGGTATCTGAATACGTCGTGCAACCAATTAATAGAGCTATGTTTCATATAACATGGCATAAGTAGAATTTAGATAATTTTAATGTGAAAATTGCATATGACAAGACCCACTTGCTAATTAAATAATATTTTATTATTTTAAGTGCAAAGTCCTTTACCATCAAATTTGCATATATTCTTTTCATATTACAATCTGTAACTCTATCTAGTTGAATACCTTGCATGATACTTAAATAGCCTTTTCACGTGGCTTGTTGAGTAACTAGTGTACTCAAATTACTTACTTATTTTCATCAGAACAAACACCTGAATACCTTGCCTGGTACTTAAATAGCCTTTTCACGTGGTTTGTTGAGTAACTAGTGTACTCAAATTACTTACTTATTTTTATCAGAACAAACACCTGAATAATGCATCATGTAACGTATTAGGGTTACGACTGCACTCATGCGTTCCTGTGAGATTTCATTGGTTCTTTTGAATGTAAATTATGTTTTGAGCTTGGACGCCTCTAAAACTGTTGTAGTATAGCCATTAGGTCATATTTTGATTAAACTAATTCTTTTTAAAAACTCGTGTGCAGGCATGCTACTATTATTATCTGTAACTAAACTTTTAAGCTGTTGCGGGAAATACGACAATCCTACTTTTAAAATGGAGTCGTCACAAAAATCATTCCAATTATGTCTAAAAACGATTCATATTGTCCAATTCCAAACCAAACATATACTACCGCTCTTCGTTTCATATTGTCCGATTCCAAACCAACATCGTCTGCACTAATGCTAGGTCAGCCATTTATTTCCGAAGTACAGCTAATATCGGCCTAACAAATTGTGGCCCAAAGTTTTTCTAGTTCTTGGCCCTCCATGACAACACATGACAGAGTTAGGCCACTACTAGGCCAGGGTACGAAATGTCTTGGACATGAAATAACCACCTATTCAAGTGTTCGCCTCTTCTCTTTCTGGGAAGACATGACGCATCTGGTGATGTAATACAACCGGCGGCGGGTCGTTCATGCCACCAAAACGCCTCCATGACGATCAAAGCGTAAAGAACGTAGCCCTTGCATAGTGGAACGCATATGTTCCTTTCAAAACACCACCTTTCCCTAATTCATTTTTTCCTGCTTAGTAGCTAGTATCCATCTCACTGCGTGTCATGTCCTATCAACCTTTTCTTCTCTCTCTCTCTCTCTCTCTCTCTCTCTCTCTCTCTCTCTCTCTCACACACACACACACACAGATATCTCCTTTTTTTTATCAACACTTTTCGTTGTAGATATCTCTCGTGTCCTGCGAAGCTAGCTGGGGTGATGAGAGGGAGAGTACCAATTATCTGTAGCTACTGGCTCGAAGAAAAGGAAAGGTGGCCTTTTCTGAACTGCTTCTTCACGAGACATCCTTGAGCACCTTTAATCGTCTCACTCTCTGGCTTATCTATAGAGTCAACAACACCAGCGTTTCAGTTACTAGCTTACTTCTGAAGAGTACCGAAGGACGAAGAAGAGGAAGAAACATCTCCTCCTCGCTGCTGCTGTGCGCGCGCGGATGCGTGCGTGCGTTCGCCTTTCGCCTTTTGTGTGCGCTTTCTTGCCATTTGTGTCCTCCAAGAAGCACGCATGGTTTGGATAGGATAATGGCAGGGAGTACGTAGTGGCTTAGCTTAGGTATATACGGTTGCATTTGCATGGGTACGAGCACTTGGGACCTTGTTTAGTTCTAGTTCCCTTTGTGTGTATATACTTTGCTTGGGGGATCGAGTCGTAGACGTATAGGTACGGCAAGCAATGCTCGTGGCGCGGCGTTCCGGCGTGTCGCTCCGTCGTCTCCCGGGCGCCGGCATGCCGTGTGTTGTGTCGTGCGATTCTTGATACCACTCCATGCTTTCTTGCTTCCGGCTGCCGCGGCCGGCCGGGGACACGTCGAACCAGGCCGTGGCGTCGCCCCGGCGGCCGTCGCTGCCGTTCGCGTCCAACCTGTTCGCGGCGTCCCCGTCCACGTCGGGAAAGAACCCGTGGCCGTCGGAGGCGGACGACATGGAGAAGAAGCGGTGGGACAGCATGGACTCGTGGTCGATGCTGCTGGACACGGCCATGGGGCCCGCCGGAGAGGGCGGCTCCAGGGACAGCGACCGCCGCGAGGAGTGGATGGCCGACCTCTCGCAGCTCTTCATCGGCAACAAGTTCGCCTCCGGCGCCAACAGCCGTATCTACCGCGGTATCTACAAGCAGCGCGCCGTCGCCGTCAAGATGGTCCGCATCCCGGAGCGCGACGAGGCCCGCCGCGCCGTCCTCGAGGACCAGTTCAACTCCGAGGTCGCCTTCCTCTCCAGCCTCTACCACCCCAACATTGTTCAGGTCACTACCTCTCATGCATGCATATATCCTCTGTATTTCCTCTGCATTTTCCGTGTGCTGCTTCAGAATTCAGATAGGGTGCAAACATTTTCACGTACCTGGTCGACTAATAAGCAGTGTCCTTATATATTTTTGCAGTTCATCGCGGCGTGCAAGAAGCCGCCGGTGTACTGCATCATCACGGAGTACATGTCCCAGGGGACGCTGCGGATGTACCTGAACAAGAAGAACCCCTACTCGCTGTCGTCGGAGACGATCCTGAAGCTGGCGCTGGACATCTCACGGGGCATGGAATACCTGCACGCGCAGGGGGTGATCCACCGCGACCTCAAGTCGCAGAACCTGCTGCTCAACGACGAGATGCGCGTCAAGGTGACCGATTTCGGCACGTCCTGCCTCGAGACGCGCTGCCAGGCCACCAAGGGCAACAAGGGCACCTACCGCTGGATGGCGCCGGAGATGACCAAGGAGAAGCCCTACACCCGCAAGGTCGACGTCTACAGCTTCGGCATCGTGCTCTGGGAGCTCACCACCTGCCTCCTCCCCTTCCAGGGCATGACGCCCGTCCAGGCCGCCTACGCTGCCTCCGAAAAGGTTGGCAATTCACACTATTTTGCCCACCGAATTCTTGTCTTCAATTATCACTGTACTACCTACTGTATTGTCATTCTGATTCTGACGGCATGTTATCTTTTCTTGTCGCTGTTTGCGTTTTTGATCGGTCAGAATCTGCGCCCGCCGCTGTCAAGCTCGTGCTCGCCGGTGCTGAACAACCTGATCAAGAGGTGCTGGTCGGCGAATCCTGCGAGGCGGCCGGAGTTTAGCTACATCGTGTCGGTGCTGGAGAAGTACGACCACTGCGTGAGAGAGGGGACGCCGGTCATGGTGCACCAGGAGCTCAGGCTCTGGAGCTCGTTCGCCAAGATCTTCAGGATGGGCTGCATCACCAACAACTTGTCCATACCGGTGCATGCTTGATCAATGATCACCACACGGATATACATATATGCTGAATTTCTGATAAGATAGTTCTGTAACTACTGCGTATACATACATATATGCCCCTGATGCTGTTTATTTGTGCTTTGTCTGAGAAGTATCTGAATGAATGACATAAAGATGGAACCAAATGTAACTCAAATATGTAATTTTTATCTTTCTCACTGAAACCCAAAGAATCGACGGTTGAAACAGTGTACATCAGATCGCCCGACGAATCCTAGCTACGACAGTTACCGATCTTTGTTTTTATCATAGACTCATAGTACATTTGATTTGATACCATCCGCACTGGATGTCTAGGGGGCAATGGACTACAGGAGCTCCCTTAAGCATATCTCCAGTGTAGATTTGGCGAAAAATTGGTTCACCTTCTCGGTCGGATGGAAGGAATCCCAGAAGAAGTACTTGTCGGCGTCTTCGCATGTCAGGGGGCACTTGTCATTGCACAAGTAGCCCATCTCAAATTTCCCCGTGGCGCAGCAGCCCTCTTCTACGTTCTCCAGCCCTGCGAGATGCACACAACAATTGATCCGGTTGGACGAGGCCAATGTGAAGCTAAATTGTTTATGTGACGTCTTGCACATATAAAGTGTCCTAGCTGTGTCACATTTCTGAACATTCTGAGGGTGACCCGTCACAACAACTACAGCATTTTTTGTCAGTATATTCAGTAGCAACTGGCAAATCATCTACACTACTAGACAGCCTACATCACTTTATTATAAATGAGGTGACTAGTCAGGATTTGAGTGTTTTGGTGATTGGAAGCACTCAGATTTTTTTCTATGTATACAATATTTTTCACCTATGTTTACAATATTTTTTACTCATATATGCAATATTTTGTTCGATGTATACAACATTTTATAGCCGAAAATGTTGCATACATGAAAAAATATCGCATACATGGGTGAAAAATATTGCAAATATAGATGAAAAATGTTACATACATGAAAAAATCTAAGTGCTCCGAGTTAAAAAATACTCGAGTATTGTTTAGCAATTCCCTATAAAGAATAGTCATATGATGTATCAATCACACTCACCCAATGTAGAAGGATTATTGATGAGGTTAAGCATGTCGTCGTAAACCGGGACGTACGCAATCTTCAGCCCTGGCGATGAGGCACACAGCCTGCCGATCATGTCCTTCACCTTCACATTGTACTCCCTGGCCACCTGGTTGTACTCCTCGATGCAGCCGCCACGGAGGGTATTCAGGGTCCTCTCCAGCGGCAGGCACCCGATAGGGCTGAGCCCGGCGAACGTGACCCGCCGCGCGCCGAGGCGGTAGATCTTGGCGAGGAAGTCCTCCGCCTGCGCGATGAGGAAGTCCTGGAACTCCTCGACGGTGAACTCCTTGAACCGGCCCGTGACGAATAGGAAGTAGTTCTCGAGGAAGTCGTTGGTGCCGATGCTGACGATGTAGAGCGCGTTGCTGACGATGTGCCTGGCCTTGGCGCGACCGGCGTACCGCCTCAGCCGCCGCCGGTATTCCTTGAAGTACTGCACCTCCTTCCACAGTGGTATCACTGACTTCATGCAGAGAGAGAGAGAGAGAGAGAGAGAGAGAGAGAGAATGTGCAGATTTGTCAGGTTCAGGTTTCTGAATATGGCACCTTGGAATCGAGATGGAATGAGATAATCTGCAGTCATGAACTCATGACTAACGCAATTGATGTAAATAAAAGATAAAGGAATTCTTTGCAAACGCATCAAATTTCATTGCAAAACAGGTTTAGTGAGTGGGGAATTCGATCTAGAAGCCTGATCTCTGAACAGCGGCCATAGTCCTTTTTACCGGTAGTACAGTAGATGCAAAGCTTGAAAGCCATAGAATTTGTACATCCATCCATTCAAGTAGCGTGTCAGTTATGGCAGTGACAGTAGTCATGACTAACTGCGCCTCATATTAAGGCACTCTTCTAAATAGTTTCTGCCTTTTGGATTTTAGAAGCCAGCTTTTAAACGAAATAGCTTCTCAAAATAATTTCTATAAATCACTTGTAGAAGTCATTGTAGAGCCACTTTAAACGAAGTGACTTATCAATACTAATTTTCTTTACCTCAGTCGTAAAAAGGCAAAAGCCAAAAGGCACAAAACTACCACTGCGAGTTCACAAGCTCGGTGACTGTCGACTAACTTGTCAAAGCAATGAACAAAACACTACTATGGCCTCATTAATTCTAGAGGAACTACCATTGCACCCCTTGAAACGGTGAACTGGCCGCAATAAATAGAGCAGCGAAGAACTGTCCGCAGCTTCTGCCATACCAATATCGACTAGCATAAATGTGTCTCTTGAGCACATGAGCATTATCAGCAGAAGGAAACGAAAAGGAAAGAAAAGGGAAGAATGAAAGAAAAGGGCATTTTGAAACGCCGGCATAATTATCAGATGACTTCAGTGCAGAACTAATCTTGAGTCTGGACCTAGTAATCAGGTTTCTATCGAAATTCACCTTAGCAATAAGGAATTCGGTAGGTGTCTATCTGTTGAACACTTGCTGTGATAGAACAGGACACAAAATACATTGAAGAACATAGGCTGAAGCACGGCCTAATGCTTGCTACAGGTTGTTGACCAAAAAGCAGAAAATAATGCAGTGCATTAAATACATATAGTTCGAAAGTGCGCTGTGAGAACGGCCCAGGGCCTTTAACACTAGACGTAGTAAACGTCGATCTTTATGCCACTTTATTTCCGACATTGCAGCCAGCCACACTGCAGAGTGCAGCCTTTCCCCTGCCATTTTTCTACTTCCCCCTCGCAGCCATGGTAAAAAAAAAGTTCTAACTACTTGTTGCCATTTGTATCCCTGCAAGGCTTTGGGGATCTTCTCCCCGTGCTGTCTCGATATCTCCTTTTCAGCCTTTAAAAAGTGGTTTTAGATTTTTTGTAACTAATTTTTAAACGAAGTGTTTTTTAAAACGTGATTTATAAGTTAATTATAGTATATTATAATAACTTCATTTATATTAACCAAAATCGCACATTAGTTTCTGTTACTCCTTTCTTTTTCTCACGAACAACACAAAAGCCTTAAGCCAAAAGCTGAAGAAAAAAGGCCCAACATGACAGCAAAAGAATTTTTTAAAATAATCCATTTTTATTCTAAGATAGAGAAATATATATGTGTTCTAATTTTTTTACAGAAATAGCCTCCAATCGCCTGACCGTTGGGCAACTGGACCCTATCACTCAACGGCCGAGCAACACACGGACAGTAGATGGACCATTGGGCGACATGAATGCAGTCGCCCAACGGTCGGGTGACTGAATCCTGTTGCCCAAACGTTGGGCGATTGGACCTCCAGTTACCCAAGGGTAAAGCGACTGGACCTCCAGTTGCCCAAGGGTACATCGACTAGATGCCATATATAATCAGGCGCAACCTCCATTTGCCGACATTGAGTGAAAAAAGAGAAAGAAGAGGAGGGGAAACAAAGAAGAGAGGAGAGGGAGAAAGACAGGAGGAGAGGGAGAAAGAGAGGAGGAAGTTTCGCTACTTCTACGAGATAAAAATTTTGCTATGTTTTAGTCAATTTTTTGTATTATTAAGTAAATAGTTTGATTAGTGTAAAATTAGCATCCGTAGAAAATTATAATTGTAGAAAAGAATACTATAACTTTAGTTAGATGAATTAATCCCAATAGGTAGGAAGGAATTAATCCCGTTAGAGGAAATACCAGACAGGAGAAAAAAAGAAAAGGGAGGAGAAACACGCGTATATTTAATTTATTTCGTTGCAAATATTTAACTGAGAGGATCCCGTGGTACTTTAGAATAGTGGAAAAAACAATTAGTTATGTGAAATGCAAAACATTATTAGACAACATTTATGATTAATTAGGAATGAATTTAATATCATAAGTACATTAAAAATTCACGCTTACCGTTAAAACTACTAGGGGTGTTGTTGGGGGCCTAGTAGGGGCCGTTTGCCTGCACTGGCTATACTTTTTGTGTTTCTATAATACTTACATTCCGTAATTACTATGTGATGTTTGCAATATTGTTGTGTTCTTATTTGTACTTCTTTTTATGATGTATGTTTGTTCAATGCATGTCAACGCCTCTAGCTCAGTGCACGCGACGCACTGTACTTACTATATAACTGGTAGCCAAGGCCAGGGCTGACGGCGAGGACTATAACGCCGAGCTGGACCACAAGGGCAAATGGCCACGTTCTATGCAGTAGTTCGACACTCTTTGTCCATATATCCCATGTATTTCTAATTCACTAAAGGTATATATATACCATCCTTGGTTTGTTAGCCTGCGTTCCATGTAATCCCCTTATCGGATGAACGGTCGTGTTGTTTTCTTGTGTATGAATTCTCGGTTGCATCGTAATATCACTTACCTTCGTACTTACGAATCGCATCTACCTCAATCGTCTTCACAATTTTTTTTAAAAAATGTATCACACTACAACAATATATGACAATCGCAAAATGTTATTGCAAATCTAACAGGTTTCGTACCATTCACAATCTACGAAAATCACAAACGGATCAGCCGACATTATCTACCCTTTCATTTCTTTAAAAAAATAATTTACAAATAATATTTGATAAATGTTACCTACCTACAACAATTGCCATTTACCCCCACGTGTGGAGGCTGCACGTCTCCTTGGGCCTTTTTCGCGGAAATGACACGCGTCGCCAACCAGTTGATCCGCAGTCGGGGGGCCAATTGCACAAAAATGGATGGACTTCTAGTCGCCTGACCGTTGGGTGACAGGGTCCACTTACCGAAACGGTCGGGCGGCTACCTGCGTGTCGCTCGGTTGTTGGGCTACAGGGTCTAGTCGCCTAACCGTTAAGCAAATAGAGGCTATTTCTGTAAAAAAAAATAAAGCACGATATATTTTTGTATTTTTTTAATAAAAATAGATTATTTTTATAAATTCACCAGCAAAATCCGTGGCTACTAATTTGCTACTCTCAGATGTGCCGCCAAATGTACATGTCGCCTCGCAGAAGTGCACAGGCACAAAATGGCATGGCGTATAGGCTAGGAAACTCGCCATTTTTAGTAAAAACGTGTAGTGTACATGTTTTCGGCACTAGTCTTTTGATTTGAGATGAAACCTTGAGACCAAGTTTAGACAAGAGATTAGTTGCAATTTCTCGCAAGAAATTGAAGTTGCAGGCTTAGGCCTATTTGGAACGGAATTTTTTTTCCAGATTCCTGAATTGAATCTGTTTTGTATGAAATTCATGCAAAACTGCCACGTTCCAAACAGAGCCTTAATATTTAAGTTCAATTTCCTATCGGATGGCCCAATTAGCATGTGCGGAAGACGCTCATTGCACATTTGTGCTGTTCACTTGGCCAGATTCTTCAATTTTCATAAAGATCAATAGTAATAATCGTGCAGTGTTCGTGTCTAATTTTGATTAGCTATGTAGAGCAAGTGTTAGTTGCTTGGCCAACTTCTTCAATTTTCTTAGGGACCGTCGCCAACAGTAATAACCGTGTAGTTTTTGCGCGGGATATTTTGCTAGTTTTGTACTTTCTAGTAACAGTAAGTAGGTGGTGTTATTATGGGTGGGCGCGGACGGTTGATCCATCGATCCGTACGTACCAGGACGCCGGCGGTGGCGTTGTCGAGGCCGGTGCCGGCGGAGGCGAAGCAGACGCCGCGGGCGAAGTCCTGGATGCCGAAGGCCGGGTCGAGGTAGGCCGGCACGAGCGGCGGCAGGCCGAGAGATTCGGAGATGAAGTCCGGCGGCAGCCGCCCGTTGCAGAACCGCCCCGTGGCCCGGCCCAGGTCGCGCCCGTACGGCGGGAAGTTGCTCTTCAGCACCGTCCCGATCACGTTGTTGTTGCCCGTGTCCACCGTCGAGTCGCCGAACACGATCACCGCCGGCACCAACGGCTGCGACGACGACGAAGTGCCGGCGCCGCCGCAGCGGCACACGGCGATAAGCAACTCCAGCGCCACGAGCGCCGCCATCATCCTTGCCTGGCGATGGCCGGACCCGGACGGCGACGCCGTCGCCATCGCGCGCGCGGTGGCTGGCTCAAGCCTTAAGGTGTGGCGTCGTAGTGTAGGGGTGCGTGTGGTGGTGAAATGGTGGTACGTGTAGTCTGGGCGAGTGCGCATTGCAGGGTTTTGGAAACAGAGGCGACGACGCGAGGGTACGTGGGACCACGCGGCGACGCGCGAGGCTGATGTAAACTGCTGAGGGGGCTTTCAAAGTTACATCAGGAGACGCATGATCTGTCAAACTTTGTTAGATAGTGAAATCGATGCTAATAACTGGCGCTTCCAAGAATAGAAAATAAAAGGAAAGAAAGGGAGAAGTGTTTCTATGTTTTTCTCGCTAATAATAACATTAATTTTAAAGTATATAAAAAGTTAAGTAGCATCTATTTATTATTCAACATGTATTAAAATTTATGTAAATTACTGTTGAGAAAAATATATATGGCCCTGCTCGGTTGGGCTGGAAAGCTGTGGTTTATGCCTGAAGTTGCATTGTAGCGACTGAAATTTTACTGTAGCTGAAGGTAGCTTATTTAGCGTAATTAAATTTAAAAAATTAAAAATAGAAAAATATGTTAACTCATTACGGACAATGTAAACGAATACGGGAAAAAAGAACAGACAAAAAAGCTCAAAAAAGCCAAAAGTTCAAAAAAAGACAATTTATGAATAGTGAAAAATAAGCCAGAAGCCATAAGCTGAAACTGAAATGAGCGGGGCCTATAAAAACACTTTAGAAAAAAGGTAAATCCATATACAGTTTGATTACTTGTATGCTCTTAGCCTGGCTTAGAAAAGCAACTAGGTTAGGCTAAACCAAATTCTTGAATGTAAGTATGGGTTGTTTCATTGCCTGGTTGTGATCAACCTGTATCTATGGAGACATGATTAAAAAAATTAGCAAGGATTAGCACCCTCAGTCAATATGTGACCCCCTAAGCCTAAACTTAGTGTATCTAGTTCTTTGTTTGAAGCCCAACGAAGAGAGCACTAGTGGTCTAAATTTTTAGTAGCTAGCAGCAGATTGAGCTAGCCTAAGAGGAAGGACCATAATAAACCACGATGTTCATTTGATCGATCCTGAAGCGTGTCACCTCGCAGTAGCCCTCGATATCTATTCGTCTCGTATGGTTGGTCAGGAGATGTGCACCACATCCGCTGCACAGCCGCACCCAGCCAGGCAGCAACCGGTCGCTGGAGAACGAGAGAAATCGACGCGCCGCCCTCGCATGCCATCTTGCCATGGCACTGCCTAGTCCATGTTGCCTCGTGCCCTCACCGACCAAAGAAAAGCTTAAGGCCACCTGATCAGTATGTATTTTACGCCAAATTTTTTAATTTGTTTTAAGATCAAAGGCTAAATTTGTGAGTTAGGGTTTTAATGTGATGATTATTGATTAATTTTTGTCGAATTGTAGTGTTAAGACTTAGCATTTTATTTTTGATTTTTTGAAATACTGGCTTAGCTCGTTGCAAATCAGAAACAAATTTGTAGTATTTGATCACAATATCAAGTAAGTAAGCCATTGGACATATTTTTCTATTATCTTGTTCTTAAATTATTGAACATACAAATATCTAATTGATCTTTTTAATTAATTGGTGATATTTTCATGAATGATATACTTATTTGCTATATGGAGAAATAAGAATGGATGAAAATTACCAATGATGATGTGATTTGTGACTTTATGAACCTGAAAGAACATAAATACTAAAAGCTAATGTATTAACTTATACTTGATCATTTTACTATTTTTTACTTAAAAATTTTAAGTAATTTTTTCTCTTTTAACATGCTATTGAGGTCGAATGATGTATTTTACCAATGCTGACTAACTTTTTTATGTGGTTTTGCTCTTACTTCCTTCACTTTACTGTAACTAACCAATATTATTATCGAGGTTTTTAATTTTAGTAAATCTTTCGATCACTACTTCTTTATCATCATACACTGCCATCAGTTATGCTAAAATATTGATGTTAAAAATTATTAGACATATTACTACTTATCATAATATTGTTTGAAAATTATATATGTTGTTATATGTATGACGAAATAGTGAACCTTGATCATTCTTGTTCTAGTTCTACCCCTGTATGGAGATGTTGTTTTGTCGGATGTGTTGGAGATGCAGAATATATGGTGTAAATATGGAAAAGGTTGTTAGCAAAGCTTCTAATTGTCTTAAAATAATCTAGTAGACATTACTTATCTTTAAGCCTGAATCCATCTTAATATACATTCATATAACTTAATATACACTAATCACTTTCTAAGTCACACAATTAGTTGGTCCTGGCTCCAGAGGGAAGCTCAATTTGCGTGTATCCAACAGCATGGCTCTGGAGAAAAATCTTGCATCCCACATGCCTAACTGCTTGCATCGATTTGAGACAATGCCAACACCAGGGCGTCACTTGTACAGTGCTGTCTGCAAGGGCTCGCCACAGGCCATCTCATGCGCCATCCGTGAGGGCTCACCGCAGGCCGACAGGCCGTCGCTCGCATGGCGTCATCCGCGAGGGCTAGCCGCATGCCACCATCCATCCTTCAGCTTGGAATCTGATCAACAGGTTTAATTTTTGATGTTTTCCCTAGTACTTGCTAGGTCATAGATTGTGCTACTTAGTGATTTAATGATGTAGTAGTTCACTCTTGTAGAATGCCATTTTACGTCCATGTGAGCCTAGAGCTCGGTCGAATAGGTCAGTAGCAAATTACCGCTATACCCTTAGAGCCTTTGTACATTCTTCCTTTGACTTGCCGTGGATGGAGTAATACCACAAGGTACATTGCGTTTTCAGTCATTAGATCTTAATACAATGGACGGCCAAGGTATCTCCCAAGGATGGTAAAAAATCTCTATATGTATACATGCAACCAAATAGGTGTTGCAAAAAAGATTTGCATCTCACAAGCCTGCCTCGAGGCCATCTAGGCAACCAAATGCACCCATAGTAACTTGAAATCTCAATTTGGTTTAGAGAAAAACTACAACACAACATACCATGCAAATCCAACCCAACTTCTCGTTTATAAGTGGATTTTCTGGTCCGTAGTCCCCACTTCTCGTTGTAGACTTGTAGCAGCCAGTCTCACGGGATTCACAGGCACTGCCTCTCTGTGCAGTAAAGGCACGATGCTACAAAAGCCGTACCTTTACTTCTCAAGCATTGGATCAAGGAAGCAAGGATGAGATTGTTCCATGTACTGTCTGGCTACTACAGTCAATTTACAAAGCTTGAGCCGGGCTTAGCTCAAAAATGCCTAGCGCTCACTGAGCAGTGAGCAGTGTTAGTATACAAAATGTGTTGAAAAGGATACAGACATCCATGGGCCATCTATATGATTGGGTCACCAAGAGACCAGATCATCACTACTCCCTCCGCTTGTCCTACTTCATACCTTGATGTGACTAGTCTTCAACTTGTCAACCACTGAGCACATGCCTCTTCTTAACTTCCATTACGAAATACTCACACAAACTCCCAGTATTGTCAAAGCTAGCACCGCTAGGTTACAAACTTGCGAAGCTAGGGCCGCTAACCCAATTCATCACAGACACACACAAACTCCCGGTACTGTTAGAGCAAGTACAATAGTATAGCCAACTAGTGGCTATAACACTTGTCCATTTCATCTATAGCCTTCAAAAAAAATAGTTCATACAATAAGGTAGCTATTACAATAACTATTTGGCCCCACGTGTAAGAGAGTGAAATGCATATTTTTACGTGCTATAGCTAGCTGTAATTTAGTAGTCAGCTTCCTTCTCTCTCTTCCTTTCTCTCTCTGCCACGTAAGATTTGGTTGATATTATATTTGCTATAGCCTGCTGACTAAGCCTTATTGTACCTGCTCTTAATCGACAAATCAATCCGCACTGCATGCACCTGCATGATCGATCGCACAGGCGTCCCAGCCTCAGTGGTCGCTTTCCTGCACCTCTGGTGCGTTAAATGATTTGCCCAAGCGACCCACATATCACCCAAATTGCATGGACCTCCAACCCCACTAACAACCAGAGAAAGCAACGCCCACGCTTCCAAGGAAAAGGAGACCAAGAGTCTGTTTAATATAGCTGCGGCTTATGATTTTTAATTGAAAATTTTAAATTTTAGTTGTTTATGATAGATTACGTAAAGAGAGATACTCGTTTGTGATTTTAATTGATATAGATGTTAAGCTTTTAACGTGTACTACAATTAACTTATAGACACTATTTAAAAAAAATACTCCATTTAAAAATTAAATACTATAGTAAAAAATAAAAGCCGCTTTTAGAAGTATTTAAAGAATATGCCCTAAACAAAGCAACGATATCTACGTACCATGGAGCCATATGCACATTAGTACGTAGGTGCCAATAGCCAAACATAAAGGTGGTTATTGGTTTCGTATCACCATCACAGCTTATTGCGCAGTTGGGAACAGGATATCGATCGAGATTGTTAGGAAACCTAGGTCTGAGTCGGCAGCCCAGGGTCTATGGTGGGCACCTCATTGTAGTCTATAAATAGAGAGTCATACCTCCACATTATGTACACATGAATGAAAGCAATAAAGAAAGATCAGGAGTTCTCTCTATCTCTCTGTGTGTTCAATCTATTCTTCTGTGATTCTGTGATTGATTCGTTCTTGTTCTAAGCAGAGGAATCGCTCGTACTGGTCTCCAGCGTCGGTTCCTCAACACGTTATCAGCACGACTTCGCTCTGGTGAACGAGGTAATCATCGAAGCACAGATTGAATTTTCTAGATCGCTTTTGAATCTGTATTTTCTTTTCGCGTTCTAAATTGAATCTCTACGGTGCAAATCTGCCCTAATCTACCGCGAGCAGACTTGAAGTCGCCGGCACAATGCCGATCGGTAGATTGTGAACGGGGTAGATGTTGATTGCACTGTAGAACGATGCAAATCCGCCCTAAATCTACCGCGAGCAGATCAGAAATCGCCGGCACAATGTCGATCGGTAGATTGCGAAACGGGGTAGATGTTGATTGCATCATAAATATATGCATTGGTTTCCTGTTTAGTTCCTGCACAGCATTGCAGATTGAAAAAAAAAATGTTTGCATCATCTATGTCCGGTTTATATACGGCTTTTGCATGAAAAACGGAGCAGCGCACGCACGGCAGCCGGACCCCACACGGCCGGCCGCCGCACCTCGCCGGATCCGCCCCCACACGGGGCGAGGAAGCCATGCCCGCACGACGGCAGCTCCGGGGCCCGCCGCCTCGCGCTGGCCACGCCGCCCGGTCGCCGCCCCGAACAGCGCCGGCCGTCTCCTCGCCTTCCGCGCCCGCACGCACGCCGGCCGTTCCTTTGCCTTCCGCGCCCGAAAGCGCGCCTGGCCACCGCTCCGTCTTCCGCGCCGCCGCCGGCCGCTCGCCCAGCACGGCGTCGCTGCCCGCCACCAGCCTCCCGCGCCCGCACGCGCCGGCGCTGCCACCATCACGGCCTCCCCGCTTCGGCTCACCGGCCCGTAGCCGCAGCCGCCGGCACCTTGTTTCCCACGCCCGCACGCGTGTTCGCCGTGCCGCCAATCCGTGCCGACGCGCCCGCACGCGCGCTCCTGGCGCCGCCGGCTGGCCCGAAGCCGGCCCCTTCCCCGAGGCGTCCGCGCCCGCAAGCCGGCCAAGCACCGCCGGCCCAAAGCCGGCCCTTCCCCATGTGCGCCGGCCGCTCCTCCACGCCCGAACGCGCGCGTCGGCCCCGCCGCCATCCGCCATGCGCGACGGCCCCGCCGCCTTGCGCCAGCCCAGCACGGCATCGCTTGGCCGCCGGCCGGCAGCACCGCCTTGCGCCCGCATGCGCCGGCCAACCCGCCGCCGCACCTGCCCTCTGCCTTGCACCGGCCCGAAGCCGGCACTTCTACCGTGGCGCCACGCCGCCACCCGGCCTGCAGCCGCCCCCCTGGCCCGTGCTCGGCCGCTTGCCTCCGCCTCTTTTGCGCCGCCGCCGCCCGAGTGGAGTGAGGGGAGGGGAAACCCTAAAGCCTCCTCCCCTCCTGTCATATGGGCCGGGCAGGCCAAATAGGCCGGCGGCGAAAGAGAAGAAGTGGGCCGGGAGGAAATGGTTCGGCCGGTGGGGGGGACTGGCTGTTTGCGAAAAAGCCCTCCGGCTCTCGATGAATTGCTATTTGGCCCTTAATTATTCAATTTGAGCCCAGAATTTTGCAGATAAGGCATTGTAGTTCTGCAAATTGCGAATAAGCCCTTAAATTTACGAGTGGGTCCAGATTTTTTACAGAAAACCCCTCGGTAAATCCGAAAATTGCGCGAATTTTTCTCTGAACTGAAATTTTGCGCATAAACCCCCAGAAAATGCAGAATTTGCTGAAATTTCATATTTTAGCATAAAAAGGCCTCGGGAATCCGAATTTTGCATTATTTTTAGCATTTGAAGCTTATTTATTTATGCCATTATCATTCTCTGTATTTTCTGTATTTATTTACTGTTTTGGTTAATTGTAATTGCTGAAAATTGCTTTTAATCACTGAAATTAGCAGTAAAATTATAGAAAATGCATAGAAAATTCTGAAACATTGCGAGAACCTTTTGTACTATTTATTTACCTGCAGTGAATTATTCCGTGCATGTCTACCAGCAGTAGACTTATACACATTTAGATGACTAGCATAACGAACTGGAAGTTCGAGGAGCTGGCCCAGCATGGCCAAAATTGTCTGACGTAGGCATCCGATGTCGAGATTGTGCTTGGAGCCAGGAAGCTCCGCGCTGCTATTGGGATTGGCGGACTGAATAACGCTCAACCCAAACCTGAGGAGAATGATCAGGCACTTCATTTTCTCAAGCATCACCTCTGCCTCACTCTCAAGAATGAGTATATGACGGAGAAGAGCGCGCTGGCACTCTGGACCGCACTCCAGAAGCGGTTTGAGAGGCTAAAGTACACCATTCTTGCTCAAGCAGAGCGAGAGTAGATCAGACTGAGGTTTTGCCAACTTTAAGACGGTCAGGGAATACAATTCTGCCTTGCACAGGATTTGTACCCCAATACAGAAAATTGAGAAAAACCTTCCACCCCAATATAGCACAATCCGCACGCAACTATCGTCAAGATGGCTATGAGGAATACGCCGAATTGACTGATATGATGCAAGTTGCGAAGGCTCAGGACAAAGTTCTCCGTAAGAACTACGTCACTCAGCCACCTGGGAGCTCCGCTGGTCGTGAAGCCAACGCCGGGAGCTACAAGGTGCGAAAAGCTCTTAACGAGAGAAGGGGAAGGAAGGGTAAGGCCGCAGCCCAGAAAGGCGAATCAGATGCTCCACGAGAGAATAAGGCCAGCAAGCCAAAGCGGGATGGTCAAGGGCAGTATGAAGCCCACTCTGCATCGGCTGAGGGGGAGAATTCTGAGTAGCTACCTGCACCGATGGAAGTTGAAACGATCACGACAGTAGTAATCCCTCTCGACCTAGAAGTAGTTAACGCCATGATTTCTCTTGAAGAGAATGTCAACCCCGAGAAAATAGCAGAAGAAGTCTAGTGCACTGAATGCATTTCGACTTTAATTGTCATTTATTTTGTGTGGAAGAATATGTTAGAATTTGCATGGATGGTACTTAAGAATTGTTATTTTCTCGTGATGGTTGGATGATATTTGATGAATTCATTCATTTATTCAGTTTATGATGGCATGATATGTTCTGATATTGATGTATTTTATCTATGTGTTGATTGTCTTCTCATGCATATTAATAAAATACCATATATTAGAACGCTTATAGCGCCCTATGAAGGAAGTGTGCTTAGCTAGCAGCGGCACAACACATACCATCTTAAGAGAGATTATGTATTTTCAGTCGATTTGTAAGAGCACTGGCAGCCTTACGACAATCGCCAGAAGCGATGGATGTATAATTGGTTCAGGAAGAGCCATAATGGGCACAACTTTGGTTATTGAAGAAGCCTTATTGTACCCAGAATCGACTAGAACTCTCCTAAGTTTTAAGAATATCCGCGCAAATGGTTTCCACGTTGAGACTGAAGAAGAGTACGGTAAGAAATACCTGCTCATTATGAAGCGCGAAGAGAATGACAAAAGAATATTAGAAAAAACTTCCTTCACTGGGCTATATTATACCAACATTAAAGCGCCTGCAGCGTACACTGTTCTGAAAACAGTGTTTAGAAGCTCTTAACTCTTCTGTCTCTGGCATGACAGATTAGGCCACCCAGATCTTAGGATGATGAGAAACATAATAAATAACTCGCATGGGCATAATATTAATGTGAAGAATTTCCCGAATCATGAAGATTTTGTGTGCCCTGCATGTGCCACCGGGAAACTTATAACTAGACCCTCCACTCTGAAAGTGAATGATGAAGTCCATGCATTCCTGGAACGCATCCAGGGAGACATTTGCGGTCCCATTCAGCCCATCTTAGGGTCATTTAAGTATTTCATGGTGCTCATTGACGCTTCTTCGAAGTAGTCGTATGTGGGTTTGTTGTCCACAAGAAACCACGTCTTTGCACAAATTGATCTTGCAGATCATTCGCATCAGAAATGTGTCCCCTGATTATGAATCAAGTCCATCAGAATGGACAACGCCGGAGAATTTACTTCAAAGGCATTTGATGATCATTGCATGGCAATGGGAATTACAGTTGAGCATTCGGTACTGCATGTCCATACCCAGAATGGTCTGGCAGAGACTTTAATTAAAAGAATTAAATTTATTGCCCGACCCCTTTTGTATAATTGAAATCTAGCAGCTACATGTTGGGGACACGCAGTCCTGCATGCAGCAAATCTCATCAACCTTAGACCTTCGGCCAACAACATCCATTCACCTATGCAACTAGCGCAATGGTCAGCACCGAAGATTTCCCAACATTAGGGGGAGGAAATCAACCCCTTGATGAAGAATGTCGGGAAATTATGTGGCAAGCCTGGGGAATCCATGTAGATGACCCACGCACTAGAGAAGTCCAGAAGACGTTACATGGCAAGCCACGGGAATTCATGCAGATGACCCGCGCATTAGTGAAGCAAATAAAGAAGTCCAAAAGACAATAGAAATCCAGAAGACAAGAGAAGTCTAGAAGACAATAGATTTGCAAGCATTAGCAAATCAACTGCCTGATCACTTTAGTGATTTGAAGAGCGTGACTAAGTCGCATGTGCCTGCACGCACTGCACCGGAGAGGGTTGAAATACCAAAGAAAGCAGAAGGTATCCCTAATCTCGTCCAGAGGCCTCAGAAAAATAAAAAAGAGGACGAGAACTCCGGTTCCTCGAATCCTTAGTAACCGGGGACGCCTGGTGAAAAAGGATAAGAGAGATTTATCACAGCCGATCATTGAAGTCCCCTAGAATGAGAAGGGGAGCCAGTTGAGACCTGGCACAAGTATGACACCTTCAGAAAAAGGGCATACCGGATCTGAACATCCCCATCGGCATGGATGTGTGCGCACACATCGGAGCCAAAAAAAACTAAAGGGACTTGCCACCGCAATTGAAAGAAGCGATGCGCAAGGTAAAGCTCTAGTAGAAGCAATCGCTCCAGAAGAAGCAACTCATGTAGAAATAGCTATAAATTATGTGCACACGGGAGAGTCCCTGAATAGGACAACAGCTAATATCGATATCTACTTCGCAAAGAAAATTGCCATCATCATCGATCTTGATCCCGAGCCTGCATCGCTCGCTGAATGTAAGAAAAGATCAGATTGGGAAGATTGGAAGAAGGCAATAGCAACTGAATTTCTATCTCTGAATAAAAGAGAGGTGTTTGGGCCCGTATGCCGCACACCTCCCCACATACACCCCGTTGGGCACAAGTGGGTATTTGTTCGAAAGAGAAATGAAAGAAATGAAGTAGTGAGATACAAAGCAAGGCTGGTAGCCCAAGGTTTCACTCAACGTCCTGGAGTTGATTATGAAGAAACCTACTCCCCGGTCATGAGTGGAATTACCTTTAGATACTTGATCTCAATGGCAGTGAACTTGAACTTAGAAATGAAATTGATGGATGTTGTGACTGCATACCTTTACGGTAACTTGGATTCGGAGATTTATATGAAACTCCCTGAAGGAATATCTCTCCCGAACCAAGACAGAGCAAATAGAAATCTGTATAGTGTGAAACTCATAAAGTCACTGTATGGACTGAAACAATCTGGAAGAATGTGGTATAATCGCTTATGTGACTTTCTCTGCAAGTAAGGCTACACGAACAATGGAGACTGTCCTTGTGTATTTATACGGCGATCCCAGAATGGATTCTGTATAATCTCTGTGTATGTAGATGATCTGAATATCATCGGGACAGCCGAAGACATAAAAGAAGTAAGCTCCTACTTGGAGTCAGAATTTGAAATGAAAGTTTTGGGCAAGACCAATTTTTGCTTAGGCCTGCAGCTTGAGCATGTCCCTGAAGGAGTCTTGGTACATCAGTCGGCCTACACCCAGAAGGTGCTAGAAAGGCTTGACTTCGAGAAGGCATACCAATCGAAAGTACCGATGATCGTGAGGTCTTTACAGCAAGAAAAAGATACTTTCCGACCTAGGGAAGAGGGGGAGGAAGTCCTGGGACCGGAATCCCCATACTTGAGTGCAGTGGTAGCATTCATGTACTTAGCAAACTGCGCTAGATCGGACATTGCATTTGCCGTGTACCTGTTGGCAAGGTACAGTGCAGAGCCCACCAACAGGCATTGGCAGGGCATAAAGGACACCTTCCGATACCTCAAAGGAAGCAAAGACATTGGATTGTCTTACAGAAAGAATCAAGACTTGAACTTGATTGACTATGCAGATGCTGGGTACCTGTCTGACCCGCATACCGCTAAGTCGCAAACAGGCTATGTATTTCCATGTGGTGGAACTGCAATTTCCTAGAAATCGTCTAAGCAAAGCCTTGTAGCTATTTCGACGAACCACTCAGAAATTATAGCACTGTATGAAGCCGCACGAGAGTGCGCTTGGTTCCGCTGAACGGTTCACCACATCCAGCAGTCATGTGGAATGAACATTGTGCAAATCCCCACAATTATCCATGAAGATAATGCAGCTTGCGTTACACAAGTGCAGACGGGCTATGTAAGCATATCAACTCCAAGTTCTTCTATGCTCATGAATTGCAAAGATGAACAAGATTAAAGTACTGCACACCAAGTCATGTAGACTTGTTCACTAAGTCACTCCTCGCATCTTACTTTGAAAAGTGCGTATGAGGGATTGGAATGATGAGACTTAGAGAAGTGCAGAATTCAGGGGGAGAATTCTCTCAAGCCCGCTAATAAACCTTGATCATGAAGATCAAGTACCCAAAGAATAAAGTCCTGAAGACCAAATGAAATTGGGTGAATTGTACTCCCTTGACGAGTTTTCCATGAAATTTCTCGACCAAGGTTTTTAATGAGGCAATTCGTGCATCGCAGCATCACATGTATCATGTGCTCTTTCTCCAAATTTTTCCCACTGGGTTTTTATGGAGTTTTAGTGAGGCATGAACGTGTCGGATGAGTGCCCAATGGGGAGTGTTAGGAAACCTGGGCCTGGGCCGGCAGCCCAGGGCCCATAGTGGGCACCTCATTGTAGTCTATAAATAGAGAGCCATACCTCCACATTATGTACACATGAATGAAAGCAATAAAGAAAGACCAGGAGTTCTCTCTATCTCTTTGTGTGTTCAATCTATTCTTCTGTGATTCTGTGATTGATTCGTTCTTGTTCTAAGCAGAGGAATCGCTCGGACTGGTCTCCAGCGTCGGTTCCTCAACAGAGATGACGCCGGCAAGATTGTGTGCGTATCCAGTATTCCAGTGCCAGCCTGCATGAACGGCCCGGGGTTTTATTTTCTGTTTGAATCGATGGCACGAAAGATCGGCAGACTGAGTTGGAATCAGTGATCGGCACGGGTGTGCGGATGCGATTTTCGCTGTGGGCGCCGGCCGCCCGGGTGTACACTGTAGGTGCTCCTAGATGAGGGCAACCGGCAACTGAAATCCAGAATGGCCAGGTCGAGCTTTAGCACAGAGATGGTAGTACAGACTGTACAGTGCCCAACGTGTAGATTGGAGACGGAGCAGGGGAGGCAGATAGTTGCTACGTTTCGTCAGACCAAAATAAGCTATGCAAGCCATGATCCGAAGACCGCTCGTTTGTTTCTCCCTGAAAACGAGGGTCACCACCCAGAAAATGGCAAGAACGAACTCGTATTTAGGGGCTAGCACAACCATGCAAGCCGCGAAGCATGCAAAGTTTGCAGCCGACCTCTCCTTAACCCTTTGTTTCGCCGCGCCCAACAACACCGCCTTAATTAACTTCCCTCCCTGTCAAACGCCTCGCACAGATTCTTCGTTGTACATTGAGACTAGCTGATCAACGCAAACCATGGCGGCGTCCGTGCGCACATGGCTGCTGCTGGTGGCGCTGGCGTGCGCGCTGCTGCCGCCGCGGTCGGCGGACGCCCAGGCCCAGGCGCCGTCGGTGGCGGCCGTGAAGCCCAAGTGCGAGCCCGGCGCCACCAAGCCGTGCCGCGTCGGCGCCGTGCACGACCCCGAGAACCAGGAGGAGGAGGGGATATTCAGCGTGAAAGTGAAGGCGCCGGACGGCGCGGTCGACGACGCCGATAGCAACGACTACAGCGACCCCGACCTTCCCCACGACGACTCATCTCTCGTCGTCCTCGGGCACTAGTTGATCGACCGACCAATCGTGCATGCACGGTGAAGGAGCTGTACTGTTCGATCGAGCGCGCTGCTGGCCGGTGCAGCGATCTGATCGATCGACCAATGCTAATTGGATTTGACTTGCGTGTTGTTTAATCCTTGCATTAATCGTTTGCTGTTAACTAGTGTGCGTGGCTGGTAACTTGTGAACTTAATTCAGAACATATAAAACCATGTGCGCTGTGAACTCGTGGTCCTTTCTCTGGCTTCTTCTTCGTTTTTTGCGAGAAGCCTTTTGTTTTCTTTTTTCAGTTGTTCTCAACCGTTGGTTATGTGGCATCACGGTCGTCTGGTCATATGTAAGATTTCGGCTACAACTAAAACATGTTACGTGGATCGGTTGGCTAGAGAAGCATGGTGCCTAAGGTATGCATCGCAAACAACTCCCCTCACTCATATCGTTACCACTGAGCATGTCGATGAAACGCGGGACCAACCCTCACTTGTCATTGTTACAACCAATGGTTCTTTTGGCAATCAATGTAGGCAGTTTTCCCCTCTAGAAAAATGAAGAAACTTCAATTAGGGGGAGTGAGCCAACAATGTAGAGTTCACACTATACTTCTTGAGTACTTGACTACTCCTTCCCCCGCAATATAAGTCTAAATCTCACTTTACGGACAGACCAAAAAACATTAAATTAAAAAAAATTAATACCATTGGATGATACATACATACCCTATTAAATAATATACTATAACTACTAACTTATTTTTTTCAGCATTACAGTATGGGTATATGGTAAAAATATTGTAAAAACTGCACCTTTGGTCTTCGCAGTGGACTTATATTTGTGAGATAATGCTTTCCAAGTATAAGGACTTATGGCCCTGTTTGGATCAGTTTCAGATTCTTAAAAACCAGCTATTACTTCTAGTTTTTAAAAGCTGGTTTCTAAGCAAAAACTGATGGGGTGTTTGGATCCCGTAGTTTTTAAAAGCTGGTTTCATTTATGATTGGTGCTAATAGACTATTATACCCTTACATTTATTGCTCTTGAACAACACATTAAACAGCCATGCGTGGTCTTTAATGAGGGTAAATGGGTATTTGTGCAAAAAAAACTGGCAAAAGCTGGGTATCAACAGCTTCTTGGTTTTTAAGAATCTGGGTAGGTAGATTTTAAAAACTGCCCTAAAAACTGGTCTGTTTGGATCCCACCCAGTTTCCAAAAGCCAGATTCTTAAAATCTAGGTGGATCCAAACAGGCCCTATATTGTGGGATGGAACACTCCAGATGGATGCAGTTTATGGTTTTTGATCCTCGTGTGAACATTTATACGAACGAACTGAATACCGATAAGCTACTAAAAAATGTTGTCCTAACAAACCACTTTAAAAAGTTGACAAAAAATCATTTATTTGTTTGTTTTAAGAAAGTTATATGCCGTAAGTAGAAAAAACTAGACCGGAGTGCCATATATCCAGCTTTTTTTCGTCGGGAAGCGGGTTTTCATTATTACCCAACGACCAAAATAAAAAGAGGGCAAAAGGGAGATTGAGAGGGAGAAGAATGCCACTTTTGTCTCCGTATCCCGGCAAGAATTCGCTCGTGATCGCGTGACTCATCGCCCACCGAGAGCATCAGCTAGCTGCGTGCGCGGCAATGCCATGCGGCACCGTCTTTTCGGTGGAGTTTCTAGTGAGCCTTAAAGGCTAAAAAGATGCTCCGGCTTGTGTCGGAAGAGTACTTGGCTGGGCACCAGATGGGCCAGTGGACAGGCCGCCAGGCCGTGCCGTTCCGAATGAGAAAAAGAGAGGGAGAGACCAGACTGTTTTCTCTTTCAACCCGACGTTTGGGCAGGCCCGGTGCCGCGCCGGCCGTGCTGGTGGCATGTGGCGCACGCACAGCACGGTCGTGAGCCGCGTGGTGCGCCGTGCGTGCGGGGGCGCCGGCCGCACCGCAGCGTAGCGCGTGACACTGGCGGGGAGCGCGCGGCGGATGGCATGGCCTGGGCATGATTAGGACCCGCTCTCGTTTGGGTTTAGATTTTTAACTTTCGGTTTATTTTTTACTATTTTTAAATTTTATTTTTTTATTTTCCGATTTTTTGAGTTTTTTCTTGTTCTTTTTTCTCGTATTTGTTTGTATTATACGTGATGGGCTAATCTTTTTTTTAATTTTTTATTTTTTTAATTTAATTATATCAAATAAGCCACTATCAGCTGCAGTGTGATTTCAACCACCTACAATAAAAAATTCAACCATAAATCATCAAATTTTAGCTCAATTGAGCACCACCTAGATTGGACAAGCGCGCGCCGCGCCTACGCCGGGGCTGGACAGACGGCATAATTCCGCGTATTCGTGGGGACGAGAAAGCCACGCCGTTTACCGGGGAACTGGGCGCGTATAATAAGCGGTCTCCGCACATGAGCATGCATGAATGCATGGGATGGGCTACAAGGGAACCGGTTGCAACTCCGAGCTTGTAAAAAAGCAGGAGGTGATGAGAAAAAGCGGCTTGGACGTGCGCGGATTCGGTTACAGGATGTTGGCCCAGAGCAAAACATGCATGCATGTCGTCCCCTAATTTGTCCTCCACGTTGTTACTCCTTCGCAGTGATTCTCTCTCTCTCACACACACACACATATTCTATTGTCTTCTCGTTTTGCCTTTGTATTGTCTTTTGGTAAGCATCATGCATGCATGGCTCGGCTTTCACTATTGCGTGGCTGTAAAAGCGTGCTGTAAATTTGAGTTTGAACACAGCTCCCCTGCTTGATAGGGTTAAAAAAGGTACAGGGAGATGATGGGGGTTGGGTTAGCGCGTGGGAATCTGATTAGTAAGGGGCCGGCACGCCACCTGAGCCACTCTTATCATCACGTGAACGAGTCCGCCCCTTCGATCCTATCTCTTCTCCTTTCGTAGCTTGTCCCCCTAGCTTGCGAGGCCGGGGCCCACTACGTACGTGCTACTCTCCAAGTGGACATACCTACCTCTAACTAGCCAAGGGTACGTTGTATTAAACTAAGGGCATTCTCAATTAGTCCTAGTCAGAAATATCTATAGTATTAACTACTACGCTAAGTAGGATTAGTACTGAGGTAGAGAGAAAATTAAAGAAGAAAGAGAGGGAAACAATATCTCATTTAAGACACTGCTTCACTGCTTGGACACAAAATCCAACACAAAGATATTAGCTAAAACATCCATTAGAGAGGGAAGAGATGTCTACCGTATTATTTGTTGCGGCACTGCATTAAACATGTACAATCAAAGATGGTAACATATGGAAGGTGAATGGCGCTTTAAAATTTTCTCTCAAGTATTCACATATCATTTGCTCCGATAACTACAAATTCATGAAGATTCAGATAAGAACCCTACTCAAAATCTGAAGAAAATACAGAGTTTGTACCACTGTGGAAAAACAGCAGGTGCGATACTACCACTATTGGTACTGCGGTACTACCGCGACTGGTCAAAAGCCAAAGTGATCAGATACGACTTGAATGATTGTCGACCAATGAGTGATCAAAACCAACATGGTCGACAGCCAATGTGATTGGAATTCAACTCGAGTGGTCAATGACCAGAGAATGGTTGGAAACCAACGTGGTCGAAAGTCGATGTGGTTTGAATTTGACTTAAGTGGTCAACAACCAGAGAGTGGTCGAAAACCAACACAGTCGATGACAAGAGAGCAGTCGAAAGACCAACGTAGTTGAGGACCATTGAGTGGTCGAAACCTACATGGTCGATCACCAATGAGCGGTCGAAAGACCAGTGTGGTTGAGGACCAATGAGTGGTCAAAAACCTACACGATCGAAGATCAATGTGATCATAATCTACATGGTTGAAGGCCAACGAGTGGTCGAAAACCAACGTAGTCGTAGACCAATGTGGTCGGAACCTACATGGTCGATGACCAATGTGTGCAATCAAACAACTAACGTGGTCGAAGACCTGAGAGCAAACCCAAGTATTTGAAGCAGGTTGAAATCTGACTGGTGTGAATAACTACCAGTGAGAGGTCACCTATACGTGATCAAAACAAATGTGGTCAAACCAAGTCGAAACAAGACCAGCGAGGTCAACAACCAGTGAATGATCGAAAACCAAAATGGTCAGAGAATAGGAGTTGCGGTACTACCGCTACACAGCCTATGATACTACCGTTTTCTCTTAGATGAACAGGGGTTTCAGCCTGACTGCAAGATCCTAAGTCCACATAACTTTCAATTAGAAGAACCAACAAGTATAAAACTTTGTATGTATGTTGCTTTGCTCCAATGACTTGCCGTCAAGTCTCTCACGTGTCTGAAACTGACCGAACTGTCATTGCTTGCAAATGACCCAAGTCACTTGGTTCACCATATGCTTCTTCTCGCACATAATAGCACCCAACTTTCTTGACCGTCTGGACCTCAACTCCCCCCTAAACTTAGTCTCGGTCTACCTTGCCATTTCCCGGCATGTCCACCACTAGTGGATCTTGCTCCGGTTCCTCGTTGTCCCAGCTTGCAAGCACCCCGCAAGCCTCGGTCATTTTTAGCGTCTCCCTGACCGTTCTGGACCTCAGCACCACCCTGTGCCTAGTCCCGACCTTCCTATGCCTCACCATGACCTAGCTCCAAAGTCCTGCAACCAACACAAACAAGCAAATTGTCACGTAACACCGCATGATACACAAAGACATCAATTTACACAATTCATCCATACAATGCGCAATACAAAATGTATGCACCCAAATTACTGATCCTAAATCTAGAACCAAACAATAAACCCATGTGATACTAGCAACAATACCCTGGTCAAACCATGACCAGAACCCCAAGAATTATAGAGAATAATCTCAGACCACCGAGAGAAGACAGTCTGATTGCCAAGCACTGGCCAGTCAGACCGCTGGCTGGTCTGACACGAGTACTCAGGTGCTCAAGAAACGAGACACTCGAAGCCAATGAATATCTACCCTAAAGCCTACAACCATCATAACATATCATTACGACCATCGATTACAAAGACTTACAACTACCGATCACAAAGGCTTACGACTACCGATCGCCGACTAGGCAGTAAGCTACGACCATCGAGTACCGAGACCTCTCGACTACTGAGCACCAAATCCTCTTGACTACAGAGTACCATTGGACTAGCTCTTCAGACTACTCAGCAAAAGGATGTTCAGACTGGCCGACTACAAAGTCGCAAACTTCGAATACTCCAGTACTCGTAGTCCAGACGAACTCATAAGCCATGGAGTCGTCAGACAAGATGTGATATTTTGCAAAATCCTCAAAACCAAACTCAAACTTCACAAAAACTTTAATCCAAAAATCAATTACTCATCACAACCATGAGATGACCTCCACATGGTCTCACAAAATGGTGTCTCATGCAAGACATATCGAAGGATATGTTAATTTATTGACTCAGGCCACTTGAAGATATTATGCATTAGGGGAGGAATGTCTATAGTTATTTCTAGGTGACGTGGAGGTCATAGACATTGCTATGCAATGTCTTCTACTGGGAGTGCCACGAGGGAATGCATGTCGAGCTGGTCGTTTGATTTGTTCGAATATCAGTTTTGCTATCTGTAAGCTTTGCTCTTTTTTAACTCTAAATCATTTTTCCTGTCATTTGAATTAGCTTAGAGATGTGTCTGATTCTAATTTTGATGCTGTGATTCCAAAATGTGATTAACTACCATCATATATACCCTTCAATTGTCTTGTTGCGCTGCGTTTTTCTTCAATAAAGAGAGGAGTATGATCCAGCACAAAAAAAGACCTTTAAGGTAGAAAAGGCAAACGAAAAGAAACAATAATAGTGATAGGAAAAAGAAGTGATCAACTACAGAAACCCCTTTGCGAGTCGTGCTCCCTGCCGCGGTGTCACGGCAGAGCCACTTTGACGCCTCTGTCCCTTTTTTGTAGCAGGTTATTGCTTGCAACTAAGAAACTGGGATTTTAATTAGATTGCAGCACGCAGATTTACGTGCAAGGTGCTCCAGATCAATCCTCCGCCCATTCCAGTTTTACTTTCTGCTTTTTAGCTTTTAATTTACTATTTATTAATTTTATTTTTTTTTCTAGTTTTCGGCTTTTTTAAGGCCTTTTGTTTTTCTCCTATTTTTTAATTTTTTTAATTTAATTAGATTAAATAAATCACCATCAAGCTGGCCACCTTTCATACGGAACTCCGAGCGCTCCTGCTCCCGATGCTAGCTAGCTATAGATAATTACCCTAGCTAGTCGTTTTCTTCTTCCTCCTCGTCCTTCTCTCTCTAGAAAATACATGATAATCTTTTCCTCTAATCCCTAACTGAACGGCATCAACTAATGTACGTTCGCCCGCAAAACGCTCAACCTACCCCACTATTGTATGCCGACCATGCATGCATAAAACGAGAGAGGGAGAGAGAGAGAGAGAGAGAGAGAGATCTGTATATATCTTTTGGTGTGCTATTCCTCATCATTCTGCTCACTAGCCTCTGTCATGGAGATGGAGCTTAAAACTCCTCATGCGGCGTGCCTCTCCTATTTTATGCCCCCTCCCCCCAACCTCTTCTTGCCCTACAATTCACTGCAGTGTCCTTGGCCTTCTCTGTCTCGATCGTGCATGGCTAAATGCAGATTAAGATGTGACTGGCTAGGCGTAGCTTTATGTCAGATAGATGTAGCAATGCACAAATATCTTGTGAGATCTACCTGTATGTTATTTGGAAGGGTAGTGCGCTACATGACGCTTCCAATTAACCCTAGCAACACACCACAGACCGCCAGAATTAAGTTGCTTTGGTTCCCCACTGGCCATCGTTTCTATATATTATTATCCTGATATCGATCATCCACGGCTGAGATGGAGATCTAAGCGATTGATCTGGTATGTATATCCTTGCATAGATCATTATATACATGTGTTAATTTTCATTTATCCCTTGACTGGAATATGTACTTCTGGTGTTTGATGGGGCTTTCATCTTTGGGTGCAGGCTCGCATGAGTTGCCTTAAGAGCTTCATATATAGTTTTTTTTAAAAAATAACCTAGTATTTTATTAATATGTCAAAAACAAATGCCCGTTAAAAAATTACAAAAATAATACTCTATCGCCAATTCATTTAGCGACCAACTGACATGCCAACTCTTATCGCCAATTGATTTGGCAATAGCATCTATCATTAATTAAATTAGCGATAGGAGCTTCCTCGTCTGCATGTTGCCAATTTATTTGACGACAGAAACCTTCTCACCAAACAATTCAGCGACAGAGTATTATTTAGCAATAAACTTCTATCACTGATTGATTTCGCTAATAGGTTAGTTTGGCTAACAGTCCTCTGTCGCTAAATAATTTGACAACTGGTTCTATTGCCAATTGAAATGGCGAAAGAACGTGCCTCATCACTCTGTCACCATTTCATTTTACGATTGAGCTCTTGTTGCCAATTCAATCGATGACAGAGCTTTTGGCGACAGAGTATTATTTTTGTAAATTTTTAAGAGTATTTATTTTTGTCATATTAATAAAGAGGTGAGTTATTTTTTAAAAAACTTTATACACACATATATGCATGCATCATGCATGGAGCATGGTCTACATGAGTTGCATGGTTGATCAATGGAAAGAGCGATATTGGTGAGGTTCAATCCGATCGTAGGTTTTACAATGGTGGTAAGATCGGTATCTGATTGAGCCGCGCCAATATCTCTCTCTCTCCTATATCTTGCTTCCTTCCGATCTCAAGTGACATCCATGGCAGGTGAGCATCCTCTATTCGATCGATATTGGCATTCACTTTTTCATCAAACTTAGATGCACAATTAACTGAAAAGGATCAACCCCCAAGTTTGATTGGTATACAGATATACATATGTATATTGATCAGTATATTTCACGTAAGCAATTTGTAGGTTGTTGTTTATGTTCGATAATCAATTATATTATTCTTGGTAATTTTCCGGTACCTAATTCCCCCTCTGTATGCCCTAAGTTTTATGTCGTATATAATGGCAGTGATTCAGTGAACTATTTTGTGAAACAAGCAGTAACTGATTTACTTTATGAATAAATCGACACTGAACAGATCATACGTGCATACATGCATGTAAGACGTGATAATCTCCTCTAGCATTTCAGCCATGATTCTTAACTACCATATCATGCATCAAGAATGAAGAGCATGCGCTTTTTAAGCTCATCTTGTATAAGTGCATTACTTGTTTCATTGTTTGGTTATTCATCGGTTCTTCAGATAAATCTGCGGCAAAGGATAGATCAGTCAAAGGGTTCGAGATGGAATTAACTTCGTAGGTTTTCAGTTCATTATACATTTCTTTTGCTTGCTTGGAAAAGTTTCTGTACGTAGGATTTCAACATGGTTAGTTGAATCGAAGTGATCCTTAATACATACTCAATCCATATTTCTAGGATTTCAATTCCTTCTTCAATTCACAAATGATTCTTTATTTTGTATCATCTCAAATTCTTGCATCTTCCTGCAGGGTTAGTGTAACATCAGTATGTTAATATTTGAACCGTTGTTGTCACCGGCGAAACTTCAAATCTGTGCAGAGAACAAGCTGAAGAACTTTTTCCCCTCTGTGAGGAAGAGCAGATTGTAGAACTAGAAAAATCAGAAAACGATCAGCGTTAGGGGTAGTTTTGGGCTTAATTTAGATGGCCTCTGAGCCATGAGGGTTGACATGGACTGGGCTTAGTTTAATCCATTTAAGTTCAGTTGGGCCACATGCGCGGTTTTGTGAAATCATGGTTTGTGTTAGGGCATACTGGGCTTTGGATAATTATTAGGCCCAATTAGGCCGTGGAACGCTCACAGCCGAAGTGATTTTTCTTAACAGATGAAAAAAACTTCACACGGCTATGGCTTCTTCTTTTCGCAAGTACTAGGACAAATGGCTAAGATTACAGGCATGTTCACATTGATTTTTACTTAATAGCTTTTGACTATGACTGATAAATAATAATAGCCGATAGAAACAACTGATACACAATAGTAACTGATGAATAAAAGTGTATTATGTAAAAAAAAGATGGTGCAACGAAAGACGCTATAACATTTGTACCGTTATGCGACTTATGGAATTGTGATATAATAAGATAATAAAGTACGTTACAATATATGAAGCAGAAGTAGTATCTAATGAATAGTAATAGCTGATAGAAGTGGTTTATAGAAACTAAAGCGTTTATATTGATTTCTATTTTTAAAGTAGAAGTTAAAAATAAAAGGTAATATAAACATGTCAGAATCATCAGGAATTAATGGTCATACGAATCATCTAACACCATCCTCTCGGCTCTTCAGGCACGTCGCACGCAGCTTCGATAGCGACGCGTGATGGCACGGCTCGCGAAGTGCACAACTCCATGAGCCAGCAGCAACCTAACACGTAGCGTGTCAAGCGATATCACCGCCCACACTACACAAAATTTTACCGCAAGAGTGCTGATTCGCTGCAGCCCAATTGCTAAGGCACATCCACCTGTACATCCTAGTGAAAAACCAATGTGTACATTTTTCTACATATTTTTAGCCAACTTTTTTTTAAAAAAGAAAGTGTGCTACGTGTGCCTATGACTTATATGTCCATAATTTACACACAGCAACGCTCTTCACTGAAAACCACTATGCATATTTTTTTTTCCACGTGTTTTAGCCAACTCTCCCTATAAAAAGGTGTAGTACGTGTGCTCTGCAGCATGCCGACGAGTTTGCCCATGGGAGCTTCGGCCATTGTCTTCAGACACTGGGAACCTCGCTCGCCACCCATGTGTTCTCCAAGTGCATTTTAACAGGTTTCTCCAAGTGCAAGTGGCAAGTTTTGTTCACAGCCTCTTATGGTCCATCATGGTAGGGACTAGGGAGTGCTGATCGATCGTGCAGTTAACCAGAAAGCCGGTTAACTTGACCCAAGACTTAATGGACATTGTGCTGGTTCATGCATCTATAACAAGCCACTCGATCGACCCACTCAGCATTGGCCAAGCAGGAGCAGCTAGCCCCTGAAGATCATATGCCAAGCAATGTAACCATCCAAAGAACAGATATACATACTTATATGCCATTCACAGAAGTACTGGACATTCAGGAAAGTTAGATTGCGAAGCATGCGTCTTTTTTTTTCTAGGAACGGCACGTGTACTAGATTGTATGCCTCTGAACAATGGATCGCGTTTGCTCCGAACCTGAATGTACTAGAGCCTGCATTACGTATGCTCCCAATCTCCATTAACTTTGTATGTCTGAACTTCTCTGAATTAATTAAGCTCTGATGTAGTCATGCAGAAGTGCTGAAAGGTGGTTTTATTTTACTACTGCTGGACTGTCTTAAACAAGCTAGCTAAAGACCAACCAGGTCGATGACTTGGAATGAAATGCTGACTCATGGCGCAGAGATCAGGATAGACCAGAAACCGGGTCAGAGATGGCTCGGTCGGTCGCACCACACGCGTCAGCATCGGACCCTATCGACAGGAGTGTAGCTTCTCCCTGGGTTCCCATTTTGCCGCTGACTTCGCCTGAACTTTCGGTCGCTTTCGCCACCTACAGATTCTCTGCATCAATCCGACCTTTACACGTAACAATCTTTGTTGTAGCCATCTTCAGATGCATTTGGATTATCGAACCTCAAAATCCAAGGGATGTTTGGACGGCCATCTCTATTTACGTAATAGTATTTCTTTTATTAATATACACCATCGTTCTTTTTTACTTATTTGTTTTGGACATAGATAGAGCTTAGGGCCTCTAATACATCCTGATCATTATATTTTCAAATTATATATTAGAAAAGTTATTAAAAATATAATGATATAACAATAGTTCCGATGATAAATCTACTAGTATAATTATGTTATGAAATAAATATAATGTTTATTACACACATTCGAAATCAACAAGACCAAAAGGAGTACTAGTAACGATGATTGCCATGCGAAAACGAGGACTTAGCAAAAAAAAATTCTATCGGTAAGTAATATGTTAAAGCCACAAAATATTGCCACGGGCCACCGTCTGTTCGTCACGTCGGCCTCAGCACTTTTCGAAGTCAACTTCCGGAGCGCAAAAATTCTCGCGGTTCTAACTTCCACGCTAAAATCCCATGCGCAGGGCGACCTCCTCGTACGCTAGGCTACCTGGCCGGCGGCGTTTCCGGGACGCTTCCGGATCGACGCCTCGTGCTCGATCATCTATCTATTCGTCTGCAGCTGATCGAATTTCCAACGCCCCCGACCATTAATTCCATCAAAGCTAAAGATCCTGGGCCTAGCTCCTCCCTATATAAACCCCAGAACCCAACACCTGAGCTGCAAACTAAGCATCAGATCACCACACAGGCACGTACTGTAGTACACTGACAACACTCACGTGTGCGAGTGCAGCATATATTCCTTAATCGCCTCGCAAGAATGGCTGCCAAGCTCAGGGCGCAAGCGCCGGGAGCTACTCTTGTCCTGGTGATGTGCCTGCTGGTTCTTGCGGCTACGGTCGCGAGTGCTAGACCGCTTACGCTGTTGCAGAAAGACGGTGAGCGTGCGGTGGAACCGCCGCCGGTTGGCGATGATATCCAGATGGTGGTCGGGACCATGGAGCACGATGGCGACGCCGGCAGCCCGGGGCACAAGTTCATCAACATCGACATGCTAGGCGGGATCAAGAACTCCGGGCCCAGCTCCGGCGGCGCCGGGCATTCGACGCCGGGCACGCCATGACTTCCATAAAAGCAGGGGATATCGACATAGGCTAAATCGTGGCATATATACATGGCATATGCATGCATGCTAGCTAGAAATGATCATACTTAATTATATTGTTCTGTATGCTTGTTTCTTTTGTTCTGTATGACAAAGCAGTACGTAGTAGCTAGTGAAGTTGGATAATACGTATGGCTGGTTTCTATCTGCAGGTGTAAAATTGTAGAGAAGTGTTATAGAATATTCAACTATTTTTAAGGATATAATTAGTTAGAGTTTAGAACGATGGAACTCAATCCAACAGGTCCTCCAAACAAGCTCCCTCCAAAAAAAATGGGTATTGATAAACATTATCCGGATGTTTTCTTTCTAACTATCATCCATATTTGTGACCGTTGGATTAGAGATCCAACGGTCATAAATTCTCCCCGCCCCCTAAAAAAACAATCTCCCCCCTCCAAAAAAAATCTCCCCCCCCCCCTCTCCAAAAAATAAGAGGCTGTTGGATCTCTAATCCAACGGTCCAAAATTTAGATGATTGTTAGGAATAAAATATCTGGGTGATACATATACACACCAAAAAAAATAATCAGAGATGTTGTATCTCTATTCAACGGATCTACTCATACAAATCACCCTAAAAAAATCTGAGATGTTAGATCTCCATCCAATGGATCCATCTATATAAGTCCCTTTCCCAAAAAAATAATCTGAAACGTTACATCTCCGTTTAATGTCTCAAAATTTAACTAATTTTTTTCTCAAAAATAGGTAAATGTTGTATAGACACTTCCAAACTATACTAAACCCAGGGATTCACCCCGAGCAGTGGTAACACCTTAGCTTCTATGCGAAAAGGCCCTCCGGTTTTTCTCTAATTGCGTGCATGTTCTCAGTTTTTGCAGAAAGACTCCTACCTTATCAGCACTTCGTAAAAGGCTCTCTATCTTTTTTAAAAAAAATTACATATAGATCCTCAGTTTTTATTGAGGCCATTTTTTAGGGATAAAACCCGCGGTTTTTCCGTTATTACGTATGAGCCCTTGATTTTTGCCCAAAAATCTTTGCTTCTCTGGAATCACGTAAAGGTCCTCGATTTTTCATGATAAGCTCTTCATGAATTATTAACTCTGTTACTTCGATCCACGTGATAGCTAGTACGGTATGATGTCGTGATTCTGCTGCTAGTTGAGTGATGATCTGGGCGATATGTACAATATGACAGGTGAATATTCTGCTAATGTTCTGAATCTGACAGAGGATTCGTGTGCTAGCTTGTTGGTTAGATCAATCGAAATCTCATGAATTGTTTGGGATAGGCGTCGGCGTCGGAAGGTCAAGATCGAGAGGACGCATCGGGATGACCACGGATGAGCACACGAGCATGACAAACAAGCAGCTATAGCTAGACGGTGTCAGATCGACATGGAAACTAGAATAATTACCTATCGAACAAATCCAGCTAAGACGATCGCGTTGCTGCCATCCAGCCACGATCGCAGAAGTCTTTGCACATGCATTATTCTTACACATGATATAAAATACAAGATGATATATGTACACGGCTGTACTATTTTACGTCTGCGCGCACTATGTGTTGAAAAGTTACTATTATATATAAGTAAAGTTACTGCTAAATACATATGAGTTACGGCCATTGTATAATATTACAACTATAATACCTTTACATATATTTAGCAGTAACTTTTTGACGCTCCTTCCACACTTACGTACAGAATAATAATTATATATATATTGGCGCAGAAGAATGGAACAGTCTGAAAAAAAACTATAATACGTCAGGTGTGCTGAAAACTATTTCGTTGATATTAATTGGAATCAACGGGCTAGTTGGTAGGTTGATGATCCGCCTCAGCACGCCACAAAATTGCACGTCCAAATTCTCGCGTGCTTTTGTCGCCGGAGGACTTACGTAGGTGCGCGCGGCACGGGGTCGTGGGCAGAGACTTCGATCCCTACGGCCGGAAACTGTGCTTGCGCGCAAGAAATTCTGATCCGGCGGGTGCTGCGCCGCGCGCATTTTGTTCAAACTAGTGATATCGCCAAGAAGTCGTCGTGTCTCGTGCTTGTCGCGCCAGGCTGCGACTCGTCTCTCGGCCCAATACAGAGACAGAAGCAGTTAGCAGACCTCAGGTTACCTAGTTATCTGAGTTATAGCCTAAGATTTAAGATCAAATGTTAAAATAATAATAAAAGTACAGCGTTGAAGGATGTGGCTTGCACCAGTGCTGGTTCCACTCCTGCCCCAATGGACAGCTAGTCCACACTACGTAACTGCCTCTTCCGTACATACTAGTCACCTATTTATAGGTTGTAACGAAATTTATTAGATATATAGATAATCATGATATGAAATAGAGCTACTATGACAGTTGAAAAGTGAAGAATGGTAAGAAGTTAAGAATGAGATAATTGGAGAAGAACGGACGTACAATCACCAATTAACTACCAATTTATTCTTTTATAATAGTAATGATACCCTCGCCGGCCGGCCTCACGCTACCACTTGTTGCTCGCCGCCTGTCCGCGCATGTGTTTGCCCGTGAAAACCTCCGCAACTTCGTTAGCCGCGCGTGCGACTCTCCGCCGATTGGGCCGCCGGGAACCTCGCGTGCGCGGGGCGTTGCCTCTGTCGTGAGTGCGGCGTGCCTTGTGCCGCGCCGACCGCGGCTTGGCCGCGCGGTGTTTTGCTTCTACTGCCTGGGGCAGGGAGCGGGACGGTGGGACGGGGGCGGAAATAAATAAGACGGACCGCTACTTCTCCGTGCGACGCGCGCCGAGCTCGGTCGTGGTAGGATCATGATGGCCCGACGACGCAACGCGGGGGATCACCGCCACAGGACCGCCGGCTTAGGGTAGGAAATAACCGGGCTGCACATGCTCATTCTACGAAACTGGGCCAACTGACTCGGGCTGCTGTCTCAACTTTGTTTAACGCCATCACATTCGCAGCTCGCAGACATAATTTTTTTAGTGCTCGACCTCAGTACCGCATTTAGAGGACATAGATATCACGTTATTGATTTTGGATAGGATATAGACTGAATCCAGTCTATATCCTATCCAAAATCAATAACGTGATATCTATGTCCATCCAAATCCAAATACACAAAGTCAATGAATATCCAAATCCAAATGAAGCTATACAAATGTTATGTTGAGGTGAGGACATGGGGCCCACCTGTCTACTTGAGCCGGCTAATTTGCACATGGTAGTTCCTCTATATGTCGAAGTATGTCTAATAATTTTCTTTCGATTTCATAAAACTTTTATTGTGTGAATGCAAGTTAGAAATTTCAAATACTGAACTATTTTCGAAAGCTTCATTTAAAAGCTCGTGGGCCTATTTGTGCACCTGGCCCACCAATCTGTACAAAGTAGCTCCTTTATATGCTAAATCATCTCTAATAAATTTTAGTCAATTTCATGAAACTTTTATGATGTGAATATGAGTTAGGAATTTCAAATATCGATCTTTTTCAAAAGCTTCATATAAAAGCCCACAAGGCCACTGGTGCGCTTGAGCTCACCACTTTGCACAAAGTAGCTCCTCTTCATGTCAAATCATCTCCAATAAATAGCAGTTGATTTCATGAAACTTTTTTGGTGTGAATGCGAGTTAGAAATTTCAAATAACGAACTTTTACAGAAAGCTCCCTACAAAAGCCCATCGGACCCACCTATGCGCATGAGCCCACCAATTTGTACAAGTAGCTCCTCTATACACCGAATCATCTCCAGGGAATTTTTATTGAATTTGTAAAAATTTTATGGTGTGAACGCGAGTTAGAAATTCTAAGTACCGAACTTTTATGAAAATTTGATGTAGACGTGATGTCCATTGGATAGCACATGATCCATCAATTTTTTAGGGGTACAAGAAGATGCAAACAACTCACACCACATGCACACATGCGTGCGCGCCTCCTACACATACTAGAAAATTAATCGGAGACCCCAAGATCTCTAGAGCACGAGCCCTGCATTAATGCAAAATTAATGCAGTAAGAAAGATTCGGTGTTGTGAGAATATCCACTGACTTAGAATTCATAGCGACATTGTCTAAAGAAAAAAGAGAATATCCATTGCCTTAGGGACTCCCCAAAGCCTAATAGCAAATCCTGTGTAGCAATTGATTTACAAAGAGATTCTCTGGCTACCTCAAGACTGTAGTCCTAGTTATGTACCGTATAGTCAGGGTTGTATTGGAGTTGGGTCTACCTCATCGATGCTCCATGTTTGAACAAACATATACTCATATATCTTTGCAAGTGGGCTATTCCACCTAAAGACTTTGTAGTTAATTTATTACGAAAAATTTCACAAACATCATACTTAACCTTTCCTCCTTGTGTGTCTTCCTTGTATATGATATCAAACTGTTCCTACACATTGGAAGTGCATGCCCTGGACCTCTTTGCTCCAGTGCTTGCTGAGACAGATGCGCTCTGGAGCCAAAAGATGGTACTGCTGGAGCTGGAGCCACCTCTGCCTCATGCTTTAGTTGAGGTGTAGCCGTAGGATTCTCAAAGTGTGCAAGGTTATCCGACATGAGACCGTAATCATCAAGATCAAATTGATCCATCAAGAAAACCGCGATTCAAAAATTACAATATTATTAACTACACCTTACTCTAAATAGTTACAAAGTAACAACAATACTCAATAAAAATTTAACATTTTAGTATAGTTACCTCTCTTTTTGAAAGGTGCAGGATTCTGAAATTTCAGCTATTTTATAACTTTACGAATTTTGCCAAATTTTCACAAAATGTATCTTAATTTTCACAACACAAATGAGAGAAGAGATTGAGAGAGGAGTTGCATCTGGATGAGGGAGGGGTGCGTGCCTATTTATAGAAAAAAGTTTTTTTAGATTATTTGATTTTTTTAAAATTTTAAGTCTTTATGACTAAAAACTGTGAAAAAATTTGAAATTCTATGCTCAACCGTGTCTTAGCAGCCCTAACAACTATTTTTAGGTCATGTTGTGCCGTGCTAAACGGGCCTAATGGAGTTGCTGGGGCAAGGCCACAGGGGCCAGGGGTAGGCCGGCAAGGGCTAGGGGAAAGGGGTAATTGGGCAATGGCCAAGGGACCACTGGCAATAGGTTCACTGTTAGTCGTAAGTTTATCATCAGTCGCAAGTAATTCTACTACCGATTGCAGGTAAGTTTATTGTCAGTCATAAGTAATTTTACTGCCAATCACAAGTAACTTTATTGTTAGTCACAAGAAATTTTACTACCAGTCTAAAGTATTTTTACTGCCAAATCACCCATCCATGCTCAGAAAAGTACCGTAATCATAACACAAGTAATTTTATTGATAACTACAAGCAATTGTACTTCGCAACCATAGGAGAGTCGTTGCACTCTTCTTTGCATACCTAGCCTCCTGAGAAGGTTGTACTTGGGGAGGTAAATAGCGTGTCATGCTTGGTCGGGCCGTGCCTTGGCACGATACTGTGAGTGTCGTGTCATGGTGGCTCACTATGCCGAGGTGACAGCACAAGCACGACATAATTAGTTGGACCTAGTTGTTACGATTCATTTATTGTTTATATCGTGCTGTGCCTAGACTAGATTCACAGTATCATATGTGAGACTGGCAGGGTTAGGCCTTACTCAAAAGGGCTTATTTTGAGTGGTTTATGGCTGGAAAGCACTGTAGCTGTCTGAAAAAATATTGTAGCTGACGGTGGCTTATTTGACGTAATTAAATTTTAAAAAAAATAAAAAATAGAAAAAATAGGTTAGCCCGTCACGGACAGTACAAACGAATACGGGAAAAAGACAGAAAAACTCATAAAAAGCTAAAAAACAAAAAAAAACGAAATTATTAAATAGTGAAAAATAAAGCTTAGAGCGAAATGAGTGGGGCCTCAGGCCTGTTCGGCCAGGTCTGGCGACGCATGATGGCACGGTGCGCAAAGTGCACAACTTCCTGAGCCGACAACCAAACACGTAGCGTGTCAAACCATATCACCGCCCCCCAGTACCCAAGTTTACTGCATGCGTGCAGATTAGCTGCAGCCCAAGGGGTAAGGCACATCCACCTTTACATCTTAGTGGAAACATATCAAAAACATCGTAAGCTGAAATTTCAACCCCTTTCGAATCATGGCTATAAATACCATGGTGCATATGTTTCGATTCTTCGATGACGGCGACGTTTGATCCGGTGACTTCTAAGTCCATAATTTATGCATTGGGACTTTCTTAATGGGAAACCAATGTATACATTTTTCTACGTATTTTAGCCGACTCTTATTTTAAAGAGGTGTGCTACGTGTGCCTGTAAGTCCGTAATTTACATATTCACACATCGCAACGCTCTTTGCTGAAAACCATGTATATTTTTCCACGTGTTTTAGCCAACTCTCCTTATAAAAAGGTGTACCACCAGTGCTCTGCATGCCGACGAGGCGACGACTAGTTTGCCCATGGGAGCTTCGGCCATTTTCTTCAGACGCTGGGAACCTCGCTCGCCACCCATGTGTTTTCCAAGTGCATTTTAACAAGTTTCTCCAAGTGCAAGTGGCAAGTTTTATTCACAGCCTCTTATGGTCCATCATGGTAAGGACTAGGGAGGGCTGATCGATCGTGCAGTTAACCAGAAAGCCGGTTAACTTGACCCAAGACTTAATGGACATTGTGCTGGTTCATGCATCTATAACAAGCCACTCGATCGACCCACTCAGCATTGGCCAAGCAGGAGCAGCCCTTGAAGATCCTACGCCAAGCAATGTAACCATCCAAAGAACAGATATACATACTTATATGCCATTCACAAAAGTACTGGAAAATATTTTTCTAGGAACGGCAGGGGTACTGTAACATCCCCCAAATTTTTCATAAATTTGAAAAACAATTGAATTTTCAAAAACTTTTGTAAATTCTCAAACTAGAGCCTAATCCTCACCAATTACTAAGCAAATCACGCACTAATCTTAAAGCAAGCTCCCTCCAACCAGCTGTCTTCGCACTGTCACTGTACCGGCCGAAAATATCCCGTCGTCGCCTCCATCGCTGGCTCTCTCGCGTCTTCCTCCTTCTGCCAGCTCTCCTGCCACCTTGCGAGCTCGTCACCACCTTGCTTGAGTGTTGTGCACGCCTCTCCGGCCTGGCCAGCTGCGCCTGCCCCTTGCCATGCCCTGCCCGGCCGCTGCCCTGCCCCGCTCTCGGTGCCAATCGCCTTCGGGCCTCTTTGAAAGTCAAGGGACCCTTCCGACCTCTCCCTTGCATGCCAGTGAAGCTCTCCACCCACCGAATTCGCCTCTTGTCCCCTCCATTGGCGGTAAGGGCCGAAATCCCCAATCCCATGCCCTAACTCAATTCCAATTCCCCGGCCAACCATTCTTCAATTACTTTTACTGGTAGCTTCTCTGAGCCTCTATGAACCTCCCCAAGCTGCCGCCTTAGCTCCCTAGCCACCCATCTTCTCTGGCGCCGTGAGCCGCCCCACCTCCGCAAACACTCACCGTGGCCAGCTTCGCACGGGCCATCCCAGCCCGAACCACCACTCCCATGACCTCGCCCTAACCTCAAGGATGCTCAAAAGCCAGTTCGATTGTCTAGGGACCTCCTCAATCACTGGCAACTTCGAAAATGGCTGCGAGAGGAAAAGCCTCGCCGCCGGCGATTGCCGCCTCCGTCGAGTCGGCCACCACCCAAAATGGGTTCCCCAGAACTCGAGCTACCCGGCTATGGTCTCGGTCGCCGTCGCGGTTCACTGGAGCGCCACCGCCGCTCGCCGCCACTTCCTCTGCCTCTGCGCGCGCGGGGGAGCTGCGGGAAGAAGACGACCGTGCCACTCGTCGCGGTTGAACCAAGCCGGAGCGCCCACACCCGATGCAACCGACCGGGCCAGCCCGAGTTGATCGCGCCGAACCACATAGCCGAGCCCGAGGAACAGTACCCGACCGAGCCAAAGGAATAGTGACCGACCCAAAGTCCAAAAATTGATGTTTATACTCCCCAGATCCGTTTCGAGCCCGCCAACCCAAATGTCAAGTCCAATTCCCCATATAGCCCTCCTATAAACCTAAAAACCCAATTTAGTGAAGTTTCCATAATGTCTTTATTCTTTTAAATTTTATTATTTTATCATTCCTAGCTCATTTTTCGTCGAGCGTGGAATTAAATTGGTTTTCTTTACTTTGCGCTAGCACGTGACGTCGAGGATCAGCTAATTCAAGAATACGAAGCCTCGGATCAAGGTCAAGGCCAAGAAGATGAAGAATACGAAATTGTCGAAATTATAAGTCCGCAAGGCAAGTCACATGTTTTTGATCATATTGAATCCCATTAAATTACATTATTTATTTAATGTATTTTCATTACTGATAGTTGCGAACTGATAATTGCTTAAAACAAAGATTTAGAATGGCATGCTATCTAGATAATCCTACCACTGATAAACAGCCATGTTTACCTTGATGGCCATATTCACCTTGACAACCCTAGTAAGAATTAACATATAATGTAAATGTATACAATATCATTTCATTCAACATGTTACACTACTAAGTGACTCTGGCCGTTGGCCGGTAGGTTTGAAAAACCCGGATCTAGGGTAGGGTGGTATGGGACGCCGTGCCCTAGACCGGAAATGCTGGTGGGCAGTGTGGGGTAAAGGTGTTGCGCGAAATCGTGCAGCGGTTTCGCCCACTGCTGTACCCTGCAACGTGTCACACTACTAAGGTGGGCCGGTGGCCGGTAGAATTGAAAAACCCGGAGAGGGTAGGGTGGTATGGGACACCGTACCCTAGGCCGGTGATGCTGGTGTGCAAGTTAGGGTAAAAATGGTGTGGAGGTCCGTGGAGGACTTCGTCCACCGCCTTACCCTGAGCCTGAGGCTGCTGACCTCAGGAAAAAGATAAGGACAAGAACCTTGTGCCAAGTAAAAGACACAGTCATCGCCCAACCACAAGTGTTGATACGTCAACCCTGGTCTAGTAGTTGCTCAAGTTCGATTGAACCTCTACAGGCGCAGTCGGGAGGCACCGTGCGAGTCCATACGGAAGGGGCTGAGTAGGGCCGTATGGAAGTTGGTTATGTTATGTGAACAATCTGACCGATCGATCTGAACCTCGATCATGTGTTATGTGAGCCGCACAATAGTAGGCTGAGATAAGTTAGAGGTATGTTGAAAGCCAGCAGTGGCCTGGGCTTATTGAGGAAGTCTACTAGGTAGAGGCTATATAAAAGGATTGAGCAGCGAAAAGCCATGTTTTCTTAATGCCAGACGTGGGTTAAGAAATCTTGTGGGTAAAGCAGGGCAGCTCTGCAGAGTGAAATGAATGGTATTCGAATACATCGTGCTTCCGGTTAATGAAGCTGTGTTAATTGGGTGATTCCAAAAACAAGGCATAAGTAGTGTTTCTGATGTTGTTAAATTGAGTAATGATGAGATTTTATCTGATAACAGAAAACTCCTGATCTTAAGAAGAAAATGTTTTACTTTTAATTGTTTGCAAATAAAACTGCATCCACTTCATAATAAAACCACTATACACCCTCCACTCGAGAACCCTGGCAATTAGTTATATAGTATTTCCACATGTGATTTGCTGAGTACGGGGTGGGAGTACTCAGGCTTGCCGAATTTTCCCCCAACAGATACCAGAAGAAAAAGGAAGCAATTCAAGATTTCGCATTAGGGTTACGACCGCACTCAAGCGTTCCTGTGGAGTTTTCTTCGGCTCTTTTGTATGTAAGTTAAGTTTTGGGCTTGAATGCCGTATTGTCATTAAAGCTGGCCATTAAGTCTTACTTTAATCCAATTAACTCTTTTTAAATGGCTTGTAAGCAGGCATGATACACTGTTAAGCCGCAACAGAACTCCTGGGCTGTTGCAGGCCGTACGACGTCCCTGTACCCAAAAATTGGGGGCGTTACAGGTACTATATGCCTCTGAACAAGGGATAACGTTTGCTCCTAACCTGAATGTACTAGAGCTAGCTAAGGACCGACCGGGTCGATGACTTGGAATGAAATGCTGACTCATGGCGCAGAGATCAGGATAGAACAGAAACAGGGTCAGAGATGGCTCGGTCGGTCGCACCACACGCGTCAGCATCGGACCCTATCGACAGGAGTGTAGCTTCTCCCTGGGTTCCCATTTTGCCGCTGACTTCGCCTGAACTTTCGGTCGCTTTCGCCACCTACAGATTCTCTGCATCAATCCGACCTTTACACGTAACAATCTTCGTTGTAGCCATCTTCAGATGCATTTGGCTTATGGAACCTCAAAATCCAAGGAATGTTTGGACAGCCATCCCTATTTACGTAATGGTATTTCTTTTATTAATATATACCCTCGTTCTATTTTACTTAGTTCTTTCAGAGTTTATGGTTTCTAATACATCCTGTCATTATATTTTCTAAATATGTATTAGAAAAGTTATTAAAATTATAATGATATAACAATATTTTTTATGATAAATCTACTAGTATAATTATGTGACGAAATAAATATAATGTTTATTACTCACAATCGAAAACAACAAGTAAGATCAAAAGGAGTACTAGTAACGATGATTGCCATGCGAAAAAGAGAACTTAACAAAAAGTCTATCGGTAATTCATATGTTAAAGCGACAAAATATTGCAACTCAGAATGATCCGGCCACGGGCCACCGTCTGTTCGTCACTTCGGTCTGAGCGCTTTCAAAGTCCACTTCCGGAGCGCAAAAATTCTCGCGGTTCTAACTGCCACGCGCAGGGCGGCCTCCTCGTACGCCAGGCTGGCTGGCCGGCGGCGTTGAATTTTTTTGCTTTTCTGGGCTTCTCGTGCCTTTTTCTTGTTTGTAAATCTAGCCCTTTTGATGATTTTTTTTACAGATTTAGCCTCCTCCTGAGCATTGATGAACATGCGCTCGACATCAGACGCGTGCTGCGACCTTGGAGCGAGGAAGCTCGGCATAGAGCATGGTCAATCACTCAGCACGAAAGGGCAAGGCCGGGAGCGTCTGGTGGCAGGGTCTGCCGACCTACCACACCACCGGACCACAAGAAGGGGTAGCCAGGGTCTTGCACCCCCGACCGTAGGAAGGGGATCCCGCGCCACCCGGCTGTGGGAAGGGCGCAACATTTGGGTTTTTTTTTCTTTTATAAAGATTGAGGGAGAAATGTGGATGATTGGATCATGATACAGTGGATGAAAAAATCGAGTGAGATTTATGTTTTTCAATTACCCAAGGAATAGATAGTCCTAAAACTATTACATTATGTGTTTCATGAATTTTTCATACCTTCTGTCAAGTCAATAAAGGGTGGTGTGCATATATTCAAGATAGAGAAAGCAGAAGACTCCACGTTAGTTTTTTTATTTTGTTGCCTATACCGGCATCATTTTTGCTATTCTGGATCTGATGGCAATTTTTTTTTTGTAGATGTAGCCCTCTCCCAGAGCGCGAAAGAACCGACGCATGATGCGTGGCCCCTATCGCGTGCCCAAAGATTTTATTGGTTATGATCTTATTGTAGCCACTACCAACTCCAATTTTGCTACAAAGCTTGGAGAATGTTAATGTACTCGAAAGTAGCAAAGTGATGAAATCTTCCGACTGTACCGAAGTTGTGAGGCACAAAACCTGAGATATATTAGCCCTAGAACAATGCATATTGCATGTAGTTGCATAGCATGATGGTTGGGCAAATTGCTTTTGTCAACCTTGCTAGTATTATGGTACACAACGACAGAAGCATCCAGACCATGTAAGAATGTATGCCTTTAGGAGAAAGGAAAAGTATGGCAGGTAGGATAGGGGCTACTGTGGAATAGTTCGATATACTGCATGGATCAGGGCCATTTGCCCTTCCTTTGCAATGTTGGTGTTATAGTCCTCGCCAGCCACCCTTTCGCGCTTCCTCCAGTGCTCCTCCTTGTGAGCCTCGTGCACCCTGTGCCTGCACGCTTCTACATGAGTTTGCATCTCCCATCGGATACACTCACTATGCTCTTCGTTGCATCGCCACTCTTCCCTCCTCTCGCGGTCTGTCTCGACATCCCACTTCTCGCAGGCAAGACGCCACTGGTTGTGTGGGTGGATCTCTTAGTCTATCCATTTGTGAAACGCACATAGCAGATCCAGAGACTATCGGTAGATAGGAGAGGCTGTTAGTACATGCTTTCAAAGAAAAACGCTAGGGGAATATACTATAATCAGCCCTTACCAGCTGGTGGTTGTGCCCCATGTCCCAACGACGGTCAAGGTAACCCCAGGCATAGTTAGCACAACACCAGTAGTACATGCCCAGGCTAAGCCATTGCTTGAACTTAAAATTTTTGTATGTGTCCTCGCACCAACAGAGAGGTGGCGTCTCTTGCGGCGAATACTCGATGGGAATGTTGTGGTAGGGGTTGAAGCTATAGGGGGTGTTGTTGCTCAAGATGCCTCATGCACCAACGGTTCCTCGCGTCGCTCCACTGGAATGACAGCTGTGTCCTATTCTACAACGTGCTCAATGCAGACAACAATCCAACATTACGGTCTGAGATGACAAACACATCTATCTGGTCTTGAACCATTGCTTACTTTACATTTGTTAGGAACCACATCCAGCTATTCGTGTTCTCATTCTCAACAATTGCGAAGGCCACCAGGAGTAACTAGTCGTTCATGTCAGCTATAAACGTGATAAGAATGGTACCTTTGTACTTGCTCGGGTGGCGCGGCCAGGGGCGGACCCAAAGAGACCCGAGTGAGGGCACAAGCCGCCACTCAATTCGCAGGAGCCCAGGTATATAGCCCAAGATTTAATGCTAGTGCCCCCACTCAGCCCAACTAAAAGTCCCTCACTCATCTGTGATATAATGGATGTAGAGGCTCATTCATTGTCTTTGGAAGCCCAAAATGGCAAGACTATTTGCCGGCGAGCAATTTGGTATACTTGGCTGTGGGTGTGTCCCCTCTCGGATTTTGTCCTGGGTCCGCCCTTGGGCGCGGCGGCCTCGTGGCCACCTCCTACGGTCTAATGGCGTGGTAGGTCAGTGAACCCCATCACCGGCCGCGCCCAGCCCTGCCCTTCTGCGCTTGGTGACTGGCCATGCTCCACGCCGAGAGCTTTTGCGCTCCGGAGCCGTAGCACGCGGTACGCGCTTAGAAGAAGGCTAAATTCGCAAAAAAGGCAGTGATCAAATTTGCAAAAAAAAAAAAGCACAAGGGGGCCGGATAAAGAAACAATTTGGCGTTGTTTCCAGGACGCTTCCGGACGACGCCTCGTGCTCGATCATCTATTCATCTGCGGCTGGTCGATTAATTTCCAACGCCTCCGACCATTCCGTCAAAGCTAAGATCCTGGGCCTACCTCCCTATATGAACCCCAGAACACAACACCTGAGCTGCAAACTAAGCATCAGATCACCACACAGGCACATACTGTATTACAGTGACAAACATACGTGTGCGAGTGAGCTTATATTCCCTATTCGCCTCTCAAGAATGGCTGCCAAGCTCAGGGCGCAAGCGCCGGCAGCTACTCTTGTCATGGTGATGTGCCTGCTGGTTCTTGCGGCTACGGTCGCGAGTGCTAGACCGCTTACGCTGTTGCAGAAAGACGGTGAGCGTGCGGTGGAACCGCCGGTGGGCGATGATATCCAGATGGTGGTCGGGACCATGGAGCACGATGGCGACGCCGGCAGCCCGGGGCACAAGTTCATCAACATCGACATGCTAGGCGGGATCAAGAACTCCGGGCCCAGCCCCGGCGCCGGGCATTAGACGCCGGGCACGCCATGGCTAAATCGTGGCATATATAAATGGCATGCATGCATGCTAGCTAGAAATTATCATAATTATATTGTTCTGTATGCTTGTTTCTTTTGTTCTGTACGACAAAGCAGTCCGTAGCAGCTAGTGAAGTTTGATAATATGTGTGCCTGGTTTCTATCTGCAGGTGCAAATTTGTAATTATTCTTACACATGCACACACACATATATAGTATAAATAACATGGGCACCATAGTGCCCAGACTCTATGATTGAGACTTTCTATCCATGATTAAGACTTTTCCATCTATGATTGATTTAGGGGGTGTTTGGGACTGCTCCACTCCATGTTTTTCAGCTCCGCTCCACGTTTTTTAGCCAAACAGGTTCAGCTCCACGCACTCTGTTCGAGGAAAAAAAGGTGGAGTTATGAGAGCACCTAAAGGGGTGCTCCACAAACTCTAGGTTTTTTGTGGAGCTGCTACACGGTAGAGTTTGTGGAGCAGTCCCAAACACCCCCTTAACATGTTAAATCAATGACTTCCTTTCCAAATCGATGTCTTTTTGAATTAATGAATATTAATGGGTTTGCCTAATATATCATATACCATTGCATTAGCACGCATCTATAATTGGCATATACTACAATTCGAATTTTAGTTTAAATTTATTTGAACTAGTTAGTAAACGGGTTAAATTCGTCATCCAAATATTTCATTTTTTTGCACACGATATATAGAGAAAATATCTATTTTAGTGCCTAGGCACCTTGGTGCCCTAGTTAATTCTACACATATATATTATATTGGCGCATAAGAATGGAACAGTCTGAAAAAAAGCTATAACACGTCTGGTGTGCTGAAAATTATTTCGTTGATATTAATTGGAATCAATGGGCTAGTTGGTAGGTTGATGAATGATGATCCGCCTCAGCACGCCACAAAATTGCACGTTCAAATCCTCACGTGCTTTTGACGCCGGAGGACTTAACGAAGATGCGCGCGGCACGGGGTCCTGGGCACAGTGTTTGCCAATAGGTCTCCTTATTCTCCTTGATGAGAACCATCCTGTCTGTCAGAGAGAATAGTGTTGGGTTGATCTCGGCTAACTAACCCCGAGATTTCAGGGAGGTGATGCCTCAACTCGCGCCATGATCGGAAGCGCTAGCAACTAACCCTTGGTTTCGGTCCCGGACACCCAGCGCCAAACAAAAGGAGGGTTTCGGCAGGCCTTTGCCGGAGCGCGTTGTCCTAAGCCTCTCTAACCCTATCAAGACCCGATCTCTAACGGGCGCTGCGGTGGACGAAGGCCGAAGCACTTCTCCGACCACGGCATCAACTTCACCGACGCCGGCCGACCACAGCTTCACCGATTTCGGCCACCCCTACATCGACATCACCGAGCACCGACCCTCATGGCATCGCCGACTACGGGTATGTAAGATTACGCTTCCGCTCTAAAGATTAAGTTAGGTGTTCATGCTTTGATCTAGGGTTATGCCTAATGATTCATGATTAGACTTAGACTTAATTCTTACATTTGGTATCAGAGCATCCCCTAGGATCACATGAACCCTAATTGAACGCTAACCGAACTCGGGATCATGTTTAAGGGTCGGATCTAAAGTTTTTATGGCTCGGCTTAGCAATTAGAAGGAGGGGATCTAACGGTTTTTAGCAAAGAAACCCTAAGAAAATCCCCAATGTCAAGATCTCCCGAACCCTAAATCCCCAAAAATCAAATGAACAAAATTTTGGATCGGGAGTGGGAAGAAGAATAAAAAAAAGGGGGGGGAGGAGGGCCTCACGGTTTTTCGCTGGCCACCGCCGATTGTGGCCGTCGCCGTTTCGGGCCGCCGCCCCGGCGGCTCGGGACGCCTCCCACCGTGCTCCGCTCGGGGCCGCCGCCGCCCCGCGCCGTCACGCCGCGTTGTCGCCGCCGTGCGCCACTGCTCCTCTGCGCCGGGCGCCGCCGCCGACGCCTCATGATTAGTGCCGCCGCTTCGCTTCTTGCGGGCGCCGCCGCCGATGCCGCCTCATGCTGATGCGCGTCGCCGCTCCGTGTGGGCGCCGCCGCCGCCGCCGCGCGCTGCTGCTCTCCTCGGAGGCCGCCGCCGCCTTGCGCCCCGCCGCGCCGCTCCTCTTCGCGCCGCCGCCACCGCTATTGTCTCCCGTCCGGGTTTTTCGCGTGGAGGCCGGCGTGTATGGGGCTAGGGTTAGGGTTTTCGGGGTGATATCCCTGCCGTGCGCGCGCTTGGCCGTTAGATTTTATCCAACGGTGCGTGCGTAAAGCTCCGTTTTTTGTGTGGGCCGCGCGCGATTCGGCCTGCGCGCATGAGTTTCGGGCCGCCCGAGCACGCGTGCGTGGAGTTGATGGGTCGCTCGCGTCCACTAGGTCGGCCAGCACGCACAAATGTTTTTTGGGCCCCGCACGCGGTGGTTTTTGGCTCGTGTGTGGGAATTTTAAGCCACGCGCAGATTTCAGGCCGAGCACAATCAGGCCGCGCGAAGGATCTTAAGTTGGCCTGTACGGGCATTTCAGGCTGCGCGCTGCGCACGTTTTCCAGCCGGGCTGCTGCGTGCGTGAGAAAATTTTTGTGGGCTGCGCGCACATGTTTTGGGCCGGCATTTTTAGGCGCCTGTGCGGGAGATTTTTTTTTGGGCTATGAAGTTTTTTTTTGTGGGCCGAATGTATGTTTTTGGGCCGTTTCTTGTGGGGCCGGCTGCAGTAATATTTTTTTTACAGTGCTTTTCTTATGCTTTAAGTCTCCTTTTTGTGCACTGTTATTAATTATTTTCAGTGGCCTAAATTTTGATGTATGATTACCATATTATTATGTATAATCTCTGATTAAAATTGAACCAACGGGATATTTTAATCTTGAGATTTTTATGATTAATTTTGGCATTATGTACACATATGGTTATATTCTGACCAACGTTGTTTATAATCATATGTCGCCATATTATTATGTTTTGTCTCTAATTAAAATTGAACCAACGAGATATTTTAATTGGAGATTTTTATGTTTTTGGCATTATGTATGCATATGATTACATTCTGACCAACGTTGTTTGTAATCATGTGTCGCCGTATAAAATTATTGAGTTCCTTTTCATTTTCTGCCCAACGGTGATATGAATTGGAACTATATTTTGCATGTTACTAATCAGACCAACGTCGGGTTAATTACATGTAATATATATTTAAGATATTTCTAAGTTTTGCCCTGTATTTTGAAATCTAGCACTTAATGCATCAAACGTTGCCGCCATAAAGAACGAATTCATGTTGTCCTTGATGTTTTGGATCTTGACTATACCTTAAGGGTAACCGTTCCCATTCCTCCCACCAAAGGTGAGGAATTATGATGAAAAAAAAATTTACGAGGCTAATGCTGAAAAATGGGAGCGGTTTTAACCGCTTATCACTAATGATTATGAAGACCTCTATTTTAGTCGGGATTAGGGGAGCAATCCTCGATTCCGAAAATCCTAAGGATAAGGAGTACTTGGCTTCAATCGAGGAGAAATTTAAAGACTCCACTAAAGTTTATGCCAGTACCTTGATTCAGAGGCTCTTAACCACTAAGTATGATGGGTCGGGTAGCATAAGAAAGCATATCATGATGATGACCAATATGGCTGAAAAACTCAAGGGGATGGACATGGCAATATCTGATGGTTTCCATGTCCATTTTATGTCCTCTCTTCCTTCTGAGTACACGGCTTTTAAGATTAATTATAATGCTAAAAAAAAGATTATGCTCTTCAAATTGGTGGCTCAAACAAAAGAAAGTTCCAAGGGGACTTCAAATTTAAGAAAAAGCTGCAATTTTCCCCAAATTAAGACAAATCAGGGCCTAAAGTGCACAATGCACCTAAGCCTCATGTTGCTCCCGCTGGAGCTTCTAAAGGGGGATGTCTTTTCTGCAAGCAGCCAGGGCATTTCCAGAAAGATTATGTGTGATGCTAAGCATAAAAATAATGATGAGACTTCTTCGAAACTGTGGTACTGTCGTTTAGGCCACATTTCGAGGGGGAGAATAGAGTGTCTCATTAAAGAAGAAATTCTCCACCCATTAGATTTCTCTGACTCAGACCACTGCATTGATTGCATTAAAGGAAAGCAAATAAAGAAGGGAGCTACTCACAGCACAGGACTATTAGAATTAATCTATACTGATATTTGTGGTCCTTTTCCTGTGACATTAGTGGATGGTTTTGATACATTTATCACATTCACTGATGATTTCTCCCGTTATGGTTATATCTTTCCCATTAAAGACCGATCTGAATCACTTGATAAATTTAAGATATTTAAGACTGAAGTTGAAAATCAGCACAACCTAAGAATTAAAGTGGTAAGATCGGATCGTGGGGGAGAATATTATGAAAGACATGCCTCTTATGGGCAAATATCTGGCCCTTTTTCGTTAAGTTCCTTCAGGAAAACGGCATCTTTGCCCAGTATTCTATGCCGGGCGAACCTCAGCAGAATGGTGTAGCTGAAAGACGCAACCATACACTTATGGATATGTTATGGAGTATGCTTAGCCATTCTAGTTTACCAATTGGCTTGTGGATGGAAGCACTAAAGACAGCCGCACGTATTGTTAATCGGATTCCCAGTAAATCAGTACCTAAAGCACCTTATGAATTATGGACTGGGAGGAAACCGAGTATGAAATACTTACGAGTGTGGGGTTGTTGTACTGAAGCTAAGTTATTTAATCCACACATTGGAAAATTAGACCTTAAGGCAGTAAGTTGCCATTTTATTGGGTACCCCGAGAGATCCAAAGGGTATCATTTTTTTATTGTCCTGATAGGATAACTAAGTTTGTAGAAACAAGGCACGCTGTGTTCTTAGAAAATAATGAGGACCTGGAGCCCAGGAAAATAGATCTCGAGGAGAAGCGGGTTTATGTTCCATCACCGCTCATCCTAGAGACTTTTATTCCTGTGCCTCAGGCGGTTGCACCTCCAGTAGAGAATACTGTTGTTGTACCCACTGTTGAGGTCTCTGAAATTCCTAATGTTACACCTAATGATGAGCCTCAGCAGTCTCCTGAAATAACTAATGAACCTCTTAGAAGATCACAGCGGGAGAGAAGATCTGCCATCCCAAATAATTATGTTGTCTATATGAATGAGGATATTAATGATATAGGGAAGGTAGATGATCCCACCTCTTATAAAGAGGCCATAATGAGTGAATATTCTTCTAAATGGCTTGGAGCCATAGAGGATGAACTAAAGTCTATGAGCACTAATGATGTATGAGACTTAGTAGAAAGTCCTGACGGAGTCAAAACAGTAGGCTGTAAATGGGTCTACAAAACTAAGCGTGACTCTAGGGGAAATATCGAAAGGTTTAAAGTAAGGCTTGTAGCAAAAGGCTTCTCACAAAGAGAGAGGATTGACTATAATGACACATTTTCTTCTGTCTCAACTAAAGATTCATTCAGAATTGTTATGGCACTTGTAGCTCATTATGATTTAGAGCTGCATCATATGGATATTATGATGGAATTTCTTAATGGCGACTTGCAAAAGAATATTTACATGGCTCAACCGGAAGATTTTGTCATGGAAGGCAAGGTGCATATGGGATGTCGACTTAAGAAATCAATTTATGGCTTAAATCAAGCATCGAGGCAGTGGTACCTCAAATTCAATAAGATAATGAGTTTTGGATTTAAGGAAAATGAAGTTGATAACTGAATATATGTTAAGTTCAAGGGGAGTAAATTCTCCATCTTAAGTACTTTATGTGGATGATATCTTATTGGCCAGCAGCGATAAGGATATGCTGTTTGAGACCAAGAGATTTCTTTCATCTATTTTGATATGAAGGATCTCGGTGATGCCTCTTATGTTCTTGGCATTGAAATTCACCGAGATAGGTCCAAAGGAACATTAAGTTTATCTCAGAAGGCATACATTGACAGAGTACTGAAGAAATACAATATGCATAAGTGCTCTGGCTCGCCTGCTCCTATTGTTAAGGGCAATAAGGTTGGGACATTTCAATGTCCGAGGAACCAATATGAAACTGATCAGATGAAGTCGGTTCCTTATGCTTCAGCTGTCGGAAGCATTATGTATGCTCAAGTATGTACACGCCCTGATTTAGTTTTTTTTTTGTAACCGGGATGCTTGGCAGATATGAGTCAAATCCAGGACCAGACCACTAGAAAGCCGTTAAGAAAGCTTTGCGTTATATGCAAGCTACTAAGCATTTCATGCCCACATATAAGTTTTCTGATAACCTTGAAGTTATTGGTTATTCAGATTCAGTTTTTGCGAGATGTGTTGATACTAAGGAATCCACGTCAGGTTATATCTTCACACTCAGGAGGAGCTTTCTCGTGGAAAAGCTCCAAACAAACCCTTACGGCATCTTCAACGATGCAAGCTGAGTTTTGTGGCATGATATGAGGCTACCAGGCAGGCTGTATGGCTTAAGAACTTTATCCCGTGATTGAGAGTGGTAGACAGCATTTCTAGACCACTCATTCTATACTGCGATAATCAACCCGCAGTTGTCTATTCGAGTAACAACAAGTCAAGTGCAGCTGCCAAGCATATTGACATAAAGTATCATGTTGTGAAAGATAGAGTCCAGGATCAAACAATTAAGGTTGAGCATATTGGAACTAAATTTATGCTTGCGGATCCGCTTACTAAAGGCTTACCACCCAATAATTTTGTGATCATGTTGCCGGCATGGGTTTATTGGAAAGCCTCTGATTCTGGATAAAAGGACCTTAAAGCAAACCAACTCCCATTAAGTATAATGAATATCCATTTCAAGATAGGATAGTACACTATAGGTACTGGAGTTGTACGGCACTTAATTAGCCATGCAACACATTGTCTTGGTATGCTGTTTTATTGAGAATGGGCTTATGATGTTAGCCTTACGATCAAAGGGGAGAATGTTGGGTTGATCTCGGCTAACTAACCCCGAGATTTCAGGGAGGTGATGCCTCAACTCGCGCCATGATCGGAAGCGCTAGCAACTAACCCTTGGTTTCGGTCCTGGACACCCAGCGCCAAACAAAAGGAGGGTTTCGGCAGGCCTTTGCCGGAGCGCGTTGTCCTAAGCCTCTCTAACCCTATCAAGACCCGATCTCTAACGGGCGCTGCGGTGGACGAAGGCCGAAGCACTTCTCCGACCACGGCATCAACTTCACCGACGCCGGCCGACCACAGCTTCACCGATTTCGGCCACCCCTACATCGACATCACCGAGCACCGACCCTCATGGCATCGCCGACTACGGGTATGTAAGATTACGCTTCCGCTCTAAAGATTAAGTTAGGTGTTCATGCTTTGATCTAGGGTTATGCCTAATGATTCATGATTAGACTTAGACTTAATTCTTACAAATAGTTGCAACTCTAGAAAACAGCAAAAGCCACCAACCGGATGGCAAGACTTGGTGAATGGAGATTGAAAAATAAACCTGGTAAACAACATCATTCATCACGTCAATATCCAAGCAGAATTTTTCTAAAGGTGAGCATCAATGAGTAGGATTACTAACCTGGAAAAACTGTCTTGTGATTGTGAACACCACAAAGTACGCAATTCGTAGTAGCATATCTTCGCATGGTCAAAGGAGCCAGTACATCATAAGAGATTCTTTTGAACTTTGAATTCCTCCAGCAGTCCAAGTAAAAGCACCAGTGTTCCAAAAGCCATTCTAGATGAAGAAACAATCACGCTACCACTACCTTCTATATAGGGTTTTGCCTACGTTGAAACATCTACTTTATGAAAACTATCCAATTTTAACTCAAAATTGGGGTTCGCAAGCTGCAATTTTCGTTTTGCATCTTTTGGGCAACATTTTCTCGATTGAATTTACAAAACCATGAAAAACCAGGCAAATTAGGTAGCAACAAATGTAGCATTTATTTTGTTGAAATGGACTACTTGTCTATTTCCAGTGGGTCAAAGGCCAAATATACAAGGTACAAGTGAGAGAAAATAAGTAATGAATACCCTATACAAAGTAATAATCTTGTACAACCAATACATGTCTAACATCCCCTTAAACTCATAGTGGATTGGAAACTCTAAGTTTAGAGAGGTAGAAGCTATGGTGAGCTCTTATGTGTGTCTTAGTGAAGAAATATGCTAACTGAAGCTCTTAATGCACATATTGAAGAGCAATCACTTGTGCCTGTACCTGCACATACATTGAGCGAAAGTTCTTTCTACAAGTCAGTGATGATGCTATCATCAATTGTTTTCGAAGTATGAAGTAATGTCGTATTAAGTTGTAATTTGTTTTTCAAAAAATTTGTGACGTTGGTTGCAGCATGATCATATAATTTGTTATATTTAAAATGTTGTACTATATCATATGAATTTGTGTTGGAATGAATATATCTTAAATTTACATCTTTATCGTTAAAATTCTCACTCTGCCACTGACGTCAGGTTACCTACCTTGCCTGGTTGCGACTCGTCTCGCCCCAATGGACAGATAGTCCACCACACTACGTCACTACCTCTTCCGTACGTCTTCCGCTCGCCGGCCGGCCTCACGCCACGACTTGTTGCTCGCCGCCTGTCCGCGCGTTCGTTTGCCCGCGAAAACCTCCGCAACATCATTAGCCGCACGTGCGACTCTCCGGCGATTGGGCCGCGGGGAACCTCGTGGGCGTGGCGCGCCTTGTGCCGCGCCGGCCGCCGGAGCGCCGCGCGGTGTTTTTCTTCCACTGCCTGGGGCTGGGAGCGGGACGGTGGGAAACGCGGCTGGAAAAAGGGTGTGAGGGGGCGGAAATAAGATGGGCCGGTACTTCTCCGTGCGCGGCGAAGTTGGTTGCAACAGGATCATGATGGGCCTACGACGCACGCGGGGGATCACCGGACCGCCCACTTAGGGCCGGAAAGAACTGGTCTGCACATGTTCATTCTGCTAAACTGGCCCAACTGACTCGAGCTGCTGCCTCCACTTTGTTTAACGCCACGGCATTCGCAGCTCGCAGACCTATTTTTTTTAGGGCAAGACCTCAATACTGCATTTAGAGGTGCCAATGGATGAATATCTAAATCCAAATCAAATCCAATTTTAATTTTATTTTTCCTATAAATAAAAAAAATTTGCACTGAGTTCGGTTCCACTACAAGGCCAGGCCAAGCAATCGTCGTTCTTATATAAAAAAAAGAAACATCCAGTAAAAAGGTCGCGCTGAAGATCCAAAAATGCGGGAATCAGAAGGACGAAGAGGTTTTGGACCGCCTTAGCTGTTTGGGCCGGACTAGTCTACAGCCTTCTTTGATGCTGGGCCTCCTGCCTGTCCTCCCACTTTGGTAACGTCTCTTGCTAAAAAGAGGAACGAACGGTGGAAAGTTGTCTCTTCTCGTGTGCCGGCAAGCAACGAAAACCCTTTCGCGGCTTCACTCAACGCGTAGCTTTCTACGACGAAGTGTGCTAAGAACGAGAGGACAACGAACCGAACCGTGCTCCTCCTCCTCGATTGGGCTTGCCCTCGTGACGAAGCGGCCGTTTCCTTTCCTACAACACGTATACTTCGCTAGAAATGCGATAGAAGAGTCCAGCCCAAGAGGAAGTGCTGTAAGAGCATCTCCAACAGTATGAGTCAGTTACTAGTTCTAAGACAACTTCTCCAATAGTATTAACTTTTAGCACATAGCTCATAACATAAATAGCCTCACATGGCACTCTCACATAATCTTGGAATGTGTGTATGAGACTAGCTCTTGATCAAGAGATAGCTTTTCTCTCTCTTCTATTAAAATATGAAATAATATGCTTAAAGCTAGCTCATAAGGCACTATTGGAGACGCTCTAAGGGCAACGGATCAGGAAGGAAGAGATATCCCATCCTAGACGTGTCGCACGACAACTACTCAAGGCCGGATCTTTTGTGTACTTGTATGAATTGTGATGAGGAAAAGGGAAAGGGGTGAGAGCAAACAACGACATGCGTTCAGTAGTGCCATGTGGGCCAATCGATCTATATCGTAAATTGGCAAGTTTGGCAGATTGTTGTGTGGGTAGCGCTGCTTCGTCTGCCCAATTTGTTCAGAATTTACTTGCTACTGTGTTTTAGAGGTGGATTTCCATTGCATGATGCATCGATTCCTTTCCATTTTCCATTTGCGTGCCTGTCTACATGATTATATGCTCAGATGCAGAAACGGCAGTTTTTCGTTCAGATCCATCGGACAGATTTGGTAACAATAATGGTGAATCCTGAGTTGCGCAATTCACCACCCTCTTTCCTTCCATTTCTTTCCTGTACAGAAGAAGCAGTGCATTAGATTAGCTTTGCCCTGTTCTTTCCTTTCCTCTTCCTCTTCCCTTCTCTCCTCTTTTCTTTTTCTTCCGTTTCTAACTGCTGTTTCAGTTTCGCAGCAGTAGGAAATAGAAATAACAAGACTTTGGAACGGCGGTACAGATCCTAACAAATGAAGCAGATTTGCTAAGAACAGGACACGATTGTCCTAGATTGATTAATCCAACCATCCAGCTTTGTTGTCCCCTCGATGGTTTTGCTTCTTAATTACTGCATCCTCCCGAGTCCGCCGACGCGCTCCGCCGCCGCCCGCATCACGCCCTCCATCAGCTGCGGCAAGAACAGGTCGGTCCCGCAGGCAGCGGCGCACCCGGCGCGCGCCCCGACGTTCGCCATGTACTTCTGCACTTCGGCGCGGATCATCTCCTGCATCGCCGCCATGAACTCGGGGCTAAATGGGTATGACGGTGTGGTGGCCACCGGTGGAGGCAGTGGGGAGGGCGAGGGCGGTAGTTCCTGGAAGCGGCCGTGGGCGTTGTCGTGGTTGAACCCTTGGCCCATGCCAGGGAGGGAGAGGGAGAGTGAGGTGAGGGGGTCCTCCTCGTGCCGCCGGCTGATGGCGCAGTCCACCGGCTCGAACCCGCCGGTCCGCGCCACCGGGCGGTAAATCTGCCCGAAGGCGCCGCCGCCGTGGCTGAGATCGCTGCGGTCCGACCCGGACCCCGACCCCGACGGGCTGTCCGGCGCGGGGCTCACACGCTTGCAGGGCCGCTCGAACTCGGCGCCATCGGTGACTCCCGCCGAGGCAGCGGTGGCGACGGCGAGCTTTCGCTTGAGGGAGCAGTTCCAGTGGTTCTTAACGGCGTTGTCGGTGCGGCCGTGAAGGAGCCGAGCGATGGCGGCCCACCTGTTCCCAAGCCGCGCGTGAGCGCGGAGGATGGTGGCGTCCTCCTCCGCCGTGAACGGCCGCCGCTCCACCTGCGGCGAGAGCTGGTTGCACCACCGCAGCCGGCACGACTTCCCGGACCGCCCCGGGATCTCGCGCCCGATCGCCGTCCAGTTCCGCGCGCCGTGCAGCTCCACGAGCCGCCGCAGCGCGTCGTCCTCCTCGTTGGTCCACGGGCCCCTGATCCTGTCGCACTCCGCCTCGACCCCTCCTCCCATGGCTGGCGGCACAAGAAGGCTAGGACGTCGACGACGACTAGTTGGCGTTGCTAGTGGCGGAGCGAGAAGGTGTTTCGTTTCTTTCGGTTCGTGCCTAGTTGCGACTTGCGAGTGGTGAATGGTGTGGACTGAGGATGTTGGAGATATTGGCATATTGCGATGGGGAAGAGGAGGGTATTTATAGCGGCGGGGCGACCGGGCGCGGCCGGTTACCGGACAGGCAATACAGCTGGCACCCGCTGCACGCGTCGCGAGGCCCGGCGCCGCCTCCTACCCGGGGCGCTTGTCGTTTTCCGAAACCGTATGCCATGCGGGACCATCTCCCTGTGGGCCCCGTGGATCAGCGATGGTTCCTTGCTTGACGGGTGGTGTGGTTCGGCAAGGGGCGGTTTGCCTCGGTGGATTCGAAATTTGAACCGTGACTTTTGTTTCGTACGTGGGGCATTGGGAAACGGCAGGTGCCGTTGTGAGTGAGCTGGCCAGGGCGGGGCGGGGAAACGGCCAACGGAGTAGTACGAGCGGTACAATACGCATGGGCGAAAGCGAAACCTGCAAATCCGGTAATTTTGGTAACCCTAACGGCCTCTGTTCCACGTCTGGTTTTGCAGCTAAAATCCTCCTCGCGTACATAAACGTCCACTTCGATTCAAAAATTAAAAAAAAGAATTGCTGATCATGAACAGCAGCACTAGACGGGAGCGAGTCATCCCTCGAATCAAAAGTCTTGTCATCTCGTCGTTTTGCATCGATAACAGGACAAGGGAGAGAGTAGAGTGGGACTCGAAACCACCGCGGGAAAGCAACGTCGCACTACTACGTACGCGCCTGCCAAAACCACACGAGATGCGTCCGCTGCATCCACCCGCCCGGACGGACGGTCGGGGTGAACGATCCATTTCCCCTCGGCCCCCGCACGGCGCATACACTGCACCCCAGCGCGAACTGTCCCCATCCACAGCTACTCGCAACAGTCCAAAGCCCAAAGCATCCCCACCCGCGCAGGCCCCACCACCACCGTACAGGTGTACCGCTCGGTACGTACCTCCCCCTCCCTCGCATCGCATCGCGGCTCGACCTGTCCCTCTCCCAGCAACACCCCGCGCGACCAGTTGCCATGCCAATGACTGGTGGGTCCGGGAGGGGTTGGACCCGCTCGGCAGTTAGTGTACTGTGCGTGAGTGCGGGAGGGGATAAGGACGGTCCACGGCCAGGCTGGAGCGCACCGTTTTTTTAGAAGCGGCGCGGTTTCGTGGGAAACTGGGGAAGCAGTTGCTCGTGAGCCGGACAGGAGTGATGCACAGCTGTGTGAGTGCGCCGCGGCCGCGCCACGTATACCCCCTGTGGCCCTGTCTCCACTCTCCACTGCGCCTGAGCCGTTGAATCGTGAGACGTGACACCGCGGCAGTTTCATCCCCGAAAACTATGGATTCTCACTCATTTCCCGCAGAGCGATAACTGAAAGCAACGGCACAGTGCAATACAGTGCGACTCCTACCATGGCTTCTCCAACTACCGCGGCCAGCGGCAGTGTCACCATCGTCTGCACCGTGCAAACACTGTAGGTCTCTGCAGGACTGACGTGTGGGGCGGTAGAAAGGGAAGTGTGTGAGTGATCAACTGGTCAGACGTGGAACTATCACGGTTGTAAAAAATTCTACCGTGTAACGTTGGCACGAAACTAGTTGTGTAACAATCTAATCGAGCGATGAGAAAGTACTATGGCATGTATCAGATAACACTGTAGCGTTATAGCGAAACGTTAGGGCTATTTGGTGAGGTGCTCAAATTCTTTGCCACACCTTAGCAAGTCTAAGAGAATTTTGCCACACTTTTTTGAGTCATTGACGTGTGGGATCTAGTTTGCAGGAAGAGAATCTTGCCATAACTGTGACTGTAACCAAACAGCTCCCAAAGTTGATCAAACTTGCCTAACATTAGGTGTGGTAAACTGTGGCTGGCAACCAAACACCCCGTTGTGCACCACAGAAAAAAGACATTTTTTGCGCTATAGCACTGCGTCACAATATTTTTGGGATTTTTTTCTGTACTACAGTGTTTCATGCCATATGTCAAAACCTAATTAACTTGTTACACAACTTGATTTGTACACTGTTACACAGTAAAATTTTTCTGGTCAGCGACAATGTCATCATTGTTTACACCATGCAAACACTGCGGGTCTCTACAGGACTGACGTGAGGGGTGTGTGTGGAGTTGTCCGGCCTCTTCTTTTTTTTTTAATAAAATCTATTTTTATTTTTTTATAATAACTAACTTTTAAATAAAGTATCTTCTAAGATATATTTTACAATTAATTGTAGTGCATAAATTATTTTATTTATATCAATAAAAATTACACCGTATTCTATTTTATAAATAGTTAAAAAAATTATAAACCAAAGCTAAAACTCATAAATCGAGTTAAAAATAACAGACCTGTCAACTGTTCAGCCGTGGTCACGCGGTTGCCGAGGGGAGGCCAGGCTGGCGAGACTCGGACGGCCCCCCGCCCCCCCGACACGAGCCGGTACTACGAACTGCCGTTGCCAACCAACCACCGCCCCAGTCGAGTCCGCCACCACCGTCTCCGCCTGCGCGCGCGCGCCCTGGATGTGGCTGCAAACTCCGGGTATAGTTGGCGCCCGCGGCGGGCAGCTTCCTCGCAGCTTCATGGGGCGCTTTCTTCAATGCATGTGATCGCTTTAGCTGTGAAGCCGAGGATTCTCTGCCTGCTGATCCAGCCCTAGTCGCGCTGTCATGTCATGCCGTGCGGGCGATGGTACTACTGCACTGCATCGATCGTCTCGTGCATTAGGATATTTGTCGATGCTCGATGGCCTGGCCGCACGGGGCACGAGGGGCGACGTCAGAGGACGGACGGATCCGCGGTTCGATTAGAATACTGATTTCTCATGGATGCTACTGTGGTAGTATATTGTTGTGGATGCACGTATCGGCAGATCTGAGAGTAGAGAGAGGCCGACGTTAGGTGGTACTGGGGCATCGTGATTCGCGAGATGGCCGTTCTGTTCGTGAATGGTTTACTTTCGGGAAGGGAAGGTAGGACAGGCAGTTGGTCAAGACCAAGCCAGTAGGCAACTCGCCACTACAGTAGTACGGGTTTATAAGTTTAGTGTTACGATTTTTTATTATAACAATTAAAAATATACTGTATCTATTGTTATATTTTTTTTACGTAATTAAATTTTAAAAATAAAATAATAATAAAAAAGATTATATCATTACAAACAATGTAAAAGAGAGAGAAAAAAGACAGAAAATTAAAAAAATTGAAAAACTAGAAACCAAAAACAGAATCGTGTTGGAGCACGACCGTAATCATGTATTCATGTGAGCTCCAGATTCCCTTTTGGGATGGGCCACCGGCCACGCCACGTAATCACTGGTGAAAAATCCGTAAGTTTTAGGGCATCTGTAGTGCATGAAAATAGAGTATCATAAGCCATCTTAAGGTCGACTTTATACATTACAGGGGTGACCTTAAGCAGGCCATAAGCAAAAAATGCTTGAGGCTGGTCCTCAAGCTAAAGACCTGGCCACAAGCATTAAAATACAATTTTCTTTACATATATTGTTTTCTCTCCCCAACTACCAACTGCAACATCCCCTTCTTTACAGCCGACGGTGGCCTCAAACGTTGTAGCGTCAGTCTTAGGGCATCTCCAATGGTTATAGCTAGCAACTAACTATAAGACTTCCACATCATCTATATAGTACACACTAAAACTAGTATTCTAAAGAACTATTTATAAGGATAGCTATTTGATGCTTACATGCACACACAGAATTTATAGAGGCTGCCTCGTTTGGCGTTACAGACTAGTGCTTAAGGAAGAGCTGGCTCGATTTTTTTGCATACTCTCTTTCCTCCACATAGGATATATGCTGATGTGTACATGCATATAGCTAGCTGACTCAGACCATTAGAGATGCCCTTAGAGCAACTCCAGCAGTAGCCCTCAAAACAGGGCCCCTACTTTTTATTTGAGGGCTCCCCCTACTTTTGAGGGCCCTGTTTTCTGGGCTGCACTCCAGCAGGAGCCCTCAAAACAGAGCCCCTACTTCTCAATTCCCTCTATTTCCTCACACACTATATGTATATGTATAGGACAAAAGCACAATACACAATAAAATATTTATGATTTCACAATGAGGGACAATATTTAAATATATGAATTCAAATACGAATATTCAAATTTAAATTCAAATTTGTTCCGAATTTAAATTGAAAGCACAAAGTTCATCACATAACATTAAAATTTGTTCCGAATTCAAATATGAATTCAAATACGAATATTCAAATACGAATATTCAAATTTAAATTCAAATTTATTCCGAATTTAAATTGAAAGCGCAAATATGAATTCAAATACGAATATTCAAATTTAAATTCAAATTTGTTTCGAATTTAAATTGAAAGCACAAAGTTCATCACATAACATTCAAATTTAAATTCAAATTTGTTCCGAATTCAAATACGAATATTCAAATTTAAATTCAAATTTGTTTCGAATTTAAATTGAAAGCACAAAGTTCATCACATAACATTCAAATTTAAATTCAAATTTGTTCTGAATTCAAATACGAATATTCAAATACAAATTCAAATACGAAATATTCAAATTTAAATTCAAATTTGTTCCGAATTTAAATTTAAAGCACAAAGTTCATCACATAACATTCAAATTTAAATTCAAATTTGTTCCGAATTCAAATATGAATTCAAATACGAATATTCAAATTTAAATTCAAATTCGTTCTGAATTCAAATATGAATTCAAATACGAATATTCAAATTTAAATTCAAATTTGTTCCGAATTTAAATTGAAAGCACAAATGTTCCACAAAAAACGAGGAAAGCTGAAAAATGAGAGCCGGAGTAGGGGGCCCCTAGGAATGAGGGGTGGGAGGGTGATTTGAGGGCCTCCTCAAATTTGAGGCCTCTAGTAGGGGCTCTGCTGGAGCTCATTTTTTGGCTCAAGCTCTCAAATTTGAGTTTTGAGGGCTCAAGTAGGGGCCCTGCTGGAGTTGCTCTTAAGAATGATACGGTGCTCGTCTTAAGAGCCAGCAAGCTATATACATTACAGATGCCCTTAGGGGCGAGATAGCCTCTATTCGGCTCTCCTTCGCCGGCAAGATTCGCAATCCCTGGAAAAAAAACTTGGCAACCGTCTTCTCCCAACAAGGTGGCTTCAAAACCAACGGATCCAAACATTAGGCATGAGCAAGCATGGCTAAGCTAAGACGAGCTAGTTTGCCTATGTAAGTATAATAAGAATATTTCGTCAATTAAGGAGAGGGTTCGGAGATCTTGAATCCGGCCGCCAGAGAAAATTCAAGGCGATAGGAGAGTAGCTACAGCTTTCCTCAGCTAAAGACCCAAAATGTACCCTTGATCTCCCATAAGGTGAGGCGGTGGTGAGTATTGCCCTCTTCCTTCCAACATGTGGGCCGGTTTTCTATCTTACAGTCCATTGCCATAAAAACCGTAATATGTTTATAGATAATGTAAAAAAAAGAGGAGAAAAAAGAAAAAAAATCATGTTAAAAAGCCAACAAGTTTCAAATATTTTTTGATTTTTGAAAACTAAAACCATAAGGCACTTTACAACGAGAACTACGACTCGTGGGGGCTTTGCCCTGCTCTCTCGGCACCTCCCCCACTGATCACAAAGTGCTTGTTTGTTAGTGATGTCGCCTTCATCTCGACCGCTTCTCATGGTTCATTTCATGTTGTACGGTTATAAGATTGGATGGACTCCAAAGGGTACGGAGTATGGACCGTACACATGGAAACGGCTAAGAGAAAAAAAAAATGTAACGGGCGTTCTCGATGAATCAGTTCCATTCCAAACGTGACTAGGGAAAGCCTGTAAAAACATATCATTTTTTTTAGAAACAGAGGGCTTTTCACCCCAGTTCCATTTGTTAAAATGAAACCAAAGTTCTGCATTCACTACAGAAAACTCCTTTTCAGCAAGGACAGATAACGGCAGCACCGGCCCTGGCCTCACTAAACAAGACTAAGAACAGTAATAACACTATCCTATTACATCATGTCTTCCAAGCTTTGTAGATCGGTTGGGAGCTCATCAGCCTATTGACTATTGTTCAGCATCATCTCCATTTCATACGCGGGGGCTCTTTCAGCTTGGTCTCCAGTAGCCAAACGCATCGATCCATCGACGGCAATTGCATATCCCCGCAGAGCAGCTTCCAGCTCCTTAAAGTTGACGCAACTCTCCTCCAAATAGCCTGCTAACCAGACCACTGTTTTTTTCTTCTTCTGGAAACAGATATCATTTCTTTGTTTCCACACACACACACACACACACACACACACACACACACACACACACACACACACCAGAAAACAGCAGTAGTAATCATATTTAAAACCCAATGACTCTTATAGCAAATCCACCATTTAGCAATAGATTCAAGGTTAGAACAAATATTCTTATTCACAACTTTAGAAATTTCCAACCAAATTTGCTTAGAAACCACACATTGAAAGAATAGATGATTGACAGCTTCGATCTTCTCCACAGAACAAGCAAGTTTCATCATTCAGATCTTGTCTTTTTGCAAGATTGTCTCTAGTCAGTAATTTGTTATTGGCAAGTAACCAAAGAAAAGTATGAAGTCTAGAAGGCACATTTAGCTTCCAAACTACAGGGGTGTAGACAGGTAAAACCCCCTAAAATTTATCCTTGCATATAAAGTTTGTACATTATAAACACCTGAAGAATGAAATTTCCAAATCAAGCTATCCTCTTCATCAGAAAAGGTTAAGGACTGAGCGATGCTAAGTAACTCTTGTCTTGCCACATCTGCATACCCCTCTCATCCACACACCTTCTGTATGTGGATTTAAGATTCTCTCCATCCCCCACGTCTGCCACAGTAATACCTTTTTCATTAACAATCATATATAAGTCCTAACATTGAATAGCTAGGCTTGAGGACCCAAACCAATGATCTTCACAAAACCACTCTCGGTTTCCCTTCCCTATTTTCCACATATAACCCATTTTGGCTGCTTGACACAGCCATAAGGTCCCTTTCCAGAAGGGGGAGACATTATTAGATGGGCAAGCAAAGATATTGGGCTCCGTAGTTTTATATTTATGATCAATGATTTTCTTCTAGATTTTAGTTTCATCTAAATGATGTCTCTTTATCCAAGATGCTAACACACACAAATTGAGCTCCCTCAGATTAGGTATCCCCATACCACCACAGTTTTTTTTTTGCTGGCACACACTTTGCCAATTAGACAAATGATAATAATGTTTGTCCACGTTGTCATTCCATAGGAAGTTAGCCATTTGAGAATTAATAATATCAATGGCCCAAGAGGGGAACTTAATGACAAACAAGAGGCAAACAGCCAAACAGGTATACTAGCAAGACAAGAAGGAATAAGAACCACTCTACCTCTAGTAGACAACAATCAACCCCTCCACCCTGCTGCTCTTTTAATAATTTTATCTACCAACGGTTGTAAGTCTTCCTTCTTCAATTTACCATAGTGCAAAGGAACACCCAAAGTATTTAATTGGGCGGGGGGTGGGAGATCCAATGTTACACCCTAAAACTTGAGCAAAACAATTGCTATCACTCTCGTCTAAGTTCAAAGGAATCAAGTCACTTTTGTGAAAGTTAATTCCCATACCAGAGATTTGCTCAAAACAAGACAGGATCCACTTTAGTTGTTAGTACAAATCGAGTTATGAACATACTTGAACACGATGAACAAGTTTTGTGCTGCAAGGTGGCAGCGTTTTCTAACTTGTATTATTAAATCTAAAGGACTCTATGTACAAAATGTGGCATGTATGGCCTACTAGACTCGCGCCACGAACGAACTGCCCATGTATGGTGCCACTACGACCTGCTCCCGTGGGAACAACACGCGCGTCGAGCTAACACCCACACCCATGATCACGACTACGCCCACGACCATGTACACGACTACGCTTACGACCATGCACACGACTACACCCACGATCACGCACACAAGCACGCACAAGACTTATCCAACAAACACCCCCTAAGTCTTGCTGTGCTTACTCGATGTCAAAGAGGCCAACTTGGAACGAAGTTTTTGAAACTTAATGCGTTCGAGTGGCTTGGTGAAGATGTCACGAAGCTGCTCTGCTGTTCCAATGAACTCAACGTCGATCTGGCCTTTCTCTGCACACTTCCAGATGTAATGAAACTTTGTGTCGATGTGCTTGCTTCGGTCGTGATGCACTGGGTTCTTGATCAACGAGATTGTGGACTTGTTATCCACTTTCAGAACGGGTGCGCAGGACTCTGAACAAAGCATGTTTGCTAGAAGCTAGGCCAGCCAGACGTCCTGGCAAGCTGCGGATGCTACGGCAATATACTCTGCTTCGCAGGAGGACAGAGCCGCCACTTTTTGCTTCTGAGATTGCCAAGTGATGGGTCCATCCTCGAGGAAGAAGATTACACCTGAGGTGCTCTTTCTGTCATCAACGTCCCCGGCCATGTCACTGTCACCCTAGCCCAGCAGACACGGCTACATGCTCTTCTTCCCGACCACGTAAAAAACAACTCATGTTCTTATCCCTGCAACATAGCACAATATACACTTGACAGCGACGAGGTGCTCTTTCGCGTGGTGTCTCCATGAAATGGCTGATGTAGCCTACTGAGTAGGCCAGGTCTGGCCGAGTGTGGACGAGGTACTGGAGGCTCTCGATTAGACTCTGGTAGAGAGTAGCATCGACCAGCGGGGATGAGCTTGATTTGCTGAGCTTGAGGCGTCCCTCCATTGGAGTTTGGCAGGGGTTGCAGTCCACCAACCCAACCTTCTCCAGAATATTTAGCGCGTAGGCGGATTGCTCGAGCGTGATGCCATCCGGGCTTTGGTGCACCTCGATGCCGAGGCAATACCTAAGCGCCCCCAAATTGCTCATCCAGAACAGGCTCTTCATCTCCCCCTTGAACTTGTGGATGCCGCTAGTGTTGCGACTGGTGATGATTAAGTCATCGACGCAGATGCCCACAATCAGTCGACTCTTGCCTTCACCTCGCGTGTACACTCCATGCTCGGAGTTGCTGTCATGAAACCCGAGCGAGAGCAGAGTGGCATCCAGCTTTGCGTTCCAGGCGTGCGGTGCTTGGTGGAGACCGTAGAACGCCTTGTGGAGACGCAACACCTTGTTATTGTGCTTGCTGTTGATGAAGCCAAGCGGCTGTGCAACGTACACCTCCTCCTGGAGGTCACCATTCAAGAATGCAGACTTGACATCCATATGGTGAACCTCCCAAGATTGGTGCACAGCGATGGTGAGTAGGACCTGCACCGACTCCAGACGTGCAACAGGGGCAAAGATCTCATCGAAGTCCACCCCCTTTCACTGGACGTATCCTTTGGCGACGAGGTGCACCTTGTGTTTCACAATGGCTTCATGCTCGTCGCGCTTCACCTTGTACACCCACTTTAGGACGATCGCGCGGTGACCTGCAGGAAGATCAACAAGGCTTCAGGTCTTGTTGTCAGCAATTGAGTTCATCTTCTCCTCATCGCCTTCCTCCAGCTATCGCTCCGCTCTGCTTCAACGAGTGTGCTCGGTTCCTCAGCGCTCACCACGTGAAGCTCGTCAAGGTCGAGTTGGCCCGGTGCATACCCTCGTGGCGTAGCTGGACCGAGGATGTTGTCGACAGTGCGGTGGCATTGGGGAACATCTTCATCAGAATCCATGTCAAGGCTGGTGTCGTGCGTAGGTGGCGTGGTGTGCTCGATCGCCACCAGGGTTCATTCCACCGCAGCCGCAGGTGTTGCCGGCGAAGGTGTTTGACCATGGTCTGGGGAGTTCACATGCGTGTCGCGCACTAGCTACCTGGTGACCATGTACTCCATGATGAAAGGTTCCACACCTGCACTTTGATCTCTGCCATCTCCGCTCTAGTCCCACTACGCGTCTTCGTTGAACACGACATCACGCGACACGTGCACGCATTCACCGACCAGGTTGAAGAGGTGATATGCCTTGGTGCCTGGTTTATAGCCAAGGAAGACCATCGGGATGCCGCGGTTGTCCAGCTTCTTGAGGTGCGGGTTGGTGCTCTTGGCGTACACTACGCACCCGAAGGTGTGGAGGAAATGCACCGCCGGACGCTCGCCGTGCCACGCCTCGTAGGGAGTCTTGCCGTCCAGGCTCCACGTCGGTGCTCGGTTCAGTATGAAGACGGCGGTGGTGACTACCACACCCCAGAACCACCCGGGCACATTCTTCGACTTCATCATGCCTCAGGCAGTGGCAACGATTGTCTGGTTCCGACGCTCCACTACTCCATTCTGCTGGGGGAGTAGGGCACCGTGAGTTGACGTTGAACGTCGTGCTCTATGCAATATTCCCTGAACTGCACCAACGTGAACTCACCGCTGCGGTCGGTGCGCAGGACTCGGAGCTTGAGCCCGCTTTCCACCTCAGCGTGGAGAATGGCAGACAGCTCCAGTATGTCGTTGCGGTAGTCACCGCCGCCGGGCTCGATCGCCTCCCAAAGACCCTGCGCTTGCAGGTTCACGCACATCACTAGCACCCAATCGATGTAGTTTGTCCGAGTGAGCACGAGGTAGACTACCGAGCCCAATGCCTCCTTGACGACGCGCTGGACAATGATCTGACGACCACTGTCGTCACGGTGCCGCGGTCGGCGAGGAGGAGGTGTTGGTGAGTTGGTGAGCGAGGACGGCCTTGCCGCAGAGGAGTCCATGATTGCCCACCTGCCGGAGCCTATGATGACGACATAGCTGTGCCTGGACCGTCAACGCAGCTCTAATACCAAATGTTAGAAGAAATCGAGTTATGAACACACTCGAACACGATGAACAACAAGTTTTATACTACAAGGCAGCAACATTTTCTAACTTGTATTGCTAAATTTAAAGGACTATGTATATAACATGGCCTGTATGGCCTCCTAGACTCGCGCCACGAACGAACTGCTCGTGTATGGCGCCACTACGACCCGCTCCCGCGCGAACAACGCACATGTCGAGTTGACACCCACACCACGACTACGCCCACGACTACGCCTACGACCACGCACACGACTACGCCCATGACCACGCACAAGACTTATCTAACATTAGTTTCTTAATTTGATCAACTGAATTGTCAAGGAAGAGCAGAGTGTCATGCAGGCTAATAACACCTCCAGGGCAGACATCAGCAAGCGAACCTTTAATATGACCTTTTGTGGTAGCCTTATCTAACATTCTAGTAAACACACCAACAACTATATTGAAAAGAAGGGGGGAGAGGGGATCTCCCTGTCTAAGACCTTTACCAGTCAGGAAGTAATCACTTTTTCCATTGTTAATAGTAATACCCACAGACCCTTTATGCAAAATGTTACTAACCCGTAACCTCCACTTAGGACCAAACCCTCTTTTTTCCAGAACCTCCTCGAGGGAACGCGGCTTCCCTGTTCCCTTCTCCTTGTTCCCGTTCGTGTTCCCTTACACGTGTCAGCGAACTATTCGTTCTGCTTTACTTTTTATGGGCATGCAACAGTATTCATCTCTCCCAGATTGTTGCCACGTATGAGGGGACATAGAAAAGAGGACAGAGAAGCCGTATTCTCCTCAAGGAAGTCCCAGTTCACCCTGTCATACGCTTTCTCATAATCTAATTTCAACACAATCCCACTGTTTCCTCCATGAATCACAACATGAACTATCTCATGAGCTATTACCACACATTCCAGTATATAGCGCCTTTTAATAAAAGCAATTTCATTGGATGATATAGTTCTATCATCAACAAACAACATCCTATTTGCCGTTGCTTTGGTAAAGATATCTGAATTTTTGAATGGTTCTCGCATCATTTTCTTTAGGAATGAGAGTAACCATGGCAAACTTCAATCCGAAAATATCCAAATCTCCTTTTGCAAAATCACTAAACATAGCAATCAAATCAGACTTAATCACATGCCAAAACTTTTGATAGAAGAGAAAGGAAAACCACCAGGGCCAGGAGTCCCTTCAGCATATGAATCAAAAACAGCTTTTTTGATTTCTTCTTCAGTAAAATCAGCTTCTAAAGAAACATTTTTACAGTGAGTAACTCTATCCTCATCTTCCCAAAAATTCTCCTCTAAGGAGATTCCTAACCTAGGTTCAGGGCCAAAAACTAAAATATTTCTATCCCTAGATCTCTGTCTTGCCTTAATTTCCTCAATTTCCCAAATTTTATTCAACTTTATAGTAATCTCTTTCATTCTCTGCTGTTTCACCTCCAACAGAGGATGATGTTCAGGAAACACATCAAGGATATCAAACTCTTGAATTAAATCTCTTTTAGTTTTATGCATTTCAGATTCAATGTTAATATCCACCCCTTTGACATTCTTCTTAAAAGTCTAATCTTTGAATCGCCAAACATCAATAGATTTATGAAAATTACAGGGGGTATTCCAGATTTTTTTCCCACTAATTCACAAAAGCCCTCTTTTTCTAAGGCTAAAGGATAGGCAAGACCCCAATCAGTTGAAATAAAGATTTTATCAATAGCAGCTTGAATCAAAATTTCCTGAATATTAGCCTAGGTATAACTTCTACAGGCACTTTTCAATTCAATCAAACCATCTTGGTTAATCCAACGTTGAATTCATTAGCCCAAGTGCCCAACGTTGGCTCACTACACCATTACTCTTTTCATTTTGAAATCTAACCAAATTAAAGTCACCCCAAACATAGTGGGGCCTTTCCACTTATTACTGACCTCTTTGAGGTCTTCGATAAACTCTATTTTATGTTCTTCATAAGCTGACCCATAAATCACAACTAATCTCCAATCTTTTTATTTTTTTTGTTTGATAGTATTGCAGAAACAGTATAAGGGGAGTAAGAAACATCCACATCAAAATTATCATCTCACACCTACTAGGATTCCACCAGCAGTGGCCATAGCAGGCAACCAATTCCATTCATAAGAGATACTACCAGAAATGACTTTAAGAAAACCATCAGTAAGAGTCGCTTTTTTAGTTCCAACAAAGCCCACAATATCAGGGTTTCCCTGTTTAATAGCATCATTTAAGCACTGACATTTACCAGGCTTATTCATCCCTCTGACATTCCAAATGATGCCTTTCATTGGAAAGAATTTTTTTGATCCTATCTTTTTTCTTCTTTACTACCACAGACCATGGAGGATTTATTTCATCTTCAGAAAAAAACATCCTTCAGATGCTCTTCTGAATTCTTAACACAACCCTTTCCATTGTTTTCAGATGCAGTATCCAACAGATACTCATCATGCCCAATTTCCAAGTCTTCAGGTAGGAAAATCACAGGTTTTTTTGGGTGCAAAATCACTTATTCTTTCCTCCTCAATACATTTGATATGATCAATGTTTTCATTAGTTTCATTTTCAGATACTCCCATATTTAAACCAACATCCTGAGCAACAAGTGCAAGTGCCTCATTTTGTAAAACCGCAAACGAGTTAGACAAGGAGCTTTTACCTGTATACTTGAAGCTTTTCTTCTCCAGGTTCCTTTGTTTCTGGATTTCCTGAACTCTTTCTAGGACTGATTTACCACCATCTTGGATTTTCTACTCTTTCTTACTGCCGGTACTGGTTCCTATTTGTTCCTCTTGTTTTTGTGTTGATTATCATCAGGTCCAGGCACATTGCTTCCCTCTTTTGATTTGTCTTGAGAGCAAGTACTCATACTTTTCCTTATCTACTAAGTTTTGACAGTCAGAGAAAACATGTAACAGATTGGCAGAGACTAATTTGACTTTCTGACTTTGATCTTAATCCAAGTTGTAAGTAGTGGGAGGCAGGTTCATCTCTCCTTCATGTTGATATCCAAATTTTCTTCTGGTAGTTCTTGATCAACTTAATGACGACCCTCGATCATTTTGTAGATTAACATTATTCACTTCTATAGTCAACACACATTAACAACCTCATAGAATGATCTAAACAAGCCTGCCCAATCCACCTCCACAAGTATCCCAAAGCATGAAGTGATTTGAGCCATAACCTTCCAAGAACATCTGGGGGGAATCCCTCTGATTTGTACCCAAACTTCTTGTAGCTCTCCAAAGGGATCAAGTTCCCCAGCCCATTCAACCACTTCTACTTTCACTCCAGTTTTCTTCAGATCAAAAGCTGGCAGGATGATCAATTCAGACACCTTTTTGTTTGGTGGAAACCTGACCAAAAAGATCCTAGCATCCAATTGCCTGATCTGCCAAGGCCAAACTTTACTGAACATATCAGATAAATTCCGCTCCATCTCTGACAGATATATCTCCTTCCTTAACCATAACCGCAGCACAATTCTTGAAATTAAGCCACTGATTCTCATCCACACTAGGAGCATCAACATGATAGAAACCTAAGCCCTGATTAGCACTTCCAAAATAGGTAGCACATGGGTGTGTTTTGGACCACTCTGGACCAGTATTCATGTGATGACCAGCCAGATTACACACCAAGCAGAGATTAGGTTTTGTACAATTCCCCACAGAGTGTCCAGGTTCACCAAAATTATTGCATATAACATTCAAATATCTCTGATCCAGAGCAATAGGGGCCTCACTTTGATTTGGATCTGGTGGACTCTGCTGTCGTTGATTCTGATCCTGCTGCCCCTTCTGTTGCTGATTCTGCTGGTTTTGAGGTTGACGACGATATTGATTAGGTCTAGGAACCCCAGGTATCTGCTGCGGATGCGGATTCTGCCCTTGTGCAGGTGGTTGATAAGGAGCTTGACTCTGATTCTGATATGGGAGACGCGGACCACGATTGAACCGCTGAGGCGCTCTCCAGCTACGGCCGCCTCCTCCGTACCCACCATAGCCACCTCCCCGGTTCCTGCCAAATCCTCTACCCCAGTTTCCTTCTGCCATGAATGAATTCCTCACAACTTGAACAAAAGTAGCTCTGCTTCCTCCTCTTCCCCAAATCTCTGCGGCAAAGCTAATCCTCTTCGGCTCCGGCAAAACACCATCATTTTTCTAGACACGCAATTATACACCCTGGCCATGCGGCTCACCGCTCACGTTGCCTTGTCAACACGATGTACAAACATGATCTGATTCTGACCACACCCAATATTCTAAGAATTTTATTCCACTCTACTTGTATGGCCCGCAATGAGCCAGTAATTTTCAGTGGTTAATAAAATACCCGAGTTTACTCGTGCCGGCAGCCGGCCGGCGTCGCCTCGCCTGACTCAACGTCTAAACAGATCGTGCCGTGCGTACCTTCCCCGTCAGGCCGCACCGAAAAAGAAACGACCCGACTGCTAGCGCAAAAGTTCCAGCCAAAACAGTGAAAATCCAATCCACCCCACGAGGCGCCGCACCGCCAGTGCGATCCAAATTCAGCCGAAACCCCCCCAGATTCCAGCGCCACGCGCAGCCGCAGCCGGCCGATCGAGCTCTTCATATACTTTCAACAGCAAACAAAGGTTTAAGGATGTGTTATATATGCAATCTGAATTTGTTCGTCGGATTAATGAGATGTACCTAAGAAAAATCGAGGCAGCTAGATCGATCAGAGCTTATCACCAAAAGAAAAGATCCATGCATACACAAAACGTTGCGCCAGAATACAATCCAAAACAAAAAGCAAATCTGGAGCCAAGGAACAGAGGTCTGGACATGCTATTGCCTATAGATCATGCTGCTCGAGGGACTGGGGCAGCTTCAGTTTGAGGCAGGGTTACAGACCGAAGTAGTTCCAGCGAGCTCGATAGTCCAAGAAAGTGTGAGAGGACGGTGTTGGCTGAAGCCTGTACATAATGAGAAACAATAAACATTAAATAATTAATGGTCCTGTCACAGTGTTCTAGGACGCAAGAAAAATCAGAAATGGAGTTTCACAAGTGGAGCACCAAATAACCAAGGGGCTGGAATTCCTTCCTACTAAAATTAACCTGACCAACATGAGTTTAGAATATCGAGTGGTCCTATTTGATCAGGTGACGTTCGGAAAGACTCTATCCCTTAATACTTTTTTTAGGATTTGAAGAAGAGAGTGACTAGTGGAAATTGTCATCCTATGACCATCCATTTGATTAAAACAATCTACAAGTCAGTTTTCAATTCTCTAGAGTCCTCACCTTGGGTGTTTTAGTATTTGTGAAGATAGCACACTTCATTTGAATTCTGTAAACTTTGAATTATAAACTTAAACAGACTACTTTGTAAGTTGGGAGCAATGAACAGTGAACACCCTCTGAAGCTATTCTTACTGCCAATGATCAAAGGAAAATAAAATACAATGTCATACCTGAACAAGAAAAACATCTAAAGCAAGAACAGGACTCTGGCCAGGGGGTATTCCCTGGTAGTAGGGCACTGAGGTGGTAGTGAGAGCTTTTGCTACCAAAGCACCTACAGTTGCCTGCATCCCAATAACTGCAGCACCCATTCCAAGAACATTAAGCACGATACCGTTTCTCAGATTTTTAATCACATCGGCACGTGGAGGAGCCTGGAAAAGGAGCCACTGGTTTTTAGTTTTGGCTAAAAAACATATTTAAACCAGTTTATCTTGTCTGCCATGCAAAACAGTAACAAATATTACCATGTTAGTTCAAAACAAGTTAAATAGCAAGCACCATGCACATACCATAATAGTATGATACCGTCAAATCAGTTTGGTGGGTGTGTGTTATAAAGATTATTATTGGACAGGCAAACAAGGTGATGCCAATATTATAGGCAAAGGTAGTGGGTGGCTGGGTGCATAGGAGAAACACTTTTCCACAACAAAAATGATAGCACAGTGCTACAATTTTTAGGCAATGAGAGTACCTTCGCAGGTTCGCTTGCTGTTCTCCTAAGCCTTTCAGAAAGACGGATATAACCAAATGACCAGAATACTGAGAAAAAGGCCGCAACAATACCAACTGCAGTTGCAAAGAATGTAAAGGGAGCAGTTGCATTCCCAGTAGCAACTGCAGCGAATGACAGAATTCCAGCCGAAACAGTTGTGCACACCAATTGAGACCAGAATCCCAGGGTACCCAAACTCTTAAAATACCGTGCAGTTTTCTCTAGTCTTCTGCTAACCTGCAAAAAAAAAAGGAAATAGAGAGGCTAATACTTGAGAATTATAGCATTTCGAGAGTTGCGACAGCTGAGTAAATAGCATGTAGAGAAGCAAGAGCGGCAGTGGATCATGTCAACCATATGGCAAAACAGCCTGAAAATATAAAGAAAGCACATACTTCACAGTTTTAACTTCTAACCATGGATTATACTAAGAGTAGAATACTAAAAAGAACACGCAACACATGGAATTGAAAAGTCACAATAACTTTTGGAATTATGGATGAACGATATCAAAGTTTGACATATCATTTTAATGTCACCTACTCGCCTGTTAAATACGCAAGATTTTGATACAACAAAATATGGTATATCATGAAACTCCTGACAGACTACACATCAATGTGGCACCAAAGAGGAACATGAAATGTGGTTCTTAAGTCTCAATATAATGTTCAATTCAAGTGTTTAAATCGGTGAGTGTGCAAAGCATGGGAAGAGACAAATCCATCCTCTAACATATGCATACAGGTCTCCATTCCCTAATACCAGCCTGCAGGATGGATTTGCTCAAGCAAGCCCTACAGCAGCAGAACAAGAAACCATGGCGTTATCCAATTTCGCCTACATATTCTTGATAAACACTACTCTCACATTATCCTTGCAGCAATCGGGAAAATGAGCGCGCGCATAAGAGGATCCAAGAACCTAAATTTCCCAGGAGTACTAGGCCAAGGGCCGCACTGTTCTTGGCTGGGCAGCAGAAATCCTACTAGCATCACTACTGGAGCTCAATAGATCAACGGAGTGAGTGAGTGGCACCTGGGCGAGCTTGGCGCGGTCGACCTCATCCTCGGCGGGGGGAGGCGTGGGGTCCGTAGGACCGGACGCCGAAGACGACGCCGCGAGGAGGTGCCACAAAGAGCCTCGGCCGGCTGCGGCGGAGTTACCGACGAAGGCGGCCGCGCGGCGGGGGGAGGAGACGCACGGTGCCGGCGCGACGATAGTGGTGGCTACAGAGGATAGAGACCACCGCTTTAGCGTTGGGAAGGGCGGCCGCGGCGGCGCCGCCACCGGGGAAAGCAGGAGCGCCTGCATTGGTGTGTGGGTTTCGGCCAGTGACGGGGTTTCTAGCCGATTCTTTGCTTGCTGTGGGTTTCGGCCAGTTATGGGGTTTCCAACCGATTCTTTGCTTGCGAACACCAAAAGCTCCGAAGGGAGTTCAAAAGGAATATTACTATTATCATCGTTACTATTATAAAAAACGAGTTGATAATGGTATATCTGTTCTTTTCTAACTGCTCTATTTCTTCAACTTCTTATCACTTCTTACTTTTTAACTGATCAGAGTAACCCCTTCTATAACATGATTCTCTATATATCCAATAAATTCCGTTGCAACGCACGGACACGTAACTAGTCACTACCATAAGCATTGGTTGTGATTGAGGGTCCGTTCATATTGCATTTTAGCTTTAACTTATAAATAGTAACAGCTTATAGATAAAGAGATAATCACATGCGATTTTAACTGATATAAATAAAGATACTGATAGTAATAGTATATACTACATTCGACTAGTTTTTGTGAAATGTAAATACATAAATCATAATTTACTCATTTGTAAATGTATTTTTAGTATACCCTTCTAGTGTCAGCAACGTTTTCCAAATTTCCCAGATAGAAGACCTTGTATTGTTCGCCGTATTTGAAGCGGTTTTACCGCACGGGGCTTGCATGTTCCCTCCCCATGTTCCTTCTACATATCATGATTTAATTGGCTCTCCAATGAATTGATGAGATAATTAATTAATATAGGTGATTAATTAGGCTAGTAATTAATTAGTATAAAATATTAGTGCGAATAATTAGTATAGATCAATTGGAATAAATAGTAAGTATAGATCAATTGGAATAAATAATAGTAATTAATCTATACTTACTATTTATTCCAATTGATCTATACTAATTATTCGCACTAATATTTTATACTAATTAATTACCAACTTAATTAATCACCTAAATTAATTAATTACCTCACTAATTCATTGGAGAGCTAATTAAATCATGACATGTGGAGGAAACAGACAAGCTCCATTCGGTTTTACCTATATTCTTCCCTCCTATTACAATCCTCTTCCTCAGAGCCCTCTCTCTCCAAGGTTTTGAGAGGAAAAAAAGATGTAGAGCAAAAAATTCCCAGAAGAAACAACAGTGATCATCCAACATTATAGCTGCAAAAAAAATTCTAGTTCTACCATAGAAATTATGGCATTCCAATTCCACAATTCAAAGATCCAAACAAGATGTTAAGAGTAAGATCATTCGTAAAGACCGTCTCTATCGTTTATCTCATAAAACTTCAGTTTCACCGTCGTATTACCTCGTTTGCATATGAATTTCTGGTGAAACTAAATTACGAACTTGTGAATTGCTGAAAGCAGAAAATACCATATGCAGTAACTAATTTTAAATCACAAAAAATCATAGGAACTAAACTGTAATTCATTCCTAGAAAATAATAAAAAAAATTCAGTCCCACTTTGGCTCCGCTCCAAACGACTTCAGCTTTTAGTTTTTTTTTGTTTCCAGCTTATTTAAACCAGATGACACTAGGAACATATCTGCTTCTAATTTTGGTTTATTTTGGTTTTTAACCTTTTCTTTGACTTTTTTGCCTTTATCTTTTATCTTTTTATTCTTTTACATTGTTTGTGATGATATGTTAATTTTTCTATATATATTTTAAAAAAATTAACAACCACTACAAATTTTAGTCCTAAGCGAAAAGCCACATCCTTAAACGTAAGTTTAAGCCAAACTAGCCGGAGCACTACCAAAAAGTGAGCAGCACGAAGCAGGCCACCACACACTCGCGCCTCTGCCGCTGTGCTCTACGCTTGCCGAGTCCCCAGCGCCTCCGCGGCCGCCGCCAATCCAACCATGCAAGCGGCAGCAGCCGCGCCGGGGCGCGCGCTGCCGTCCGGTGCGAGCTCGCCTCCTCCGCGCCCGCAACGATCTAGATGCAAACTTCACCACCCCAAGAAGAAAATCGAATCCAAGACAAGCTAACCAGACATCCTCCAAAACAGAGTATAGTTGGGGCCAGCAATGGCCATGACAGTGAGACATGGGAAGTTTCTGCAGACAGAAACCGCAACATGTTTTCTCTGGTGAGGATTTCGTCGACTTCATCAGCCTTGATGGCTGCTGATGCTGATGAAGGTAACGCAGGTGTTGCAGACGTGGATGCCACGGACAACATACAATCGATGGAATTTGTGACACCCTGGCCATATTGGCCCATATGTGTGCATATAAATTTCTGGATTAGTCTCATCTTGCTAGCTTAACTTGAGTATTCCTTACATATAAGTCTAGGAGTTCCAATGGTAACACCCTCGGTTAACCGTTTTGCGCGAAGCGAGAACGAAAATGTAAGCGGGTTGCTACGTATGCGTGGCCTATCCAGAATATGGTTAGATCTAAATCGGATCGGATCCTAAGGCGTTACAGAATTGGACTGTGGGGATTTCAGTGTGCAGGCTGATAATCTAGATGCACCAATCAAGCCGCTTCGGATCGTGAGAACAGCAAGGGTTAGACAGCTGATGGAATTGGACACGACACGCGGGGCTTCAAGTTTTCTACAGCGAGTCATGCATACATTCTTTTCTTTTCTTTTTTTACATAATATGGATGCTTCTTGGAAAAAATTTCCTTGTACGAATGCTGATCAAACTATTTGAATACGCAAACCTGTCTCAGTTCTTAAGTGTTATGAGACAAACAGCTTACGCCTTCATCGTAGGAAGAGAGAGACCACGGCTGAAACTGCCCGGCGCGGACTAAAAGCTCTAGAGCTGGAAGCTGCACTAGCGTACCTTAAGTGAGGCATCCCCCGAGAAGCTTCGAAAAGTTGTCGAAGTGATGAAAGTCACACATTTGATTTTGGATATGCCCAACTATCTTGCTAATGAAGTATTTAGCTAGCTCTCAGAGGAGGAGCTTCTCTACGGCCAAAGGGGCCATGAGTGACCCCCTCCCTCTAGAAAAATTGCGAAAGAAGTACTAGTGCTAACATAACACGAAACTAGTCCTCTCTTCGTAAGTTATCAAAGCATACTATGTTGAAACGCCCCCCCCCCCCCCCCCTCTGTATTTTTTTTCCAAGCTCATGCGCGTGTAGAATGAAAAGGAAGTGTTCAATAAGGACACAACCACATCTGGTTTTATAAGTAGAAATCCTATTGTTAGGCTGCAGTGTTATTGCTATCATTAATTGCCAAATGGACAAGATACGTTTTGGTTTCATCATTATTTGCTCGGATTACTATTAGTTAATCATCCGGTAGAGGTGGGTAATCCAGTTTGAGGTGTATAATCCGGCATGCACAAGAAATTTCAGAACAATTCTAAAAGCTGAGATTTTGCTCTTCTATGCTCCAAACCAAATACAAACAGGAAAACCATGTTTGGACATAGTTAAGTTGATGAGAACCTCAAAATATCATTTTCTAGAAGATATTGCTATTATGTATATAGATTTTCAAAGCATTTTTTATTTTTGAAAGAGCGAACCAAATGAGTTTGAGATTGGGTTCATTGGAAATTTATGTGCCTAATCTTGTGCCACGGTGGTCAAAGATATGGAAGCATATTGCCCAAGTGATTTAGAATTAGACCCATGTTATGCTAGAAAACCCACACTTTAAGCACATATAGGTTTTTGGTTATTTTGCGATTCTCATTTTTCAAGATGTTGGCCAAAAGAAAGATTTTTGGAAAAAAAACATTTGACCAACCATTTTCTTTCCAAAACAATTTTCAAGACATATTTTGAACATAATTTTCACGCAAAACAATTTTGGTCTCTTTTCATGATGGAAATGTGAAAGGCTTTAGAAATCATATCACATAATACATTTGCATGCGAAGGCATTTTTTAAAAATATTTTGGCTTAAGATAGGTCTTTTGAAAATGTCAGCTAGCAAGTCATTAATATGTTCATGTTGGATTGCAAGTCATTAATGCGATGATCCCATTTAAGGTCACAAAAGCTAAAAACAAATAAGATCCAATTCTATAAGCATCTAACAAGCAAAGCATATATACACATTGCAATATATTACAGAAAATAAACATGATCATACAATGTTAAAGGTATATAGGGCCTGTTCGGCAAGTCAAAAGCCGGTCGGCTTTTGGCTTTTGCTACAGTACCTAACTTTCAAACGGAGTATTTTCTCAAGACGGGATCTACAAGTTAAACGATCTACACGTTAAAAGCCCAACATCTGTACCAGTCAAAATCGCAAGTGAGTATCTGTCTCTCCGTAATCTGCACCGTAAACAGCCAAAATTCAAAAATTTCAGCCAAAAGCCACAAGCATCAGCCAAAAAGAACATGCCCTATGATATTTAACTCACTCCTCAACTTGCAAAAGCATGCCTTATCGAGTGGCTTGATGAAAATATTCGCAAGTTGATTATCGGTTCTTACATGGCTTAGCACAATGTCTTTTGCAACATGATCCCTAAGTAAATGATGCCGGATATCAATATGATTTGTACACGAGTGTTGAACCGGATTGTTTGCAATTTTCACTGCACTTTCATTGAGGTGCACGCTATTGAAGGAGATCCTATAGTCTAGAAGGGTTTACTTCATGTACAAAATTTATGCGCAACAACTACCGGTGGCAATGTATCTAGAAAGCGCAACAAAGTTTTATTTCTTAGAAGCCCAAGAGAAGGATCTACCTAGCAAATGACATCCTCCCGAAGTGTTTTTATGGTCAATTTTACACCCAGTATAATCGAAATCCAAATAGCCAAGCAACTTGAATTTTACACCTTTTGGATAACAATATCCAATGCTAGGGGAGTACTTCAAATATTTTGATTGATCTCCTCAAGTAGCAATACATCAATTTTTGTTCGTCTCTGTAGATCTTTCATATTTTGATTGATCTGCTCTTGATTTGGTTGATTTCGATATATTCTCTTCCCTCTTCTTGATCTTGTTGTGCCAAGAATATATAAGAGATGGAGATAACCTTTGGTAATCCATCTTCACCCATCTACGCACTTTGATAACAAGTTCATGAAGAAACCCAATTTTGCTTGATTTTGGTCTCATTGAGTGATTTCGTGATTTAAGGGTTTTTGACTTGATTTCTTTACTGTTCTAATTTGCTGTGATATGTGGGAATACATCTATAACCATTTTGGCCATCATCTACTCACGAGCAAGTTGTACTCACCGTTTTAGGTTTTTGATCGGTTTTGGTGGAATCTGTTTTTAATCTAAAAAAGGGCTCAACTTTAGCAATTATTTTCATGTTTGTTTGTTGGATTAGGTTCATGATATCCTAAAGAAGATCTCTGCAAATTTTCATGTTATTGGATCTACGGATCAAAAGTTACATATATATTTTTCATTCTTGAAATAGTGCTGAAACTACTATTCATCCTGATTTATTGTAGCAGCTATAGTACCGCAAGTATTATAGCGGTAGTACCGCTTTTGCTGTAGCAAACGGTAGTACCGTGAGTACAGTGATGGTAGTACCATTTTTGCTCATTTTTCATGAAAGTTCAGTGTTTCGGTTCGCTAGTTTTTGTGTTGGCTTTCCATCCTAGTATTTATAACTTTGTAGTTACTGAAGTGAAGGATTGGAGAATACTTAGAGGAAAATTTCAAAGCACCATTCACCCCCTCTCTAGCCATCCTCGGTCACACATTTGTAAATTCAACAAAGTAAGATTTTAGACTAGCAATTGATTATCACAGTATAACAATTAATTCGCGCATCTCGTTGTTGCATTAGGAGTCAAAAGTTTGACATTGTTAATGTACGTGTCGTCTTGAGCCATGCAGGGTACTTCATATGAAAATATGACAGTACTAGTTCAGAATTATGTTGAGGGCTTGATAAACAAGTTTCCTTACTGGAACAGGACACTGGGAGCTGATCAGCTGACCACTTTTTTGTCACATGCCATGAAGGTGGTGTTCGAGCATTCGAAGGGCTTCCCTTCATTGTGAAAAACTCTGTCAGTGTGGTATGTTCACCGAGCTATAATGTTGGCTATATCCCGCACAAGGATGTTGCTCTTCCCCAAATTTTGCAGCCATTTGCTCTTCCTGCAGGAGGAAATGACATTGAGAAAAGGTCGAGATGATACTTTCTATTTGCGCTTCCTGCACTTTTGATTAACAGTGCACTGTCCTTCGTTATAGCTTTAACGATAAGATGCATTACTGAAAGTCTGAAATACCCTTGGTTACTTTTTGAATGGAAACAGGACGATACTTGGTTTTTGGGCTGGCCATCGCAACTCCAAAATAAGAGTTATTTTAGCACGGGTTTGGGAGAATGATACAGGGCTTGTTATCAGCAACAACCGTATTAACAGAGCTATCGGAGAGTTAGTTTACCAGAAGCAATTCTATCAGACCAATTTTATCTGATTCCATCAACTACGGTTGTGTCCCTGGTTAGTATTTCTACCAAATTTTCATAGGCGTGTAGAAGACAATATATAAATCATTGTTCTTTCCCTTTCGCCAGGGAATTAAGCTTTTCAGGAATCTCAAGACTTTCTTTTCTAATCACGTTTACTTGCATCCTTCCAGTGATTTTGTCGAACTATTATGGCCTACCTTTCAGTGATGTCCTTGACCGGAGAAAGTTCGCTGTTGTGCTGAAAGAGAGTGATGTATATATCAGCTAAAGAGTATTTTGAAGTCTGTATCACAGGAAGAGTTTGTTGCATTACACAAGTCTCTGGTTCAGGTACATTATTTTGAGTAACATAGTGATACACAAGGACCACGACTTCACTAGTCTGTATTACCACTAAAGGAATGCCCATGTTCTTTGGTTGAGATTCTATCTGTTTCTAATTCTAGTTATCCTCTTGACTAGAGAACATTTCGTTATTCTGAAGTGTGCTGATCTAATAAGTCAAATCAATTTGGGTCATTCATAGTATCAAATTGAGGAATCTTAGGGCCTAAATCAAATCTTATATAGTACTAAGAAAGAACTCGTAATTGCAGGTTCAGAAGCACTTCGAGTGGCATTCACCTCCTGTTCCATATGATGCATTTCATATGGTTATGTATGAACTGTTGCTGCGACATCATGTGATCAAGTACTAAACCCAAGGTCATTCCCTGATGATTTCCAACAAAAAATACTATTCAACTGACAAGGCGATGTCACGTTTGACCACCTGCTGGTGTATCCTGAAGATTTGTTTTATTGCTGCAGCTGAACTAATCAGTTAGCTTATGACAACAGGCAGATATTTGCTGAGCTATCGAGAATATATGCATTAGGAAATAGGTCACTGTAGAGCCAGAGATCTGGTTGGGAGGTTTACTTAATCCTGGACTGTTCGTATAAATGTCCCCGTAGCCGTTTTTTTTTCAAATTTTATTACCGGATGTCCTTTTGCAAATCTAGTTTCCTCTATGGATCTAACGAGCTCGATAGAAGCTTCCTTAGCTCTATAGATACCAGCCGAGCTCGGTAAATCTAAAGAGGATGCTAAATTTGCAAAAATAAGTGTTTGAAGACTATATTTTTTTAAAAAAATAGCTATAGTGCTATTTAAGTTGACAGTTCTTAGTCTTGCAGCATAGCTTTATTTTTTTTACATCTTCTTTCTCTTGATTTGTTCACCTTGATGGCCTAACATACACATGGTGTGAGATCTACTTAAGCTTCCTCACGCAAATCTTTGTACTTATTCTTGTGTAAACTAATGCACGATAATATTGATGGGACGGTAGAGATCTGCAAGCTGGATTTGCTCTGACAGAAGTTATGATAATCCTTTATCTTAATCAGCCGGTTTATCCAGTCACCTTCATTTGTTCTAGTTGTACCCTATTGGATCTAGACATCTTGTTGTACACAACCTATAGCTGTACAACTATAACTGGGATTTATTGGTTTTTGTTGCAGCACAAAATGTTGGGAGGGTCGACAAGCCACCTTTGATATTTGTGTTTGCATTGCACACCAGCATATGCCATGCATGTGCCATTAGTAGTGTAGTTGAAGCATGCTCCTGTACTGGTACTAATCTTCTGATCCTCTTGGACCAGTAATCCACGCTGGCCTTTAAGAGCTTCTCTTTCCCAACTCTTGACTGGCTATTCCTTCCCTTCACATCTAATGCATTTTGTGCAGGCGTCGTGCTTAAGGCTTTTCCTAGGATCCTTTTGGTATCGCGGTCCATTGCAGAAACCCAGATTTAGCTTCATGTATCCCTATGACTTGTATATCCCACTGTAATCCCAGATGGAGCCTTAGTTAAACAAACTCCATTTGGCTGTCTGATACGAATGTTAACCGCTGTCAAAACAGTTGGAGTAGGCGCCGGTTTAACGGAGGGTAAAAAAAACCTACTCCATGCTAAAACTATCTCTCACATCATCTCATGCAACGAGGTGAGGCGGCAGAGGAGGCCAGCAGAAAGACCCTGCAACCCGGCAGACACGGCTGCCTGTTATATGCTCGAAACACTGAACTATGCATCACCCAAAAAAATTATACTCCTCTCTCTTTCTGTGGTCCATTTGAGGGAATGCATCAGCCATGGCATGATGGAAATAGGACCAGGACCAAGACAAGGAACACTGGAACAATCATCTCGCATTCCTTGGGTGGTCTGCTCTGTTCTGTTCAGGAACTCTGCTCACTGCGAAAGAGAAGGATGGGAAGCAAACCAAACAATGCATTTGGGGGGGGGGGGGGGGGGGGGCATCACATTTTGTCGCTTCAGTGCACTGGACCGGCAGCTCCAGGGACACATGTTGGTACTTGCTTCTACTAGGAGCAGCACTTCTTGGCAACCAATAACCATGGCAGTGCATTGAACCGGCCTGAGTGTGAGTGCAGTGCGGCCTGACAGAGTCTACACACATTAACACACGAGATCTGTAAAAACAAGGGGACAATCTGAACATTGGCCCAAAAGAGACACAGAAAATGGATGAAAGAGCTTGTAAAAATCACATTACAATCAGAGCAAGAACACATATCAGCATCAGCCAAGTTTGCCAGCAGGTTAATCGCAGGGTCAAAATTAGTGACACGAATCTACACACACTAACACACATGATTTGCCATTAGTAAGGTCGAATTGTATCATCCTGAATTCCTTCTTGATTATTGCCATTAGTAAGTAACTCTCAAGGGATGGCGGCAGTAGTACTGGAAGCGCCTGGAGTGGAAGAAGGTATTCTCTCGAGGACCATCACGGCGTCCCTCATGGTGGGCCTCTTGCTGGGCGCCGTGGCGCAGCAGGCGAAGGCGAGCTTGAAGCAGCCGAGCAGCGCGTCCTCCTTGCCATCGGCCTCGCCGCGGAGCGTGGGGTCGGCCATCCACAGCACGCGGCTCCGCTCCTCGACCACGAACCCGGCGTGCCACTGGGACAGCTCCACCTCCGAGTAGACCCGCCCGGAGAGCAGCTCGAGGAGCACCATGCCGAAGGAGTAGACGTCCCACTTGGCGTTGGGCCGCAGGTTCTTGAGGCACTCGGGGGCCTGGTACGTCGGCGGGGCCGTGGCCGCCGACGCCGACCCGCAAGGGCTCGCCCCGGCCCCGGCCCCGGGCATCTGGGACAGGTCCGGGAGGCTGCTCGTCGAGTGCATGGACCGCTTGCTCCCGAACAGCCGCGCCGACGCGCCCGTGCTCCGATAGATGGCCTCGCCGGACAGCAGGTGGTCGAGGCCGAAGTCGCCGATCCACGGCTCCAGGTCGGCGCTGAGCAGGATGTTGCTCGGCTTCAGGTTGCCGTGCACGCCCTTCTTCTCGTGGATGTACGCCAGCCCGCGCGCCACGCCGCGCGCGATCCGCAGCCGCGCCTCCAGGCTCAGGTGCAGCGGCGACGACGCGCCGAACCGCCCTGCACTCACATGCAGTCGATCACCACATGAACAATCAAGAACTACTGCTAACATTTCAATCTTTTCATAGTACAGTTCCGTCAGGTTTTGCTTGATTTGCAAGTGAAGAGTGCTAGTACCAAAGAGTCAAGAAGATTTACTGCTAAATGTTGCAAATGATTTCCGTAACCAATGCCAAATTATGAGCTGTTATTACACATGACCAGAACAATTAAGCTCTAGGCAGCAAATGAGTGGCGTTGCAGTCACCTTTGCGAAGGACTCATGCCGTTGCAGTCACCAAAGTAAACACCCCCTACTTTGCAAATGAATCATATCACTAGTACAAGTAAACTGCCAGTTCAATTAAGCTATAGATATGAGATGATTTCAGTCGGTTACATGACTACTAGTACAAGTAATTGAGCAAAGCCACCATCTTTGCGAACAATCCAATGCAATTGTAGCAGAATAATGCGACTACTTCAAAGAGAGGAGTTTCTATGCATTATTATATTAAAGCAACATAAATATTAAAGTATGAACGAACGATGGACGATGATTAATTTTGTAACAATGGAGTTGCGTATGACTTACTGCCGAAAGCGATGTTGGCGAGGCTGCCATTGGTGGCGTAGTCATGGATGAGGAGCTTCTCGTCGGCGCCCCAGTAGAAGCCCCGGAGCCGGAGGATGTTGGGGTGCCGGAACCGCGCAACGGCGCGCACCTGCACCTCGAAGTCCTTGAGCTTGTCCACGCCGCCGCTCTCGCCGATGCGCCTGACGGCGAGCGCGGTGCCGTCTGCGAGCACGGCCTTGTACACGATGCTCGACCCAGTGGCGCCGAGGATGTATGCCGACGCCTTGAGAAGCGTCTCCATCTCCAGCTCGCCGTCGCCGTCCACCGTGACCAGTGTCGCCGGCGCGGGGGGCGCCTGCGGATGCTGCTGCTCGTGCTTCTTGCTGTGGTGCTGCGGGGTGCTCCGGCCGATGAAGCTGCCTCTATTCTTGAGGTCTTCTCCGTCGTCGGACTCCGCGTCCGACGACACCGAGTAGTCGGAGCTGTCCGAGCTGTCGTTCTTGCCGCCAATGCAGCACCCTGTGGATGTGGACGCCTTGTCTTCTTTGCCTCCGGTGATGTCTAGTGTCTTGATGCCGCCGATTCCTCGCGTGTTCTTCTGATGCTGCTGCGTTGGGTCTTGCTCCCGCCGCTGCCGCCTCTTCTTCCTGATGTGGCAAACGTACAAGAACAGCATGAAGAGGAGGCCGACGCCGGCAAGGTCGCCGGCGACGATAGCGAGAATCGTGGTGGGGTGGAACTTCCCCTGCCCGTGCGGCGCCTGCCCCTCGGCACCCGGCGGGGCGCGGGTGCGGTTCTTGGGGATGGCCGCGAACGCCGGAGGCGAGTCGGTGGCGTTCGGCGGGTTCGACGGCGACGACGGGATCGAGCACATCTGCTTCAGGGGTGCCCCGCACAGCTCCGTGTTGCCCTCGTACGCCGCCGCCGACTGCACGGCGAACGGCCCGGCCTGCGGGATCGTGCCGGTGAAGTTATTATTCGACAAATCGACCGTGGCGTTCGTCGGGACGACGGCGGATAGCTCAGTTGGTAGAGCGCCGGTGAGCTTGTTCCATGAAACGTTCAACAACCGCAGCCAGCTCCCGCCGAAGTCCGACGGGAGCGAGCCGTTGAAATAGTTGGCGCTCAAGTCCACGATCTCCAAAGCGCCGAGCCCCCCGATGGGGAGCTCGCCGGCGAGGTCATTATTCGCGAGCCCTAGCACGGCGAGACTCGGCAGCCTGCACAGCGCTGCGGGGAGGCGCCCGGCGAGCGCATTGTCCGAGAGGTTGATCTCCTGGAGGCTGCGCGTGTACGCGGACCCGTCCGGGAGCTGGCCGGAGATGCCGTTGCCGGCGAGCGAGAGCACGCGGAGTTCTGTCGCGTTGAGTAGTGTCGCCGGGAGACTGCCGTTGAGGCTGTTCCCGGAGAGGTCGAGGTGGCGCAGGTGCTCGACGCGGCCGAGGTCGGCAGGCAGCGACCCGGATAGCTGCGCGTTGGGCAGCACGAGGCTAATCACCCGCGACACCGTGGCCGCCGCCAGCGACGCTTTGACGCCGACCCCCCCGCTGGTGCCGTTCGAACTCAGCACGGGGATCGTCGTGGAGTTTCCATCGGCGGACGCCGACGTCACATTGACCGCCGCCGCGTCGGTCTGCGGGAAGCCGTTGCACACGACCCCGTTCCAGCCGCACGGCGACTCGTCGGCGTAGCTCCACCCGGCGAGCGCGCCCAGCGGGTCCGCGGTGACCGCGTACTTGAACGACAGCAGCAGCACCCCATCGGCATTGAGCCCCCACGCACTACGGCACAGCAAGAGGAGCAAGAACAGCACCACTCCAACACCCACGCCGTCCCTCCTCCCCTCCATGGCCGCCGCCGCCGTCCAAGCTAAACAGCCAGCACCGACGGCGACATGAGTGAGCTCTTCTTGGCCGGCGTCGCGACTCGCGCGGCACACACAAGGAGCGGGAGAGCAGGGTGGTTGGCCTGACCTGACCACGCGTAGCTTTCTTGGCCGCTTACTCTATCGATTCCTGTGGTCAGGAGCAGGTGAGGGGGAGGAGTGGAAAGGGAACTGCAGAGCAAGTAGGAGGAGGAGCAGCGGGAGGTTGGCAATGGCATGTGAGGTCAGGGCGGGGAGGGAGGCAGGGGAATAAAGAAGGGCAGGGTATGGTGGGTGGCGGTGCCGCCGCGTGGGGAAGGCGAGGCTAAAAACGGCCGGAAAATGGCCAGGAAACGCTGGTTTTGCGCTGCCGCTGCGCAGATTTGATGTGCGATGGCTCGGCCGGCCGCTACAAATTTTCAAGTTCGTCCAGAGCAGCAGTACACAGGTCGTTATCTGATTCCGGTACCTCTGTGTGTGCGTGTATGATTCAGAAGCGGTAGTTGGTTCGTCTCTCCGATGGCTGTGGGCGACAGGAGATGGATGGGAACGTATGAGATAATTTGCACTACGAAAAGAGGCTTACTCGTGTATCGGTGTATGGATGGATGACCTCGTAGTCGTAGAGTGAGTGACGTTGAGTTGCGACCTGCCCTCTGGATCGATTATTGGCAAAAAAAAAAACGTATTTATGGTTTGTTGATTTTGGATCAACCAGACAGGTGGTCCTCACAGATTAGATTTGTTCCAAAGATATAATTCTGTTGTTTTTTTATTTCAAATTACTATTGTTCAATTATTTAGGAATTTTAGTTTAAAAATTGTATTAAAATTAAGTTGGTTTTTTTTGCATTTTACCTTGTATGGACTTTTTATTTGAATATGAACCCTTATATTTTGGACGTACCATGATGGACGGTGCAGATTTTATTTTTTACTTGGTAACATTGTATTTTGTAATTAATATTTTCTGTATAAAGGAAGGTGAGATAATAGGCAAACTACATGTAGAGGAAATATAATTAAAGTATAAGATTTGTTTTAAAAAAATAACAATTATTTAAATATGAAACGTGTCATAGAAATATGCTTTTAGGATAAAGCAAGCTGATGCCATTTTTCTTCTGCATCGTGTCCTTTCGTTCCAGCCTTATCCAATAGGTCCACTTCTCATTGCTTTGCGTCTGCTCAGATGCTCTGGTGTCATGGCTTTCTTCGCCCTACCCATGGATGCCAAGTAGGCCTATGGCAATGACTCGGCAAGTAGGTACTCAGCAGCAATAGCAAAACGAATGCCTCCTTCTCCAGCTCAAGATCAACTACTACCCTAGGTGCCCGCAGCCCAACTTGGCCGTCGGAGTGGAGGTTGTTGGGACGTAAAATTCCATCTATAGCACTAAACTGAGGCTGGTACCAATTAATACTATAGTTTCTTTTCCAACTCCACGTAGTACCACGAGGAGGACATAAATCTTCATCAATCGCACATCTGTCTACTCTTGTTATCCTTTTTTGTTTGAATGATTTTTTTGCAAAGCTAGGTATTGTGAGATGATAGGAATACCACTGTGAGCTAGGTTTCAAGTCGCTTGATCCTTCTCTTCCCAACGCCTCATCTATTCTCCTCAGGGGCGGAGAGAGGGGGCAGGCAGGGGCCTGGCCCCCCCAATGGTCCACCAGATGTATTAATAGGACCCCTTAATCACCCTTAATCACAGTCAATTAGGACCCTGCAAAAAGATGGCTTTGACATTTCAAAGATAAGTACTCTGGTGGAAAAGTACTATCCCGCTGATTTTTCAAGTCAAGATCAAGCTCAATTGGAGTGTCAACTACCATATTTTCAACTTAATGTATGCAACCATCCAGAGCTAAGTACATTGCCATCACTTGCTGATCTAACAAAGGGACTAGTGAGATTAGGTAAAAATTATATTTATCCAATGGTCGATAGATTGGTAAGATTAGTCATAACTCTTCCAGTATCAACAGCGACCACTGAGAGAGTCTTTTCAGCCGTGAAACTTGCCAAGACACGTACTAGGACTAAAATGGGAGATGGCTTTTTGCGAAGCTACATGATAGTTTATATTGAAAAGGAATTGGCAGCCAAGATTAGTTCCAATGATATTATCAAATCTTATGATCTAGTTGGTAATCGTCGTGCTAAATTCAAGTTAGTGGAGATGTAACAAATTCAAGTTTGTGGAGATGTAATGAAAGTACCTTTCTTTTGTGTTACTAGACGTATGCTACATTATTTTACCATATGTGTTATGATTGAATTTATATGACAATATATATGCGTATGTTTAATTATATATGTGTATGTTTAATTTTGCCGACACACGGCGCCCAGGGCCCATGACGTCGGCGCCTTGGCGGGTCGGCCCCCCTTGTCTGGATCCTAGCTCCGCCCCTGATTCTCCTCCCAACGCCTCATCCATTGCGATGCCATGGTCGAGGTGCTATGGTCATGGCGCCGTGGTGAGGCGTCATGGTCGACGCGCCGTGGTCAAGGCACCATGGTCAGGGCACTATGGTCAAGGCACCATGGTCGGGGCACTATGGTCATGGCACCGTTGTCGAAGCGTCGTGATCATGGTGCCGTGGTCGAAGTGCTATAGTCGAGGCACCATTGTCAAAGTGCCGTGATTGAGCAGTCATAGAAGGAGTGGTCATAGTCGGAGTCGAGCGGTCGTACAGGAATTCTTTGAGGGAATTTGTTTGAACGAACCTCCTGGGACGCAACAAAGGGCTAGTCAAGGCGGTTGTTCTACATGGGACACGGTATTTGTAGGCTACATGTGTTTGACGCGAGAAATCGCTCTTGGATTTCTTGCCACGGGATATAAGGTGCGAGCATGCCAGTATACTAAAATACATAAAAATAAATAAATAAACACAAGAAAAGATAGAGAATCATGCATTCCATTCATTCATTTGAGAATAACAAAATTACAAGTTCCCTTTATATATATGCGCTCTATGGCCTGCTTTGCATAGAGATCTGGCATAGGCGATGTGATCTCCTGATTCCAGTGGCCTCGGAAAGCTCTCGATTAATTACATCTGCGGGTAAACCCATAGAATACCTCCGATTAAGCTGTGCATTGGTTGTCATCTTCAGTATTCGCTTCATGTTCCCATGCATGTGACGAATAGTTGATGTAGATGTGGGCGTTGGCATGATCTATAGCCTTGTAGGTCTTTGGGGGTTTTGATAGCGTAGCCTTGCATTGGTCATGCCCGCCTATGTTGTTCAACCTCATCGGTATCAAACGACACATAAAATTGAGGTGGTTAAAGGTGGGTATGATTCATGTCAAACATGACTGATCTGATGATTCAGTAATAGAATCAGTGTAGTAGATGTATTTGATTCGAACGGTGAGGCTAGCAGAGCAGAACACCTGGGTTAGATGTCGAACTGGTCAAAAGTAACAAATGAGAAAGACCCCACTTCAGCATAGACGCACTTAGCCGAGCTCAGGTGTCATAAGGGCAGACCATCCTTACTTTAACAGAGCATAACGCCAGGGTCCAGTATCGACATGGTCAAAAGTGATCACTAGGAAATACTTCTCGGAAGCCAAAAACCATCAGCAATCGAATGTAATCAGTTGTCAAAAGCAATCAAAAGACGTCTATGGTTGAAAGTCATCAGAAGTAGTCTATGGTCTACAGACATTGGAAGTCGTCTATGGTCGAAGGCTATCGGAAATCTTTCGTGGTCAAAAGCCATCGGAAGTCGTCTGTGGTCGAAAGCCATAGTGATCGAAAGCCATCAGAAGTCATCCGTGGTCGAAAGCCATTAGAGGCTGCGAGTGGTCGAAAACAATCGTGGTCAAAAGCCATCGGAAGTCGTCCATGGTTGAAATCTATCGTGGTCGAAAGTCATCGAATGTCGTCTGTAGTCAAAATCCATCATGGTCGAAAGCCATCGGAGATTATCCATGGTCAAAAGCTATCATAGTCGAAAGTCATTGGACATCATCCGTGGTTGAAAAGCCATCACGGTCGAAAACCATAAAGTCATCGTAAGTCGTCCATGGTTGAAAGCCATCAAAAGTCCTCTGTGGTCGAAAGCCATCGAAAGTAGTCTATAGTCGATGGCTGAAAGCAGCTGACTGCTCGACCAGGCATTGTAGAACGACCAATTATTGTAGCAGCGGTCGTGAGCATCTAAACGTAGCAAGCAGTCGATGACATTCGAGCACTGAGGATGGTTGGCGACGTTCGAGTACTTCGAGTGATCAGCGATGTCCGAGTACAGCGAACAGTCGGTGGCGTCTGAGCACAATGGACAATCAATGGCAATGAAGTGCCGTGGGCAATCGATGTCGTCCAAGTACTATGGGTGGTGGATGGCGCCCAAGTATTGAAAGCAGTCAATGGCGATGAAGTGTTGCAAGCGGTCGATGTCGTCCGAGTACAGCGGATGAACACAAGTGGCCAAGTATCATTGGTAGTCGAAGGCGTCCATGTACTGTGGATGATTGATGGCGCTTGAGTATTATGGGTGGTCGTAGGTGACAAAGTGTTGCGGGCAGTCGATGTCGACCGAGTACAGCAGGCGGTCATAAGGGACTGTGCCTAGAAGGCGGTCAGCAGGTGACATACGTAGCTCCCACACGATGCCAATTGTGCCTTAATTTTGAGATCAAATTCTTGATCGATTCCCAATTTCTTGCCTTCTAGACCTCTGCTCTCCATATCAATAAGATTTGTTGAGAATTACTTCCATCAGATGGAGATACGGTGCAATCATCTTTCTATTGAAAATACGATATACCCACGAACTCAGAGACTGATCTTGGCGCATATACTTCATGGTCGGTCGAGGACTTGCGGCTATATGAGGCACCGCGTAGCGACCGATTAAACTGGGCCATAGAACGTACAAATAGCAGTTCATTTTTTCTTCTCAAACATATATCTCTATATTTGCTTCGACTTAGCATATTTGTACGAAAACTCATCAAACAACATGTACTTGTATTCTTCGGATTGTATTGTGTTTTGTCCCCAGATTGGATTGTGTTTTGTCAGCTAGTGTGTGTTGTGTTCTACCTAAACATATTTTCCTTGATTTTACTACTCTGTCTCGAATGGGAGCTCCTCGTGTATAGTTTGGATGGTTTATGATTGTTTTGTAAATTTTTCCTTTAATTTTCCTATTCTATCTCGAATGTGTTCTTTTCTACCCTATTTCGAACGGGAACTCCTCATATACAGTTCGAATTGTTTTGTAAAGTTTTATCCCTTGATTTTTCTATTATATCCCGGACGTCTTCTTTTTTCCTTTGCTAATCTATATATCTCAACCATTATAATTTGGACCCACATCAATTGACGGTATAGATCTTTTTTATTAATATAATAATTTGTAATTCTGAAGAGTAAACGTGATAGCTTTTTTAGCTTATATTTTAATAATATAATAGATTGTCGCCGAGGCTGTTAGGGTTGTAATTGGGTATTTCCTTCCCTGGTCCCTGTCTTCAGTAATGTGCCGAAGAAACGATCCGTTCAGAGGTAATCGATTTTCGTTAAAGTTTGGTACAGTATCTGTCGTCCCAATTATGGTGGAATTTTGCACAAAACGGAACAATTCCCTTTGAATCCATACTTCAACATTTAGGCTCTGCCAAATTATAGCTGGACTCAGCATAGGCTAGCTATGACTGCAAGCCTAGGATCTCAATCACCCTCGAACTTACACACGGTCTGATCTTTTTAGCTTCAGTTACGGCTTATGAATTTAGAGTGTTCGTGACAGAGAGTATGGTGTAATAGAAATTTTTATGTGATTTTGGTCGATATAAATAAAGTCGTTATAGTGTATACTGTAATCAATTTGTAGATCCTACCTTAAAAAGATATTTCGTTTGAAAGATAATTAGTGTAAAAAAAGCTTAAAAGTGAAAGCCCACAATTGAACCTCCTTATAGATGCACCAGGTTGGTCTCTAACTCAAGATTTCTAGAATTTTCATACCACGCGAAACACCATGCATCTGCCACCTGAAAAACCCTTGAGCAAGCTATCATGGAAAGACGGACAATGTACTGATAGTCTAATACCTCAACAGTTCCCCTGCAGCTCAACATCAGAAACCTTGTTATTACGACAATTGGTTAGGCTTTGGGGGCATAGGCCGAGCTAGGATTTCAAAAATAAACTATACAATATAATTATATTTAATAAGAGAAATCAAATAATACTAACGACAATAAAATTTATTTAACCACGAACGACCTGGCCATCCCAGCACCCTCTCCCTCTGCCCTGCTTTGGGGTCCTCAGGAATAAACGGATGATCCACGCAATTAACGGGGATTTTTTCATACGAATGATAGATCTGGTCCTGTTCTTTTCAGCTTTTAAAAACTGCTTTTCGACTTTTCTACAGTAACTAGTTTTTAAATGGAGTGTTTTTTCAAGATAGAGTCTACTAATTAATTGTAGTACATACTTTACTGACTTCATTTATATCGATAAAAATCGTACGTGAGTTTCTGTTACTCTATAATCTCTCATACAAACAGCTCAAAAGTCACAAACCGGAGCCAAAAGCCACAGCTAAAAAGAACACGCCTAGAGTCGTAAGTGCAGATCAAGGTCCCTCACAAGAGGAGAAACCAGTTGTCGCATCACTGTGCAAACAGGGCAATGGGGTACTCCGAATCAGTGTGAAAGAGGATAAGAGAGAGTGGCTAGAGAAAGAGAAAGAAACCGAATCTTGACGCATGCATGCATTGCATGCAACTTTGCTGGAGCTGAAGCTGTTCTTGTGTCCCTATAGATGACCAGTGAAGTGAACACCTGTCGTACAGGTGTGTGTGTGCCGTCTTATCACATGGTGTGTACGCTTGTTGGGTGGGCACGTATGCAATATGTTCCACCGTTTGATTTGCCAATATGTTCCCCTGCAACATTAAGTGTGTTTGGTAGCCAGTGTTGTAATGTTTTCAGAAGGAAATGATTTCGTTTGTTCCGGCTGAAGTTTGTTTGCTTATTCAACGTCATGGAGCCAGCAGTGTTAGATAAATAGCCATACATGCATGCTTGACGAAATCCATGCAAGAAGGACCCGCTCAGTTAGATTGAAAAATAGTGACTTATGGCTGAAATTGTATTGTAGCTGGTTGAACTGTAACTGAATGTGACTTATTTGACGTATTTAAATTTAAAAAAATTTAAAAACAGAAAAATATATTAGCTCATCACGGACAACGCAAACGAATACGGGAAAAAAGAACTGGCAAAAAACTCAAAAAAACTAAAAGTTCAGAAAAAGATAAAATTTATAAATAGTAAAAATAAATTAGAAGTTAAAAACTTAAATCGAAATAAACAGGGCGTTAAGATGCTACATATGACAGTGCTGGGTCATAATCATGCTGTAATGGGGCTGTCTGTAACTCGACAACATAGGCACTATTCCATGTGTAACAATCGGTCTTTCCGAAGAATCAAACAAATATGTACTTGGGACTAGATGTCTACGTACAAGAAAACAAAGTGCAAACCGTGACAGCGCATATTTGTGAGACATGTATTGCTATCAGGCAAAGGGAATTAGGCAAGAACTCATTTTTCGCGAGAACTTTACAATCTAAACCATGTTCTGGAACGGGGAGGACGTTTGGTCATTGGATTTGTATCACGGGACACTAGTGCTGCTGGAGGAGAAGGTCTTCCACTCTTCCTCCACGCTCATCAGGTGGTTCAAATCAGAGTGTTCATGTTGAAAATAATGTTGACTTCGAGTCTAAGGGCCTGTTTGGCAACGGCTGCGGCTTATGGCTTTTGGTTGAAATTTTTGAATTTTGGCTGTTTACGGTACAAATTACGGAGAGAGAGATACTCACTTGCGATTTTGGTTGGTACAGATGCTGGGCTTTTAACGCGTACATCGTTTAACTTGTAGACCCCGTCTTGAGAAAATACTCCGTTTAAAAGTTAGGTACTGTAGCAAAAGCCAAAAGCCGCCAGCTTCGGAGAAAAAGAACAGGCCCAAGACGTAGTAGAATCCGTCTTCGTGTGTAACTCAAGTTGAAGTTGTATCCAACTTAAAGTCTAAATACGTATGCTAGTAAGAGATTATTAGACTATATATTGAGAAAGCTTATAACCAATTTTGTAAGGAAAAGAAAACAAAACAAGAAAAATGGGAGCAAATAAGAGAATAGAGAAATTCAGAAATTCTCATGTGTTCTCTCAGTTTATTTGCGATGTGTTAATTTTCTCCTGAAAAAAAGTTAACTGTTCAAGTTCTCGCACGCTAACATAGCGAGTTCTCACTTAATACATTTTACATCGGAGATATTTCTACTGGCCTAAGTTCACACGCTTATAAAGTGAGAACTAATATGAATGTTTACGGTACTAGCTAGAGTGCAATTTGGAGTTGGCAATGTACGAAAGGAGGTGTTGGTATGACAAAATGGTCGAGCAGCTCGATCCGCGCTTTTAATTGGTCCTCATGCAGGGTGGTATCGAGGAGGGTCTTTAGTGTGGCTACCTCGGCCGCTGCATGTGATGAGTGCATGATGGGATCATGTCATCATGCTGCGAGAGTGAGAAGTGGTGGATGGGAATTGGTATTTTCAAGCATCCGACAAAAGGTTTGAAAAAAAAAAGCTGTCTGGGATTCCTATGAAGTAGTACTACTACTGTCCTTTGTGAGTGCACTCACCAAATTTATATAGGCTTGGAACATCTAGGGTTTCATCATTGTCTTGGGGATGTTTGCTACTACTGTTTTTTTTTTGAACGGTAATCTGCTCCTAATGTATTAGAATAATGGATGAGCTGACGGTTGTTCTTAAGGTATTTTTTCAGCTTATAGCTTTCTCGAATAAATATAGGGGACAATTTCTTTATTGTCATTTTTAAATGACTTATTAAGGCAGCCTTTTCAAAGTAGCTTATCGATATTTGGTTCGTTCGCATAAACACATGTATTAAAACAAAAATTCATCAACTACAGTTATAAACCATCAACAGCAGCCGAAAATAATCCACAATGTTGCCTATGGCTAAAAAAAGCTACTGTAAACATTAGGGGGAAAAGATTCCTTGTTCCAATTACTTTATTCAAAAGTCCTTTTTACAACAAGAGTTAAAAAAACTACTTTAACACAACATTCTATCCTTCAGATGAAAAGCATGTCAGGCAGCTCTACATGTTGAGTAATTTCATTACTATGTAGCACCAACAACTTCGCACCATTCTTTTCTCTAAGGCAGATAAAAAATTTTAAAACAAGGGTGTTTTCACGCCAACCTATAGTGGATCGGATAGTTTACTCGGAATAACTGACGCTGACAAGTTGAACTACAATGCTCTTTACACTATATTAACAGGTACACCGTACACAAAGATTAAAATACAACGATATGTTTAGATCTAATAGCACCACCCAGAAAACCCAAACGAGCCAGGTGCATATATGGGCCTGTTTGACAACGGCTACGGCTTATGGCTTTTGGCTAATTTTTTTGAATTTTGACTGTTTATGGTACAGATTACGGAGAGAGATACTCACTTGCGAATTTAGATGGTACAGATGTTGGGTTTTTAACGTGTACATCGTTTAACTTGCAGACCCCGTCTTGAAAAAAATACTTTGTTTGAAAATTAAGTACTGTAACAAAAGCTAAAAATCGCTAGTTTCGGAGGAAAAGAACATGCTCTATACTGCAGCAAAAGGACCTCTGCCTCATGCCCATCTTCATAGCTTCCGCCATCTCCTCGGCCACCTCGTCGGCATCGCTCCTCACCCAGCTCACCATCCGCCACGCCGAAGGGCAGGGCTCATCGCTGGCAAGCCTAGGCAGCCGCCCAGCTTGCCGGACAGTGGCTCCGCTCCTGCCTTCTTGCCCAAAGATGCCGCCTCTCTAAACTCTTTGGCATCTATGCGTGTAACCTTAATCCATGGCTTTTGTAGCAAAAAGCGTGGTCAGAAGCCACTCCGCACCATATCTCAATCGTCCTGGTCCAATTGCCAAGACGCCCGATTAGTTATAGTAATTAAGATCAGGTTTTACTGCGTAGAGTCTGTTTGGGAGAGCTCCACCAGCTCTAAATCCACGAAAAATAGCTCCACTCCACGAAATTTTACCCAAACGCTCCAGCTCCGCGAAATCTGGATCTACCAAAATCCTGGATCTGAGGGCCAGATCCATGGATTTCATAGAGCTCCTCAAGGGGTGCTCCACCGTGGAGTTGGGTGGTAATTACCCACCAATGCCACTGGTTACACATCCCATCCCACCAAAAGTGGTCATTCCCACCAAAACCTCAATTTCGTGGATCTGGAGCTGTTGTACAAGCCAAACATTCCATGGTGGGATCCTAGATCTACGGTGGAGCTGCTCCATGGTAGAGCTGCTGCTCCAGATCTACGTTTTCAGTGGTACAGCTCTCCCAAACAGACTCTTATTGCTCGTGGATTACGACTTTAAAGTTCTACGCTGGAGATGTATGGGCCTGTTTGGTTGCATGCATGAGCTGATGCAGCTGCATGAACGTGGCCAGACTGAGTAGAGAAGGTCCTCAGCCGCGTTTCTCCTCAACCTGGTTCCAGTTGATTTTTTGCATCCGCTCGTGCAGGCTCTCACCCCGATGCAGGCAACCAAACACCATCTCCCTGCATGCGCTGGTACGAGCCACCCCGATGCAGGCAACCAAACAGCCCCTATATGTACCTTGCTCGGGGTATTCATCATAAGTGGAATTTGATCCCGTGACCTCTTATCTACCCACGTCTTAAATATGGATAGATGTGCACTTACCAAGTGGGGAAAATTGAATATATAGGACTGAGTTGGGAGTGGTTTTGTAAAATAGGACCGAGTTATTTGTCCTCGTAAATATAGGACCGAGTTGAGCACCTTGTTGCAAATATAGGATTTTTCCCATTTTAATTTCATTTCCATTTTTCAGCAATTTTTCTCCACGCGAAATGACTGTTTTGCCCTTCTTCTTCCTCCCGCTACCGGCCGCGCGCCGCTGCTCCCGGCCTCGCCGCCGCCGCTCCCGGCCGCGCCGCGCCGCCGCCGCTCCCTCGCTGCCCCGCGCCGCCGCCGCTGCTCCCGGCCTCGCCGCCGCCGCCGCTCCCTCGCTGCCCCGCGCGGAGCAGGCCAGGAGCGGCGGCGGCGGCGAGGCCGGGAGCAGCGGCGGCGGCGCGGCGCGGGGCAGCGAGGGAGCGGCGGCGGCGCGGCGCGGCCGGGAGCGGCGGCGGCGAGGCCGGGAGCAGCGGCGCGCGGCCGGGAGCGGCGGCGGCGAGGCCGGGAGCAGCGGCGCGCGGCCGGGAGCGGGAGGAAGAAGAAGGGCAAAACAGTCATTTCGCGTGGAGAAAAATTGCTGAAAAATGGAAATGAAATTAAAATGGGAAAAATCCTATATTTGCAACAAGGTGCTCAACTCGGTCCTATATTTACGAGGACAAATAACTTGATCCTATTTTACAAAACCACTCCCAACTCAGTCGTATATATTCAATTTTCCCTACCAAGTGACCAAATGCTCCTGATGAAAGGAAGAGGAGTCACGGCCAGTGCTGTGGAAACCAGACGCACCCTGTGACTTGCACAGGGACGTAGCAGTAGGCGCGCAGCTTCTGGATTGTTAGTTTGTCACCATTTCAGTGCAAAAAATTTTAGTGGTCCTTGGCTAGTAACTTCGAGCCTGCACGCTTGCCTGTGATGAGATTTGATGGACATGTTAGCTCCGTTTTTTTAGCTTGTGGATTCTGGTTTTTTAATAAATAAATAAAATAGTATTTTTGTTATTGTTTTAAAATAGTTTATCGAGATAATCTTTTCAAAGTGGTTTATCGATTTTATTAATATTTGATCCGTTTGCATAAACGCTCGTGTTAAAACTAAAAGCCATCGGCCACAATCGAAAAGAAAACACTCACTTATGAGGGTGTTCTTTTTGGTTTTGACTTATGCTTTTGGCTTTTGCCTTTTTCTGAAGTAAAAAAATTCAAACGTCGAAACAGGGACAGGCTTTTGAAGCAAATTCTCCAAACGATTTCTTAAGCCTAAAACTATATATACTATCCACATTGGCGTCACTACTGTCTGTTAGTGTATTAAAAGGTATAGATAAAAATCAACAGCCACAGTTAAAAACTATCGACCACAGCCCAACACGACAGCACCTTTTTCTTCTCGAGGCTACACGCATACATGTATGGTCCTAGGTCTTAGGCTAGTTTTTTGGTTTATGGCTTAGTTTTATACAATAATTAGCTTTTAAACGGAGTGCCTTTTTAAGTGTGTTTTACAAGTCAATTGTAATAGATAATGTCTTGACTTTATTTATATCGATCAAAATTGCACACAAATATCTTCCTCCATATTCTTGCTCACAAATAGTTAAAATTCAAAAAATTAAATCAAAATTAAAAGTCACGTACCAATACAACCCACAGCCTGTCTGGCAAGAGAGAGAGAGAGAGAGAGATTGTCGGTGTCTGGAGATTTGCCGCCGTAGTAGTAGTGACCTCCAGCTTGCATGCACAACTGCACAAGCAACTATGGCGTCCTTGCGTCAGTCCTTTTGGGTACCATCTGGCCTAGAAAATTGCCATATGATTCAAATACATAAATGTGCACACAGTACAGATCCGTGAGCGCGACCACATGCCTGTAAAAAACGGGGTCACAGCCTCCCAGGTAATTAATGGCAGGTTCATACTCCCTCCATCCCATACGCACAGACGAAGACATTAAATTTCTAAAAAAAATCAATACAATAAGATATGCATATATCTATTCAATAACATACTATAACTCCTTACTAATTTTTTAACATTATAGTAGAGGTATATAATAAAAATATTGTAACAACTACATATTTAATATCTATAATAGACTTATATCATGAGGTGATATTTTCTAAAATAAAGATTTATATTGCAGGACAGAGTGAGTAATACCTCTGGTAAATATAATTTATATCTTATCCACTTGCCATCATACATTGGGTCTCTCCTTAACAGTTTCTAAAAACTCTTTTTTGACTTTTCTATAGTAACTATTTTTCACATGGGTTGTCTTTTTAAGACATGATCTATAAGTTAATTATAATACACTGTAACACACACTGTAGCGATTTTATTTATATCAGCCAAAAACGCACATGATTTATTTATGTCGTCATACTCTCTCTCATAGATTGCCAAAATCCATAAATCGAAACAAAAAATGACCATTAACCATATCAAACGCAAACACAGGTGGTAATACTAAGAGTGGTGCTCATTTGGGCTTTTTGGTGGTTTATGGCTAAAAAGCACTGTAGCTGGCTGAAAAAAACATTGTAGCTGACAGAGACTTATTTAACATAATTAAATTAAAAAATATAAAAATATGTTAGCCCATTACATATAATACAAACAAATACGGGCAAAAAGAACCGGCAAAAAAGCTCAACAAAAAGCCAAAAGTTTAGAAAAAGACGAAATTTATGAATAGTGGAAAATAAATCGGAAGCTAAAAGTTGAAGCCAAAACGAACACAGCCAACCCTTTGACATCTTCTATGCTAGCTTTGTTTTTTTCTCTAATTTATTTCTGACCTACATGTTTCTCTTATCTGACCAGCATCTTTATATTGTGCAAAAAAAACCCTGGACCTGAGCCAGACTACATACCAACCGAGGAAAAGCAAAAAGTCATTAGAGCAAGTCTTATAATACAGTCTTCAGCTGGTTGTATGGATACTTACAGCCAACTTATCAGCCTACTCATATAGTAGTTACAGCCAGCTGAAGACTGTATGATCTACCCCTTCCTCTCACAAAGTTTCTTGGTTCTTGTGCTTCAACTGGCTGTAAGCTTACAGCCCACCTCTCTTCTCTCTCCTCCACCTCAGCATACAGCCAGCTCATCTCCAACAGTATGAGCTAGTTACTAGCTCTAAGACAACTTCTCCAATAGTACTAACTTTTAGCACATAGCTCATAACATAAATAACCCCACATGACACTCTCACATAATCTTGAAATGTGTGTATGAGCCTAGCTCTTGATCAAGAGATAGCTTTTCTCTCTCTTCTATTAAAATATGAAATAATATACTTAGAGCTAGCTCATAAATCACTATTGGAGATGCCCTTAGGGCATCTCCAACAGTATGAGCTAGTTACTAGCTCTAAGACAACTTCTCCAATAGTACTAACTTTAGCACATAGCTCATAACATAAATAGCCTCACATGACACTCTCACATAATCTTGGAATGTGTGTATGAGACTAGCTCTTGATCTAGATATAGCTTTTCTCTCTCTTCTATTAAAATATGAAATAATATGCTTAGAGCTAGCTCATAAGTCACTGTTGGAGATGCTCAAACAGCGCCAAGATAACGTACGAGTAATTAGACTGCGTATAACGCTGAATAATACGGGCTACTTTTGCCACGGCATGTGAGCCATGCATACAGTAGCTCGCGAGGATCCAAATGCAATGGACAGACACAAAACATAAAGGCAGGGCCTTTTTGCTTGCCCAAGCGCGTTCCGGCTTTACGCACTCGTGCTCTGGTGTCGTGTGTGTGAGCGCGCTGCAAAGCTGCATGTTTAAAGTCAACTGACATTATCAAATACCCAACTGATGTTTTCTTGCCAAGTGGATGGAGATAGATACCCCCAACTTGCTGAATAAATTTGGGCTGCTCAAGCAGGTTTGGTTTACACATAATCCTGCATTCCTAGGACTTAACTGATGATCTACATTCCAACACGTGTTTAGTTTTGTCTCCAGTTATTCTTTTCAAACAATAGTTTCAGCACACAGATCTGGAGTTCAAGAAATTAGAAATGTATATAACTATGCGTGGCACTGTAGAACAGTAAAAAATGAAGCAACTAAGGGAGGAAATATTCCTCCCAAGAAACTTCAAGGATGCAAGTTGCGAAACAAGACATATAACTCTTTATTATCTATTTGAAGAGGGGCAGTACTGCTCCAATTTGGCATGGTCTGTCTAGTTTGAAAAGATGAAAGCAAGAAAAACGGTGAGTTGAAGTGTAACTCCAAAAGCTAGTGAGCATCAAATTAACTTACTATTTCATTACTTAGAATGAAAAGAACCAGGTACATGACCGGATCAGATTCAGACAATCAGATTGGACAGATTGTCATATATAATAACTCAGCTTCACCAAAAACCTAACCAGATTTGTTAGCTCCTACAAGCTAGCAACTTTGCTATAAGAACGGAAGGAAAAATATATAAACAACACAGGCATAGCATCAACTCATCATTCATCAATCGACACTTCAATAATTAAACAGACGGCCCCAATGATGGCAAAAACTTCTCACCTGTCCGAATGTTGGGTCTACCGTCTTCAGTACCAGTTCATCTACAGACAGGACAAGGCTGTAAAGAATCAATGCCGAAGCTAGCTTAGCATTTTAACCACCATGTCGTCGCTCGCTTGTTCTATCTATGCAACTCTGCAGTCTTCAAATCCTCCAGTGTGACTGTGTGAGCACGCGTGCAACTGCGCTCACAGATCAGAAAGCAACTTCAGGAAGACCTGCAGGACAAGGAGCATCCTTCGAGAAGGGCAATATCTCAACTGTTTTTCACACTGGTATTTGTAAGATCTCAACTGTTGGGGTCTCCTTTTATTCCCTGTAGATGTGTGTACAACTTGCCTTTGAGATTCTGGGACTACTAACTTTTGAAGGTATCGACGAAAATGAGGTGAATAGGCAAAGCCGAGAAGGTTTCATGTGTTTGCTATTATAAACACCGCTTATATTCATCATGAGACCAATGAGCCAATGTATATACAAGTATATGTATAGCATATATACAAGTATCCCCTTATACAACAGAGTAAATACACAGCTAATAATACACATCTAACACCCCTCAAACTTATGGTGGATTAACAACACGAAGTTTGGAGAGAAGCTATGCTGAGCTCTGGTCTATGACTTTGTGAAGAAGTCTACCAACTGAAGTTCTGAAGGCACATATTGAGGAGCAACAACTAGATTCTGCACTTGTGTCCGTATGTAGAAAGCATCAGCACCAATATGCTTTGTAAGCTCATGTTTCACTGGATCTTTAGTAACGCTAATAGCACCTATACTATCAGACAAAAAAGGAGTCGATGCAGAAACGGAAACACTAAAATCCTCAACTAACTACTATAGCCAAGTAACCGCCGCAATCAACAAAGCCATAGCTCGCAACTCAACTTCAACACTCGAACGAGAAACTGTTGTCTGCTTTTTAGTCTTTCAAGCGATGAGAGAACCACCAAGAAAAATAGGAGAGAAATGATCAAACCGGGAATGAGGAGCTTGCTTGAGACCGTAAAGAGGTCAGCAAAGGCGACAAACCATACCCTCAGGAATAGAATATCCCGGTGATGGCTGTATATAAACCTCCTCATGTAACTCACCATTGAGAAATGCATTCTTGATATCAAGCTGAGAGATGGGCCATGCTCGAACAGACGCCACAATAAGAAGAGTGAGAACAGTGGTCATGTGAGCCACATGAGCAAATGCCTCATCATAATCACGATCACGCTCTTGCAAAAAAAAAACACCGGCCACAAGACAAGCCATGTAGTGCTCAAGAGAACCATCAAAGCAAGTCTTAACTTTATAGACCCACTTACACTTGATACGAATAACACACGTAGAAAGAGGGACAAGATCCCATGTGCCAGTACGCTTAAGGGCAATGATCTCCTCTGTCATCGCATGCTGACGCTTAAGAGGCGTCTAGGGCCAACCCTGGGCAAGGTGCGCAAGACCGGCCTCGGAGGCGTCCGAGGCTGACCCTGAGCAAAGTGCGCAAGACCGACCCTGGAGGCGTCTGAGGCCGACCCCGAGCGAGGTGCGCAAGGCCGATCCTAGGAGGGTCTGGGGCCAACCTCGAGCAGGGTACACGAGCTCGACCTCAAGAGGGTCCGGGGCCGACCCTGGACTGACCTCAGACGTGGCCGGGCCCGCGCAGAGCAAATGACCAAAATACCCCCAGAAGTAGGCCAAACCCTAAGGACAAAGTTGTAACTACACTAACCACTCCCTCTCCCCCTATAAATAGTACCCTTTGTAATGGGAGAGGGGAGGCCATTTTGTAACCCTAGACTCCCATATGAAATACACTTGGTGGTTGTGTGCTTCTCTTTACATCCCTTCGCACCCCCGGCCAAGGTTGTAAGAATTGTGATTCTGAATTGGATCGGAGACACTCTATTAGGATCGCATTCTAGGATCGAATAGTAGAATCTTAAGATTCTACCCGATTCTAACAAAAACATATTTATTCTAATTTACCGTGTATTCTAAGAGTGATATGAGTGTTTATTTGGTCATTTGGCATCTAAGTTGATTAATAAATATATCTTATTCACGACTAAACCATGGTTTAAATTTTATGTTATTGAGAGTTACAACTAGAAGAGCGATGCTATCAATATTGCCATAATCTGATCATTTTACATAAAAATGTAAAATAAATAGATAATTAAATTAATTTTTATTATTCCAAACTTCCAAATCTTAATGTCTAAGTTATTAACTACTTTGTATTTAACATACAACTTGAATTGAGAGATAGGACATAACCAAACATTTAAATCTTTTATAATCTTAGATGATACGCGATTCTACACAATTCTACTGCAATTCTATCACGATTCTATTGTGATTCTACACGATTCTACAACTAGAATCGCGATTCTACCATGATTCTATCATATACGACTCAAGGCGCAATTTGAGTCGGATTAGCTTCGCGGGATCGTAGAATCGTACGATTTTATGACTAGAATCGTGATTTTAACAACCTTACCCTCGGCGATCTTCGCATCCGGCCGAGGTTCTTCTAAGTTTACTGCCCAGACTCGTACTGACGACATGTAAACATCATCTAGTTTCAGAGCTTCGACAAGGATAATTTTCTTACAAAACAAAATAGCCAAATCAACCAATAGCATATAAAGTAATATCTTACTGACTTGCAAAGTAGAATGCACTATGCTGTGGATCACCGACACATATAATGTCATGTTCTTCAGAGGAGCACTAGACAAAACAGAAGTTAGCATTACAAAAAGTTAAGTGCAAAGTACATAGAATCATTATCAGCAACCTTGTCACTTTGTCAGTGTAACTCTATCATTACCGTAGCTTTTCCAGTATAAAGCCCTAAGTCCTCGCCAGCACTAACAAAAAGATGTTTCTTTTAATCTGTTTAAAACATGAAGAATTTTTTGTTTGCCAACCGATGAACATAGCAATGAAGAATTATTGATCTGCTTTGTCCATTCAAGATCTCCTGAATCTGAGTGTATTTTCATTGGTATTAAGAACAACCTACAAGAGTGAGCTTGGACCCTCAAACAATGGAAATCAGTTCTTTAGTAATACATTTTGTGTTAGATGGCCATTTAGCAAAGATAAAATTAGCAACAAGGAGTAACATGTTCAGATATAATTGAATCTGAGTGTCTTTTCATTGGTATTAAGAACAATCTACAAGAGTGAGCTTGGACCCTCAAACAATGGAAATCACTTCTTTAGTAATACATTTTGTGTTAGATGGCCATTTAGCAAGCTATAATTAGCAACAAGGAATATTTATGCATTGTCGAATCCACCAAAACGTTTAAGCTGTTAAGGAAAAATGAGCAATTTTCCCACATTTCAACACTTCTTACATCTAGGCGCAGCCAGACCTACAAGGTGGACTAAGCATAGGTTGAGACCGGGTCCACCCCTAGGAGACTGGACCCTCATCGTTTCACCATGAGAACCTGCAACTAGTGCGATTTTTTTTCACAGATGTCCCCTGACAGGTCTCAAAACTCAGGACCTCAAAAATTCTAATATTATCTTGAATTTTATGTCCGGCTAGTTCACCCAAAAGCTTAGAACTTTTGGGAAACGAGGGCAAGCTAGCTATAGTTCAATAATTAGAAAGTGAGAAAAAATAACCGAGTGGTTTCAGAAGGTGTTATTTGGGAGCTAGCATTAGCATGTTCAGACTAACTCAACAAATAATGGTTGACACGGAATTTTCTGCAGTAAAGACAGTGAATTCAATAATAAGAGGTTTTACAAGTGCTTGAAAAGCTAGTAAGGTTGCTGAGTGAATTTAAATATTTCAGATAGAAAGAGTCTGGTCACTTACCCTACTTTTCAAAAAGACCAGATGTGCAGGAATCAAGAAATCATATGAAGCAACTGATAGATAGTCCACCCCTACAGGATTAGCAAATATGTTAAGTACACATCAGAAGAGGAAAATACATAAATCGACCAAAACTAGTACATAGATAAACTGACAGATGTTCTGCAAAACAGGGTGGTAGCACTGTGATTACTTACTGGCAAATTTAATATCGGTGTTATCAACTAATCATTGTGTGCTGTCCTCTGTAAATCTAACGAAACTCTGATCACTCTCCTTTTGCCACATCAGCTTCCTGGAAATTAAAGATTCCCAACTTATAATTTTCTTTATTGAATGGAACTTGAATGATGAAAATTGCGTGCTCCACCTAAGTCGTGTAATTACGCATTACTTGTCTCTGTAACACCCCCATTTTTGGGAGCGTTAGGTTAACCTCGCAACTGCCCAGGATTGTTCAATTGCGAGTACTGAAGAAGAGTGTACATCATTGCCAAAGCAAGCTTAAGCATAAAAACCAAACTTTATTGCAAAAGTAAGGCTTAACAGCCAAAATTTACATAAAGGGGCGTACAACCCAAAGATACATTACCAAAAACTCCACAGGCAAGCTCGAGTGTAGGATTTAAACCCTAACACCAAGCATCGACCACGTCGTACAGCTGGGCGTCGTCTTCAAAAGCTTCTTCACTTTCTTGCCAAACGTTATCTGGTAATGATTTTAGCAAGCCTGAGTACTCCGACCCCGTACTCAGCAAATCACATGTGGAAAATAATATGTAACTATATGCCAGGATTCTCAAGGGATGGGAGTATAGTTGTTTTATTAAGAGGTGGATGCAATTTTATTTGCAAACAAATAAAATTTTAAAACAATTGCTCCTTAAGATCAGGGGGTTTTCTGTTATCAGACAAAGTTTCATCATTACTCAAATTAACAACATCAGAAACATTACTTATGCCTCGTTGTTGGAATCACCCATTAAACACAGCTTCATTTACCGGAAGCACGGCGTATTCGAATACCATTAATCATGACTCTGCAGAGCTGCCCAACTTTACCCACAAGATTTCCCAACTTCCGCGTCCGGGTTGAGAAAACAAGGTTGTTTCACTGCTCATCTCTTTATATAGCATCTACCCGGTAGACTAAGGGCCCTCTGTTCAGGAGACGGCGGGCTGACAGAGCGGAGCCTACCGTTGTGAAATATGGTTTTACCGTTTCCATACCACAACCCATCGCCGGATGTTCCCTTCTGGAACAATAAATCAGGTTATTGTAGATATTCAATCGATCTGAGCAGCTACTAAAACCAGGTTTGACAAGTCAACGCTTGTGGTTGAGCGATTGCTATGTTCTTTACTTGGCATAAGGGTCTAGTCCTTATATTTTCACCGAGGCAAATCCGGGCTGAGGCCATCGCATGGCATCCCAAGATATGGGCTAAGGGCACGCGTGGCATCCCAAAATATTTACTTATCCTAGTCTCACTTTCAAATTCTATCGGCAAAATGCCAAGACTCTTAGTAGTAAAAGATTGTTGAGTTTCCTAATCTACGGTGATCTATATTAATAGTAATTTTAATATTACTAAATTTTGTCAAGGAGAATATGGCCATCAAATTAAACTGGGCTTTTCGGGTGGTAGGACATTAACTAATAGCATGTCATTCTAAACATTTATTGTACATAAAATAGCAGTGCACAAATAAAATAATGAAAATACTAATAAATAATAATTAACGGAAAGTAGGTTCAACAGGATCAAAAACATGTGACTTGCCTTGCGGATTTATGATTTCGACAAGTTCGTAGCCTTCTAGCTCTTGAGCTTGCACTTCTCCTCCTTGATCTTCTTGAAAATCAACGTCGGAAGCTAGCGCAAAACAATTAAAATAAATCAATTCCATGCCCGAAGGAATGAGCTAGGAATAAAGAAATAAAATAAAGAAAGAAAATCCGATAAAATTCAAATAAATGGAGATTTGGGTTTATAGGAAAGTCATATGGGGAAATGGGTCTTGGATTTGGATTGGCGAGCTCGAGACGAATCCGGGGAGTATAAACTTGTATTTTTGGGTTTGGGTCAAGTACTGTTCATCGGGCTCGGTCGGGCACTGTTCCTCGGGCTCGGTCGGTTGGAACGGGCGCGGGCGGGCGACGCGGTCGGGCTCAACCGAGGCAAATTGACTCGGGTCGGATGCGAGCGGCGCGGTCGGGCTCGCGCGGGCGCGGCCAGGCGCGGACGCGTGGCGCGGGTGCGGTCGGACGCGCGCGGGCGCGGTCGGGCTCGAGCGCGCGGCGCGGTCGGGCGCGGGGCGGTGCGACCGGAGGGCGCGGAGCGGCGCGGTCAGGTGGCGCATTCGGGCTCGGTCGTCTTCAACCTCCCGCAGGCGCGCGCACCGGGAAACAGAGGAAGGAGGCGGTGGCTATCGGCGGCGGTGGGGTGGGTTGCGACGGTGGTGGAGAGTATGGGCGGGCTCAGGATGCTACAAGGAGCTCATTTTTGGTGGTTGGGGGCCCAACGGAGGCGGCGTTCGCCGGCGGCGAGCTCCTCCCTCATGTGGCCATTTCGGGTGTTGCGGGGCTATTTGGGTTTAATCAGGTGATTTGGCCGGGGATTGAGTACTAGAGGGAGTAGGGAAGACTAATGGGTAGGTCGGTTTGGGCTAGGGGTGCTTGTATCGGGCTGGCCACGGTGAGGTGGTGGCGGCCAATAGGGGCTATCGGCGCCGGGGAAGATGAAGCTTCGGGAGGCTAGGGCGGCAATTGGGATATGATTCTAAGGTTATAGAGAAGGCGTGGACGAAGGGGATCGAGAAGTAGAGAGGCGGATGTCCGACATTGAATTAGGGCTTCAAATTGGGGATTTTGGCCATTACCGGCACTAAAGGGAAATGGAGGCGGCTAGGGGGCGTCGGGCGGAGGGTAGGGTGATGACCTTGACGAGGGAACTGCTCGATGGCTTATATACTGCGGCTAAGGTGGTTCGGTCCGAGATATTTACAGAGCGGCGGCGGCATGTGGCGTCCGGTGGTGTTGCCACCGTTGTTGGTCGGCGCAGGGTGTCAGGGCAAGCAGAGGGGAGGTGGAAAGGGAACCCTGTCCGCGCGGAGGAGGTGGCGTCGGCCGTTGGCGCGGGGTGGTGGTGGCGCGCGCGGAGTGGGCAGGCGGCGGAAAGGTGGAGACACGGCGGCAGAGCGAAGGGGTAGCGTGGCCTGGCGGCGGGGTGAGGTGGCCGTTCCACCAGCGGGATTGGCGGGGAGGGCATGTACGCGGCGACCACGCAGGAGGCGTGAGCGGCTGCGGGCTGAGGTGGCGGCGACAAAAGAAGGAGGCGGCGGCGAAATTTTCGTGATGTGAATAGTGACCGCGCGAGGTTAAGCTAATGCAGTGATTTGGCAGGGGTTTTAGTGCTAAATTGAGATGGGATTAGAGATAAATAGGGCAAGGAATTAGGAGGATTTGAACTCAAAAGAAAATTTTAAATTTTCGGAAAATTTGGTTCATTTCAACCTACCCCCCTTAAAAAGAATCTCGTCCTCGAGATTCGGGGAACAGGTTGGAAAAATTTCGCTGCATATTCAATTCTTTGTCCCAAGCTGTTTTATCCATTGCATTAGTCTACCATTGCATTTGGTGAAGTCTTGACAATCCTGCCTCTTATTTGTTTTCTTGTTGTGCCCAAGGTTAACATACTCAAAGCGATCTTCTTAAGGCTTAGGGCTTGTTGTAAAATAATATGTGGCATCTCTTTTCCCAATAAAAGCTGAAGGAACAATTGCAAAACTCCAGGATCAAGTAAAACTAGTGAGGGCTTCAAGTGAACGTACCCATGACAACATTGGTGGCTCCTGTTTCTCCTGTATTCGAGATATAATTTATTTTTCCCTGAAGTATCTTCGGTTTCCCTTTTCTTGCTAGCATGCCAGTTGATGTTCCAGTTGGTAGTGGTGCAGGTGCAGTTTGCTGAGGATTAGTTGATTGAGCTTGAGCCTTAGCTTTAGCTTTTGCCACTTCAGAAGGCAGTCTTCTATTAGGGCATTGATATCTGAGATGACCCGCTTGTCCGCAATGGAAACATGCGTTCCCTCTGTTTTGGCAATTTCGGTAGTAGTGACTTCCTCCACAAATGTGACACTGTATCGCCGTAGGTTGGAGAACATTATACTGCGAGCTTGTAGTAGTTTGCTGAGGTCTTGGTGTAAATGCCACTTGCTGATTTTGTCGGTTTCTGATCTTTGGTAATAGTACCATTCTCTTTTTGGGGGCCTTTGATAACACCATTTCTTGCTCATTCTCTCTCTTTCGGGCATCTCTTAATTCATTTCTTGCTTCTTCAGACACAATTAGCTTATTCACCATGCTAGCTAAATCTTTATAGTCCACTGCTGAAATGTGATAATTTAGGGACCTTTGCAATCCTTCTTTAAATCGCTCCATCTTCTTTGCTTCAGTCTTGACATCGTCTGGAGCATATCGAGCAAGTTGATTAAATTGGTGAAGGTACTCCGTTACTGTTCGTTGTCCTTGCTTGAGTGCGAGAAATTCTCGTCGCTTTGCTTCTACAACTCCAGTGGGAATGTGGGTTTGGCGGAATGACTCTTTAAATTCTTCCCATGGTATCTCTTGGTTTTCACGCATGATTTGATAGTTCATCCACCATGTAGCGGCTTGTCCTTGCAATTGGTGAGAGGCATACAAAGTCTTTTCTTTTTCCGTACACTGCACAGTATTCAATTTTCTTTCAATGTCTTTGATCCAATCATCCGCTACTATTGGGTCTGAAGAGGATGAGAAAGTTGGAGGTCTTGTCTTGAGAAAGTCTGACCACTTGGACGTGATTTGTGTTCCTCCATGGTTAGTAGTAAATTCTGATGTGCTTCTTGTCATTGCTATTTGTTCCAAAATTCGTGTTTGTTGCTCCATCATCTTCATTTGATTCAGTTCAGTTTGGAATCGGTTTTGTTCTATCCTTGCCAGAACATCTGCCAAACTGGTCTGTGGGTTATGGGCCTGCCATGCTTCTGCTGCGCCACTCTGATTGGCTTCCTCTGCTTGTGGGCTACCTTGACCATGAGATCCATTTTCTGACATCTTAACTGCTTGGGTTTTAGAGTTGGTTCTGCAGCGATTTTTCATAAGGAACAGATAGATAAGTAAGGGTCTAGATTTAAGGTAAGAATGGATTGAACAAGACGAGCTAAGACGAATTGAGGGAGATAGAATTTTGAGGGAGACAAGATATTAGATATTAATTGCAAACAAATTATGAGGTTGAAAACAACATAGCTTTTATTTATATTTACAAGCTGAATACATACCATACATACGAGGTACATATCTCAACTCGTGCTACACACAAAAGAAACTACTACAAAAGGGTTACTTCTATTTTAGCGTGATCTACACAACTATACAACGTATATTTTGAGATTTAGAGAAGGATAGATGTAAGCCATTTTTTAAAAAACAAAATTGAAATAAATAAAATTCTAGGATAGATGAGATAGCCTTTAGGAGAGAAAACACATCAGTAATACTTATATTTTATGAAAATCTTTTTGATATTTTTAAATTAGAATTTTGTAAACATTCCTAGTATCACTTAGGGTTTTATCCTACAGTCAAGCATGCTAGCTCTGATACCACTCTGTAACACCCCCATTTTTGGGAGCGTTAGGTTAACCTCGCAACTGCCCAGGATTGTTCAATTGCGAGTACTGAAGAAGAGTGTACATCATTGCCAAAGCAAGCTTAAGCATAAAAACCAAACTTTATTGCAAAAGTAAGGCTTAACAGCCAAAATTTACATAAAGGGGCGTACAACCCAAAGATACATTACCAAAAACTCCACAGGCAAGCTCGAGTGTAGGATTTAAACCCTAACACCAAGCATCGACCACGTCGTACAGCTGGGCGTCGTCTTCAAAAGCTTCTTCACTTTCTTGCCAAACGTTATCTGGTAATGATTTTAGCAAGCCTGAGTACTCCGACCCCGTACTCAGCAAATCACATGTGGAAAATAATATGTAACTATATGCCAGGATTCTCAAGGGATGGGAGTATAGTTGTTTTATTAAGAGGTGGATGCAATTTTATTTGCAAACAAATAAAATTTTAAAACAATTGCTCCTTAAGATCAGGGGGTTTTCTGTTATCAGACAAAGTTTCATCATTACTCAAATTAACAACATCAGAAACATTACTTATGCCTCGTTGTTGGAATCACCCATTAAACACAGCTTCATTTACCGGAAGCACGGCGTATTCGAATACCATTAATCATGACTCTGCAGAGCTGCCCAACTTTACCCACAAGATTTCCCAACTTCCGCGTCCGGGTTGAGAAAACAAGGTTGTTTCACTGCTCATCTCTTTATATAGCATCTACCCGGTAGACTAAGGGCCCTCTGTTCAGGAGACGGCGGGCTGACAGAGCGGAGCCTACCGTTGTGAAATATGGTTTTACCGTTTCCATACCACAACCCATCGCCGGATGTTCCCTTCTGGAACAATAAATCAGGTTATTGTAGATATTCAATCGATCTGAGCAGCTACTAAAACCAGGTTTGACAAGTCAACGCTTGTGGTTGAGCGATTGCTATGTTCTTTACTTGGCATAAGGGTCTAGTCCTTATATTTTCACCGAGGCAAATCCGGGCTGAGGCCATCGCATGGCATCCCAAGATATGGGCTAAGGGCACGCGTGGCATCCCAAAATATTTACTTATCCTAGTCTCACTTTCAAATTCTATCGGCAAAATGCCAAGACTCTTAGTAGTAAAAGATTGTTGAGTTTCCTAATCTACGGTGATCTATATTAATAGTAATTTTAATATTACTAAATTTTGTCAAGGAGAATATGGCCATCAAATTAAACTGGGCTTTTCGGGTGGTAGGACATTAACTAATAGCATGTCATTCTAAACATTTATTGTACATAAAATAGCAGTGCACAAATAAAATAATGAAAATACTAATAAATAATAATTAACGGAAAGTAGGTTCAACAGGATCAAAAACATGTGACTTGCCTTGCGGATTTATGATTTCGACAAGTTCGTAGCCTTCTAGCTCTTGAGCTTGCACTTCTCCTCCTTGATCTTCTTGAAAATCAACGTCGGAAGCTAGCGCAAAACAATTAAAATAAATCAATTCCATGCCCGAAGGAATGAGCTAGGAATAAAGAAATAAAATAAAGAAAGAAAATCCGATAAAATTCAAATAAATGGAGATTTGGGTTTATAGGAAAGTCATATGGGGAAATGGGTCTTGGATTTGGATTGGCGAGCTCGAGACGAATCCGGGGAGTATAAACTTGTATTTTTGGGTTTGGGTCAAGTACTGTTCATCGGGCTCGGTCGGGCACTGTTCCTCGGGCTCGGTCGGTTGGAACGGGCGCGGGCGGGCGACGCGGTCGGGCTCAACCGAGGCAAATTGACTCGGGTCGGATGCGAGCGGCGCGGTCGGGCTCGCGCGGGCGCGGCCAGGCGCGGACGCGTGGCGCGGGTGCGGTCGGACGCGCGCGGGCGCGGTCGGGCTCGAGCGCGCGGCGCGGTCGGGCGCGGGGCGGTGCGACCGGAGGGCGCGGAGCGGCGCGGTCAGGTGGCGCATTCGGGCTCGGTCGTCTTCAACCTCCCGCAGGCGCGCGCACCGGGAAACAGAGGAAGGAGGCGGTGGCTATCGGCGGCGGTGGGGTGGGTTGCGACGGTGGTGGAGAGTATGGGCGGGCTCAGGATGCTACAAGGAGCTCATTTTTGGTGGTTGGGGGCCCAACGGAGGCGGCGTTCGCCGGCGGCGAGCTCCTCCCTCATGTGGCCATTTCGGGTGTTGCGGGGCTATTTGGGTTTAATCAGGTGATTTGGCCGGGGATTGAGTACTAGAGGGAGTAGGGAAGACTAATGGGTAGGTCGGTTTGGGCTAGGGGTGCTTGTATCGGGCTGGCCACGGTGAGGTGGTGGCGGCCAATAGGGGCTATCGGCGCCGGGGAAGATGAAGCTTCGGGAGGCTAGGGCGGCAATTGGGATATGATTCTAAGGTTATAGAGAAGGCGTGGACGAAGGGGATCGAGAAGTAGAGAGGCGGATGTCCGACATTGAATTAGGGCTTCAAATTGGGGATTTTGGCCATTACCGGCACTAAAGGGAAATGGAGGCGGCTAGGGGGCGTCGGGCGGAGGGTAGGGTGATGACCTTGACGAGGGAACTGCTCGATGGCTTATATACTGCGGCTAAGGTGGTTCGGTCCGAGATATTTACAGAGCGGCGGCGGCATGTGGCGTCCGGTGGTGTTGCCACCGTTGTTGGTCGGCGCAGGGTGTCAGGGCAAGCAGAGGGGAGGTGGAAAGGGAACCCTGTCCGCGCGGAGGAGGTGGCGTCGGCCGTTGGCGCGGGGTGGTGGTGGCGCGCGCGGAGTGGGCAGGCGGCGGAAAGGTGGAGACACGGCGGCAGAGCGAAGGGGTAGCGTGGCCTGGCGGCGGGGTGAGGTGGCCGTTCCACCAGCGGGATTGGCGGGGAGGGCATGTACGCGGCGACCACGCAGGAGGCGTGAGCGGCTGCGGGCTGAGGTGGCGGCGACAAAAGAAGGAGGCGGCGGCGAAATTTTCGTGATGTGAATAGTGACCGCGCGAGGTTAAGCTAATGCAGTGATTTGGCAGGGGTTTTAGTGCTAAATTGAGATGGGATTAGAGATAAATAGGGCAAGGAATTAGGAGGATTTGAACTCAAAAGAAAATTTTAAATTTTCGGAAAATTTGGTTCATTTCAGTCTCATTGTCTGTGTTCAGTCATTCAGTGTCCTGAAAAGAACTCGACGGACCTTTTTGGGGCATTCAGGGACTCCATTGCTTCAGATGCATATAGTAATTTGGTTAGACATACCAAATACATCAGGAAGGCATGTCAACTCAAGCTTCTTAAAGGGCTACATTAGCAAAGTTGGTCTATGAATTGCAGTTAAACCAATCATGACATAAATCAAGCATCTGGTAGAGAAACTATATACTTATGCTTATGGGAACAATAACAAAAAAATGGAAGTTTCAGTTTATGATGGATACGGAGAGTTCTTGGCCAATTTGGCCCCCCGCGGCATGGCAATGCATTTTTGGCCCCCTCCCGCGCGTATTGCCCGATCTGGCGCCCTCGCGTGGCTGGGGCGAGCGCGCGAGGGGGGGGGCGGTCGAGGAGCGTGGCGAGGGAGCGCTGCACATCGGCGGGAGGAGGTGGCGCGCCATCGCCGTCGGACCTCGCGCGCGCCTCCTTCCGCCGCATCACCTCCTCCCTGCGGTTCCGCCGCCGCTTCCGCCCCCTCCACGCCCGTCCCCTGCTCGGCGTCTTCTGCCCCAATAGCGCCGGCTCGACCACCTCCTCCTCGCGCGCTCCGTGGCCATGCCACCTCCCTCGTGCACTCCCCGGCCACGCGAGGGGGCCAGATCGGGCATTACGCGCGGAAGGGGGCCAAAAACGGCATTGCCGTGCCGCGGGGGGGCCAAATTGGCCAAGAACTCGGACACGGATAGAAGATAATTAGCCCAATCATTTAATTGGAAATCTCATTGAACTTTGAAAAGTATCACAAAGTATGTGGCTACCTGTCATACACTCATATTTGTGTTTCTCTGAACATCAACCAGCAATGCGGGACCTGTCCATAACAACTAGGAATTCAATCAAAACATAATTATAACCTTATAATCAACTAGTAGACATTAACTTCATACTGAAGTACACATGTATTTGTGCTGATCACCACACTAGAACAATATGAATACACTTGACCGAATTTTGTACCAGCGCGCACAGAACTACCTACACATGATCGATGAATATCCATCGCACATATATATTTTGTGATAATTGCCAATTCTTAGTATTTTGAGGACTATCGCTTCTGAGTATTGATTGACACAGCGCAATGTTATAATCAGCATCACCAACAAAATGTGAACTTAAACGAGGAAAAAATCAAGCAAAAAGCTTCGATAATCGATACCATTGAGGGCCTCGAGGACGAGCTCGTCAACGTCCAAACCGGCCTCGAAGTGGTGCTGGAATTTGTGGCCGGGGGCGTCGACGTGGGTGCCCGTGGTCGTGTGCACGCTCATCCCGGAGCTCCGAGCGGTTGTAGGGCGACCAGTTCGCCATGGACTCCTTCAGCTGCACCAGGGGCCCCACCCCGGCGTCCGACCCCCAGAACCGGAGCTCCGGCCGAAACGAGTGCGTGATTTCCAGGATCAGCCGCTCGCCGCTGCCGTGCTCCTGCAGGGCAGCCGCATCGGATGCTGTGGGTTGGCGCCGCTGCAGGTGGGAAGGTCATGGTACGCGGGGTGGGCGCCGGCGCCGGCGCACGCGGCGAGAAGAATCCGGATCGCGCCTGCGACGAGCTACGGAGCAAGAGGACGACGACGAAAGGTGACATGGTGCTCGCCGTAAAGAACTTTGGACGAAGGCTATATAGTACACTTGCTGCTCTCGTAAATTTCTTTTCGAGAATTTCGAAGATTTCCAGGCTTTGGTTTTGACGAGATTTTATTATTTAGTTGGTTTTCGATAGATATACCCCTTTTTTAAGAGATACCCAAATCGCAAGCGATACATTAGCGGGGGGATTCCGGCTCCCCCACGCTACCCACGTCACCCGCCTGCCCCCGGCCGGCCGGCGCGTGGCGCCCGGTTTTTGGTACGGCCGGGGGAGGCTATTCCCTCCTACTATTTCGAAATTACGTACAGGTCCTTTTTCCTCGCGAACAGGTCCCTGGAAAATTTTTTTACCCCTCCACTTTGCAGGATTGCGCTCCGCGTTTTCCTAAATTACGTACGGGTCCCCGTTTATTTACGTACACACCCATTTATTTACGTACAGGTCCTCAATTTTTTTCTAAAAGCACCTTTAACTTTCTCGGAAATACGCATTTGCCCTCGAATTTTTTTGTAAAACTCACCACGAATTATCGCCTCTTTTACTTTGGTACACACAGTGGCTGGCGCGGCGTGCCGCCGTGCCTACGAGGCTAGTATTATTTAAGCTGAGAAAGCAGTTCGAAGTTTAATAAAGCTCAAAATGAAATGGACCAGCTACTTCCACAGAGCCCTGCTCAATAGCAACCGACAACACTGCAAGTACAGCCCTTGCAGAAACCCTTTTCCCCATCAAAACACCTTCTAAATCTTATGCAATGCTACAGTCGCAGGAACAAAATTCAGCAACATTCTTGAGATTGAAAAAGCATGGAAATCTCATTTGTCAATTCATCACACATCAAAAGCATACCACCAATCAAATTTATTGAGCATCACAAATACTTCCCGGTTTCAACTTTCAAGTCGACAAGGTGCTGCAACCTTCTCAGATACCATGCGTTTGCAGCTAACACTAGAATTAAAAGTTTCCCCATTTGTACACAGGCATAGTTACAGAGCAGCGTGAAGTGACTTCGAAACAGAAGCAAGGTGGATAGCTATGTTGGCAAATCCACAACATGCAATATAGAACGGACTTCGGCACGACATTCTGCAAGCTACTTATAGTACATATTAGAGGGTAAATGTTACTGATGGTTGCTGGGCTGTTCACACGATTCACTCAAAGGAGACCATGTTCATTTTCTTCAATTAACTAACTGTTCTTCAGACTTCAGTTGATGCCATCCATATGTAACAGCTCAGCGACAGTTGGTAGGATTTTGTTAGACAAAATAACCAGAAACATAGAATGCACAAGAAGGAACATGTCATAAGGCATCAAAACTGATCGTCATCTGTTTCTTTGGATGCCACCACTTGAGGTACCGAAGCTGCTATATCAATATGGTGGTGGTGGATAAGTTCCAGGGTAAGGCGCTGCATAAGATCCATTGTGGGTAAAGAGAGATCACTAATTAGTACTCTGGATTAAAGTTATGAAAATGGATGAATATATCTCCGCTCATCAAGATCTTACCAGGTGGATACGGGGATTGTGCTGTCGGCGGGGGCGGGTACGGTTGCCCATAAGGCTGTGGTGGGTACAGTTGCCCATATGGCTGTGGTGGATACGTTGTAGGAGGATATGCATGGTGCGGGCATGATTGCTGGGGAGGTGCAGGTGGGTATGCTGGAATGGGATATGGTGCCTGGCTAGGAGTTGGATAAGCTTGGTATGGGGGTGCTGCAGGATATGTTGCAGGAGGTGGGTATGAAGGCGAAGAGACAGTGTATGGCAGTGCTGATGCTAGTGCTGGTGCTGGTGCTGGCACTGGCGCTGGGGAGACAGTGTATGGCACTGCTGATGCTAGTACTGGTGTTGGTGCTGATGCTGGCACTGGCGCAACTGGTGCTGGCATTGGAGGAATAGAATGGGTAGTGGATGTGGAAACACTTCTACCCATCTTGTTCTTCTGGTAGAGACATACGAAAAATAATGAGGCAATGACACATCAACAAAATTAAGGAAACAAAAATCAATGGACAGTCTCTCACCATTGCTGAGACATCAAAGTGCATAATGAGCTTCACTTCCCCAGCAGACCTGCAGATACACTACACCATCAGGAATGTTGTGATTACACACCAAACGGTGAAGAAAGGGGGCTACGGGGAGACAATAGAGAGGCTTCCCATAGTCTTACACACCATGGAGATGGCAATAGAAGTCTGTGCGAGTATATTAGAAGTTTCTGATGTCTGTCCTTTTCCTAAAAGAGAGGATCGGTCCCCCTCATGGCATCCAAAGGTACTTATAGCCATGAGGAAGCTTATTACACACATACCCCTATCTGGGCCTATATTTGTAGGGGGTAAATCTATCATTTCCCCAATCTATAGTTACACAAATACTCCTATTTGGACCTACATCAACAGGGGTAATCCTGCCATTTCCCTGGCCCAAGGTTTCTGACTTGTGTGCCGATCCACTGTGCTGGCACAATGGGCCGACTGAGCCAAGGTGGGGGCCCTTCCCCCAACAAGGAAATTCGCAAGTTCAGTGGGCTCAAGGTATATGAAATAGGACCAGTGTTCAAAATCTTGGTGGTTACCAGGTTACCTTTTTTACCGGTGGAGACCGATAACCGAAAAAACCGACCAGTATCAATTTTTGATTTTCGAATTTTAGTCCTTTTTTCCCGGTTACCGGTTTCAAAACATCTCAAAATTCAAGTTTTGATTTTCAAATTATGACCGGGTTTTTACCGGTTTTTCCGGTAATTGGCCGGGCCGGTTACTGTTTCCGGCCGCCGGTCGGGATTTCTTCCGGTTCCGGTTTTTGGAACCTTGAATAGGACTACCTCATATGGCGTGTCTGGAGGGGCCATGAGGAGTCATCATAGCCATGTGTAAGCACCCTATGCAGCTGCACCCTAAAAAAAAGAAAAAATAAGTTAGTCAACATTTACTTGAGAATAGCAATCGCCAAATGGGGGGCATTAAGTTCCACAAACCTGCCGCTGCCGATGAAGTCATCATTGCTGAATGTGTTGCTGTTCCACACATTGACGTTCAACTCACGGAGCCCCTCAATGAGGGGTATATGAAACTTATCGTCAAAAGTTGGGTTCCTTCCCCCATCTTGCAGCATCATCAGATTCACAAAACAAAAAAAAAAGAGTATAGCATTGGATTAAGATAGGGCATAGAGAAAATAGTAAGATGGCGGAGTAAGTGCAATTCAGAAGAAGCCTGCTTGTATGAGAAAAGTTCATGGAAATGAAATATTTGCAAGATGAATATTGTTAGCACTAATCTTGACTTGTATGTGTTTTCCTTAAGTTCATGCATGTGCGACATGTACGTAGTCTTGCATATAGGATAGAAGTGTTAGTCACTTTGTTGATTCATCTTGCATGAGCATGTGGCCGGAAACGTGCTAAGTTCACGTTGTGGCCGGTGTCATTAGTCAGTGCAATGTGTTAGTCACATGCACGTAGAACTAGCTAGTTAGTTAGCATGTGCGTGTGCTGCATATGTTAGTGGAGTGAGTTCAGGCTGTTAGCTAGTTTTTAGGAGCTGCATGCATGAGTAGTGGAGGACGTTGCAGCATGGCTTGCGGCCAGTGCAGAGGACGACCAGTTCGTGTGCAAGAGTGAGCGGCTCATGTACAGATGGAACGATCGTGCATGCGTACGTGCGCATGAAGACTCGGCCAAGCTGTTGCTGTTCTATGCATGTAAGTAAGGCTATTTAAAGCCGTGTACTCAGTTGCTTTGATATAGCTAGAGAATACAAAAAGCCAAAAATAGCAGGCGTTCGTCGCTGCCGGCGTTCGTCACCACAAAACTCTTGCGTCTGTGTGTGCTCGTGTGAGGTTCAGCTGAGGGAGTTAGCGTTGTTGCGCAAGCTGAATCCTGGGCGGTTCCAACATTTGGTATCAGAACCGGCGAAATCTGACAGGTAGCTGATGGCTGACGGCAGCAGCGCCCCACATGAGGTCGTAGTGGAGCGCGTGGTGCGGGAGGCGAGCGCGTCGATCGTCTACCCCGAGCTGACGCGTACAAACTACAACGAGTGGGCCCTCGTGATGGAGGTCAACTTCGAGGCACAAGGGCTTTGGGAGGCTATCCACACCGGCAAGGTGGAGCAACGCGAAGATCGACTGGCGTTGGCAGCGCTCCTTCGCGCCGTGCCGGCTGAGATGCGTTCCAGCCTCGCTATGAAGACGACCAAGGAGGCGTGGGAGGCGTTAAGAAAAATGCGCATGGGTGTGGCCCGTGTGCAAGAAGCGAACGCGCAGAAGCTTCTCAAGGAGTTTGAGAACATCGCGTTCAAGGAGGGTGAGACCATTGATGATTTCGCCATGCGAATTTCTGGTCTCGCTACCAATCTACGCGCGCTTGGCGAGAACATTGAGGAGGTGCGCGTTGTCAAGAAATTCCTTCGCGTCGTGCCGGCGAGGTACAATCAAGTGGCTTGCTCGATTGAAATGCTGCTCGATTTGAGTATGATGACAATGGAGCTGGTCGGGCGGCTACGCGTGGTGGAGGACCGGTACGATGTTGAGCAGATCATCGACAAGGCCAGGCGCCTTCTTCTCTCCGAGGAAGACTGGGAGGCACGCCGGCGTCTTCGTCAACATGGTGACTCCTCTGGTGGCCATTCGTAGCCCAAGAACAGGCAGCGTATGGGCGGAGATGACACACGCGGTGGCAGCCGCAGCAAAACTGGTGGTGGCCGTGGTGGCAGCCGTGATGACGACGACAACACCAGTGTCTACTCCGACAGCAGCGAGCGCAAGTCCAAAGGGAAGAAAGGCAAATGCTACAACTGCGGTGTTCGTAGACATTTTGCCGAGGAATGTCCCAAGAAAAAGCAGGAAGAGGTGCTGCTTGCGACGGCCGACGACGAGCCATGTCTCCAGTGATGATGCGTTGAGAAGGGAAGGCAAGCCAAGATTAGGGAGGAAATTGTTAGCACTAATCTTGACTTGTATGTGTTTTCCTTAAGTTCATGCATGTGCGACATGTACGTAGTCTTGCATATAGGATAGAAGTGTTAAGTCACTTTGTTGATTCATCTTGCATAAGCATGTGGCCGGAAACGTGCTAAGTTCACGTTGTGGCCGGTGTCATTAGTCAGTGCAATGTGTTAGTCACATGCACGTAGAGCTAGCTAGTTAGTTAGCATGTGCGTGTGCTGCATATGTTAGTGGAGTGAGTCTTTAGGCTGTTAGCTAGTTTTTAGGAGCTGCATGCATGAGTAGTGGAGGACGTTGCAGCATGGCTTGCGGCCAGTGCGGAGGACGACCAGTTCATGTGCAAGAGTGAGCGGCTCATGTACAGATGGAACGATCGTGCATGCGTACGTGCGCATGAAGACTCGGCCAAGCTGTTGCTGTTCTATGCATGTAAGTAAGGCTATTTAAAGCCGTGTACTCAGTTGCTTTGATATAGCTAGAGAATACAAAAAGCCAAAAATAGCAGGCGTTCGTCGCTGCCGGCGTTCGTCGCCACAAAACTCTTGCGTCTGTGTGTGCTCGTGTGAGGTTCAGCTGAGGGAGTTAGCGTTGCTGCGCAAGCTGAATCCTGGGCGGTTCCAACAAATATTTCATTGCTGTTGGAAATGTCCTAGAACTCCATTAAGGAAAGGCCACTGGGTGATTGATTTTAATTAAGGAGTTTAGAGCTAAGAACCTCTTGGAAGCTGGAATCAAGAAAAAGAACACATATCACTGTATTATGAGAAAATGCTATTTACGATGGCTGGTGGATGAATGGGAGTGGGACTTCTGCAGCACAATAGTTGCAAGATAGTGGGAAAACAACATTCTTACAATGCCACTGGCTCCAATCCAGGCCTAGAGTTTATGAAGTATAATTTCATAAAGAACAACATGAGAGTTGCATGTGATTGCTCATTCCTCTATAACTCCACATAACTTGGCAAACTCTCCATGCCAGTTTGCTTTATTAGGTCCTTGGGATGTGCAAGGCTAGCAAGTAGCAACTTTCAAAGGAGAAAATAAGAGATAAAAAAATGGGAAGCACTGCATTGCTTTCCAAAAAAATTGAATTGATCAACTTCAAAACCAGCTTGAGGACCTGAATTGCATATAGCCCACTACTCCTCTACTAGCTGCATTTCCCTTGGGATTTGTGCAATTAGTTTTTCGAAAGCATGAGAGCGCTACTCAAAACACATATCTAGATGCCAAATTGTACAAAAAGGAACAAGATTCCTATGCCAACTGCTAATTACAACAGTGAGGCTTTAGTAAGGCACCGGTGGTTTGAATTTCTTATTTGTGCCACATATTAGAGTAGCTTTCTAAGTATCTAAAAAGGATTTGGACAAGTAGTGGACACCAATAGTGCATACAACTGTATTCACAGGGAAGACATCACACAAAGTTAAAAGCAAAAGTACCTCTAACAGATAATATTCTTAAATAGACCTGAGTATCTATGCCAAGCTAGGGTGGCATGATTCCACAAGGAAATGTGAAAAGGACAAAAATAACTATTAGGAGGCATAGCATTTTTTTAAAAAAAAACTTTAGGAGGCATCTAATATATGAACTGCATATAAATTAGGCAATAATCAGCTACGCAAAAGTTAGAAAGAACCGGCTCAGCTAACTAATCGAACGAATCACCCTTGCTCTTCCAAAGTATAATTGAACAAGTCATTAACACCCTCCTCGAGAAAAACGGGAAGAGGCACAGCTGACCTACTCAGCTACCTTGTGAGTAACGTCGGTTGGCCCAGGGCCTGTTCTTTACCTCACAAGCCAGCGGCTTTTGGCTTTTGTTACAGTACCTAACTTTCAAACAGAGTATTTTCTCAAGACGGGGTTTACAAGTTAAACGATTTACATATTAAAAGCCTAACATCTGTACCGGCTAAAATAGCAAGTGAGTATCTGTCTCTCCGTAATCTGTACCGTAAACAGTCAAAATTCAAAAATTTCAGCCAAAAGCCGCAGCCGAAAAGAACAGGCCCCCAATCACTCGAACCAATTGAATGAGTATGCCCTAGATGCTCAATCAACAACTGAGTTGGCATCACAATGCGTAATATACTACATAGTTCGAGTGCATTCACTATCCACAGTTCAAACACTAGCAGTTTTGTTCATCTAGGACAGTTTTCTTGGTTAGGAAATTTTCTCATGCGGGTGCTTTGACATCAAGATACTATGTACTAACAACCAAGGCAGGGAGAGGGGATAGGAGGAGGAGGTGAGACTTGACGGACCGGTGCAGGTGCGGGTGCGGAGCTTGGTGGTGGCGTACTCGAGGACGACGTAGGGATCCTGGCGCGTGAAGAACTCCGTGTCCCGCAGCTTCCTGCACCCAGTAACTGGTCGATTCGACCAAGGCAACCACAAAAAAAACACAAGAAATTCAGCAAGACATTGGTGCCGAGTTTCGAGATGGAGCGAGGAAAGAAGAGGGATTTTGGACGAATTGAGCGGGTGGAGCGGGAGGGGAGCACCTCTGACTTCGAGGATCAGGCCTTGGATCGACATGGCGCTGGTGGGAATTGGGGAGGACGACGGAAAAAGGGGGAGCAGCCGGGAGCAGATCAGATGGGGAAGACGAGGACTTCTGTTGGGCTGGCCCACTTGCGTTTTCCATAAATAGATGGACTTGGTTGGTTTGGGTCGTATTCTACTATTCTGTACCGTAGGAGTAATTTTGATGGAGTTATTGCGTAATTGCGTCGTGTGGATTCGTCGCGTTTTTGGATTCAAAAACATATATACTAGTTTTTGAATGTGTCAGTGACCGTTGGGTGTTTCCACCGCGTTGCACGTGATCGATCACTGTACGTCCATTGAGAATTTATCCGATCAATTGTATAGAAATTGCATGGGTGGGTGATGATCGTCCCGTTCATCTTCATTGGATATATTCTTTTAGATTGTCTTATAATTTTTGACTTAAAATTTTAAATTATGGTTGTTCGTAAGAGAGTACGGAGAGAGACACTCGCGTATGATTTTGACCAATATAAATAAATTCGATATAGTATTTGCTACAATCAATTTGTAAATTTTATCCTAAAACACATCTTTTAAAAACTAGTTACTATAATATAAGTAAAAAATCATAAGTAAAAAAAAAACCCGGCCATTTCCATACCCCTATAGCTAGGCTGCGCGAAACAAGGCTGTCTTTAATTTTGAATTTAGGTTGGAGGGAGATCCCGTAACTTGTGGTTCACTGATCTACGTCCGCTCCGCGTGTGCCTTCTCCCTCGCCGAACACGACACGGCCCCGCGCAAGCAAGGATCACACAGGGAAGCACAAGACTGGTTGTTCTAGTAGGAATTTCGGTTTCCGTTACTTCCCATCGATCTTCAACACGCCCAGCACGCAGAAGCGAAGATACACATGGACATGGCTGCTTAAACATTAGTTTCCATCGATTTTTCTCCGGCTCCTACGGTTTTAGGCCCTGTTTGGAATGCGGGAATTTTTTCTGATTCCTGCGGGAATTAAACTGTTTCCTGCAAAATTCCTCTGTTCCAAACAGACCCTTGCCGGTTGTGTGGGCGTGTAGAATTCAAATACAATAGGTCCTATCTGTTGGCGTTCCGCCCCGATCTCGAAACATAACAAATTAACAATGGAAAGAGAGAGAGAGGGGAAAAAAGTAGAGAGTTATCACTCCATGATCAGGCGGGCCCACACATCGCATGTTAGACAATCCGCGGGCAATTTCCCCTACACGTTGACGTTCCACGTCGACCAAGCAAGAGACAGCAGTACGGATGCCATAACGTGCGCTACTCCGAGGCCCAGCAGCCGCTTCAAGACCCTAAGCTCCCACTTCTGCATGGGCCGCCTTCTCGGCCACAGAAATAGCACACTTCATTACACACCAAACTTGATGACCAGTTGAGTTCACTGGAAATTTTGCAGAACATCATCTAGCATTCTAGCTACCCAACAGTTCCAACTCACTAGCCATTACATCAGAATCACATCAAATTGTGTGGGCTTGGGAGTGTTCTGTCGATATTTACAGTCAGCAACAACTACCACAGGAAAGGGAGTTTACCATCATCAGTTTTTTGGCGTGAAAATCCTCGTAGGTTTTAGCTTCTCCCAGGCTTTCTTGTACAACATATCCTTGCCTAACAAACCACAAGAAAAAGCTGCAGTGCACGAAAGTTATAACATGGTTATGCACCTCCTTACCAAAAAATCCTTACGCAACCGGCCTCTGTTGTTGGTTTGCACGCAGGATATTGCGCCTGAACCTCAGCCCCAGATCTTCCAGATCTCGTGGAATTAGTGCCTGGTCCTCGTCAACTGGCCCTGGAGTTGTCCCAGATTCACTCGACTGGGTTGAGTCCTCACCAAAGTTGTGCAGCCTCCGGCCAATCAGGTAGCGGTCATCCCTAATGGAATTGTGGAGATTGGTGAACCAAACATGGAATCTTTTGCCACAGAAGAACAGCGCACTGAATATCAGGCAGCCAAGCCAGGCAAAACGGTAGACTGCTGAGTTCACAATGAGCGGGTATCCCAACACCGGGAAAATACCCCTTGCAAGGACATATGGAACACAAAGAGCAGTAAGGAGCTTCGTGACAATCGGCATTATAATTTCATGCAGGACCCACAAGCCTCTCAAGCGGGAGAAGCCATCCTCTCTTACTCTCTCAAACTTCATCCTCCAGCTTTCATCAACCAAAGGTGCCATTTGATCCAACATAACCTGGAAATAGTATACACAAAAAAACAAATAAACAATCAACCAAAACTTATTCAAATGCAGACAAAATTCAAATAGGTGATTACCCCTGGGTATCAAGATTAAAGGCTTGTTTGGAAGTTGGAACGCAGGAATTTCACAGGAAAAAGTTCAATTCCCGCAGGAATCGGGAAAAATTCCGGTGTTCCAAACAGGGCCAAACTATTAACAAATTAACTAACTGCAAAAACGCTTGAGGGTTTAAATGTGGGACACAAGCATCAGATATTTGTAATCTTACCAGTCTAGTCCATATTTTCAAGAATATTAGTCCAAGAGCCCAATCCTGATATAATAGAAAAACAGGGCTCTCGTCAATAGGCACCCTCATGGGTACAATGACCAGCAGCTCAAAAAGCAGTCCAATCAACACAGGAATAACGAAGATCTGACAAGAAAAAGATTACTGGTTAGACTTTAGAGTACACTGGAGCATAAGCCTATCTATAGCTCCAAAGGTACAAAGAGAACTCTATTTTTATATAAGCGCTAGTTAAGGTTTCTTCAATCACAGGTCAGCGAGCTTAAACCCACAAGTGCAAAAAAAAAAGGATGGTTGAAACAAGGTCCAGATGAATTACCCATATTGACAGGAGAGCAGAGCTCTTCAAAACAATAGAGCACCACTTGCAGATTTGTTGTACCAGGAAGCCCAGCTGTCGTGATCTAATGTAATCAATTGCATATCTGGTTCCAGCTGCTGCACTCCAGATAATATAGCATCCGATGCTAAAAGAGAACAAATCTGATTAAGAAATAGAAAAATTTACCACAGGGTGTTAGTAAATACATTACTAAATAAACTAATCTCATAAACATGAAAAGTTATATAGCAAAAAAGTAAGTTATACAATACAAATACCAGCAAATTACCATTGCACTTGATGCCATGTGTGATTGGCAGGCGGGGAACTGCCTCAAAAACCAGACGGCCAAGTGAGATGGGAATAACAATCATTCCAGCATTGAACATCAGCAGTGTCATCCATGCCAGTACAAGCAAGAGCACAATCCGGAGCACAAAGCCATACCTTCAAAAGGACAGATTCAGATAATTTAGTCACAGTTTAAGTTGATATATGATTCATGAAAATCTATTCATGATGTGTTATACACCCAATTTCTCGGGTATAAATTCCATATCTCTAAATAAATAAGGGGAAATATCAAGGGAACAATTATTGTGAAATCCAGAGATATTCTTTGCTCTTCAGAATTTGTTATGAATCATTAGTTCATTACTCAATTATGTTCAAACCTGCATGGTTCTTTGATATATGAAATAGCAGTATATTATGTGCAGGTTTTAGGGCCTGTTCTTTTCGGCTGCGGCTTATGGCTTTTGGCTGAAATTTTTGAATTTTGGCTGTTTACGGTACAGATTACGGAGAGACAGATACTCGCTTGCGATTTTGACTGGTACAGATGTTGGGCTTTTAACGTATAGATCGTTTAACTTGTAGACACCGTCTTAAGAAACTACTCCGTTTGAAAGTTAGGTACTGTAGCAAAAGCCAAAAGCCGCCGGCTTGTAAGGTAAAGAACAGGCCCTTAACATGATATACAGGAAAAACAAAAACAAAGATATTTATTCTTTCACATAAATCTGGAGGTTATACTCACTCTGAATCTCCCTGATCATTCGCATCAGATTCTTCAGCAACATCATTAGCTTCATTTACATTATCCCTGACATTATCATTATCCACAGCGACATGTTGTATCATACGCTGCTCAAGCTGTGGGACTACCGCTTCCCGCCCACCATGTACCCTATCTCTTCTTTCTGCCCTGCCATTCCAGTTCTCTTGCCCACCATTTTCTTCAGGTTTCGGCAGTAAAAAATAAGTTAAGCCTAGTGCCCAACCAACTGCGGCGAACCAATGATGCAAAAGAGCTTTAATTGTTGCACGAGGCTTGAAATGCTCAATCGCAAATGGGATGCATATTTGGAACACAAGCACATCAACTGGAATCTCAGTAAATGGATCGAAAATGCTGCAATTCCACATAGGCCAACAAGATGTAGCTGTAAAATCCAAAACTGACAGAAAAAAAACTTAAGGGGATCAGATGTAGGGATAATCTAACTCACGTGATGTCCAGAGGAAACATTGATGGAGCTACTCGCATGGCCAGTTTGACAGGTAAGAAGACCAGGATCACAATCAAGCTTCCATACACTGCAACAGATAAAAGAACTCGTCGAGCATGTTTATGCACAGGATCATCAATCAAGTCTCTAAATGGATTGTAATTTGGATCAGCAGGGTCCCGCAGAAAATAAAGAACTCCATTGCGCAATACCTACCATAAAGTCAAAACGAAAGTGAGAGAAATGTGATATATACGAGAACTGGCGGACTTGTATGTGCAGTTAGTGGAGTTATCAAAAGGATTGAGCAATACCCCTCGAAGAAGACTGACAAATATGCTTATTTGGAGCATATATACAATGCCAACAAGCCAATGGATAGAGGAGCTTGCCAAGGGAGACATTGTAAAGAATTCAACTCTTTGAGCAATTGTTGCACCCAGCATCTTTAGAGTGCAGACATCAAGCCACCAACCACACATTAGAGGAAATACACCGAGTTCAATCACCAGAAGGAATGCAACTTTGACCATAGTCATGAGATGCTTCATTCCAGCAAAGAACTGCCTGCATAGAGATGGAATGGCCTCTAATATTGTAGCAATACCATAGAGTCTTCCAATGGTAAAACGTTCTCCCCTGGCATATCGAAGTAAAGCCAGCGATCCGATGTATAAAAATACAAGGCAAAAGATGAACATGTATCCAACAGCAAGAGTTGTCAGATCCGAAAGATAAGACGAGCCAATAGCAGTTCCTTTTATCAGACTATTCTTCCCAGTGCCCTGCATTACATTAAGGGCAGTGGCATTTATCTTCAAGGATTGAGTAACCACCTCAATCACATGCCCAATAACACCTTCATTATGACTGTCGGAAGACATGTTCTTCATGGCATTAAGTGCACTCTTCAATGTATCATTAGCCAAAGAAATAGCAGTTTCCGTAAAGGGCATTACTTTTGCCAGCATAGGACTAGAGGCTGAAGAAAAAAACCATGACAGGTAGTACAGGACAATCCTTCCCAATGAGAACGGTACGAAGATCACAACAATGAGGAATATAGCATTGCTGGCCAAAACCTGAAGATAAAACAATATTCCTGTTAGAAAATAAAGGATAAACATACACAACACTTAGCACAACTGTAATAAAGCTTGCAAAAAACCACGTGATCCATGATTTTGAAAGCACATATTGCACTATTGGAATCCTACATGCTTTTGAGTTTTGAAATTTAGACATACCAAGCTTTTCTCATGCCACTTCCATGACATTTTTTGCAAACAGAAATAAAAGACACCAATAAGCCAAACAGACAATATAAAACACCTGCCAAATCAGCGCACTAGCTGGTCATAGATAACAGTGTTGACCATCATGTCAAACGAACAAACCAAGATAAGCTAGGCAAGCCCTGTTTGAAAAGCTGGAGGGACACAATCTTAAGATAAATAAAATAAATGGGGCCCAACATTCAAGCTTATTGAGAAGACACTTCAATTACATCCTAATAAGGGTTTAGGCTTATGGCAGATCTAAACATAAATCTTTGTCTCTACCAAAATGAACCTTAATACAAAACAAGAAGAGTTTATAGTATTTTGCAACATCATGGTGATATTAGTCAGAATATTTAAGCAGAAATATGTAAATCTATGTAACAAACCAATTTTGTTGTGGGATAAAAATAAGTAATCCTTACTGTTATTGCGTTCTCAACCAAGTGGAAGACAGGGCCTTGCATGCCTACGAGTTCATCAAAAGGAACATCCTCTGCACCATCTGCATCATCCAAACCATCTAGCATCTGCTCAACTTGAGCTTCAAGTCGTTCTAATCGAGCAGCGACATTTTCAGCATTTCTCCTTAGAAGTTCACCAGCACCAATTCCTTGGGCTTCTGCTAATTCGTCAACATTTCCATCTGCAGCAGGGACCCTATTATTAGGACCAGCTAGCCTTCTGACAGCTCGAGCACCATGCCTTTCACGGCCTGCATCATCCCTCTCAGCATCATGTCCTCCAAGTTCTCGCAAGTGCCTTATGTAGTCCCGTAAAGAGGTAGCTCCAAGAAATATAAGGACAATGATAGCTGAGAGAAGAAACCCATGTAGGCAATCACTAAGGATTAACTGAGCGCTGATGTGACTCAAGAACAACCTTTGTGCTTCACCAAGACTTCTCACAAATGTTAACCGCCATATCCAATAGGTAATGAAGGGGATAATCATGAGCCAAACTGAAAGAACAAAGGCAAGCCGGAGGACAAACTGAAGAACATGGCATGCTTTCATTCCAACCCCAACCACAAGTTCTTGGAAAGGAAGTCTTGACGGAGCATTAGGAGAATAAACAGGTGAGAAAGAAAACGCATGCTTACAAACCTGCAAAGCACATACACATAGTTCAATGTTAGTTACAAAAAACGGAGTTAAGCAAAACAGATAGGAGCAAAGGATAACACTGTCGTCCTTTTCATGCAAGTCGAGCCATTATCACCCAGGCCTAGAGTTGTGGGTGAAACCCCAACATCTGCCACCCTAAACCTAACTTTGTCCCCCGAGATTATGATGCAAAAGGGCTATGTTTCATAGATCTAAGCAGTAACTCTAGAGAAATTGTTTCCTTGTCAAGAAAATAATATGGTAATAGAAACTGTCCATCTCTTGTCAATACCAGGTAGTAACCATGTTACTGCTAAGCACCGCAATCTCATGTGATTGCAGATTCACTGCCTATTGTGCCTTATGAAATATCGTAAACCAAAATAGCATTGCAAAGAAATCAAATTCCAATTCCTTACAGGATAATCCACAAAAATCATCCCATCCACATGGTTCTCAAACCCTAATCCGCCAATTCTAGCAACCTACAGCGGTAAAAACCTCACTCTTACCGGTAAAAATCAGCACTATTACCACTAGCCCTATCCAGTAACGACGGTTGTTGACCAATTTACCCCCGAATCTACATCTCAGAGCAAAATCTTCCCACAAATCAGAACCCAAATCACCCACTTAACATCCAATCGATCGATTCCAGAACCTAATCGAACCAATCGAAGCCCCAAGGTACGGACCCAACTGCATCGACGGGGGAGGAGGCCGGGGCGGTTGGTTACCTCGCACTGGCGCGAGTTGCTGTGGTCGAGCCACTGGAGGAGGCAGTCCTGGTGCACGAACTTGATGCTGCCGCTGCAGGCGCAGGGGTAGCGGAGCGGGTGGTCGTCGTCGCCGCGGTTGCGGCAGATCCGGCACACGTCCCCCTCCTCCTCCTCCTCATCCTCCTCCTCCGCCGCCGCCGCGGAGAGCGGCCGCGCCTCCTCCGGCTCGGCGGCAGCCCGGTCGGCGATCTCCGCCATGGCTGGGGGTGGCGACGGCAGCCGCGTGCGATCGCGCAGGGAAGGCGAGTGGGGAGGCGGTGGAAGGCGCAGGGAAAGAGGAGGAGAAGCCGAGGATATTAAACGCGTTGGTGACGATCCTCCTCCCTCTGGGGCCCGCGACGAGGGAGGCGGTCGGCTTAACGGGTCTCGGTTGAGTGGGCGTGGGTCGGGTCGGTGGGGCGTATATATACGTGATGTCCGGATTTTGTTGGGGAGATCGTGTAGGGCCCGGTGCCTTCGGCCTGCTAGCTCGATGGGCATAGGCCCATATGTGCTAATGCGATAGCCCAGCTTGCCAGCTTGGAGTTGTGAGATGGGCTGGGCTGCCGCACTCCGACCCAAGTCAATTCGTTGTCTTAATACACCATTGAGCCCAATGATTAAGGCTCCGTTTGGAACACAAATGTCTGGCTCACGTGGGGGGAAACTCCTTTGAAATTACAAGTCCCAGCTCAAGTCTCCAAGCGTTTTCAACATTCCATTGAGGGGAGGAGGGGGGCGATTTTAGGTATGTTCTTTTCGGCTATAGCTTATGGCTTTTGACTGAAAATTTTAAATATTGGTTGTTTATGATACAGATTACGGAGAGACAGATATTCACTTGCGATTATAGCTGGTACAGATGTTAGGCTTTTAACGTGTAGATCGTTTAACTTGTAGACCCCGTCTTGAGAAAATATTTCGTTTGAAAGTTAGGTACTGTAGCAAAAGCTAAAAGCCGCCAGCTTGTGAGATAAAGAACAAGCCCTTTGATTGCTTGCATGAGCTGTTTGGTGGCTTGCATATTCTCAGCCTGGCCGTACAAGTGAGCTTGCATGACTAAACCAAGGCTCGACATATGCGATCTAGACGATGATCAGCTTACTTGTCCTAAAGGAAAGAGGACTTCTATGCTGGATTCATTTTAGCTGTGGCTTATTGGTACAGCTTATAGTTTTTTATTCTAACGTGAGTGTTTGTGTGAACGAACTAAATACCGATAAGCCACTTAAAAATGGCTATCTCGATAAATAGCTTCAAAACGGCGGCCAAAAAAACGTCCTGTTTGTTTGTTTAAGAAAACCTATAAACCGAAAAAAAAAGTTAACCTACATCTAAGTTTAGCTAGACGTAATTGGTCTTGTTCTTTTCAGCTTTTAAAAGCTGTTTTTCGGCTTTTCTATAGTAACTAGCTTTTAAATAGAGTATCTTTTTAAGATAGAGTCTACTAGTTAATTGTAATACATACTTTACTGACTTCATTTATATCGGCAAAAACCACACATGAGTTTCTGTTACTCTATAATCTCTCACACAAACAGCCCAAAAGCCAAAAGTCATAAGCTCCAGCCAAAAAGAACAGGTCTATTGTCTTCTTTTTGACGTGAAGGAGTGTCGAACCAAAATATCCAATAAACATAAGCATTAGCTTTTGGTTGCATCGATCCGGACAGGCTCTATTGAGATCTTGTTTGGTCAGTGGGATTTAGGATTGGTACGGTGGCCTTGCAATAGACACGGTAACATTACCACCAGTCCACCACTTCTAGTCGTCTATTGAGATTCTCTGAAGGAAGAACATTTAGACAAAATCGCAAAAACCACTATGAAGAATTTCACCAAAATTCAATAGCAGCATTATGTAATAACGTGCTAAAAAAAGGGAAGAATTAAGCAAAGCTAGCAGGAATCCATAGTAGTATTTCAGCTGGAAAATCCCACGCGGGTTTACACTTCCACCAGAGCCGTCGAAATTCCAAGCCTTCATCGACGCTTAAAAACGCTCTCAAAACTTTCCAGGCACCCTGATGAGAGTGATGGTCCGTTCACCTCATTACAAACGTTCTTGGAGCTACAGCGTTCTCACTTCTTCCTATGGAAAACTCAGCATGGGGATTGTGAATGCCGGGGTGGGGCACCAGCGACGACGCAGCGATTCACCGAGGCTGCTCGCAGCCTCACTGCATGCGGCTGCTTACCAAAAAAGGGAACCGGGCGTGGCGCGGCGCCCGAGGGGAAGGGTTCTTCACTGCTCCTTTCTAGAATCTTAGGCCATGGCAGATTACCAGTGGCTCAGTGGTCGGTGGCAGTGTGCCACTGCTGCTGGGTGCTGGGTGGTAGTGGTTCAGCTGCTGTGCCTTAGACGCCGTGGCGGCTTGCTGCTGCTTCGCCCAGCAGCTGCCCAGCCCCAGTGGGAATCCTGATGATGCTGCAGCGGCGTTGGCGTCGTCTTCGGGCACGGGCAGCCGGGACAGGGCGCATCTGTACGGCTCGCCCCTGCTCCTGTTACTGCTGCTCCCTCCCGGCCTCCACTGCAGCTGAGCTGGTCCTGTTCAGTCAGATGCTGCTGGGTCGGTCAGTGCGTCACAAAAGGAAAGAAAAGATCGCAACAAAGTGCTTATTTAGCATGCATGATGCGTCTTTTTTCAGTGTTGTTTGGAGGTTTCAGCGAGGTGACCATTGGTTAATATCGTACCATCTGGAGCATGTGAAGCGTGTTCCTGCTGCCGGGGTGGTGATCACCATGTGAGCGCCTGAACGCGTCGTTCGCGCTTATCGGAGTCGACGAAGGCCTAATCCAGATGCTCCTCTGAGGGTAGCAGGCCCTTATGTCTTCCTCCTCCTCTGGCATCTTGAACTAGTGTTCAGACATGGAACAGATTCAATGTCAGTGACAGAGACTCAATGGTAATACAGTGATCAGGTACAGTAGCAATGGACGTGAACAAGCTCAGCGTGCTCGGTGTACCGTCAGGCTCGTTCGCTGGTTGCTCGGTGTGCCATGGAGGATGTCGTCGCTGACGGTGGTAGGATCGCCGGCCCTTTCCCCGCCTGAGCAGCCCAGGCTGAGCTCAAGATCAAGGTCACCGTCCCAAGCTACAAGGCCAACAAAATTTCCATTTCAGATCATCTGAGGTGTGTGTGTGTGTGTGATAAAGGAGCAGTCACTTGTCAGGGAGCTCACATTGCAGGTTCATCTCACTCTCGTGCTTCTGGGGGTCGAAGTTGGTCACTGCCTCCTTGCCATAGCACTTGATCGCAGCCTTGTCATAAGCCCTAAGCATGGCGCAAGGCAGAAATCGTTAACGAACGACCAGTTCTGCAACGGCCAGTAATACATCACAGAAATGCAGAATGAGTGGTGCAGAGGAGTGTACATACTTGGCAGCCTCCATCTCTGTGTCATACAGGCCAAGGTACACATATCTGCATGATCAGGAGATCAAGCCATATCAGTACAAACTTAAACCTTTTGTGTTTAAGAACTAAAAAGTTCCAGTTTATGCTTATTGGTTTTGTTCTGATGAATGAGTGGATTACTTCTTGCCCATGAGCTGGCCGATCCTGGCCTCCCATTTGCCGCACTTGTGCAGGGTGACCCCCCGGAATCTCGAGCTCCCCCTGACGAAGCCGGCGCCCTGCCGCCGGAGAACCTGGACGAACTCCTCCTTGCTGAAGTTGTTCATCTGCCAATGCCATGACAATAGCATGCTGTTAGAAATCAAACAGCACAAGCAAAGATACAGATGAACAGAAACTATTGTTCACTACTGGTCTTGATAGCCTCTGATCTTATCACCTTTATGTCCTCCTTGTAGTCATCCAGGGTGAAGTTTATGTCTGCATCCACACCACGAAACTTGATTGCAGCTTGGTCATAGGCCCTGAAATGAATCAAAGAAGAGAATTATGCGCATTGCTCTCACTTTTCAAGACAAAACAATGTGCAGAATTATATCAAGTATTAACCTTGCAGCCGCCTGTGCTGTATCAAATCCACCTAGCGAAAAAAAAAATCATGAACAACTTTTTGACACGTAATTAAGGAATCTGTAGATCAAAGAAGAAATTTCACACGAATAATTAAGAACTCACCCAAGTACACTTGCTTTCCACAATCCCTGCAAATTGAAACACAAACAAGAGATACAGATAAATAACAAAATGAAAAGAAGATTGCACACTCTCAAAGTTACTTATCAGAGCTTTACATGAGCAAAGCAAACGTATAAATACACGGATACGGGGCGACTGACCAAATGTGGGACTCCCACCGGCCGGTGCGCCGGTAGTAGGTGACGCCGCGGTACTGCGAGCTCCTCGACCGCGGACCCCGCCGGCTCTTCCTCGACGGCGGCCGGGCCCACTTGTCAGCCCCCGCAGCAGCCAGGTGGCACTGCTCCATTACCTGCTGCTGCGTTGCCGCCACCGTCGTCGTCGGAAAGAACTGCTGGGTGACGACCGGCCGGGTGGCAGGTCCCCCAGCGAACACAGGGAACCCAAAGATCCTTCTTGAACCTTCCTCCACCTGGTCCCGAAGCTCCGCCTCCTCCACCACGGCATCGTCTCTGTGCATGGCGAGTTCAATGCCGCCGGCGCCGTAGAAGGCTCTCTTGGTGGCCGCCATGGCCGCCGGGTGCATGTGTATGTGTACAGTGTATGACTCAATGTTCTTGGCTCGGGTCTTCTTCTAGTTCTGTGTGATGGAATGCATCATTGTAACTTTCCTTTTTACTCTGCTACGTGATAAAAGTATACAACAAGCTGATCTCTCTCTCTCTCTCTCTCTCTCTCTCTCTCTCTCGTCCAGTGTGTGTGTGTGTGTCTTGTTGCAGTTCCTTGCGCTCTCTGTTAAAGAATCTATAGTGCAGGGTTTGGTGCCTGGTGGTGGGTTGCTGCTGATGGCTGAGGTTGGGATCAGCCTGCCTAAGGAAAGGAAAAGATTTCTGAGCAGGCTATCACTTCATGTCATGCATCTTCTTTTTATGGGGGTTGGAAGGAGAGAAGAGAACATCAGGCCACAAAGGGAAAGGGAGCCCTCCCTCTTATCTATGCTTTGGGCTTCTCACCTAACCATCATCCCTTCATGGGTGCACATTTACTTAGATATACCCACAAGATCACAATCACATGTAGCATTGTTGTGTATGACTTCACATTTAGCAGTGTTGTGTATGACCATATGTACCTACCTGCAGTGGCAGATTTAGGAAAAATTTTTTGAGGGGCTGAAGTACCTTCAGCTCGACCTCAGCCCCTTCTACATTATACATCCATGGCTAAAATTTTAGGGGGGGCTCCAAGGGTCCGGTAGCGGTAGGGGGGCTCGAGCCCCCCCGCCGCCCCACCGCTAGATCCACCCCTGCCTACCTGCCATAAGTTCCATATAGGCATGTTTCAAACAAAGAATTTTATATTTATGGGATTTCTACTAAACTCTCATGTTCCAAACAGAACCAAAGTAACTATGTATCGAATTTTACGCTTATCGGATTTCTACTAAACTCTTATGCTCCAAACAGAACCAAAGTAATTATGTATCTCTATCTTTAGAAGTTTACATATTTGCACTGAGTTTTTTTTTTTTTGAAACAATATCTTAGCACTGAGTTTCTTCCATAGATATTCAAACTACTGCAGTAACCAAGCATGCGTAGGGAGTATATATTCAAATTAACTCGTAGGTTTCTTGCATTCAGCCAACACTACTGGCTGCATCATTTAGGTGCAAGCTAGGCTAGCCTTTGTCTGCATTCACTTCGCTGCATAAAGGCCCCACCGTCCACCTCCGCTTGCTTGCGCCGGTGAAAGAGGTTTAAACATGGAAGCAAAGTTATGTGCTTGCCTCTGCGTGTGCAAGAGAGGAGATCGATGAGGCATCATGTACTCCCGGCTCCCCATCCCACGTTAACCAGATCGAAAACATCATGAACCATCATACATTTAGACGTATGATGTATCTCTTTGTTGTGCCTTTTTCCGGTTCCATCAGTGGGTTACATCTGTATGCTATATGCATGCCGTTGAAGTGTGAGCATGTTTCCCGCCTTACAGTAAGCTTTGTCAACACCTTGATGGCACTTCACCAACAATTAAGGGAAGCATGTCATATACTGATATACACATGGCGTAAAGTATTGACCAGTGCATGCTTGGTTCCCATGATGGAAAATAATTAAGAGAGAGATATATAAGAACAGAGGTCGTTTGTTTAAAGTAGAAAAGGGAAGTGGTTGAGATATTCCTTTCTTGCTTTAATGTTTGTGAGTACTGATTGGGATGTGGCTGCAGCTAAGATACGTTGATTGGAGAAAGTTTCTTGAGATGATCTCGTGTCCTTGATTAGTTTAATTCCTTACTGCAACACTACGGAAGCATCCTTTTCTTTTCTACACTAAGGAAGCATCCTTTTGTTTTCTGTCGTTTGGGCAGTGTTAGTACTCCTATTGGTATGACAGGAATGGGTGGTTGCTGTAATTAATAGGACTCCAATTATTTTGCAGATGAAGTTTTTACATTATGCATGGGCCGGTCAGATATTTGATACTTCACATCACAAAATTTCTCTTGCCGTGTTATTGATTTCGAAGAACCATTAAATTGTAAAGGCAATTACATTCAGATGGAACTGAACCAGCATAGAAAGCTACATGATGTTCTTCATTAAGGTGTCCAAGCATGCTTGCCCAAACAAGCATTCTTCTTTTTGGCAGAAATTGAAGTAAACAAATAAGATTGCTTAGGGATGAATTGTCCAACTAATATAGATACTAAAATCACACAAAATTGTTGAACTTGACATAAAGGATTGTGCTTGAAGATTGACAACAGTTGGTGTCGTGCTATCTAAAAGGCACAGTTCAAGATTATTAATTAGCATATGAAAACAAGCAGTTGGCGCAATGCCCTATCAAATTACAGACAAAACACCACCTGAGATATCAACTTATCCAATCCATCACCAATTTCTTTCCACTTACCAATTTGATAGAATTTGTATTGTTGTTCTCAAACTAAAGGCAACCATGAATGCAAATTCAGATGTTAGCTTGTGAAGTCAACATTGCGGTAGGTATCTCCGGTCATGTTCTTGTTTGACGCGAGAAATCGCTCCCAAATTTCTTGCCTAGGTGTGTAAGGTGCGGGCGTGTCAGTGTACCAAAGTACACAAAAATAGATAAACACAACAAAAGTAGGGAAAATATGTATTGTATTCATTCATTTGAGAATAACAAAATTACAATATATGTGCACTCCATAGCCTGCTCTGCATAGCAGATCTGATATAGGCGATGTGATCTCCTGATTCCCGGGGCCTTAGAAGGCTCCTAGTTAATTATATTTATGGGGGTAAATCCATAGAATACCTTTGATTAAGCTGCGCATTAGTCATCGTCTTTAATCTTCGCTTCATGTTCTCCATGCATAGAATGAATGGTTGATGTAGATATGGATGTTGGCATTATCCATAGCCTTGTCGATCTATGGGGCCATTGATAGCGTAACCTTGCATTGGTTGCGCCCTCCCATGTCGTTCGACCTCATCGATATCGAACGCCACAAGGGATGAGGTGATAGAAAATATGCATAGTTTACACCAAGCTTGACCGTTATGACGATGTAATGGCAGAATCGGGGTAATCCAGATGGTGGGGTTAGCGGAGCAAGATACCAGGGTTGGGTATCGACGTGGTCGAAAGTGACCGCTAGGAATGACTCCTCGGGAGTGGTCAGTAGTCAAAAGCCAGAAACCCTTGGCCTTCGGGAGCGGTTGGTGGCTGAGAACCATCGCCGATCATTCTTAGTCGAAAGCCATCGGAATACGTCTGTGATCAAAAGCCATTGTGATCAAAATTCATCAAAAGGTGGTCTATGGTTAAAAGCCATCATGGTCAAAATCCATCGGACGTCGTCCGTGGTCGAAAGCCAACAGAAGTGGTCCATGGTTGAAATGCATTGTGGTTGAAAGCCATTGGAAGTCGTCCATGGTCGAAATCCATCAAAAGTCTTCTGTGGTCAAAATCCATCGAAAGTCATCCATGGTCAAAATCCATCATGGTCGAAACCCATCAAAAGTCATCCATAGTCGAAATCCATGCTGGTCGAAATCCATCAGAAGTTGTCCATGGTCGAAACCCATTGGAAGCCGTCCGTGGTCAAAAGCCATCCTAGTCGAAATCCATTAGAAGTTATCCATGGTTGAAATTCATCGGAAGTTGTCCGTGGTCGAAAACCATCATGGTCAAAATTCATCAGAAGTTGTTCGTGGTCGGAAACCATCATGATCAAAATACATCAGAAGTCATCCATGGTCGAAAGCCAACGCGGTCAAAAGCCATCAGAAGTTGTCTCTAGTCAAAAGCCAACATGGTGAAAGCCATCAGAAGTCGTCCATGATCGAAGACCAACATTGTCGAAAGTCATCATGGTTATCTATGGTCATACATCGAAGCCATCGACCATCGCTCGACCGATTACTATAGCAAGGCTGGTTGCTGTAGCACCTCACCTGAGTACCATAGGTGATCGCGCGGGCTTACGGGTACTTCGGTAGTCAAAGACGTATGAGTACAATGAGCGATCGGAAGTGCTCGAGTACCAAAGGCGGTCGACACCGCTCGAGTACGATGAGTGGTCGGAGTCATCCGAGTACAAAAGGGGGTCGGAGATGCTCAAGTATGGTGAGCGTTTGTGAGCGACTGAGTATTAAAGTTGGTCAAGGATGTCCAGGTATAACAAGCGGTCGGAGGCACTCGACTTCGACAAGCGGTCAAAGACGTCTGAATTCAGCAAGCGGTCAAAAGCATCCATCTTTGAGAAGCAGTCGGAGGTGCTCGACTTTGACAAGGGGTCAGAGGCATTCGTCCTCGAGAAGCGGTCAGAGGTGCTTGACTCTGACAAGGGGTTGGAGGCGTCCATCTTTGAGAAGCGATCAGAGGCACTTGACTTCAACAAGCGGTTAGAGGTGTCCATCTTCGAGAAGCGATCAGAGACACTCGACTTCGACAAGAAGTTGGAGGTGTCTGTCTTCGAGAAGCGGTCGGAGACACTTGACTCTGACAAGCGGTCAGAGGTGTCCATGTTTGAGCAACGGTCAGAGGTGTCCAAGAGGGGTGTGAGGGGGCTAAGGTCCACTCATTCTTAACACTTGCTCTCTCTCTAGTTCTCTTGTGCTATGTCTCCCATGGAGATGTACCCACTGTTGTAACTATGCTACAACATTGTCCAATACCAAAAATTTGCGGTGTGTGAAACTGCAGCATTGGCCTAGGTAGATTAGGTTAAAGATATGCTAAAAATGCTAAGTGGATCAAGTATCGATTCACTAACAGGTTAATAGGTATGTGCATTTTGACAAGCATGCGTGTGTAAGTGTAAAACCCGATGTAGTGTTGGCTTAACGGGTTAATCCATGTAAGCGGATGAAATCCAACTAGAGATGTTGGTTAGAGTTTCCTTTGTGAGCCTTGATATATAACGAGGGAGAGAGGTGGCTAGGTTAAGCTTTTGGAGAGTTTAGTCCAAGCCTTTAAGAGGAGAGTTAGGGTTCATGGAGAGAACCCTATGAAAGAGGCTCTTGTAGCTAAGCTTTTTTATTATCCTTAAACTTTATGTATACTTAGGGAATTATTGTAAACATTCATATCTAAGTATCAATAGAGAGCAAAATTTATCTAAATATTTTTCTCTTGTGCTCAAGTGATAAAATCTTGATTTGGCTTAGTTTTAGTGTTTCTCCTTCCCCTCTTGATCTTGCTGTGTGCCACGGACATGTAAGTGATGATGATGTCTTTTGGATACCAAATCTCATCCATCTAGATACTTGTTATTTTTCTTCATTCATTTACCTTGGTTGTTTCTAATCTTGAAATTTTTGGGCTGCTTTTCACAAGAAAAGAAATTTAAGGAGGAAGGGAGGTATTCATGAAGAAGGTCGAAGCAATTCTCCAAGGTCCAAGCAATGCTCTCTGACAATGTCTTAAATCGTGGTGTTGCTTTCATATTATGGTGATGTTTACATTTTTTTAATGTGTGGTGCTACTTTTGCTTTATAGATATATGCTATTTTGGCTTTGTTTTTAGGTTTGTAAGAGAGAAACCAATCTATTTTTGGGTTTGGAAGGAAGAAATCAATCTATTTTTAGGTTTGGAAGAGAGAAATCGATCTATTTTTTAATGCAACAAAGGGAAGCTCATTTCTTTTGCTTGGAAGAGAGGAGAAAGGGCAGATCATCTCCGGAACTAATAGAGAGGAGGAAGCAAAAAAAAAAAAAAGAACTACACCCAGGTGGGCCAAAATAACCAAAGGGTAATCTAGTCTGTTCACATGAGCTCAAAGGGATTAAACAAATGAAAATGATAGAATATACAGGTAGGATAAAAGATCAATTGGCAAGATAATTTCAGAGTAAAAATTCAATGGTAAAATAAAAGAGAACAAATTATTAAATGTAGCGAAACTTCAGAGCAAATAATCAATTTTCTCATGATAAACTGCAATACACAATGTTTTTTTAATAAAAAAACGGCTGCATAACACAAGGCCCAAAGCGTAGAGCCCAATATGCGGGCGGAGAATAGCCCTGGACTGGACGTGCCATGACTTGCGAGCGCAATGGGCCCATAAGCTTCACCCTTTGCGACCGCGGCACCTGCGACTGCCATGGAAGACGGAGATGGCCGAGGAGGAGGGGGAAGAGGAGAGCAGGAGGAGGAGGAGCAGGTGATGAGCGAGGTGCACCTCGGCTGCCCGCCCCGCTTCTCCGGCCTCTACGTCTCTAGCTTCAGCTTCTCCTCCCGCCCGCTTGGTGCGCTACCAAACCCACGCACCTCTCGCGCGCATTTCGTCATACACCTTCTCTGCACACCTTCCTGGTGCTAAACCGAGACGAGATGGTTGGAACTAGCCGTGGTTTAGCTTGTCCTAAAGTGTGATTTGGTTTTGTCAGAGCCATCTGGAGGCGGCGGCGACGACGAACGTGGCGGTGGGTGCGAGCTGGTCGCGGCAACGAGTAGATCTTGTGATTGGCTGTGTTTTGCATTGGTCGTAGCGTAGAGGTTGCTGTTTGGTTGGGTTGTTCGCTGTGGTGAGCTGATTCTTGGCTTTGTTGGGAAGGTGATTCGCCTGACGCGGTCGCCGTGGATGAGGATGGGGATCTCGTTCTCGACCGGAGAAGAAGAAAGAAAGATAGTAAGGCATTTGTTACAGCATGTTGTCTTGTCATTACCGGTGAATTGCTCATTTAATCTTCCTTGCCCTGCAGGGAGAAGAAGTGAGGATCATGTGCTCGCCGTGCAGCATGGTATCACCTCGTCGCTTAGGAGCGTCGGGCTTCAGGTTAGAGAACTTTTATGCTGCTTTTTCTAATTTGTGTTCAACTTTCTTTCGTTTGTGACTCATTGTTGTTGCTGGTCTATAGGTTTGGAAGGCGGCGTTACTATTAACTGACTTTGTGCTGCACAAAAGCTTTACGTCATCGGATTTGAATGGTGTTACTGCCATAGAGATCGGTGCTGGGACAGGTGATGATTCCATGTGAAATTTATACTAGTTGATAAGGGAATCCTAGTGCCTTGCTTTATCTGCCCCTTATAGAAGCATTCTGTACAAGGTTACTGTATGGGTTGTTCTTAAATTCAAATGGTACTCGTGTAATCATGCAATGTTTGCCAGGTTTTGTAGGGTTGGCACAAGCTCGAGTTGCTGGAAGGATTTTCATTACAGGTATTTAGGCCTCTTTTATAGTCCAATTTGGTAGTAGAATTGTTCATTTTATATGTTACTCATTTTTCATTGGGAAAATTTGTTATATGCTGCTCCTTAGTGCTAGTCTTAGACATATACCACTCATCATTTGCTTCTTCGAAAGATGCCACTCCCAAGTTAAGTTATGAAATATGCCATTATAGAGGATTACATGTCATTTTCCTCTAATACAGCCCCGTATTTGCCTTTGTATTTTTGTATGGACAAGTATGCCCTCACTGAATAGAATACATGGCTTGACCAATGCATGTAACCAACCGGCACCCAATCAATTCAACACAAACTGTACACCAGCGGGCGATGCCACCATACGGCCTTCCCGGCGAACTGGGTGGTGTCCTTCCCAGCGACCTGGGTAGAGAGGCAGGGGGTGAGGCCGTGATCTGGGTGGCGAGGCGGGGGGTCAGGCGGCGATCTGGGTGTTGAGATTCCCCATGTGGAGGCAGCCCTAGAGGCGGCGCTAGGAGGCAGTATGGAGCCTCCCTTCCTCTGCTACATCCACCATACAACCGTAGCTAGGAGCGCCCTTCCCGTTATCTGAAGAAAAGACACCATTAACATTCACTTGGCACAAACTTGAACCTGGAATATGTTCCATTATGACAAAAACAAACATCATCAGTTACAAAATTCCAAAGTAGACAAGCCAAGAGAGCCAACACAGTCCCAGCTCGAAGACTACACATTTCATTGTTCAGGATAGCCAAAACAGCAATCATTTGTTGCTTCACAACATTCAAATCGCCCACATTTGATTTTGAAACAGTAAGAGACAAACCTCTTTCCAGCGTCATTAAGGAAACCGAAAAACAGAGTTCTTAAAACTACTTATCTAGATCACATGTCCACAAAAAACAAGTAGGCTGCATACAGCACTACTGCGCTACTGAACTAGAGGACGATAAATCTGTTCAGAACACGCCGCCTGAGATACAGACCTTAACATGACAACTCTACTGCCAGAGTACTACAAAATGAGAAATTTACCAAGGCATGGTAGGATATTAACACTGTCAGCTAATTGCTACCCATCCTCACAGCACAAGAAGATCACATGAGTCTTTGCGTCACCCGAGCCCATCCACTTGCTCATCCGCCGCATGAGCTATTGGAATGTTGTTCTTGCAGGTAGGCAGCTGATTGCGTGAGAGGAGGTGCACCATGATGGGCAGCGGCTAGAGTGGGGGCCTGGGCCTAGGCGGCGGCGATAGTGGGGTTGCCCGGCGGTGGCGGTAGTGGGGAGCTTGGGCAGCGGCGGGTGGTGGATTGGATGCTGGCCATGGAAGCACAGGTCCGTCCGTCCGTGGTTTGAAGAAGGGGATGATAATGACTGGACTGGATCAGGTGCGAGCAAGTGGTTTGATAGACTGATTAGATGAGCGAGGTCTTCTTTGTCCATACAAAAGTACAAACGCAAATACTTGACCACATTAGAGGAAAGGGGCATGTAATCCTCCATAATGGCATATTTCAAAACAACTTAACTTGGGAGTGGCATCTTTTGAAGAAGCAGATGAGGAGTGGCATGCTTCAAAAAGTAGCACTAAGGGGTGGCATATATCAACATTTCCCATGTTCATTTAATGAATTACATGTTCCACATCAATCCAACAGGTATAGTGTGATCCTTCTGTTTGACAAATAAAGTTAATTGAGATGGCTGAACTATGTATCAAAAGTAGGTTGAAACCATATTTGTAATACCATGTGGCACGGTATGTATCAAAATTTCCTCAACTAAAGGAACTAAGTTTCATTCAGGAAGATCAGAGGATATATACTGTTTTACTGTTTGAATTTTTCATTTTCATGGACCCATGGTCATGTTTTTAAATATTTAACTAATTTGTACTATTAAATTCAATCAAAACACCCATTAGTACTTATTGCTGTCCTAACTCCTAATAACTTAGCCATGACAAGTAATATCTGAATGTTGGATTGACATGACACTTACAACTTGATTAAATTCATATGTTGTGCATTCTATGATGTAATTTGGCATCCTACCAATATATGCACCTAAATAAAAATGAAAAGCCAAAATTTTATTTTGGCACTTTGCTATCTTCAGTCCTTACAAAATTTATTTACCAATGGGAATGAACAGATAGAGGCACTGATATCCTCGATAATTGCTTGGCTAATGTCCGTCTCAACTCTAGCATGCTAAAGTTTGATGAAGCTAAAGTCTGTGTACGTGAACTGGACTGGAAATTGTCGTGGCCTCCCCTTGTGGGTACATGTGACCCATCTGATCCAAGGTATTTTCCTGCACCAATTGATCCCACTTTTACCATTGTTTATGATGCATTACAATACAGTGATCTGTACGCAGTAATTCAAGTAGGAAATGAATACGAATGCTTTAGCACTTCCTGTTATTAATAAACAAAAAATTGCACATATATGTACACATGCATCATATTCATGTATAGTTTGTGTGCACAGGCATTAGATGTGTTATGAATATTGTGTATGTATTCAAGAAGACTAATGTGCAATATATATAAGGTACAAAGGGGACACAAGACTAAATCTTAGTACAATAAGAAATACCATTAATACCCTTAATACCCCTCTCAAATGTAAGGTATATGCAATAATATTCCATTTGAAAATGGTTGATATTAAAATAGGAAAAATCCGAAGTCCGAGTCTTGATAATGTTGTCGTAGCGTGCAGCTCTTAGAAAATATGTCGAGTTGAAGAGCAATATATAAAAGCATGATGACGCAGATCGAACCCCAAGACGGTGGCGGCGAAGTGCAGAAGAAGCGCGACAGCCTTAGAAGCTCGGGAGCGGCTTAGAGAGAAGCGACGGCATCAGAACGACTTCTACGATCTACACGCGGCTCAAAGGGTAGCGGCGGCTGCTGCCATGCAAAAGGAAAGAGAGGCTCGCACTCATCCAAGAGGATGGATTGTGGTTAGCAAAGCAATTGGCTGTTTGACAAAGAATTTGTGAACTTATACGGTTTTGACGAACTAAAAGATAGAGGCTACGGATTTGGATGGACGCAACGAAAACTTCAAAAGACTCAAAGACTGCAGATACTAGTAGCAGCAGCCCACCCAAATAAAATATCTCAAATCATTCCCCTCAGCACAGTAGTAGTCACACTCCAATATCTACTCTCCTCTCCCCTCCCACCCTGACATCCTCCTCTTCTCTTTGCTGCCAACGCATGCAAGTGCCGGGAGCCGACAGTGACGGGACTGGTGAATGAGGCGGCTGCCAAGCTCGGATCCGTGCGGGTCTGGGGGAGAAGACGGCGTCGGCCGAAGCTGCCCGGGACAGCGGTAACCCCAAGGACAGCGGCCCGAGAAGGCGGTGGCTTGGGAAGGGCAGAGCACGTGGCGGGAGAAGGCTAGGCGAGGGCGGCTTTGATCAGAGGCACGGGTGCGGACGTGGCACGACGGCAGGGAGGCGGCGGTGCGGGTGTAGTGCGACGGCCGGATGGAGAGGTCGTTGTCGCTCGAGGCGGGCCGATGCGGCAGCTGCATCGACGAGGCGTGGGCGCGGACGCGGCATGGCGGCCGGGAGGCGGCGGTGTTGACATGGTGCGTCGATTTGGCGGCGGGATCCGGTGAGGGGAGAGCCGGAGGCGGATGGATCCGGGCAAGGCGAGCGCGGAGTTGGTCGGATTTGGGCGGGACGAGGGCGGCGGCGGCCGGATCTTGCGCAGGGGTCCTGGATCCGGCGCGTGCGCGGCGGCATGGACGTAGGCACAAGCGTGGCTGTGACGCGAGCACGAGCGCGGCAAGACGGCCGGAGTCGATGAAGAAGTGGTCACCCCCGGGAGTGGAAATTGTTCCTCCCGGGGGCAGCAACAGTGAAAGAGAAAGAACGAAGGTTAGGAGGCAACAACGACGTCTACAGTAAACCCTAACCATACCATGTTATGGATATTGTGTATGTATTCAAGAGGCCCAATGGGCAATATATATATGGTACAAAGGGACACAAGACTAAACCCTAGTACAATAGAAAATATCACTAATACCCTTAACAAGATGTACTTTTCGAACTGTTCTATATAATCTTGCTTTTGCATGTTTTCTATTTTTTTGTAAATGTTCCCTCAGCTTGAGCTCAAGTTACATGTTCTCCAATGTAGTTCAAGATACTTATGGTCTACAAGTGAAATTGAGGAGGCTGAGAAAGCAACAATGTTATTTGCTGCGGATGTTATTTACAGTGATGATCTCACTGATTTGTTCTTTGACACAATGAAGAAATTGATGTCACGTGGTGCTAAGAAGGTATCGTCATATTCAACATCCATTATCATTTCTAAGAACTTGAGCTTAGATGCTTCCCCAAAGTTAGGATTCTTCTTTGTATTTCGTAGGTGTTATACTTGACCCTAGAGAAGAGATACAACTTCAGTCTGGACGAACTAGACGTTGTGGCCAATGGTTACAAGCACTTCCGAAGTTTCTTCACAGTTCAAGATGGTAAATTCTTTGCAAAACATTCTGCTCAGCTAACAAAAACAGTCGTTGTCAGGCTATCTCGATCTTCTCCTTTCAATCCATTGTCTGCAGAATGCGGAGTCCAGGATGATGCATTTAAACCAGGTTTTGTTGGAGAGCACATAGACCTTGCAGAGGTCCCTCAGTATATCAGAGAATATGACAGGGGCAAGGATTTAGAAATGTGGAAGATCATGTACAGTCCAAACCAAAAATAGCAGTGCCTTCTGCAGAAGTTGTCAGTGGCGCGTGCATGCGTGTGGTGTTTTTATGCTATTAACTCTGGTTTGTTGCTCCGACGGTTTGGAACATTGGAATTTTTCTTGATTCCTGCGAGAATTGAACTTTTCAAACGGGGCCTTACAATTCAGAAGTCGCGGGGAGGCCAATCTTTATGTATCGGTCGGTTAATTCAGATTTTATTTGAGAGCACGGCGTGATCCCCTGGTACGTACGTATATACGTAGAATCAAGTTTTGAGCACGCATGATGATGTGGGCTCGGAAAGCAATGGAGTGTGCGAGAGATGCTCTCACTGATTTGGAACTTCCGGAAGCGTTTGCCAATCAGGTCGCTCAAAACCATACTACCAGATGGCACCCCGATACGACTTTGAAAGTATAAATGTTGGTGGCGCTCTTTGCTCAGAAAATGCATTGGCTCGTAACGAGGCGGTGTTGCGTAACAGTAAAGGCTGCTTCATCGGGGCAGCCTGCAGGAATTGCGGTGGTGTAACGGAGCCGTTGGTGATAGTCTTCAGCGTGCCGGGACGGTTGTCGATTAGCCCGGAGAATTTGTTGTACCAACATTGTTCTTGAAACAGATCGTGAAGAAATTATTGGGACATGGAATCGGCAGGGTGACGGGTCCTCTCTCGCCTGCATTCTTGCGGAAGTTCCGAGAGCTAGCTAGCAACTCTGTTTCCTTTCAATTCCAGTTGAGGAGGAGGGATGCTAGTATGGCAGCACATGCTTGTGCTAAATTTGCTTGCAGATTTGCAGTATGCAGGGATTTCGGAGTGGCGACTTTATGTGCCCTCGTTTCCTCGGCGATTCCCTCCGGGATGATGTAATTGCTGGTGATGAGTAATGAAGCTCTCGTCTTCCGCTCTCTAAAAAAAAGTTTTGAGTTCGAAAGGAAGTACATGAAGTACAAGTCTAATTATCTCATGCCAATGAAAATATTGGAATTACATTGAATCTCCATACGAGACCAAATCGTCTCAGGGCTACCAAGTTTATTCGAACCAAACTATACACTCCGATCGTGCATATACATAATCAGGAGGACGATCCCCGCGATCACGACCCAGCTGAGGTCGACGCTTAATCACTTCTGCACCCAAAAAAGAAAAAAGAAAAACACGAGATCGATATATCACACCACGATAGTTAGCTTCGCCACGAATTAAATCGAGCCATGCATCGACCTGGATGCGTGCGTGCCGTGGCGTCGCAGTCGGCGACGACGGTGCCGGTCTCGATCTCAACTGATTCGCTGCTGCTGCTCGGGCTTGAGCACAACGACACTAGATTGTAGTGCGTCGGCGCGAGAACCTCGCCAACTCTGGATCGATCATGTAGAGCGCTTGCGCGATGGCAGTGGCACGCCGGGCGGCAGCGGCAGTGATGCATGGCCGACGGTCGGTCGCCGCGGGCCTAGCTAGGAGCAGGGAACCCAAAAGTCGTTAATGTCGCTGGTTGCTAGAGAATCTAGTAGAGATGGAAGGTGCACGTGGAGCTGTACGTACGTGCGTGTTGGGTTGATCTGTGCCTTAGCCTTTGGATTGATAGATCGACACTGGTGCGCGGGGAGAAAATCGTCTTGGGGCCGGGCAAGCTCTGACGCTCGAGGCAGTGGCGGAAAGTCTCAGACTATCTAGATTGTAGTTCGAGGACTGACAATCAAACCCTATATAAAATTCATAAAAGTCATAAAAAACAGAGTTAGCCCAAGAGTTGACCAAAGAGCAGCTGGTTCCGCCCCTAGCTCGAGGTGTTGTGGCTGGTATGTACGTACGTCTTGGGGCATGTACCGTGTGCCCACCCGAGTTGTTGGATTTACGGAATGTCGGCACACGGCGTGCGCGTGCTTGGTTTTTCGATTTTGAAATCCTTCAAAACACTATACCGTTCCAACAATATAGCAATCTACCGTTCTGATAGGGCCAACGCTCCCACAGTCCCCTCTCGAGTCCTGACTCCTCTCTCCCTTAGTCCCCTCCTGACACCTCTCTCCCTGCTCCCTCCCGTTCTCCCTTCATCCTCGCCACCGTCGACCTCTCCTTCACCGTCGGCCCCACTAAATGTCGGATTCGGCAGCCTGGAGGGGCACCGCTGCTGGATCTGGCGTCAGAGGAGGAAAATCCAGCTCCCCCGCTACGGGTTCACCCTTCCTTCGGGCATAAAAGGAGGTCAGGGGGAGGCGGTGGCCCGGTGGTGGGCGGCAGCGAGAGCGATGGGGGTGATGGGCGGGGTAGGAGGGCGGTAGTAGTGGTGGTTGTGGTAGTTAGATTGGGTAGGGCAACACGGTGGGGACAGGTCGGGGGCTGTGCGGCGAGGTGACGACGGCGCCACCGGCTGCGGGTGGCAGTGGAGGGGGCAGGGGATGACAGAGGAGGCGCACAGAGCTGCTCGGGCCCCGGCGTGGTGCGGCGATGGTGGCCGACGATGAGGTTACACTATATCGTTGAAAGTGCTCCTAACGGTATACCGTTTGCTAGTTGCTCTCTTTTCGTTTCTGGTTTGGAGGCGGCTAGCTCCGTCTCTGTGTGTGCTTCACCTTCAGAATTCGGATTCATGAGCAGTTGCCCGACTGCGCGTGCGGAAACGCGGTGACCGGCGCTTATCATGGCGGCCGGCGCCCCAGCCATGGCACGTGCGATGGATGGCTTCGTTGCCTTATGATATGGTTGCTAGCTATGGCCTACAAGTCGTGTGGTGCGTGCGTGGTTTCGTGCTGTGGTGTTAGCTGCTATGAACTCCGATTCGTTGCTCAGCGGTTTAGGAGTAGTTGAGGAGGCTGATCTCGACTGATCGGTTTTGTCAATTATTCAGATTATTTGAGAGCACGCACCCTGATCCTCTCGTCTCGTTCTCGTATGAAGTGCATGCACAAGTGTAGCGCCCTAGTTTCTTTTGGGAAGGGCCACACACAAAGGGCAAACCCTAATTAGCCTCAACCCTTTAGGGCCTGTTTGGAACAGAGGAATTTCACAGGAATTTCACAGGAATTTTGCAGGAAACAGTTCAATTCCCACAGGAATCGGGAAAAATTCTCGCATTCCAAACAGGGCCTTAGAAGGCACATTTTTTTCCTTCGTGCGTGTGCCCTTTCATACCCCACGCAGGTGCCTTTCCTCTCTCCCATCTATCTAACTCTCTCTCTCTCTCCCCCAGGTTGTTGGGCCAGCCGGCGACGGTGGCTTGGCGGCTTTCAGAATTTTTTTTCTTCTGGATCTGGTCCGTTACAGATTACAAATTTTGCAATTGCATCAGCATGGTCGACTATGCAACGCAAGGAAGGGTTGAACGCTGCCATTTATCAATTTGCTCAAGACAATTCAATCAACATGAGAAATTATCTGTTGTCATCAGCATATAATATACAGTCTAAACCCTTTCAAATACAAGAGTACTGAAAGTTGGTATACACCAAAACTGAACGATACATGAGGTCGGACTGGCTAATGCGAACCACCAAGCTACCTCCAGTGTAAAGAACTAAACCTCAACAAAGCATTTTTGCAGAGTAACAAATACACAACCAATAGCCTTCTGAGCTAATTTTGTTTCCAGTATCCTCTAAGCTGAAATACGGGAGCTAGTCATCACTCATCAGGTGATGCCGTGATGCTCCAGTGGAGGCTTCCCTTTCTTCTCAAAGGCCAGCTTCACCATCTAAACTAGAAATCAAGCTGTGAACCTTGCGTCGATGAGGAGCAACTGCCTGATGCAGCATATGAAGGCCCGTTTGACCCGTCCACTGGAGCCTGATTCAACCTTTCTAACACCAGCGACCTCCTCTTACGCAGCTTCAGAGAAAATGTGGATGCCTCTAATATTACAGGGACCTGGTTGTTGATGTAAAAGGTGTCAAGAGAAGAAATCATGAAGTTTATTTTACACCAGCTCTGAAGAATTCGGTACCTGGCTGTTAGTCTGTGCCACCTTATGCACATGCAAAAAACCGACCATATCCTGATATCCTGTGAGGAGTTTCGCCAAGTCCTTGTCCTCATCTGGTGACCAAGGAAATGGATACTAAGGCTGGACATAGTTGGTGATCGAGGAATCGAGAAACAAAATTTGAAGAGTCAGGCTTGCCTGGAATTGCTTTGATCGACAGCAGTGTGTCTGCCAGATGCTGCCATCTCTTACAGAAGGAATCTGATAGAACTGTATAGGGAAATGTTATGACAGCAACTGCATTAGATGAGCGCACCTTGGCCTTCAATGATCTGATAAATGAGACCATATCCCAGTCCTGCAATGCATGAATACAATGACTTGCAACTACACCGCAATTAGATTAGAAAGAAAATAATATAATTTGGTTTCAAAATTTCAATGCATTGCAGTAACCAGTCAAGAGACATTAAATTCAGTCAATAGGCATTAGTTGAATTGAATCTTGCCTTCTCAAAGTATCGACACTGCGGTGCACAGAGTGACTGTATAGCAATCCGTCCAGCATTTAGATTTCCGCCATCTTTTCTGAATGCAGAACACAGAAGAGACGGTTCACAAGCAATCCAACATAATGTATGTGGTCTAACACAAGGTAGACTAATTCGAGAACAGGGTACTGCGACCATAGCACAATTTTCCTTGAGAGCAACAATTTTGAACATAGTGACAAGAACTAGCCTAACCTTGGAAGTTTGGATAAGAAAGCGGAACAATAATCCTGGAGGTCAGTGAGACTGTCTGCATCTTGAGTGGTTACACATTCAATATGCTGTGCATTAAGTAAATGCCTTTCCAAGGGCTTCCGTAAATCAAAATCATTGCTAAATTCCTGCTTATTGTCTGCAATATAATGCTAAATGAGTCAGATTTTTCACAAACATCTTGAAAGACTATAGCGATAGCTTAAACTTCAGTACAAGAAATGATGCTTATACTGTCAGGGGTGTGGGCCTTGGGCCCAAGGCCCAGTCGGGTTATTATTACGAATTAGAGATTGAGTTAGAGATTAGTTTCCTTGTGTTAGAGATATGATATTAGTTACTATATCTGTTAGAGTTATAATTGGGATTAGATTCTATCTGTTAGGGGGAGTCATCTATATAAGGGGGCTACCGCATGCTATTGTAATCAATCAGAGAATTATCATAGTCTTCCTCGCCTAAACATCTAGTCTCTCTCCCTCTCGTTCTACGCCGACGCCATCCGGCTATCTTCTTGGTGGTGTTTACCCCGGTTCATGACAACTTGGTATCAGAGCAATCGATCCCTTCCCACGACTTCTGCTACCATGGTTTCTGCAGAGCACATGGATGACCGAGAGCGCTACAATAAGATGATATCCTTGCTGGACGATATGAAAAGGCAGTTGAATGAATTCATGGAATCCTATGAGAATAGGATGAAGAAGCAACAAGAGAAAAAGATCCAGGCATATCATCATCCAGCACCAGATCCCCAACAAAATCAAGATCCACAGCCGCCGCCAGATGCCGACGCCCACATCGCCGCAGCGTCTCCGTCCAGCACCTCAACCGCTGTCGTGATCGCCGCAGTGTCTTCTCCTTGCAGACCGGCCGCCACCAATCATCCGGTCCAACCGCTGCACTGCTTCCGGCGTGATTCCTCTGAGTCGGCCGATCTGTCCGCCGAACCTCAGCACGACGCCCTCGTCTGGTTCCAGATCTCGGCCGTAGACCGCCACCGCTCGGGTCGCCGTTACCCGAGCCGTCGGCGTTGCCGTCCTCAGTCGCGGCCGGATCCGCCATCGCCGACGCCGGCCGCCACCCGAGCCCCTGCGCCTGGGAGCCGCCGCCACCGGATCTGGCGTTCTACGCCGCCGATTCGCCGCTCCCCACGCCGCCTCTCCGTCTGCTCGGGCCACCGCCATCCGTGCCGCCGCCGCCTGGGCTGTCTCCATCCGAGTCGCCGCCTCCGCCGGGCCTCCTCCACCACGCCGCTGCAGCCGCCGCGAGGCCCCCAGGCGCCCGAAGCCGCGCCTCTGCGCCGCCGCCGGGTCCGCATCCGCCGCAGCCGCTCCGCCGGCTGGCCGCTCCGCCTGCCACCGCCCGACGGCCACCGCTTCAAATCCATCGGTAGATGCTCCTCCGGCCGCCCCGTAGGCCACCGCGTTTGGCGCTGTTGCCGGGGCCATCTCCGTCGGCGCCGCCGACTCCACCGGGCCACCTCCGCCGCGTCGCAAACGCCGCCGCTCGGCATCCGAGCTCGAGCCCGAGAGCCGCCGCCCGGAGCCGCCGCCGCCGCCGGATCTGCCAGAGTCGTCCTGCTTCCGCCGGCCGCCGCCGTCGATGCCGATCGAGGGGACCTCCACCCCGTGCGCTGCCGCTCCTTCGGTCGCCCTGGTCGACGACCTTTGGGTCTGATGCGGTGTGGATAGCGGTCGGTTTCTAAACCGACCGGTTACTTAAGTTCAAAAAAAATCTTTTCCATGAAAAAAAATATAAAAATAAATTTTTCAAAAAAAATCAAAAAAAGAGAGAGAGAAAATTCAAAAAAAAAGAAGCTTATTTTGCAGGCATTATATTCCAAAGGTGCTACACTTCGTCTAGCCTTGTTCCGCTTGGATCGGGCCGGTCGTCTCCATCCGCTGCAGCCCCTGCCACCGTTCGTCTTCTACATCAGCGTCAAAGGTCTTCCATTGGCCGCCGTCTAGCAGCTCGAGGACGAGCTGCATGTCCGAGAGGGGTGTAGTGTCAGGGGTGTGGGCCTTGGGCCCAAGGCCCAGTCGGGTTATTATTACGAATTAGAGATTGAGTTAGAGATTAGTTTCCTTGTGTTAGAGATATGATATTAGTTACTATATCTGTTAGAGTTATAATTGGGATTAGATTCTATCTGTTAGGGGAAGCCATCTATATAAAGGGGCTACAGCATGCTATTGTAATCAATCAGAGAATTATCATAGTCTTCCTCGCCTAAACATCTAGTCTCTCTCCTTCTCGTTCTACGCCGACGCCATCTGGCTATCTTCTTGGTGGTGTTTACCCCGGTTCATGACATATACAAGCAAGATAATTGATATTTCAAAATCACCGCTGCATCAGGCCACAATTACATCATTGATGCTCAGGAATGAGTGGATTACAAAAGCTAAGCACAAAAAATATCGCTTCACTAATAATTGTAATATATATCTTTTTTGTTCTATTTTCAAGGACATCCTTAAAAAAACATACACACAAGTGCATGACTTTGTGTATACTGCAGAAAATTAACCAGCAGAAAAATAAAAAAATAAAGAAGGAATAAAAAGATCGCCTCTGTGTTCAACATGGGATCTAAATGAACCAACAAAGGCCCTGATCAATATGGCTTCAGCTTATTTTTGCACTATTCATAAATTTCGTCTTTTTCTGAACTTTTGGCTTTTTTTGAGTTTTTTTACCGGTTCTTTTTTTCCTCGTATTTGTTTACATTATACGTGATGGGCTAATACGTTTTTTCTATTTTTAAATTTTTTTAAATTTAATTATGGTAAATAAGCCTCTGTCAGCTACAGTGCTTTTTTCAGCCAGCTACAGTGTTTTCAGCCAAAAGCCATGAGGCTTTCAGCCGAACCGATCACCACCAAAGTGTAAAACGAAATAAGAGAGAAGGATCACCTCTGTTTTCAGCATGAGAAGTCTTCTCTTCCCCAAAATATTTCTTGTACTGCCAAGCTATCCTCAACCCCTCATCCTGCACAATATCCACATCAATATGAAGAACACTCTTTGGAACTCATATTCACTAAAAAATTCTTCCACTAGACAACGACGTACACTTGCTCGCCCACCGCTACTTGCTCCAGCCCCCATTGCTCTTTGTTGTCTGTCCTCCTTTGAGGATGCAACCGGAGCAGGTAGTGTACCAAGGAACAAACGGGGCTCCTTCATAGGCCCTGCAAAGAGCAGGGGTTGTTTGTGCACAACGCCCTGCGCCATGAAGCTCCGAAGAAGAAGAAGGTGATGTGGCGCATCAGAGTCCTCCATGACCATTACAACTGAGCCAAGGAGGAAACCCCCACCCAGAATCCCTGCAACAGGACACTAATAACTCGTTCTTTCCCTTTTTTGCGAGAAACATGAATAAATCATGACATGAGCACCAATGCACATCACCATCTTTCATAAGAGCATCCTTCTGTTTTTCAGTTTAAAAGTTTCGTTCTTGCACCCTCCTCACGTCAAGAACCAACTTTCCTTGTGCATCTATACGTGACTAAACACAAAATATAGCAGGAAATTTGTACTCTTAAGCTAACTACTTCACAGTTGTGATCAAGATATCTCATTGAAGCATCTTCTTTAATCCCCAACGAGGCTACAAAACACTCCAACTAGCATCGTTTCCATCAGAACACCTTCCTGACAGCTAAGTATTGGAGTTGGAGGTGACCGAAAGATAAAAATTTGATCAGATAAAGGCCTAGAGTAGAATTTGGGGAACAGGAAACGCAAGATTTTAACTAAAGAAAAGGAAGGTTTGTGAGCAAGAATCTGCTTACTATCAAGGTCGGGGATGCCCGAGGAGACGAAAGCGGCGCCGTTAGAACCAAGCTTGACGCCGGCAGCGTTGGAGGAGGACGCCGCTTGAGGTGAGGCGGCGCGGGAGAAGCTGCTCCGGCCGAGGGTTTGGCCTCCTGGACCTGCGGCGGCGGCGGCCATGGCGGCGGCGAAGGTATACGGGGGAGTCGGTTTTCTCTCTCTCTCTCTTTTACCTTACAGTGTTACTGTGTTCTGGGCCTCTCTAGCACAGGACCCATGGGCTATTTGCTTGCGTTTGCTTTTGGGCCAAGCCCATCTCACTCTATCTCGTTATTCAATTTTTAGCTTTCTTAGGTAAGCTAGGTCCTCCAGAAAAAAAAGAGTAAGCTAGGCTCATCTCAAAACAAAAAGAAAGAAAGAAAGCTAGGCGGATGATTGCCAATCAGAACCCCTCCAGGAGACCCAAGATGATGTTGCGTGCTACAGTGCTAGCGACTATTGCCCAACCAAATGGCAGAAGCCGGCAACACGTCACAATCTTGATGGTTCTTAAGTCAAAACTCCTAGAAGCTACTAGGCCGTGTAGCGACAAGAACTGCGAGTTTTGTGCATAAATACATGATGGCATGACAGACAGCAAAGTTACAATACTGTGCATCAGTCAGTCTTGAAGGACAAGGTACTTCCACGCAAACAACGACTGAAGCTAATTTCACTCGGCACACAATGGTTGGGCTCAACCGCGTCTCTTCGGAATGCATAAATGAAAAGGCACAAAAATTATTAAAAAAAACATAGGAATTCGATAGGAATGAAAGTGTAGAATAAAGGTTTGGAAACACAGAAAAATCACAAGAATGTTTGTTTGGATAGGGCGTAGGAAAAACACGAGAAATCTACCTTGATTCTGCGTGAATGAGCGAAAAAAGAGGTTGGAGTGGATTTTTTGTCCTATGAAATTCCTATGGAATTGTAGGAAAGCTATAATAATCCTATGGAATTCTATAAGTTTATTCCTGCATTCCAAATTCCTCTAAAAATCCTTCAAATTTCTTAGGAATTGAATTCCTCTAAAAATCCTTCAAATTTCGTTGATCCAAATAGTCCCTTTGGAATCCCAAGAAACTTACACGGGGGCACCGGGCTGTCCTCACATGACCGTTCTATCACTCTAGTTTGAACGACCGTGGAGGGCATCCCAACATCGGACATTCCCTGTTAGATGATCTTCTCTATTGGAATCTACACGGGCACCAAATAGCTTTGCTTAGCAAATTCCATGAAAATGCATTGTTTTTGCCAAGAAAAAAGGTGCATATCACTTGGCAAATCCCACGGAAAATACCCTGGCCAACAGTTGTCAAGAATTGGCCCCATGCATTGAAACAAACTGGATTTTTAAAAAGAGTTGGAATTTCATTTTGATTTGAATTCCTCTTAATCCCTTGCCTAATCTAGCTCAAATCCCAGTTCGTTGCGCCCTAAATTCACTGCCAAATCACCTTGCCAACTTTGTTTTGCGCCGATCACTGTTCACGGTCGGATATTTTCGTCGCCGTCCCGATATTTGCCACCACTCGAGCATTCTCTCACTCTCTTGCGCCTTCTCACGTTTCTCCTCTCTGCCATGCCACTGCCACCCTGCAGGCTCCCTGCTACCTCACCACCTCGCCCTGACAGCCTCTTGATAGCTCTGGTTGCATGTTAGCCCCATCAGTCGTGCCCGCCACCGCCTCTGCTCTCTCCCGCAACTTCCTCTCACAGCTGACCTAAGCAATGCCAGACTTTTGACGGCCGCAAACTTTGTCCGAGGAGCCAGCTTGACCTGCCGACCCTTGTCGCCCCCCATGTGCCGCCGTCGTTGATCTTTTACCCCTTCACAGCACCGAACCACCTTCGGACGCCTATAAAAGCCGTGGACCCGCCTAAACCCCTCCACACTCTCCTGTGCAGCTCCCTACACGCCCAATTAGCCTCTCATCGCCCCACTGCTGGCAATCACCGAGAAGCTCCAAGGTGAGCTCAAACTCAATCCTGTCGATTTAGCCAATTACTTTTTGATTGCTTGCTCCCGTAGCTCCCTCATAACCCTAGAATCATGACCGAAGCTTCGCCATAGCTCGCCTAACCCCGTGGTTCACCGGCGACATTCATCACCGCACAGCCGCATCCCCTCACCGTGGACAGCTCGCTGCAGACCTCCTCAGCCCAAACCACCGCCACCTGAGCCACCGTGACCACTCCTAGATGGTTAAAAAGCAGACGATTAGAAGACCTCCCGGTAGCTCCTGTGCTCTTCAAATGCTCTGAGAAGAAATCACCTCGCCGCCGGCCAACCGTAGCCTACCGACCGCCACCAAGCCCCAAAATGGGTTCTCTTTCCATGCCCTCGGTTTTTGCCAGAGATGAATGTAGAATCGAGAATCGCTATTGCAAATTTCCCCTGTTTCGGCTGCTACAGTGCGCACGCGGGAGGAAGGAGATGAACAGTACCCGCCCGGTACTGTAGCATCCGACCTGCAGTGAATAGTAGCTCGATCTGGTACTGTAGCAAATGGATCCGGTATGGCCAGTAGCCAACCCGTTAATGAATAGTGCCCAGACCCGCCATGAATAGTAAAAATCCGTAATGAATAGTAAAATACCAGTTACTATTCATCCAAACCCAAAAATACAAGTTTATACCCGTTTTGACTGTTTCGAGCCCGCCGACCCATTTCTCAGGCCCATTTCATCTTTTGAACCCTCCTAAAAGTCCAAAACCTATTTTACGCTAGCACACGACGTCGAAGGTTGACTAATTTAAGAAAGAGAAGCTCAGGATCAAGCTCAAAGATCAAGAGTCAGAAGAATACAAAATTGCCAAAGTTATAAATCCGTAAGGCAAATCACATGTCTTTGATCATATTGAACCTACATTCCTTTAATTATTTATTTATAAGTATTTTCATTATGTTATTACAAGTTGTTATTTTATGTACAAAGATTATTTAGAATGACATGCTATTAGTTATGTCCTACCACTGAAAGTATGTGGTCGATATGTAAAGTTTTCACAAATCAAGTTAGTTCATGCATCTAGTATAACTCACATTCCTTTTTATGTTCGATATGTATGTCTCATATTTGAGTGGCACCTTAGCAGCTAAGACTGTCAATGGTTGTAGGAGAGGTCACAAGTAGAGAACTTTCCTTGACGCGATAGTTGGTCAGCCGAGAGCACATATAATTTTCATCCGGCAATGGAAAAAATAAAAACGTTTGGACACAGAACTCATTTGGGCAGGCAGAAGCCGACCAAGGTCACATCACCACCAAGGACATGCTTGATCCAGTTATACACGATACACATTTTTTTTTTGTTTTGGTCCAGGTCACTTTGGTGGTAGATTCCTATATATTCTTCACCAAAAGCAAACAGACACCCTTTGACACCTAGTTCAACGAACCTGGGCATCTTCTTACATGCATCCTGACAAAAGGACTCGTATATGCTTTTTTTCCCCTGTACCATGCATTTCTCTATTAGCAAAGTGATCACAGCTTGTGAAACATGGATGCTAGCTACACCGATCATTCTTGTCATCCCCAGCATCTCGGTCTCAACAATGGTCATGTTACCCTGATCAGAAGTTACGCTTTTACTTACATTAATTAGGATTCATCCAATTTGGCGATTTTGTTTACGCTGCAAAGTTTGATATTTCTGTATTAATTTGTCACCGAATGTCTCAAACCGAGAGATAGCACTCTGGCAACCTTTAACACAGGTATTCGACATTTTGATCCTACGTAGTACAATATAGTATACCAGCATGCTAATCGTGATTATATGTACTAGATGACAAGGCTAGTCTGTCAACCTGCCATGCACAACGTCGTATTGTTGTTTTTGTTACAGTCATGTCGTCATTTGAAGTGTTAAATAAACAAACGTTTCCGACTGTCACCATGTCTTTGCAGAATGGCACATGTAAACTGCAGAAATGAAAGGCAAACAATGCAATGGCACGAATTTTGTGCTAAGAGGATCATTTTGGACTTATTTTACTACCACTTATATAACCATGTTATGCATGTGTTTGATCACAGATAACATGGGGTCTGTTCTTTTTTAACTTATGACTTTTGGTTGTGGCTTATGGCTTTTAGGCTATTCATGCGAGCGATTATAGAGTAACAGAAACTCACGTGCAATTTTTGCTGATATAAATGAAGTCGGTATAGTATATACTACGATTAATTAGTAGACCTTATCTTGAAAAGATACTCCGTTTAAAAGCTAATTACTGTAGAAAAGCCGAAAAGCAGCTTTTAAAAACTGAAAAGAACAGACCCATAGGCTCTGCAGACACAATGTTTGCCGGATTTTTTTATTAAAGATATGTAAATGTGAGTGTCTGTATGGTGTGTTTATAACCAAATATATCATTAAAATGATGTCAAAAGGTGCCATGTTTGCTCCAAAAGACTAGAAATTCTCATACTAATCAAAAACAGGGAAAATATTATACGTTAATGGCGGACCTCAAAGAGGTTCATGGGGGTTCAAGTGAACCCCCAAAATTTTTACCAAAAAAAAGCTGGCATACGCATGCAGTTATTCCTGTTGATTCATTTGATTCTTATGATAAGAATAAAGTTCTTAAACTTTTTAAGTTTTATCTTAAAGACATCTTAAGCACAGATTTGATCTATCTTTCTTTGCAACTTAACATGTTTTTTTTGCTGGTATACCACAAGGTACAAGGTTTCGAGTAGTGAAGAATCTCGATGATCTCTTTGCTAAAGACAAAGAAGCATTATCGCTATAACCTTGTTTATTTTCTAATCAAATTGGCGGTGATCCTATTGCAAATGTAGATAGGGTATTTTTAGCATGAACGATATGAAGAACAAACTAAAAATAATAGCATGAGTGTTCATATTTGAATGATTGCTTTGTTACATCATTGAATACGAGTTTTTCTACAAGTTAGTAACGATGTTGTAATCAATTACTTTCAAAATATGAAGTATCGTCGTGTTAAGTTTTAATTTTTTAAAAAATATTTTGTGATGCTGATTGTAGCATAAACAGGTAGTTTATTTTATTTGAACTTATGTTGGAATGAATGTGTCACTTAAGTTCGTACTTTTATTGTGAAAATACTGGCTCTGCAACTGTTATACATATTAGAGTTTGTACAGTAAATAAACTCTATTTTTAAATATAAGTGTATTATAGTATCTAGCCATTGTAGTTACCTGGAAAGTCCGTGAAGTTAGATTAAAATAGCAAATCTCTGCGTCTTGGTAAGCACTGATGACGTGGTGGTATTTCCCTGTCACACTCACAATATTAATGCCAAACAGCTATAAACATATTGGGCATATTCTTTTTAGCTGAAGTTTATGGATTTTGGGCTGTTCATGCAAGAAATTATAGAGTAACAGAAACTCACGTGTGATTTTTATTGATATAAATAAAGTTGGTACAATATGTACTATAATTAATTAGTAAACTCTATCTTGAAAAGATATTTTGTTTAAAAGTTAATTACTGTAAAAAAAATTAAAAAATAATATTTAGAAGCTGAAAATAGCAGACCTATTATGATATGATTCCGTGTCCTCTGTGCTGCCGACCGTGTCATAAAAACCTGTGTCTTTTCCACAACCGCATCTTGGTAGCTTCCGTCCTCTTTGGTGCTCACTGCAAAACGTTGACAATAATTTGTGGATATTGAAGTTGGGCATGATGCACGATTTTCGATTAAAAATATACATACAGTAGTGATCGAATGTAGTGGTTTTTTAAAAAAGATAAGTAGTGAGAAAAGTAAAGAAGAAATACATGTACGAAATAAGTAGGATATGTAATACTCTCGTGATTTTCTGTCTTATTTTCAAACGAGACAGAAATAAGAGGAGTAAAAAAACACTTTAATAAACTAAATGTTTATATTAACTTTTAGGGAGTGTCTATACAACATTCGATTGTTTTTTATGGTAAAAACAGTCAGATTTTGAGCCGTTAGATGGAGATCCAACGCCCTAGAGCATTTTTTTGGAGGGAGTCATTTTTTTGGAGGGGGGCTTGTATGGGTGGATTCGTTAGATGGAGATCTAACGTCCCAGATTAATCTGACTGTTTTTATCCTAAAAAACAGTCAGGTGTTATATAACAATACTCTAACTTTTAATACTTTTTAAATAAAAACTAGAAATAGAACTAGTCCCACATGTATACATCCAGGATGCATCTTCGATAAGTCTATATAGACACACCGTGCTAAGTTGCCTCCTCCACAAGTACACAGCCACACTGCTCCATGCCTCCATTAGCATAAGCGACATCACATTTGGCAGCATCGTCACAGCAGAAAATGGAAGACGCCTCTCACTACTACTACGTCTACCTCGGCTTGGCTCTCGTATCGCTGCTCATTGTGCTTGCTGGGCGCAGGCGCTCGGCGGCGCATGGCGACGGTGGCCTGCGGCTGCCGCCGGGGCCGTGGCAGCTGCCGGTCATCGGCAGCCTGCACCACCTCGCCGGGAAGCTCCCGCACCGAGCGATGCGCGACTTGGCGCGGCGTCACGGGCCGGTCATGCTGCTCCGGCTCGGCGAAGTGCCCACGCTGGTGGTGTCGTCCCGGGACGCGGCCCGCGAGGTGATGAAGACCCACGACACGGCGTTCGCGACGCGGCCGCTGAGCGCCACCGTGCGCGTGCTCACCAACGGCGGCCGAGACATCATCTTCGCGCCGTACGGGGACTACTGGCGCCAGCTCCGGAAGATCGCCGTCACGGAGCTCCTCACCGCGCGCCGCGTCCTCTCCTTCCGCGCCATCCGCGAGGAGGAGGTCGGTGCCATGCTGCGCGCGGTCGCCGAGGCCGCCGCGGCCGCGCGCCCCGTGGAGATGCGCGCGCGGCTGTCCGTGCTCGTGGCCGACACAACAGTGCGCGCCGTGATCGGCGACCGGTGCAAGGACCGCGATGTGTTCCTCCGGGAGCTCAACCGCTCCATCGAGCTCTCGGCCGGGTTCAACCCGGCCGACCTGTGGCCGTCGTCGCGGCTCGCCTGCCGGCTCAGCGGCGTCGTGCGCCGCGCCGAGGAGTGCCGCGACACGGTGTACGGGATCCTCGACGGCATCATCCAGGAGCACATGGAGAGGAGGATGGGCGCCGACGCCGAGGACCTGCTCGACGTGCTGCTGAGAATACAGAAGGATGGCGGGCTCCAGTTCCCGCTCGACATGGACGCCATCAAATCCGTCGTCTTCGTAAGTACTCATACTTGCTCGTTGTAATCAGTTGTTACTTACCTTCCATAATTACAGTAGCAAGTCCCATAAAGAAAACAACTGGTTCCGTCATTCTCGCTGTAACTCCTGTCAATTACAACTTTTGCGAGCTTGACACAGTAACACAACAACATGTCTTAATTTGATGCAGTGACATATTCGGGTAGTCGGTTCTGTAGACGGTAGAGGTGTTTTGAAAAGTACAGAGAGGTGAAGGTTAGGAAAGCATCGTTAATGCCACACCAACCACGATTATCAATCTATCATTGGCTTGCCTATGGAGTTTACATACAGTAGTCATCCTTAGGCTGTTGGACCCCAAATTTGTGGGCTATCAATGTTAGCCATTGAATTGAATCTGCATGGTCCAGATCAAGCACTTAAGCTTCCAATAATGTGTCTTCCTTAGGTGCTTGCAGGTGGTGTCGCTATTTTGTTGTTTCAGTGCTTCGGTGTCTTGGTGTTGTATTTCTCTTCTGTCGATGAAATGAGACAGAGCTCCTGCCCGCAAACTACCATTAGCAATTCCTTATTCTTATGAAAAAAAACTACCAACATTTTCCAACACAGAAAAGTATAATAATTGAGACTCCAAAGTTTCAGACTGCCAAACAAATCATGGGATGGCCCCATATTTATCTGAATCCACCAAATGAAACACGACCAAGATATGCACAGGTCACGCGCGAAGACATAATGCAAGCTAAGATTACCCCCGTTTTCCCATGGTGATCACCTCACCGTCTCACAAAGCTTTCTGCACAATGTTTGTGGCATGCAGGACATCTTCGGGGCCGGCAGCGAGACGTCGGCGACGACGCTGGAGTGGGCCATGGCGGAGCTGATCAGGAACCCGAAGGTCAGGCAGAAGGCAACGGCCGAGGTGCGGCGAGCCTTCGAGGCCCGCGGCACGGTGGCCGAGCACGAGCTTGGCGAGCTCCGGTACCTGCACCTCGTCATCCGGGAGACGTTCCGGCTGCACACACCCCTGCCGCTGCTGCTCCCGCGCGAGTGCATGGAGCTGTGCCGCGTCCTCGGGTACGACGTGCCGCGGGGCACGCAGGTGCTGGTCAACGTCTGGGCTCTGGGTCGCGACGAGCGGTACTGGCCCGACGCGCCCGACGAGTTCCGGCCGGAGCGGTTCGAGGGCGAGGCCGGCGAATTGGACTTCAGGGGTGCCGACTTCGAGCTCCTGCCGTTCGGCGCCGGCCGGAGGATGTGCCCCGGGATGGCGTTCGGCCTCGCCAACGTCGAGCTCGCGCTCGCCAGCCTGCTGCTCCACTTCGACTGGGAGGCGCCCGGCGTGTCTGACCCGGCCGAGTTCGACATGACCGAGGCGTTCGGCATCACCGCGCGCCGGAAGGGCGACCTACTGCTCCGCCCCGTCCTCCGCGTGCCCGTCCCCGGCGTCTAGTCGACGTCGTCGGCCGGCGCACGCGTTAGTACATTATATTTGCCACGACAATAGTTTAGTACGTACGCCGTTGTCGATTGCTTGCCAGTACTGATACGATGCAGGTTGCCCACTTGCATTTCTTTTCATTCGTGGGCTTGTACGGGGGGTGATGTATATTATCTGCTTAAGTCCTTTAAAAAGCATTTCATGCAATGGTGGAACAAACTAGGATGGATGCCGAAGGAGTGATCGATTATTCAGTGAACAGAAGTAAACGAAGCCAAACTAACTAGATGCAATAAAAGGAGGTGTGTAGGGGTACGTGAGTACTCTTTAGCTCCGTCCATGCTCGAAGAATTGATCTAGAAATAAAGAAAGAAAATTTAAGAAAATGAAATTAAATAGGTTTAGGGTTTATAGGGGTCCAAAAAGGCGAAACGGAGCTGAGAAATGGATCGACAGGCTCGAAATGATCGAAATGGGTATAATTTGCATTTTCGGGTTTGATGAATAGTAACGGGTCTGAGCACTATTCACTGCGGGTATTTACTATTAACACCAGGTCGGGTTACTGTTCATTGCAAGCATTCACTGTTCACATTGGGTCCAGACACTATTCATGCCAAACCCGCATGGTACAGTAAAAACTCGGCCTGGTCTGCCAACCGATTCGGCCCATCACTGTTCAGCCCAACACAAACAGTGTCGTTGTCTTCCTCCCGTGCGCGCTGTAGCAGCTGAGAACAAGGGAGAGAAGCGACGGTGACCAACGACGCTTCGGTGATTTGCGACGGGATTGGGGGACCATGGTTGGGCTACTGGGAATACAGGGAGTCCATTTTTTAGGCCGACGGTGGCTGGGGAGGCAGTGTTTGCCGACGGCGAGGTCAAGAGCTCGATACAGTGTTTGACGGCACAGGGGCTATAGGGGCGATCATCTTTGAAATTTGTGGGTATTCAACCATCTAGGGGCACTCAGGAAGGCTTGGATGGTGGCGGTTTGGGCAGTGGTGGTCGGAGCCAGGCTATCCACGGCGTGGTGCTTCAGCCGAGTGACGGACCACGGTGGCAAAGAAGGGGAAAGCTCGGGGAGCTAGGGCAAGGGTTTAAGAGTGCTTCTTGGGGTTTGAGGAAGCTATGGGAGCAAGCAATGCAAAAACAATTAGCTAAATCCACAGAATTGAACACACAGATCTCTTCCTTATCTTAGGGCCTGTTTGGCAGAGCTCCACCAGCTCCAGATCCACCTAAAAGGTGGATCTGGAGCTGGATTCACTGTGAAACAGCTCCATCGTGGATCTGGGATTCGTCAAAGTGTTTGGTACAACTCCACCTCCCTCTCTATCTCACTTACACCTGGGCCCCACGCGTCAGTGGAGCAGCTCCATTCTTCTTCCTCCCGCTGAGAAGCACGCGCGCAGAGGAGGAGGCGGAGCGGCGGCTGGGAGGCGGGTGCGGCCGGCCGGGGGCGGCGCGGCTACCGGCCAGGGGCGGCGCGGCGGCTGGCCGAGGGCGGCGCGGCGGCCGGCCAGGGGGGAGGCGCGGCGACCGGCCAGGGGGGAGGCGGACGCGGGGGAGGCGCCGCCGGCTCGGGAGGAGGCGGAGGCGGGGGAGGCGGCGCCGGCCAGGGGGGAGGCGGACGCGGGGGAGGCGGCGCCGACCCGGGAGGAGACGGAGGCGGGGGAGGCGGCGGAGGCCCAGGAGGAGACCGCGGCGGTGGAGGAAGAAAACGGCCCGGGAGGAGACGATGGGAGGCGGGGAAGGCGACGGCCAGGCGGTAGAGAAGGCAGATGGCCGGAGGCGGCAGCGGCCGGCCAAGGGGCAGGCGCGGCCGGCCAGGGGGCGACGCGACGGCCGGCCAGGGGCAGAGGAAGAGGACGGGAAAAAGAGGAAGAGGCCAGGGGCAGCGGCGTGCAGCGAGGGAAGAGGACGGGAAAAAGAAAGAACGAACCGTTTTTTTGTGTAATCAGTGGCATGGTGGGTAATTTTTCCCAACTCCACGAATCTCTGAGTTTTCAGAGCACCCCTTGAGGTGCTCCATGGATTTGGTGGATCTGGAGCCAGATCCATGGTTTTGGTGGAGCAGATCCACGGTGGAGCTGCTGGAGCTGGAGGTGTTTGACTTGGAAAAGTGAATTCAGATCTATTTTTCGTGGATCTGGAGCTGGTGGAGCTCTGCCAAACAGGTCCTTACACACCCGACTACCCACCAACCATTCGAGCGAGGACCAAAGCCATGGCGGCGCTTCCGCTCTACCTGCTCCTACTCCCTCTCCTGGCCATCGTCCCCTTCCTATTCCTCAACCGTGCGGCGCGCCGGCGCGCGGCCGGCCGACTGCCTCCATCTCCGTGGGCGCTCCCGGTCATCGGCCACCTCCACCACCTCGTGGGCGGGCTCCCGCACCGCGCCATGCGGGACATCGCGCGGCGGCACGGCCCGCTCGTGCTTCTCCGCCTCGGTTGGCTCCCCGTGGTCGTTGCCTCCTCCGCGGACGCGGCGCGCGAGGTCATGAAGACGCACGACCTCGACTTCGCCACGCGCCCCATCAGCCGGATGATCCGTATGGCCTTCCCCGAGGGCTCCGAGGGCATCATCTTTGCGCCCTACGGCGACGGGTGGAGGCAGATCCGCAAGATTTGCACCGTCGAGCTGCTCAGCACCCGGCGCGTCCAATCCTTCCGGTCCGTGCGCGAGGAGGAGGTCGGTCGGCTGCTCCGCGCGGTGGCGTCGGCCCCGCCGGCGCAGGCAGTGAACCTGAGCAAACGATTGGCAGTGTACGCCGCCGACGCGTCGGTGCGCGCCATCATCGGGAGCCGGTTCAAGGATCGGGACACGTTCTTGATGATGCTGGAGCGCGGGAACAAGCTGTTCGCCAAGCAGAGCTTGCCGGACCTCTACCCGTCGTCGCGCCTGGCGATGCTCGTCAGCCGTATGCCGCGCCGGATGAAGCGCCACCGCCAGGAGGTGGTCGCGTACTTGGACGCCGTCGTCCGGGAGCACCAGGAGAACAGAGCCGTCGACGACCACATGGAGGACTTGCTCGACGTGCTCCTGAGGATCCAGAGGGAAGGTGACCTGCAGTTCCCCCTCTCCACTGACAACATGAAGTCAGTCGTCTTCGTAAGCACTATGCACCTGAATCAAAAATGAAAATTCCATGAGACCATGGTGTACTTAAGAGTAACGAGAACTTGTTATGTCTCATACAGGACATGTTCGCTGGGGGCAGCGAGACGGCGGCGACGACGCTGCAGTGGATCATGGCCGAGCTCGTGAAGAACCCGAGAGTGATGCAAAAGGCACAAGAGGAGGTCCGGCGAGTGTTTGCCGGACATCACAAAGTAACAGAGGATGGCCTGAGCAACTTGAATTACATGCACCTGGTCATCAAGGAGGCGCTCCGGCTGCACCCTCCGGCGCCGCTTCTGCTGCCGAGAGAGTGCCGGAGCGAGTGCCAAGTCCTAGGGTTCGACGTGCCGAAAGGGACAATGGTGCTTGTGAATGCCTGGGCTATAAGCAGGGACCCTAAGTACTGGGACGCGGGCGAGGAGTTTGTTCCAGAGAGGTTTGAGCGTAGCGACATTGATTTCAAAGGGACGGACTTCGAGTACACGCCGTTCGGGGCGGGACGGCGGATGTGCCCAGGGATGGCGTTCGGGCTGGCGAACGTGGAGCTCGCGCTCGCTAGCCTGCTGTACCATTTCGACTGGGAGCTGCCGTCTGGTATGGAGGCCGCCGATCTAGACATGACCGAGCAAACGGGAGTTACCACCCGGCGGCTCCACGACCTTTTGATTGTTCCTATCGTCCGAGTGCCCTTACCAATAGATTAGTAGTAGTAGAAGTAGAGATGTTTTCTATTTCTCAGTACAGCGTATGGAGTTTAATGCACTAAATTATTTCAAATAAAAACTTAAGATGTGACTCGAAGTGGTTGCAATTATTCTTTTAAAAAATACCACGCTGGCGGCTCTCGAACTTGTTCCTATCTTGGCTTTCATATCATTTGCCTTTTGTTCTGAATGAAACGAAAATGGAACTTGAGGCTTCTTTGTTCTCAACCATTTTTTTCCAAACAAAATGAAAATCAAACACTCAGTAAGTAAAGATATACAAGTGTTTAAAAATTACAAGTGCAAAGAAACAAATCGCAATTGGTAGGCATCTCTCCCAGCTGGATCCCGTCATCCTCATCTGCCCCTGTAGCATTTCTCTACGGCGATAATCACAGCTCTGGCTTCATCGTTGCCCCTGAAGTAATCACGGACAGGCCGCAGAATCTTGTTTATTGCCTTCTCAGAAGACAACTTAACATCAACAGAATCAACTCCGCCACGTTCATAGCTAACAGCAAGTGCTTTTTTTAGATTAATAGCAAGCTCTTCCATACCTGCAAACGTCTCGTTACCGCCGTTCTCTCCCTTCACAACCAACTCTCCAAACCTGTGGCGCATTTAAAACAAAAATAACGCGGAGCCTCATGTTTTATATATATACTTATCAACAATATAGTAGATAGTAATATGTTCTAAATTTTGTAATATCAACTAACTTCTTAACAAACTTTAATGGTAAATAACTATTTTTCAGACAATTTATAAAAAATCAAGAAATCCATTATTAATGAAGAATTTAGAGCGAATCCGAGAACAAAAGAAGGTTAGCATTGGCAAAAAAAATGACATCTAGACCCATTGCCTACAAAATAGATAACAAAAAATAATAAGTGAGTAAAAATTCAGGTAAAAGAATTACAACATAATCAAATAAAGTGAAGCAAATTACATTTTATACTTGGTTTCGATGACTTCTCAAGTTCTGAAAGCAATCTATTATAGAATCATCGGTAACTCCCTCTGTTTCACATTTCTCCACGTAGCAAATAAGACTATCACTCCTGAACTGATCACCGATGCAAATTAGATATTGAAACACATTGAAAAATTTCATAATTCAATTGTTGCAAAAATCAAAATAAAGCATTCTAATATTAAAACCTTAATCCACACATATTTTAAAGATTATGGAATTGAAACCTTAAAATCTAAATCCTAAATTCTAATCCTCATCCTTTTAAGAAATAGATAGAATTGAGATGAACAGAGGAATCTCGTAGGAGATTGAAGCAATTAGTAGTCGCTGATAGTTAGCTAAAGCTAGGAGCTAGGACGATCTACTGTTGTCGCCGCTGCAGACAAAGGAAATTGCGTGCATTGATCGTCCTGCTGTCGCCGCTGCAGAGAAAGGAAACTGCGTGTGTGGGGAGGGGAAGGTAAGGCATCTGAGTGCATAGGCGATTAGGCAAATAGGAAGTCATGACACCTCGTGAAGAGAGCCACTTGCCCGCTGGTAGCTGGGCTTGGGGCTGGCATTGGTATGGCCCACGCTTGATCGACAGGCACTAGCGGCTTGGGCACCTAGCACTGTGCGCCTGCCCGCTGGCATTGGTCTAGGCGGTTGGGTCACACATTGGCATGGGCTTGGGCTGCGCGGGGGAGGGGGGTAAAGGCCTAGAGGAGAAGTTTCGGCCTGCGCACTGACCTGGGGGTTAGTTTTAAGCATGTGGGGATACTAGTTTTATTGATGTAAGTATACATTGTGTAATATTGGTATCTAGGTAAGAAAACTTAAAATCGGTCTGGCCTCTGCCCCCCATAGCACTGATGCTCCAAACCAAGGAAGGATAACGTATTTGATACACGCAAAACACGGGTTGCATACTGCTACCTTTGGAGGGCAGAAAACTCTCCTCATTTTTAGGCCCTGTTTGGATGGATTAGAACTAGTTGTTAGCTGACTAAAAATTAGCCTATCCTGTTTGGATCCAAGGACTAACAAGTGCTACTATCTCAGTGCAAAGTCTGTTATACCCCTATGCATGGTGGTCTGGGAGGGTTGGCGTGGGTATCAACGTTTTTTTTCCATCCGGCTCATCCTTTAGCCCTCATTAGCTGGGTTTGATGGACTAGTTGGCTAACAACTAGTTGGGGCTTTGGCTAAACATTAGCCCACCCATTAGCCCTCCTGTTTGGATCTCAAAGGTTAAAGTTTAGCAACTAGTTGTTAGTCCAAGAGATCCAAACAGGGCCTTATGTTCAAAACATCCCCCTCGTCTTCCATGAAGATCGTCCGTGCTGGATCGCCCGTCCTGAAAGCCAGGGTCTTCCAGCAAATTAGGGAGCATGTTGTGCAGCAAAATAGCTGGTTTCTTTGCCCTTTTCATGTCCTCGCGGTAATCTTTAGCTGGCATGCTAACGTCTCGCTGATCCGTACCAAGCAGCCAGACGTCCACCTTCTGGTATAATATGGCAGCAACCTGAATGCAAGGGTAGAATATCTCAGAGGCAGGCAGTGTTTCCGGTCCATACGGATCCATCGTCCCACAACACCTTGCAATTCTGTTCAGAGTGCTTTTTCTGGCAACATCCATGGTGGTAGGCCAGTAATCGGCCGCATGGTGATTCAGTTCATCTAACAGCCACACGAGCTCCGCTCTGTCGAGGTCCATGCTGGCTGCTCTCCACATCTCGATATTGTAGCAGCCGATGGTCCGTATCGCCATCAGGATTTTAACCGTGCAGCCAGCTTTGACCATCCTGTCGACATGGATTGTCTTCATGATCGCCTGGGCTATCTTCATCCGGGGGACGGCTCGAACCAGACATAGCAAACAGGGGTGGTGACCTCTCTCTTCAGCACAGCCGGAGCTCATCCTCGTAGATGCATTCGTCCCCTATGCTCCTCAGAGCTGCGAACCTCTCGAGCGAACTCATCTCCACGGTTTTCCTGCTGACGTCGACAGCAGAATCGGCTGAATTGTCAGTGGTGAAAAATTCGGGTTTTCTGCGCGTGCAGTTTGGTTCACACTCACGCCTGGAAGAGGTCGTTTGCGGGATGGAGAGGCGAGGCGGCCTTTTCCTGTGTATTTCTCGCTAAAGATGGTAGTGCCAAGCTTGAAGTTTGGGAGCAGGGAAAGCCCCCTTATGTAATGTTCCGGAAAAGAATTCGAATCGGCTGCGGAGGAATCAGGTTTCATCATCGGGATCGAGACGGACTTGAATGGCAAGAACGCTCGCATTCTCAGTAGACTGTTATAGAGCAGAGAACGATCATATAAGATTTCAGAACGATTATCTAAGATTTCAGATACAAACACATCACTAGCTTGATACTATAACTTATTACTAAAATTTATATTTAGACAAGAGAAAATGATTAGTTTAGAGAAAGGTGACCTTACTAATTGTAGCAGTGATGCCGGCAATCAGATGTGGATCTATCATTCTTGAAACATTTTCTTTTTTCTCTCTAACGGTGTTCAAAATCTTCACTTAAGAGCAATAAACACACAGATCTCTTCCTTATCTGAAACACCTGACTTAGCTGTGGCTTCTCCCCTCTTTAGCTCCGTCCACCCACCAACTATTCGAGCGAGGACCAAAGCCATGGCGGCGCTCCGCTCTACCACACAAGAATTTCAGAGGCCACCGAAGTTGATCGTGACCAATGATTTGTCAGATGTCACTACTACAATAAAGTCACCACATGAGATCATGTTTCGCTCCAAACAGTTTTGGTTTCTCATATATTTTTGTTTTCAACTTATTTAAGTTAAAAGATACTTAGAACACTGACAGTTTTAAATTTCATCTTCTTGGATTTTTTTGCTTTTTTTTTATCTTTTTTTCCTTTATTTCTTCGTATTGTTTGTGATATAACGGTTTTTTATTTTTTTTGCTAGAAAAAATTAATAACTGTTATAATAGAATTCAACTATAAGCCAAAAATTGTAGTTCAGAAATTTAAAGTGTAAGCGAGTGAGAGCGGACCATCAGTAGAGAGTACCAGTTTGGATAGTTTGCAACGGTGCAAGGCAAAAAGAGAGAGCAATAAACGCACAGATCTCTTCCTTATCTTAAGACACTCGACTATGCTGTGACTTGTCTCCTCTTTAGCTCCGTCCACCCACCAACCATTCGAGCGAGGACCAAAGCTATGGCGGCGCTTCCGCTCTACCTGCTCCTCCTCCCTCTCCTGGCCGTCGTCCCCTTCCTATTCCTCAACCGTGCGGCGCGCCGGCGCGCGGCCGGCCGACTGCCTCCATCTCCGTGGGCGCTCCCGGTCATCGGCCACCTCCACCACCTCGTGGGCGGGCTCCCGCACCGCGCCATGCGGGACATCGCGCGGCGGCACGGCCCGCTCGTGCTTCTCCGCCTCGGTTGGCTCCCCGTGGTCGTTGCCTCCTCCGCGGACGCGGCGCGCGAGGTCATGAAGACGCACGACCTCGACTTCGCCACGCGCCCCATCAGCCGGATGATCCGCCTGGCCCTCCCCGAGGGCTCCGAGGGCATCATCTTTGCGCCCTACGGCGACGGGTGGAGGCAGATCCGCAAGATTTGCACCGTCGAGCTGCTCAGCACCCGGCGCGTCCAATCCTTCCGGTCCGTGCGCGAGGAGGAGGTTGGCCGGCTGCTCCGCGCGGTGGCGTCGGCCCAGCCGGCGCAGGCAGTGAACCTGAGCAAACGATTGGCAGTGTACGCCGCCGACGCGTCGGTGCGCGCCATCATCGGGAGCCGGTTCAAGGATCGGGACACGTTCTTGATGATGCTGGAGCGCGGGCTTAAGCTGTTCGCCAAGCTGAGCTTGCCGGACCTCTACCCGTCGTCGCGCCTGGCGATGCTCGTCAGCCGTATGCCGCGCCGGATGAAGCGCCACCGCCAGATGGGGGTCGCGTACATGGACGCCGTCGTCCGGGAGCACCAGGAGAACAGAGCCGTCGACGACCACAAGGAGGACTTGCTCGACGTACTCCTGAGGATCCAGAGGGAAGGTGACCTGCAGTTCCCCCTCTCCACTGACAACATCAAGTCAGTCGTCGGCGTAAGCACTATGCACCTGAATCAAAAATGAAAAATTCCATGAGACCATGGTGTACGTAGAGTAACGAGAACTTGTTATGTCTCATACAGGACATGTTCGCTGGGGGCAGCGAGACGGCGGCGACGACGCTGCAGTGGATCATGGCCGAGCTCGTGAAGAATCCGAGAGTGATGCAAAAGGCACAAGACGAGGTCCGGCGAGTGTTTGCCGGACATCACAAAGTAACAGAAGATGGCCTGGGCAACTTGAATTACATGCACCTGGTCATCAAGGAGGCGCTCCGGCTGCACCCTCCGGTGCCGCTTCTGCTGCCGAGAGAGTGCCGGAGCGAGTGCCAAGTCCTAGGGTTCGACGTGCCGAAAGGGACAATGGTGCTTGTGAATGCTTGGGCTATAAGCAGGGACCCTAAGTACTGGGACGCGGGCGAGGAGTTTGTTCCAGAGAGGTTTGAGCGTAGCGACATTGATTTCAAAGGGACGGACTTCGAGTACACGCCGTTCGGGGCGGGACGGCGGATGTGCCCAGGGATGGCGTTCGGGCTAGCGAGCGTGGAGCTCGCGCTCGCTAGCCTGCTGTACCATTTCGACTGGGAGCTGCCGTCTGGTATGGAGGCCGCAGATCTAGACATGACCGAGGAAACGGGGGTTACCACCCGGCGGCTCCACGACCTTTTGATTGTGCCTATCGCCCGAGTGCCCTTACCAATAGATTAGTAGTAGTAGTAGTATTGATGTTTTCTATTTCTCAGTACATCGTATTGAGTTTAATGCACTAAATCGTTTCAAATAAAAGCTTAAGACGTGACTGGAAGTGGTTGCAATTATTCTTTTTTTAAAAGCTACGCTAGCGGGTATAATTGAGTCCCGAAACGGCATGTGAAATAAAACCACTAAATGGTCAATGTGTCTTGTGTCGTGGGTCTTCGACCACGGTTATTTTGACCACGTTGTGTCATCAAGGTTGCTCAACACAATGTCGACGAGTATCGATCCCAAAGACTAAGACCACCGACCAGTAAAGTCTACGACTAGGGCTGTAAAAAAAGCTCAAAGCTCGCGAGCTACTCGAGTTCGGCTCGGTCTAGGCTCGATTCGAGCTCGGTTCGAGCTTTAAACGAGCCGAACTCGAGCTTGATTTCGAGCTCGCGAGCTTTACCGAGCCGAGCTCGAATAGTTCGCGAGCCTCGATTCGAGCTTAAATAGTAATATATATTAATTCTTACCGAGCTTTCTCGAGCCGAACTCGAGCTAGAGCTTTTCTTATTATTAAAAATTAGTGTGTATTTGAATTATTTTGACTGTTATCGAGCTTATTAGAGCCGAGCTCGAACCTAAAATTTTTTTATTATTGAAAATAATGCATAATAAATTATTTTAATTGTTATCGAGCTTCAACGAGCCGAACTCGAGCCTACTCGAGCTTAGGCCGAGCCGAGCTCGAGCCCAGGTTCGGGCTCGGACCCCAACTCGAGCTCGGCTCGAGCTTCTACCGAGCTCGAGCCTGGAAGGCCGAGCTCGCTAGAGCTCGGCTCGTTTACAGCCCTATCTACGACTACCAATCAATAAAATCTATGACTATCAATCACAAAGTCTAACACTACCGACCAGTAAAGTCTACGACTACCGATCACAAAGTCTAAAACTACCGACCAGCAAAGTCTACGATTATCGATTACAAAGTCTTCGACTATCGAGTACAAATCACTGCTACAGTACTCTTCCGAGCATGGATTACAACACTATGCTACAATACTTCTTCCGAGTACTGACCACGGCTATAGTACTCTTCTGAGTAATATTCATTTCTGAGCACTGTTCTCTTCGACCATACCAAAACATTGTAGCTTCGACCGCTACATGCTAGAAATCTTCGATGACACTACTCGAACACTATCCGATCCTCCGATACTAGTCGGGCACCGTTTTATACCAGTCGGACCCAATCAAAATCACTCGAACTGATCCAAAACTACTCGGAGGCATATCAAAACCACTTGGACTCAAAACTTTCGACAGCGATCGACTGAAACTTTCACAAACGCAAATTCTCATGAAACCTAAATATCAATTATTCATCATCACTATATTCACAACCATCCACATGGTATAACATAAACTCTCAAAGCTGCCTGCCAATAACATTTACCTCATCAAACATGTCGTTAAACTCTCAAAACCACTTGTCAATAACACTTAAAAACATTTTGACATAGATGCGATGGAGATTCTTGATTTTCTAAAGAATCTTTTGGATTTTGCAACCGACTTATAGAAACCATCCATTTTGAGCAATTTTGATCTATGCTTCACACACACATTGCTTAAGTTATATGTGTACCCAACTATGGTGGAAGCAAGTAAGATAAAAAAGCATTTCTTAAGCTATCTTGATCAATGACATCGAGGTGGAAGCTACCTTCTACGTCTTTTCAACTCTCTTATAAAGATTTTAAATCTTCCTATTTTCATTTTTAAGCCCAAAGATATACAAATTCAAACATGTATATCAAAGATTAGATTAGCAAATATCATATTAGACCACAAGGTTATTACCATAAAGTATTCGAAAAAGTAACATAGAAGTAGGAAAACTTATTAAATACACCCTTGATTTTGTTGTGGGTCCTATATTGTTAAATAAGGTCTAAGACTTAAGAAGAAGTAGGCATCATATTATGAAATGGAAGGAATTTTTAACATGCCAATACGTTACCAAATGGATACCGACTTAGTGAATTGATCCAGTTGTAGATAACTCTTCTCCTTCTCAGTTTCTCCACAAAAATCATTGCCTAACTTTTATTTTATGTGTGCTTCGGGTAATAGATGTAGTCACCTTAATTGACTGAAAATATAGATCACTCAGCATAAGATTCTAAGCGAGGTATTGAATTGTAGCCAATTTAGATTGATTGGATATGAACATGATGAATTTGGTCTAACTACTAGTATACATATGTATGATATCTTGTAAATAATAATTTTTTTGCCAAAATTTGAAGTATTCAGTGGAACACCCTTGAATTATAGTGAGACCGCCCCTGGCGCTGGCCAGCCTTTCGTACCACTTCGACTGGGAGCTGCCGCACGGGATGCAGACCGTGGAATTGGATATGACGGAGGCGATGGGGGTCACCGCCCGGCGGCAAGCCGACCTTTTGCTTGTCCCGGTGGTCTGCGTGCCGATATAACCACGAGGGCTAGTCGTTGTCTTATTTTTCCTGGTTCAGTTTAGACTCAAAGTGTATTGGGCCACTTGGCCATGTGCGATGAGTAGTAGGCCCCGTTTGGCACAGTTCTATCTCCGAGATCTATGCTGGATCTGTAGTTTGTTGACTAAATTAAAGTGATTTAAATATTTTTATTTAATATATAATATAAATGAAATGAGTCATGTAAATGCACTTAACATGCCTGCAACTCTAGATCCAGGATTTCCTAGAGCTACAGATGACCAGCTCTAGAAAATCTACAGATTTTCTAGAGCTAGAGCTTTGCCAAACGGGCCGTAAACAAGTAATCAAGGTATTCTGTGATTTGTTCGACTGGATGCATGTTCAAGTAATAAGAAGAGGCCGCGTACGTCCGTCGTTTGTTTGATCTTGTTTATGGAATGTTTGTGAGACTTTAAGGACCAAAGGCGGCAACTAGAGAGGAAAAATAGTAGTCCACTCTTTTTCAATATAAATTAAACCACCAGATTGTCCACAGTTTCAAAACACGCAATAAAAGCATACGCAATAGAAGCTACATGCCAATCTTACAAAAAATGGAGCCAAAACTTGAGGAACACCTCTCTTGGAGGTACAACCACACTCCTGACCGGTTAGACTGCAGGCCAGTTTGATCGAAGCTCGAGCAAAGATAAGAATAGCTCGAGTTCAAACCTCCAAAAGACTCAATTTAAAAACCACCACTCAAAATGTTATAAAACTTGGTACAAACCTTCACAAGAATGTCAGGAATATATTCTAAACAATGATTAAGAAGATTAATATCAAAGTGCTGACTTTTATCTAAAATAAGGAAGATTGCATCAAAATCAGGCTAAAATCAAACTTGGAGCCAAAGGCTTGCTCGTGAGTTAAGGACCTGTTCATATTAGTTTTTATCTTTAGTTTATGAATAATAACAGTTTGTAGAGAAATTTATAGAGAGAGACACTCATATACTATTTTGGTAGATAAATTGAAGTCACTACAGTATGTACTACAATTGACTAGTAGCCCCCACATTGAAAATACACTCCGTTTAAAAGCTAGATATCGTAGAAAAGTAGCTTTTAAAAATCAATATGAATATGGCCTAAGGATGGTCAATATGACCTTAGATGAGTTCACGCATGTCACAGCAAGTAAGAATATGCAAAGATTCAAAGCTAAAATACTCGAAACAAGATTTCACGAGAAGTGTTGCAAAAGAACCAAAACCAGGTAAACTCAAAAACTTTCAGGGTTAAGTGTCTAAATGGATGAGATCTGAAGATCAAGAGGGAGAAGGAAACACAAAAATTACTAAGTTAAATCAAGATATCGAGAACTTTAACCTGAGTACAAAGGCTTAGATAAATTTGATGGATCTATTAATACTTAGAGATGAATAATTATAACCACTCTATTACAGAGAACATGACTATAATCCTAGAGGACTCACGGAAAGTTGAGTACAAGAAAGAGATGCAAAGGATGGGGAATAGGGGTATAAGCTAACGGTGGATGTGTTGCAGAGGACCTGTAGGAGGGGTCATGACCAAAGTTATCTCACAGGACGGTTTTTGTTATTTTTTTAGTTTTTGGGATGCTTTGTAATTTTTGTCAAATGAATTGATGATCATTTGAGCAAACAGGTAAAGACAACAACCACACAAGAATTTCAGAGGCCACTGAAGTTGATCGTGACCAATGATTTTGTCAGATGTCACTACTACAATAAAGTCACCACATGAGATTATGATATATTTTAGTTTTCAACTTATTTCAGTCAAAAGATCACAGTTCAGAGATTACAGTTGAGAAATTTAAACCATAAGAATTAAGGAGTGGACCGTCAGTACCAGTTTGGATAGTTTGCAACGGTGCAAGGCAAAAAGAGAGAGCAATAAACGCACAGATCTCTTCCTTATCTGAAACACCTGACTTAGGGCCTGTTTGGGACTGCTCCGCTCCAGTTTTTCCAGCTCTGCTCCACCAACTCCACCATGGAGCAGCTCCACTGTGGAGTTCCTGGAGCAGGTGGTCCTGTTTGGCACGCAACCTAGCTCCAGCTCCAGGAACGTGAGGTTTCTCTGAGAAAGGTCTAATATGCCCCTAAATGATGTGTGGTGTATGTTTTGATGTATGCGGAGCATATGTAATTGATTTTTTTATTGCCAATTGAAATATGATGTAAAATATTATAATCACAATTAATTTATTCGAGAAAACCAAAAAACAAATATTTTGGTCAAATAATTCCATCCTTTCCTCTCTATATCCATTTCAAATGGAGGTTAGAATCAACTTGTGTTCTAATACATAACTCAAATTTTCAATTCCAGGAAAATCTGCCCACGACAATCATGGTGCCATCTGACATCTAAAGAATGTGATTCAATCCCAGGCATCACAAGACAAAAGAACATCATTGTCCACCTGATCATTGAGATATATAAGGCAGACATTGTACAATAGCAAGACATTCAGTATGTTCAGTACCAATCTGCCCTTCTCAGGTTTCTCAGGTTCTACACACACACAACATTCTCAACATCTGATCAAATCAGCACACAAATCAGTGAACTGAAACAAGCTAGCAGAAAAGAGTAAAAGTTTAGTCGCTATCATCTTCTTCCCGCTCTTCATGCTGGGCGACAACCTTCTCTATGAATTTCTTGCGAACACCTTCTATGACGTTGTTCCGGGATGAATCGCTGCCACCCTGCCCATCATTCAGTACTGGGTCTGATTGGCAAAGGGCCAGTGCAACAGCTGAAACAAGGCGTAACAGAATGACAATTTAGCATAGGGGAAGGAGATGGAAGCATAATGTAAATTGTCATCCTACGGTCAAAGATTTTGCTCACGCATAATGTAAATGGTATCTGTGTGGCTGATGGCAACACTAAAACAGGCATATGCCATTTACTGCTGTGCACTAACAAAAAAATACTTGTCCAACCAACAAAATATAGAACTGGAGCAACTTGAACCGACTCTTGGCAAATCAGATACTGGATATTGATTGTGTCTAACTTACATTCAGGTGTGCATCTCCTCCCACTGAACTTCTGCAGACCGACATAAGTCCCTTTGACAGCACTGTTGTTGTATACTAGTATTGTAGGAACATTCCGATCTGGGTAGCTGGGAATGCAGTCCGTGGAGATAATTTTAACAAACTTGGTTGCTGGGTATCTTGTCGCCAATTCCGTCAGGCAAGTCTGGAGCAACCCGCATTCTGGTATTCTGCCATCAGATTCATAGACGTCTTAGACAATGAACACCTCAATTTCTAAAAGAACACAGTGCATCAGATCAGATGGAGGTTCATCCTAATCATTTAATGAGCTCAGATGTCCTTTTAGTAGAATTTACAAGTACCTTTTGTAAACAATCCAAGAACATCAAAGCTCTCCATATTCATATTTCAAGCTGCCGTATTTGATTTTGTAATTTTAACTAGATACAGTGCAGTTAGTATCTGAATTCAGTTCTATCTGCTCGTGTTCATTTTGATTGAATCATAATTCATACAAAATAAACTATAAGGAGTTTTTCCCTTTCCTTTTCATTCTGCATAATCATTGACGCAAGAAGTAAAGAACAGCAACACACACTGATTACAGAAAGATTATGCCTTACCCATCCTTGTAGAGGAAGACCACAACCCAGACATCCGGTGGAGCCTGTGACACCTCACGCACAAAATCGGAGCCAGCGACCAGGCCGGAGACCAGATCGTGGTCGGGAGATGGGGTACCTGTACTGCTCGAGGAAGCGGTCATCGTCCAGGTCATCCTCGAGTTCCTCGAGCTCGTCGGGTTCGCGCGCGTCGGCGTCGGCCTTGGGGGTGAAGGGCGGCGGCTTGACGGGCTCCGGCTTCGGCGGCAGGTTCCCGAGGCGGCGCTGGATGTCGTCCCACTGCGTGCTCGCCCCCTCCACGTCCTTGTACACGAAGTGGTAGTCCGCCATGGCCGCGCACCACGCGCACGCAGAGAGAGAGATGGCAATGGTGGGAATCTAACCGAGAGGAGAAAGAAGGGAAGAGGCGAGAAGAAGAAATCCAATCGGTACCTGTGTAATGGCAGTGGCGGGAGGGGGCGGAGGAGAGAAGCGGCGCGGCGCGGGTGGGGGCGGAGGAGAGGAGCGGCGCGGGAGGGGGCGGAGGAGAGGAGCGGCGCGGGCGGGGGCCGGAGCAGAGGAGGCGCGGGCGGGGGCCGAAGAAGAGGGGCGGAGAAGAGGAGGCGCTGCGGGCGTGGGGAGGAGAGGAGTCACGGGTGGGTGGGGAGGAGAAAAAAGAATGAATCGGTATGTAATTGTGTAATGGCAGTGGTGGGTAATTATCCTCCAACTCCATGAGAAGATACAAAACGCTGGTTTCTGGAGTACCCCTTGAGGAGCTCCAGGAAAAATGTGGAGTTGGCCCTCAACTCCACCTTTTTCTTGGAGCGGAGTTTCTGGAGCTGGACCTGTTTGACTGGGTAGTTTAGGAGCGGAGCTGCAAAAGTGGGAGCAGAGCAGTCCCAAACAGGCCCTTAGCTGTGGCTTGTCTCCTCTTTAGCTCCGTCCACCCACCAACCATTCGAGCGAGGACCAAAGCCATGGCGGCGCTTCCGCTCTACCTGCTCCTCCTCCCTCTCCTGGCCGTCGTCCCCTTCCTATTCCTCAACCGTGCGGCGCGCCGGCGCGCGGCCGGTCGGCTGCCTCCATCTCCGTGGGCGCTCCCGGTCATCGGCCACCTCCACCACCTCGTGGGTGCGCTCCCGCACCGCGCCATGCGGGACATCGCGCGGCGGCACGGACCGCTCGTGCTTCTCCGCCTCGGTTGGCTCCCCGTAGTCGTTGCCTCCTCCGCGGACGCGGCACGCGAGGTCATGAAGACGCACGACCTCGACTTCGCCACGCGCCCCATCAGCCGGATGATCCGCCTGGCCATCCCCGAGGGCTCCGAGGGCATCATCTTTGCGCCCTACGGCGACGGGTGGAGGCAGATCCGCAAGATTTGCACCGTCGAGCTGCTCAGCACCCGGCGCGTGCAATCCTTCCGGTCCGTGCGCGAGGAGGAGGTCGGTCGGCTGCTCCGCGCGGTGGCGTCGGCCCCGCCGGCGCAGGCAGTGAACCTGAGCAAACGATTGGCAGTGTACGCCGCCGACGCCTCTGTGCGCGCCATCATCGGGAGCCGGTTCAAGGATCGGGACACGTTCTTGATGATGCTGGAGCGCGGGCTCAAGCTGTTCGCCAAGCAGAGCTTGCCGGACCTCTACCCGTCGTCGCGCCTGGCGATGCTCGTCAGCCGTATGCCGCGCCGGATGAAGCGCCACCGCCAGGAGGTGGTCGCGTACTTGGACGCCGTCGTCCGGGAGCACCAGGAGAACAGAGCCGTCGACGACCACAAGGAGGACTTGCTCGACGTGCTCCTGAGGATCCAGAGGGAAGGTGACCTGCAGTTCCCCCTCTCCACTGACAACATCAAGTCAGTCGTCGGCGTAAGCACTATGCACCTGAATCAAAAATGAAAAATTCCATGAGACCATGGTGTACGTAGAGTAACGAGAACTTGTTATGTCTCATACAGGACATGTTCGCTGGGGGCAGCGAGACGGCGGCGACGACGCTGCAGTGGATCATGGCCGAGCTCGTGAAGAATCCGAGAGTGATGCAAAAGGCACAAGACGAGGTCCGGCGAGTGTTTGCCGGACATCACAAAGTAACAGAGGACGGCCTGAGCAACTTGAATTACATGCACCTGGTCATCAAGGAGGCGCTCCGGCTGCACCCTCCGGTGCCGCTTCTGCTGCCGAGAGAGTGCCGGAGCGAGTGCCAAGTCCTAGGGTTCGACGTGCCGAAAGGGACAATGGTGCTTGTGAATGCTTGGGCTATAAGCAGGGACCCTAAGTACTGGGACGCGGGCGAGGAGTTTGTTCCAGAGAGGTTTGAGCGTAGCGACATTGATTTCAAAGGGACGGACTTCGAGTACACGCCGTTCGGAGCGGGACGGCGGATGTGCCCAGGGATGGCGTTCGGGCTAGCGACCGTGGAGCTCGCGCTCGCTAGCCTGCTGTACCACTTCGACTGGGAGCTGCCGTGTGGTATGGAGGCCGCGGATCTAGACATGACCGAGGAAATGGGGGTTACCACCCGGCGGCTCCACGACCTTTTGATTGTGCCTGTCGCCCGAGTGCCCTTACCAATAGATTAGTAGTAGTTGTAGAAGAGATGTTTTCTATTTTTCAGTACAGCGTATTGAGTTTAATGCACTAAATCGTTTCAAATAAAAGCTTAACATGTGACTGAAGTGGTTTCAAATACTAGTGGGTCTCGAACTTGTGATCTCTTGGCTTTCATATCATTTATCTTTTTTTCTGAATGAAATGAAAACGGAACTTAAGAATTCTTGGTTCTCAACCATTTTCTTCCAAACAAAATGAAAATCAAACACTCAGTAAAGATATACGAGCGTTTAAAAATTACAAGTGCAAAGAAACAAATAGCAATTGGCAGGCATCTCTGGCAGCCTGGATCCCGTCATCCTCATCTGCCCCTGTAGCATTTCTTTACGGCGATAATCACAGCTCTGGCTTCATCGTTGCCCCGAGCAACTCCAGCAGTACTACTCAAAACATGGCCCCTACTTTTCATTTGAGAGCTCCCCCTACTTTTGAGGGCCCAATTTTTTTGCTTCTACTCCAACAGCACCCCTCAAATCTAAGCCCTCAAATCTATTCCACCACACACTGACACATGGGACCCACTCCTGACAAATCCCGATCAGTGAAGGCGGTAGGGGATTTTGGTGGCGATGGCGACGGCGAGGTGACGGCGACGGCGATGGGCGGAGGCGTCGGCGACGGGCGACGGCGAGGTGACGGGCGAGGCGGGGAAGCGGAGGAGGCGGGCGGGGAGGCGTCGGCGAGGGAGGCGGGCGAGGCGGGGAAGCGGAGGAGGCGGGCGGGGAGGCGTCGGCGAGGGAGGCGACGGGCGGAGGCGTCGGCGAGGGAGGCGGGCGGGCGGGGAAGCGGAGGAGGCGGGCGGGGAGGCGGAGGAGGCGTCGGCGAGGGAGGCGGCGGGCGGGGAAGCGGAGGAGGGAGGCGGGGAGGCGGAGGAGGCAGGCGGGGAGGCGGTGGGGAGGCGGGGAGGCGGAGGAGGCGGGCGGGGAAGCGGAGGAGGCCGGCGGGGAGGCGTCGGCGAGGGAGGCGAGCGGGGAAGCGGAGGAGGCCGGCGGGGAGGCGTCGGCGAGGGAGGCGGCGGGCGGGGAAGCGGAGGAGGGAGGCGGGGAGGCGGAGGAGGCGGGCGGGGAGGCGGTGGGGAGGCGGAGGAGGCGGGCGGGGAGGCGGTGGGGAGGCGGAGGAGGCGGGCGGGGAGGCGGACTGCGGAGTGGGAGGGAGGGGGACGGGCGGAGGATTTTTCACCAGCGGGAAGAAACGGTAAAATGAGAGCCAGAGTAGGGGGCCCCTAGGAATGAGGGCCGAAGGGGGGATTTGAGGGGCTCCTCAAATTTGAGGGCTCTAGTAGGGGCCCTGCTGGACCTATATTTTTGCCTCAAGCCCTCAAATATGAGGTTTGAGGGTTCAAGTAGGGGCCCTGCTGGAGTTGCTCTAAAGTAGTCACGGACAGTCGGACAGACTGCAGTATCTTGTTTTTTGCCTTCTCAGAAGACAGCTTAACATCAGCAGAATCAACTCCGCCACGTTCATGGCTAACAGCAAGTGCTTTTTTAGATTAACAGCAAGCTCTTCCATACCTGCAAACGTCTCGTTACCGCCCTTCTCTCCCTTCTCAACCACCTCAAACTCTCCAAACCAGTGACATATTTAAAACAAAAATAACACTGAGCCTTATATTTTATATATGTACTTATCAACAATATAGTAGATAGTAATGTGTTCTAAATTTTGTAACATCAACTAACTTTTTAACAAAATTTAATGGTAAATAACTATTTATCAGACAATTTATAAAAATCAAGAAACCCATTATTAATGAAGAATTTAGAGTGAATCCGAGAACAATAGAAGGTTAGCATTGGCAAAAAAAAGTGACATCTAGACCCATTGCCTACAAAAATAAATAACAAAAATAATAAGTGGGTAAAAGTTCAGGTAAAAGAATTACAAAATAATCTAATAATGTGAAGCAAATTATATTTTATACTTGGTCTCGATGACTTCACAAGTTCTGAAAGCAATCTATTATAGAATCATTGGTAACTCCCTCTAATCCCATGAGCGTAAAGCACGAATCCCCCTCGCCCCTTACATGTGGTTCGCTTGCCTCGGCCAAGCTAAACGACTGCAGTGATCCATCATATACCAGGTTTTGGCCTACTCGTACCTCTGATCTGATGATAGATCCATAAGCCAAGGTGGATGGTGCTACTCATAAGACCTTTCGATTGCCTCCTATACTTGGTCGCTTTCGACTGCTTTCAATACTTAGATGCCTCCGACTGCTTGTTGAAGTCGAGTGCCTCCGACCGCTACTCAAACTCAGATGCCTCAGATCGCTTGTCAAAGTCGAGTGTCTCCGACCGCTTGTCGAAGTCAAGTGCCACTGACCGCCTGCTGTACCCGGACATTACCGACCACTCGTGATGCTTGGACATCTACAACATTCGATGCTCAGATGTCCATGACCGCTTGTCGAAGTTGGATGTCTCCGACCACTTGCCGAAGTTGGATGTCTTCGATCACTGCTCAAACTTGGATGCTTCTAACCGCTGCTCAAACTTGGATACCTTCGACTGCTTGTAAAAATCGAGTGTCTCCAACCACTTGTTGAAGTCGAGTGCCTCCAACCACTTCCCGAAGTCAGGTGCCTCCGACCACTACTCAAACTCGGACGCCTCCGACCCCTTGTCAAAATCAAGTGTCTCCGACCGCTTCCCGAAGCCAAACATCTCTGACCACTTGATGGAGTCGAGTGCCTCTGACCGCTTCCCGAAGCCAGACACGTCCTCTGATCGCTTGTCGAAGTTAAGCGCCCCCAACCGCTTCTCCAAGATGAGCATATCCAGTCCCTTTCATACGTGGATGACTCTGACCATTCATCGTACTCGAGTGGTGTTGACCGTCTTTGGTATGCGAGTGATTCCAACCGCTCGTTGTACTCGTACATCTTCAACTATCGAAGTACCCGTAAGCCATCCCGATCACCCATGATGCTCGGGTGGGGCGTGCTACAACAACCATCCTTGCTACAGTAATCGGTCAAGCGATGGTTGATGACTTCTGACCTACGGCCACGAGCGATGGTTGATAACTCCCGACTGTCGACCTCATTGACTTTCGACCACGATGGCACTCGACTAGGATGGCTTTTGACCACAATAAAATCAAAATGTTACATACATGAAATTAAAAATATTGTAAAAAAAACAACACCTACCTCCCATGGCAGGAACTTGTGCAATGTTCACGAGGCCGCTATCGGCTGTTGAATGGAGGCTGCAACTGACTTTGTCGGACTCCTAGGTGGCAGACGCAGCCATGAAGCTGGTGCCCCCATGTGGGTTTCAGGGCCGGGGGCGAGGACCGGAGCGAGAGCTCGAATCGGGGGCCCGGAGCCGCGAGGGAGTAGACGGATCCGAGAAGGCGAGATGTGCACTTGTGGATCTGCATACACGGAGCGATTGGGCGGCGCCGACCATTGGGGGGATGGATCTGGGGGATTGGGATTGGGGTGGGAGGCAGGAGGTGGGAGAGGAGGTGAGCAGGAATGGAGAGATGGTCATGAGGTTTGAGGAGGGGGTGCGCTCGAGTGGAGTGACTAAGTGAGACGTTCAATCGATTTATTTGATCGGACGTATCAATCCCTAAAATTTTATAGTATATTTTACTAATAAGTATTATTAATAGAAATTAAATTTGACTGTTGAATTATTAGAGAGGGCAAAATAGACGTATCTTTGTGATTATTTTTTCGTGAGGGATCATATCACCACCTCCTCTTCCCATCCGCAACAGCCACCGGCCACCTTAACCGCCAGCCTCATCGCCCCCTCCTTCCCTACACACTGCTGCTCCTGCTCCACCTGCTTTTCATTGCCGTGGTCCCAGCACCACCGCTATCTCGCCGCCTACTGGAGTTCTAAGGTTTGGCACCGCTGCACCTCCGCGACGCAGCCGCCGAGGAAGGAGCGTCGCCGCGTCCATCTCGTACAAGCGCTGGCACTTCCGTGTCCTATATGTGCTACTGCAGTGCGGTTGCACCTCGTCGCTGCACCATCGAGACGCCGCCCCTTCCGTCTCATACAAGCGCCGGCGCCTCTGTGTCCCATGCGCGGTGCCGCTGCACCACCGAGACGCCGCCGCCGATTCTGTCTCATACGTGCGGTAGCCGCGTCCGTCTCGCGCGCCGCCGTCGCCCACATAGGAGATGTCGTTGCCCCCCCCCCCCCCCCCCCCCCCCCCCCCCCAACCCAAAACGGTGGCCGCCCTTGGCACATCGGCCGCTGTTTCCGGTTTCCGTGTGCTATGAGCATGTGAAATTTCAGTGTGTCTCTCTTATCGTAAGCAATTTGTGGGTAGAATTCTGAATTCCTCAGCGTGAAATGTAACTATGTAGTCAATTTGTTTGTTGAATCGTGGATTGAGTTGTAATCGGTTAAATTCTGCAAGTCCCATTGTAATGTAAGCTGTGCATGTGAGCTGCCTTCAGATTGATCTCTTGTGGTGAATGTCGATTCCATAAATGACAATATTCAGGTTGATCCGTATCTGTTTTTCACTTTCATTTTCCTTTTGAAAATTTGACTTGCAAGTTCCATTCACACAAGCAATAGCTAATACACAAACTAAGAAATTTCTGAGAACAAACTGATAAATTTTTTATTAGAATTGGCAGTGCAATGTATTAAGTATGGAGCTAATTATTTTTGTGCACAACAACTAGCAAGCAGTCGATTGCAAAGGGCAAGGAGCTGTCGCAGAAGCTATCAGTCAGCAACAGTAAAACAAAAAGCCTTTTGCTCGGCAGGAACAACCGATTGAAACTTGCATTTCCTACTCGCATGAATTTTTGGTCCTAAATTTTCAGCGCATGCCTGAAAGTGGTGCAAACTTCAACTCCAGTCTTCACATCATGTGTTTCTTTAAGCATGCACTACTTGTTTTTGTACCAGCAGCAGCAGGCAGCTTCACAGTTTGTGCCGAGCAGCAGCAAAAGGCATGCAAATAGTATCAATAGGCCTGATGCTGTAGCAAATTTGACACCCCTGATATTGTAGCAATGCCCAGCTGCTGCTGCAGCTCTCATATTTTCCATCCATACATTCATTTCACAAAAAACTGACATGAAAATACTCACAATTTTTCAGTTCCCTGCAACTTGCGTTGCTATTTACATTTTTCATGCATTCAGACATTGTAAGCCCATAGCATTCAAACATTTTTCAAACACAATTTTGTCACTCAACCATCAAATGGGAATCACCACATTGTCAGCCATAATATTCAGACAATTTTCACAATCAGAAGCATTCATGCAATTCAATTTCTGAATGCACACAAATCAGAAAAAAAGATTCCAGAATTTAAATGGTTACAACTTAAAATTTCTTACATTTCACAAATCGAGCACACAAAGTGGAAATTGTTGCATACAACTCACAATTCAACATCACCACAACACTCAACTGAAGGTCTGAAGCAAACATATGGTGGGAATCAAGCTCCGCGTAGAAGGGAGGAAGGGGCGACGACGAAGGCGTCGTGGTGGTGGCTGGGGGCGACAGCGGCCGCCGCTCGAGGCTGGATCCACGCGCGGCGACCACGGCGGCGCCAATCGCGACGGCTGCGTTGGAACTTCATTCTAATCCTAGCTGTGTTTGTTGGGAAATTTAACCTTTTGCCACCCTTAAGAATGCCACCTATCCAAATGCCATCCTTATCGTTGCATTCAACAATTTGCCACTCTTAACATGTGCTTGACTAATTTTTTGCCACTTTCGAGCCCACGAAGCGCCATGTCAGCGCCTCCCCACCCCGCTGGCCCGCTCGCCGGCGCCGGCGCCTCTGCCTCCGTCCCCGCGCCTCCCCGCTCGCCGGCGCCGCCTCCGCCTCCGTCCCCGCGCCGCCGCCCGCGCGCCTCGTGCTCTCCGACGGCGCGGGGACGGAGGCGGAGGCAGCGCCGGCGAGCGGGGAGGCGCGGGGACGGAGGCGGAGGCGGCGCCGGCGAGCGGGGAGGCGCGGGGACGGAGGCGGAGGCGCCGGCGCCGGCGAGCGGGGCGGGGAGGCGCTGACATGGCGGGCCAGCGGGGTGGGGAGGCGCTGACATGGCGCTTCGTGGGCTCGAAAGTGGCAAAAAATTAGTCAAGCACATGTTAAGAGTGACAAATTGTTGAATGCAATGATAAGGATGACATTTGGATATGTGGCATTCTTAAGGGTGGCAAAAAGTTAAATTTCCCGTGTTTGTTGGGGGATGAGGGGAGTGGGATCGAGCGGGAAAGATAGAGGGGGTGACAGACCCGAGGGCGGCGGCGCTGCTGGGCCGTCGATTTTGCCCATCCTGGCCTCCTGGGGATTAACCGGGCCTGTTCTACTTGAAGCTTATGGCTATAGTTTACGGGTTTTGACTGAAAATTTTTAATTTTAGGCTGTTTATGATAGGGATTACGGTGAGAGATATTCGCTTGTGATTTTAGCTAGTACAGATATTGAGCTTTTAACATATATTGTAATTAACTTGTAAATTCTGTATTTAGAAAATAATCTGTTAAAAATTAGGTACTATATCAAAAGTCAAATTTAAAAGCCATAAGGAACAATAGGCTTGGATGAACCGGTCCGGCTTTACCACCTACAGCTCATGGACCGACTACCCTCGAAATCGGCCATCCTGATTATCCTAATGGGGCATGCCAGGCCTGAGCCTAATTAACCTAGGAAGCCCATTATGGACCGGGCCTGACGCCGCCAAAGTCTCAAGGTCGTTCAACAGTACTGATCCTGCACATCATTTACACACCTCAAAGATTTGTTCTTATCTGACATGTGTATCTTTTCGAGAAGATCTTACCTATTGTATATTTATCCACCATGATCACACGCTAGGCCACTCTTAAGTAGAAATATATACCAGTGGTTATAGTGGTGCCGCACCGGCTCGATTAAAACTCTAAATCATAAGTGAAACGTTGAAATTTCACAAGAATTTTACGAGAAACAATCGCGCATATATATATATATATATATATATATATATATATATATATATATATATATATATATGACGAGGAAAAATTCCTCGTATTTAAAATGAGCTCAGCCATTGGTCCTGTACGCAGCACGCGACAGATGGTGAAAATCTGACGGTGTAGTCGGGAGACTGCAAGCAAAGCATGCCGGTAGTAGTGGACCTCAGCACGGCGGACGGGCGATAACACTAGCCACTAGGCGACGGCCGGCAGCGTCTCGGGTGCCTCTTTTCCCATGGAAAAGACGAGGTTCGCTTGCGGGAAGAATCATTCGGGACAACGAGGCCTCCGTCCGTGCGTCTCATGTGGCTGGCGGTTAGGAAGGGGCGTTTAACCGCGGACGATCTCCATCGCCGGGGGTTGGCCGAACCAGCCAACCTGCCACCATCAAACGTCCATGAATCCACCGCAGATTGATGGCGCCAGACGTGCGCGCAAGAATATTGTCAGGCAGCACCCCGATGCCGTTCGCTTGCTCGGTTCGCTCGTCTAGCTTCGTGGTACGTTGAAACAAGACGTACCGCGAGTGTTTACAGCAGGACCGACACAAATACGCCGGCTGCTTGCGGTGCCGTGGGGGATCACGGAGGAGTTTGATCTTGTCGTCGAAGGCGATCGATCGATCGATCGACGGGCTTCATTCAGATGTCCCAAGCATAGCAACAAACAGGCGCGGGATAAAGGCCCGCTCGTTTCGGTTTTAACTTCTAGCTTCTGGTTTATTTTTCACTGTTTATAAATTTCATTTTTTTGAACTTTTGACTTTTTTTAGCTTTTTGCCGGTTCTTTTTCCTGTATTTGTTTGGTTGTTCGTGATGAGCTAGCATATTTTTTCTATTTTTAAATTTTTTTAAAATTTAATTACGCTAAATAAGTCACCTTCAGTTATAATAAAATTTCAGTTGCTACAGTGCAATTTCAGTCATAAACTGCAGCTTTTAAACCTAATCGAGCGGGGCCAAAGACCTCTAATAGATTAATTACAGGGAGGTGGCAATTAGACCGTACGTGCTGGTGTAAGTTGACTGGCACAGCAATCTTATCCATATTTATCTATCTACATGCTAACTGAAGGCACCTCTAAAAGTCATGAATTAATCTTTTAGGGTAACAAACTAGAAATTCTCACACTAATACGAAAAATAGAAAAGGCTAGAAATTGCCACATCAATCAAAGAAGAGTGAAAAAAAAATCATCCGATTCTTTTTATTAATGTAATCTGCGTCTTGGATTACATCTACTTGTATCATCGAATGGAAACAACGAGTTCGGTTTGAACGTGCATATAAATTGAGAGCTGTCCGAGTCCAAATCAAATCTTGGATGCCAACCCCACAGCCTAGTAAGAGAAAAAAACATTTGGCCTCGCTCTTTTTAGTTTCTGACTTATAGTTTATACTATAAAAACTAGCTTTTAAATACAGCGTTTTTAAGATAAAGTCTATTAGTCGATTGTATTAGACACTATACCGACTTCAGCTATACCAACCAAAATTACATATGACTTTCTCTCTCCGTTCTCTCTCACACGAACAGCTAGAATTCAAAAGCTAAAAACCATAACCGAAAAACGCACCCAAAATTGTTTCCATCTCTATCTTGTGGCCTAGAATCACAAGCTAGTGTGTAGGGAGCAAATCATCTGCCGTCGTGGGTATAAAGGCACAGTTGTGCCGTGCTAAATTGGCTTCATTGCTTTGCTTTGGGTAGTTAGGATTTCCAAACCTTCTGGGATGGTTTTGATTGCCAGGCCATGCCGGCCCTAGTTCGCTTGAGTGTTTTCTAAGATTGAGCATTTGAATTTCTTACCATATGATTTTACCTCAAGACTCGTGCTCCACCTCCTTCTCTGGCTTCGGCAAGAGCCCTGCAAGTTAGGGTTAGGGTTGGGTCTACCGAAAACCCCAGATTTAGAGGGAGGCCAACGGCGGTGGCAGACTGGCAGTGGGCAACGAGGTGGCGATGGCGGCATGGCGCCACCGGTGCCACGGGTCGGAGGAGGGCGGTGGGCCACGGGCGATGCATGGAACGACGCTCAGGCTTGGAGTCGAGTTAGGTTGGACATGATGTGCAGTGGCGGGTGGCGCTAGCAGCGCCCTCGACGTTAGCAGCTATGTCAGGAGGTGGAAGTGGTGGTGAGTAGGGCTCATTAGCGGGCCGTGGTGGCGCCAGGGGACAGCAACAGCATGGCGAATGGAGGGTGACACGCCAGTGGGGGTGGGAGTGTCGGCCAAGGAGGGGATGCAAGTGGCTAGGGAGGGAACGACGAAGGAAATGGATGCTGGTGGGGCTCACCGGCATCAAAGGTCATGCTAGCGAGGCAAATGGGGGAGACGGCGAGTAGGGCAGAGGCGAGGCAGATAGGGTAGAGTTTGAGGGTGGAGTGAGGTAAGAGAATTTATGTAATTGAGGGGGAGGATGAGGTCTATGTTGGAACTCAACCCATGAATCGCACACTCGATTTGCCCGTGGACACACACTACACTGGAGGACGATGAATAGTAGAGTATTTTTCTGACGCGAATTCGACTTGCGATATTTCTCCTTTTTCTATTATTCACCACGTTTCTTTAACAATCTGATTACAAAAATATAAATAGATACTTTGTAATCCGGTTCTAACGGCCATGACTCCATGACTCACACACATCGCGCACTGCCCGAAAGACACAATCTCGCTAATACCACGTCCGGGTTCCTACGACTTACGAATGCTCCCTGCTACAGTACTCATGACTGCTACCGTGCCCATTACGACTGCTATAGTAACTTTCGAACTACCACAGTACTCTTCGAGTACTGACCGAAACACTTCGACTCGGCGCTCGACCACATTACTTCCTATGACCACTTACAAATATGCATACGATCACATCTAACAAGTGCTTACAACCACGACCACCAAACAAACTTACGACCATGATTAAGCAACCATACAACCATGCATGAAGAAACCAAACTAAGTTTACAACCACGTCTAAAATATCAAGATTACTTCTAACATTCTCCCTCTTAATCTTGAAACTATGACTCACAAGATGAAGTCCGATCTCCTGACACGTTTCCAAGGAGTTTTGCCTTCTTCTTGCTTACTATGTTGCCAGTGACACAACTTGTCAGCGTCTTCCACATCTTTACTATCGGTGACACACCTCGCTGACAACTTCAACAACCTCCTCAGCTCCAATCGTCTTTCGCCAGTGACACAACTTGACGGCAATGGAGAACACAACTGCAAGAACTCACACACATGTATCATGCACGGACTCACCTACGTGCATGACCATCACACGACTATGCACACGTATGTAACACACCTCCTACGTGCACAAACAACTCAATGACACATGCAACACTTCTACTGTGCCATATACACAAAACGATTCAAACACACACTTCGACGAAGCCGTCGCCACTTTAGACATCGCCGTGTTCATGACACCTTACGCCATGACGCTAATAATGGTGGAAGAATGTCATTCGTCGCCAGCGCTAATCATGCCTTGCAGCCCACTGTTAGAATGATCTCAGGGCTTTGGCCCAACGGCCAAAGCCCATCCCTTGACCGCGCCCTGATCGGGGGCGCCCAGCCCGTTTGGCTGGTGGGCCCCTGTCGCCAGCGCTATAAATACAGAGGTGGGGGCCGGGCGGCACGCATCACGAGGTTGACCGCGCCGCCGTCACCCCACCGACAAACCCTAACCCGATCTGTAAGAGGGGGCGCTGAGCCGACGGGAAGCACCACCGCTGCCAGGGAGACGCCGCCGCCCGGGACACGCCGCAGAGGAGCCCAGCACCTCTTCCCCGACCGTCGCTGCCCGTGCGCAGATCTTCACCGCCGAACCCGAGATGGCCTCATCCACCTCCACGCAGTCGGAAGGTTGGTACCCCCTCTCCCTCTCAGTGTAGCACTCGAAACCCCTAGAGAAAAGGATAGCCCCGCTAGATCTACCCTAGGAGGTCCTAAAGAACTAGTCTAACAATGGTATCAGAGCATCTAGGTTTAGATCTAGACGGAGGAAAAAGAAAAGAAAGAAAAGATGGGAACGAAGAACCCTAACCCTAACCCGAACCCTAACCCTAAAGAAAAGACCGGGACTTACCGGGGACCGCCGTCGTCGTCGCTGGCGTGCGGGAGATCGGCCGAGCCTTGGGCTCGCCGGCGCTCCACGTGCAAGCCACCGTCGGTGCGCGGGACAGATCCGAGCGCGCGCGCTCGGAGGGGCACCGACACGGAGCCGCTCGACGGCGGCGCGCTCCCTCTCAGGGGAGCGCGCACGCCGGCGAGAGGGCCCGCGGCGGCGCCGTCTTCTCCTTCTTCGGCGGGGTGAACGCTGTCGCCGCCGCCGCTGAGTTCGCTCGGGCGCGAGAGGAGAGGGAGAGGAGAGAATGGTTAGGGTTTCGGGGGCGTCCGCGTCGGGCTGGCTTTTGGCCCAGGCGGGCGAGCGCTTTCCCGGCCCAGGCCCAGGTTGCGGCCGCGTCCGCTCGGCCGAGAGGAACGGGAGCCGTCGGATGTGAATCCGACGGCTGATGGTTTTGCGGCCGGGGCGCGGGGGGCGCGTCGAGTGCGCGTGCGCAGCTGAGGGCGAGGCGCGCGCTGAGCGGGCCAACTGGGCCGCCGCAACGTGAGGCCGCGGGCGCGAGCGCGAGAGGCGGCGTGCGCGTGAGCAGGCCGTCGCGGGCGCGCGCGCGCGTGAGGCGCTGGGCTGAGCGGCCGCCGTGGGCCGCTGTTGAGCAGGCCGTGGCCGGGCTGAACGGGCCAATTTGGCTGAATGAACAGTGAATCTGATTTTTTGATGTTTAATGATTTTCAGAAGTATTTATTGATGAATTTGATTGAAATTTGATCCAAATCTCTGTAAATTTTGCACCAACGTGTATATTTTTTCAGAGATTAAATGAGTACTGTATAATGCTTCTGAATATTGAATAATTTTTTAGAATAATTACAGTTTCCGCTGCAAAAGTTAATGTTAATTGTTTTTCATTATTAAATTCGAACCAACGGGAGAATTTAATTTTGGAAAAAAAATAGATAAAATTTCCAGAAATTTATGATATTGTTATTTTCTGACCAACGTTGTTAATAACAGTATTGTAAATTTTTAATGTTGACTTTATGCATTATTTCTATTTCTGCCCAACGGTGATGTAGATTTAATGTATGATAGAATTGTTTTTTAAATTGTATGTTGTATTTTTGACCAACGTTAGAAATAAGGCATATAATTTTGATGTTACGTTCTCACTGTATTTGAAATATTTTTCAGGAGGATACAACTTAATGAGTTGTATTAGAGAAATCCCCACTCTCAAAGGTGATAATTATGGAGAGTGGAAGAAAAAGTTAGATTTAGCTTTTATCTTGACTGAGGTGGACTGGGTCCTCACTACAGCACGTCCCACTGAGCCTTTGGCGCCAGTGAGGGAACAGAATGAGGATGACACTGCATGGCAGAAAAGACAGAGGGATCATGCTCCCTTACAGATGTCTTATGACCTTGATCATAAGAAATGGACCACAGCCAACAAGAAATGTATGGCTGTGATAAAGAACACAATTGAGCCTGCTATTCTGGGCTCAATTGCAGAGTGTGACACTGTCACTGAATACCTTGATAAAATAAAGAGTCAGTTCACTGGCTCTTCAAAGACTTATGCTACACAGCTGATTAAGCAGCTGGTAACAGAGAGGTATTCTGGCGGTGGCAATGGCATAAGAGAGCACATTCTTAGAATGAGCAACTTGGCATCTAAACTTAAACCGATGGATTTGGCTCTCAAGGATGAGTTCCTTATTCATTTGGTTTTTGCTTCTTTGCCAAAAGAGTTTGACACTTTTGTTGTCAACTATAATATGCAGCCCGAGAAATAGGACATGGAAAAGTGCATAGCTATGTGCGTGCAAGAGGAGGAAAGAATCAAATCCTCACATGGTGGTTCTATCAACTTTGTGAGGGAAAACAAGAAAAAGAATTACAACAGTAACCCCTTCTCAAAGAACAAGGGCTCCACTCTTTTACTTAGAGATGTCCTTTTTGTACCCTCTTTACAGAGGAATTTGATTAGTGTGTCAAATTTGGACAAAGATGGTTATGATTGCAATTTTGGAAATGGCAAGTGCGAAATAATGTTTAATAAAGAATGTGTTGGTATTGCCATATTACAGAATGAGCTTTATTTGTTATCATTATGTGATGATGTGAATGTCGTATGCGATAATGAGAACGTTGCGTGCGAGAAAGTGATTGAATCCTCGTCTACGAATGTAAACAGAAAACGAAAGAGAACTCTAGATGAGTCGTCGAAATTATGGCACTGTCGTTTAGGCCATATTTCGAAGGGGAGAATAGAAAGACTAGTAAAGAATGATATTCTTCCTCCATTAGAGTTCTCAGACTTGGAACAATGCAGAGAATGCATTAAAGGAAAATATGTAAAGCAAATTAAAAAGGACGCTAAAAGAAGCACAGGAGTTCTACAAATTATTCACACAGATATTTGTGGTCCTTTTCCTGTGAAAAGTGTGGATGGATATGACTCGTTCATAACATTCACAGATGATTACTCCCGTTGTGGATATATTTATCCAATCAAAGAAAGAAATGAAGCCTTGGATAAATTCAAGATATTTAAGGCTGAAATTGAAAACCAACACGATTTAAAGATTAAGATAGTCCGATCTGATCGTGGGGGGGAGTACTACGGTCGACATACCCCATATGGACAAGTTCCTGGACCTTTTGCGAGGTTTTTACAGGAAAATGGAATAGTGGCCCAGTATTCTATGCCGGGCGAACCTCAGCAAAATGGAATAGCTGAAAGACGCAACCGTACCCTGATGGATATGGTGCGAAGTATGATGAGCTACTCCACACTCCCATTGAGTTTATGGATGGAGGCGTTGAAAACCGCCATTCATATTCTCAACAGAGTGCCTAGTAAGTCGGTACCTAAAACACCGTACGAGTTGTGGACAGGAAGAGTTCCCTCACTAAAGCACTTGCGTGTGTGGGGGAGTCCTGCTGAGGCTAAAGTATTTAACCCAAACCTTGGGAAACTTGATCCCAAAACAGTAAGTTGCCATTTCATTGGCTACCCTGAAAAGTCAAAAGGTTATCGTTTCTACTGTCCAGACAGATACACAAAGTTTGTAGAAACGAGACATGCTGTCTTCTTAGAGGATGAAATGATGAGGGGGAGCATGGTAGCTCGAGAGATTGACCTTGAAGAGAAGCGGGTGTATGCGCCCACTCCGATGATTCAAGAGCCATTCTTCACACTACCTGCTGTCGCTGCACCGACGGTGCAAGACACTATGGTGCCAGCACCTGTTATTGTTCCTCCCGTGGCAACAATGAATGAGAATGAAGAACCTGTTCTTCAGGATCATATAGAACCTATTGCCACAGATGAGGGGGAGCAACAGCAGCCTCAAACAGTAGATGTACCAAATGAGGAGGCCCCGAGGAGGTCTCAAAGAGTAAGAAGATCAGCTATTTCTGATGATTATCAGATTTATCATACAGAGGAATTTCAAATGGAGGATGATCCCACCTCATTTGAAGAAGCCATGAGAAGCGAAAATTCCTCAAAATTGCTTGAGGCCATGGAAGAGGATATGAGGTCCATGAAGACTAATGAAGTCTGAGACTTGGAAATTATTCCTAAAGGAGCCAAAACAGTAGGCTGTAAATGGGTCTACAAGACAAAGCATGACTCCCAAGGGAATGTAGAAAGATACAAAGCGCGACTTGTGGCAAAAGGATTTACGCAAAGAGAAGGGATTGATTACAATGAGACCTTTTCTCCAGTCTCATGTAAAGATTCCTTCAGAATCATAATGGCATTAGTAGCACATTATGATTTAGAATTACATCAGATGGATGTAAAGACGGCATTTTTTAATGGGGATTTGGAGGAAAATGTTTACATGGCACAACCGAAAGGTTTTGTTGTGGAAGGAAATGAAAGAATGGGATGCCGCCTAAAGAAATCGATTTATGGGTTAAAGCAAGCTTCAAGACAGTGGTACTTGAAGTTTGACAGTACAATAAGAAAATTTGGGTTTAAAGAGAATGTTGAGGACAACTGTGTTTATGCAAAGTTTAAAGATGGGAAGTTTATCTTCCTAATCCTGTATGTGGATGATATCCTACTAGCTAGTAGTGATGTTAGTCTGTTACTGGAGACAAAGAAGTTTTTGTCCTCAAACTTTGATATGAAAGACCTTGGTGAAGCTTCGTTCGTTCTAGGGATCGAAATTCACCGGGATAGAAACAAGGGGATATTGGGACTGTCACAAAAGGCATACATAGAGAAAGTCTTAAAGAAATTTGGTATGCATAAATGTAGTCCTTCACCTGCACCTATAGTCAAGGGCGACAGATATGAGGATTTTCAATGCCCCAGGAACCAGTATGAGATCGATCAAATGAAAGCGGTTCCATATGCTTCAGCTGTCGGAAGCTTACAGTATGCTCAAGTGTGCACACGCCCTGACTTAGCATTTGTTACCGGGTTACTTGGCAGATTCCAGAGCAATCCTGGAATAGAACATTGGAAATTGATAAAGAAAGTCTTGCGTTATTTGCAAGGAACAAAAGGCCTCATGATGACATACAGAAGATCAGATTCACTCCACATAGTGGGGTATACAGATTCTGATTTTGCGGGAGATGATAGAAAGTCTACATCCGGATATGTATTCACTCTCGCTGGAGGAGCCATATCGTGGAAAAGCTCAAAGCAAACCGTCACTACATCGTCCACAATGTATGCCGAGTTTGTAGCATGTTATGAGGCTACGGGGCAGGTGAACTGGCTAAAGAAGTTCATACCCGGTTTAAAAGTGGTTGACGACATCAATAGACCACTTAAGTTGTACTGCGATAATGAACCCGCAGTAACGTATGCCCACAACAATAAGTCAAGTGGTGCTGCCAAACACATTGACATAAAGTACTATGTTGTGAAAGATAAAGTTCGGGATCAAATTATAAGTCTAGAGCATATAAGTACCGCAAAGATGTTAGCGGATCCGCTTACAAAAGGCTTACCACCCAACGTGTTCAGAGAACATGTAGCCGGCATGGGTTTAAGGGAAAGCCTATGATTCCTGGACTAAAAGATGGCCCAAAGATTAAAGTAACTATTTCAGAACAGAGAGGTGTATTGTAACTGTTGAATCTATCGGCAATTGACCGTGACGATGAGACATGTTCTATGCACCAATCTGTGATGGAATGTGTAAAGTCAAAAGTAATTAAAGATAAGGTATAGTTTGAGATCAAGGGGGAGAATGTTAGAATGATCTCAGGGCTTTGGCCCAACGGCCAAAGCCCATCCCTTGACCGCGCCCTGATCGGGGGCGCCCAGCCCGTTTGGCTGGTGGGCCCCTGTCGCCAGCGCTATAAATACAGAGGTGGGGGCCGGGCGGCACGCATCACGAGGTTGACCGCGCCGCCGTCACCCCACCGACAAACCCTAACCCGATCTGTAAGAGGGGGCGCTGAGCCGACGGGAAGCACCACCGCCGCCGTTCACCGCCGCCAGGGAGACGCCGCCGCCCGGGACACGCCGCAGAGGAGCCCAGCACCTCTTCCCCGACCGTCGCTGCCCGTGCGCAGATCTTCACCGCCGAACCCGAGATGGCCTCATCCTCCTCCACGCAGTCGGAAGGTTGGTATCCCCTCTCCCTCTCAGTGTAGCACTCGAAACCCCTAGAGAAAAGGATAGCTCCGCTAGATCTACCCTAGGAGGTCCTAAAGAACTAGTCTAACACCCACCTGTGCCACCCACCTTGCATGGAATCTGACACTGGTGCGCCTCTCGTCGCCACATCATGGCGATCACGCTGCCGCTGGTGTGCACGTCACGTGCGATTCTGGCACACCACGCTGGCCTCTCTATGGCAGTGCGGACCTTTGTCGTCATGCACCTGAGCTCACGATGCTGCAGCTGACTTATAGCCAACACCTGTGCACCTCTGCCTGACGCCCACCGCTGCGCACGTCATCACGCCGACCAGCAAGTCATCGTTAGGCAGCTTCTCCTCGCACTTGAGTTCTGATACCAATTATTGGAACTCAACCCAGGTATAACACACTCAATTTGTCCGTGGACGCATACTACACGGGAAAAATAATAAACAGTAGAGTATTTTTCTAACGCGAACTCGACGAGTCCCCGCTCGGCGGGAAGGTGAACGTTAGCGCACGGATAGCCGCGTTCGTCAATGACTCGGTGCTGCACGCCATCCTGGGCGAGCGGTTCAAGCGGCGGGACGAGTTCCTGAAAACGTTGGACGAGGCAGTGAAGCTGAACCCCGGGTTGAGCATCGGCGACCTGTTCCCGTCGTCGAGGCTCGTGTGTGCCGTCAGCGGCACAGTTCGCAAGGCGAGGGCGTTCTACCGGCCGAAGGTCACTGAGCTAGTGGACAGCGCGCCATCACAGGGAGCGGAAAGCGGCGGCGGCCGATGGCGCTGTTGGCGACGAGGACCTGCTGGATGTCCTCATGAGGATTCGGAAGGAAGGCAGCCTCGATTGCCCTCTTGACATGGGAACCATCAAAGCCGTCATCCTAGTGCGTATCTGCTGGCTTCTGGTTACATGAGCAAATTTATTAAGAACCTTATTGCATAAAAAAAATTATAAAGCGATAGCTGGCTTTTCATAAAAACTATGGAAAATCCTATTTCTGCGTTTGCGTGTGTTCGCAATATGTCCCGCACAGTTTATAGAGTCATTTGATAGTCTAGTGACATCTACGCTAGCCACGTGAAATATGAGGGGTAAGCAACTGTTTTTATCATTCCGAACGAGCTTATGGACGTGAAGGTAATGCTGGATGGACCCATAGTTAGGCAAGACTATTATATATCAGCTTCACAGCAGAGGGAAACACTCAATATATCCGTAGCACCCGATTTTTTTTAAAGCATGTCTTTCTTTCTCTCTCCTAAAGTATCTTCTTGATTTCTCTCTTGTTTTCCACTTATGCTGTTCAACAGTTTGCAAAATTTTGCACCAATTTTTATACGGATTACTCTCTGATTTGATCTTGAAATTACACATATTTATACGGATTTGCTCCTAAGTTTGTATTAATTTGCTTTTCAAATCAACAAAGTTTTTCTCCCAAAATTGCTCTCTAATTTGATAGTGAATTTATGCATGTCTTTTAGAGTCAATGTGAAGGCACCTTTTAGTTTTGGGTATTCATAAACATCATTCGGATGTTTTTTCTTCCTAACTATTATCCAAATCTGAGACTGTTAGATTAGAGATGTAATGGCCATAAATTCTCCCCCACCCTCTCCAAAAAAATCTCCCCCTCCTTCAAAAAAAATCTCCTCAGTCTCAGATTTGGATGATTATTAAATAGAAAATATCCGGGTGATGACTAGACACACCCTTTAATTTTTTATACAAATAAATATAGTAGAAATTTCTCTTGAATTTATAGATACAGCTAACAGTAAGTGTGTTAGCAAACCTTAAATATGGAATAATGGGTTTAGGGCCTGTTTGGTTCATGACCAGAAGTTGCCTAGCCACAAGTTAGGCGTGCCACAGTTTTTAGGTAGCTGTTTGGTTCACTGACATAACTGTGGCATGCCACACTTTCTTAGCACCCGGCCCCACACGTCATAGACTCAGTTTCTTGCCAAATTTTGCCACAAGTGTGGTTTCGATTTTGTTAGCCACATTTTCTGTGGCAGCCACATATTGCCTAAGCTTAGGCATGGCAAGCTTAGGCACCAACCAAACAGGCCCTTAGCCTCAAGGTTTGCTAACATCTATCATCTTACAGGACCTCTTTGCTGCTGGGAGCGAGACTACATCGACGACGCTCCAATGGGTCATGTCGGAGCTCATGAGAAATCCTAAAGCAACGCAAAAGGCACAATCCGAGGTACGGCATGCTTTGCAAGGCAACGCAAGGGTAACGGAGGATGACCTTATCCATTTGAAATTTCTGAAGCTCGTTATCAAGGAAACCCTAAGGTTGCATGACCAACACCTCTACTGATCCCAAGAGAGTGCATGGAATCATGCAAGATCCTTGGATACGATGTTCCAAAGGGATCGAGTGCCCTCTGACGTAACGTCACCTGACGTTGGGTCACTGACGCATAGGCTCCACGACCGTGGGGCCCACACGTCAGTGACCCAACGTCAGGTGACGTTACGTCCGTGGGGCCCACGCGTCAGTGACCCAACGTCAGGTGACGTTACATCAGAGGATTTCATTGAACAAGGGTGTGCTCGTCCTCGTGAATGCTTGGGCGATTGGTATGGACCCAAAGTATTGGGATGAACCCGAGGCATTCGAGCCAGAGCGATTCGAGGGGAGTACAGTGGACTTCAAGGGTACTGACTTCGAGTTCATACCGTTTGGGGCGGGACGGAGAATGTGTCCAGGCATAGCTTTCGCGCATGCAAACATGGAGCTATTGACAGAATAAAATCCCGTGCGTCATGAAACCGTGCGTGCATGACAGTTTATACGTAGGTTACTGTTCATACGTACGTATGCACTGGTCGCCGAAGCGTCGCAGACTCGCAGTGTTTCCGGAAGAGTCAGGCATCGCGACGATTTCGTTTCGGCTAGAACTGCTATGCGTAGTGTTATGTATAAAAAGACAGTGTTCTCTCAAAAAGGATTGAATATATGAAGTGTATGCCATTGCAGAACAAGCAGACTTCATATCTTCCTCTCTCGCGTGCGTTTAGTGTATGTTCTATCACGTGAGACTCTACTCCGTGTGCTGCGGGAAGAAGACGCAGAACAGCGATACGGGCGGTGGCCGAAGTCCTCAAGAACCTCGGCGTTGCAGACGAACCCGGCAGGACGTCGTTCCAATCCAAAATCGTTGATCGGTCTCTACAGCCGCGGGAGGCAAATGTACAACTGCGAGCGGGCGTTTTTCAAGCCGAGATCAGGTCTCGGGTGTATCTGCTGCACAGTGCGACGTTTCCATCCGAGATCAAGTCGCGGTTTCTACAGCTATCGCTTGCTGCCCTTCTCTACCACTTTGATTGGCAGCTCCCCGCTGGAGTGGCGCGCACCGAGTGAGCTGGACATGGCGGAGGAGATGGGCATCACCATACGCAGGAAGAGAGATCTGTACCTGTGCCCAACCGTTCGTGTGCCGCCGCATGCTGCGGCATAGCTCTCTTAGTATGTAAATCATGAATAATGCTTGTGCGACTGGTAGGTTAAACAGATTGTCCATTTCCATGGAAGTAGCTAGGCAGTCGCTTGGGTCGATGGCATAGCGTGGTAGTACGTACGAAATGTATTGCTGTTGTTCGCATGTGCTCTACTACTCGCAGCGTATTTTGTTGCTTGGATGAATATATTGCGATTAAATTCGACTTGCGAAAATTTGTTCGGACAAGTCAGTAACTCTTGCAAGCGTCGGCCTGAATTTGCACCTTAGCACAGGTTAATATGCAAACACAAATGCGACGCATACGGCTACTAACTAACATTGCGTCGCGCCCTGCATAACATGATCAAAGGCAGGCCAGTAGTCATGCATCCATAATTCTTCAGTCGTGCCTAGGCACCGATGGTGAGATGGTACGTGGAGGAGCCGCCGACTAGGCGCACGGTAGTGGGTGTGGCGGTGGCGAAGACTCCAGTAGCGACATCAGATGGGTGGGTGGAGACGGGAGAAGGGTCGTTCTTCGTGCTGAGAGGGAGGCAGCGTACGTGAAGAAGTTAACAAACCGCGCACCGTCTTCGTTCGGGGGACTGCTAGTACGCTACACATAACACGATATGGGGCTTATTCTTTTCAGCTTTTAAAAACTGATTTTTTTAATTTTTTTACGTTAACTAATTTTCAAATAGTGTACTTTTTAAAGTGAAGTTTACAAGTTAATTATAGTGACTTCATTTATATCGACCAAAATTGCACATGAGTTTTTGTTTCTCTATACTCTTTTTCTTATGAATAGCTCAAAAATTATAAATCAAAATCAAAACCAAAATAAAAAAAGAAGAGGCCCATGCACGCATGCACTGCTGCAGTGCTAGAGTATCGAAATTAGCAGGCAACGCATGGTGCTCCGATCAACAAACTCAGTCGTGTCGGTATCGGACGGGGACGACCGGCGATGAGGCCGGGTTTGTGCGGTGCAGGACGATGGCTTGTCCCGTGGTAAAGAGGTAAACGAGTCTTCGCACGAGGTAAAAAGAGTTAAGTGATAGTGCTCCAATAGAGGAAAAAAAAGGTTGATATTTCCATGGATGCTGTTGAGGATCCGTCGCTGGCGACTAGTCCGATCGATTTCTCGCTCAATGCAAAACAAGATCAATCACAGAAGACAGATAGATTGAAATACAGAGAGGTAGAGAAAACTCCTGATCTTTCTTTATTGCTTTCTTTCTTATTGCCTGTACAAAATGCCGGTACGGCTCCCCATTTAGGCCCCGTTTGGCACGGCTCCACTTCACAAGTGGAGCTATTTTTTTTACTTCACAAGTGGAGCTGAGTGAAGCTACTTTTTTCAGCTCCACCCAAGGAGCTACTTTTGTCTCAGCAGGTTTTAAGGGACTCCTTGGGTGGAGCTATTTTGTTGTACCCCGTTTGGCACAAAACGGCTCCAAACAGCTCCAGGAGCCGGTGGTGGAGCTGTGCCAAACGGGGCCTTATAATCTACTGGTGAGGTGCCCATCATGGGCTAAGGCTTTCGACCCAGGCCTAGATTTCCTAACAGATGTAACTCCTGACTTCTCAGGTGTATTTGGCTATAATATTTTAGTAATATTTACAATATTTCAAATACCTAAATAACCTAATATGTATATAAACAAAACTCTAAAGCACCTATGTTAAAACTTTTGATACGGAAAAAGAGTACTAGGGAAAATAAAAATATAGATAGGAATGCAAGTGCAAAACATGTTATCGGAAAACCTAATGAAAATTACAAGAATAACCGTTTGGATGGGACATGTAGGAAAAATGTGGCTCGAAATTGTAAACGTCTTTTGTGCTGCCCGGATCGTACGCAACCGAGTGAAAAAAGTTGGTTAGAATGGACTTTTTAGCCAGCGTAGGTAAGAAATCGAAAACCAATGCTATCAAAGACCGAGTGATCATAAACTACATAGTCAAAGGCCAATAAATGGTCGACACCACCATAGTTGATGACCAAAGAACGGATAGAAAACACGGGCAGTCAAAAATCAGTGTATGATCGTAATAGTTCAGAATGTGATCGAGAGATCTTCAACCATCGAAACTAGATGTGGTCGTAAATGGCTAGAAATACCAGAGGCGCCCAACAACACTACTTAAGGCCATTGAGGAGATCAGTTGTGGTCATGAACAACTAGAAATAACAGAAGAGGCGCACGACCACCAGATCTAAAAATATCAAATCTTTTGATTCAGATATCAAATGGCCACAAAACTTTGTACGCAAGTAACTTAAGGTCTCAGAAAGCTAATCCCATTTTAGATTAAAAACTTAGTAAGCCAGTTGAGACCTTTTTTATATTTGATCAAAGGCACATAAGAACGGAGACTTGAGATCGAACAGATGAACTGACTATGCTCGTGGGGAGATAGTAGCCACGATGGCTTGGAGTACAATCCCACATGTCACAGCAAGCAACTACATCAAAGAAATTAAATCAAAACTCTTGGATCAAGGAAAGGTTGGGAGATAAGAGATGTTGTCCTGTTGCTTCGATTGCTCAAGATGAAATGACAGGACATAATTCCTATCCTGCAAGGCAACAGAAGAATGAACAAGATTTCTTGTTAAAACGAACAGTGGAGAATGCAAATTAAGCAAATTTTGATAAGTGCACAAACCTCTAGTGCCTTTATCTGCTCTTGGTACTTCTTAACGATCTCCTTGAACTGAGACCGCTCCTGCGCCAAATCTTCGTAGTCCTTGAGCCAATTGTGCTGGACAAGGAATGCCCTCTTCAGGATACCGTTCTGGTGAAGCAGGCCTCCTAGCATCTGCTTCAGTATCCTAATGTTTCTGGATGAACCACGCAAGCATGACAGCCACACAGGTGAGCACAGAAGATAGTTGACAATTAAGCAGTATTCAAGAAAGTGCAGATATGTTGGTTACCTCGCGCATTTTCTGCGTTGCATCTGGACTACTGCCGTCCGCAGTGGATTTCTCGAACAATTCAAGTATCCCGAAGGCTCGATTCTTGGCATCAATCAAATCCGAAGCAGATGATATCTCCTTGACAACAAGCTCTGCCCATTCAGAGCCATTGGTCGGAATGTCTATCGCCAGCACATCAGGTGCAACTGCAATAACCATTGACATATCACAGTTAAAGTGAGACACATATGGTAAAATCAGTGCTGGTCTGAAAATATATGCAGATACTGAACAAGACATCACTGGAAACTGTGATCACAGCAAGAAAAAAAAAGAGACGGTCCCAATTTTGAATCATACTAGTACTGTCATGCAATCATCCCTTCAGAGGAGACCATATCAGCATTGATCGTAGTAGACCTTGGCTCTGTGCTTCCAGATGCCAAATAATCCTTGAAGCCTCTTATTGCGGCATCCAAGATATTTCCTGACGCTTCGAAGTAGTCCTGCAGAACCTGAAAGTTTCCAAAAGCAAAACATTAGACATTGGCGTCCTAATTTGCATCAATTTACACTGCATAATACGCCCTAAGCCTTCCATCGTGACATAAACAAAACAAAAAAATAAAATCAGGGGTCAGGGAGACCTTAATTAGCTTAAGCCTATCCACTGATCAAGAATTTGATTTGCCTATGTAAACCAGCAACTGGTGCCCATATGAGAAATATGATGCTAATTTCTGCATTCACTCATCTTAGTTTCTCGTCCGTCTGTACGACGTGATCGGTTCAGAGCTTGGATAGCAAAGCAGAGTAATTAGAGATCGACCGATGAGCACGAACCTGCGGATCCGCGTCGGGGAAGATGAGCTGGAGCGCGTCGATCGGGTCGAACTCCAAGCTTAAACCAAGGTCCGCAACGGCGGCGGCGGACGGCAGGCACCGGCCGCGCTTGGCCAGGTGAGGCTGGAATGGGGAGAAAGGGTCGTCGAGGAAGGCGGTCAGCCCGCGCTTACGGCTGCCAACGACGGTCGCCGCCATTAGGCTGGAGCTAGGGTTTCGGTGAGGATTCGCTGGGAGCCGCGAGGTTTCCTTGAGCAGACGAAGAGAGCACAAAAACTCATGGAGATTTGCTCATGTGCCCCAAAGTTTAATGACGTTTGCTCATTTGTCCCATGATGTCTCACTGACATGTAGGCCCTGGACCCGTATGTCAGTGAGACATCATTGGGCAAATGAGCAAACGTCATTAAACTTTAGGGTAAAGGAGCAATTTTTCCAAAACTCATACGTGATTTTATCGATATAAATACAGTTGATATAGTATATATTATTATATATTATTAAAAAAACTAGTTATTATAAAAATTCGAAAAATAATATTTAAAAGCTGAAAATAACAGAACTCTGAATTAAGGTGAGACGAAGAGACGGTTGGGAGGACAGCCTCGGAGGACACGGCCGGGTGCCGTGTGATGCGCCACCGACTCGATCGCGACCGTCGGATTCCGGAGTTGGCAACCAGCTCGTTCTCGTGTGCCAAATTTGGACTCGTGCACAACAGGCTATTGCAACGGTTCCATTTTAGAATTCCTTTTCCAAAAGTATGCTGATGTTTTGTTTTGACGAAACTTGTAAAGACAGTTTGTTTCCTACGTAACTCGCGCGAAATTCATACATTCCATTCCAAACAGAGCATAGAACTTCCTATATGTTTGTACATCAGTCACATCGATACCAAGAAAACATATTGTGGAGCATTTCTGGATTCTGATGAGAGCCACACAAGAACAGCGTGTAAAGAACTGTTATATATTGAATCGCAAATTGTATCCAAGCAACGCATTTAAATCAATACATGTAGCATGAAAATCTTGAACCTATGGGTGGGGCGAATCCATCCATCTACCCAGAGGCAGGAGGGAAATCCCACTCACAACATAACACATCTTCATAGATTATTAATCTGAAGGGCATCACCCTGCAGCTAAGTTAGAAGACGTCAGGATTGAAATGCCCCGGCATAGAGTTGTTCCTGCTGAGCCTGCTTGAGATGCATCGTCAGCGCATAATTGTTTATCTGCAATGTATGGTTGATCCCAAAAGATTCTTCAGTTCATATATTAAACAGAAAAGGAGCAAACTTGCAGAAGGGGCTAGGATTACCTCAAGAGTCCTCAGCTGCTCCTGATACTGCAAAACAAGTTGCTTCAGACTCTGATCCTCCTGACTCCTCTCATCAAACTCCTTTTGGCGCTCATGTTGAATGGCAACTGCCCGCTTCAGGATAGCATTCTCTCGCAGAACGACTGTCAATTGCTCCTTAAGCATCATATTTTCCTATATGGCAAGAAAAATATATAACTATTAAACATTATTATTTCCTCCTAAATCATGCAGTTTTTTATAAGTTGGCCAAAACTACACTTCTTTACACTTTGATATTGCCGAGAAAGCTCATATGGTGGATGCTCCAAAGGGAAAAAAATTCCCAATAAAACATGTTACCCAAACCAAGAATATGTATGAAGATGTTGTGACTAACGTCAGTACATGTGATAGTGATACTAATTACTTCTCTATTAAAATAAGACTACACCAAAGGTCAACGTTGAACCCCATCCATTTTTCCCTAGTGATAGACAAGGTTACACGAGACATATAAGGATATATCTTTTGATGTATGCTTTTCGTTGATGATGTAGTGTTAGTTAATGAGAATAAAATAGGTGTCCATAGGAATCTGGAAGAATCAAATGATTTTAGACTTAGTAGAACTAAAACTGAGTATATGATATGTGATTTCAACGGTGCCAGGGCAGATAATAGAGTTGTTAGTCTGGACGGACAAATAGTTCCTAGGAAAGACAATTTTTGATATTTGGGATCAATGTTACAGTGGAACCGCGAGATTGATGAAGATGTGCGCCACAAAATAAAAACGGGGTGGGTGAAATAACGCCAAGCATCGGGTGTTCTACGTGATAAAAAGTCTCTTAAAAGTTAAGGCCCTGTTTGGAATGCGGGAATTTTTCCCGATTCCTGCGGGAATTGAACTGTTTCCTGCAAAATTCCTGTGAAATTCCTCTGTTCCAAACAGGCCCTAAAGAGTAAGTTCTATAGGACGACGATCAGACTTGCGATGCTATATAGAGCGTAATGCTAGGCGACTAAAAGACAACATATACAGAAGATGAGTATAGCGGAGATAAAAATGCTGCGATGGATCTATAATCATACAAGGCAGCTAGACTCTTGACTCAGATAGCAGGATGCAGGCATGGTTGTCGCAGCGTCGCCTAGGCGACGCCAAGACGTCCTGGCGGCTGGAGGGAGACGTCGAGGCTGTTCACTAGCCCACTCCTACCGCCGGCACCGATCTCTGGTCTGCTCCCACCGCTAGCACCGGCCTGCTCCCTCCGCTAGCGCTGATCTCCGGCCTGCTTCCGTCGTCGGCTTCCCTCTCCAACTGGCTCCCGCAGCCGACAGGAAGGGAGGCGGCGAGGGGAGGGGGGAGGCGGCAGTAAGGAGGAGGGAGGCGGCGGCAGGGAGGGGAGGAGGGGAGAGGAGGCAGTGGGGAGGCGGTAGGGAGGGGTGGCGCCGAGGAGAGAGCGGGAGATCAGCGCCGGGGAGGGGAGTTGGAGTTGGGAGAGAGACGAGCGGGAGAGTGGGGAGACGGATTATATGGGGGAGTCGGGGAGACAGCGGAAGAGATACGGGACTCGAGAGTATGTACGCACGTACGCACAACATCACCGTGCCCTCACCTAGGCGTCGCCATGGCATGCCAATTACGCCGTGACAACTATGGATGCAAGTTTAGGGTTTTTACCTTGTAGGTTTTATTACGAAGCTCTCATTTCTTTGACCTTGAGGATGTTTCATTCCTAGCCTACTCTAACTTATTTGGGATAAAAAGGCTTTATTATTGTTGTTGTTTACTCTTAGATATTACAGTGCTGCATGAGTACCTTATGCAGGCTCTGCGCTGCTTCAGCTCCTGCACGCTCCACAATGGACTTCTCCAAAACTTCCAAAGCTCTTGACGCACGAGCACGTGCATCATCCATGTCAGAGGCATTTGTCATCTCTCTGACAAAAAGCTCAACCCACTCGGGGCCACTATTACTTGTCTGATGACTATCTGCAGCAGGTGGATGTTTGGTAGCTATATCCACACCACCATTGGTAACGATGCCTGCCAAGATATGAAAAACTGTTGCTCTTGTCAATATACAGTCTGCTACATTGCTTGTGTCACTCTAGCTTTCAGAAATTAACACTAAGTGAGATGCAACCAATTCATGTGCTATGGAAGTAGCTGATACAAAGCAGTCCTGTAGTATGTTAACCACAAAATGCAATGCAAGGACTTGACAACTTCGTGCCACACTGAGTAGGGGGTTGCATTGTTACTGTAATAGATGGTGAAGATATGATAATGGTAAGGCACAATAGGCTATGCGCCTATTCAGTACTGGGGTGATCTGAGTCTATATCTAGTTAATTGCATACAGCAGCATGCATACTCTATATACATGATTGGATCCAATCATGTCATGTGTTTTGAATTCGACAGCAAATGACCTTGTCGAATATAACAATAAGAATATAAACAACAGCAACCTGCAAGATTAGACCTCTCATAATATTGATGAACAATTGCGCAAACACTTTCAGCTATGCACTATTTGGTGTCTATGGGACAATTGCATGAGGAAGTAAGAAGGTACGACTATTACTATATGCTTGTATCCTAGGAATACATTAATACAATAGCTTTTGGTAGAAAAAGAACCTTCAACTGATGGCTGAACTGCTGTGGGAATCCCATTTTCAGATTTGCGACCAGTAGCTGATAAGATAGCTTCTGCTGACTCCAAGCGCAGCTCATTCAAACTCTTTATTGCAGAATCCAAATCATCTCCAGATGCTTCAAGAGCTCTTTCAAGCAGCTAAAGCATTATGAGCAACCACAGTCAACTATATGCTACAGAGATGATACTAGTAGGAAAACTAAATATCTACACATTTAGTTAGTAGTACAAAGAAGATCTAGTTCGTATAGCCCAAAAACAATTCAATCCATCAGGATCCTAACAAGAGGACAAATTTCCATACATGAAGGCAAGCTTATAGCGCTCAGAAAAATGCATTTGGCATAAATGAGGCATTACAGCAGCTGCAAATAAATGTTTTGCAGATCTAAATAAGTATAGATGCAAGATTAGACCCCAAGAAAACAAACGTCCACTCTGGTGAACACATGTGCTCAATGCTTATCAAACCTTGTCTGAGTGCCTGCAGACAGGAAGCCACATTGTACTCAAATGAGACGCTGTAGCTTTGCACTACTCCAAGCAACATTGCATATACTGCCATAAACTAACACTTCCTTGCAAGTTGCAAAAGAAGAGGCGCACTCATAACCCTGCCCATCCAATGCTAGATCCGATAAGCATGTACCATCAATCAATTTGACACCTATCCGTAGAACTAGCTGGTTTTCCTACCTAAAATCATCGGAGCACTAAACCCATCAGTAAAGAGTTGTAAATAAAACATCTACAGGATAGCAGTAGATGTCATGCTGGCAAACAAGCCATCTTATGTAACAACATATCCCCAAGCCTTCAAATTCTGCTCTTACTCCCCAGTGCTGCACAGGATACACAACAACTTTAGCTATCATCTCATTGGAAAGCCTCAAGAGAGCCTAATTCAGATCGGGATAACTTCCACATCAAGCAAGGAAAAAAAAATGTCCACCTTCTGAAGAAAGGAGCCAATTTTCAGCATCCAGGCACCAGAAAAGCCAATTCCACACCCAGAAACCCGTAAGCACATGATAAATCGCTGGGATCACAAATCTAGCAACAAAGGAGGCGCATCTCCTCATCGAAGCACCGAACCCTCCCAAAATGGTCACTGGAAATCACAGAGACCAGGAATTTACCAAGGATTACCACCTCTCCGCATCCACATGCCTCAGCGTCAATACGCGATCCCAAGAAATGATCCGCCTTTCCGCGTCTAAAGTAAAAAGAAAAAAAGAAAGGGGAATTTGCTCCCATGCCACACAGTTTAATGGCGTTTGTTAAAATGCCCCATGATGTCTCACTGACATGTGGGCCCTGGACCCGCATGTCAGTGAGACATCATGGAGCATTTTAACAAACGCCATTAAACTGTGTGGCATGGGAGCAATTTTTCCAAAAAGAAAAGAACACCACCTAGCACCTACCACCTAAAAATCGGAAAAGAAAAAAAAAAGGAAAAGACAGAGTAAGGGATGAGGAGGGGGACCTGGGGATCCATGTCGGGGAAGAAGGATAGGAGTTGGTGGAGGAGCGCCTCCCGCCGGTGGGCGTCGAAGGCGCGGTGCGGCGAGCAGCGGGACCGCTTGGCCGGATGGTGGTGGTGGGAGGAATGAGGAGAGGGAGGGGACGGCGGGAGGAGCTCGTCGGCGAAGATGGAAGAGGACCTCTTGCCACAGACTACCGCAGACATGTTGCCCACCGCCTCCTCGCGCCGCCGCCCTACTCGCCTCCGCCGACGCCGGCCATCGGGTGCGCGCTCCGGCCGGTCTCCCCCTCCCCCGGCGATCCACGGCTGGAGCCCGGCCCCGCGGCCTCCCCCTCCTCCTCCTGGTCGTGGCCCGCCTCGTCGGAGCCGCGCCGTTCGTTCGCTTCGCCCGGTTTCCTTTCTTCTGAATTTCTGATGGGTGGGCTTGCGTTCGTTGGGTGGGCTCGTGATGCCTTCGTGTTGGTTCGCGACGTCACTTATCGCGCTGTTTTCCTCTCGCTTACGCTGCCTTGTTTTCTGGCAGTGGAATGTGAATAGCAGCTTAGCTGAGCTGCGTGCTGCTGTCGGGTGGACAGGTGGGCCCTGCTGGAAACCTTTTCCTCGGCGCCGCGGGGCCACGCCCTCGTGACTTCTCTTTTCTTTCTGACCGTCGCGGCCTCTCGGCCTCTCGGGCCGAGATGAATCCATTTCTCGGTGAAACTGTGATCGGAGAATGAAGAATTGAAGAGGTTGACGTCGTTGGAGTTTGATCTTGTCACGCTTCTTCCGTTGGAACCGTTGCGAAATGCACATATATTTATGTACCGACATGTTTTGGCATCGCCGGGTTTAATCGAGCAACCGTAAACAAAGACGAGAAAACGACCTGAAATCTTCCAGGTGGCGACTAGCATCCGTACAATGCATTGCAGCCACGAATGCTAATAGTCTGTGCTTCAATTTCCCATGAATTCAGGATACAGCATCCATACCCGCACACTTTTTAACAGTGGAATACTCTCCACGAGATCACAATTATGAAGTTTAAACAGTGGAATGCTCCGTGAGAATAACACAATTCTGAAGTTTAAACAGTGGAACTCCATGGGAGGAAATTACAGATTTAACATTCGAAAGCTCCATCGGAGAAGATTAATCTAGAGTGAACTGGGTACAATCCTGCTGGAGTGCTGAACTCACCAGCCGAAACATCTATACAAAGATACAGCTATATCATCAGCTTTGCAATTACATATAGAAGTATGGTGCAAAAAGGGGGGCAACTTATTATGTTTCTATCACTCCAATTGAAAACTTCCCCATAGCCAGCCAAGCCTATTGTTCTCGTGACCAGAGGCTAGGCTCAGAACTCAGAAGCCCACTAAATATATCATCCTCGATGAATTTCCATGCAAACAAACAATAATACAACACCAAGGCATGCTGCCCCGCATGGAGGGATGGTTTTGATTTTTCCCGCTGTTACTCTGGCGCTATAGGAATACTCATCATATAACTTTGATCAGGCCGTAACTAGAAGAGCTAATTCACAAGAATATACATTGGTGTTTCTATCTGTCCAACAACCAGTTAAGGACTGTCTTTCTTGGGACAACTCCATCGCTATCTTCTTTCTCTGGCTTCACAGCTGTATTTACAGCATTACGGATGACAGAGTTCAGGCGCATCCTCAGTTGCGCATTGTCAATAAGAAGATCGGACAACATTTTTGTTGTCTCTTCATCAGTAATGTTTGCATTTTCGCTGCTCATGGTAATTGAGGATTTACCATCAGAATTGTCGCCATCATCAGAAGAGCCCTGTTCATCGTCTCGTGCTAGAAGTTGAGCCTAGAAAGATCAATGCAGAGCATAAAGTACAAATTCCCACATTTAAATTCAGCAGAGCATAGAGTTAGTACACTAATCAAAGCTACAAGGTCAAATAAGGTGGCTCGAACTCCAAACTCTACCAGAACCCAAGAAAACTATAAATCAACTTAGGCATGTGTTATCATTTATCAAGCTTTGACAAAAGCTCCAATGAAGAAGCTAGTGTCTCGCCAAAAAAAATGAAAAAGTTCATATAGCACCCTGAACTAGTCCATCTAGTACCCCAAATTATGAAACCGGACATTTGCCCCCCCCCCCCCCGGGGGAACTTGGCTGAAATCGGACATTTGACCTTCCGAACTTTGCAATCAAGTTCAAATAACATCCTGACCCGATTTGAGATAGTGATATTACCTGCGTGGCGTGATGAATGGACGGTTTTATCATGTAAGATGACACGCTGGTCAAATTTAGATAAATGACAGGTAGAATCCACAGGGTCTTCTCTCCCAAATTGAAACAGAGAGAGAGGGAACTACAGGGGGCAGTGGCCATGGAAGCACAACTAGAAGCTCGGTAGGAGAGAAGCTCTTGTGCGCCCACATGTCATAGACCCAACTTGACTAGCATATCATCCTACGTAGTAAAACCGTCCACTCATCGCGCCACACGAGTAATACCACTATGCGAAACCGGGTCAAAGTATTATTTGAATTGAATTGCAAAGTTTGGGGGGTGTCAAATGTGTTGTTTTTATAATTCGAGATGCTGGACAGACTTTCAAGCAAAATTTAGAGTGCCATATAGACTGTTATATGGACTTATTCCAAAAAAGAAGCAGCAGCTAGTGTCAAGAAGCTGTAATTCCAAGCAAGAGCTAGCACCATAGAGTTCAAATGGTTGTAGAATTATGTGTGGGTCTCACTTCTCAATCTGTGATTCATATATCTAACCACAAAGTTGGAATCTTGAGAGGCTAATTAATTTTGTCCAACTTCACTTAACTACGCAGCCAACACTCGGTTTTTGGACACTGAGTAGACCCTGTCATTGTGAGAATTCTCTTAATTCACGAATTCTAGGGAGGGGTTTATGTCACCACAAACAGAAACTAAAGCAAGTGTTGGATTTCAAGCTGGTGTTAAGGATTTCAGAAAAGAGACACTCTAAAGCTAGGCTATCCAAGGACAGCTCCAGTTCTGGGCCAAAAATGAGAGCTGTAGGTCAGGTCCATCTTAACACAAAAGTAGGACATCTATTTGTCCTCCAAATGATAACAAAAGCTGTTGTGGATAACTTTCCCTCGGTGTTAGGAACTTATGATAAAATTACATGTCAAAATTACCATCTTCTTAATTACATGTCAAAATTACCGTCTTCTTATGTAACATTCTCCTTTATCTGTAGGTCAAAATTATAATTTTCAATTTTGAAGAAAGGAATTCAGAATTACTTTCAAATGTCTCCATTACTCCCAACTTGTGAATTAAAATTGGAGCTCCAATATACCACTTTGGCTTCTCTGCGAGAAGCTAGAGCTGGAGTTTGGCCAAGCAGGGTCTTAAAATAAATGACAACAGCCTACCAAAAGATTAAAAAAATACCTCAGCAACAAGTAGGCGTATTCTATTGTCTGATGTTGCCAGAAGGTCTAATGCATCAGGCAAAGATGATGGATCAATAGTCAGGTCGTCTTGTTCTTCTGCAAGAAATTTAGAACTACATTCTTGTAGACGCTCACGGAGCAGTCTGCATTCGTGAAGAATTTTTTCACGGTATAACTTTACACGTGTTGAACGCTGCTTCTCTCTATTAATAATCCTCTGGAACAAATAGTAAAACTACATATCAGAGAGAGAACACTGATCGCATGCAATGAAAACGTAAATGAATTGATAATTGGTTTGAAGTTTTAATATGCATAGAAGGATTAATCTAGTGGCAGCAGGCCTCTAGTAATGCTGAATATGCTGTCTGAACAAGCTAACAAGTATTCATGGAAGACCACAAATATTGCTATTGTTAAATAATTCTGCAAGGAAGAAAGGATTATTATTTTATGGGTAGCATTATACCTCTAATTCAGTCTTCTCCTCAAGATACTCATTCAGCACTTTCTTCATCTCTTTTTGCGAGCTCCTAAGAGACTTGACTTCTTTAACAAGAACCTTTATATCTCCTTTCGACTTTGCCTCAACTTCTCCAAGATGCTGTTGCAAACTCTCAACTTCTTTTCGTTTAGTTTCTAGTTCTTCTATTAACATTTCTTTTTCACCACTAGCAGTTGTATTCTCTGATTCCACACGAGTTTTCTCATTCTGCAAATATGTAGAGAGAAAGATAGTCAAAATCCTCATAATATGGCTAATAAAAAAAGCTAAGCCACGAGAACAGAGGAAAAACTGACTTGTTCCATCTTCAGGTTTGACTCCATCTCAGAGTACTTCCTGCGGAGCTCATCCATATCCCATTGCATCTGGGTAATCCTCTCTCTTTCAGCCAAAATAGCTTGTTGTAATGTCTCTCTGCCTTTCTGCTTTGTAGCTTCCAACTCAACCTCCAAATCTTTAACCTGCATCAGAAATCATAAGTAGCAAACAAATTACCTAGAATCCACAGATAGCTACATGAGAAAAAAAAAATCGATGGAATAACAATGAAGAATGCACAAGAACAACAAAGCACAGTAGTTTGGCAATCATATGATGCTATACTCACAACATGTGAAATGAGAGCATATTGTGCGTATAAACATAATCCTGGAAGATTCAGAAGAACCCAATGCAAAATAAAGCATAAAAATGAATATCAAATAAAAATTGACACCTTTGTGGTAAGATATTCTTTGACAGCCACTTCCTGATTTAGACGTGCTATGAGATCCTCCATGTCAGTTTTTGCTGTCCCTATTCTTCGTTGCATGGTGATCAAAAGTCTAGTCAACTTCTGTCTTTGATCATTTGGAAGGATAACTTGTGCATTCACATCATACAAAAGCTGCATATCTAAACCAGTAAGATGTTCTGTTTGATTATGTCCATCCACACCACTTGGGAGATCCACAGGACCATCCCATAGGGAACTACTAACCCCTGGAGCCGATAATTCGCTGCCTCTTAAAGAACTCAAATCACTCCCTATACTTTCGGCAGAGTCCTTCCGAGCATGGCCAGGATTAGACTCACAATCCTCTTCAGAAACAACTCCCTTGTAAGTCTCTACCGAACCATTCCTTCCATTATGTTCCAAAAGGACAAGACTCTCTTTCCTGTGATTCAACACACTACCAACATGCTCATTGGGCTGATCTAAGATAGATTCGCCCAGCACACCATTACCAGTTGCTCCTGTCAGACTGGTACCACGAGCAAGTGCTGCATTTATTTGATTGGACTCAGAGAGAGCACCTGAACCAGGTTCATCAGGATGGGGAGAAGAGTCTGTACTGCTTTTTGCTGAAGAACCTGCTTCAGAAGGATGCTGATTCCAATCTTGAAAATCTGAATTCAGTAAAATAGTATATAATTAAATTCTCAGCTAAGATGTTCAGTACGCACAATTAAGACATGGAACAATGTGCAATTAGGAAAAAGTATGCCTTCGGTAGCATATGTCAAGTGGCACATACATGAACGTGCGGCAGCTTCAAGTTCAAGAAAAGCAGCAACAGGAGCGCTTCTTGACAAGTCAATGTCCGAAAGTAGCTTCTGCATCCACTCCTCCAACACATTCCTTCTCTGCAAGCAAAACATTTTAAGGACCACAAGTTCGAAAGGCAGAGCACAAAAGAATGTAGTATTTGACATTGGATACAGCTAACCTCTTCTAGAAGTAACCTGCTTGAATTTATTCTTAAGAAGGCATGCTTCGGTGGAGCAGTGGGGATGTTTTTTCTGGGAAACGCCCGCTTAAGCTGCAATACAGGAGAATTTTAGTAGGACGGAAAAAAAACCTGAACTAGCATTAGAAAGCACACAGTTACTCTTTTTTATCAGGAACATATTGAAGATGAAAATTGCAAATGCCATAATGTATTGTACTCAAGAAATCATCATGTGGCATAATGCAAGGGTCCTCAACATGCCAAATTCAGGAAAAAAACACATGAACAATCCAACAAGTCAACATCAGCAAAATAAAAGTCAATATTACAAAGTCAAGGAAGCAGTGAATGATGCAAAAATCTGTGCAAACTACAAACTAGAGTTGGTCCAGACAAGCATAGGGTAAACAGATAGACTTGTAAGAACATTCTGTTGTAAAGTATCTGCAGATGTATCACTATCTATGCAAGGCAACTGAGACTTCACAAAGTTGTAATGCCAGTCACTTTGAACGGTGTGCATTGAAGGTATTAGCAATTAATTATTGGTAGTTGGTACAGTACAATTCTTAAAGGTTTTGTTACATGTCCAAATATTATTGCCAATTTGAGCAGTTTGCCAGTCCACTTAGGATATAAAGGGGTTTTTTCTTTTTTTAATAAAAATGACTTTAGCACACAAAACCAACTATTACTGACCTAAGAGATGAAATTCCTTTCAATTCACTCTTCCTCATTCTGCATTGCTTAACCCATAGAAGTTTACAGAAATAGTATACTACTAGCTCGGTTAAGTAATGCTGATGCCAACAGATAACGTTAGCAGATTTCTAGTTAAGGAAAGAAGAATAGTGCAATTGTAATATGTGTGACATTGAAAAAAAATAAAATAGCAATAGTTGTCTCAACTTACATCAGAAGATAACTTTAAAAAATCACTAAACCTTCGAAGAATTCCATGGCTAGAGCTAGCGCCTTCTGGAGATTGTATACCAACATGTATCCTGTAAAACTGTCCTTTATGGGCAGTAAAGAGAGATCATAAACACAAAAAAATAGCAAAGTTCGGATCACGCAAGACCATACACTATATATATATATATATATATATATATATATATATATATATATATATATATATATATATATATATATATATATATATATATATATATATATATATATATATATATATATATGCCTTTTACCTGTTGATCACAGCTAATCCTATGAGGCAAAAAAAAACTATAATATAACAGGTAACACATTGGAGTTCTAGAATTTAAAGTTGATAATATATTAATATGTCTACACAATATAAAGGGAGATAGCCTTCAAAGAAAACTTTGTTCTTGGCTTGATAAATGCTGAGCAGTTTTTTGTCTTTTTTATTGCTCTACAAAAATTCTCACTTTTATTCGATCCTGGCTCATTTTATTACGGCACAAAGTTATACCAGCGATAACTCCTTTTTGCACCATTATAAGTGCGGAAAACAAGAGGATACAAGATAAACGATACTCACAACTACAGATTTCAGGAAGTTGTCAGGGGTCACACCAGCTTCAGGTGTTTGAGCAATCCAAGAAGGTATCGTCACACAGTAACTCCAGCCTGTTTGAGGGTTATGTGGCCATATGGTGTTCCTTCCCTCCTGCATGCAATCCATAAGTATGAGCCCATAACAAGCATTAGCAAATGAATATTTCCACATCATCGTGTTGGTGTGCCCTCGTCTTTCCTAAGAAACCTGGTCTCAAAATAATTATGCTCTCTTGATGCAACTTCCTCAGCTGTCTATGCATTACAATTTTGTTAATCAGACATGTGATCTACTTGGTGTTGCAAAGCAGTTTATTAACCCTCATGTACTTCCGTACTAAGTTATTATTCAGTTTGTTGTGTAGGATCACTTCAGGTGAAAGTACATTAAAGACGTCGCCAATCGAACCAAGTATAGAGCATGATCACCAACACAAAATAGGCAGGTATAAAAGATCAATTTAATCACACATCTGGAATAATAACGAAAGAATAAAATCGTCAACCAGCCTACACCTGCACATGAAAACAATTAACCTACTTACGCAACCAAATACAGCAGTCAACCATACAAACACTAGGCGAATCTACAGCTCTTTCAGTCTGATGAACTCCACAAAACCAACCTACGCTACCAATGAGCACGCAGCACATACAATTATACAACCAAGCAATCTAGCCATCATTTGACGATGAAATGCGATAGATGCCTCCAAACCCAATCCCAGCAAAGTATTACCTGAAAAACAAACACTACACCTTGCAAGAGAAACACGAAAAATTCAAAACCCTAATCGAGGGCAAGCTCCCAACCACTGAATCAGCTACCACACACAACGTGGCACTCTAATCCGCAAATTCCAATGCAGATCCCAACCCACACATTAAATACGTTGTCTTATGTAATTAGCAGTAATTTTAAGCACTACGAATATGCAACGAAATCCAGCTCGAAATTACTTGCCCACTCGAGCGATCGAGAGAACAAGTGCAACAGATCCACCGACACCTCGCGGAATTGACCAAAGCAGCCCCAAATCTAGCGCCGGTAATCGCCACACCGCAGGATCGCGGGTTCCCAGCGCCAACCAGCCGGAACAGCATCTACCTCGAGACGGATCGAAACGAGCGGAGCGATTGCAGGGGGGTCGCGCTTACCCATCTCTTCGGGGGCGGGCTCCAGTCCATGCCGAGTGGCAGCGGCGAGGTGCCGTCGTGGCGGTGCTTCGGGGGACTGTGGGTCTTCTTCCTCGCCGCCGCCGACGTCGCCATCGCCGTCGTCACGGCCGCCGCCTCCGAGGAGGGGGTGAGGTGGGGTGGGGATCGAGGCGAGTGGGGTGGAGTGGGAGGGGAGGAATCGGTGCGGCGGGGTGGAGTCTCCCGAGGCGAGGCGTCGACGATTCCTAGAGGTAAGAGGGGGTGAGCTGAGGCAGACGCGGACGCTCCCGCGGTCGCATCTAACTGTCAACGCCAGCGTCCGCCCTCCCCTTCCCTTCCACCCTCCTTTTGCTGTGGCGTTGGTGGTGGGAGCTGGGCCGGCCAGCAGCTTGGTTCGGTTCGGTTCGACCTGGTTCCTCGGCCCCCGAGTTTTGGAGTCGGTCAAGTATTTTTTGCGGTCCAGAAAATATACTACGGTAGTCCATATAACACACTTCTATATTATCTATAAATAAAATTAAAAATAACGTATATAATGTGTTATATATATAATTATTTATAATAGATTCATATAATTAATATATTATCTATATAATTATCTATATAATGGTATAGGCAATAAAAAGTTATCTATAAGATTGTCCGTTAAATAGTAGATGGTATCTTTCTCTCTTTTCATTCTCTCTCTTTTGTACCATCCAAAATTCTATGTATGCCAAAATTCGATATGGCATATGTTTACAGATCTCCGTGTCAAGGGAACTTCCACAACGTCCGCCTCGCGGCTCTAACAGGGCATGTTTCATTGCCTAGCTTTACTTGGTGAGCAAGAGCCGAGAGCACGATTGTCACTGTAAATGTGAACAGTACTTGTATTGCAAGAGGCCAACAGACCAATATATACATCCATACAAAGTGCAAATAAGCCCCTAGGTTATACACATATCTAACACCCCCCCTCAAACTCATGGTGGGTCAACAACACTGAGTTTGGAAATGTAAAACCGATGCTGAGCAACCGTCTGCGCCTTGGTGAAGAAATCTGCTAACTGAAGCTCCGAGGGCACATACTGAAGAGCAATAACTTTGTCTTGCACCTGTGTGCGCATGTATGAAGCAGCTACTCCAATGTGCTTAGTGAGCTCATGCTTCACAGGATCTCGAGCAATGCTGATCGCGCCAGTACTATCTGATAAGAGAGGAGTCGGTGCAGGAGTGGAAACACCAAAATCCTCAAGTAGCCACCGAAGCCATGTGATCTCAGCTGTCAATGACGTCATGGCTCTCAACTCAGCCTCAGCACTCGAGCGGGAAACAGCAGTCTGTTTCTTGGTCTTCCAGGCAATCAAGGAGGAACCAAGAAAAACGCAATAGGCAGAAAGAGATCGGCGATCAGAAGGATCACTAGCCCAGGTTGCATCAGAGTATGCCTGAAGATGCAATGAACTAGAGCGAGGAAAGAAAAGACGACGAGTGATGGTCCCACGAAGATATCGCAGAACACGAAGAAGGTGACTATAATGGAGTTGAGTAGGAGCAGAGACGAACTGACTTAAGATGTGAACTGCATGAGAGATGTCAGGACGAGTGATGGCAAGATATACAAGACTCCCAACAAGATGGCGGTAGCGAGTGGGATCCTCAAGAGGCTCGCCATCGGTAGGTCGAAGACGAGCACCAAGCTCCATAGGAGTATCCACTGTACGCTGATCAGTAAGACAAGCGCGAGTTAAGGATATCCTGAATGTAACGCTCCTGGGAGAGATAGTAGCCCTCGGAGGTAGCAGTAACCTCAATACCAAGAAAGTAATGAAGAGGACCCAGATCAGACATCAAGAACTGCTCACGGAGACGCTCCTTCACAAAAGCAATGTAGTGAGAGTCATCACCAGTAATGATCATATCATCAACATATAGAAGGAGAAGCGTCCGACCCCGAGAAGAGGTGTGAACAAAAAGAGCAGGGGCATGATTACCGGCAGAGAAACCAGCGGCAGTGACAACAGATGAGAACCGGGTAAACCAAGCACGAGGAGCTTGCTTTAACCCATAGAGAGAGCGACGAAGGCGACAGACCATACCATCAGGGACAGAATACCTAGGGGGCGGCCGCATGTAGACCTCCTCACGTAGCTCGCCATTGAGAAAGGCATTCTTGACATCTAACTGAGAGATGGACCACTGTCGAACGGAGGCAACAACAAGAAGAGTGCGAACGGTAGTCATGTGAGCAACAGGAGCAAAGGTCTCATCATAGTCACGACCATGCTCCTGCTGAAAACCACGTGCCACAAGACGGGCCTTGTAGCGCTCAAGGGAACCATCTGAGCGAGTCTTGATCTTGTATACCCACTTGCACGTGATGGGAGTGACATGTGCAGGTAAAGGTACAAGATCCCAAGTGCCGGTACGCTCCAAAGCAGCAAGCTCCTCAGACATCGCAAGTTTCCACTCAGGATGAGCAACAGCCTCACGATAAGTCAGAGGCTCAGAAGAGGCAATGGCCGCAAAACCATAGCGCTCAGGCTGCCTAACAGTGTGGCGATCATGAAGGTCGTATCTGGGAGCAGGATCTAACAAGGATGTAGAAGAGGAACTGGGAACAGGGCCCAGCAAGGAGGGAGTGTCAACTGAAGAAGGAGGTCGAGGCCGACGAGAGTAGTGCAAGGGAAAAGGTGAAATCTCAACAAAAGAGTGGGAATAGTGCTCCGACGTAGGTGGAGAAGGATCAGGCGAAGACGAGGCCGAAGGAGGTGGAGGTGGACGAGGCAAAGTATTAGTGGAAGCAGGTGGAGAATGGGGAAAAGTCAGAAAGGAAACTGACTCAGCAAGTGAATCAGATCTGACTGGGGGAGAACAAGGATAGTAAGGGCGAGACTCGTCGAAAGTGACATCCCGGGAAATCCTCATCCGACGTGCCACAGGGTCATAGCAGCGATAACCCTTATGCTCAAGACTATAGCCAAGAAAAACACACTCAACTAACTGAGCAGTCAGCTTAGTGCGCTCACGAGGTGGGAGGAGAACAAAGCAGACACAACCAAAACAGCGAAGGTGACCATACTCTGGGGCTCGACCAAGAAGACACTCAACAGGAGTGGATCCCTGAAGGGCAGTGGAAGGCTGCATGTTGATAAGGAAAGCTGCAGTGGAGACAGCCTCAGCCCAAAAATGAGGGGGGACAGAGGAGGCAAGCATGAGGGCTCGAGCAGTCTCAAGTAAGTGACGATGCTTACGCTCAGAGACACCATTCTGAGCATGAGCACTAGGACAGGAATACTGAGGAAGAGTACCCTGTTCAGCGAGAAAAGAGCAGAAGGCTGTAGAGAGATACTCGCCAGCAGAGTCAGCACGAAACACACGAATAGTCAAATCGAACTGAGTGCGAATCATAGTGGCGAAGCGCTGATAAATAGAGAGAACCTGACTGCGAGAGGACATAAAATAGAGCCAAGTATAGCAAGAATAATCATCAATAAAGATCACATAGTAGCGATGACTCCCTTTCGAAACGAAGGGGGCAGGACCCAAAACATTAGAGTGTACAAGGTCAAAAGGACGAGCAGAAGTAGAGTCACTAGAGGGATAGGGGAGCTGCAGCTGTTTGCCAAGCTTGCAACCCATACAATGTAAAGAAGTATCCCCAGAAACAGACCCAAGAACACCACGACCAACAAGTGACGAAAGACGTGAACCACAAAGATGACCGAGACGATGGTGCCACTGAGCGAAGGAGGTAGTGGACGCTGCAAGCCCAGAGGGAGTGGTCGTAGCTGACTGGCTGGTGGAGATAGCAGAGGGCAGATGAAGCCAGTCGAGCTCCCAGAGACGCTGCGAATCACGGCGGCGAGGGCCAGTACCAAGCAGAGTCCCCGTGCGACGATCCTGAACGGAACAAGAGTCAGACTCAAGAATAACACGACAGTCATGATCAGTGATCTGACCAGCCGACATAAGCTGCAAAGTAAGCTGAGGAACGTGAGAAACTGCAGGAACATGAAAGGAGGAGGTAGACAACGTGCCTCGACCGACAACAGGCAGAGGGGTAACATCTGCAGTCTGAACAGTAGAAGGAACTGTGGGCCGTATAGAGGTGAGATGATTGGAATCTGGTGTCATGTGAAAAGAAGCACCAGAGTCTAAGATCCACGGAGATAGAGTACCTGATGAGGGAGGAGGCGGAGGCGTGGAAGACTGCTGAGAAGCAAGAGCCAGACGAGCTGAACCCGTAGAGTCTGAGGATGAGCCGACACCAAGGCGCTGGAGAAGCGAGAGCAACTGCTGTGTGGCATCACTGGTGGAGCCCTGGCGAGAGGAGGAACTGCCAGAGCCCTTCGGGGGACGTCCACCCCGACGACTCTGGTCCTTCCTTCTCTTGTAGCAGTCCTGGTACCTGTGACCATCACGCTGGCAGTAGGTGCAGTGAAGGCCTGTAGTAGAAGCAGCAGCTACAGGGGCGCTGGGAGCTGGAGAAGAGAGCTCGGCCGGTGCTGAAGAAGCAGGCGCAGAGGCAGACAAGACTGACTGCATCTGAGCTGTACCACGAAGACGAGTCTCTTCAGCACGCACAGCTGTGGGAGCCTCCACTAGGCTCGGGCGCGGGTGGCGAGTCAGGAGCTGAGCCCGCACAGTCTCGAACTCAGGTCGGAGACGCGTCAGAAAGTCGTAGAGACGGTGAGTCTCCTGATGAGCACGGAGTCGCACATAGCAGGGACAGGTCCGGCAAACATCCGGCCCCAGAGAGTCAAGCTGACGCCACACCTCTGACATCTGCTGGTAGAAGTCGTCGACAGTGGCATCGAGCTGCTGAAGGGAGTGCGCCCGGTGCACGACTGAGAAATACATAGCATCACTCATCGGCTGATAGTGAGATCGGAGACGCTCCCACATAAGCTGTGTCGTTGGCAGCTCCGCCACATCCATAGAGATAGCCACAGTCATGCTACCTACCAGGATGGCAGTAGCACGAGCCTCATCCGTCTGCCATAGCTCATAGGTGTGCCCTAGGTGTGCAGGGCAGACTGATAGAGCTCCAAGGCCTCCTCCAACGCCGCATTAGCCTCGTCCCAAGCCGCCTGATCCGCATCAGCAGGGAGAGAGGCTGGATGGGCGGTATAGGATGAGGCGGGCAGGGATTCTCACCAGTGAGATGACCCCACAGACGCTGACTGTTGAGGAGAATCCGCAGGTGCACCGCCCACTCCCGGAAATTCGTACCATCAAAACGAATAGCGGGGAGTGGGATGGCAAAAGAACCACTAGTGGAAGTCATTTTTTTTCTTTTTTTGTTCCTTTTTTCTCTCTCTTTTTCTTTTTTTCTTTTTTTTTTGCAAACTGAAAATGCACTATTTAACCCACTCACTCACAGCAGCGGGCGACAAAACAGGCGGGCGGGTCGGGCGGGCGTCCCACGGTCGGAGGCTGCAGCCCCGAGCGGCTGGCGGCGGCCCCGGGCGGCGGCTGGCGGCGGCCTCGGGCGAGAACAGCGGGCGGCGGCCCCGGGCAGCGGCGGCGAGCGGCGGCCCCAGATGATGACGACGGTTCCAGGCGGCGGCGACTGGTGGTGGCTGCTCTGGATGGCCGGATCCGGCGGCGGCCACAAGAGCGGCAGCGGCGGCGGGATCCGGCGGCAACTGGATCTAGGAGAGGCGGCCGGAGGCGAGGTGGCGCGGGCCAGATCCGGGGCGGCGCCGAGACGACGAAGAGAAGCCGGGAGCAGAGGCCGGCGCGGGGCGACGAGGCCGGATCGGGCGGCCGGACTCAAAGAAGTGGAGCAGCGACGCTGCGCGGGAGAAAAAGGCAGAAAGCAGGAAAGGGAGAGAGTGTTCCGGCTGGCGGCGGCCAGGCCAGAAACCCTAACCCTAGCCTTGCTCTGATACCATGTAAATGTGAACAGTACTTGTATTGCAAGAGGCCAACAGGCCAATATATACATCCATACAAAGTGCAAATAAGCCCCTAGGTTATACACATATCTAACAGTCACTACCGGATACTAGATAGGGTTATTTTCGTATTTGACATGATCAAGAGCATGAGATTGTGACTCAAGGATCATGATTCTAAGATTATCAAAGCCGGACCAATATGTAATATGGTTCTACCTGATATAGATCCAATACAGAGTGAGATCTTAACAACCTCGTTCAATATGTAATGTAATTGTAGTTTGATTGGTAAACTGTCAGTTTCTTTTAGACCAGGATTCCTGCAACCAGTTTGCCTGGGATTATTTGCTAGTACAAGTTCTCTAACATAACATGAAAATTGATCCCGGTTAATCGACATCACTACCAATACCAATCACTTGCATTGTGTTAAGAATTTGCAAATGTGTAAGCACGCTGTTTGAAAGAACCAGCTGTTCTTAACACAGCGCCTGTAGCATAATGCACTCGGTAACATACGTATTTCTCAAGTAACCAGTAGCGTGCAGTCCTTTACATTCACATACCAATTGCCACGTACCTTTGCTCTTCCCTACTCTTCGAAACAGAAGATACCCTTTGAACATCCAAGGCGTCGACTAGCCAATAAGAGTTTGGTTAGTTTCAAAAAAAAAAAGAGTTTGGTTCTTTATGGTGACTACGCTGACTTCTGCTACATACAGTAAAGTTAATCGCTCAAAAAGTTCACCAAATTGGCATGCAGGGCCATCAGCGTATGTTGGCAAGCATATTAACCAGGTACATTCCTCTTACATCCATATCAATCAGCATTTCATCGGTCATGGACAGCGCCGAAGTGCACAATGCATGCAACACTGAAGTCTTGCCATAGATAGAACACGTAAAAATACAATGTAAACAAATGTTTCTTCTACGGTAAATATAACATCAACTTTGATAGTACAAGGTTACTTCAGAGTACACACACAACACAGATGTACTGCTGTGAGACCAGAAACTGCAAGCATCAAAGCATCAGAAATGGCTGAAGAACTCTAGGCGGTAGTCTAGTCCATCCTGCCCTTAAGCACTCGCTCTTGTACTTCTGTTGGTGTCCTGCAAACCCAAGGAACAAGACGTCAAGTAAGTAGATTGATACTCGAGCAAATGAAGTGGTGAAATGACTAAACATGAATGTGACAGAACTTCGAGCTTCCTATTATACTTGATTTGGCAAAACCATATGATGTTATTCAAAAATTGCACCTTATCTAGGGAATAGATTATATATTTCTTATTCTCTTCTATTGTTTTCTATCAATTTCTTTACAGTCATGGCACATAACACTAAAGAGACAAGTGTATATGACTTGATTCAAAAGCTGATAACAGAAGGCAAATAAATCCATTCATCCAGTATTTGAGTGCAGCGAACTTACACAAGCAGAACATAGCCTCCCCACCCACTAAGGCAATCACGATCAACTGATGACAACAGAGCCTGTGATATAGTCTCGAAGAGTTCTTCAGGTTCCTTTGTCATTTAAAATAAGATGGTGTCATGCGACTTGTATCATTCAAAATAATAGTAGAAAAGCTACAGCCTACAGGACAAAGCAATGAAGCTGTATAAAATGCGGCAGACCCAAAACAGAAATGCAAATTTGATGTCTCCCATGATTTCATCTAGCAAAATCAAGTTAATAAGGCATGTTACACTGGCTAAAATTGGCCACAAAACACATACCATGTTTGGCTTGTACATGGATTCACAAGCACCATAGAGAGACTCTGATGCTGTTCCTGAGACAACAAAATCTTTAGCCAGTTCCCTGCATAGGAATAAATATCCTTGATCAGCTGATTCAGCTCACAAAAAGATGAGAGACAAAGGCATAATGACTAATGAGACCTACAAGGCATAGCAGGCATAGATACCCAGACAAAATCATAAAATAAGTACCATATTATGAAATGAAGTATCAAGGTTTCGCTTCAGTATATGATGAAATGAAAAAAGAAAGAAAAGAAAAACAGATTATCAAATTTGGAAATCAAACAAAAAAAAACTCAAGCACATCTCTGGTCTGAGGAAAGTTTCCAATGCTCAGCATGCACGCATTTGTGTGGGACAAAAGATTGTGTGCAATGTGTTTGAGTGTGTCGGGATGGGGGATCAAATGAACAACAATGGGAACCTGGATTATTAGTATGGAGCGATTTGTTAATGATTTTTTTTAAAAAAATACATGCACATTTGCTAAATTTGACAGACACATAAATAAATCTAAAAAGTTGCAAAGGAAACTTTTCCCTACACCCTGAAAGTGGAATCTGTCCTAGATGAACAATAAAAACTAAAACAGCCATAGTACTCAGTGGAGTAAGTGGTAGCACATGAGAAGTACATAACCAACCACTCAATCAGATGTGCATGAGATACACCCAAAAGGAAACTATTTGTGGAAAAAACAAAAGCACAAATGAAGTTGATACCTACTTTGCACCAATGCAGTCCATGGTACAAATAAATGGCTGATTGTCATCTCCAAGTCCAGCAATAACGGGCTGGCAGAAGTATGGCCCAAATCTGAAATTTCCATGTAGCACGAGAAGTTAGATAAACCTTCTCCCCAATCCAGCCATACAAAATGTTAGATAAACCTTCTCCCCAATCCAGCCATACAAAATGAAGAAACATGTTTTAACATACATAAGCCATAGGTCAATGTTAGTACACAAAGGCTCATTACTGCATAGCTAAAAGGCTGAAAGAATTGTGCTTAGCAATCAGAAATTTTGGTCCATATCTAATTTTAATTTAGAAGTTATCAATGAGCTTTATTGATGTAAGTTCAGCTGACTTCTTACTTCCGGATACTCACCCTAGATGTGAAAAGTACAGATTTTAAAGCACTATGATTAGTAGTGGAGTAACGGGTGGATTTGAGCCCACTGATGTGCTTTAAAATTTGTGCTTTCACTGCCTGGAGAAGCAACATTAGATAACAACATAAGCCCATAAAGTGCATCGGAATTACTCCTTTAGTTGGGGTTGGGGGGATCTAACAGGTAAAGCATTTGCAAATCCACATGTAGCTCGTACTTACTCCCCAAAAAATTATCATGGCATAAGATATTGAGCACATTTGAACAATTAACGAGGCAGTAACCCTGCCTAAAGATTAATGTGTGCTTATATCTGGCTCTAAATGAACCAATCAAGATTCAAGGCAATGGCAACAACTTTGCTGTTATGGTTCTTACTTCTTAGGATGACCATTTAGCACAAATTGTGAAATACGATTATAGATGTTGTAAATGTTTAACTATAATTTGTATGGTCATAATACTCCCATCTGCTCCAAAAAGCATTGCATAAATCTACATTGAAACATCAAACTAGCTGCCTGCCTCCACTAACTCTACCTTCGTACAATGAAGCTCTTATGCAACATCAGATGAATACCTTGTTATGCCCTATATAACACTAAACAGTTAACATATACAAATTTTGCCTCTGTTTGCACAATACCACATCACGATTGACGTTCAAATTCGTACACACATCATCCCGCTTGCTCTACTTCGTATACTATACAATTCAACTCGGGCTGTGCTGGAAAAATCCTTACCTCTTCTCGTAGAGGAGAGCGGAGACGAGGCTGGCGAAGGTCTGGGGTTTCATGTCCCTCTCCTCCCGCAGCTGATACAGCTTGTGCCTAAACACCAGGCGCTGGTACCTACACATCGATTTAACCCCTAAGCCGCCAAAATAAGATGTGACCAAACAGAAAAAACGCAAAAGGGGATCTGCTGCAACTCACAGCGTCTGGGCGTCGGTGGCGAGGCCGGAGAGGCCGATGTAGAGCTTGTCGTGGATCTTGAACACCCTCTGGAAGTCGGTCGCGACGGTCTGCAGCTGCACGCCCAGCCGCCGATCGCTGGCGATAGCGAAGCAGTTCTTCCCCACCATCGCCACCACGGCGGCGCCATTGTACTCGAAGATCTGCGAGCGCGCGGGCCAAACCATCAGAAAATTGAGATCTGAGGCGAAGGGAAGGTTTGGGGTGCGGGGTTTCGGGAGACTCACCGACATGGCCGGAGCTGCGAGTTTGCAGAGGAGGTCGAGGCGGAGGCGGAGGCCGAGGCGTCAAGGTCGATGGGAAGCAGGGAAAGGGGGGAATAGCTCCGGGGGTGGGCTTATGCAGCTTAGTTCGGCTTCTTGCCGAGCAAGAAGGTCCAGCGACGTCGGAGCCGTCCAACCTCTCCAAGTCCGTTATTGTCATTCGTAAATAATCAAAATTTTAAAACTATAAAACAAAAGTCAAAATTACAGTCTAAAAAACTCACCTAATATTCATAATGACATTGTTCACTTATTGACACATACATATACATATGCATAGCAAAGTTGCATGATGCTACTATGCAAGACTCCCGCCATGGTTGATTACTGCGGTAGGTTATATGTCATAGTGAACCTATTATTACTATGGTATCATAGCGCAACAAGTGATATGTCTTAACTGTGCTTCTACTTTTCTCTCTTAATGAAATGACACGCAGCTCTCCTGCGTCGTTCGAGAAAAAAAATCACGATCCACATAGGCCCAAAAATGTAAGTTATGATGGGAAGAGGCTAAATATGCTAAAACGCGTGCATAGAGGGCTAGAGATATACCAAAAACTCGTAAAATGGTGGTCGTGTAGCCCTATATATGAAAAGAATAACAAGACGATGATGTGTGGATGGGGTTATCCAAACGAGTGGCCCGGCACGAGCCCAACGCGGCTCAGATCCATTAGGCACAGCCTATTTAGCCCCGTCAATCTAAATGGGCCGGTTATATTGGCCCATGGGCCTAGGGTGCGGCCTAGCTTATCCTAATGGGACAAATAGGCATGGCTAGCCTATTTCAACCTAAAAAATTTTAAAAATAAGGAAAATCCAAGAAAATATTTAGAATTAAAAAATACAAAATAAAAATATTTATACTTATAAAATCAACTATATAGAATTTAGAAACTATAAAAAAATTATATAAAAATTAAAAAATAAATGGACCTAACAGACCGTGCGTATCGAGCCAGCGTATTGGGCCGGAGCGACCTGAGCACAATCCAACGCTTTGTGCCGACCCGGCCCGACACATGGCCACCTCATTGTGAATGGCTATCTAGTCTACACATACTCATCAAAGCTCCCTTAACAAGATGGCAGATTGAAATGATTAAAGTTTTGTCGCAAAACAGAAGGAATATTTTAAAAGATAACTGTTTCACATTAAGGAAGTCGCGGAAAGATCTCAAGCCATGATCTGAACAGCATGCGAGAACATGGGTTAAATTAGCCTGATCATCTGTTTAAGTCATCAAGGTAGCAATGGTTCATTTCTTTTAAGTTTATGATTTAGCTTTCTATAGTAATTAATTTCAAACAGAACATCTTTTTAAGATAGAGACTATAAATTAATTGTGATAGATATTGTTCCGACTTCATCTATATCGGCTAAAATCATACGCGAATATCGCTCTATACTCGCTCACACGAACAACCATAATTAAAAAATATAAACCAAAAACCATAGCCTCAAAAAATACACCCAGAACCTTAAAACTTAGGAGAACATAGCTCAAAACCCATAGTAGAATCTTATATTTGAAAAAGGGAAATGCTAGCGTTCGAACGTTTAACCCGGGCGCTAGCTCCGGACACTCGGTTGTAATATTTTTCACCTATGTTTGCAACATTTTTTGAGCATATTTTTGTTGCAACATTTTTTTATTTTGTGTATACAGCATCGACTTTTGTATCACATATTTTTGTTTCACACGGTGATTAAAATTGTTATATATATTATCTAAGAATGGTATATCGAAGCGTACGATCAAATACTCATATCTTTTTTTTTTGTTGCATACATAATCGATAAATATTACAGACATGACAAGAAATATTACGAATAAAAATACTCACACCATCCTTTATTTTTTATAAATATAGATAAAAATATTATAATCGATCATCTAAAACATAGCGTCCAGATCGGTGTCCGCGGCTAGCATTACCTTTTCAAAGAATAACACGTTGGTCATACAACCTGAACCGCTGGCAGCCTGGCTCATCCGGAGTAGTCGAAAAGTCGTACGAGTCCACGACGCGGGCGCCACGCGCCAACCCCACACGCAGCCTCACACGGACCTCCCCCACAAGCGGCATAACGGCCAAACCGCGTGGTCGCATCCCCAAAATCGAATCGAACTCCCCTATACAAATCCCTAATTCCACCCTCGTCTCGCCTCCATCCTCCAATTCCCCAACCCGATCTGCCTCCCAATCTCCCCCGAAACCCTAGCCGAATCTCAGATCGGACCGATCCCTAGCGAGCTCGCGGCGGCGATGGGCAACCCGGAGAAGCTGATGAACCAGATCTTCGACCTCAAGTTCACATCCAAGTCGCTGCAGCGGCAGGCGCGCAAGTGCGAGAAGGAGGAGAAGGAGCAGAAGCTCAAGGTGAAGAAGGCGATCGAGAAGGGCAACATGGACGGCGCGCGCATCTACGCCGAGAACGCCATCCGCAAGCGCACCGAGCACATGAACTACCTCCGCCTCGCCTCCCGCCTCGACGCCGTCGTCGCGCGCCTCGACACCCAGGCCAAGATGCAGGTCATCGGGAAGTCCATGCAGAACATCACCAAATCGCTCGACTCGGCGCTCGCCACCGGCAACCTGCAGAAGATGTCCGAGACCATGGACCAGTTCGAGCGCCAGTTCGTCAACATGGAGGTCCAGGCCGAGTTCATGGAGGGCGCCATGGCGGGATCCACCTCGCTCTCCACGCCCGAGACCGAGGTCAACAGCCTCATGCAGCAGGTCGCCGACGACTACGGCCTCGAGGTCTCTGTTGGGTTGCCGCAGGCAGCGGCACACGCCATCCCCGCTGCCAAGGACAAGGAGAAGGTCGACGAGGACGACCTGTCCCGCCGCCTTGCCGAGCTCAAGGCTCGCGGCTGAGGGATTTCAGTTCAGGTGATAATAGATGGCCTAGCCCTTGCCCATACAAGAATATACTTACCTGCTGTTGCACCGTTCGAATATTGTTGGCCTTTTACTATTAAAATTGTGTTGGATAATGTTATAGCAAGTCTGATGGGGAACGCCATGGTGGTTAGGTTGTAATGGTGTATATCTACAAAACAAAGCTGTTTTGTGAGTCTTGGGTTATACTTTTTGGCGGACAAGTCTATCAAACAATGGGTACCTTTAGTCAAGTTTTACACCCAAAATAATTAACAATTTAAAATTTGTCATACGACTCACACCTGACATGTTACCCCTACCAACTGTAAGAGCTAAGGTTAGAGAATATTGTAAACGCTTGCCACAACTTGGATGAAAAATGTCAATGATCCATAATATTATCGTTGAACTTGACGATGCTGTCATGGAAATTTCTGTAAATAGCAGTCTGGAAAAGCATCACTCATGTGAAAAAAGTATATATTGTGTTTGACTGATAATTTGTGAGGTTTGAAGTTTAGGTTGTGATATAACCATATGGTGGCTGCCAGGATCCTGAGGATGCGGTGTAATTAGAATTATGCTGTATGCTCATAGTGGTATTCAATAAGTTCTGTTGGAAAGCCATGTTTGTCCTAAGAAACTTTATTGTAGGAACTACTACTGTATTGTTCATGACTGCTAGCTAGCTGTTCCATAGTTTGCTTGTGCCATCTGAAAGTATGGATGGCAAATACTAGGGATAATTTGATGCATGAAAAATGCTCACCATCCTCCAATGTGAAGTCTGTCTATTCATTTGTGGATACTATTTTTTTGCTTGCTGAAACATAAAACATATTCTGTCATACTGTGAATCATATGCATGTATTTGCCCTTTCTGAAGCATATGCCTGTCTAGATCTGAGGTAACATTATTGAAGATAAAAATTTTGGTTAAGCTCTTTATGTTGGCCAGTAGATGGAATTTTTTTTGGTGTTTTATGTTTGATCTTTTTTTGGGTCATGCAGGGAGTTAGAGTCTTAGAAATTGTCAGTTAGTCCATAATTCACACATGTAGTTTGCTTTATCCTACATGTATGTATGCTTACTCAATGAATATTTGAAGCGAAATGTTGGCATATTGACAACAGAGAGCTGGCATGTGTATTAAACTAATATCATTGTGAATCTGAGAGCAATCATGTGAAAGAGATTTGGTTTCCTTAGGCGGTAAGAAGTCAGTGTTTAAGATGTAAAATTAAGGCCAGTAGTATGAAGTAACTTCTACAGTAAATTGATTCAATTTGTTTGCATGTTAACAAAAGTAGCATATCCTCTCTGCAGTATATACCATAAAGTAACATGCTTCATGATGTACCTTGATAATTCTGTTATGTTGTGCTCCTCAATGATGAAATCATTTTTCCATTTTGTTTGTGAATATGCATTCATCGCGTGACCGTGATTTGGATTGAAGGGACTATCTTTTCTTACAGCCAGCTACACAACTTGTATATCTATAGCGTCCTTTGCAGAGAACCCCTATATCAGATCAGGGAATTTTTTAGAAATGAGAAATGCTTGCTCATATTTTGTTGTCAACCTTTCCTCTTTCAAGTAAAACATCAGTTTGTCAATCACCTGTATGAGTTCGAAGACTGCATTTTCTGATGATTTTATCTCCAGGATTTTAGATTTTTAAACTTATATTTGATTGCACGCACTGATAAGATCCAACACCTGGGATGGATGTTAGTGAAATAATGTTGCTCTTATCGTGAAACTAATCATGTGTACAGAGACTTAATTGAAGGAAAGGGTATGATGACTGCTGCCTTGCTGAGATATTTTTCTCTGTGATGCAGTGTTTCAAATTCCTGCAACTAATACTATTAACACTGGTCTGTCTATGCCCTACAATGGTCACAAAATTTTACTGTTAGCTAAATAAGCAAGTGAGGGCTAAGTATCCGCATTATTTGTGATATGACTGTTAGTAGCATAACACAAATTTAAATTCGATAAAAATGTAGTTAGTAAACAACGCATAGAACAGTGTTTTTATAATTCGACATGGTTTCTTTTCATGCTTTGATTCATTGAACTTCCTTCTGTAAACTAACGTCCATTGTTGCTCTTTCACAGGTATATGATTCATGCAATGTTCTCTGTCTTAAGCTGCTATTAGCCGCTGTCACGTGGAGGGCTACTCTTATCTGACAGATTCGTAAATACTGTTGTGCTAAGTGCGTGTGTTGGGATGGCCATGTGGGATCTGTGGACTTAAATTGAAACTTGCTGTGTGATATATTGTATAAATCCATAATGTGTGGCCATGCGAACACCTCTGTGTTGCTATCTTGAGAGGCCGTCACTTGTTGGAACAGAAATGCTGAAGTTGTCAATGCTTTGCATCAGTTTGTCTTTCCTCGCTATCAATGCTTTGCATCAATACGTCTTTCCGTGAGTTCCCTTGCATTCGGATCATGACATTCTGCAGGTGTCCCATTATTTGTTTGTGGGGGAACGGTGCCTTAGGCTATCCAGTGTTGCTGGTGCCAATTTTTTTTTATCTCACTGTCGTATCATAGGGCCTGTTCTTTTCCTCGAAGTCGGCGGCTTTTGGCTTTTGCTACAGTACCTAACTTTCAAACGGAGTATTTTCTCAAGACGGAGTCTACAGGTTAAACGATCTACACATTAGATCTACACATTAAAAGCCCAACATCTGTACTAACCAAAATCGCAAGTGAGTACCTGTCTCTCCGTAATCTGTACTGTAAACAGTCAAAATTTAAAAATTTCAGCCAAAAGCCATAATCCGCAGCCGAAAAGAACAGACCCATAAAGGTTTTTAGCTGCAGCGATTAGCACCTCCTTTTCTCTTTAAATAGAACCCACAACTAAATAAAATATCATATATTTTCTTTTTATCACATTTTCTTTCTCCCTCTTATTTCACTTGCAAGTATATCTGTGCCTTTTTTTAGCTACTTCCATAGATGCCAGCACTTGGGTTCGTAGCATCGCGCCTGCAGCGGCTAGCACGGGTTTAGTCAAACGCTGTGGATGGCCATACCTGATAAACCAATGTCCGGTACTCTAGTCATCGCTCCTGTCAGCTCCTCTAGCCTCTCCGTGCTAAGGGCATGTAAAAAGTAACTGCTTATAGAAGTATCAATATAGTTTTTTTCTTCACAAATAGCCTCTTTCCTAAGTTCGAAAGACACGGAAGATTATATCTGCTACATGTCATAGCCTCTTAGTTAGGCAAGTAGGGGCACCCACGGCAGCGCGCGCAAGCACAAAAGCAGCTGGCGCTGCTGAAGTTCGTTGGCTCAGCAGTAGCTCTGCCGAGCTGCCCTACCCTGGTAGGTGGGGTGGGTAGGCAACTAGGCGGCCGCAACACGAAGCGGCGCACTCGGCAGTGATTCCACTGGCTTTCGGCTGGGTTGGCGCTGCCCCGCGAGCTCTTGCGCGCCTGCGTGGGCCTGTGGATCAACAATGCCTCTCCCGGGCGCATAAAATGGCTAACATCCCTCTTCACTATCTCATCCGAAGTTATGTAGTTGAGTATCTTCCCTGTTGAGCAAAAGAGAGCCGAGGGAGAGGGAAGAAAGAGAGTAGAAAAGAGTTTGAGTTAGTTTTTTAAGGTGGTTTCACTATGATTTATAGGGATTTTCCTATTCAAATTGTTGGGGTTCCAATAAAGACCTTCACCAATAGGTATGTTCCATTCGCCTGCGAGAAATGCACTTAATATGTCATTAACATTTCATTATCTTAACAATGGTTTGGTTGAATAGAATATGCTCTATAACCATATTTAGATGACATATGTATTTAGCGATATTTTGCGATTGTCTATGTTAGTGATATATTAGTGCAGATAATAATGGTTCTTCGTTAATAACCGACCTTTCTTTTACTGTTATGTGTACCCTGTTATTATTTGTACACTGTTTTTATACTTTATTTGTAATGTTAGTGATGTATTATGTGTGCATTGTTGTTATTTATCACTTATTTATAATAACGATAAGAAAGGTCATGTTGTTATTTGTACACTTATTATCGTTGTTTGCAAATTTGGCGCGCGCGCGCACACACATATATATATTTGTGTGTGTGTGTGTATTAATTTTGTGTCCTTGTCAATAAGTAGAAAATATCTGTGAACTTTGTACTTTTAGTACATGGTCATAGGCATAATTGGTAGCTCAGCTATGTACATATAGATGATTATTTTGTATTATATTTAATTGTATTTAGCATCATCTAAAATAAGTGCATTTTATCTGTATTGGTGGTAGGTATCTGCTGTCGAATATGGAGCACTTATTTATATTCTACGGGGAGGGAGTCATATAGGACAGACCATCAAAATTATGAAAGAATCATAATCCAGGCTTTGGAGCTCAAGGAGATGGGTCTCCCTGAGCTCAGGAGATGCATGCGGAGCGCGCTTGATAGGGAGGTTGGCAGGAAGAAGCTCGTCATTGATAAAATATTTGAATTTATTTGAATTTGGTGGGTTATTTTCACGTGTAGACTTCGACGATTCAGAAAGATTCTTCGACGAAGATTCACACCCAATTGAAGAGCAAGGCAAGTCACACTCCTTGATCATGTTGATCCCAAATTTCAAAATAAAACTATATTGTTTTAAATTATTCTGCATGCATATTTTTATTCAACGTATTTCAATTCAATTTTAAATATAGTTAATGCTTACCTGTTAAATTCCTCCATTGATATTGAATTCCTTACCTTGTCACCCTAGATCAAACTCTAGCTAGTGCACTAGTGTTGGCTAGAGAAATTGTGAATCAAATGCTTAGCCCTGCTTAGCCATAATATTTATTTTGGGATATCTTTCACATAAAATGACGAGCTTTTCACATGAAATGATAAGTTTTTTGAATGTATTCTTGACTTTGGTGAGTCAAGAAGGTTTATAAAATTATTTCAAAACAAAATATAAAAACTAGTTTAGACTTAGGCATTTGGTTAGTTGGTGGGTGCAGGCATGCTCTGTAGGTTGTAGCCACAGGGTTGATTGTCGTGCACAGGGGTATGTGGTTGGGCCTAAGTCAATTAAGGACCGATCTGTGAACTACTGTTGCAAAGCCCTATCGTACTACCACATGGCTGGTATGGGACAGCTATGGCTGAATAATTTGCGAAGTTCCAACCTGAGTCAAGTTGTAGGTTGAAGGCGAGCGTGGTTAGTGCCATGAGAAGTCTCACTTGAGGGAGCGTGGTTAAGCCATGTGAAGTCTCTCTCAGGCTCAAGAGGGGGTCCCGATCTGGTAGATTCCTTACTGGGGTGAAACCTTAGAGTTGGTTCGGCCAGGTTGAAGACTTTGCATTGTAAAGGCCTTGTCGTGATCTCCTCGCCGCACACCTACGGAAGTGTGTAACTCGCGTGGCAAAAAGGGATGATCATGTCTTGTGAGTAAAGCTGTACAACCTCTGCAGAGTGTATAATCTATCCTGGATAGTCGTGCCCACGGTCATGGGCATGCTGAGTAAAAGTTTTTCATGGATTAGACTTCGTTTTTCAAAAATATTTTGAAAACCTTGTGGATGGACGGAATCCACGAGAGATAAAATCTTGCGGATGGATGGAATCCGCGAGAGATTGAAACCTGGTGGATGGATGGAATCCATCAAAGTTACGCAGTGAAAGCGTGTGGATGGATGGAATCCATACGTGATCTTTTGGAAAAGATGGTCCGGGTGGGATGCCCGTGGATAGGTTGGTGTTTGGTCGGAGCCTGCACTGACAGTATTATTTTCGATTGCAAGTATTGTTTTTATTACTATATTAAATTCAGCAATTTCAATCTATTTACTATATTTCCTTAAATGCTATTTTATGCAAACTAACCATATAAGCCTTCCATTGAAGCCTTTATCATTATGTTGCATTTCTCCATGTGATTTGCGAAGTACAAGTTTGTACTCACCTTGCAATCTCCATACAGAGGAAGATGTCGTCAACAACGGTGAAGATAAGGACGAGTAGGCTGTGTCTTACCGTCGTTTGCCTGTGGGCAGGCTTGGGCTTCGCTTCTTTTCAGTTGCTTCCGCAGTTATTTGCTTTATTTATCTTTGCCAACGGGCGTTGATGTAAGACTTGGCCATAAGGCCGTACTCTTTAAATTAATGAAGTTGGTCATTTGTGCTTGGTATTTATCTTTGTTGTACTGTGTGCACTAGCTGATCCTGGACTAGTGCGATGTACACAGAGGATCCAGGAGTCGTTACTCCGGGTTCCGACATGGCAGTGTGCGGGGCACGAAGGAGGGAGGTGGGAGCGGCCGGGAAGGCGGAGGCGAAGCTCTCGGCGGCGGGCCTGCGGGGAAGATGCTCCCGACAAGCGGGCTCGGGCGATCAGTGAGAGAAGAGGAAGGCGCGGCTGACGGGTGGGCCTGGGAGAGAAAGAGAGAGAGAGGAAGGGGGTGGGAGCTGTCGGATGGGAATCGGATGGCCCAGGGAGGAGCGAGGGGCGAACGGCGCAGATGGGCCGGGCGGGGCGACGTGTCACAATCCGAGCCGGCCACTTGTCGGCCCGAGAGGGAAGAGAGGCGGGAGGAGCGGGCGGCTGAGATTTTGGGCCGGCGTGAGACATGGCTCAATCTGGGCCATCCACGTGTCGGTCAGAAGGGAGGAGAGGGTTTTAAATTTTGATTTTTGGATTTTCAGAAAACCCGAGGAGATTCATTAAAGCTTGGAAAAATACGAAATAAATTCCAAAATTTCCAGAAAAATTCACAGAAGTTCCTGGAGATATTTTGGACTTATTAAAATTATTTCCAACTATAGTTGGCTCTATAATTTTATACTTAAAATACTTTTTAAGTTCAAAATAGATTTTAAACTCTGAAAAACTCAAAAAACCAAAATAAAGCCAAATAAATCCAAATAATTAATTTGAAATAGGATTTTTTTACTGAAAATCAACATATCATTTTATTTAATAATATTTTTAGGTTTCACTTCAAATACTTTTCAAATCCAGCCTTTTCAGAAACAGAAATTCAGGGAAAAACCAAATTAAAATTTAGCCATCAAAACACATATTTTTATTTTAATCCAAATTAATTTAATTTAATAATTTTTTCACTCCAAAATTTGAAATAACCAGCTGGGCTATTACACGAGCTAGGGGTGCGGTAGGTGACACACCTGTCAGGTCTTTCGAGCTTAGGGAGGAAGCTGTTTTAACAAAGGAATGTTTGAAGGCTATTTTTGAAGAAAAAATGCTACCATGGTACTTTCGTGAACACGTCTGTAAAAGGCCACATTGCCATATGTAGGGATGGCAATCGGGCGCGGCAGGTACGGGTAATGCTCGCCCATACCTGTACCAGCGACCCCGATTTACGCCCACGGATATACCCGCGAAGGACGACGGGTGAAAAACATCGCCCATACCCGTAGCCCGTGGGCATGCCTATTTACCTACGAAATGAGAGTCACCATCTGAGAGTTATACTAATGACAGGTATATATAAGCAACAGTTGTTGTTAGGAAATATAATAGCTATCAAAAAAGTTTATGATAATCAATAGCAATTAGAGATATGCAAAAATTTATAACAATCAATAGTAATTATAGATATTGCTATGACTGTGCCACCTGTCAATTTATATCGCGGGTAAACGGGCGGGACGGGTATAGGTGGGGCTTAACCATACCCGTGGGTAAAGAAAATATCTCATATCTAACTCTATTAGGGTATTTATCCATAGATATATAGGTAAACGGGTACAATTACCATCCCTAACCATATGGAATGAATTCCAATGTAGAGGTGAGAGCGGGAGAAATCCATGGCTTGCAGACCTGTTAGATAGCCTCAGAGGAGGTTGTGTCTTTGCTGACACGGGTGGACGTGGACCTATGGTGCACGAAGTCACATGTTGCAGCTCAGCACTTATAATTTCGATATTTGACACTGAATACGTGCGCCTCTCAACTTTTAACCCTCAATTCGCACGCCTTTAAAAATTTAACCCTGTCACTGCGAATTCTTTTGATTCAAGGGATTCTTCTCATTTTCTCTCCCTTTTTATTTTCTTTAATGTATTATGCAACCTGAATTGACTAAAATGCCCTTGCAGTAAACACTAACCTATCCTGGTCGGTCTCGGTCGGTCACTGCCTTCGCGACATCCTCCATCCGCCGCCGCCAACAGAGGTCACCGCGCCGCCTGCCGCTAGGGGCGACATCCTCCATCCGCCTATCGCCATGAAGCCGTACTGCGACTGGAGCAACGCCGACGGATCAGAAGTACAACCAATGCTTGGATGAGATCCAGAGCACGACGGGGAAATTGAACAACTTGATGCAGTCAGGCAGCATCGGCAGCGGCAGCATCTGTGCGCCGTTCGCGCACCGCGCCGTGTCGGCGATGTACCGCGGCCTGAGGCGGCGGATCACCGGCGAGATCATGGTGGCGGCGGCCAGTAGGCCTAGCCTTGGGGAGTCGTCGGTGACTGCGGCGGCGGGCGAGAGGGAGCGGAGCTGGGAGTCGGCGTTCATACAGATCGACCAATGCGTTAATGAAACGATGTTGTTCATCAGACTCGTGTTCTTGTTCAGGTACCCCAAGGACAGTGACAAGGACATGCTAGCTGCAAGAAGCGGCCTCAGCAGGAACCAGGTACGAGTTCATCTCTCAATGGATTTCCGATTAAAGAAAACTGCACATATTGTTAAGCTACTAAAGTGAAGTACAGATCGACCAGTGAGCATATTGTTAAGCTACTAAAGGGCATTTTAGTCAATTCAGGTTGCATAATACATTAAAGAAAATAAAAAAGGAGAGAAAATGAGGAGAATCCCTTGAATCAAAAGAATTCGCAGTGACAGGGTTAAATTTCCAAAGGCGTGCGAATTGGGGGTTAAAAGTTGAGAGGCACATGTATTCAGTGTCAAATATCGAAATTTCTCCACATTTCACAGACCCATCCCAAAATAAACATCCACTCACCTCCCACCTCTCCTCCAATCTATCTGTGGATGGTAGAGCCTAGGTCGGCAGTGAGACCGGATCTGAATGAGACGGCGGCGGGGATGGTCGGTCGTGGTTGGCATGAGCACGAAGACGACGTCCAGGGTTGTAGCAGCAACCAGATCCGGCCGGGACGACAACAACGATTGGATTGATGGTGGGAGGCACAAGCTCCGGCGTGGACTGGATCCGTCGGTGGTGTCCCACACGAAGACGATGACCCGGACTGCAGCCACGACCTGATCCGGCCGGGACAGCGGCAGCGACGGGATTAGATGTGGTGACCAGATTTGGCAGGATTTGCGCGCCAGTGAACCTTTAGGCAACGAGTGAGCTGCACAGGAAGGTGGCGATGGCGATGCAGCATTGGCGAAAAAAGGGAGGATAACGGCGGCGCCAGGGTGGTTTGAGGGTGGCAACGGGACAACGAGTCAACGACCATGGCCTGGAAGAAGCCCCTGCCATCATCGGTGGCTCGGTGCTGAGGAAGAGAGGAGGGAGGAACGAGGAAATAAGGGCTGAAATGCAAAATTATTTGTGGTTCTATTTGTCACGTAGCAGCACCGATGAAGCTAGCCTCACCCTGTGCCTGCCACTGTAGAAACCGCGAGGCCCAAAGCTTTCACCCAAGTCCCTCCGATCCACTACGCCAATTGGAACGGGGTGGGCATCTATATCATGCACTCCAGGCCCAGCCCAGGGCCACAGCCAAACGGCAACGTCCGCACCACCTACATTGCCCCCGCTCGGGTTACAAGCTCGCGTTGTTGAGTTCAGCGAGGGCAAGGGGGTTGGGTTGAGTATTTAAGCTGTGGTTTTCTCGGTTAATTTAGTGGCGTGGTTCTGTTCGTAGTGGTTTTTTTGGCTTTTATTTAGAAAAGATAAAAACTAATATGAACATCTGGCTTCTCTACTTCTCTCGCTACGATCTTGTTCTAAAAATAAGGCAGGAGGTTACAGGTGTATCACACATACCACTTCTCTCACTTCCACCACACATACGTATCTCTCTCTTATTTTTGCACCGCTCGCATCTTTCCTTCTAAATACCATTTATTTTTAACTATAAACTATAATAAAAAATTAGACAAGTGAAATGGGAGCTCCGTGACTGGTGGTGGCATATGACTAACGTTGGTATTGGCTGTCTTTTCCTTGCAAAGAGGCCACGCCCATTGGGCTTCCAGTCACATACTATGCCAAGCCCAATTTAGAACTCATACTAGCTAAATGTTCGTGCGTTGCTACAGATTTAAAACAAATTAGAACATATTTGTATGCACGTTCCAACAAATTTTATCACCCGTTAGTTTTAGAACGTGTAATATGATAAAATTTTAAAATCCGTAACAATGCACGGACATTCAGCTAGTATATATATATATACACACACACAATCTGCTGCAGTAAAAATCACCATGAGAGTTGCAGCAATGTACACAATAGTCGAAAAGCAAAGCACAACATAGGAAGAGAAAAGAACCTACCCACAGGCCCAGGGATAAACATTTTCCACCTCACTGCGTTTGACCAGGACATTCGTCTGCCATTCAACCCACTCGCTATTATCCTATAAAGACAATTTCCATCAAGGTAACTAAATGGGACAAAACATACCAATAATGTGTACAAACTACGGTGTTGGATTGATAGGCTAATGAAATAAGAGGAAGTTGAATTACCTGCAAGTGAGACTGGATTATGATGTTACTATTTCCCAATTGGATGAGTTTATTTGCTATTCGAGTTATGTGCCCAATATTCCCAACTTTTGGTGGTGCTTTCCCTTCCGATGGTAGTACTGGCTGCATGTAGAAGATAGAATAATCAATATACAGGATCCTATGTCTATCAGATCTTGCAAGGAGAAAACAAGGTGACAAGAATACATGAATGAATTACCCCATCTGAGTCCGTTGACAGAGAAGAACTATTTTATGCTGCAAGAATTTTACCAACAAGGTCACAACCATTAAGAACATAGTCAATCAGTTGAGTTTCTTTAACCTCCAGGCAAGAAATGATAATATTCTCGACATGATGATGCAAGAAGTTATTGTAAGGGTACCTGTAGTACCAACCAATATGTCACGAATTTCGCTTATAACGATAATGGAACTAAAGCACACACAATAGCCCACTTACTGAAAGAACAAATCAATGGAATGCTTTATTGCTGACTAACCGATTAGCTCCTTTTCAGCAGTTTCACTACCAATTGTCAGCAAAATAGAGATGATAAACCTAACATTACATTGATTATTTTTTTTTGACTAACATTACAGAAGTAAGGGCATTAAGCTATTAACTAAAAACAGTAATGCTGATAAACCTAACTTATGGCATCCCCACAAATCATTGTGTCTACAAGAAGCCAAATCTAACAACCATACCATTTCGTTTCAATTTTAGCACTTCAACCGAATTATATTCTGGCACAAGGACATCGGCTATCATTGCGCCCATAAAAAGCCAGATCTAACAACTATACCATTTCATAATCTGGGGTAGTTCTAATTACATTGACCAGATTATACATTGTAAAGCCAAATGTAAAGAGCACAATGTTAGATTTGGCTTTACAATGCATAATCTGGTATAAAGAGCAAAATTGACCAGATTATACATTGTAAAGCCAAATGTAAAGTTCTAATTACCGGGGGCGCCGCTCGTCGAACTGGTCGGCCCCGAACGACGACACGCACGGCTGGATCCTTGCCGCACCGAACGCCGTGACGTAGAGCGCCGTGTAGAGGTAGGCCATCTGCCAGGGCTTGGGCGGCTCGCACTGGCCCAGCAGCATGGCGAGCTTGTCGCAGCCGGCCTGGCTGGGCATGAGCGCGGTCATACTGCCGCTGAGCATGAGGGCGATGAGGCCGAGCAGGTAGACGGTGGTGAAGAAGGCGATGGTCCTAAAGATGAAGAGGGTGGCGATCCATCCGTCGATGTTCACGGGCGTCATCCCGACTGCAGAGGCTGGCTCGTAGTCCCCGCCGACGGTGGTAGTGGAGAAGCGGGGGGAGGAGGCAGCGGCGACGCGGGGTGGGGGAGGAGGAGGCGGCGCGGAGGAGCGAAGAGGAGGCGGCGGAGGAGCGGGGGAGGAGGCGGCGGAGCGGAGGGGTGGGGGAGGAGGAGGCGGCGGCGGAGCAGGGGAGCGGGGAAGGAGGCGGCGGCGAAGCGGAGAAGTGGGGGGAGGAGGAGGAGGCGCAGGGCGGGGAGAGTAGGCGAGGGCGGAGTGGCGAATGAGGAAGGGGAGGAGGCGAGGGCAGAGGAGGGAGGGAAGGAGGCGGCGCGGAGAAGCGGGGAGACGCGGAGAACGTGGGGAGACGGGGGAGAAGGTGGGAGGAAGATTCGGTGGGAGGAGGCAGCACACAGTTTCGTGAGGCGGGGTGGGAGGGGGCCACATGTCAATCAACATAGCTTTTTTTTGTGAGAAGGGGTAGGAGAGAATGCACCAACCACCAACTCCTTTTTAAGGAGTAAAGATATTTGCCATGTGTAGACGTCTTGTACTCAGTGGTTCAGTCCTCTACTGCGGTTCGTGCCTGCCGGGTGCGTCTAGTCCTTGGGAATCCTAAGGTTCTGTTTGGAACGTATATTAATTCAATTTTCAGAAAAAAAAATTCCCACGTTCCAAAATGAGTTGCCAACATGGAGTGACCGGTATAGAACTGTGCTAGTTTGCAGCATAATTGAACCTTGGGTGTGTTACACCGTTCAGCTTTGGACCATATCTCATATGATATATATTTACATGGAAATCCTAATTTTTCCTAGTTTCTAGTTAGTTCCATGTGTAACAAGACGTGATTGTAGATCTGTTCACTTCACCCTTTGTTTAGATCCAAGTGATTTACAGTCAAGATTCAACCCCTGTGCTTGTGACATCTACAAAGAAACATTAGAAGGAAAAGTGTACATACAGCTGGCAGGCAGGGCACACAAGACTTGATTGCCTTGGAGCATCTATTTGCCAAGCAAGTGGCACATTGCGACGTTACACGTCCACCCATGCAATGAATAAAGTTTGTCCTTGCCAATTATACTGCACAATTACTGGGAGAGGCAAATGACAAGCAGCCCATGACAAAAATTACACCTCACACATTTGAAACGATATCTACGGCCTAACCGACACACAAGAACGCACATGGACTGCACAGGCCAAATCTATTGTTAGGACGAGAACAAGGAAAATTTTAGGGCAACTCACGCAACCATGGACCTCCACGTAAATATCTAAATATATATGGGCCTGTTTGGTTGGTGCCTAACTTTGCCATGCCTAAATTTAGGCAATATGTGGCTGCCACGGAAAGTGTGGCTAACAAAATCGAATCCACACTTGTGGCAAAGTTTGGTAAGAAACTGAGTCTATGACGTGTGGGGCCGGGTGCTAAGAAAGTGTGACATGCCACAGTTACATCAGTGAACCAAACAGCTACCTAAAAACTATGGCACACCTAACTTGTGGCTAGCCAACTTCTGGTCATGAACCAAACAGGCCCATACTCTCCACCATCTCGTGTGGCCAAACATCCAAGCAGGGACTCGATTATTCTAAGGATCATATTATAGCTAACAATTTGGATGTTATCCAATTAGAGGTAGTAACTTGTCTACCTGTATCCGTCCAGCTATATATCACTTTGCATGATTTGTATACGTACAAGTAGCACACAAAATCTGATGCTCGATCTATCTTCTGTGTGTCTTATATACACAATCTAGCTTGGCCATTGGATGGGGCTGTATATATAGGGTCTTTTTTTTTCAAATGGCCATATGGTTTGTTTAGTTCGTGCCCAAAATTGAGAACTGATAAATTTTGGGTGAGAAAATAAACCAGGATATTCCCGTGAAAAAATAAAAAATAAACCAGGATGGCAAAGGGAAGAGAACCGTGTCAATTCTGCGCCAGCAAAATAATTAATTATGATGGTGTCTAGAGAACACTTGAGTGTTTTTGGGGTATGAGCACTCAGATTTTTTTAGGGATTGGATCTCCATCCAACGCCCCAGATTCAAAGCACTCATATTTGTTTGGAGAGGTGATAAGGGGGATCCGTTAAATGAAGATCCAATGGTCTAGATTCATTTTTTGGAGGTGTACAGAGGATCCGTTGGATGGAAATCTAATACCCTAAAATCTGAGTGCTTTTAATCCCAAAAAACACTCAAGTGCTCCTTAGCACTTCCCATTAATTAATCTCAGGAGTTTGCTTTTTCTAAGTTTCCTGATTTCATGTAAAAACTGAAGTGCGAACTCATTTTCTTGTTCTACGTGCGTGGAGCCAAAACAAGTAGTATTTCGGAACTACGTGGTCTCCAACTCAAGTAAAGCTCGATCTTAACACAATTACGGCCTCGACGAGCACATGTAAAAGCATTCGTCCAACGAGAACGAGAGCGAGCACGGCGTCTTCACAGAAAACCGCGCCCATAGATTGGCGAGAGAGCCGGAGCGATTCGCGACAAGACGACAGAAGAGCTGGCCAGGGCAAGAGAAAAATTGGCAGAGAAGAGACTGCCGGGTCACGGAGTTGCATAAGGCCACGTACCCCACATGATCACGGGCTGCTAGCTCACTCAATCGATCGTCACATTTCGTCCATGCATTCACAGTCGCGAGGTCGCCGCAGCTAGCTCGAATGCTCGATCCCACACGCGCACAAAATATCGCTGATGAGCTAGCACATCCGGCCTCTGCCAAGTCTGCTACTTGCTCTGCTCTGCTTACATGGATCGATGATGGGTCGCAGCCATGCTCGCCGACGCAGAGGGCCAGCCAGTACGTAGCACGTAGCTCCACCAACCGCAAGTCCACAAGCACATGGCGTAAAACGTAGCGGCTTGCAAGTGTATATTTTGCACCCCCGTATTATACACACTGGGACTCGGGAGGCATGCTGACATGTCTGTCCAATCAGGTACAGCTAGGATTCTGGCGTTCTGCGCGGTGCATCGCATCGTGCGTGCTGCACGAACGCACGCCGCTGCGTGCCGTAAGCAAGCAAGCGCGCACGCGAGATTCTATAGATTTTTGACACTAAACGTGTGCGCGCGCAGAAAGCGCGCGGGCGCTCGTGACCGCCTGTGGGCGCGGCACAGCCGTCGCGCGCGCACGCCGACGCCGACACGCGAGCGATCGATCGGTCGGGCCGATCCGAAATCCCGCGACGTACGTACTGCACTGTACTTGCCCGGCGGCATCGAGCGATCCATGGTTCCTAGCCATGTGCGACGTGCCGGCGCGTACAATACGATCGGAAAATACCAAAGCACATAGTGGCATGCAGTTCGGCTCATCTAGACTGACTGGTCATCGATCATTACTCTCGTTCATGCATGATCCATTTTAACACGTGAACGTGCTTTGCTGGTGCAGTAATTGTTAATTAACATTGCAAAGATGCATATTTGGGTTAAGGGAGTGACTATTGCATAAACGACTGTTTTTTTCCCTTTATCTTTAGTCACTTTTTTATACCGTAACTTTAGATGACTGAGAGTACAATTTCAGAAATAGGTGAATTAGTACAATGTAATTTTAAAAGACCGATAGTGCAACTTCATGTGACTGAGAGATAACAAAATTTTGGTGACTGTGCAATAGCAAAACCGGTCGGTTAAATAGCATCCGGTGTCGAACTGGCAGGTGGGGCTTAGGGTTACTTGTACCGACGCTATTTCCATCTTTCACGATTTTTTTTTGGTAGCAGTAGTGTTACCTACCGTTTTGCTGGCCATTACCATTGGAGTTGATTCCGCGAGTAATCATAAACTCAAAAAAGCAAAAGTAGTAATCACAAACTCTTAAAGTGAAGTTTACTTCAAAGATCACGATGGTAATTACTCGACTGACTTCCATGCATTCACTCATTCACTCACTAAAAACCCTAGCTAGCTAGCAACCCTAGAGATCACGGGCCTCCATTGCAAGCTCCTCACTCTATATAACCACACTAGTTACAAACCCTAGAGTGCACACTCCTACTCTCCTTCTTCTCCACCTTCTGCACCAGCAGTCCAGCAGCAGCCATGGAGGCGAGCACCAAGAAGCTCCGGCCTTTCCTGCTCACCCTCCTCCTGCTCTCCACCGCCGTTACGCCCATCCTCTCCTGCGACTGCAACAAGCCCAAGAGCCCCAAGCCATCGCACCCGCCCAAGTCCAAGCCATCCTACCCGTCCCCCAAGCCTAAGGGCCCCAAGAGCCCCAAGCCTCCCAAGGGCCCTACCTACCCGTCGCCGGTCACCCACCCACCCAAGAGCCCCGCCTACCCGCCGGTCGTCGGCCCACCGAAGGGCCCGGTCACTCGCCCGCCGGTCGTTGGCCCGCCGAAGGGCCCGGTCACGCGTCCACCGATCACCACCCCTCCGGTCGTAGGCCCACCGAAGGGCCCGGTAACTCGCCCGCCGGTCGTTGGCCCGCCGAAGGGCCCGGTCACGCGTCCACCGATCACCTACCCGCCGATCGCCACCCCTCCGGTCGTCAGCCCGCCGGTCACCTACCCACCGATCACCACCCCGCCAGTCGTGAGCCCTCCAGTCACCTACCCGCCGCCGGCGACCGGTCCTCCGACAACACCTCCGGTGACGTACCCGCCGCCCACGACGACACCGCCGGGGACGTACCCGCCTCCCACGACGACACCGCCGGGGACGTACCCGCCGCCCACGACGACACCGCCGGGGACGTACCCGCCGGGCCCCACCCCAGGAGGCAACACGCCGTGCCCGCCGCCTCCGCCGTCCCCGTCGTCGCAGACATGCCCGGTGGACTCGCTGAAGATCGGCGCGTGCGTCGACCTGCTGGGCGGGCTGGTGCACGTCGGGCTCGGCGACCCGGCGGTGAACACGTGCTGCCCGCTGCTCCAGGGGCTGGTGGAGCTGGAGGCCGCCGTCTGCCTCTGCACCACCATCAAGCTCAAGCTCCTCAACATCAACATCTACCTGCCCCTCGCCCTCCAGCTCCTCATCACCTGCGGCAAGAACCCGCCCCCCGGCTACACCTGTACCATCTAAGCCATAAAGCCACCCATATGTACGTGCTAACTGCTCATCTGCATAACAGATCTGCTGCAAACTGCGCCGTTTCTTTCTCTGTACGTTTAGATGTTAGGTTACTAACTATATATGTTGCCATGCATCACTTCATGATTCTGACACAATGTTTTGTGGTGCAAATGCAGGGCTTTATGAGTACGAGGATTGTTGGTAATTGGTTGCTTTGGTTTGGAAGCTGAGTGTGGAGAATAGGATGTTTGGTAAGCTGAGTGTGGAGACATGAGAGGATGTCGTCTACTAGATGGAGGAACGGATCGATCAGCTAACGATGGATCGATCGATGTTCGTTTTGTTGTGATTTTTACCCTGTTTGTTTCAGTTATGCTGCTTGATTTGTGGTGTGGTTTAATTGATGCAAGAGGCCTGTGTACTCATTAATTGTTTAGTCATGAACTCAAGATGAGCAAGGAACAATTAGTATTGTATGTCTTATAATAATTAGTACGTGTCAAAAAAGTAATTAGTAGACTTGTTTTTGTTAGTGGTTCTGCACTTAAGCCTTATCAAGTGAGATCATGCTTGAGTACGACAGTGGATGATTAAGTATGTAATGTCTGTGATTTGGTGCATACATGTCGCAACGAATCTCTGATGTAATATTGGATCTATGCTTGATTTTGACGTCAGTGAGACATAGAATAGTTGGCCGGGCCCTTGGTTCGAAATCTCACATGATAATGTGACATATCACATATCACCAAGGGCAATCACGGACGGCAGCAAAACCCTAGAGAATACTTTGACGATGGCCTGCCTCTGCAGCCGACCGCCGATATGTACAAAAGCGACGAGAAAGCATCATGCATGTGTCCTTTGGCGCTATGTCACCCGTGAAACGAGTGCCGAGTGGCTTTCTTTTACTGTTTGTTTGCTATGGTCTGTGAGTATGACTTGCTGTCTTCTTGTACAAAGCCAAAAGGTTCTGCTTGCAACACGACATGTCAGAACAATGAACATGCAGCCTTGAGTTTTCAGTTAAACAGGCAAGAAGGGGGTCCCTTGAGCATAGTAAATCACAAACTAGCTAGCTACTTGACAATTTAACATGGCTTACAGTTACTTGTTTTCAATATAAGTAGTTAGAGATATTTTCCAATTCACTTATTGATGCCAGAATGATATTGCACCCACTCCTTGCTTGTATGCTGTACATCAGTCCGGCCCAAGGATGGCAAAAGGCAGAAACTTTTTGCTTGCAGAATTTAGGGGACGCACACATCGGCTATCACTACATTATCACAGTGCCTTTTCACTTCACATGAGAAACATGCCATCAAATTTTTCATTATTGCTTTTCAACAAAGAACTTCACCACTACAGAGTGGTGTAGTCAGGTCTCAAAACCCATAGAGTCAACTATTACAAAATCTTTAAACTTTTATGGACTTATGTATAAATATTAGTACTAATCAAACTTTTTTGCAAAAATCTATGGGGTCAATTTGAACCCTTAGGGAATAGGCTGCCTACGCCATTGCCACTACATTTTAAAGACAAACATATGGAACTGCATATGCACACACAAGATACGTCTTTTGCTTGTTCAATAGCATTCTGGAGTACTTAAACACGAACACAGGCACACAGCTAGCCTAGATCAGTTACTATTCATAGGCCATAGGCCATACCACTCATCACAGAGCTCACAAAGCAAAATGTGCTCCTAGCAAAAGTCACCCGGGAGTAGAATGATTGCAGAGGTAGTACCTTCAGTTCATCAGGTACAGTAGTTTTTTTTTAAAAAAAAAACTGAGAGAAGCGAAAAAAACACTTGTCAAGGTTTAAAGGTATATCAGAAGATCCATGCGTGCGTGCTTCCAGATTCCAGACTCGACTCTTGAGCATATTCTGGCGTCCAAGAGGTGCGTTAATTTTACTTTTGATCCAGCGATATGCACTTATCCTCCCTAATTCTGGAGTGAGTCCTGAATCACATCATATCTTGTGCTGCCTGCGTTACGTGGAGCGAGCCGGGCCTTCTCTCCCTTCAATTTGAGTTACGCGCCAGACGCGACTCCACGACTTAGCCCACTGTTCTGTGCGGGAAACAGAAATCCAGCCCAGGCCCCATATACTTGGACGCGTCGACATGGTGGCACCAACTGAACAGAGTCATCGTCGGATTCCGCTTCCGACCCGTACAAGGAATCCTTCCCTTTCCCTCCCATGGCCGCCGCGCGATAGGTTCGGGGTCTATATATCTCCATCCAAAACAAGTACTTCATTAAAAAAAGAGATACCAATTAATCTATCCATTGATTAAGAGGGGGTAGAATTAGTATTGCACAACTCCTCCGCGTGCCTCACCTCTCTCGACCCGTCGACGCATCCAAGTATATGGGGCCACATGTCCATGACACATGGAGGAGGTAAATCCTCAATTGCATCTATTCACAATGACAAATTCTCAATTATTGCACCTAGGATTCCTGCGACCCAAAACATGTTCTTATCAACCCTCAGTGTATGGCAAAGTAAAAAAAATCATGTTTCCTCTCCTATCTCTCCATCTCTTCAAAGAATTTAATCGATAATTAGCATCATGTTTATTATCAAAAGGGCAATTAATCGAATTCAACGTAGCCAGACATGGGATTGCTAGGGACTTAGGGAGAATCAAGCTTAAGCCATCGCCAATGAAGCTAATGTCCGTCTAATTGGCTTAATTGCTCCAGGACCAGAACAAGGTAGCAAAGCAAGCCGAGACAAGTCAAGCAAAGCAATATAGCAGGGTAATCAAACTGGTAGTAGTAAAGACTGATCACTGATCCTAGGCACGTACTGACCTAACTGGAAGGACGGGAAAGGCGGGGCGTCGAGGCGGAGCCAGAGGTTCTTGCCCCACCGGCACACGGCGACGATGGTCCTGTCAACCATGGCGCGCTCGAAGGCCACGCAGATGACGCCGGCCCCGGCCACGAAAGCCTTGGGGTCGTCCGCGACGGCGGAGCACGCGATGCGCCTTCCCATGCAGTGCGCCTCCAGCGCCCGCCGCGCCGCCTCCACCTCCGGCATCCCCGCGCTCCCTTCTCTTTCTGTCTCTGTCCCCACAAATCCAACCAACTCCAGGGGGTGTTCGGCAGGACACAAGCCGGGCGGCTTTTGGCAGCCGCTACAGTACCTAACTTTTAAACGGAGTATTTTTTCAAGACGGGGTCTACAAGTTAAACGTAGTACACGTTAAAAGCCCAACATCTGTACTAGCCAAAATCGCAAGTGAGTATCGATCTCTCCGTAATCTGTACCGTAAACAACCAAAATTCAAAAATTTCAGCCAAAAACTATAAGCCGCAGCCAAAAAGAACAGGCCCCCAGAGCCTTGGCTTGCCTCTCCGCCCAGCGAGTCCACCCGTTTTGCACCAGACCGAGCCGCGCGCTGGTTCGGCCTTAGCCCAAGCGCTTACGCGATGCGGGCTTGCCTGCGACGCGCTTCGGCGCGGCCCATGCCAGGAGATCGTGCCGAGGCGTATGTGAATATGCGTGTGATGTTTCCACGCGCCGGCCGTGCGGGAAGGGGAGCAGCACGGCACGGGTCGCGGCCCGCGGGTGCGTTCGCGTGGCACGGACACTGGTACAGGTTGAGTAGAGGTGGGGCGGACCGTGAGGCCGAGGAGCGTGACATGCGTTTGTGCGGAACGGACGCGCGCCCGAGCCGAGCTGCCGAACGATTGGAACGGACGCGTACGCGCGACCTGGCAATGGCATGACGTGGTGTCGACCACTCACGAAGGACGGCCCGCGCACGGTGCGAAGCGCCGCGGCTGCTCGAGCAATTTGCCTGGACGCGACGCGAGCAGCAGCTCGCTCCACGTCGTTGAGGCCCTGGTCGTAGCTCACCGTCAAGGCGTCAAGGAGTCGACTCGTGTCGGGTTGAATGCACGCTGGAGCATTCTTGGATAGAGCTGGGAGTTGGGTTTATCTATGCCAGCTCGAGGCTCGGCTGGTCCGATATGACCTAAGCACGGCATGGATACGTCACATGACGGGCTATATCGACATGAAACGAATGACGGATCGGGCCAGGCCTAGAAAGCTGGTCTATCAGGCGGCACAGCACGGCATATTGTGCCGTACTTGGGCCGGCCCAACCTGGTGAGCATGGCCAACACGGCTGGCACGAAGGCACCGCTAGCAAACCAGCGCCCGTGGTCGCCTCAGCCTCCCCCTCCTGTCGTCCTCTTGTTGCCATCCCATCATCCTATAGATTCCCACCCCACAAGCCATCACAGAGCAGAGAGAGGGAGTAGAGGACTAGAGTAGAGGGGAAGGAGCATACTAGAGCTCGGCGGCGTGAGATCCTCGAAGCCCTGGTCGCAGGTGTCGACGTCGATGTGGACAATGTCAAGCATGGTGCCGATGGCGTCCTACTTGCCTCCACGTCCTCCTCACGGCGACGACGGCGTCACCGGCCTCCGCAGTCTGCGTGCTGTATAAGCCCAGGCGCCCCGCCGCCCCAGCGCCCTTGCCCTGTCACCACCAAATCCAAAGTAGATGCCCACGCCCGCACCGCCGAAGCCGATGCCGGTCGCCCTCGGCAGCAACATCATGAAAGCCTAGGAGGGAGGTGGTGCGCGCCAAGGTGGCAGCAGGCGCGCTCATCGCCGACCACAAAGTGGGAGGCAGCCGGAGGAGGAGGAGGCGCTAGGGGCGGGGGAGGTGAGGGCGGCCGGGAGAGGAGCCGAGGAGGGGTCACCGGGGGATGGGGGTAGGAGGGGCGGTCGAGGGAGGAGCCGAGGAGGGATCGTTGGGGGCGGGGGAGGAGGGAGGGGGCTGGGGGAGGTAGGGGTGGTCAGGGAAGGAGTGAGGCGAGGGGTCGCTAGGGGCGCGGGGGAGGAGGGAGGCGATCGAGGGAGGAGCCGAGGAGGGGTCGAGGGGGTGGGGGACGAGGGAGGTGCGGTGGCCGAGAGATGAGGGAGGGCGCCAGGGGGTGGCCAGAGGAGGAGGGAGGGGCCGTGGGAGGAGAGGTGACCGAGGGAGGAGGGAGGTGGAAGAAGGAGGAAGGAGGAAGGCGATCAAAGAACCGGGGAGGAGGAGCCGAGGAGGGAGGCGCAGGTGGAGGGAGGAGGGAGGCGCCCAGGAGAATGAGTAGTAGACAGTAGACTAGTCAATAGTAGCCTTGGTAGGAGTCTAGGTAGAGAGTTGAGCGTTTGATTCCCTAAGCTAAGAGATGATTGAGACTTGAGAGAGACAACGGTCGGCACAACGTTCACTTTAGAAGAAACGTTCGAGAGAATCAATATTCGGAAGCTACAACATTCGGGACTCAAGAGCAACGTCTCCTTCCTGATGCTTCAGAAAAAGTTGGCAAGTTTACAAGTTGGCATGGAAAAGAATAGGTTAATGCCTTCTCCTTGATTATTCGAAAATTTTGCACATATCAAAGAGGAGTTTTTTTCGTGTTTTCCGTATGTATCATGATAAGTTTAGCAGCAGCGCAAGATCAGAGGCCTCACAGTAGATGCAACAAGGAAAGACAAGCTTGACATCACATTTATGGAAGAAGCTAAAAAGGCAAATCTACTTCTTCGTCCTCTCAGTTCCAGGCAGACTCCAAGTGGAATTCTGTCTCAGAGTTAAACCACTACTTGGAGCATTATTTTGCAAATATTGATCCTGATCTTACTGGTGGAGATAAGATATACTTGCTCGAGTAGTGGAAGAACAACAAGTGAATATTTTCTGTGCTGTCACATTTGGCATGGGATGTTTTCCTGGCGCCGATGTCCACCGTCTCTTCAGAAGCGACGTTCAGCATGGTAGGGAGAATAATCGAAGAAAGGAGATTATCCCTCACGCTCAGGATGGTGGAGGCAATCACATGCACTAAAGACTCAGAATTAGCTAAAAAGCGGCAACAGCATCAACTGAAGAATCCTAAAATCATGCAAGCGTATGCTGACCTTGAATGCATAAATGACCTATATATTGATGAGTAGATATTATGTACGCATGTTATTGTAGTTAGTATGTACATATATTGTTACTGTACTCTTTTTCATACTCGGGAACCCCACTCTAGGGCGTAAGGTTTTTAACGAGCCAGTAACATTGTATTTTTAAAATATCAAGTAAATTTTACCTTTTTCCAAATATTTACATCATTGAGTGCCCATGTTTTTATACAACTAACTCAATTTCAACTAGTTTTTAATGAGATGGTACGAGAGAAAGGAAGATGGTGACTGCCACCACCATCATCACTGCCGCCTTCGTCGTGTATAGTTACTTTAGGCTAGGCTTGGGCTGGCACGGCATGAACTTCGGCACGGTGGGCTTCGGGCCATGCTTGGGCCTAGCCGGAGGGGAGGCAGGCCAACACGGCATGGCATGGCGAGATGACTAAGCCAAGCCAGCACGACATGAAGTGGCCCGAAGATGGTAGGCCTAGGCCATGCCGGCACGGCACAACCCAACTCCCAGCTCTATTCTTGGAGAACAGCTTGCCTTAACTCTTAAACAGTACGTGTTGTAGCTCTGACTTTACCCAGGCATCGGTAAAGCTACAGGGTGTTGTATTTGGTGCGAATGATGCCTTTTTTTAAATAAATAGCAGTGACAAAAAAACTTTTAGAATAAGTGAACGAGCGATGGAGAAAGTGTAGGAGGGATGCGTATGTGAGATGGGAGCGAGAGGAGTGTGATGTGTGATACGCCTGTGACCCTGTTTTATTCTCGAAGCAAGACGAGAGTGAGAAAAGTGGGGAAGCCGCTTCGAGAAGTTGAGTGATAATATTAGTTTTAAACTTCTCCAAACAGAAGTCAATACAAACGTCCCTCTATAACTAAGTTGGTAGGCTACTAGGATAGGCTAGGCCAGCCTGACACGGTGACACCAAGGTTCCGTTTAAAATGGTTTTTGGTTTCTAACTTTTAGAAATCGAAAAACGTTTCAAACACGGCTTTTTAACGTGTATTCTTTTCTTTTTCTCTTTGTGTTGTCCGTAGAGATATAACTTTTTTATTTTTAATTAAATACTTTTAAAAAGTAATAACTATTATAGTGTCTATTTCAGCCAAAAACCAATGAAGTCATCACTAAAAAAACCGTTTTAAACGGCCAAATGATATCTCGTATCGGAGACGTGCAGCCAAGCGCCCTGGACTGGTGCCGACAGAACGTTCGGTTGGGCGTACCGAGCGCAATGTGTGATATTCTACCGATCTGCTGTTCCTATCAGTTCCAAGAGCATATTATGCAGATCCCCAGCAGCTAGGATGGACCGATGGAGTGTACAGCTGAAAACAACGGGAGTAATGGCACGGTCGCTGACGCCCCAACGGAACTCGACTTGCCTCTTCTTTTTTGCATCTTACAACAAACGAACGAACGAACAATCATGAGCTTCGATTCTATGTACAGATTAGGAACTGTAGGAACAATTAATTCTTGTCATTAATCGAACAACAGTATATTGCACACTTGCTGGCTCCTGTAAACTGTAATTAACCACTAGAAAGAAAATTAAATCTCACAAACAAAAACGTATTTTCCTTCTTCTTCTCGGCTCAACCAATGCATCTACCTTCTCGATCTTGTGTGATCTGCTGTATCACATGCGTTCTCCACGGTGCACGCATGCCGTTTGGTCTCTCACTTGACCGGGCACCCCATCTCGTCGCGGGCTCTCAGGAACACGATGGCCGCGCCGTAGTGCGCGAGCGCGCCGGCGATGACGAACGCGTGGAAGATCTGGTGGCTCTGCCCGGCGAGGTCGAACATGCCCGGCTTCCACCGCTCCGGGACCCGCGTCAGGTAGAACGCCGTGCCCGTCAGGTACGAGAACGCCATGGCGCCCTCGTACGCCACCGTCACGTTCCGGCGTGGCTCGTGCCAGTTCACCATGGCCGCGTGCACGGCGGGGACGACGCCCGACAGGCCCATGCCCACGAACAGCAGCGTGCGGTGGGCGCGGTACCTGGCCGCGCTCAGCCGCGGGGACATGAGGGCGTACACAGTGCCCACCCCAGCCGCGGTGATCACGGACAGGTACACCACCTGCCAGTGCGGGTCGCACTGGAAGATGTAGTAGATGGGCGGGAAGAAGGACACCACGATCATAACAGCGATGCCGGTGTAGTCCAGCCGGATGAGGAAGAGGTTCAGCCGGTGCGAGTGGCACGACAGCAGGTGGCACGCGCTGCTGCTCAACAGGCAGAACATGGCGCCGGCAAGGAATACGAAGAACGGCCACCTCGTCGTCTGGGACGTCACGGCGATGCCCGCCGAGGCGAGGGCCGGATTCGTCTGCATGAACGACGCCGCGCCCTGAACACGAAACATCAACCCAATTACTTTCATGACAGTCGAAAGAATGAACATGCACATATCCTAACGAAGTACCAGTACGAGTATTACTGTCATTAAACATCTGAAAGCAATGTCCTACAGGCTACACAGACACATCAGGAGATGAAACACCAAATTATTGTCGATTATATCACAGTAACAGTATGAGTAGTACATGCAACCATATTCAAGGCAAGCACTATTCGTTGGTCATATACAGTTGGGAAGCCATGAAAAGCAGGTAATAATGCAAATGGAGGTTACTATGCGTGCCCAATTATGTGTCCTGACATGTCACAGTCCAAGAATCAATTGTGAGTGTCATGTGAAGAAGGAAGGTTGAGATGAAAACAGAAAGGGAAGGAGGCAGGCAGACACGAGAATTTTGATCGCGGGGAAAGAAAGCCGCGACGTGACACCAGCAGGGAAACAAATTTCGGACGAAATTTCGTCCCTTTCGGAGGGTACCGAAACATGTTTTATTCGGCTAAAATTTGGCCGCATTTGGCTCTATCTAAAAATTGTTCAAATTTTGGCTAAATTTTATCAAAAATTTGATTTTTTTTTCGTCCAAAATTTCGAATGAAACAAACGAAATTTCGGCTTTCGTTCCTATCGCCGGTGACCGAAATTTTTTGCCTCCGAAAGTTTTAGCACTGGACTGTCATGTCACCGGAAAAAGGCACCCTAAAAGTTGCATTTAGCAAGGTCCATCAAGTGAAGCAATCAGAATCCTCACCCACCCTTGCCCTCCGAAGTCCAGATAATGCACATCAGAACAAACAAAAGGCAACAAACTAGTACTGAAAAGTTGAGCCATTCAAAGTTGCACACAGAATCTCCTAAACATGTGGATCTACCAAGGCATTTTACTGCGCACCAGTACCTTTTCTTGTTACTATTACCATTAGAAATGAAAGGTTTCAGGAAATTGCGGTTACTCACATAGATGGCATCCCCTATATTGCTGGAGACATTTTCGGCAACCTTTGAGATTGGCCTGCAGTCAAATGTACAGATGGCTCCGATTAATTCTCAGGGATAAGGAGCAAAACAGTATTATCTCAATTCAAGAACTTCTATATAAACATAACAACCACAATACCACATGATAGCTGAAGCAAACATGTATATTGTCATTATCCGGGTCACGTGTTCTGGGACTGAATTTAGTTGGTGAGATTTGTGAACACTGCTAGATTTAATTGCACAAAATTGTCAGTACAAACTCCCACTAATCATAGGTCCATGAATCAGCACCAAGTATGATGTGTTTCCTAGTTGACACCTTATAATATTTCTTCATAATCACTGAAACATTATTGTGCTACTAATTCCGGCTACGCATTCACCAAATTTCAACCAATTTGCACTGACGCATTCACCAAATTTCAACCAATTTGCACTGACATATGCTTGTAAAATCTGAAGAGTAACTCACCAAGATAGGTGCCCGATCAGATCAGCCACCTGAGGGAAGTACTGGGCAAGATGCAGCACGGTGAGGCCAAAGAACACCATGAACCCCAGAAGATGCCTAAACCCCCAGGAACAACATCACATGAGCAGCAGCAGCAGCAGCGACAACAACAAAAACAAAAACAAAACGCATCCAAGAAAAGGCGCTGCATGCAGTTGGATCTGAACAGGAGGTAGCTAGTGAATCATGAACCCATACGTCCAGATGTTGATGGTCTCGTTGTGCCAGGAGAAGAGGCTGAGGACGGCATTGAGGATGGGCCACTCCGAGCGGTAGTAGTTGAGGATGAACTCGTTCTCCTTCATGTAATCCGGCAGCTCATGGTAGCTCACGAGCCCGTACTTCTTCTCCCCCTCCCTCTTCTGCTTCCTCCTCCTCTTCCCTCCTCCTCCCTTGATCTCCTCCTTCATTGCCGGCTGCACTTCTTGGTGGGCACTCACTGTGCCCTCACTCTCCATGGCCTCCTTCTTCCCTCTCTCTATTGCCCCTCTCTCTCTCTCTCTCTCTCTCTCTCTCTCTCTCTCTCTCTCTCTCTCTCTCCTGGCTGCTCCGGCTTGTGTTTAGGGATGGCAACATATCGGAGGAACTTTCCTTCTGACTCTATCCCCACCGTTCACCGTAGAATTGGCGGGGAACGGTTCCAATGAGAAACTAAATTTGAATGGTATAAAGATAATTTTATAATTTTATCATATGGTTACATAAAAATAGGTAAATTTATTGATATATGAGATGGTAGAATAATATTAAATGAACTTTATACGATATATTATATCAAAATATATGAGTCCAAAGACAAAATACATATGTTTTAGATATTTAGATGTATCAAATTACGTATATATCTAGAGTATAACGGAGAGCGGGAATGGAAAGTCTTTTGTAACGCCCCCGTTTCCAGGGGCGCGTACGGACACGGCATTCCGCAACTATTCACGCATGAACAGTTATGGAGTGTCGCGCAAGAGTATACCATTGCATGCTTACAACAAAAGTCCAGCATATAATTCACATACGGATTAACATCCATTTTTCGACAGCGGGGCGTGCAAGCCCAAAATATACTTACATCACAAAAACTCCAGAATCCGCTTGAGCGCGGCCAAGACCTAAAGCCACGGGTCCTCGTCGAAGAAGCGATTCTCCGGGACTTCCTCAACAGGGAGACCTTCACCTTCGTCTTGATCCTCTAAAGAGGGGATTAAGCAAGCTGTGAGCCAAACAACCGGCTCAGCAAGTCCCAAAGGGACTCTATTTTACTACATGCACGGATTAACAATGGAAGGGAGTATATTTGGTTTATTAACTTTAGTGGATGCAGTTTTATTTGCAAACATTTTGATAAGACGGACCCAAAACTACTCCTTAAGATCTCAGGGGGTTTTCACGAAAGTTTAATTAACCAACTCATCAAGTTAAAGCATGTACAAAACTACTTAAGCTTCGCTGCTGGAATCACCCAAGTGACACAGCTCCATTAACCGGGAGCACGGCGTATTCGAATACATTTATTTGACTCTGCAGAGTTTGCTCAGCTTTACCCACACGATTTCTTAACTTTCGTGTCCGGGTTAAGAAAGCCAGGTCGTTTCACTGCTCAACTCTTTATATAGGCTCTACCCGATAGAATTCACTCGGGTCTGGCACAATAAAACTCCCGTCCGCTTCGAGTGAACTCTACCGTTGTTAGGCACCCGCAATACGGCCTACCTAACCTCGCTTGACTCAACACCAAGCTTTCTCAACACCTGTAGAGTTTCAATCGAGTTGAGCAGCTACTAAACCAGTGTTGTCAAGTCAACTCCTGTGGTTGAGCGATCACCATGTCATTTGCTCAGCGTAAGGGTCTAGTCCTTATATTTTTCCGGGGTCCGCAACCTCACCAGGCCCGCGACCCAACCTAGGGTAAGCGGTGGGCGACAGCCGTCTCGCGGCTTCCCACAACACCCTTACCCTAACTTCAATCCTAGGGTAAGAGATGGGCGAAGACTAACTCGCCAGCTCTTCCCCAACCCTTACCCTACCTTGTGCACGCCGGCACTCTCCGCTCTAGGGCACGGTGTCCCATACCACCCTACCCTAGAGTCGGGTTTGCAAACTCTATTGGCCCGCAGCCACGACCTTATTAGTATAAGACTTTTACATGATAATAATAACCTACAGTTATCTAGATTAACAGATAATTAAATCTAAGGTTACAAAGGCATGGCTACAAGTTTAACATGGCATTTGTCGGTGGTAGGTTTAACTACATATCATGACATTCTAAACATTTTATTTTATTTTTGAACTAACATTTCAGAACTAGCTCAATGCAAATAGCATAATAATATAATTAAATAACATGGGTTGCAACATGGTCAAAGGATTTGGGACTTGCCGTGAAGTTGGACGATCTCGGCTAGCTCGAACGTAGAAACACCTTGGTCCTACGACTGCACTTGAGCTTCCGGGATCTCCGAAACTAGCGCAAACACATAAAATAATTAAATCCAGCTTGAGACTAATCAAGCGAGGGAAAATAATCTATTAAAAAGGAGTGAAATGCATAAATCCTCAAATGGGGAATTTTAGGAATTTATCTGGGATGCATTTATGGGAATGGAGGACAAAAATGGGTTCAGAGTATTATTTGGAGCAAAGTGGTGAAATTTGGGAATTTTTGGGATTTTCTGTGATTTTCTAGGATTTGTTTGGGGTTTTCTGATTTCTGAAAATTGATAAACCGGGAAAAATGCTGATGAACAGTGACGGGCTGGCCCAGCGCTACAGCACGGCCTGGGCGGAAACGGCCCGCGCGGCTAAAGGCCAGCGCTGCCCATGGCGATGTGCCGCGAGCGGCCCGCATGCGCGTGTGCTCGGGACGAAGCAGGCCGGGGCGCCGGCCCACGCCTACTCGGGCCCGCGCGGCCCGGATGGCCGACGCGTGGCTTGGGGAGACGGCCCGGATGGGGAGCGGGCGGATGGCGCGGATGCGGCGGAGAGAGGATCCAACGGCAGAGGATGAGGGAGGGCGGGCGAAACGGTATGGCCGGATCGGGCGGCGGAGAGGGGACGGCTTAAGTGGCATCGGACGCGCGGTGAAAGGTTGCCATCCGACGGCTCAAACGAGACGGCAACGGTTGGAGCGGAGGGCCGGGATGGAGCCACGTCTCCCCTTCGTCTACCTCTCGCCGGCGCTCGCAACAGAGAGGCAGAGGGGTGGCGCTACTGCTCTCCGGCGACTGAGAGGGGCTCCGGGCGGAATCGGAAGGCACCACGGGGTAGGTTTCGGCCCGGGGAACCCATTTTGGGGCTGGGGAGGACAAGGGGGGTCAGTAGAGGAGGTAGGAGGCAGAGGGGAAAGCTCGGTCCCCCGGCGGCGAGGAGGGTCGCCGGAGCCAAGAGGGTTCAATCGGGGGCGGCCACACGATCTCCAGGGTGTGAGGCTCACTATGACGAAGGCGCGCGTGGGCTGAGGAGTTCCCTGGAGGGTTGGCCACGGAGGGGTAGGTCCGGCCGGCGATGAGCTACGGCGCCGGAGTTCCTCGGTGGAATACCTGGCCGGAGTAAAGCACCAAAAGCATCAGTGAGCTGAGGGGAAGCTCGGGGCGCAAGCAATTGGAAAATGGAGGGGGAGGGGACGAGAACCGCCTCCGGGGGTCGCCGGCGCAGGGGAGAGCCTCGGCGGCGCTACGGGCGGCGGGACTCCAATCGGCTGCGCGTGGAGCTTCTCTGGAGTGGCAGGAGTGACAGGGAGTGGTGGGGGAACTGGGGAAGCAAGAGGAAGCAAGGGGGCAAGGGGAGGGGTTTTTATACCCGAGCGGAGGAAGGAGTTCCTTCGGGGAGAAGGCAATGGGCGCGGCGCGGAGTCAACAGGAGCTAGTGGGGAGTCTTCTCCGCGGGATGGAAGTGACGCCGGCTCTGCCAGGCGAGTGATGGCGATGCGACAAGGGATGGGAGCAGGTGAGCGGCGGGTATGGCGGAGGCGTGTCCGCGCGCAGGAGAGGGAGGAGGCGGCCTCTGGCAGGTGGGGCCGGAGCAGAGGCGGCGACGCGGCGCGAGGGCGTCCACGAATTTGGACCGGGGCTGTCGGGGTGGCGCGGAGGGTGGAGCTGGGCGGCGCAGCGCGCAGCGCTAGCGCGCGTGCGCGGGGAGAAGGCGGGGAGGGAGCGCAGCGCCAACGGGAGAGGAAGAGTGGGGAGGGCGCCGGGGAAAGAGAGAGGCGGGGAGGAGCGGGACGCCAGCGAGATAGGGGGAAGGAGCGGGCGCCAGCGCGGAGGGAAGGAGGAGGGAGGGCGTCGGGGAAGGGGGAAAGCGGGAAAGAGCAGAGGCGCCAAGCAAAGGAGAAAGCGGCAGCGCCAGAAAAGGAAAACGGATTTTCGGAGGGCTTTCCAAAAAGGGAAAGTCTCCAAGAATTCACCCAAAAACCAGCAAAAACAAAGAAAATTTTTGGTTTGAAATTTTGGGGCTTTTCATTTTTCTCGTCTCCATCCCCATATAAAAAATCGGGAATAGACATCTCCCTATACATATCCATTAATAAGGAAATTCCCTCATACATTACCGGGGAAAGGGTCCCCATTACCATCACTACTCGTGTTAAAAAGGGAAAGAGGGCACACACTGGAGCAGGTAGTTCTTGCAAACAAGGCAAGAAATCTATATGGAGTTTTCATGTGGAGTCTAGGGCACATATGGTACGGTGCACTGTGCAGTGCTATTTAGGTTGTTTCTTTTCTCTTGTATTATTGTAGTACTCCGGTTTTATTGCTGGAAATTCATCTGTTGAAATTGAAATGTCCAAGATGTGTTGTTCCAGGGCTCATGTGTAGACCTGGCCAAATAGACCGCCTAGCACGACCCGCATGGACCAGAATAGGGCACGACATGATTAGATCCAGCACAGCGTGCCTGCTCTTAGACCAAGGCATGGCACGGAGATGAGTCAGACCATGTCGAACCAGCCCTGGCACGCTTAGCCAAACGGACCACCAATGACCTATTATTTTACTACTAGTCATAAGTAATTTTACTGCTAATTACAAATAATTTTACTACCAAGTCACTTGTCTACGCCCAAAAGAGTGCAGTACGCTCAAAAGAGTGCAGTAACTCTAGCGCAGTTAATTTTACTGTCAATCGCAAGGAATTTTACTACATCACCACATGATAGTTATTGTACGTGCCGTGCTAGGCCGGTCCACCGTGCCAAGATGTCGGCCCAAGTACAGCACGCCCGGTCGCGATGGGTCGGCACAAGTCGCTTACTGTTCGTGTCATATCGTGTTTGAGCTAGATTATCAGTACCATATTTATATGGTTGGAATGACCTATTTGACTAGGTCTACTCATATGTCATTGGCACTTTTTCATATTTTTGGGTATAATTATACAAAGGGGCGAGGGACTTCATTGCTTTGAAGTGAAAAGGACAAATACAGGTAGAGCAGGACAACTACATCAATACTGTTGCTAAAAAGGATAAACAAACTCATATTAATAGATATTTTGAAGAACAAAAACCCACATCAAATACCAGCAAACAAAATTAAATGGCATGTGGATTCTCCCATTTAATTTCAAAGTGACTACACTAATGTCAAATAAATATCAATATGCTGGCAAAAAAAATACTTTTTATCAACTTGAGGATAAGCAAAGTAGTTATATTTTTCATTTTATGTATATTTTAAAACATTTTAATTTAAAATTGAAATTTCATTTTATGTATATTTTAATACATTTTAATTTAAAATTTTAAGAGTAATACATTTAAATTAGGATAGTGATCTAGGCAAAGGCGGTAACGGCACCCTTGGTTGCGGGGGTTCGATGGTAGCCAGGTTAACGAGTTCGGTGTTGGGGTGCATAGTTGTTAATTCTCTTCTAGAAGCTATTCCGGTTTGACTTTTAGAATATATTATTTTGATCTATTCCGATGTTTCATTTTGGGTATGATGATAACTTTATAAATATGAGTAAGTTATTATACTGTATTATAAGTTTTTAACCAAGAAGTATGAAAGGATTTAGTTGAGCTGGCCCAACAAGCGGACCCTTGCCCCAGGACCCTAGTCGTAAGCCTCAACGACCCTGCCCAGCGACGCCGCCGCCCAAAAGAAAAAAAAAAGCAGAACCGCGTTCAAGCGCATACACGAGAATGAAGATCGCAAACTGGTGCTGGTTGTCGCTGCTGAGGTTGCCTCGGTCGGAGCTGCCGCCCGCCATCCTCTACGTCGCCCTAGTGCCGCACAGCCGCACCCCTAGCTCAGCACTCCTGCTCTTTTGTGGCTAGTTTTTCTTGATTTCTTTCTTTCTTCTCAGATCTAAGTTTTTTCGCTTGATTTTTTTTTTTGCCTTCTTGATGAATTGGGAGGAGAGAGTGTTTCTCTGGTTTCTTGCTTTCTTCTCAGATCTAATAATTTCCCATGGGGTTTCTTGGATTTGAGACTGGGAGGAGACATTCCTCTATGTCTAGAAATTGTGCATTTAAAAAGACAATCTCCGCCTCTATGTCTTCCACCGCCACCTTCATCGCCTCGCTTGTTGGGCGGTACCGGAATTGATGGTGAGCTCAATTCCGCCTGGAACGGCTGGAATTGGCCGGAATTGAGGCCGGTATGGGATGCAGCTGGCTGTGTGCTGTTTTGGGTGACGGTATGGCACGTTATGGCCATTTCAGCCGGTACCGAAATGGAATTGATAGGCCTGGTTGGTGGAGAGCAAGAGCCGAGAAGAGGAGAGGCTGTGGCGAGGCGATGAAGGTGGCGGTGGAAGACACGGAGGCGGTCTTTTTAAATGCACAATTTCTTATACCAAATGTCAATGTCAGAACATAAAGTTTAGTAGTTTACCACTTTTAATTACACCAAGTATGTCTATACACCAAATTAAAGGCACGAACAGGTGCTTTGCAAGAGAAATTTGGTAGTTGCTGTTTGCTCCGGGTCCTTTTAAACTTTGGCCGTTTAGATTTGTGATTTTTTAACAAACAAATACGGTGTTGTTTCGTTGTCTTTTTTAAGTGGTCTATCAAGATAATAGAGTAAAGTCCATTACCGGTCCTTAAACTTTTTATGCTGTGTCATCCTGGTCCATAAACTTTTAAAGTATGTTATCCCGGTCTTTAAACTTTCAAAATGTGGCAATTTCTTTTGAAAGTCTATGGACCGGGATGACACAGCATAAAAAGTTCACTGCTACAACTACATAGGATATTGCCACACTTTGAAAGTTTAAGGACCGGGATGATATACTTTAAAAGTTTATGGACTGGAATGACACATCATAAAAAGTTTAAGGGTCGGTAATAAACTTTACTCAAGATAATATTTTTAAAGCTATGAACCATCCACTACAGCCATACATCATCAGCTCTAAAAAAAAAAAGAACCACCCGTTATACGTGTTTGCTGGCCATCCATCCATCCATGCTCCCACCTGTCACAATTAATTCTCCAGCACTGCGTCCTGTACTCTTACTCCCAGCAACAGGCTGCTTGGTTCTCTCTGGCGTGCAGGCAACCGTTCAAACTCTGATGAGTGATCAGAGAGAACGAGTTCGACTTCAACTTCAGAGTTCAAAACTGATTAGTAGCTGGGACTCGGGAGCTAACAACCAACTTCATCTAACCCAATCTCATATTCTCATGTGAATGTGGAATGCAGTGTCCAATTCATGACAAGAAAGTTGCCTAACGCACTACTACACCTTTTTTTCAACGAACATGCAGATCTTCACAACATGATCGGTGCGTTGGTCATGAATGGTGAACAGGTTCAGAGAAGAATTCTCTCGCCTAGGAATCGAGTTAAAGGTGGCTTACTGGCTTCAGTTTGCAAGACACAACTCGCATGACCCCTTTCTGTTTGTCTATTTATTTACTTTTTCAGTTTGTGACTTCTTTTTTGAAAATGAATTCATGAGCTCTATCTGTTCATTAGAGAGGATAATAAAGTTTAAAAGTTACGTGACCCGTCCCAGGTAAACACACCACAACGAGGGGATAAAACACACCAAGCACAATCCAACACCTTCACGCAAAATCTCCCCGAACCTGGGACTGACCATGTAATCCGTGTTGAGTACACATGTAATCCGAGATGCAAATTTCAGAAGAAACTTTCTTGTCTTTCATTTCTTGATGTTTAGATGGCTACTTGACCTAAACTAAGTTACCAACAAGAAACATTGCAGTAACTTTCAAGCCATAATTTTCTTGTTCGCTTTTGTTTTTTGAGGACAAAGTTCATCCCTATTCTGTTAACTGAAACCGCAACTCTTCATATCTAGAAACGATCAAGAAACAAGCAAGTGGAAGCGTGCAACCCCCATTTATCAGTCGACTTTTCACTAATATAATTCCATTTGTCATTACTCATTACACAGGAAAGGCACGATTTTGACTGCATATTGTTTTGTGTGTATATGTTCAGGAGGAGGAGCCGCATCACAATCGTCAACCATAAACCGATTACCAATCACTCCAAGTATACTGCAGGTATTTTGCAACAGGTATAAATAAACATAAACTGCATCAAACTCTCTTTTCAGCAATCAAATAAGAAGTTGAGACATTAAAATTGGTTCTATAACTTACACAAGAACAAGCAATATAAAGACCGACCAAGTTTTCCCAGGGGCAAGTAAAAAAAAGGTGAAAAGATGCGTGTTTCCACGAAAAGACGAGGCATGGAAGTAATCACACAAGGAGTGGAAAGAAGAAAAACATGGTGCAACTGTTGCGGCTACTACACCAAACTACAACTGTTTTGAGTGCAAGTCATATAATGATGATTATCCATATATATAACATAGGCTTGTTATACGATGAAGTCAGAGTTGGCGCCTGCGTTACAATTGCCGCAATAATTTCATAACCACCATCAGCAACAGATGGATATCGATATTAATGCTATAACCACACGACAGACTGTTTGAAGAACAGAGAAGAATTGTTCTTCCAGATCAGCTAGATGGTAGATCTTTGCATATCCAAGGAGAAAACAACGAAACTGCATCAATCTCAGCAGAACTTTAGAGATAGGATGACAAATCGTGTCAAACAATACTTACACAATCACAAGGCAGCCCTCCTAAAGTAAAAAAGAGTAGAGGGTTGCAGAGGAACCATATGCCTCACTTCAGTACTAATAGACAATAGTAAGCTTCATTTCAAATAAAAAAGGGAAAGAAAAAGAAAAGAAGAGGAAAAACTGTAAGCTTGGCAAGTTTTGCAGTATTTTGGAAGCTTTTTATGCAAAATTAATGCTTCCTTAAAATGTTTCCATTATCAACATTTTAACCAATTGTTTCATCTATACTCTTGGATGGACTCATTGTTTACTCCAAAATTTCCGCATACCAGGGTCTCAATGGGAATGGGATTTGGAATGTTATTCACAGCTCAAGGACCACACACATACACTGCATGGCTTACAGGCAAAATCGGCATTTCCATCAAGTATGGAAATGATAGTATTCATTTGCTATCTTTGTATTGTCCCTTTTTTTCTCCATATCAATAATAAAATAGATAGTGTTTGGTGTCACTGTCTTGGTATACCAAACTGTTTCAGAGCAGACCTCATGTCATCAGTACTGCAACCCTCAATTCCAATGATGTTTGAGCTATCAAGTGCAACAACGTCTTGTAAAGGATACCGTCTGACAGTATGGATTCTATTTGCAGGAGTATTAAATTCACCCTTCAGGATGACTGTCTTGTGGAGACCTCCAAACAGTTCTTCATAATCTGAATCACCAGTTTCACCAACAAGAATCGCAACATTTGGCAACTCTATGCCCCAACGAACAGATAAGTACCTAGAAGAACAGAAAAAATGTTAATAGCAGTACACACATGAGGCTGCTAGGTGCATATGGGAATTAAAAATGACAATCATTTCACCAAGCCCATAAGCACTGCCAAAATGTTACTATCTATTGCTTGCTGCTGATCTTTTTTAGGCAGCAGCAAATATTTGGCCTAAACAGCATCTAATATACACTCTTTTTTCTTAAAAAGTAAGCAGGCACTGCATAATCTAACTCAAATATTTGCTGTAGCCTATACCGCTGGAGTTCCTCCATTTTGAAGTTACACGTCATTTAGGACTTTACAATGCCTGCTCTAGCTGGGAGTTTCAAACAAAGCAACAGAGCGGAGTAATGTTTTTCCTCAACCAATATGTCTAATCTTCTATGAAAAAATATTGATGATTGTACACAGTACACACACCAAAAAAAAAGAGAGATAAAACCACATCACATTTTGAACCAAGTTAAAAATGTGCTTCACGCCCAACAATACTGCAACAACTGTACGTGAGTTCAGAACAGAGAAAGTGAGAAACGAAAACGATAAATGAGTGAAGTAAGAAAAATCGAAGAAAACCTTAGAGCCTGAGACCGTGATGCATGAATTGGAATTACAGATAGCCTGGTAGCGCCATGGTTATACAGTGCATGACAACGGAGTGACTGGATTCTCATCAACTTTTGCAGCTCCTTTAAAGGAGGTAACTACAATACATAAACAAGCGACAATTAAAAAAACTTTCATAAAGAACTATTATAACATGACACACTTGAACAGTCACAAAATATATAAACAAGCAAAATTCTGACCAAACGCCAGAAGATTCTGGAAAAAAGAGGCTTACATGATTTGGATTGACCACTTTAAATGCAAGACAATATGTCGAAGAGTGTTCTGGATCTTCAAAAATAACTTGCTTTTCAATTCTTCCCCTTCTTTCTACTACTGAAGAAGCCCACTTCAATAGATACTTTTTTAAACCTTCTCCTCCCCAATGATACTCAATATGCGATTGGTAATTACGGTCTAATGCAAATGTCACACGGGAATTGCTTGGTGTATCACCAGCCTGTGACGGGTAATATAAATCACTCCCACTGTTGCATATGAAAGCATCAAAATCAGTAGGAAGCATGCGTGCAGATATTAATAGAGAATGTATCTCCGCTGCTGTCAAGGAAGTCGACAACACGAAACCCGTCGAACATGAAGTTTCTGCACGTGTAGCCTCAATAGAATTTCTAATAATACAGACCAGATCTTCCTTACTGACAGAGTCTACAGCAATAACAATGATATGCTTCCTTCCCTTAATAGGTGCCTTAATCTGGTCTTTGTTGCTAGCAAAAGCAGGATATCTTGAGCCAAGAGTTAATATCCTTGACAAGTAATTCTTGCAATGTTCAGGCCATGAAAACTGGTGTATATTTTTCTGCCCATTCTCTCGGCATCTTGACCAAAGTTGCTTTTCAGAAAGAAGTTTATAGAGTGCATCTGCAATGGCATGCTGATCATGGGGATCAACAAGGAGACCATTGTCCAGCACCTGCATCAACATCCACCGGAAAGGAGACAGTGATCTTCATTCCAGGTATGAGTTGATATAATTTTCCTTGCACAAAAAAAGTTAATATGATTTGATTTTAACAATGGTACAATATGATGCACGAACCTGGTGAATTTCAACAGGAGCTCCATTTTTTGTTGCAATTACGGGCAAACCATGCATGGCGGCCTGTCCCCACAAAAAACAGATTGGCAGTAATTAGAATGTAGAAATGGTAATGGCTGCAAAATTGAATTTAAATTTCAATGATTATGACCTCTATCAAGGTGACACCAAATTGTTCGAAGTAAGCCACATTTACAAAAGCACCCTGCATATGTTCAATGGACGATCAGCATCAACATAAAAATAGTACAGGATAAGTACTTAAGTAGAACTGGTGAATTCTACCTAACATAACAAAATTGTTGCTATAAGATTTTAACTTAACAGAATCAGTTATTGAATCCTTCAGCCATGTGAATAATTTAATTTATTTAATCACAAAATTTGTACCTATCAGAAACATATCAAAATAGATAGACAATTGAAGACAAGCACTTCAAGTGCTAGGTATTCAAAACAAGGGAAAGAATGGCACCACCAGTTTATTGTGCTCAGCATAACATACCTTCGTTCTCACTGCTAAACGATAAATATCAGGAACTTCAGAGTGTTTGTGATGCTTTGGGTATGCCACTTGACCATATAAATCATATTCATCAATCAATGTAAGTACTGATGTCAAAACAGCTGCACTCATATTATGCATTTTGGAAATAGCCTCACGGTTACCCATTATCAATGTCTGAAATGCAATATAAAAAGGTAAGAACAAAATAAAATGTTAAGATCATTTCAGATTATTAGCAGCTACTAAACTCAATGCATTACGCTTATGATATTCATATATACAAAACATCAAAATGCTAGGTTTTTAAGTTTTATCTTACTAGGTTAGCAAGCTTCCTCAATTGTTGGCATTCACCAAACGCCTTCACAAGTGTTGTAATATTCTTTTCAGGATAAGGACGAGCAACAGCCAGAATCATAGGTTTCCTCGGATTTGTAAAGAACCGCATTATCTGTCATCACATACAAATTATCAGAGCACAAACTTAAAGATGCAGGATAAACTGGCATAAAGATAACAGTAATAACTGTTATCAATTATGGAATATAAAAAAACCAGTAAGTTTTGATCGAAAAAATAGTATGTAAACTAGTGAGATCTTGCGTGTGCAAATCTGAAGAAAATTTCATGACCTCAGACCAAATAGGTGGATCTTCAGAAGCTGGGGATGGGCTATCTTCTTCACCATCCATATCAAAATCATGAATCATATGGCCAAATTCAACACCTGGAGGAATTATCTGCAGAGCAAGGAATAGAAAACTAATAAATATATCACCACTACAACAAATAAGGACAGCAACTACAGCAGATGCTAATTACCCGACTATGAAATATAATTCTGCCACAATTACCAGTGATTATTATGGTAATAAAAAAGAATCAAAGTTACGATTTATATAGTATACTCACAACCATACGAGGCATATAACGGCCATAGGAGTTAGCACCACGCTTGACTATCGCACGAAGCTTCCTTGCAAGTATGACCTCAAAACCATCATACAAGTTCCACTGCTCTTCTATCTCTTGTCTAGTGCTTGCAATAACTATTTCAGATGCATCAAGAGACAATTCCTCTGCCTCAATTCGGCGCATTATTTTGTATGTCATATTTATTTGTTCCCTTGTCTGTCTCCCTTGCTTGAGAAGCCCTTCCAACTTATCTTTCCCAAGAAAATGCCCTGTAAATACCATGGGAACATTAAGTGCTCCAGATAGTAGAGCAGCAGCAACTCCTGCACTGGCATAATGGCCATGAATCACAGCAGGCCACACTGGATGCCCATGGCCGATTTCTTCACCTATGATTTTTGACATCTGCACTATATAATTGAGTGCACCATCAACAAATTCTTGAATGTAAGGCCATAGATGTTCTTTAGCTAGGTACTTGTCTTTCGGTCCAAATGGTATTCGGATGATATATGCACCACTGTTCTCTCCTCTTTCATGTTTAAAATTCTTGAAGCTTGTTGGTACCAGTGTCTCTGCTGGTTCACCATAGGCACGATCAAAATTCGGTGCTAAGATTTGCCTTGTCAACAGATCAACCCGGTAAACTCCAGGGCATGAACTCAATGCTTTAGCAAGTTCCACAACATATTTGACCTATCAAATGGCACACAAAAGATGCAAATGAAATTATGTCATTATAGGATCCTTTTTGTTGGTGGACATTTTTAGAAGGTCAACTGAATGTGATAGCTACCCTAATTTACTACAATAGGTTATTCATGCTAGAGAACGAAATGCACTTGTACGTAATTATGTAAGTATATGCAACAACAATACCTGTCCACCAGTATCTGAATCACGGCCAAGCTCCATGTTCTCACCACGGACCAGGCCATGAAGGCTGCAGTACAACACATCATAAAGGAATTAAATGACCAATACATTTGATCACAAAATACCGACAGACCTGCAAATTACATCATATATCAAAGTAGAGAATAGGAACAAGAGGTGATACCACCAATTCTGAGTCTTAAAGGATTGATTATTAGTAGGTAGGCTAAATCTGTGAATAGTGATTTCTTTTATATCATTCTTTTGATACAGAATGGGGGAGCTCTTGGTGCACGATGGTATATAAGTATTAGAATATAGTTCTTCCCCACTAACTGCGAGGTCATTTTGCATCTGTGAATAACAGCTCAGTGCAAAATGTATTAATCGCTTGCGGCTTATGCAGTGTTTAAGATGTAATTTTCTAACGTTGCACAACTTGCCTACAAAACTACAATAGGAAGTTATTAAAGAAACTATTCCATACCTGATCAACACTATGTAGAGCTTGTCAACTGCACTGATCCTAGGTGTGTTCCCAGTCGTGCTGTCACCATAGGCAACAGATGGATCACCAGCATCCTCTCCCTTTTCTCCTTCAAAGAGATCTTCAGACATATCTGCAGTAGCATCATTTCGTGGCTTCTCTGTCTCTATACGCCGTTTTAACAAGCGGTTGGCTTCCTCAAACTGAGTATCAGAACACTTAAGTAATAAAGAAACACACAAAAAAGATGGAAGAGATAGAAGTACAAATGTAAGTAAGCATGTAGTTGTTGAACAAGGGTGAAATCTCGACACTAAAATTGAGCAGGGAAAAGTTGTTTTCTGATGAACATCGTGGACCGGAATAGAAGTGAAAGCAACATCAAATGCTCAATGCAAAAAAAATTAATTATATAATGTGGCCAACTTTTTTTTCTGTCGAGGGGAAACCCCATTTAATTTTTCATTATGAAAGCCGAAATATGACCAACAAGCTACTTAAAGTGGGATATATCTCACGTGCCTAGCGTAGGTAGCAGCCAGTGATAACTTTGGAAATAGATGTAAAAATATGATGGCTTGAGATTGTGCAATCCCAAAAGGCCATTTTTGTTTCTTAACATGTTGGAACAATTCAAATCTTACCCTGTAACAATGATTCTGGGTCAACCCAACAACCACAAAGATTAAAAAAAACTGCTTGGTGTATGAACACGCCATGTACTAATAATGTATGAAACAGTGACTGACAGTAGGGACCACCCATCGGTCACCTTTGTGTGGATCTCCTTGTCGATTGGGCAGTCCACCTCATCTTGATTTGAGCTGATTCCATTTTGTAGCAATATTCTCATTTGTATGAGTTGTTCTTTGCAAAGCATAAGAGGAGGCAGATGGAAACTGCTAATTGAGTTTGAGGGAAAATTGAAAAGACCAGATGGTTTTGCAGGTGCCAATGGAACTCTGCAAATCTGCTTGCTTGATCATGGATACTGATGGCTGCCAGGAACGGGAAAGGTAGATTGGAACGGTTCCAGAATCCAGACCTTTTTAGTCGAGACCTGTGAATTTGGTAGTCTCTGTCTAGGACTGCTTTAAAATTTGCATGGTCTTTTCCCACCACATAAGACACCATCTCATCAGCTCTGTTAAGAGATTGAATGTTGAATGGGCTGAAGGGGTAGAATTAAATGTGGAAGTAAAAAAAATGTGGGACCTGATGGAAGAAATTGGAAGATGTAGGATTCATGTGCAAACCAAAGAAAAAATTTGGGGACCTATGGCGAAAATTTCTCTTTTGACAAAATGCAAGGTTTTGGGTATTTTAGTACCCTGAAACAACCTAAATGGACCTGACACTCGTCCCAAACCCTGGTGTTCAGTGCACTTCTCCGCACGTTGTTCTCTATTTGGAAAAAAAGGGGCCCCTTTTGAATGCATTGGAGAACACCATATGGGCCACACACTACTAAACGACTTGAATGCGGAATTATTACAGATTTTGCCAAAGAGAGCAGATTGTTCCATCATCAGCACCATTTATGTTTTTTGGCGATTCGAACAGTGGTGCGACACACACTTGCTCCATCTATCCAACTAGATCTATAATACTTTCATTGTAATACAACTAAAAATGCAAAAGGGAAGAAATACAGGGAATGAAAACAATCCAAAGGAGAATAAAAGAAATAAAGAAAAGTTTTGCCATCAGACCCATTGGCTTTAGAAATGCCAAATGAATTAAGCGCTCACTGAGGTTCTCAGACCGTTCGCGGCCGGTCGGCACCATCTCGCGTTTAGGTTCTCATCATCCGGCAGGACTTACCTTTCTACCATTTCAATTCCTAACCGAGAGCCAACATGCAGCCACACATGCATAAAGACATGGCCACCATTTGGACCAAAAATCCAGAGAGCCCACAGTGAATTGAAAGTCATATAGAGTGAAGGGAGGGGCAGTCTGGTCAATGCACAGTGAGTCTCATAGCCATGCCACATAGTATAAGATAGCATACCCCTTCTCACTCCCACCTCATTTCCCCCATTGCCTCCATGGACTGAGAATAAGGCCAGTGGAGAGGAAACACCCATCACCACTGTCTACCTTAGCAAATAACCAAGCAAGCCACAGACCCACTTCACCTCTCCACTGAGAGCAAGACCAGCCGAAAGCAAGCACACCCACACCAGAAGGAAGGGAGCAAGGAGGAGAAGGCCAACAGATAGGATGCCCCAAGGAGCTCAAGAAGGCAGGGGCGTCGCCGACGACAACATGAGACGTCGACAACCACCAAACCCACGCCAAGCCAACCATTGAGTATGCCCACTTTCCCTCCACAACCCCATAGCACAACACAGAAGTAGATGAAGTACACATAGAGAGGGGATGGGGGGCAAACCGTCCTGGTAGTAGGGGTGGCCAGCCGGCTGCAAGTCGTGGCCAGCGAGCTCAAACTCGTAGGGAGCAGCCGAAGCCAAGGTGACGGCTGACGGTGACAGGCGGTGGCGTAGGCGATTGAGCCTTTAGGGCGGCGGCGTGGTCGGAGGCCGAGGTCAGAGGCGCAAACGACCGTGGTCGGAGCCGAGGGCGACGGCCGAAGGTCGTGCCAGCCAGGAGGCGACATAGGAGCGGAGGGAGTTGGAGGGGCGCCGAGCAGAGCCGCACCCGCAGTGATGGCGTTGCAAGCCACAGGGTGACGGCATCGCACCAACAGCATGGAGCCAGAGGACCAGGAGGAGCGGTGTAGGAGGTGGTGAAGGCCGACGGTCACCGGGCCGAGAGAGGATGGAGAGGGTGGCGGCCAGCAGCAGGACGGCACCGGATCTAGCCATGGCCAACTGGATCTGGGAGTAAGAGAGAGGAAGTGAGAGGGGAGGGGTGAGGAGAAGGCGAGGGCGACCAAGGAGTGGCACGGGAGGCGACCGGTGGCCGGCATGCCCAGGGCGGCCGCTTGAAGAATGGAGAGGGAGAGAGAGATATGAGAGGAGAGGTAAGGAAGGATAAGGCCTTCCGTCCGAACAAAAAAAAGAGAAGAAAAAAAAGCAGAGGCTGATTGGCCGAATAAGAAAAGGAAAAAAAGAGAGGGGGAAAGAAAAAAAAGAGGAGAAAAAGAAAGAGAGAGAAAAAGGGTTGGTACCTGCGCTTCGGATCCTTAATCCCAGGCATTTTATGCCGATATCGAGTGTTGCGCGTAAAATAGGTGTTGTGCGAATAAGCATGTGTATCGCTTTGGTATATTGAGCCGAATGATGCTTGTACAGGTGAAGGTCCTGGGTCGGAGCCGTCCACGCATCATCCCTAAGGCTAACCAGGCACATGCATGATAAAACGATAAATTCGGGTAGTGATTGTTGTTAGATGAATGTTGATGCATTAATTACCATGCTATAGTAAGCTGACTATTTCTAAATACATGTTACGGAATGATGAATTATAGTTAGAAACATGATATGTTGTTATGCTTAAATGGAGAATCTGCATTGCATGCATTTATGTCATGAAAATAGATAGTTTTGTAGTATCATTGGTCCACTTTGTATGGATACTCCACAAGAGTGGAGATTGAGGTCCCTGTATGAAAAAGGACAGGCTATTGAGGCCCCCGTATGAAAAAGGACGGGCTTATGATCCCCGCACGGAAACAAGGCGGGCTTGGATGAGTACCAACGGGTGCTCACTCGCCTATACCAGTATAGGCTAAAGAGATAAGAGAGAAATGTATGTGCATATGCAATTGCATTATGACAGGGAACAGGTGCAAAGGCATAATGATTGGTTGATGAGGAATTATGGAGATTAAATGGAAACATGTGGTTATTGAAACTGCGATGATTATGGACTGAAACGTAAACATGTTATTCACTGTTTTTCTTTGTACTTGCTGAGTCTTTGGACTCACCCTTGCTTTGTTGTTTTTTAGGTAACCGTTGAGAATGTCATGCACAGTCGGGAGTAGCATATGAATAACTTCACGTACTAGCAGCACTTCGTATATCAGCTTTTGGTAGCATGTTTAAACTCCAATAGTGTGCTAGAATAGTTACTTTAAATGATATGTTATAAGTGGTCGCTGCAGTATAAATAAAGTAGTGTTTACTTAAAACGGTTAGCAGTTGAAAAAGAAGAATAATGCTATACAATGATGGTAGCACTCTAGGTCCATCGATGGGCAGGGTGTTACATTCATGCTAGTCTTCAACCTTCTCTCTGTCATCTATTTGATATGTCATATGTGGCTACTGAAAAATTAAAATAGACTGCATTTGAAGGATTGCTCAGTAGAAAGCTTTGCAGTGCAGCATGTCTGACTCTGGTCTCCGTGCAACCAATAGGTACTGATTAATTGCCGTGTTTCCAGCATCGGTAATGGCTGTGCTAGCTTCTTTCACATGGCACCACTTTATCAAGCAGCATTTGACGAAGTGACAAAGTAACAAAGTAACCAGGAGAAAGAGACGAAGAGGCGGAGACCAAGTAATGATGACAGCAAATTTAAAAATTATCCAACTGTGCACGCAATTTCATTGGTGTGGTATGTTGTCCCAGCATAATCCGTAATCAGATGAGGCAAGAACCTACCTAACAATAACATTGTAGGCATGCTACCACATTCATGCGGTACTTCTCTGATTCCTCATATAGTTCATCGAGAAGGGTGAGAGATCAATCAGCATTCCACTAACGCATTCCGTCGAACAGATCCTGGTGCTCTCTAAAATGCATCTATGCCAAGATCAATCCAGCCTTTAGTCCTTCCTACGCAAAACCACACTAATCTAACCCAGAGCTCCCCTTGCCGGAGCCCAACTTGTGCACAGAATTATCAAGGGGGATTGGATCATCTCCTACCACATCGAAAACTGAAGAAATAGCACGAAGGAAGAAACGAACCAAAAACGAAAAGGCAAACCTCCTTCTTCTTCCTGGCGAGGTTCCATATTCTCCAGGTCATGTTCTCCAGCCGCGTGTTCCTCTCCTGCGGGCTCCGCATCGCGTTCGCCTGCGGCCACACACGCACGCGCACACACGGTCGCACACAGATCGATCAAAAAAAGGTGAAAATTCACCAACGACGAGGAAGGGAAGCAGCAGGATTCGCGTGCGCGGGGGTGCGCGCGCGCGTGGAGTGGGTGGAGCTGCGGGTACGTACGCGGAGCCATGTCTTGTAGAGGTCGGTCTCGTCGTAGCCGGTGATGACCTCCTCGACGAAGTAGCGGGCGGGGAAGAAGTGGCCTCGCTCGCGGAGGAGGAGCGAGGGGCGGTCCCTGCCCGCGGCGGCGGCGGCGCCCTTGCCGGCGTCGAGGATGGCGTCGAGGTAGCAGTTGATCCAGTTATCGTTTCCGTACATCGCGGCCGGGAACACTCGCTCGCCCGCCGGCGCCGAGGGTGGAGGAGGAGGAGGAGGAGGCGTCGCTCGCCGGCGAAATCGAGGAGCGCGAGGCGAATGGGAGCGGGCGACGGGCTGGGGTGGGAAGGGAAGTGGTGGCGAAGAAGAGGTGGCGACGCGAAACAAATACGGAAATCAATATAAAATTCGGAAATGGGTTGTGGTTAGTACCCCCGCAAGCTGCAGCCACTCCGCCCATTCGTTTCGTGTGGTCTCAACCGTTCCATTACGATCCAACGGCACAGATCTAACCGTGTCCCAATGGCCAAATCCGTGGGCTCCTCGTACGCGTTGGAATTGAAAATACTTAAATTTGTGTGCGAACCAACTAAATCCATTTCTCGTGAAATAAAAACGAAGCCTATGGTTTGAATACATGAATTTCGCGGGGATTTTAGCTCGACATAATGAAGCATGAGATATTGTTATACAAAACTATTTCCCTTCTTGCTAGGACAGTTGGTTTCATTTACTAGATGAGCATTTATTTGTTCTTAAAAAAAGATGAATATTTATTTATAAGCTCGTAACGTGTTTCCCTGCTTTGTACGAAAAGGCATTTTGGGAGAAAATTTAATTTGTTCTTAGATATTTGTGTGTTTAACCTTGATCCACCTCCAACTCACCTGATATTCTGAAAATTCAATAATCACATGACCCTGGAAGCTTGCTCCTAGCGTGTACATATTTGGAAACTTTCCAGTTCCAGGTAAGACCTACTAGGAGTAGCATCATTTATTATTTTTACCTTCCTATTTGCTCCTTTATTTTTCCTTCTTTTTTTCAGAGTGACAACCTGAACTTGACAATGAGGGAAATAATCCCATATCATAGTATCATGTCATGGAATCATATCGCGTAATGCGAAGTTGATAACTAGACAGTGATCAGTTGGTTCTTTCATGGTTTCAAAGGGCACGTATTGTTCGGTTCATCCACAAGCAGCTTTTGGAAGGTGCTCATTAGATGTTATAAGTCCTGGCTATGGGCTTACTTGGCACTATAGAGGTTTTTTTTCTGTACTATAGCTGCTGTTAGATTTTTTTAGCGTAATTAAATTTAAAAAATGTTATATCATCACGGATAATATAAAGGAATAAGACAAAAAATAAAAAGTCAAAAAAGTCAAAAAAAATCCAAAAAACTGTAAAAAGGCGAAATTAAGAACCTTTTTCCCACATGAGAAACTCGGATTCCATTACCAATATAACGGAATTTACATAATTCTGTTTTAGTGTTTCTTAGCTATTGCTGTTGCAAGTTTATTGTTTTTCCACCTCTGACCCCTGTCAAAGTGCACCAAGCACAGTCATAGCTGGAACCTAAGAGAGAGAACCACAGCAAAGGCAACTGCAGTTGACAAAAAGCAAAAGAATAAAACTGAAAACCAAGCTAGATGCAAAAGACTAGCTTTTTTTCATAAAAGCCTGAATCTATCATCCTGCTCTTGAGAGTGTCTTTATCTTCCTCTTCTCAGACATTCTCTTCACTTTTGTATCTTGAGGGCTTCATTCTACAGCATGTTAGCGTCGGCCACCAAGACCTCTTTCTCCTCTTCCTTGTGAAGTCCTGCCCAAAATTTTAGGAATGTATGTGTGTGTGTGTGTATATGACATATGATCTCAGTTGGAGAGTTAATCAATTTCTTCTCAAAACTTGCCTTGTTCCTTAGTTTTCACATAGCCCAGCATACAGTCGACAAACCAACCATATGAAAACTTGATTTACCAGGTAGATAATGACTAGCCCACCACAGGTATTGGTCAAAAGAACCAAGGCCTACAATTGGCTCTTAGAAATGATCCAATAACACTCTATACATATTTGGCAAGCACACAATTAAAGAAAAGATTATTTATAGTCTCATTCTCACAGCAAAAGCTACAAGTTGGAGGAAGTGGGGGCTGTGACCAGACACTGCCGCGTGAAGGAATTGGTGGCGGTGCCGAGGAGGAGGAAAAGAAGGCGCGGCACGAGGGTTCGGGGGAGAGAAGGAGACGGCGGTTGCGGGAGGTGGAGGTGGGGAGGCAACGACGGGCGGATGGGGAGAGGAGGCGGCGGGCGAATGCATTGGGGAGACAATGACGGGGGGATGCGACGCTGCGGAGGAAGTTGGGGGACTGCGACTAAACGCTGCCGCGCAGGGAAAGAATTGGTGGTGGCGCTGAGGAGGAGGCACGGCACAAGGGTTCGGGGAAGAGAAGAGTGGTTGCGGGAGGCGGAGGATGCGGGGAAAGAGAAGAGGAGGAGCGTAGCCCACGCATCGGCCTGACCTTTTCTACGAGGAGCAGAAGAACTACCTATATGCAGATCTGGATGGCTGATCTTTGATCGGACGGCTGAGAAGAGAGGAGAGAGAATAGACCGACGACCAACAACTCACATTTTAAGGAGTAGAGATAAATTCTAACCATTACTGGCCAACTCATAAACTAATAGACCAAGGTCATTACTGGCAGGCGGCAGCAAAAAGATTATTAAATTGCTCACATAAAGGAACAGAACCACACCAATAATCTTCCCAAAAGTTGGTGTTTTTTCATTCCCCACAATCATATATCTCCCTTTAAGGTATTCACTTTTAATCTTAAGAAAATTAGACCAATATGGAGAGTCATTCTATTTATGCTTAACATATTTCGCAATTTTTGTCACCCAAGTACTTGCTTTAACTACGCCCTGCCATATTCCTTTCTCATTTTTCAATTTCCACCACCACTTACATAAGAGACTAATATTTAATGCATATAGATTCTGAATGCCTTGATCACCTTTTTGTTTGGGCTTGCAAATTAAAGGCCATGTCACTAAATGATGCTTTATTTTATTCCTAGCTCCTTGCCAAAAAAAATTCCATCCTGAATAGCACAGTCTTAGACAACAAATATATAGACATGTGATATATAAGAATACTAACCAAATTTGAATTTATTAAGATAACTCTACCACCCATGGACAAGGACCCACCCCGCCATCCATCAAGCCTATTTAAAAGTTTTTCTTTCAGATTTCTCTAATCAATAACATGTAATTTAGAGCTATTTACGGGCACCCTAAGGTATCTAAGAGGCTAAGAACCAATTTGGCAATTGAACATATGAGAATATTGAGTGAGTTCCGCATCCTCTCCTTTAATCATAAAAACTTCACTCTTCTGAAAATTAATTTTCAACATGTATAATAACAGTTTCTAATGAGCACTCCCAAAATAGGGATCCAAAAGCAATTGTTGAAATTCCTTTTCTTTTTCTTTGTGAGGACAATGTTGGATACTTCAACAATCATTAGAAACTAACCACAAGAAGGTGTTATGTTTTGTCTCCCATTTGCCGCGCTTTCGTTTCTGATTTTGCAGCCCTATATTTTCCGGGGTAACGAATCTCCATCTTCCATTGCGAGAGAAACAAAAGATGGCGCCAGCTGAGTGGCGGAGAGAAACAGCAACCCCAGGACCCCCCCAACCAATCATTCCGGTCGCCATCGCCGTTTCGCTGCCACTCTTCGTTAGATATTCCCCTCCAGTTGCCGTTGTTTATACTCCTACACAACTCGCCGGGGTGCAAAAGCCGGTGGGTCGCACTCCATCCTCATCATCCCTCTGGACCCCATCCACACGCCTCCCCCGCGCCCCGCCCTCCCCGTCTGCCAAGCGGCGTTGTTGTTTCCGCTTTCCTAGGACGACCTGGTGTCTGGTGAGAAGATCAGTTCGATCAGGTTTGTTTAGATCCAAGGCATAGTGCCAACTACTAGCTGCTAACGGTGACAATTTGACTTTGTTTTTTTAGCATTTCTTTTTTTTACTTTTGGCTTTAGTTTTTCCGAAAGTTAAAATTAATGGGACGGTTTCCTGAGCCCAAAACCGTATACGCCGTCCGTATCGACATCTTCGCTGTCCACCGTCGTCTCAAAAAGACAGACAAAAGTTATCAACTATAGACAAAAGATATCAATTATAGCCCCAAAAAAGAGCCTCTAATCTCAACATTTTTGGCTCTCATCTAACCTAGCCGTGTGGTGCGTGCTCACTAAGCCTCGCTGCATATGGCACCTGCGACGATTAATTAATAGGTGGTCTTATCTTGTACGAATATTGGCACGGTTACTAAGGCTCCGATCCAACCGGCTTAAAAGCCTCGTTTCTAGTTTCGGTTGTTGGCTTTTGACTGCAAATACACTGTAACAACTGTTAGCTATTTTGAAGTCAAAAAAATAAACAATAATGAAAAATGAGAAAAAAATATTATATCATCACGGACGGACAATGCAAAGAAATAAAAGAAAAACAAAAGGCCAAAAAACGTTAGAAAAACAAAAAAAAATAAAAACTGATATATTCCAAGTAACTTTTGAAGCTAGGAAAGACGGTAGATCAGTGGGTGTGATCTAGTACGGCTCGAAGTTTACTCGTTTTATGTTATGTGGCAGTTTAATTTGCTCTCGAGTTTAACTTTTCTTTATGCCTTCTCCTGAATCCTGATGGGATTTTTATATATGTGCTCCCACGGCTGCTTGTGGTGGCCCGGTGGAGTGTTGGGTTTTTCCATATGTGAAACTGAAGTAGGTCAGTAAATTTGAAGTGTGCATTTGGTGATTGCAACAAGAACGAAACATATTCATGGGCTAGGTCAAATCGAGTGGCGTAGAATGATAGTTCTCCCAATCAATTTCTAAGGCTAGTTCTCGTTTGATATGTCCCCTGTGTGTTCGATTTGGACAATTCATGGAGGTAGTCAACTGTTCGAATGACATGCGGCCGCTAGGAAAATGTCGGCTTGGCAGAGCACCAATTAAGATGTTGAAAACTACAGGTTCTTATCATTCCTCGTAATAAAAGCCAACGGAATGATGCCTTCACGGGATTGGGCCAGCTCGGCGTAGAATGGTTCAGTTCACTTCAATGTTGCACGTAGAAAATTTACGTCGGATGTTGTATTATTGACGTTTAAAGATAAGATAAAGGATGATTGATAAAGGAATGATAGCGTCGGTTAAATTATACATACTTAATGTTCCTATATACTCTCTTTGTTTTTTTACTTATCGTTTTTAATTTTTTAAAGTCTTCGAAATAGACTTTGATCACTACATTTTTATAACTTTATATGAAGATATGCTAATAAAATTATAATATTATGAAAGTATTTTTAACGCTTAATCTAATGATATAATTGTTATATAACCAATGTAGATAGTTTTAAATATATTAATGGTCAAACTTTAGAAAATTTAACGGCACAAATTCTAAAAAGTCAAGTAAAAAAGAACTAAGGAAGTAATTAATTGGGTTTTCTTTCTAATTAATTATACACATTTAATTGTGAAACTAACTTATTGTACCAAATGATAACAATAACAAATAAAAATATTGACAAATTTTTTTAAATATGTGTGAACATGTTATTACAAATATATATCAATTTCACCATTTTTTTATTAGAATGCCAGGCTCCTCATGTCAAATCATGTACCCTACAACCTACGTCTGTACCTAGTACGCTAGTATTGGCATCTATTTATGTCATATGTAACTTCACAATTTGTAACTAAAATGCCTCATATTAAGATAATGTTAATTTTGAATTATTGCACTAATCGTGATGGTCGCAACGACGAAAACAGATATAGAATCATATCCACACTTCATTTTTTAAGTAAGAAACTAAAGAATTTTCTAAGATCTAAATAAAATAAATATTTTCGTACCATTCACACGTTACTATATAGGCAGTGGAAAAAAGATGCATGACTGTCTTTAAAATCTAAACAGAGGGCATGAAACACAATTTACATCTAATTCCCTCAAGTATTGTCAAATCGAAACTTATAACTATCAAGGGTATATATATAATTTTCAAAAAATTTAGGGTACCCGTGCATACCAGGCACCCTATCTAGCTTCGCCCATGGTTGACCTAATGCAACTGTCAGTTTCTTATCGCTAGCATATGTCCATATCAACTCAGCAACAATGATGTGGGCTAGGTTCTTTTTGGTTTTGGCTATGGTTTATCACTTCCTGCTACGGAAACCAGCTTTTAAACAAGATATCTTTTTAAGACGTGATCTACAGGTAGACTGTAATGGACACTATACCAAATTCAACTATTCCAGCAAAAATTATATGCGCCTGTTTCTCTCTGTATACTATTTCTTGCGAACAACTAAAATTCAAAACCATAAGCCCCAGGCCTAAAGAACCTAGCCATGAAGTGTAGCCGTTGCTCTCGAAGCAGAAAAGGGCTTTCGTTGTGTGGCCATCCCCATCCGGTGCTGCGCTGGCAGCCATTAGTATTACCTGCAAGAGAAAGATCAGGTGCCACACCGTTGCAATGTGCAACAATTGGCTAAGTCTAACAGGTAGTTTAAGCAAGACGGCAACGGTATCCTGAAAAAGAGGGGGGAAAGGCTGTAGTTCATTGTGAAATGTTACATGCGTACAGGTTAACTTTTCAGATTTTTTTTTCATCATACAATGCAGTGTTCAAGAGTCAAGATCCACAAACTTCTATATGGCACCTTGGCAGTAGGAATGAAATCTGATAGCCTGCCTTGCCGTGCTCCGTTGATCAAGGCAGCCTCAGAAGGCACCTGGCACAAGCAACAGAGCTATTCTGCCACTATTTCTGAAAGTTTGTTCTGCAATGTTCTGCAAGAACTAGAATATGGAAATCAGGTCCTCAAGGCTCTCGTAACGAAAATGATTCTTCTTCAGTCTCCTGCGACGGGTGTTGCTTGCCCTGTCGAACAATGTCCATGTGATCAGCTAGACAGGCAACAATAGTAAGAAAAGGACAGATAAATTACAAGAGTAATGATCTGCACATCAGGATACACCGGCTCAACATGACTAATTGACTACATTAGGCTCATAAAAGGAGCAAACAATGAACAATTATCGCCCTCGGATAAAACTATCAAGTACTGCACTCACCAATATTGGTTATGGAACACCACATTGTCTGCTGGTACATCCTTTCCGTCATCGTTTCTGTTCCACTGGTAGATAGCATGAGTCCTATTTTTCAGTTGCAAAATTGAGTGACCATAACTAGCCTCCCTGAACGCAGAGTAGTCTGGCTGGGGATCATAAAACCTGCAACATGTGGAGTTTGACCAATTAACAAGCATCCAAAGAGTGCATTAAACACAATCTTACCAATAATAAGTTTGCTGGATAATAATTCAATCATCTTACCTTGAAGCAAGTCCTTCCTGGTTGCCTCCATCACCAACTGTTACGTATACAGGGGCAGATTTGTCTGGCACTGGATACCGATTTCCCGATGTTATGTTGTAGTTGACATTAGATATACGATACTGCAAATAATTCATATAGAAAGGTATCTATGAGAAATCAACATTTAGAGTTCTTAGACTAGAACTAACAGACTAGAATAGTTTCACCTAATTAATCTCTCAAAGGTTAAATTTAACAAATTCAGACCAAATTCAGCAATTTTTTCATACAGAAGGAGCCTGTGCTGAAGAATGAAGGGAGGAATTTACCGATCGCTCATAAGCATGAACATGCCCTGCAAATACCAAGTCAACCTTGTACTTCACAAACCACTTTTCAAAAACAGCCCTCATACTCTCACCCTCCATATAATGCGCTTCATTGCTGTTGTACATGGGAGCATGCATGAGAACAATTAGCCAAGGTGTCTTCTCCCTGTCCACGCGCTTCAATTCATTCTTCAGCCACCACCATTGAGGAGTGTATTTTACTATTAAACATCAGAGGTAAGTTTACAGAACATACTTGCATTGGAAACGGCAAAATAATTAACAAAATTGATAAACTAGTAAACTCAGTAAAGAATCATCCAACTGTATCATACAGACATACAAGCCTCTAAAATATAATAGATAGTGGTCAGAAAATGATGTTGATGTAAAAAGATTACTTGCAATCCTGTACTCATTCATGGTAGCATTCACAACTGTCCCCACCCAATACTACATCCAATGCAATCAGAAAAGACTTTAGATTTCTGTGAATGTGCATTGGAGATATCGAGCTAAATAATATCGACATGCAGAGAGCAAATGACTTTAAACTTATAATATATTTTCCAATAGCCATTGATTGAATAAGAACACAACTAGAACATATCACAAGCTTCTTTCTTTTTTTACCCCTTCTTGACTCAAGCTTTGAAACTAGGACAAGCAATTGGGACTCCCAAGTCACCACCACCACCATCACATCCTGGTGGTATATCATAAACTTTATGGCAGAAACAAAACAAAGCCAGTTGGAAAAAGATCTTACCAAATGGAGAATAGCTAGAGAGCACGATGACATGAGCAGATGCACGCTTGACTGCATACCACATAGGAGAACTGCTCTTTGATGCCAAATAAGGAGTTGTATATCTATGCTGATATGGCTTAAATGTAGAAGTTTCTCCCTGGAAATATAAAATATGAATATGGCCAGATTTACGAAATAAAAGTACACCAAGGTTTGGTCCTTTTAAAAGCAGCAATGAAGCAACACAAAGCTCAATACCTGTGCTCAGCTAATTAAATGTTCAAATGGAAATGCAATGTTGTTCTGAACAAAGGATAAGGCTCTAACTTCTAAGCATTCCTTTGTAAAGAGTGTAAAAAACAAATAACCATAATGCAGGTACAACCAATACATGTGCACTTTCTTCAGTGTCCTTTAGTTATACTTGTCATCTTGTGAACATGCTTAAACAAGGAACAACAGCACAGGAGTTTACAAATGGCCAGAATTTACTATTTCCAATTACACAGAAGTATGTTGCAAAAAATAATAGAATGAATGAAACATTGTCAACAGTGTTGTCAATCCGTTTGAACTTTCAACTTATTAATTACATTTTGGACTTTCACAAGCAAAAATTTGAAAAGATGAGAAGATAAGTTACCAGATCAGGCCTGTATTCTATTTCATGGTTTCCAGCATTCCAAATCCATGGTTGATACGCAGCACTGCGCTCAACAAGCCGACCCCAAGAATCCCAACGAACACCATCATTATGTTGATATCTATCAGCATAGGACAGGTCCCCAACAAATAAAACAGTTTGTCCTCCACTTTTCTCATAATGTTGAAGAGTTGAGAGAGAATTAAACGTTTGCCCCAGATCACCTAGCACAGCACAACCAGAACAGAGTTAAGATCAACCTGCACAAACCGCTGCATCACTAAGGACATATCATTCAACAAGTGGCTGTTGTCCTCATAGCCATTAGATCTTGGAAGTTTTCCCATTTGCTTCTTTCGTTATCCTAACGGTGACACAACAGCCTCTAGAATTTTTGACAGGAGGAAAGGATGGCAGTAAGCGCTAGGATATAACTCAGATAAAATTGTTATTGTAACCATGCCCAGTCATTCTATAGTATAAGCCGGTCGAGATCTACATATCCCTCCTATGCTCAAATGCAGCTCAGTGACGCATGCACCCTAGTGCCCTAGCTAGAGCAAATGTTATGGAGGTCCAAAGTAATTCAAGGGCAGTATGATGTGAACCAAAAACACTTAAGGAAAAAAAAAGACAAACCTATGATTCCAAATGTGTAGGATGCATCTGGATCAATTGCTGGAGGAGTTTCAAACCAAAATTCTCGAGCCGAATCTCCACTTCCAATCTTGTAATAATATTTAGTATTATACTGAAACCAAGAAGGTAATTACATATATTTACAGTTTTGTATTGGAACAACCAACAAAATTCTGTACAAACAGAATATCTTACTAATGCACTGGGCTAGAAACTGAACTCGGCAGAAATAAGAAAATGTCTGAAATCAATTTATACAGGTGTCCATCATGTTCAAATAGAATGATCCTGTACTGTTAAAATTTGATGAAGAGAAATTCTATGGCAAGTCCAACTTGTGCACAATAATTCTATAATTAAAGTAGATCCATTATGAAATCATGGATGAGACAGTTGACCGATAGCTACTCAGAATACGTGCATTTATTTACCAAAGAATTGATCTCTAGCAGAGAAAGCATGACATTTTAGACAAATATTTTGCATAAGGATACAATTTAAAGCCTAAAGGACATGAAAAAAAAAGAGTTTTTATTTACCTCAAGGCCATCAACAAGGCAATGGTGTATGTATCCTGATTTATAGTCGTAAAATGTATAATTTGTTATTGTTCCTTCTGCTTTCTGATCATATTGGTGCTCATTTTTACCATAGAATACCTCACTTGGCCCAGGTTCTGCTACGGTAACCCATGATATTATAACAGCTTTTCCATCATAGTCACCTTGAGTGATATGAACCTGGCAGCAAAATAAGCAGTGAGCATATTATCCGTTCATTGGTAATGAACTGAAATCCAGCTGCAAAGTTGCATACCTGCTGTGGAGAATTATAGCCCTCTGGAACTTCAAACCATTCACTTTCTAGAGGTATATCAGTAGATGGGAACTCCGCACGCACGTAAGAGCTCGTGCGTCCGGAGTAGACACCATTAACCAGGCACAAAAGAACATGTAACAGTAACACCACCAAACTCCAGCTCCTCATTGGTTCAGAACAATGTTGATGCCCCCTCAGCCTAAGATCACACGGTCAATTGAAAACAAAGAACTTATGAGATTCATATGACGACAGAAAACACTCACGCGACTGACCATTAAAATTTTCCGGTCACCGTTCGTACAATAGAAACATTATGCTCATGAACGCAATAATACGGCATCACTAGTACACAGGGGACTCTCGCAGGGAAGAAGAAAAACTGAACACGATATTTGTTTGTGCCACACAAGAGCAACATTCCTTGCTGATTTCATTAGCACGCAATTACACGTCTGCTCATAGATCCACCACCACCATTTGAGCTGAAGTAAAATGAATACTACCAATAAGCAGGCTCATGCTTGCCCAAACCACACAGTCAAGTGGTTAATTGGCACTGCCTGTGGATACCAATGGGCTTGTGATCCAGCAACTTCTCGGGCAATCTAGACCTTCAAATAGCTCCTAAATTACGTGATCTAAGCAGATTCGGCTCAAGTGCCACCAATCTGACCCGGAACTAGTGCGAGCGACTAAGCAATTGCGGCATCGAAACCATCTAGCGCGAGCGATAGCTCCTAACTCGCACGAAACGGAGAGAAAATCCGGAGTCCCGCAGGATCTAATCCACTGCAAATGAATCAGGAACCGGATGCGAGGCGGAACCGAAAAGCAGAAAAGTCCAGGAGCTAGCGATGGGATTCTCTTACCGTGGAAGGGATCGTACGGTACGGAGAGTGGGGGGAGCGCGCGGGGTTGGAGTTGGGAGGAGGAGGTCGGTAGCAGGCAGCCTAGCCGGAGGAGGAAGCGGGGACGGCGTGGCAAGGGGGAGGCCACAATGGCACGAAAGCAGCCGGACTGGTTGGGTTGTTCGTCTTTTTTTCAGTTCACTCCTCGACTTTCCTCGTATTACAGAGCATATTGCTTGATGATTTCGTGGGGTGCTTGCTGTCTTGTTGATGGTTTTGTGCCGACCGAAAATATCCGGCTAGGTGGTAGGAAAGATAATCATGAGTCTCAACTCTCAACAACCAAGAGATCATATGTTGAACATATAAAATTTATAGATAATCTACTAAATATATAGTTAGTGGTACTCAGATTATGTCTATGAACACCATACCGTTGGGCTAATGATCGGTTGTTTTCTTAACGATTGATTGTTTTCTAAAAAAATAGTGATGATGTCTGATCGTGGAAAGAGAATATGTCATAATGGCCCAAAGCAACCAGAATTGTTTTTCTATTTACATATTGCCATATTGGGTTTCTCTGTATTACAAAATGTGTTGATGGTTTTGTATTAAGCAAAAATATGTGGATAACAATGATACGGAGGATTTTTTGTGACTAAAAGAAGAATTTTTTTGAAGTTGTACCGTTGGGTATCTAAATCATTCTTGTCTTATTAACCAAGAAATCATATGATGAAACATCAGGAAAATATAAATAATCCATCTAACAGATAGTTAGTGGATATCGAATCGTAGCCACCGTTCCTAAGAATAACTAACTTTAGCTGCATATGTATCGATTAGAAATTTGAGTGGATTAGAAGCATGATTTGTGTTTCATAATATGCACGCTCCTAGTTAGTAGAGGAGGGTGATGAGAATTTAGGCCCTACTCAAAAAAGGCTTATTTTGAGTGGTTTTTGATTTAAAATTACTGTAACTGGCTGAAAAACACTGTAGCTGACGGTGGCTTATTGCCGTAATTAAATTTTAAAAAATAAAAATGGAAAAGACAGGTTAGCCCATCATGGACAGTACAAACGAACACGGGAAAAATAGAACCGACAAAAAAGCAAAAAAAGCTAGAAAACTAGAAAAAGACGAAATTGTTAAATAGTGAAAATAAGCCAGAAGTTAGAGGTCCAAGCCGAAACAAGCGGGGTCTTAAGAGAGGCCGTAATGGTGATGAAACATCAAATTTTAGATCCTATACTTAAATGTGAAAATAGGTGGTTTGGACAGTGCCAAAGTGGGAGTATATTGCTAGTCTAATCACGTACCACATAGGGCCTGTTTGGCAGAGCTCTAGCTCTGAAAAAACAGATCCAGAGCACCAGCTCCACCACAGAGCAGCTCCAGCGTGGATCTGTGCTCCCACCGTGGAGCTGAGAAAATGTGTTTGGCTGAGACAACAGGTCCAGATCCAGAAACAGAGGTTTTGGTTGGATTGCCCACTTATGCCCTTGGCTTTATGCGTTAATGTTGTTTTCTTCTCTCTTTTTTTGCTTTACGTCATGTGTTTGGACAGAGGCTGTACGTCATGTGCCCATCGTTTTTTTTTGCAATATCTCAATACAACTTTAGATGACCATCCATCGTTGTCACATAACATATAATTAACCTTGTTCATAACAATATCTCAACATAAATTAATTGTCCATACATCGAAAATAAATTTAAAGGTTCACTAGTCCTCCATTACATGCTAGTTCCAAGCAAGAGCAAGAGCGGTGGCCAGCTCATCACGAAAAATATCCACAGTGGTGGCATTGCCTTCTGTAGTAGAACCATCCAATGGAACCGCAAATCGATTGTACCTTTGCGGTATTGTAGGGACAAAACGAGGATCACGATCAAACCGAGCGAAGTCTGAATCTTCACTATTATGCTCACGAATGAAATTGTGGAGGACCATACAAGCAGCAACAACCATTTTTTGCTTCCACATCGGGTAGTTCGGCATCTTGTACAGAATTTGCCACTTCATTTTCAATACGCCAAAAGATCTCTCAATCACATTTCGAATAGATGAATGAATGCGATTGATTTTTTCCTTTGGGGTTTTCGGTTCCATACCTCTATGTCACTCAGGCATATGATACCTCTCACCCTTATATGGAGCTAGATAACCGGGGCGATTAGGATAACCCGCATCGACAACATAGTATTTACCTACAAATGATGAAAACAAAAAATAAATTTAATTGCTGCCACATATAATGGTACTAAAGTAATTCTTCAAATTAATTTTACCTTGTGGAGGATGTGGAAAGAATTTCTCGTCCACACTCAATGCATTGTATAACACACTTGTGTCATGCATAGCTCCCGGTTGGCCCGTTGTCACATATGTGAACCGCATGTCGAAATCACAAACTACTAAAACATTTTGGGTGGCTATCCCCGTCTTCCCAATATACCTCACTTGCTCGTCCGGTGGAAGGGAAACACGAATATGTGTGCCATCACGTGCTCCAATGCAATCTTTAAAATGTGGATATGCTCGCCTATCATCTATTATTTTCCTATGAACCGTATGAAAATTTGGATCTTTTGGCCTAATGAAATCCTTTGCCATGGCCATCAAACAGTTAAGAACATCATCAAATTTCCTACTAATAGTTTCACCAGAGTGCTTGAATCGATTTTGACCTTTTCTATTAGACTCATTTCCCGCACAGATAAATAAGAAAATTCCTATGCTCTCTTCGGTAGACATGTGCAAGGATGGTTTTAACCCATACCTCTGTACCAATAAACCATGAAGGTCAAAGAAGATTTTTGTGCTCATACGAAGTTGGCTATGGCATTTCGCCCGGAGTGCGGAAAGTCTCTAACAAAAATCCCATTCCACTGGTGGTAGACGTCCTTGTAGGGTTTTTAGTAAGGAACATATCAACATATATTTGGGCAAGCATAGCACCTCCTAAGACAATATTGAAAAATTCCTCGTTCTCGTCACTAGATTCATCACTAGACATCTGCAAGAATAAATTAAAAAATGACAACATGTCCAACCGAGAAGAAAAAAATAGAGGAAATCACAACTTGACCAAATAACAAAAGTTGACCATCACAACTTGTCCACGTGACATAAGATGAATACAAATGACATGTCCAATAAAAAAGGTCACCAACAGAACTTGTCCACATGACATAAGATGAATAAAAATGACAAGTCCAAATAAAAAAGGTCACCAACAGAACTTGTCCACATGACTCGGCTATCACTTTCCAAACATCATATCGTACTTCCTCTTAAGCCAACTCAACCTAGCCTCATTGGTGGGAATAGTCATGAACATTTCCCTATGATCTTTTTTGACAAAAAGCTCAGTTGCCACAAAATGCTCATCGCTGCCATACCCAGCCCCACATGCAACAACATGCCCCATTACTTGTTCAATAGTGATCCCGGTTTGCCTACTTGACACAAAAGAGGAAGCACTCTCTGATATCTTGGAGATGTGTTCTTGTATAACAAGTGCTGTGCTTGTCTTAGCTTTCTTGTTAGATTTTTCAAGGATCACATGAGCCTTTTTCTTAGCATTGGCAATGGCAGGAGAAACCTCCTGAACCTCATCACCATGATCTAATTCATTGTTACCATCCATCTCATTCTCATCCTCAGCATCGAAGGGGGCATCTTGGCTTGGGGGTATGATGGGGTTGGAACTCATAGGATTCCAATGATCTTGCTCTTCATTAATGATGTTGCCAAACATCACCTTCAACTCTTCTTCATTTTGGAGAGGCCTACTCTTAAACTTTCTCACTCCAGGAATTTCCTAAAACATTTTGACAAAGGTAAGAAATTATACAAGAATAATAAAATCTACTAATGAACATAAGACCACGTGAGAAGTGCCCACTTGTTTGGTTTTTTTCCACCACTCGGGGTCCATGTTGATAGTTCCCTTGTCCCAGTTCCAACCAGTACCAGTTTGCTTCCTTATCAAATTTTTCCATGCAGTCAAATCACCCCTCAACTTGTCCCACTTATTCTTAAGTTGAGATTTTTTCAACATGATACTGGTACACTGAAAAAACCTATCATTCACCTCGGTATAGCCCACATTGTTCAAATGAGTGTTAGGTCGATTTCCTTTTCTAACTTGTTCAACGAACAACTTGCAAACAAGTGTGGTATGGTCATCATTCCAATCCATTGCATCACCCTAATCATGATTTCCCCAAAACATTTTTCAAATTACAACTGTATTCCACGTACCTAAC